>JARCFY010000010.1:0-1200000 GCA_029233225.1 Lepidodactylus listeri
TAACCCTAACCCTAACCCTAACCCTAACCCTAACCCTAACCCTAACCCTAACCCTAACCCTAACCCTAACCCTAACCCTAACCCTAACCCTAACCCTAACCCTAACCCTAACCCTAACCCTAACCCTAACCCTAACCCTAACCCTAACCCTAACCCTAACCCTAACCCTAACCCTAACCCTAACCCTAACCCTAACCCTAACCCTAACCCTAACCCTAACCCTAACCCTAACCCTAACCCTAACCCTAACCCTAACCCTAACCCTAACCCTAACCCTAACCCTAACCCTAACCCTAACCCTAACCCTAACCCTAACCCTAACCCTAACCCTAACCCTAACCCTAACCCTAACCCTAACCCTAACCCTAACCCTAACCCTAACCCTAACCCTAACCCTAACCCTAACCCTAACCCTAACCCTAACCCTAACCCTAACCCTAACCCTAACCCTAACCCTAACCCTAACCCTAACCCTAACCCTAACCCTAACCCTAACCCTAACCCTAACCCTAACCCTAACCCTAACCCTAACCCTAACCCTAACCCTAACCCTAACCCTAACCCTAACCCTAACCCTAACCCTAACCCTAACCCTAACCCTAACCCTAACCCTAACCCTAACCCTAACCCTAACCCTAACCCTAACCCTAACCCTAACCCTAACCCTAACCCTAACCCTAACCCTAACCCAACCCTAACCCTAACCCTAACCCTAACCCTAACCCTAACCCTAACCCTAACCCTAACCCTAACCCTAACCCTAACCCTAACCCTAACCCTAACCCTAACCCTAACCCTAACCCTAACCCTAACCCTAACCCTAACCCTAACCCTAACCCTAACCCTAACCCTAACCCTAACCCTAACCCTAACCCTAACCCTAACCCTAACCCTAACCCTAACCCTAACCCTAACCCTAACCCTAACCCTAACCCTAACCCTAACCCTAACCCTAACCCTAACCCTAACCCTAACCCTAACCCTAACCCTAACCCTAACCCTAACCCTAACCCTAACCCTAACCCTAACCCTAACCCTAACCCTAACCCTAACCCTAACCCTAACCCTAACCCTAACCCTAACCCTAACCCTAACCCTAACCCTAACCCTAACCCTAACCCTAACCCTAACCCTAACCCTAACCCTAACCCTAACCCTAACCCTAACCCTAACCCTAACCCTAACCCTAACCCTAACCCTAACCCTAACCCTAACCCTAACCCTAACCCTAACCCTAACCCTAACCCTAACCCTAACCCTAACCCTAACCCTAACCCTAACCCTAACCCTAACCCTAACCCTAACCCTAACCCTAACCCTAACCCTAACCCTAACCCTAACCCTAACCCTAACCCTAACCCTAACCCTAACCCTAACCCTAACCCTAACCCTAACCCTAACCCTAACCCTAACCCTAACCCTAACCCTAACCCTAACCCTAACCCTAACCCTAACCCTAACCCTAACCCTAACCCTAACCCTAACCCTAACCCTAACCCTAACCCTAACCCTAACCCTAACCCTAACCCTAACCCTAACCCTAACCCTAACCCTAACCCTAACCCTAACCCTAACCCTAACCCTAACCCTAACCCTAACCCTAACCCTAACCCTAACCCTAACCCTAACCCTAACCCTAACCCTAACCCTAACCCTAACCCTAACCCTAACCCTAACCCTAACCCTAACCCTAACCCTAACCCTAACCCTAACCCTAACCCTAACCCTAACCCTAACCCTAACCCTAACCCTAACCCTAACCCTAACCCTAACCCTAACCCTAACCCTAACCCTAACCCTAACCCTAACCCTAACCCTAACCCTAACCCTAACCCTAACCCTAACCCTAACCCTAACCCTAACCCTAACCCTAACCCTAACCCTAACCCTAACCCTAACCCTAACCCTAACCCTAACCCTAACCCTAACCCTAACCCTAACCCTAACCCTAACCCTAACCCTAACCCTAACCCTAACCCTAACCCTAACCCTAACCCTAACCCTAACCCTAACCCTAACCCTAACCCTAACCCTAACCCTAACCCTAACCCTAACCCTAACCCTAACCCTAACCCTAACCCTAACCCTAACCCTAACCCTAACCCTAACCCTAACCCTAACCCTAACCCTAACCCTAACCCTAACCCTAACCCTAACCCTAACCCTAACCCTAACCCTAACCCTAACCCTAACCCTAACCCTAACCCTAACCCTAACCCTAACCCTAACCCTAACCCTAACCCTAACCCTAACCCTAACCCTAACCCTAACCCTAACCCTAACCCTAACCCTAACCCTAACCCTAACCCTAACCCTAACCCTAACCCTAACCCTAACCCTAACCCTAACCCTAACCCTAACCCTAACCCTAACCCTAACCCTAACCCTAACCCTAACCCTAACCCTAACCCTAACCCTAACCCTAACCCTAACCCTAACCCTAACCCTAACCCTAACCCTAACCCTAACCCTAACCCTAACCCTAACCCTAACCCTAACCCTAACCCTAACCCTAACCCTAACCCTAACCCTAACCCTAACCCTAACCCTAACCCTAACCCTAACCCTAACCCTAACCCTAACCCTAACCCTAACCCTAACCCTAACCCTAACCCTAACCCTAACCCTAACCCTAACCCTAACCCTAACCCTAACCCTAACCCTAACCCTAACCCTAACCCTAACCCTAACCCTAACCCTAACCCTAACCCTAACCCTAACCCTAACCCTAACCCTAACCCTAACCCTAACCCTAACCCTAACCCTAACCCTAACCCTAACCCTAACCCTAACCCTAACCCTAACCCTAACCCTAACCCTAACCCTAACCCTAACCCTAACCCTAACCCTAACCCTAACCCTAACCCTAACCCTAACCCTAACCCTAACCCTAACCCTAACCCTAACCCTAACCCTAACCCTAACCCTAACCCTAACCCTAACCCTAACCCTAACCCTAACCCTAACCCTAACCCTAACCCTAACCCTAACCCTAACCCTAACCCTAACCCTAACCCTAACCCTAACCCTAACCCTAACCCTAACCCTAACCCTAACCCTAACCCTAACCCTAACCCTAACCCTAACCCTAACCCTAACCCTAACCCTAACCCTAACCCTAACCCTAACCCTAACCCTAACCCTAACCCTAACCCTAACCCTAACCCTAACCCTAACCCTAACCCTAACCCTAACCCTAACCCTAACCCTAACCCTAACCCTAACCCTAACCCTAACCCTAACCCTAACCCTAACCCTAACCCTAACCCTAACCCTAACCCTAACCCTAACCCTAACCCTAACCCTAACCCTAACCCTAACCCTAACCCTAACCCTAACCCTAACCCTAACCCTAACCCTAACCCTAACCCTAACCCTAACCCTAACCCTAACCCTAACCCTAACCCTAACCCTAACCCTAACCCTAACCCTAACCCTAACCCTAACCCTAACCCTAACCCTAACCCTAACCCTAACCCTAACCCTAACCCTAACCCTAACCCTAACCCTAACCCTAACCCTAACCCTAACCCTAACCCTAACCCTAACCCTAACCCTAACCCTAACCCTAACCCTAACCCTAACCCTAACCCTAACCCTAACCCTAACCCTAACCCTAACCCTAACCCTAACCCTAACCCTAACCCTAACCCTAACCCTAACCCTAACCCTAACCCTAACCCTAACCCTAACCCTAACCCTAACCCTAACCCTAACCCTAACCCTAACCCTAACCCTAACCCTAACCCTAACCCTAACCCTAACCCTAACCCTAACCCTAACCCTAACCCTAACCCTAACCCTAACCCTAACCCTAACCCTAACCCTAACCCTAACCCTAACCCTAACCCTAACCCTAACCCTAACCCTAACCCTAACCCTAACCCTAACCCTAACCCTAACCCTAACCCTAACCCTAACCCTAACCCTAACCCTAACCCTAACCCTAACCCTAACCCTAACCCTAACCCTAACCCTAACCCTAACCCTAACCCTAACCCTAACCCTAACCCTAACCCTAACCCTAACCCTAACCCTAACCCTAACCCTAACCCTAACCCTAACCCTAACCCTAACCCTAACCCTAACCCTAACCCTAACCCTAACCCTAACCCTAACCCTAACCCTAACCCTAACCCTAACCCTAACCCTAACCCTAACCCTAACCCTAACCCTAACCCTAACCCTAACCCTAACCCTAACCCTAACCCTAACCCTAACCCTAACCCTAACCCTAACCCTAACCCTAACCCTAACCCTAACCCTAACCCTAACCCTAACCCTAACCCTAACCCTAACCCTAACCCTAACCCTAACCCTAACCCTAACCCTAACCCTAACCCTAACCCTAACCCTAACCCTAACCCTAACCCTAACCCTAACCCTAACCCTAACCCTAACCCTAACCCTAACCCTAACCCTAACCCTAACCCTAACCCTAACCCTAACCCTAACCCTAACCCTAACCCTAACCCTAACCCTAACCCTAACCCTAACCCTAACCCTAACCCTAACCCTAACCCTAACCCTAACCCTAACCCTAACCCTAACCCTAACCCTAACCCTTAACCCTTAACCCTTAACCCTTAACCCTTAACCCTTAACCCTAACCCTAACCCTAACCCTAACCCTAACCCTAACCCTAACCCTAACCCTAACCCTAACCCTAACCCTAACCCTAACCCTAACCCTAACCCTAACCCTAACCCTAACCCTAACCCTAACCCTAACCCTAACCCTAACCCGAACCCTAACCCTAACCCTAACCCGAACCCTAACCCTAACCCTAACCCGAACCCGAACCCGAACCCGAACCCGAACCCGAACCCGAACCCGAACCCGAACCCGAACCCGAACCCGAACCCGAACCCGAACCCGAACCCGAACCCGAACCCTAGCCCTAGCCCTAGCCCTAGCCCTAGCCCGAACCCGCACCCGCACCCGCACCCGAACCCTAACCCTAACCCTAACCCTAACCCTAGCCCTAGCCCTAGCCCGAACCCGAACCCGAACCCGAACCCGAACCCGAACCCGAACCCGAACCCGAACCCTATCCCTATCCCTAACCCTAACCCTATTTCAAAATAAAAAATCTATTTTCCTAAAAAAAAAATCTATTTTCCTAACCCTAACCCTAACCCTTGACCCTTGACCCCCGACCCCAGCCCCAACCCGAACCCTAAACCCTAAACCCGAAACCCGAACCCTAACCCTAACCCTAACCCTAACCCCTAACCCCTAACCCTAACCCTAACCCTAACCCTAACCCTAACCCTAACCCTAACCCTATAACCCTAACCCTAACCCTAACCCTATAACCCTAACCCTAACCCTAACCCTATAACCCTAACCCTAACCCTAACCCTAACCCTATAACCCTAACCCTAACCCTAACCCTAACCCGAACCCGAACCCGAACCCGAAGCCGAACCCGAACCCTAACCCTAACCCTAACCCTAGACTGGGTGGAGGACAGTCGTGCTTCATTTCAGCTCCTGGCTTCTCTCTAGTTTTCGGGTCCTTTGACCCATTTCTTCTTCTATTTTTCTGGAATTTTCGACAAGGGCTCTTTTTGGAAAGGCCCCCCCACTGAATTATCGAAAAATGGAGGCCCCCCCGGCCGGGGGGGGCCGGGAAAATACAATGGAACCCACTCCCATTGGTTTCAATGGGAGTGTTTTGCTGAATCATTCTCCATTGGGAGCAATGGAGAAGTTACTCGAGGGAAGGCCTCAAAATCTCCAAGGCCTGCAAGGCCCATCTTCTGTTCCTGGGGATCAGCAGCTGCTAGGAGGACATTCAGGCATGGCATTTGAACCTGGGCTTGGTAGCCGCTCTTTTGGGACTCAGGACAAGGTAGGAATGGAGAGCTTTATATTGGACACCACCCCTTTGGGCCCCTCTATTTCCCTTGAATTACCAGAGGACATTTTGGACTCTTCTGGAGATGTAGTTTGTCTGGATCCCCCGGGGGTCTCAAAACCTGGGGAACCCCATTTTGAGCTTACTGAAGAAACTGAGGGACACACCCAGCTTGGGAAGGGGCAGGAAGTCCAAGCCCAAAGGGTGAAGAAGGAGGAGGGGGTGCATACAGGCACAAGGAAAGAAAGAAAAATCTGGGACACTTTTGCAAGAGGCTTTTCCAGCATTCACAGTGCTACTGAGAGGCTAGTGGGTCGGGAGAGTGAGAGGGCCTTGCTAGACACTCAATATGAGGCACAATATGAGGCCTATGAGTGTGAGAGTTCTGCTCAAAGTAGTCAAGGATCAGATCTTGGTTGGTCAACCACAGTTCTTTATTACCTATTCCTACATTAGTACAGCATCTCGGATTATTGTCAGAGATGAGACAAATAATACAAGCGGGTCTATTATACCATTCCAAGGAGTTTGAATTACCCATAGATAGCCAATCCCCTTAAGGGAAAATTGGCGGGCTAAAAGGTGTCCTGACCGTTTGGTTCTCACAGGAAAAAAGTGAGGTGTTAAGCAGTAAATTTCCTCTCCCAAACCAGACCCCTCAGATGTTTCGAGTTCACATAACAATCAATGGCTCCAAGGTTCTTTTGCATTTGATAAGAGATGAGAAGCATCCTCCCCTTGAAGTTACTGCCGGAGCAGCTGGAATGCGGAGGCAGGGATGTGAGGCCTCCTTGTTCTCGCAAATCATGGTTGTCACCCTCCCGGCCAAGACAGACACAATGCATTATGGTTACATAGGTTCAAATATACTTTAGATACATAGGATAGTTAAAGACATGCATGCAAGAAGTTAACTCTATAACTGGCTAATACATTGGCTGAATTTGCAGGTTCTGACAATGAGAAGTATTTGGAACTTGCAATGGGCTTGGCTAAATCTCCAAGGGCTGGAGGGAGTTCTCCAAACAGTCATTGGGCCCACTCTCAGTATCGTGAAGTACGGGTGGTGAAGAAGACGAGGTTGCAATTTTCCCCTGACCGGGGTTCCGGCCAAGAACTTCAGGTCCACCAGGACACTATAGTCCAGGTGCAATTGGCCAGCATTTCTGAGAAGGGACAAGAGAACGATGGGGAGGGGAAGCATAGTGAGGCTTTTAAGTTAGACACGGCTTCTCAGCAGCCTGCTTTGCAGGATAAGCGGCAGCTTGGCTCTGAGGCCCTTGGTCAGGCTATGGAGGAAGCTCCTGCTAATAAGATTAGTATTAGAGAGGTGGATGACCGGATGATGCTTTGTTCAGATCCTCTGGAGATGCAAGATTTGATTCAACAGAGAGCGACTTTGCTCAGCTCAGCTCAAGACGTAGGACAGAAGGTGGCTGATTTGTCACAAAAGGTAGAAGCTGTGTCAGAGGAGATTAGGAACACAACTGGTGAACCCTGTAGTCCAGTTTTTCACCCACTCCAGCATCCAAAAGGGAAGGAGGAGGAAACGTCCTTGAGGGCTCAGCCGGGACGGCATGTTGATCGGAATGAGTGGGGGATGGACATGCCTTTTGCGAAAGAAGATGTGTTGGAAACAGACACGGGCGCCCTTTCTCCTGAAGATCGCCCTCTGAAAAGACAGAGGAGAGAGGAAAGGGGACCTTTGCTTCAACTTATGGCACAGCGACAGGGTGAGTCTTTTACTTATCGTTATCGTTTACCATCTTCACAAGAAGGGATGGAGGACATACTTAGAGATGTGTTATGGGAGGGGGAGGAGGACCCCTCTTCGGACCCCTCTCAAACTAGCCTTTGCGAAATGGATGGGACCCCACAAGCGAGTCCCGGGAAGATTTCCACTAAAAGGGACACCAAAAGGAAAACGGGCACGTCGCGAGACTAGGCTAGTGAAAGAGTGGGTTACGATGAAGGCCAGCCCGATGCAGGTGGGTCTCAGGTTGCTGATTACTGATAACCTTAACCAATTAGACCTGGCTAAGTTCTGGGGCCTTATTCTGGTTCACATAGGCCTTCCAGCTGGATCTACCATGGCCCTTGACAAAAGGAGTAGAGACTCCTTACTGGATCTACTGAATACTTTTAAGCCCACTATTATGGATTTTCTGACAAAAAGGACGGAAAGACCCGCTCCGTCTATAACCAGAACTATTTGTGCCAGGTCTCTGTCAATTGATATCGTAGACAGGTTGGTAGTTGGTCGTAAGGTTCGCACCTCTGCCGGAACTTACCCGGCGTGGTTGTCGGAGCAAGGCCTTATAACTATTCTGAGAGCTATTTTACAGTCGTGGGAATCCAGGCCAGAGGGAGATGTCACCGACATTTATGAGGACCTCGGGGGACAACGCAGGGAGCTGACTCCGGAAGAATGGACCGGATGGTGCCAGGAGGCGATCCGACTTCTTGAACTACGAATTGAGACGCTGAAGGAACAGGAGGAGTGGCAGGAGAAGCTGAGGAAGGCTGCCCACTCCAATCCAACACCTGTCCGTTCTAAGGGTGTTCGCCAGGTCCTTCCTGTTGTGGTGCCTGTTGTGGTGCCGGTGATTACTTCGCCTTATCGGGTGTCGGGGTCAGCTTCACAGAGGTGCAATCGTGATGACCGGGTGGCTGATCGTCAGGAGCATAAGGTCGCGGACGAGACAAGGACGGAGACTCGGATGGGGATGGAGACACGATCGGTGGATGTGAGAGAGGCCTGTTGTACTCCTCAGTGGGATCCTGGCCTTCAGGGTCCCCCGCAAACCGGTGAGAGTCAGGAAGAGAAGACATGTCAGGAGGGGGAAGGGGCTCAGAGAGGGGGAGGGGCACAGACTTCAATTGAGGTAGTGGGGTTTCCTAAGGGTGGGGGGTTCGGAGGTAGCTACAGAGAACCTTGTCACAGCGACCTTTCCGGTGTAGAGACTCTTAGCGGTAGTGAAGGGGACGCCACTGATATTAGTGATCCCGGTGATGCGGGGGAGATCTTAGGAGAGGAGATGAAGGAGAAGGAGGTGGTGGTGGAGGAAAGCATAAGGGAAATACAAGGGTGCACAAGGGGTATCACCCCGGTATCACTGGGTGATGAGGGTGTGGCTCCCACAGTTGAGCCAGAGCGAGTAGAGGGGTCTGGAGAGAAACTTAGGGGCATCCGGCTAGAGGGGAAGCAGGGGTCAACTGGTGTCACAATTGTGGAGATCCCTGCTCCGGCTGGCCCGCGCTCTCTTCTTTCAACAGCTGCCGTTCCTGGACCGGTGCAGGTGTCCATGGGGACGCAACAGATGGCTGAGACTGTTGTTGAAGTACAAGAAATACAAGAAATACAGATGCTGTTTGAGATGGGATCGGGTCAGGGACCGGGACTGGGACTGCAACTGAAACGTTCCTCTTTTTGCGATCTGTTGCCGTCATCGTCATCTTTGCCTCAGAGACAGTGTGTAAAGAGGAAGAAACCATCGTCCACCTTGGAGGAGCGTTGTCTGGGGAAGAGGACGTCTGGATCATTTCAAACAGAACTGGGAACTGTTTATTTGCCAATGGGCGCTCAAGGAGGAGGAGGGACTGTGATTGATCAGGACGCCCCGGTTCTTGTCAGAGGTGATGGTGAAGTGAGTTCAATGCCTATGTCTGTATTGCCTGTGGGCCTTTCTTCGGGATGTCCAGTTCTGTGTGGGGGCCCGCTGGAAGAAATTGATGCATCTGGGTCATTGGGGCGGCCCTTTTCACGGGAGGACGAGGTGCCATTGTCGGTGGGGGGGATGAAAAGTAGGGAGGGACTAGGCTTGGGTACTCGGGTAGTTGTCAGTCGAGGTGATTCCCAGGACCTTGCTAGTCCTGATGTGGGTGCCCAGCAGTCTGGGGGGGAGGGGCCTAGACCTATAGAAGGGGGTGAGGCTGAGGCGGAGGGTTCAGAAGAACAAAAAACCTGTCAGCAGGTCGATCTCTCGGTACCGAAGGGTGGGTCAAGGGATCCGGGAGCACCACTGGAAGCGAAGGCTCTCCCATCCCGGGTTTTTTCACACCCCATTCTGACTCCTTTAGTTATACCAACCCCCCCTGGTGAGTCACTTGAAAACCCAATTTCTCTAGTAAAACCTACAGCCTCGCAGCCACGATCTTATTCCCAAATACTCCGTGGGGTGGACTCGGGCCCGGGAAGGCAGGGAGGGAGGGTTGCCCGTGAGGGAGCTGATAGGGAGACGACGGATCTGCCCCGTCGGGCAATAGACTATGACATGGAGCGGCTGGAAGATGAGGCCTTTTTGGAGGAATTCTTTGAGGAAATGGGGGAGGAGGAGGAAGACCGGGATCCGCGCCAGAGATACATGGCCCGTTTTCGTTACAAGGGTTTTGATGCAGAGAGATTATCTGAGGACTACATGGTCGGGCATTTGCTTTTGGGCTCCCTGAACATAGCCAAAGATGACATTCTGGCTGTGATCATGCCCCCGGGTCTCAGGGAGACGGACGTTTGCTTGGTTTCAGAGAGGGCTTACCAGAGGTTCTGGGCGAAGGTCAGGGTAGCTCTTAGGCGGCAGCCCGGTCTTCTCGCAGATTATGACCTTATACCACTGTTTAGAGGGGAATCCAGGGTTCTTACGCTCTCATTCCGAAGCACGAATATTCCAGAGGATGATGTGGAACTGTGGCTCCAGAGACATTGTAAGGTTCTACTCCCCCCAAGGAAGAGATTGAACCATTATGGATTGTGGAGTGGGGAATATAAGGCAGTCATTTCTTTATGCAGAGACAGTAGGAGCAACCTTCGGCATCTCCCCAAGTATTTTTTCTTGGGGAGTGACCGTGGGATTACCAGATACAGTGGTCAACCCCCTGCCTGTTTTCAGTGTGGAGGTTACGATCACATCAGGCAGCACTGCGCCACTCCCCTTTGTGCGGTCTGTGGGAAGCACGGTCACAGTTCCATGCATTGTAAGGTGGGTATTGTATGTAACCTGTGTCTGAAGCAGGGGCACACTTATATGCTCTGTCCTCAAGCATATTACAACAGGAGGAACCCAAGGGCATTTGAGAAACTTAAGGCTGCACATGATCAGCTGATGGAGGGGGATGTTACTGGAGAGAGAGGGTCATCTGTTTCCATTGTCACCCTTGCCTCCGATGTGACAGAGGTCATTGTGCCAGAAGAAGGAAACGGTACCGTGGGCCGGCATCACATTGAGAAGGCAGGGAGTGAGTACTCGGGCTGGACGTTGGTAGGGAAGTCTGGGAGGAACAATGCGAGGGGAAGGGTACTAAAGGGAGTGTATAGGCCAATGCAAGAGGGAAGTCAGAACCGTTTCGAGCTCTTACGGGTGGATGGGGATTCCGATGAGTCCATGGAGATGACGGAGCAGGGAGAGGGAAAGTCCTCTGAGACGCAGAAGAGGGGTGAGAAGGCGGGGGTTATGGCAGGAAAGAAGAAGAAGGGGGTAGATTCTCTCAAGCCACAGTACCCTACTGTGGAAACCATGCCAGTGGAGGAGTTGGAGCAGTTGATCCAGCGGACTAGGGAAGCCTTTCAGGAGACAAAACAGAAACGGGTGACGTTGGGAGACGATGCCGATGATTTTCGGGAGGAACCATTGGAGTCTCTCGAGCAGTCTACTCGTATGGAATGTAAACGCCTGAGAAAGAAGCAGAAGTTTTTGAGAGACAAGATGACCGTGTTAACCTGTGAGCGTGACAAACGAGAGGAGGGACGTCAGGAGTCACAGGAGATGGAGGAGATGGAGGAGGGGAGTGGGGAAGGGGAGTTGTCTTCTGGCAGGTCTCGGGCGGCAGAGGGACTGATCACGTGTTCAGGGGGGAGCGAAGGGCTCCTGAACAACCCCACTAACCAAGAACAGTTCTTGAAGCAGCAGCAACATTCATACCCCCCACCTTACAAGCTTTCGGAGCCCCAGGATTCCGGAGCACCCTGCCCCAACCCCCCCATTAGTAAGGCCACACCTCCCGAGACTCGGGAGGGGGTGGAAACAATGCCAATCACTGAGTAAGACCAATCATCTTGATTGCCCCATCAACCATATTAATAACTCTATTTATTTATTATTCATTACAATTTAGTTGACTGATTTTAACTTTCTTTTTTTTTAATATTATGTTTATATGTTTTAACTTATGTTTAATAACATTTAATAACTTTTGAATATGTTTATAACTACTTACAACTGTTTATTAATGTTTAAATGTGTTTGAAATGGTTTGAGATGTCTTTCAACTGTTTTGAAATGTTTTGAAATGTTTTGAAAAGTTTTGAAATATTTTAGAGTATTTTGGTATGTTTTGAGATGTTTTAAAGATGTTTATAGGATGTTTTGAACCATTTTAAAAGGTTTTATTATGATTTTAAAGTGTCTTAAGATGCTTTAAAATATGTATCTACTGTTAAAATTGGATTTTTGTAACCTTTTCTAACAGTGTTGAGTGCTTGTCAATTACTTCTTCAAAATTTGAAGATTTGAAAATGTAAAAACTTGAAATTGAAACTTTGAAACTTTGAAAAATTGTAAACATGACAATTTGAACTTCTTTGTATTATTGTGGAACACTGTTTCTTATGTGTATGCTATTTGTTTGTATGTAGAATGGTTATTTCAAAATAAAAAATCTATTTTCCTAAAAAAAAATCTATTTTCCTAACCCTAACCCTAACCCTTGACCCTTGACCCCCGACCCCCGACCCCAGCCCCAACCCGAACCCTAAACCCTAAACCCGAACCCTAACCCTAACCCTAACCCTAACCCTAACCCTAACCCTTCATTTCAGCTCCTGGCTTCTCTCTAGTTTTCGGGTCCTTTGATCCATTTCTTCTTCTATTCTTGTGGAATTTTCAACAAGGGCTCTTTTTGGAAAGGCCCCCCCACTGAATTATCAAAAAATGGAGGCCCCCCCGGCCGCGGGGGACCCAGAAAATACAAAGGAACCCACTCCCATTGGTTTCAATGGGAGTGTTTTGCTGACTCATTCGCCATTGGGAGCAATGGAGAAGTTACTCGAGGGAAGGCCTCAAAATCTCCAAGGCCTGCAAGGCCCATCTTCTATTCCTGGGGATCAGCAGCTGCTAGGAGGACATTCAGGCATGGCATTCGAAACTGGGCTTGGGAGCCACTCTTCTGGGACTCAGGACGAGGTAGGAATGGAGACCTTTACATTGGACACCACCCCTTTGGGCCCCTCTATTTCCCTTGAATTACCAGAGGACATTTTGGACTCTTCTGGAGAAGTCGTTTGTCTGGACCCCCTGGGGGTCTCAAAACCTGGGGAACCCCATTTTGAGCTTACTGAAGAAACTGAGGGACACACCCAGCTTGGGAAGGGGCAGGAAGTCCAAGCCCAAAGGGTGCAAAAGGAGGAGGGGGTGCATACAGGCACAAGGAAAGAAAGAAAAATGTTGGACACTTTTGCAAGAGGCTTTTCCAGCATTCACAGTGCTACTAAGAGGCTAGTGGGTCGGGAGAGGGAGAGGGCCTTGCTAGACACTCAATATGAGGCCTATGAGAAGCATTTGGAACTTGCAATGGGCTTGGCTAAATCCCCAAGGGCTGGAGGGAGTTCTCCAAAAAGTCACTGGGCCCACTCTCAGTATCGTGAAGTACGGGTGGTGAAGAAGACGAGGTTGCTATTTTCCCCTGACCGGGGTTCCGGCCAAGAACTTCAGGTCCACCAGGACAGTATAGTCCAGGTGCAATTGGCCAGCATTTCTGAGAAGGGACAAGAGAACGATGGGGAGGGGAAGCATAGTGAGGCTTTTAAGTTAGACACGGCGTCTCAGCAGCCTGCTTTGCAGGATAAGCGGCAGCTTGGCTCTGAGGCCCTTGGTCAGGCTATGGAGGAAGCTCCTGCTAATAAGATTAGTATTAGAGAGGTGGATGACCGGATGATGCTTTGTTCGGATCCTCTGGAGATGCAAGATTTGATTCAACAGAGAGCAACTTTGCTCAGCTCAGCTCAAGACGTAGGACAGAAGGTGGCTGATTTGTCACAAAAGGTAGAAGCTGTGTCAGAGGAGATTAGGAACACAACTGGTGAACCCTGTAGTCCAGTTTTTCACCCACTCCAGCATCCAAAAGGGAAGGAGGAGGAAACGTCCTTGAGGGCTCAGCCGGGACGGCATGTTGATCGGAATGAGTGGGGGATGGACATGCCTTTTGCGAAAGAAGATGTGTTGGAAACAGACACGGGCGCCCTTTCTCCTGAAGATCGCCCTCTGAAAAGACAGAGGAGAGAGGAAAGGGGACCTTTGCTTCAACTTATGGCACAGCGACAGGGTGAGTCTTTCACTTATCGTTATCGTTTACCATCTTCACAAGAAGAGATGGAGGACATACTTAGAGACATGTTATGGGAGGGGGAGGAGGACCCCTCTTCGGACCCCTCTCAAACTAGCCTTTGCGAAATGGATGGGACCCCACAAGCGAGTCCCGGGAAGATTTCCACTAAAGGGACACCAAAAGGAAAACGGGCACGTCGCAAGACTAGGCTAGTGGAAGAGTGGGTTACGATGAAGGCCAGCCCGATGCAGGTGGGTCTCAGGTCGCTGATTACTGATAACCTTAACCAATTAGACCTGGCTAAGTTCTGGGGCCTTATTCTGGTTCACATAGGCCTTCCAGCTGGATCTACCATGGCCCTTGACAAAAGGAGTAGAGACTCCTTACTGGATCTACTGAATACTTTTAAGCCCACTATTATGGATTTTCTGACAAAAAGGATGGAAAGACCCGCTCCGTCTCTAACCAGAACTATTTGTGCCAGGTCTCTGTCAATTGATATCGTAGACAGGTTGGTAGTTGGTCGTAAGGTTCGCACCTCTGCGGGAACTTACCCGGCGTGGTTGTTGGAGCAAGGCCTTATAACTATTCTGAGAGCTATTTTACAGTCGTGGGAATCCAGGTCAAAGGGAGATGTCACCGACATTTATGAGGACCTCGGGGGACAACGCAGGGAGCTGACTCCGGAAGAATGGACCGGATGGTGCCAGGAGGCGATCCGACTTCTTGAACTACGAATTGAGACGCTGAAGGAACAGGAGGAGTGGCAGGAGAAGCTGAGGAAGGCTGCCCACTCCAATCCAACACCTGTCCGTTCTAAGGGTGTTCGCCAGGTCCTTCCTGTTGTGGTGCCTGTTGTGGTGCCGGTGATTACTTCGCCTTATCGGGTGTCGGGGTCAGCTTCACAGAGGTGCAATCGTGATGACCGGGTGGCTGATCGTCAGGAGCATAAGGTCGCGGATGAGACAAGGACGGAGACTCGGATGGGGATGGAGACACGATCGGTGGATGTGAGAGAGGCCTGTTGTACTCCTCAGGGGGATCCTGACCTTCAGGGTCCCCCGCAAACCGGTGAGAGTCAGGAAGAGAAGACATGTCAGGAGGGGGAAGGGGCTCAGAGAGGGGGAGGGGCACAGACTTCAATTGAGGTAGTGGGGTTTCCTAAGGGTGGGGGGTTCAGAGGTAGCTATAGAGAACCTTGTCACAGCGACCTTTCCGGTGTAGAGACTCTTAGCGGTAGTGAAGGGGACGCCACTGATATTAGTGATCCCGGTGATGCGGGGGAGATCTTAGGAGAGGAGATGAAGGAGAAGGAGGTGGTGGTGGAGGAAAGCATAAGGGAAATACAAGGGTGCACAAGGGGTATCACCCCGGTATCACTGGGTGATGAGGGTGTGGCTCCCACAGTTGAGCCAGAGCGAGTAGAGGGGTCTGGAGAGAAACTTAGGGGCATCCGGCTAGAGGGGAAGCAGGGGTCAACTGGTGTCACAATTGTGGAGATCCCTGCTCCTGCTGGCCCGCGCTCTCTTCTTTCAACAGCTGCCGTTCCTGGACCGGTGCAGGTGTCCATGGGGACGCAACAGATGGCTGAGACTGTTGTTGAAGTACAAGAAATACAGATGCTGTTTGAGATGGGAACGGGTCAGGGACCGGGACTGGGACTGCAACTGAAACGTTCCTCTTTTTGCGATCTGTTGCCGTCATCGTCATCTTTGCCTCAGAGACAGTGTGTAAAGAGGAAGAAACCATCGTCCACCTTGGAGGAGCGTTGTCTGGGGAAGAGGACGTCTGGATCATTTCAAACAGAACTGGGAACTGTTTATTTGCCAATGGGCGCTCAAGGAGGAGGAGGGACTGTGATTGATCAGGACGCCCCGGTTCTTTTCAGAGGTGATGGTGAAGTGAGTTCAATGCCTATGTCTGTATTGCCTGTGAGCCTTCCTTCGGGATGTCCAGTTCTGTGTGGGGGCCCGCTGGAAGAAATTGATGCATCTGGGTCATTGGGGCAGCCCTTTTCACGGGAGGACGAGGTGCCATTGTCGGTGGGGGGGATGAAAGGTAGGGAGGGACTAGGCTTGGGTACTCGGGTAGTTGTCAGTCGAGGTGATTCCCAGGACCTTGCTAGTCCTGATGTGGGTGCCCAGCAGTCTGGGGGGGAGGGGCCTAGACCTTTAGAAGGGGGTGACGCTGGGGCGGAGGGTTCAGAAGAACAAAAAACCTGTCAGCAGATCGATCTCTCGGTACCGAAGGGTGGGTCAAGGGATCCGGGAGCACCACTGGAAGCGAAGGCTCTCCCATCCCGGGTTTTTTCACACCCCATTCTGACTCCTTTAGTTATACCAACCCCCCCTGGTGAGTCACTTGAAAACCCAATCTCTCTAGTAAAACCTACAGCCTCGCAGCCACGATCTTATTCCCAAATACTCCGTGGGGTGGACTCGGGCCCGGGAAGGCAGGGAGGGAGGGTTGCCCGTGAGGGAGCTGATAGGGAGATGACGGATCTGCCCCGTCGGGCGGTAGACCCCGTCGGGCTGGAAGATGAGGCCTTTTTGGAGGAATTCTTTGAGGAAATGGGGGAGGAGGAGGAAGACCGGGATCCGCGCCAGAGATACGTGGCCCGTTTTCGTTACAAGGGTTTCGATGCAGAGAGATTATCTGAGGACTACATGGTCGGGAATTTGCTTTTGGGCTCCCTGAACATAGCCAAAGATGACATTCTGGCTGTGATCATGCCCCCGGGTCTCAGGGAGACGGACGTTTGCTTGGTTTCAGAGAGGGCTTACCAGAGGTTCTGGGCGAAGGTCAGGGTAGCTCTTAGGCGGCAGCCCAGTCTTCTCGCAGATTATGACCTTATACCACTGTTTAGAGGGAAATCCAGGGTTCTTACGCTCTCATTCCGAAGCACGAATATTCCAGAGGATGATGTGGAACTGTGGCTCCAGAGACATTGTAAGGTTCTACTCCCCCCAAGGAAGAGGTTGAACCATTATGGATTGTGGAGTGGGGAATATAAGGCAGTCATTTCTTTATGCAGAGACAGTAGGAGCAACCTTCGGCATCTCCCCAAGTATTTTTTCTTGGGGAGTGACCGTGGGATTACCAGATACAGTGGTCAACCCCCTGCCTGTTTTCAGTGTGGAGGTTACGATCACATCAGGCAGCACTGCGCCACTCCCCTTTGTGCGGTCTGTGGGAAGCACGGTCACAGTTCCATGCATTGTAAGGTGGGTATTGTATGTAACCTGTGTCTGAAGCAGGGGCATACTTATATGCTCTGTCCTCAAGCATATTACAACAGGAGGAACCCAAGGGCATTTGAGAAACTTAAGGCTGCACATGATCAGCTGATGGAGGGGGATGTTACTGGAGAGAGAGGGTCATCTGTTTCCATTGTCACCCTTGCCTCCGATGTGACAGAGGTCATTGTGCCAGAAGAAGGAAACGGTACCGTGGGCCGGCATCGCATTGAGAAGGTGGGGAGTGAGTACTCGGGCTGGACGTTGGTAGGGAAGTCTGGGAGGAACAATGCGAGGGGAAGGGTACTGAAGGGAGTGTATAGGCCGATGCAAGAGGGAAGTCAGAACCGTTTCGAGCTCTTACGGGTGGATGGGGATTCCGATGAGTCCATGGAGATGACGGAGCAGGGAGAAGGAAAGTCCTCTGAGACGCAGAAGAGGGGTGAGAAGGCAAGGGTTATGGCAGGAAAGAAGAAGAAGGGGGTAGATTCTCTCAAGCCACAGTACCCTACTGTGGAAACCACGCCAGTGGAGGAGTTGGAGCAGTTGATCCAGCGGACTAGGGAAGCCTTTCAGGAGACAAAACAGAAACGGGTGACATTGGGAGACGATGCCGATGATTTTCGGGAGGAACCATTGGAGTCTCTCGAGCAGTCTACTTGTGTGGAATGTAAACGCTTGAGAAAAAAGCAGAAGTTTTTGAGAGACAAGATGACCGTGTTAACCTGTGAGCGTGACAAACGAGAGGAGGGATGTCAGGAGTCACAGGAGATGGAGGAGATGGAGGAGGGGAGTGGGGAAGGGGAGTTGTCTTCTGGCAGGTCTCGGGCGGCAGAGGGCCTGATCATGTGTTCTGGGGGGAGCGAAGGGCTCCTGAACAACCCCACTAACCAAGAACAGTTCTTGAAGCAGCAGCAACATTCATACCCCCCACCTTACAAGCTTTCGGAGCCCCAGGATTCCGGAGCACCCTGCCCCAACCCCCCCATTAGTAAGGCCACACCTCCCGAGACTCGGGAGGGGGTGGAAACAATGCAAATCACTGAGCAAGAACAATCATCTTGATTGCCCCATCAACCATATTAATTACTCTATTTATTTATTATTCATTACAATTTAGTTGATTCATTTTAACTTTCTATTTTTTTAATATTATGTTTATATGTTTTAACTTATGTTTAATAACATTTAATAACTTTTGAATATGTTTATAACTGCTTACAACTGTTTATTAATGTTTAAATGTGTTTGAAATGGTTTGAGATATCTTTCAAATGTTTTGAAATGTTTTGAAATGTTTTGAAAAGTTTTGAAATGTTTTAGAGTATTTTGGTATTTTTTGAGATGTTTTAAAGATGTTTATAGGATGTTTTGAACCATTTTAAAAGGTTTTATTATGCTTTTAAAGTGTCTTAAGATGCTTTAAAATATGTATCTACTGTTAAAATTGGATTTTTGTAACCTTTTCTAACAGTGTTGAGTGCTTGTCAATTACTTCTTGAAAATTTGAAGATTTGAAAATGTAAAAACTTGAAATTGAAACTTTGAAACTTTGAAAAATTGTAAACATGACAATTTGAACTTCTTTGTATTATCGTGGAACACTGTTTCTTATGTGTATGCTATTTGTTTGTATGTAGAATGGTTATTTCAAAATAAAAAATCTATTTTCCTTAAAAAAAAAAAAAATCTATTTCCCTAACCCTAACCCTAACCCTAACCCTAACCCTTAGTCTGCTGACTACTCAAAACCTTAAACAATTAGATGTGGCTAAGTTCTGGGGCTTTATCCTGGCCCATGTGGGCCTACCAGCTGGAAATACTATGGCCCTCCATAAAAGGAGTAGAGATTCCTTACTGGATTTACTGAATGATTCCAAGCCCATTATCATGGACTTTTTGACAAAAAAGATAGAGAGATCCGAGTCGGCTATAAATAGAATTACTTTTGCCAGGTCTCTGTCAATTGATATCATAGACAGGGTGGTGATTGGTCGTAGAGTTCGCACCTCTGCGGGAACTTACCCTGAGTGGTTGTCGGAACAAGGTCTTATAACTCTTTTGAGAGCTATTTTACAGTCGTGGGAATCCACGTCAGAGGGAGAGGTTACTGATATTTACGAGGACGTCGGGGGACAACGCAGGGAGCTGACTTCAGAGGAATGGACCAGATGGTGTCAGGAGGCGATCCACCTTCTTGATATACGAATTGAGATGCTGAAGGAAGAGGAGAGGGGGCAGCAGATGCCGAGGAGGGCCACCTGCTCCTGTTTGGCACCTGTTGGCTCTGAGAGCGTTCGCCAGATCTTTCCTACTGTGGTGCCCCTGATCCCTTCGGCGTTTCAGGTGTCGCAGTCGGCTTCGGAGAGGTGCAGCGGTGATGACCAGGTGGTTGATCATCAGGAGTGGCAGGTCATGGATGAGCTAAGGACGGAGGCCCAGATGGAGACGGAGGCATGTTCGGTGGATGTGGAAAAGGCCCATCGTACTCAACAGGGGGACCCTGGCTCCCAGGGTCCCCCGCAAACCGGTGAGGGTTGGGAGCGGGACACATTTCAGGAAGGGGAAGGGGCTCTGAGAGAGAAAGGGGTACAGACTCCAGGACAGGAAGGGGGGGCTCTAAAGGGTTGCGGATTTGGAGGTAGCTATAGAGAACCTTATCACAGTGACCTTTCGGGTGTAGAGACTCTTAGTGCTAGTGAAAGGGATACCACTGATATTAGTGATGCTGATGATGCTGATGATACCGGGGAAGTCTCCGGGGGGGAGGAGGAGGAAAGGGAAATAGAAGGGGGCAGCGGGGATCCTGCCCCAGCACCAGCGGGGGATGAGTTTGGGGCCCTCCAGGTAGAACCAGAAAGGGTGGAGGGACTTGGAGGGGAACCGGGGGGCATTCAGCTGGGGGGGCAGCACAGGTCAACTGTGGTTGCGTCTGTGGAGGTCCCTGCTCTGGTTGGTCCTCGTTTTCTTCCTTCGACAGCTGCTGCTCCTGGATCTGAACATGCATCAGGGGGGACGCAGCGGATGGCCGACACTTTTTGTAAATCGCAGGAAGTAGGGACACTGACTGAGATGCGAACTGGCCAGGGCCCGGGACTGGAATTGAAACACTCGTCTCCTTCTCATCTGTCGCCGTTGCCTTTGCCTCAGAGACGGGGTGGGAAGAGGAAGAAATCAACGCCTACCTCGGAGGAGCGTGGTCGGGTGAAGAAGACTGGGCCGTACAGGCCGGGACTGGGGACTGCTCGCTTGCCGGTGGGGGGGGGTGAGACTGGTCAGGGCACCTTGGCCCTAGACGAAGGTGGTAGTGATGGGAGTCAAATGATTAAGTCTGTGGTGCCTGTAAGTCTTCCCTCAGAATGCCCTGTTCCCCCACACAAAGACGCGTTGGGGAATACCACTGCTCCCAGTCCATCGGGGGCGCCACTCACACGGGATGAGGAGGATTTGTTGTTGGTGGGGGCGATGGAGGTTGGTGGGGGGGAAGGTTCGGGGAGTCAGGTATTCAACGGTTGTGGAGTCTCTCAGATCCTCGCTCACTCTGCTCCCGGTGCCCAGCAGCATGTGGGGGAGGGGCCTTGACTTTCAGAAGGGAGTGAGGCTAGACAGGAAGATTCTGGGGAACAGATACCCCAGTGCCCGGTTGAACTCTTGGCTTCTGGGGGTGGGCCGGGGGACCCAGGGGCATCTCGGGAAGCAAAGGTTCCCTTTTCCCGGGAGGTCTCACTTCTCACTCCGGCTTCCTCTGTTGCAACGTCCTCATGCAGTGTGTTGGGTGGAAACCCTGTCTCTCGGGTACAGTTAGCTGCCCCGCAGTCACGATCTTATTCCCAAATACTTCGTGGGGTGGACTTGGGTCCGAGGGGGAGGGGACAGCGGGGAGCCCGAGAGGGAGCTGACGGGGAAATGAGGGACCCGCCCCATCGCCAAATGGATTATGACATGGAGCGGATTGGGGATGAGGATTTCCTGGAGGAATTTTTTGCAGAGATGGGAGAGGAGGAGGATCAGGATCCACGCCAGAGATATGTGGCTCATTTTCGCTACAAGGGATTTGACGTAGAGAAATTGTCTGAGGATTACATGGTTGGAACTTTGCTTTTGGGTTCCTTGGACATTGCCAAAGAAGACATCTTGGCTGTGATCATGCCCCCAGGTCTCCGGGAGACAGATGTCTGCCTGGTCTCAGAGAGGGCTTATCAGAGGTTCTGGGTGAAGGTCAGGGGAGCGCTTAGGCGGACCCCTAGTTTCTTCACAGATTATGATGTCATACCATTGTTTAGAGGGGAATCCAGGGTCCTTACACTCTCCTTTCGAAGTACAAATATCCCAGAAGAGGATGTGGAAAGGTGGCTCCAGAGACATTGCACGATCCTTCTCCCCCCAAGGAAGAGGTTGAACCACTATGGGCTGTGGAGTGGGGAATATAAAGTGGTCATCTCTTTAAGGAGAGATGGTCGAAGTAACCTCCGGCACCTTCCCAAATATTTTTTCTTGGGGAGCGATCACGGGATCACCCGATACAGCGGTCAACCCTCTGCTTGTTTCTAGTGCGGTGGTTATGATCACATCAGGCAGCACTGCACCACCCCCCTTTGTGCGGCCTGTGGGAAACATGGCCACAGTTCCATGCATTGCAAGGTGGGCATAGTATGTAATCTGTGCCTGAAGCAGGGGCATGCCTACCTGCTCTGCCCTCTAGCGTACTATAACAGGAGGAACCCGACGGCATATGAGAAACTCAAAGCCTCACACTTTCAGTCGACGGAATGGAACGTGACGGGGGCGGGAGAGTCGACTGCTTCCACTTCTACCCTTGCTTCCACCTCTACCATCACGTCTGATGTGGCGATGGCGGCGCAAGGAGAGAGGGACGGTATCGCAGACCCTTGCGCATGGAGATGGCGGAGAGCAAGGAATCGGGCTGGACGTCGGTTGGGAAGTCTGGGAGGAACAAGGCGAGAGGGAAGGTTCTCCAGGGAGTGTACCAGCCACTGCAGGAGAGAAGTAACAACCGCTTTGAACTGTTAGCAATGGGAGGGGACTCCGATGAGTCCATGGAGATAACGGAGGAGGAGGCGGGGAAGTTCTCTGAGACACAGAAGAGAGATGGGGTGTCAAAGGTCAAGGAGCGAAAGAAGAAGGGCACGGTCCCCTCCAAACCACAGTTCCTCACTGCAGAGTCGATGTCGGTGGAGGAGCTGGAGCAGTTGATTCAGCGAACTAGAGAAACCTAAGAGGACACAAAGTTGAAATGGGCAACGTTGGGAGATGTCGCTGATGACTTTCGGGAGGAATCCTTGGAGATCCTTGAGGAGACCTCCCGGACAGACTGTCAGCGCCTGAGAAAGAAGCAGAGATTCCTGTGGGACAAGATGACTGTGTTGATCTGCGAACGCGAGAAACGGGAGGAGGGTTGTCACGAGTCACAGGAAATGGAGGTGGGGTGTGTGGAAGGGGCTTCCGGTGAGTCTTCTGCAGTGGAGGGTCTGACCCGATGTTCTGGGGAGAAGGACGGGCACCTGAGCACCCCCTCCAATCAAAAACAGGAACTGCAGCAGCAGCAGCATTCTTACCCTCCTCCTTACAAGCTCTCGGAGTCCTCGGGTCCTGGGTCGTTCCATCCCAGTTCCCCAGTTAGTATGGCCACACCTCCCGGTCTTCAGGAGGGGGTGGAATCAATGCAGGTCGCTGAGCAAGAGGAAGTCTGTGAGTTCATCGGCGATGCGACCCTTTCTCCAGAGGGGCAGGAAAGTCTGTAGGTTTAAGGTTCGGCCACTTCTCTTCACCTTTTTTAAGATCATGGCTCTCAAAATACTTACCTGGAACTGCAGGGGTCTGCGACAGCCAGGACGTAGAGAGGACATTTACTACCACCTGAGTAAGTTGAGGATGGATTTCATAGTGCTCCAGGAAACCAACATTAACAACCCCAGGGATCGGAGTGCCGTGCAGAGAGCTTGGACGTGGGGTCCATCCATCTGGTCGCTTGTGGAGGAAGCCGCTGGCGGGGTGGCGGTTCTCACTACTTTGAAGAAGGGTTGTAGGATTGTTAAAACCATTGAGGCTGTTCCGGGACATCTGCTTGTGTTGGACGTCGATCTGCGAGGGGAAGACGGACGCACCACCCACAGATACCGTCTGTGTGCCCTGTATGCCCCGGTCAACAGGAGACGCAGATTAAGCCTGTGGGAGACCTTGCAGGACTATGTGTATACCAACAGAGAATTGATCGTGGCGGGAGATTTCAACATTCGTTCGGAGATGTCTGACCGGATCAACCTGAGGAAGCCGGGGGCGTGGCGGGAGAAGCCCTTGACAGTGGAGGAGAAGTCACTGCGGAGCCTTTTGCAGGACTCACTGCACCTCCAGGATTCGGCTCTGCACGTGATGAATGAACTCGACTATCTGCCCACTCACCACAGGATGGTGTTCCAGCAGAAGTACATGGTCCCACTGGGAGCCACGATGACTTACTTCCACCCCCTCTCTGTCAGTAGGCTGGATAGGGTGTGGGCGCCGTCATCCAGGGCTCCCCTCCGATGCCTCTTGGTCATTAACCCTTGGTCGGATCACGCGATGCTGAGCATTACTTTGGGGATGACGATAGAAGATTGGCCATCGGGGAAGTCGAGATGGATCCTCAGAGAGAGGGACCTTAGGACCTATCGGTTGGAGAGAGAAGTGATTTTGACGGTGGAAGTGTCAAAGAGATCCCGAGGTGATATGGACCTGATTCAATGGTGGGATGGCCTGAAGAAGTCTATCCAGCACACCTGTCGTAGAGCCAAGCGCAACAACGCGGCCAGGGAGCTATGGGACTATCACCGTGCCATCCAGAACGTACTCGCTGTTCGGTGGAGGATGGCCAAGGGCCTCCACTATGACGCAGGGAGGCTACAACGGAGTCAACAGGTGATTAAGGATTACCAACGGTCACAAAGGGAGAGGAGGCGTTTGAACAAGATGGCTCGATCTTCGGGGCCGGTGATACAAAAGGGAGACTGGGAAAGGGATCGGTTGCCCAGCTCACACCAGAAGCTTGTTGGCCTGCGAGTGCACCCAGAAGAGCTAGTCCGAGAGAAGACTGCAGAGGTGTTGGACGTGGTCTCTCAGTTCTATGGGACTCTGTATGGGGCACGGACCGACGGGCCTACAGGCTGCGGCTTGGAGGACTATCTGAGTGGTGAACGGGTCCAGAAGATGGAGTGTGACGAGGAGGAAACCTGTCAGCTCCTGGCTCCCTTCACGGAGGAAGAGGTGGGGAAAGCGCTTGCGGCGGGGAAAAGGTCATCTACGCCAGGACCAGACGGCTTGCCCTACGGGCTCTACAGGAACCTCCAAGGCTACTTCCTCCCCCTTTTGACTCAGGTTTTCAACCGTATGTGGGAGACAAAGAAGGCTGGGAGAAGTTTTCTGCAGGGGTTGATGATCCTCTTCTATAAAAGTGGGGACCCGACGCTCATTGGGAACTGGTGTCCGATCACTATCACTAATGTGGACTATCGTATTTTTGCAAGGGCTTTGAATACCAGGCTGAAGAAGGTAGCTCACAAGATCGTCTCCCCAGGACAGACCAGTGGAATCCCGGGCAGGAAGATGGTTCACACGGCATGCCTTTTCCGTCAAGCCTTTTGTGCGGTCCGGGAGGAAGGGAAACAGCAGTGGCTCTTGCAGCTAGACCAGCACAAAGCCTTTGATAGGGTGGGCCAGCAATATCTGTGGGCGATCCTGGAGCGACAGGGTGTCCCTCAGCCCTTTGTGACTATCCTCCGGGCACTCTATGTGGGAGCGTGTGTCTCGCCTTACGTCAGGGGTGTAACGGGGGACTCTTTCCCAGTGATGAGGGGCGTCCGGCAGGGGTGTCCCCTGAGTCCGCTACTGTATGTGTTGGCATTGGAGCCCTTCTTGAGAGCTGTCAAAGGGGACCCTGCCATCAGGGGCCTGAGGACTGGAGGAACTGGTAGCTTCAGACTCTCCGCAATCGCCCACGCTGATGACACGTACCTGTGGTTGCGAGGTGAGGAGGACCTCTCTAGGGTCCGGGGACACCTAAGGGAGTACGAAGCTGCCTCAGGTGCCAAGGGGAATGCCTCAAAGAGCAAACTGTACATGCTGGATGGCACCTCGGCAGTGATCAGAGTCCGACCGTTGTCACACGAGGGAGGAGAGGAGCAGAAAGAGGGGACTGCTGAGCCCCTCGAAGGTCTCAAGATCTTGGGGATTTTCTTCTCCCTGCAGCAGACTGGGTGGCGACAAAATTGGCAACTATGGAAGAGTAAGGTGGAGGAACGCCTGCAGCGTTGGAAGCACTGGAGATTGTCCACGGGGAAGAAGATACAATTTTTCACCACCTATTGTATCCCTGCCGCCAACTATTTGGCGGGTGTCTACCCTCCCCCAAGCTCAATCATGGTGACGGTTATGAGGGAGGTCTTCCACTGGATCTTCGGGATGGCAAACTTTCCCCTGGCGAGACTTGTGACTCACAGGAAACAGAGGGAAGGGGGTCTGGGACTCCCGGATGTTGCCCTTTGGTTCCTCGTCATCTTCCTTCACCTTAACTGCGGACAGATGGAGTCAATCCAAGAAGGCCCTGTGACTGAAGACTCTTTCACGTGGGTGGCCTTTGCGAACAGCTGGGCAAGAACCCAGTGGGGCCAGAGATGGTGGGTGGAGGGCCGACCCTTGCCACATCTGATGGCACGCTTTAAGAGAGGCCTCCCTGACTTTGTGCTGGAGTCTGTGGCCCTAGTAAAGCACTATGGAATTATGGCTGCGGAGATACGGGAAGCGGTCTGGAAAGGGTTCGGATCGGTGGGGACCCTCTATTGGCAGCTGTTCAAGCGTCTAAGAACTGACCCCTATGACGATGGGCGAAGAGGCAAAATGACCCTCTCCGACTACCTTCGAGAGCAATTCTTTCCCATACCGACCTTCACGGACAGGACCATCCCTTATGAGTTGCGGGATATCCGATGGAGGGCATACCACCAAGTTCTCTATGTGGGCGTGAAGAAGGTTTCGACGGCGGAGGGACAGAGGGGGTGTCGATGGCAGGGTTGCGTGGATGCTGACACGCCGGAGACAATACAACATGCAGTCAAGACTTGTCTGGCAGTTAAACGCCTCTGGCTGGCAGTGGCACGGAAGTTAGAGTGGCCTTATCTAGCGGTGCAGGACTGGGAAACCATCGTCTCAGGTTTAGAGCCAAGGGGAGGCTATGGCTCACCGCGGGAGGCATGGACAGAGTCAACACCACCGTCGGGAGACCTTTCCAAGGTTGCTGGCACATCAGTGGGAAGGGTGCCGTGGTCAGTGGTGTGCCTGCTCAACCTCATTGTCCTCCATGGGATCTTCAGAGACAGACGATCAGAAGCTTACACTAAGTCACCGGTACCTCTTCAGAATAGCATCAGTTACGTCATAAGCTATATTGCGAAGGTGCGATCGTGGGAACAGAGGAACAAGAAACCAGCTACTTACAGCAATCGTTGGCGATGGTTCCGCGAGGTGAACCCCCCTGTGCCCTGAGGGACACCTCACGGGATCTTGCCAGGACTTTAACACACATAGTTCATGGCTGCAGCTTAAAACTGATTCTAGGCCTTATGCCTAGAATATAACTGTTTTGGGAAACAATGGTTAAGACAGTTATAAAGTTATAAAGTTATATAATTATGAAGCTATAAAGTTATAAAGTTTTATATAAAAATAATAAATAATAATAACTAATTGTGTTTTAAAAGGTTTGAATATGTTTATAACTGTTTACTAATGGTTAAATGTGTTTAAATGTTTTTGAATGTTTAAAAAAAATTTAAATGTTTTGAAATGTTTTCAAATGTCTTAAACTGCTTTATTATGATTCTATGATTCTAAAGTGATATAAGTGTTTGTTTATTACTTTTTGAAATTTTAGAAAATTGTAAATCTGAACATTTCAAATTTGAAAATTTGAAAATTTGAAAAATTTTGGTTTTATGTTTGTATGTAAAATGGTTATTTTTTAATAAAAAATCTATTTTCCTTAAAAAAAAACTATTTTCCTAACCCGAACCCGAACCCGAACCCCCTAACCCTAACCCTAATTCCGAACCCTAACCCTAACCCCCTAACCCTAACCCCTAATCCCTAACCCCTAACCCTACCCCTAACCCTAACCCCCGAACCCGAACCTTAACCCCCGAACCCTAACCTGAACCCTAACCCCTAACCCTAACCCCGAACTTTAACCCTACCCCGAACCCTAACCCTACCCCGAACCCTAACCCTAACCCTCGCCCTAGCTGTAGCCCTCACCCTAACCCTAGACTGGGTGGAGGACAGTCGTGCTTCATATCAGCTCCTGGCTTCTCTCTAGTTTTCGGGTCCTTTGACCCATTTCTTCTTCTATTTTTGTGGAAATTTCGACAGGGGCTCTTTTTGGAAAGGCCCCCCCACTGAATTATCGAAAAATGGAGGCCCCCCCGGTTTGGGGGGACCGAGGAAATACAAAGGAACCCACTTCCATTGTTTTCAATGGGAGTGTTTTGCTGACTCACTCTCCATTGGAAGCAATGCAGAAGTTACTGGAGGGAAGGCCTCATAATCTCCAAGGCCTGCAAGGCCCATCTTCTATTCCTGGTGATCAGCAGCAGCTAGGAGGACATTCAGGCATGGCATTCGAACCTGGGCTTGGTAGCCACTCTCCTGGTACTCAGGACAAGGTAGGAATGGAGACCTCTACGTTGGACACCACCCCTTTGGGCCCCTCTATTTCCCTTGAATTCCCAGAGGATGTTTTGGACTCTTCAAAAGAAGTTGTTTGTCTGGACCCCCCGGTGGTCCCAAAAGCTGGGGAACCCCATTTTGGGCTCACTGAAGAAACTGAGGGACACACCCAGCTTGGGAAGGGGCAGGAAGTCCAAGCCCAAAGGGTGAAAAAGGAGGGGGGGTGCATACAGGCACAAGGAAAGACAGGAAAATGTGGGACACTTTTGCAAGAGGCTTTTCCAGTATTCAGAGTGCTACTGAGAGGCTAGTGGGTCGGGAGAGTGAGAGGGCCTTGCTAGACACTCAAGTTATGTCCATGGCACAATATGAGGGGTATGAGAAGCATTTGGAAGTTGCAATGGGCTTGGCTAAATCTCCAAGGTCTGGAGGGAGTTCTCCAAAGAGTCATTGGGCCCACTGAGTATCGTGAAGTATGGGTGGTGAAGAAGATGAGGTTGCAATTTTTCCCTGACCGGGGTTCCGGCCAAGAACTTCGGGTCCACCCGGACAGTATAGTCCAGGTGCAATTGGTCAGCATTTCTGAGAAGGGACAAGAGAACAATGGGGAGGAGAAACACGGCCAGGCCTTTCAGTTAGACACGGCTCTTCAGGAGCCCACTCTACAGGATAAGCTGAAGCTTGGGTCTGAGGCCCTTGGTCAGGCTAGGAGGGAAGCTGCTGCTATTCAGATTAGGATTAGAGAGGCAGATGACTAGATGAGGTTTTCTTCAGATCCTCTGGAGATGCAAAATTTGATTCAACAGAGAGTGACTTTGCTCAGGTCAGCTCAAGAAGTAGAAAAGAAGGTAGCTGATTTGTCACAAAAGGTAGATGCTGTGTCAGTGGAGATTAGGAACACAACCAGTGAACCTTGTGCACTAGTTTTTCATCCACTCCAGCACCCGAAAGGGAAGCAGGAAGAAACGTCCCTGAGGGTTGTGCCAAGAGGGCATGTTGACCAAAATGACTGTGGGAAGGACATGCCTTTTGCAAAAGAAGAAACTTTGGAAACAGATACGGTCAGCCTTTCTCCTGGAGACTGCCCTCCAAAAAGGCAGAGGAGAGATGAGAGGGGACCTCCCCCTCAACATACAGCACGGCAACAGGGTGAGTCGTCCACTTATCGTGATTCTTTCCCATCTTCACAAGAAGGGACGCAGGACTTACTTAGAGACATGTTACAGGAAGGAGAGGAGGACCCCAGTTGGGCCCTCTCTCATACTAGGCCCTGTGAATCTGATGTGACTTCACAAACAACTCCCAGGAAGAGTTCCACTAAGAAGATGCCAAAAGAAACATGTGCATGTCATGAGACCAGGCTACTGAAATATTGGGTCATGATGAAGGCCAGCTCAATGCAGGTGGGGCTTAGTCTGCTGACTACTCAAAACCTTAAACAATTAGATGTGGCTAAGTTCTGGGGCTTTATCCTGGCCCATGTGGGCCTACGAGCTGGAAATACTATGGCCCTCCATAAAAGGAGTAGAGATTCCTTACTGGATTTACTGAATGTTTCCAAGCCCATTATCATGGACTTTTTGACAAAAAAGATAGAGAGATCCGAGTCGGCTATAAATAGAATTACCTTTGCCAGGTCTCTGTCAATTGATATCATAGACAGGTTGGTAATTGGTCGCAGGGTTCGCACCTCTGCGGGAACTTACCCTGAGTGGTTGTTGGAGCAAGGTCTTATAACTCTTTTGAGAGCTATTTTACAGTCGTGGGAATCCATGTCAGAGGGAGAGGTTACTGATATTTATGAGGACGTCGGGGGACAACGCAGGGAGCTGACTCCAGAGGAATGGACTGGATGGTGTCAGGAGGCGATCCACCTTCTTGAACTACAAATTGACACGCTGAAGGAAGAAGAGAGGGGGCAGCAGACGCCGAGGAGGGCCGCCTGCTCCTGTTCGGCACCTGTTGGCTCTGAGAGCGTTCGCCAGATCTTTCCTGCTGTGGTGCCGGTGATCCCTTTGGCGTTTCAGGTGTCGCAGTCGGCTTCGGAGAGGTGCAGCAGTGATGACCGGGTGGTTGATCGTCAGGAGCGGCGGGTCATGGACGAGCCAAGGACGGAGGCTCAGATGGGGATGGAGGCATGTTCGGTGGATGTGAAAAGGGCCCGTCGTACTCAACAGGGGGACCCTGGCTCCGGTGAGGGTTGGGAGCGGGACACATTTCATGAAGGGGAAGGGGCTCTGAGAGAGAAAGGGGTACAGACTCCAGGAGAGGAAGTGGGGGGCTCTAAAGGGTTGGGGATTTGGAGGTAGCTATAGAGAACCTTGTTACAGTGACCTTTCGGGTGTAGAGACTCTTAGTGCTAGTGAAAGGGATGCCACTGATATTAGCGATGCTGATGATGCTGATGATACTGGGGAGGTCTCAGGGGGGGAGGAGGAGGAAAGGGAAACACAAGGGGGCAGCGGGGATCCTGCCCCGGCACCAGTGGGGGATGAGTTTGGGGCCCTCCAGGTAGAACCAGAAAGGGTGAAAAGGCTTGGAGGGGAACCGGCGGGCATTCAGCTGCAGGGGCAGCAGAGGTCAACTGTGGTTGCGTCTGTGGAGGTCCCTGCTCTGGTTGGTCCTCGTTTTCTTCCTTCAACAGGAGCTGCTGCTCCTGGATCTGAACATGCATCATGCAGCACGCAGCGGATGGCTGACACTTTTGGTAAATCGCAGGAAGTAGGGACGCTGACTGAGATGGGAATGGGCCAGGGACCGGGACTGGAACTGAAACGCTCATCTCCTTCTCATCTGTCGCCGCCGCCTTTGCCTCAGAGACGGGGTGGGAAGAGGAAGAAATCAACGCCTACCTCAGAGGAGTGTGGTCGGGTGAAGTAGACTGGGTCGTACAGGCTGGGACTGGGGACTGCTCACTTGCCGGTGGGTGGGAGTGAGACTGGTCAGGGCACCTTGGCCCTAGACAGAGGTGGTAGTGATGTGAGTCAAATGATTGAGTCTGTGGTGCCTGTAAGTCTTCCCTCAGAATGCCCTGTTCCCCCACACGAAGACATATTGGGGAATACCGCTGCCCCCAGTCCATCGGGGGTGCCACTCACTGTGAGGCTTCTGTATAGACAGCAAAAGATCAGACCTTTGTTGTTGAAGCAAAGCTCTTTATTGTTCCAATACTGCAAACAGGTTCTCGAATTTTTGTTAGAGATACTTAATGGAATACAGACAGTACTATTATACTCTCAGGTTTTCAATTGAACCCTGGACCTGAGCCAATCAGGGCAAGAGGGTGAACGCGGGAAAAATAGAAGGGACCGTTTAGGTTCCCACAGAAGGTGAGAAAGTTATAAATTCCCCTCTTGATCTGAGTGACCCACATGTGTGAGCCTAGGCACAACATTCTCTAGGCGTCCGGCCATAAAGAACTCTTCAAGGTTTCAATAACAAGATAACACACACAGACCCGGAAAAAAGGGAGGAGGGAATACAAGGGAGTAGTCACCATTTGTTTAGAGATGACACCTAGGAATTTGGGTCGCCATCTCCCGCCCAGGCATTGTAACATTAACCAGAGTAACCCTCATACATCAAAGCAACATTTATAGCTGGCAGGGGGGAGAGTGAAAGATACAGATAAGGGGCAGCTGGCAGGGTCTGCTAGAACAAAGGAATTGAAAGCAAAATGCAAAGAACACAGAGACATCATTGTAAAATGCAGAAAACACAAGGGCATCATTGTCAGATCCTGACACCCTACTCCCTCTAAAATACATCTTATCCCGGCTTATCAGGGAAACGTTTATGAAAAGCTTTAACAAGTTTAGGAGCATGAACATTTTCAGCCCAGACCCACTCATTTAGTTCCAGCCCAAAATCAACCCATTTCACAAGATACATTAGTTTCCCCCTTTTCAGTTTGGAATCTAACACTTCAGAGATTTCAAAGTGTTGTTCCCCCTCCTTCATCAGCGGAGGAGGAGTCGGACGTACTGGGTGCCATGCATTCGGCCCAGGATCCTTCTTCAGCAGGCTGAAATGAAAAACGGGATGTACAGAGCTCAGTGATTTAGGCAATTCAAGTTCAAAAGCAACATCTGAGATTGTCCTTAATACTTTAGAAGGTCCGACGTATTTCCACCCCAGTTTTCTACTGTGCTGGAGTCCATTGATGTTTTTCGTGGAAAGATAGACCGAGTCGCCAGGTTGCAAATCCCACCCCTCGGCCCGACCCCTATCAGCATATTTTTTGTAGTCTGCTTTCGCTTTATCCAGCGTCTTAGCTATTAGAGGCCAGGATTCCTGCAGTTTAGCCCACCACTGGGAAAAGTCGGTCGAGGAGGGCTCACTAGAGTCATCGATAGTGGGGAGAGGCTTTCCTTCAAACCCCCCTACTGCCATAAAGGGAGATACTCCAGTGGAGGAATGCACTGAGTTATTGTAGCTGTATTCTGCAAAAGGCAACAAGTCCACCCAATTATCCTGGTGATAATTGGTATAACATCTCAGAAATTGTTCCAAGATCTGATTAACTCATTCGGATTGTCCATCGGTCTCTGGATGATAACCCGAACTTAAAGTGGGTTCAATGTCCATCCCGCCAGAAGTTGGCAACGAATTGGCTACCCCGGTCGGATACTACCCTCCTGGGAAAAGCATGTAATTTAATCACGTGATTGAAGAAAGTTTTAGCCAGCCCCTTTGCTGTAGGCAGCTGCTTGAAAGGGACAAAATGGGCTTGTTTGGAAAACATGTCCACGACCACCCAGATGACTGTCTTGCCCCTGGAGGGCGGGAGCCCAGTGATGAAATCCATAGACACATTCTCCCAGGGTCTACTGGGGGTCGGTAAAGGGTGCAGAAACCCCGGGGTCTTTCCACCCTTGCGTTTACTCATAAGGCACACTTGACATGCAGTCACATAGTCCGACACATCCTTGCGCATGCGCGGCCACCAAAACTGCCTCTGAACCAAATTGAGGGTTTTTAGGAATCCAAAGTGTCCCGATAGTTTCGACATGTGGCAGGATTTAAGAACTTCTCCCCGTAGGGACTGGGGCACTATCAGTTTGGTCCCGTGGTACCAGCACTTATTCTGGTGAATGGAGCACTCGCTATTCCCCTCCCACTCCTCTATTTCCCCCCCAGTGTACTTCTCTGTACATCTCTCTGTCCAGGTTCAGGGCTCTAGGGTGGCTTTACTCGAAGGGGGCTCGAGGGTGGTTTTACTCTGACTCCGCGTGGTCACGGCCCCCCTGCAATTGTTGGGGTGAAAACATAGAGTCAAACACTTCCTCTCGCTGGGATTCGTGTTGGGGTAAGCGGGACAATGCATCTGTCAAGGAATTTGCCTTGAAGTGTTTCAATACAAAGTTGAATTTCGAGAAAAAATCGGCCCAGCGGAGCTGCTTAGCATTGAGAGATCTCTGAGTCCGCAAAGCCTCCAGGTTTTTATGATCAGTCCAGATTTCAAACGGCATTTGCGCTCCCTCTAGCCAGTGCCTCCATGTGGTTAGAGCCAACCATATGGCCGCTGCCTCTTTATCCCACACCGACCAGTGCCTCTCGGTCTCATTAAACTTTTTTGAAATGTACGCCAAAGGGTGTAAGACATTGTCGGCGCCCTTTTGTAAGATCGCCCCTCCCATGGCTACATCAGAGGCATCAACATGAATTACAAACTCTTTGGTTTCATCCGGGTGGGCTAGAATGGGCTCAGACGTGAACAGTCTTTTAAGCTTCTCAAAAGCCGCTTGACACTCTCCATTCCACCCTATGCGTTCCCCAGGCTTCCCTGCCTCTGGTCCCCTCACTTTTGTTTTCAAGAGTTTGGTGAGGGGTAGGGTGACTGTCGCAAAGTCTTTGAGGAAGGTGCGGTAGAAGTTACAAAATCCCAACAGACTCTGCAATTGCTTTCAGGTGCGGGGTGCCTCCCACTGCACCACCGCTTCTATCTTGGCTGGGTCCATTTCCAGCCCGCGCTGAGAGATTCGGAAACCCAGGAAATCGACTTCTGGTTGATGGAACTCACATTTAGACAGCTTGGTGTAAAGCTGGTTTTCCAGCAACGTGGCCAACACTTCTCTCACTAACTTCACATGGGATCGCTTATCAGTGGAATAAATCAAGATATCATCTAGATAACAGAGCACCCCCTTAAATAGATGCTTATGTAACACTTCATTGATTAAGCTCATAAAAACTCCCGGCGCGCCACTCAAGCCGAATGGCATCACCAGGTACTCGAACTGTCCCAAAGGGGTGTTAAATGCCGTCTTGTATTCATCCCCCTCCCTGATGCGCACATGAAAATATGCATCCCGCAAGTCTAACATTGTGCCATGGCAGTGGCACCCGTGGAAAGGAACCCAGGTTTGCAGCCGAGCACAAGCGGAAGGTCACCTGGTGCCGGTTTCGGCTGCACTAGGGGAAGCAGAGTGATGCAGTCACGAGTAGTCATCGTTTCGTTTCACCTGCACTTGCCCAGCCTCACCTGGTCTCCAATCCTGGGCCCCACACTTGAGGGAAGCTGTAGGGTTCAGAAGAGGGCAGCAAAGAGAAGCCTCCTCAAGTGTCCATCAGGCCAAGTCTCCAGTGGCTCCTCCTGGCATGCAGGTTAAAGATGCCCAGAAGGGTCTCCATGTTGAGTGAACTAAAAGGAAACATAGCCCCAGACTGGTCACAGTTCAAATGACACTTGAGGTCAGGTTTGTGAAGAAGGGCAGTGTTAACTCTAACAAAAAATTGGGCATCAGACTTCAGCAGTTTCTGCCCAGCCTGAGTAGCTGTACCTGCAGGATTCTTGCCTGCTCTCTGGGCAGATCAGCTTGTTTACTGAGGGAGGGAAGGAGGGAGCATGTGCAGTTCATCCTTTCCACAAGCTCTGGGGGGCTTGCTTTGTAGCTGTCTGTAGGTAAAGAAGACAAGACCTGTGAATAAACAAACAGGACCACCTCCACAGCTTTGCCACCCGTGGGAACCTCCCTTCGCCAGACCAGGCAACGTGCAAGCCCAGGAGAGGCAGCTCTGTATATATTGGTGGTTACCCGTCTTGCCTATTGCCAAGTCATTAATAACTCATAATTCCCCAATATTGATAAGAAATCACAGCAGTTTGGCTAACACTTACAAACTCCTTTTCCCTCCCCTGCCCACAACAGACACCCTGTGAGGTAGGTGGGGCTGAGAGAGCTCTTTCCAGAGCTGTCCTTGAAAGGATAGCTGTGCCAGAACTATGGCTTGCCCAAGGTCATCCAGCAGGTGCAAGTGGAAGTGTGGGTTAATTTGGTTCTCCCAGATTAGAGTCCGCGTGCTTAACCACTACATCAAACTGGCTCTCTTCTTCTTCTTCTTCAGCAATCATGTCCCCCTTCAATCTCCTCTTCTCCAAACTAAACATTCCCAAGGCCCTTAGCCTTTCCTTGTAGGACTCAGTCTCCAGACCCCTGATCATCCTCGTCGCTCTCCTTTGCACCCTCTCGATTTTGTCCACATCCTTTTTGAAGTGAGGCCTCCAGAACTGCACACAGTACTTAAGGTGCGGCGTGACCAAGGCAATACACAAAGTGGCTATGACCTCCTGCGATTTCAGTGCTATGGCCCTTTTAATACAACCCGAGACTGAATTTGCCTTTTGCCACTGCATCACACTGACTGCTCATATTTAGTTTAGTCCACTCTTATCCCAAGATCTCTTTTGCATACACTACTCCCCAGGAACATATCCCCCATCCAGTATTTGTGCTTGACATTTTTGTGGCCCAGATGTAGTACTGTGCATTTATCTTTGTTGAATTGCATCCTGTTTGCAACTGCCCACTTCTCCAGAGTATTCAGGTCCTATTAAATTTTCACTCTATCTTCTTGGGTGTTTGCTACGCCTCCCAATCTGGTATCATCAGCAAATTTAATGAGTAGCCCTTCTACCCCTTCATCCAGATCATTGATAAAAATATTGAAAAGTACTGGGCCCAAAACCAAGCCCTGCGACACTCCACTGGACACCTCCCTCCAATCTGATGAAACGCCATTGACCACCACTCTTTGGGTGCACTCTGTTAGCCGAATTGCTCTGGTTTTAAGATTAGCAACTGCCAAATAACTGGGTTACAGCCAACTATACCAAGGTCCCGCCCCTTCCAGGAGTTCCCAGAAAATAGGTACTGAGGCAGAGGTCAGTTTAAATGATGTTTACTATAAAATGTTTTCAAGCATACAAAAACAGAATCACACACACAAATACACAGCTCCTAAGAAACTTAGATAGAGAAATAGCACTTTTGCATGAGCAGGAGAAACGTTGGTTGGGAGATACTTTACTTGTCCTGGAGATGGTTGTCTGTTCCAAAAGAAGAATGGAGGGGTTGAAAAGGAAATAGGGAGCGTGCTCTGAACCGGCAGAACCACACTTTTCTCTGTCTGCGGAGACCAGAGATCAAAGATAGAGGAAGGGTATTGGGATAGCAAGCTGGATTCAAGAGGGGTAAAAAGCAGATAGGGGTCGTGGAAGCTCAAGAGACCGGCCGCATGTTAGGTGACTTCTTTTATTAGGTGATTTGGGGGCTGGCAGTGCTGGCCACATCCCACTAACACACCTCCCAGGTAGTCCGTCCCTACAAACCCTACCATTGGTTAAAGGAAAAAGAGGAGGGAATGCGGAGGGGTGGTCAATATTGCAACACTAGAGGCTGGACAGGAACTGACACCTGGGCAAGTGTCCGATGAGTCACTGAGCCATTCCATTGTTCCTTGATGGCCCTAGCTCGTCCAGTTGATGGGCGGAAGATTAGTTGCCAGGTAACTTCATTTAGCATAATCTGTGCAGGTATGTTGGAGGGGGTTGGGGTTGCCTAGCGCGAGGTGACAGGAGAACCCTTGTGCAATGCGGTCCTTGTCTCTGTCTTTGTGTGAACCATGGTGGGTGTGTGCTTCCTGGAATAGACTGGAGCCTCTTACAGCAACAAAGAGTGCATGTAGTCCTTCAGAGCATAACAACCAAAAGTCCAAACTTATGAACATTAAAAGTCCATAAGAGCACATGATGTGCCTTGCTAGGCAACAGTCCTCTAACCAACTCCCTATCCACCAAACTGTCCTATAGTCCAGTCCACAGTCTTCCAGTTTGCCCATCAGAATGTCGTGGGGAACCTTATCAAAAGCTTTACTGAAATCCAGGTAAATCACATCAACAGAGTTCCCATGGTCCAGTAAGTTTGTAACATGATCAGAGAAGGAAACCTGGTTGGACTGATGAGATCTGTTGCAGACAAAACCATGCTGATTGCCCCGGATCACTAAGTGATCCTTCAGATGCTTTCAGATAGATCCCTTTAAAATCTGCTCTAATATCTCCCCAGCAACAGAAGTCAGACTGACCAGCCTGTAGTTTCCCAGGTCATCCTTCTTTCCTTTCTTAAAGATTGGGATAACATTTGCTCTTCTCCAATCCTGCGACACATCCCCAGTCCTCCAGGAGGCCTTGAAGATGATGGACAGAGAATTTGCCAGTGCATTAGAAAGTGCACACCATCTGGCCCAGGGGATTTGTATTTGTCTAGTGCAGCCAGGTGCCTCTCCACAACCTCCCTGTCAATGTCTCAGGTGTCCTGTTATGTCCTCTACCATCTTTAGATGGGCTTCAGTTCTTTAGGGAGAAAACAGAGGCAAAAAAAGTCATTAAGCCTGTCTCCCTTTTCTCTGTCCTCCACCAGAGTTTCTCCTTCTACTCCCAAAGGCAGTCTAATTGCCTCTTTTACCTTGTGTTTGCTTCTCGCATATCTGTAGTTTTTCTTATTGTAGCGAGCCCCCCTGGCCGGACCCAACTCATACTGAGCTTTGGTTTCTCTGATTGTTGATCTGCAGTACCTTCACTCACTCCCTTCCCTTCCCGCACACTCTCCCACAGAATGACTCCCATCAAGCCTCTGAGTTTGTTGAAGTCGGCCCTTGGAGTCCATCAAGGTCAGTATAGTCTACTCAGACTGGCAGTGGCTCCTGCAGAGCTCTCTCACATCTCCTACTGCCGGATCTTTTAACTGGAGATATCAGGGAATGAACCTGGGACCTTTTGCATGCCAAGCAGATGCTTGGCTCCACTCTGGAGCCTATCATTCCAGTTAGAGGCTACTCCTGCTACATCCAAGGGCTGTTACTACACTCTGGGGCTTGTAATTCCAGTCCCAGAACACGCTACCCCCAGGGGCTCTCAGTCCACTCTGGGGCCTGTCATTCCAGTTCCAGAACCCTCCTGCTACTTCCAGGGGCTGTCACTGTATTCCCAGAGCCCAAAAACCGTCATGGAAAATCCATTCCGCATTTTCTTTGCAACTCTTCTTGAGCTGCAATATATTTCAATGGAGCCCATGCAGGTCAATTGGCATTCCTGGCTCCCATTATTTCCAATGGGCCTCCAAGACACTCCCCTTATTTCCAATGGACAATCCTGCCCTTTTTTTTAGTACATCCGCTAAAATGCGGCCCGCAGGCACTCTCAGCACCTCCAACTCTCACCGCCACCTTTCGATGGGGCGCTGCCACCAGCGCCTAGTCAGGCTGCGCCACAGAGAAGTAAATCCTAGAGAGACATATTATGGGCAAGCGGCTTCGCCGTCCTTACTGCGCAGGCGCCACCCCCCCCCCCCCCCCCCGAGCACGGCAAACACAAGCCCGATAACAAGGAGGGGAAGCCCAGTCCGAAAAGGGGCCGGTTAAACCCTTTCGTTGTCGCCGTCCCCCCCCCCCCGCCCCTTGACGACTCCCTGCCTATCCCGCCGCCCCAGCCCCACTCTCTCTTCTCGGGTCCCCGGACGCCCCCGCTACGCCGACGGTGAGTGCCGGGCCAGGAGAGCGGCGACCCCCCTCCCCTCCCCTCCCCCGAGGCCTGTCTCTAGCGGAGGAGGAGGAGGAGGAGGAGGCGGCGGCGGGTGGGGGTGTCTCCGGTGGGGAGGGGGGTTCCCTCCGTGGGGCGAGGGGAGGAGGAGGAGGGGGAGCCGCTGGCCCTCGAGGGGGGTTCCCGGAGCGCAGCGAGGAAGCCCGCCCTCCCCACCCCGCATGGTCCCTCACGGGGGGGGGGGGGTGGCGCGCGGGGGGCTGCTGTTGCTGCGGGAAGGAGGGGTGTCCCTCGGCGCTTCTTCGGGCAGGATGCCCGCGTGCGGCTGCGTAGACTCGGACGCCTGGGGCCCAGACCCCGGGGGAGGCCACGAGGGGAGACCGGCGAGAGCGCGCGACACCCCCCCCCCCACTGCAAGGCGGCGCGCGAGGGGGAGGGGAGGGGGAGGGGACTGCTGCCCGGCCGCTGGGCTCGCGGGGTCCTAAACGTCGCAGGCGCCCGGGATCTTCATGGACTCCTCCTCCGGGGCTGGACAGATGAAGGGGGCGCGTCTCTTCCAGGTGCCAGGAAAGGCGGCAGGGTTGGTGTGACTTGTACAAAACTGGATTTAAAATTGAGCTCTGCGCTGTTTCCATATCGAGCCGGTAGGCTTACGTCTAAGCTCTCTGCGGTGTTTTCCTCCCACGATCTCCAGGGAATTTGGGGCTGCAGATTTTGCCCCCACAGCAATCCCGCGAGGTAGGTTAAACTAAGAGAAACCATCTGGTCAGCCTGTCAGCTTCGTGTCTGAGTGAGCATTTGACTGTATTTTAAAGCATGACACTCTGGGTGTTCAGCAAACAGATTTTGTACCTACTTGTAGTACCCGTTTATAGCTTTATTTGGTCCCCTTTCTTGGTTTTGTACTTGTGTTGAGAAAACATTATTTCTGTGTGCAGAAGTCTCAGAGGGTCTGTTTGTTTCATATACATTAATGCTAAATCTTCCTAACATCATCAGGGTACTTTGCAGATAGACCTAGTGGTTCCAAAAACTGTAGCACAAACCTCTCCTATTGGAAATGGATGACTTTAACAGTTTGACACATAAAAGAATGTCAGAGTACACTAAGGAGAAGAAACTTTTCACTTTTAAAAAAAATGATGTTATCATTAGTAAAGCACATTGATTTAGCAGTTTTACTTATTCCAGGCTATTGAATTAGGAGTGATGAAGGATCTTAGTATTAACAAGTGGGCTCAGGATCAGAAGCTTATGCCACAATTAGTTTAAAAAAAATTAGAGTGCCCACAAGCAATGTTCCCTCTAAGCTGTGAAGTCTTGTGAGCAAAAATCGTGAGCTACTGGCATTAAAGTTTTGAGTGAGCAATTTGGCTGCTGCATAAATGAGTTTGCTCTGGATCCATCCTTCCTAAACTAAGACAAAACGTGTGAGCCTGAGGCTAAAAAACTGTGAGCTAGCTCACACTAGCTCAGCTTAGAGGGAACACTGCCAAGCCTCTTAGCATATTAGAATCCAAACAATAAACATGGCTATTGTGGAACTGGAAAAAAATGAAATGTAAAATTGTTGTCATTCTGATATCTTAGTCTGTAAGTGAGCTTTCATATTCGAGTGAATCTTTTTGGCTCCTGTGAAAAGTGGTACAGGCATCAGCCTTGAAGATTGTGGTGAGTGTGCATGTCATCTTCTCTTCTGATTCTTCAAGGGAGTTGCCACATGGTGGTATTTCTACATCTTTCCTGTCCTGCTTGAAAATGGGAGCAGAGTAAAGCTGAGTATGAGTTTGAGACTTCTACTGACGTCCTAAGCAGAATTATATCTTTCCAAATCCACTGAAGTCATTGAGTTCTGAAGAATGTATTATGCATATCATCTTCCATCATCTTTCACTAGAACCATTAGCTTAATTTATCTTTTCCTCCTCCAGATATTTCTGTGAGGATATTTGTTTCTAACAAAAGGCCTGCTAGGAAGTGATCATGGAAGCTATCCCACAGTTATTACACTGTGTGCACATCAGAACTGTGATAATGATACCATCTTTATCTATTTCAGATTGTCCCATCCCCTCCATTGTTCTCTATGGAGGGAAAAAATGTTAACTTTTTTCCTACCATAGAGAACAATGGAGGGAATGGGGGCAACCTGTTTGGGGGCCTGTAGAATTGGACCCCCTGGTCCAGTCTTCTTGAATCTTGGTGGGCATTTCGAGGAGAGGCCCCAGCAGCTACCCTGCAAGTTTGGAGCCTCTCCCTCAAACCCCCTCCCCTCCAGTGGCTTTTAAAGTTGCTGCCGAATTTCGGCGGCAATTCGGCGGTGAGTTGAATCAGATTAGAGAATCTGATTCAGCCCGTGGCTGCCCTACTGGCCAGTCCTGAGCTGAGTCCCTACTGGCCAGTCCTCCGGCCCCAACGGACCCCTGCCTCTAGCATTGTCTTTGAAGGGGTTGGGCCTTCCGAAGCTACAGAAGTTGGTGTGCTTACAGAATGTAGGGCCCGATACTATAACTCTATTATTTAAGAAGAAGAAGAAGAGAAGAAAAGATTGGATTTATTCCCCGCCCTTCACTTGTAGTCTCAGAGCGGTTTACAAACTCCTTTCCCTTCCCCTCTCCACAACAGACACCCTGTGAGGTAGGCGGGGCTGAGAGAGCTCTGAGACAACTGTCCTTGAGAGAACAGCTGGTATAGAGCTATGGCTTGCCCAAGGTCATCCAGCAGGTGCAAGTGGAGGAGTGGAGAATCAAACCCAGTTCTCCCAGATTAGAGTCCACACACTTAACCACTACACCAAACTGGCTTTCAACCAGTTTGTATCCCGTCCTTCTGAATACCAAGTTTCTGATAATCATTGGAAGCGTAGGCATTGAAATTTTGCTCCCTGTTCTGGAAATCCAATTGAGTAAAGCTCTGGCTTCAGAAATTTCAGTATATGTTTACTTTCAAACTTATTTTCATGTACACTGGGATGGTCAAGTCTGTTGAATTTTATGTCCAGTATTAATTTTTTTGTCTGGTATTAAAAAGTCCACCTTTTTCTATGCTTTTGCAGAGTTATAGGATATATGCTGTAGTTATAAAAATATTTTCTTTGCTCTTTCACATCTTAATCCAAAGGTCTGTTTGATTCTGAATGCAGACTTTTGTATTTCCTACTAATTTGGAGGAATGAGAGAAGCTGACAAAATTTGCATGGGGGGGGTTGTTTGCCTTTGGGCACAATGTGGGTTCATGTAATCTACTGAAAAATCTAATAGAAAGTGTCTAGGCAAATGTTATATGTATATAATTTATGTATTTCTTCTACCAATGGACAAATTCTGCCTAAGAAACTTTGTTTGCAATCCTGTGCATATTTGTTTGTATTTAAATCCCTATAGTTTTGTGGTAGCACTCATCATGTACATGCATCTCAGACCATAGCATTTGTAATAGGTTCTGTCCTCCTGAAATCCACTATTAATCTGTATAGCTCTGTTATTTATTTCTGATAACTGAAAGAGTATCCCTTAAGATAGTGTGTTAGACAAATGAGTGTTAAATTTAATCTGTATCTTCTCTTTAGGTGAACATTGACTGGCAAATTAAAGTTTAAATACCTTCCCTTCACCGGGGCGTTTAAAGTTTAAATACCTTCCCTTCACCGGGGAGTCATGTGGCAGGGGCAGTAGGACTCCACAAGTAGCCAAGCCCGAATAAAAGCCCCCATCTCTGGTCCCAGCTCCTGCCAACCTAGCAGTTCGAAAGCAAGAAGATAAATAGGTACCACTTCGGTGGGAAGGTAACAGCGTTCTGTGCACCTCGGCATCTAGTCATGCCAGCCACATGACCATGGAAACATCTTTGGACAGTGCTGGCTCTTCAGCTTGGAAATGGAGATGAGCATCGCATCCCTAGAGTTGTATTCAACTGGCTTTCGAGCAAGGGAAACCTTTACCTATATCAACTTTTATTTGGGGACAGCTACTTCGATATCCAAATACAGCTCTCTTATCTATATTGGGATGGTCCCGGAGTGCAAACCCCAACTGTCAAAAAATTTTTTAATGTCAAGTCACAACTGACTTATGACAACCCCATAAGAGAGGTACTCAGAGTTTGTTATTGCCTGCCTCTGCATAGCAACCCTGATATTCCTTAGTGCCCTCCCATCCTAATACTAACCAAGGCTGACCCTGCTTAGCTTCTGATATCTGATGATACTGGGCTGTCTTGAGTTATCCAGGTCAGGGTGACTGTTGAGTTGGCTCAGCTTCCTTCCTTCCTTCCTCTTTGGGTGTCAGAGGCTTGCTGTAATGGAATAACTGAGGCAAAAAGTGCAAGAGTGCCAGTACTACAGAGGAGGAAAGCAGAGAGTGGACAGCTTCCTCTACATAAGGATCTGAAAGGCTACCATAAATGTACAAGAAAACACAAGGATGTTATGAATTATTCAAAAGTATGGGCTTTGGTATTTATTTTCTAATATTTTTTAATTGTGTGCAAGATTTTAGAAACCTGACAGAATTTTTTTCTTTTCATCATTGACAGCTAGAAGCCGCCTACGTGTGCCTTGAACTACCATGACATCATGGCAAGATTTCGCAGGAGAACATGCATCATTTTGTTGCTTTTTATTTTATTTATTTGCTTCATAATGATGGCTTTAAAAACTCTGAGACCTGAAAGAGCTGGGTTTGGAGATCCATTTGGTCTTGGCCTTTTACCAGATTTTCAGCAACGAACCACACATATTAAAAAAGAGTTCAGTGCGCAGAATGGGGCCAAGGAAGACAGCTTCACGCACCCCAAACGTTTACACAGCTTGACAATGAACCTGAAGACTCCTATGGTTCCAATGGGAAAACTGGAACAGGACCTTCCTTCTCCTAATTATGATTTCCATGTGTTCTACTATAATTGGTTTGGGAATCCACAGTTTGATGGAAAATATATTCACTGGAATCACCCACTGCTGACACACTGGGATCCCAAGATTGCAAGTGGCTATCCAAAAGGAAGACACAGTCCTCCAGAAGATATTGGATCAAGCTTCTATCCAGAACTTGGGCCTTATAGCTCCAAAGACCCTTCAGTCATAGAATCTCACATGAAACAGATAAGCTCAGCTTCCATTGGTAAACAGGCATTTTGTTTTATTACTGGCATGACAATTTATTAGATTTCAGACATTTCATGGAGCCTGAGGGTAGGAGTTTTGTGGTACTGACATCAGTGGAGTGGGGTGGACACAGAAAGGAAGTGTTTGAGGCTGGTGTTAGAATACTTAAAGAGCTGGTAAGGATCCAGGGGAGGTGAAGGACTGAATTTTCATATTGTTAGGATTCCCTTACCAGAACTGTCACATCACTAATTGTAAGTTGGAAGAATGAGGATGCTGCAGAAAAAACACACAGAGGAATGATTAGCTTATTCATCCCCAGCTCTGGTAACCGGCTAAATAACTGGAATTGTGATGCCTGGGCAGAAAAGGTCCCTTCTAGAAGGAGCATATGAAAGTCTCTAAGCATCCCTTTGCAACTGTGACATGTCCTGAAGCAATTAATTAAATTATTGTATGGCAGTGGGTCTAGTATAGCCAGGTGATCTGAAGATTGTTTGGGGAATTGAATCCCGTTCTCCAGTCTGTCACTCTTAACCACTACATCAAACTGGCTCTTGTCCTGAAGCAAATAGTACATTAAACAATGGTGTAGAGTGCATCAGTTCACAGACTTGCTTCCAAAAGCCAATAAAGCTATCAGAATACATTAAATAAGAACCAGTGAACACTTTTGCAGTGCTGGAACAGAAATTGCCTTTTTGCTGAGGTTTAATTGATTAAACATGTGTTTTGTTTATTAGGAGTATTGGCTCTTTCTTGGTATCCACCTGGTATGAATGATGAGAATGGAGAACCTACTGATGATGGCCTGGTGCTTACTATTTTGGATACTGCACACAAATACAAACTAAAGGTATGGTAGTTGACCTTAGACTTTGTAGGGACGACAACACTATAGACAATATTTGTTTCATGATTTAATTATGGGGTGTGGGTTTTATTTCACCCGAGGGTTGGTTCTTACAGGTCCACTCTGCTTTCAAGAAGCGCCTCTGTCCAATGGAAGGAGCCTCGCCAAGGCTCCTTAGGCAGCAGTAGGATGCTGTAGGCTGCAATCTCACTGTGGTACAAAGACCTCTGTATTGTTAATAGGTTTATAGGACCTGACATATAAGTTGTTTGTTTGTTTAGCAGCACTGCATGTACTATTGCACCTGGTGAGTAATAAATTGCCTGATAAATAGTAGAGAGTGACCGAACAGTGCCCTGCTAGGCACATAACACCACCAGTTTTTGACTAACTATATTACATAGCTGGTACACAGTTTCTCCTGCTATTTTGGCTCTTATAGGCCTTTAAGATCCATAAGAGTCTGCACAAATGGGAACAATGGTTTATCCATACAGGCCATATAATTGTTCTCAAACAACACAGCTGCACATAGCAAGACTAAGCAATAGTCATTTGTAACATATGCTAACACATCTGTAGTGGGGCTATTTTAAATTCTCAAGATTAGGATCCACCATGTGCCATTTTCAAACAGTGAAGACAGACAAAGAAGTGCTCTTGGTCGCACACAGTTCTAGAACTCTTCAAAGCTTTCTGGATATACTGTAAAACTTTCCTTTTCAGGCTCCCATTCAACCATTATGGCTAAGTAGATGGGAGGTAACTTTAATTTAATTCAGCTTTTTTTGTTTTATTAACTCTGTGAGCTTTTCCAAGGCCCAATTGAACTGAGAGAATTTACAGTAAAATAAAATATATGAACCCTATTAAAGTAGCTATAAATGGCTAAGAATAACCTTGTCTTTGTAGCCTTGGGAACCTGTTTCCTGAATTTACATAGGAAAAACAACCTTAAAAATCTCTGAAATTTTCTCAAGCTTCAGTAGACCCTCCATCAACGGAGTTCCAAAACTCAGAAGCTGTCTTCTGGGAAACATCTCTTCATAATCTGTATTTGATACACAGATACTATCATAAGACTTTCTTTAAGGCATCATAGAGATTGTAGCACAAGAGGAAGAACCAGTTGCCTCTTTTCCTGGTGTCACCTAATATGCAAAGGAGTTCCTGCTAGAAAAAGAGCCCCGAATGTACCCATGTTTACATTTGCAGTGTCGTATATTCAGACATGAACTGCTGATGTTGTACACCCAATCAAGCCACAAAGGGACAGCCACACAGAGAGATCTGAGGCGAACTCTGGCTGTGTTGGTTTAACACTGGAAGGAATTCCCATGGCTACTGCACAGTAACACCCCCCTTCCCCTGGCCGCCGTGAGCTCCTACTTGGTTGTTTAGTTTAGTTCTGTTGCATTCCGTGCTTATTTTTGTTTCTCCAGAGAGAAAAAAATAGCTTGTTCTGACCTCAGCTTATGTGCCACTCAGTTGGTAGTGATGATTACTTTTTTAAACTACCTGTCCAAAATTTTCCCCTTGCAGGTCACTTTCCATATTGAGCCATACAAAGACAGAGATGATCGCAGTATGTACAACAATGTCAAGTACATCATAGACAAGTAAGCATTTTCTGAAAATAGATTTTAACATCTCTTATGTCTTTATGCGAACTTTTTATGTGTCTCATGCCGTTATCGGTTAAGCTTGCAACTCTCAAATAGTCACATTTCCAATTGATATGGCCTAGTGTATTTTGATTTAGTGTAAAGAGATTTTATATATCCACTAATTATCTGATTCTAAAGATAAATCATGTTTGAGTTGAAATATAATGGGATTTTGAATATCAGCATATGCAGAAAAACTATTTAGTGTATAAATTGGGGGGGGTGTGTGTTTTGTTTTGTTTTGGAGGTATTGTAAAACCATTGCTTACTAAGTTTTGTTTTTGTTTTTTTGGTTTGTAGATATGGAGATCATCCAGGTTTCTATAGACATAAAGTTAGTACAGGTAGAACCTATCCCTTGTTTTATGTTTATGATTCTTACATCACAATCCCTGAAATGTGGGCAAATCTGCTCACGGTATCAGGATCCCAGAGTATACGCAATACACCGTATGATAGTTTATTCATTGCCCTTCTTGTGGAAGAAAAACATAAGCATGAAATCCTCAGAAGTGGCTTTGATGGAATTTATACATACTTTGCAACAAATGGCTTTTCTTATGGCTCAAGTCATCATAACTGGCCCAGTCTGAAAGCCTTTTGTGACAAGAACAATCTAATGTTTATTCCAAGTGTGGGTCCAGGTTATATAGATACCAGCATCCGACCATGGAACAACCATAACACCCGGAACCGTGTCAATGGGAAATACTATGAGACCGCATTCAGTGCAGCACTTCTTGTACGACCTGAAATAATTTCCATCACCTCTTTTAATGAGTGGCATGAAGGAACTCAGATTGAAAAAGCCATTCCGAAGAAGACTGGAAAGACCATTTACCTAGACTATCAACCACATAAACCAAATATTTATCTGGAGCTCACTCGCAAATGGTCTGAAAAATACAGCCAGGAAAAAGAGCAGTGGCTTACATGAGGTACTGCTGTGTTTGTTTCTTAATGGATTCAGCTCCATAAGGAACCCTTCACACTGTGTCACATATATTATTAAAGTTTTAACTTGATCAGTATTCTGTATCTTTCATTAGAGAATTTTTACTTTAAGGAGTAAAGTTAACAATGCCAAGAAATACTAGCTCCTTGGATTCTTACTCAGCATGTTGAGAATATCTTTGAAGCGCTGAATACTATATGTATTAATATTCTGTATAGTATGAGTTCTCTGTCTAGAATATTTTATTGTTAATTCAAGGAGAGTGATATGGTACTTGAGCTGTCATCCAAACAACTAAGCAGAGCTGAAAGCAGCTGGGGTTCTGAATTTCTCCATTTGGGGGTGGGGGACTGTACACCCCAAGAACCTTCCTCCAAAAAGTAAGCAGACTTCAGAAGCAGCAGCTCCTAGTGTGGTATGTGAGCTTGGTAACAAAGGAAAACCAATTCTTGTGCATGTGAGCCCTTCAGTGCTTTAGGTCAGGGCCTTGGAACAACTCTGATCAACTGTCTACATCCACAGTTCCGTAAAGATTAATGTATATTTGGTGCATGAAACAGTGTTTGGTAAACTGCAGACTCTCTGAAGACTTCCTGTGCAAACATAATTGAAATGACTGGAAACCGTATGCAAGACCAATCTTTTTTCTGCCCACAGTACATATATTTTATATTCTTTCTAGGAGCTGAAAGGTTTTTCTTTATGTTTGCTTTATCTTATGGTAGAAAAGATGAGTGATGTGAAATCGTTAGTCATAGGCTGAGGACAGACTGGCAATCTGAAGCGGAGGCAAAGCGGAGGGAACTGGAGCGGGGGAAAAAACCCACGGAGCTGGCCGTTCACACTGGCCAGAGCAATGCGGATCAGCGGCGATACGGAGCGTTCAGACTGCCACGGAGCGTTCAGACTGCTGTATAGCCAGCGCGCGCGGCTTGCGCGCGCCGCTGCACTTTTTTTTTGTTTTCCTTTGATGTTTTTCGCATGTGCGCACATGTGCACATGCGCACATACGCATATGCGCAAAACTTTTTGCCGGTGCGTTCACACTTCCTCCGGGTGCCTTCCGCTTCTTCCAGTTCACACTGTTTGGAAGCAGGAGGCATGCGGAGGAAGGCCCCTGAACACCGGGAAAAACCGGTGTCTGGGTAAAGCGGAAGGAAAGCGACTGGGAGACGGGTAAGTACGCAACGGAGCCGACGGACAGATGCGCATGTCTGAACGTGCTCCTTTCCTCCGTTTGCGAAGCGTGCCTGCCCCGCTTTAGATTGCCAGTCTGTCCTCAGCCAGAGTTGTTAATACTTTGCTATGAATGAAGTAAGAAATATTTAATATCCTGTCAAAATCTTCACCTTATAACCAGCATGTGATGTAAGCAATATTATTGTGAGCAAGAATGGAGCTTTGGGACTGTAAGGAATTATCACAAAATTGAAAAGAGGAATATCTAAGGGTAGAAATAATCTTCAAAGAAGAAAAACTGTTTTGCATTTTTTTAAAAGAACACTTAATAAGATTTCACTTTTCCTTTAGAATATTATTTTGGAACAATGTGAATTGCCTGTCATGAGAGAACTGCAGATGTTTTTTAAAAAGTAGAAGTGTCCTTCCTCCTGTTCATTCCCATCTGAAAAGGAAATGCTAAACAGAGGAAGAGAAGAAGAAGAGTTGGATTTATACCCCGCCCTTTACTACCCGAAGGAGTCTCAGAGCGGTTTACAATCTCCTTTCCCTTCCCCACAACAGACACCCTGTGAGGTAGGTGGGACTAAGAGAGCTCTGACAGAAGCTGCTGTTTTTCAAGGACAGCTGTGCCAGAACTATGGCTTGCCCAAGGTCATCCAGCAGGTGCAAGTGGAGGAGTTGGGAATCAAACCCAGTTCTCCCAGATTAGAGTCCACGCACTTAACCACTGCACCAAACTGGCTTGCTGGGAGTGGGATATGCATGTGCACAAGACAGAAGCAACCAAAATTATGTCCTGGTGATCAAAGGCAAAGGGAAGTTGGTATAACGGTGTGTGCTCAAAGTACAGTCTCTTCTCACAGGGCTCAGAGTGTGCTGAGAGTGGCTTGTATGAAAGCATTTCATGTTCAGATAAGCTTTCAGTGTGGTTTATACTAAAATAACTTTTTAAGAACCGAGTTAATTGGCAACAAAACCTTTCTTCGTGTGATGTTCTTTGGGGGAGCCAGTTTGGTATAGTGCAGGGGTGGCCAACCTTGCTTAACGTAAGAGCCACATAAAATAAACGTAAGAGCCACATAGAGATGTCTGAGAGCCGCAAGACAGGAACAAATATCACACACACGTTTTTATTTTTAAAAATATGCAAATTTGCTTTTTATTAACGTTAAATGGGACTGCCAAAAATAAAAACAAACAAGGAAAACCAGTTATAAGAAAGAGAGAGAGAGAAACTAGGAAAGCAAATAGATGGGAGGGAGGAGGGAAGGAAGGAAGGGAGAAAGAGAGAAAAAGCATGCCTCCCCTTTGCTTCCCCAGCCGCCCTGCCAGGAGCCGCACAATATGTGTGAAAGAGCCGCATGTGGCTCCCGAGCCACAGGTTGGCCACCCCTGGTATAGTGGTTAGGAGCGCAGTCTCTAATCTGGGAGAACCAGGTTTGATTCCCCATTCCTCCACATGCAGCTGCTGGTGGGACCTTGGGTTAGTCAAAAGTTCTCTCAGAGCTGTTCTCTTGAGCAGTCCTTGAGAGCTCTCAGCCTCACCCACCTCACAGGGTGCTTGTGAGGAGGGGAAGGGAAAGAAGATTGTAAGCCGTTCTGAGACTCCCTAGGGTACTGAAGGGCGGGGTACAAATCCAATCTCCTCTCCTTCTTTGACTTCTCCCTAGCGTCTACATTTTTCTCATAGTGGAGACTTTTCTGTAGTGGTCCATTCAAACATGCTATCCATCACGTGCATTTTGAAATGGCAAAAACCTGTAAGAGGGCTGTACCAACAGCATATCTGTGCTTTGAGTCCTTCTTCAGTAATGGGTAGCAAGACATGGTGGTCACAGTGAGTGCCTTATGAGGTCTAAGACAAAAAGCACCTCCCTTCTGTGCTCCCTTGGCTCTTGTCCAGTTCGAATACAGCAAATCCTTAAGATCGATGTGTGTATTTCGTTTGCTTGCTTTTGGAGTTTTGAAAAGTGTACTCGACTGCATAGGTTAAAAGATTTTTTTGGGGGGGGGGGAGTGTTATGCTGTTTTATTTTGACGTAATTTTGAGGCTTTAATCATATGTTGTGGCCATACGCTTGAACTGATTTGACTCCTTTGGGACCATATGGGTATTTCCTTGAAGGAAGGTGGAAAACTTGAATACCATCCCTTTGTATTCCTTCATCCCCTTAGTTCACACATCTTAGTTCCTGCATATTGACCACCCCACAGGTACTGTAAATCCATTAATATTTCAGTCACTAAAATTTTTTGAGAGCTTATAAAATAAAATCCATACTTTCTTAAATACAATACTATTCATTTATAAATCTCTAAAGGTTTCTGAATAGTCATGCTCTTAAAGCTGTTTCACCACTGCTGTTTAGGTACCTCATCAATTTAACGTTCTTTGTGTACGTATGTTGAATTTTTCTTATTGCAGGTCTTTAAAAATAACAACTCAAGATTTTTTAACTTGGGCTGAGGACAGACTGGCAGTCTCGGCCGCTCTGCCTCCACTTCAAAAGCGGAGGCAGAGCGGCCGTTCAGACGGCTGCATCTGCCCCGAGGAGGCAGCCCGGACACATCGCGTCCAGCGCCGCGCTCCTCCCGCAGCAGCCGAGCACCACTTCAAAGTGGTGTGAACGCGCGCAGGGAGGGGGAGCCGCACGGCGTCCGCCCGCTGTCGTAGGAAGCTGCCCGCAGTCTGAACACTGCAGGCGGCTTCCTTCCGGCGGCGTGCGAACGCCGCACCGCGGGGGAAATTCCCCCCGCCTTAGTCTGCCACGTTTACTTATGTTTTTTTAATTGCCGTTCCCATTCACCAAACTGTATAGATAGAAAGGTTAGGAAATGTCATAACACAGTGTTAATCTGAGGCTTCCTTCATAGTGCTAATTGGCTACCTACAGTGTGTACAGGAACAAAATCTGTTGTTTTTCTGGGCAGTGGAGTAACAGATGCCAGTATCTTCTATCAGAAAATCTAGCCCATAGACTATATGGTGAATACTGGTAACCCATCAGAAGCTATGTGAGCACAGGTTTAAAGAGTATTAGTACTTTATCAGGGCCTCATTGCCTATTGGAATAAAAACCCTTGTTATAAAACCAGTTAATGTTCTTCAGGGATTCATGCCCTGATTAGATCACTTGCATATTTCCAGTCAGATTTCCAATAAGTTTAAAAGCAGCTGTTCCAAGTGTCTAGTTTATATTTTTATTATTTTGATAAAATACTTATAGTCTACCTTTTCCTTCCATAATAGGTCCTTTCTTGTGCAAGGTTCTAATAAATTAAGAGCTTTAATCTCACCCACCACTGTTTTGAAATTAATACTTTTTTCTATCAGCTAAGAAATATATATTTATTTTATTTATTTATTTTGCGATTTATATCCCGCCCTCCCCGCAAGCGGGGATATATAATATATCATATTACAAGAATAACATGGAGTGTTTGATTTTAGAGCTTAACAGTTCAACTAAAGGGGCTGCTAGTTTTATGAACAGCTGTGTTGCTTACAAATTCACTCTTCATTTTTCTGTCAGAACTAAGCAGGTCTCCCAACAGTCATTTCAGTCAATTATGTGACAAAAAAGTAGCAAAAGGTTGTAAATATCTGTCTTATGTGAAAGATTGTAATTTACTTTAGCAGAAAGAGCTGTCTGCACAATTATGTTGTATAAAAGGATTTTTTTTGTAATGTACATAACACTGTTGATAAATGAAAGAAAAGTTGGAGGCATCTTCTGCACATCTTTGCTAAAGGTTTAAAACATACATACAGACAAAACCACTCTTAATAGAGGAATAATGTTTTTGTGTGTGATAATGAAATTTGTACAGGATTGGATTGTGTGTCATATTAATTCCATTTTATTCTTTTCAAAGAAGTTCTTTTGCAGGTTCCATGAGTATTGAATAGTGCCGAAGACAGACTGTCTTTCTTTTGTGAAACATTTTGTTAAAATATGCTGATGCTGCTTAAATCATTTTTGAAGTGGTGCTTTATTATTTTGAAATTTATTTTGATCACATTTCTTAAACTTGAACTATCAAAGGCTGTCTAGTTTGTACAATAGCATTTCAGTGGAAAATGTGTTATGTTTTGCTGTATAGCTGTGTTATCATTCTGCTGTATAGTTTAAAAACATACAGAAATAATAGCCACGATGACTCATTTGTCTTTTCTTATCAGAGAGATGAATTGGAGGAATTCCCCCCTGTAAAAATAGCTCTGTAAGGCCTGAGAAAGCAGGATAAAAATTTGAAATAAGTGTGTGTGTGTTAAGTGCCATCAAGTCACTTCCAACTTACGGAGACCCTGTGAATTAACATTCTCCGAAATGTCCTTTCATTAAGAACGCAAGAGAAGCCAATGTTGGATCAGGCCAATGGCCCATCCAGTCCAACACTCTTGTCACACAGTGGCCAAAAATACCAGGCACCATCAGGAGGTCCACCAGTGGGGCCAGGACTCTAGAAGCCCTCCCACTGTTGCCCCTCCCCCCAAATACCAAGAATACAGAGCATCACTTGCCCCAGATTGAGAGTTCCTATCTATACTTTGTGGCTAATAGCCACTGATGGGTCTGCTCCAAATGTTTATCTAATTCCCTCTTGAAGCCGTCCATGCTTGCAGCTGCCACCACCTCCTGTGGCAGTGACACTCTCAAAACATTCCCCGTATGTTCCCCAGAGAGCACTAAGGTCAGGGTCTCAAAACTGCTTGACCCTCGGCTCCATACTGGTGGAACGAGCTCCCGGAAGACACCAGGGCCCTGTGGGACCTCTTACAGTTCCCTAGGCTTGCCCTATGCTTCCCCAGCCAGTTCACTAGGGAAGAGCAGGCCTCTCCACTTTTGTGGAGAAACACAGTGACGTGGGGGAGGGATTTAAATGTTGCCTTCTGACACATTTCCAGTGATGTCAGGGCGTGTGGCATATGCAAATAAGTTATGATAATTAGCTCCTGCACCTCTTTTTCTACTAAATGACTAGACCCCTCGTAGTAAAATCCTCCACCAATAGTAAATGGCCCCCACCCTCGCCCAGTGCAGTAGCAGGAGCCAAAATGGGGGGAAAGGGCATCATGCAATGCCATGTCATCACTTCCAGATGGGTGACATCATGGTGTTGTGTGACACGCTCAAAATTCCCTTAATCTCTATTTTTTTAACATAATGATTTGGGGAATTCCAAGAGTGTCTCATAAAGTTCTTCAGTTCTTTTTTTCAGTTCCTGTCTTGTTTCATTCAGCTAGGAATTGGGGGTGGGGGAGTCTCTGAGTGTGTGTGTATGTTGCGCCAACTGGTAGCGGTGTGTAAGCGAGGCCTCCCTTGACTGGGAAGAATGCGTGTTTGACCTTGGAGTACTAGGCACTGCTTGATAATGCAACCAACTGCTTGCAGGTGCTGGGGAAGGGCTAACGGTGCACCATGGCTTTGGTGGGCTGAATGTAAAAGTGTGATTGAGCCAGTCACTGGAAGGGGGTTCTTTAATTTTTTTTAATAACTTTATTTTTATTTCCAAATTTTTCAACTTTACAAGTTAAAAACAATAAAATTTCCAAACAGTTGATATAACCTTTACAGTGTATCTGTTGTAGTGTTCAAGATAAGTCTTTTAACAATATTATTAAAAAAAATTAATAAAACAAGGTGTGTATATTTAGCAGGTAAAGTATTAGCATTATTTTTTGTTGAAGTGACGTGAAAAAAATTCAAACCATTTTTCCACAAAGACAGGATTTTCCGAGGGGTTTTCAGCAGCTAATAATTGAGATGCTATTTTATCCATTGCTATGATATCCCATATCTTCAAGAACCATTGCTTAAGTGTCAGAGTTTTTTCTGTTTCCCACAATTGGGCTATTAAAGTTTTTGCTGCAATCAACATTTGTGAGGTAAGTTCGGACTTATAATAGCTGAATGAAGTGATCTCCCAGTGGTTTAAGAGTATGGATTCTGGAGATCTCGGAATTTGTAATCCAATTATTATAATAGGTCTACTTTTATTAAATGTTATTTAGTGTTTATAGCACCTTTTGATGTCGGAATGTTTTTAGACGATTTTTAGATTGTTTAAGTTGTTATTGATGTGTTTATTCTTTTATGTAAGCCGGTCTTGGCTGGGAGGGCGGGGTATAAATTTGATAAATAGATGATGCTCTCTCTGATTGGAAGTATAGTGTCCCAAAAGGATTTCACCTTAGGGCACAGCCACCAACAGTGAAGGAGTGTACCTGTCTGCTCACAACTTTTCCAGCGTTTTGGGTCTTTTATAGAGTTAGAGTAGAATCATCTTAGAGGTGTCATATACCATCTTGTGAACAGTTTGGAGTTTTGAAGCCAGATGTTTAATGATTTGGTGGTATATAGATATGAGGACCAGATTTTAGACCATTGGGCGTCTGTCAGGACAGTATCACAATCTTTATCTCATGACTGTTGTTGAGATGAGGTTTTAGTCCATAAGGTTTGACTTTAGGGCCTTATATAAAATTGAAATTATCCCTTACTACCTTGAGCGTCTTTATTTACTAAGTTTTCAAAATTAGAAATGGGCCTATTTCAACCACAAGGTCGTTAATGGCATTCATATGGGAGGTTTGTTGAGACTGAGAAAAAGGAATTTTAAAGTTATACTTGAGTTCTAGTTAGGAGGATGCCCAGGAGTGACCATTTTGATACAAGTCAGGAATACGGAACTTCCCAATTGCTCTCCAATTTTTATAGGTATTAGTCTCTTTACCAGGGAGAAACCAGTTTTGTCCTAGAAAAGACACCATGGGTGAGATATTTGGAGCCAGGAAATTACAAAGGATCTCATGCATCAAAGCTGGAAGAGCATATGTTTTTTCAATTTGAACCCAGGCTTTGGGGGCCTCTGGGGAAGCAAAATACAGTATGTGTTTAAGGTGTGATGCCTCATAGTAATACTTAAAGTTAGGGAGCCCTAAACCTCCCATTTTCAAAGGTCTCGTTAGTAGTTTAAAGTTAATTCTGGGCTTTTTATTTGCCCAGATAAATTTAGATAACATAGTTTGCCAGTAAAGTCAGTGCTGGTTTTTTATGTGGATTGGAATATGCTGGAATAAAAATAAAAATTTAGGAAGAATCACAGATCTTGTCAATTCTATTTTTTCCAGCAGAGACAGATTTAATTTTGACCATTGATTTAGGGAATTATTAATTGATTTGCTAAGTGGTTTGAAATTGTAGTCGAACAATTCTTCTATATTTAAGGGAATGTGAATCCATAGGTGTTTCCAGGATTTCACTACCCATCTGAGAAAATTGTTGTGAGATTTCTCTTTTATCAGTTGGTAGTAAATATATGGGGAAGGGTTCAGTTTTAAGATGATTGATTATGAAGCCAGATATTAGACTAAAGTCTCTTATTCTGTCTACTTAATATTTTAGTGATTTACTTGGATTACTTACGTAGATCGTGGCCGCTAATAGACTTATTTTGTATGTACTGGAGCCAATATTAATACCTTGTATATTGGGGTCTTATTGTGTAAGCCAATGGTTCAAGAGATATGACGAATAATATTGGTGACAGAGGACATCACAGCCAGGTGCCTCTAGTAAGATATAGTTCATTAGATATGAAATTGTTGATGTTAATTTGTGCTGAAGGTGATTAGTAAAGTGTGTCTATGGATCTCATGATGTTTGGGCTAAAACCCATTTGTGTCATAACAGCTGTTAGATATGGCATTTCTAATTTGTTGAATGCTTTTTCCGCATCTAGTGCCATAAATGCGAAGTTGATGTTATGCAATTTACAGGAGTAGATAATATTTAGCATTTTTCTTATGTTATCCAATAATGATCTACCAGAGATAAAACCTGCTCGATCGCTATGAATATAGTTAGACATGATGGTATTAAGTGTGAGGCCAAAATAGATGAAAAGACTTTTAAATCGTGGTTCAGTATAGATGTTGGCCTATATGACTCCTTTTTTGTTTTATCCTTACCTTCTTTGGGAATAACTATAATCTTAGCTTCTTTCCAGGATTTAGGCATTTTCCCGATGTCATTAAAAAGTTACCAAGTGCACATTAGTGGTTTAGTTATCAGAGATTAAAAATTTGTGTAGAATTCAATAGGGATTCCATCGCTACCTGGTGTTTTGTTATTTTGAATTTTGGTTAAGGCCCCAATTAATTCCACTTCAGTTATAGGTTGGTCTAGGAATGTCCAGTGATCATAAGAAAGTTTAATATCAAAATGGATTGAATTGAAATAATCCAGTATTGCTTTTTGGTTAATATTGTCAGATTTATATAAATTAGCAAAGAAATTTTAAAAAAACTTTCGTGATTTCTTTTGAAGCAGTTAATAGTTTTCTTTGGGTCGAGTTAATAGAGTGAACTACGGTCAAAGATCTTTTTTGTTTTGCCTTATTGCTAAGCCAATAAAGGGATTTTTGAGTTTTTGTTACGTATTTTTGTTTTAGGTATATTTTTTTTGTACCTTACATTCCAAATTTAGTTTTCTAAAAGTTCTGTTAGCTTCATAAATCATGTCTCTTTTCCAAGGTGTTAATTTTGCACTTTAAATCTGATATTACTTTATTTTTTTCTTGTAGGATGCTGCAATTGGAAGAAGCTTGCCGTGCATCACTGCTTTAAAAGCATCCCATATATTTTCCTGGGATGCATCACAATTTGTGTTGAATTCAAAATATTCCTTGATTTCCTTGGCAATTCCATTACGAAATCCTTTATCTTGGAGCAATAATTTGTTAAGGGTCCAATTGGGGCCTTTTCCATCGGAAGATTTATCTGAAATTTTGACATAAAACCCATAAATGGTCTGCTATGGTATGGTTTCCTGTGTCAGAAGAGGTTATTTGGTTTAATAAAGATTTTGAAACTAGAAAGAAATAGATTCTGGTATATATATTGCGGACTGCTCAGTAATACGTATATTCCCTCGTACCAGGGTTAAGTGTGCGCGTGTGTAGCGTGGAGGAGGGTAAAAGTCGGGAGCTCTCAGATTATGTCATTGTTGGCATTGCTCCTTCAATTTTTGTACAATAAGGGAACTGGTGCTCAAGGAAGCAGTTCTGAGACAGAACAGGGGCCAGTGAGATGGGATGACCCAGACTGGCTGCCAACCCCGGGGCCCTGAGTGTGAACAAACCAGTTCGATATGGACTGGAAACGGATTTCACAATCATTCCATGATGACCCTGAACGTCTGCGGGTAGCCGGGTCATTGATGGAAGAACCGGGCCTCGAGCGGATCAGGCTCAAATTCAGAGGCAAAATAGACGAGTTCCGGCAGGGTACCAGAGTATTTTTTTTATTTATTTATTTCCCGCCCTCCCCACCTCACGGCAGGCTCAGGGCGGCTGCCAGCATAGTGCGTAATACAATTTCTATAAAACAACCACATTAAAAACATCTATATATCTAATAGCCAAGTTGCCCCCCCTGTGCAGATATCTAAATCAGTGCGGGGGGGCACTTGGGGGGCAGGGAGATTATTTTGCACACGTGGGGGAGTCCCCACATGTGCAGAAAAATCTAAAAAGTTTCAAGAAATATTCGGGGGATATTTAAATCCCCTGAAAAGTTAAAGAGCGTTCCCTGTGCATGCGCAGGGAACGCTCTGGGAACTGCCGGGGCAAGCGGGGGCAGGAGAGATTGGCGAGGCCCCAGCTCTGTGCTGCGCGGGCCTCACCGGGGCAAGTGGGGGTGGGGTGAGAAAAGTTGGCGAAAGCCGCAGGCCTTGCTGGGGTGGGGGGGAAGGTTGGCAAGGGCAGGGGCTGGAGAAAGGTTGGCGAGACCCATGGCTCTGCGCCGCACGGACCTCGCTGGGGCAACTGGAGGCGGAGGGAGGGGAGAGGAAGCCTTAACTTGGGTTGCTGCTCCTCTGGTGCTCCCTATCTCCTCCCCCCGCGGGTCCCGCCTCTTGTACAGTATAAACTTTAAAACTACAGTACAAGATGGCGCCTCAGTAGTACATGTGACTTCCTGGCGGCTATCTGAGAGATCATGCAGAAGGAATTTCAAGCCATGGGCCCCCCCCTCAAACAAGTGCCACCACTGCCACCCCCCATGCCACAACTTGGGCTGGCCCCTGCACCCAAACCACTGTAAGATGCCCTGGAAGCGACCTTCAATGGAACTCCAGAGAAGCTGGCATTTTTCACCCTGCAGGTGCGGAAATTCCTGACAGAATGGGGCTACACCTTTGCATCAGATGAGCATTATGTGGACTACATGGGGTCTTGGCTGTGGGATCGGGCAGCAGACTGGTTCGTGGGGTTGTACAGTGTCAGGAGTCCAGAGCGCCATGATGTGGACATCTTCATGCAAGCCCTACGCAGGCAGTACAAGGACCATTTGTTGACCAGCAAGGCACTGCAAAGTGCTCTTATGGATTTTAATATTCATAAGTCTGAACTTGGGTTGCTATGCTGCAAGGACTACAGGCATTCTCCATTGCTGGGAGAAGCTCCAGTCCACTCCAGGAGGCTGGCAACCTCTATGGTTCACTAAGACAGAAGCAAGGACCCCATTGCAGTAAGGGTTCTTTCTGTTACATCGCGCTGGTCAACCCCTGCCCCCTCCAACATACCTGCACAGATTATGCTAAGTGAGGTTACCTGGCAACTAATCTTCCGCCCATCAAGTGGCCGGCTAGGGCCATTAAAGAGACAATAGAATGGCACCGGTGATTCATCAGACTTTGCCCAGGTGTCAGTTCCTGTTTAGCTCATAGTTTTGCAATATTGACCACCCCTCTGCACCCCCTCCTCTTTTTACTTTGACCAATGGTAGGGTTTGTAGGGACGGACCACCTGAAAGGTGTGTCAAGGGGATGTGGTCAGCGCAGCCCGCCCCCAAGACCACCTAATAAAAGACCTTGCACAGCATGCAATCGGTCTCTTGAGCTTCCACGACCCCTGTCTACTTTTATATACCTCTCAGGTCCCACTTGCTATCTCATTACCCTCCCTCCATCTTTAATCTCTGGTCTGGCCAGACAGAGAAAAGTGTTTCTCTGCAGGTTCAGAACACGCTCCCCATTTTTCCTTTCCAACCCCCCCCCCCCAATCTTCTGTTGGAACGAGGATCCATCTCCAGGATAGGTAACGTATCACCCCTCAAAGAAACTCCTGTTCATGCAACCATGCTGTATTATATCTAAATTTCCTTAGACCTGTGTGTTTGTGTGTGAGATTCTGTTTTGTGTATGCTTGAACATTTTATAGTAAACATCATTTAAATAGACCTCTGCCTCAGTGCCTCTTTCCTGGAGAACTCCCGGGAGGGGTGGGACCCTGGAATAGTTGGCTGTGAACCGGTAATTTGCCAATTGCTCATCCTAAATTAAAGCAGTTCGGCTAACATTGAAGCTGGAGAGAGCAAGAACCCGACTTCGGGGCTTGAAGCAAGGGAGCCGCTCAATCTGAGAGTTTTTGGATGAGTTCAAAACACATGTGGCCAAACTTCTGTTCTTCTCCTGGTCCTGATGTGCTACAGGGTGCTGTGTGAAATGCCCCCGAAGCGCTTCCTCTGATGACGAGTGTTTTCGCGCCTCTTTTTGCCCGCATGGGCAATCACTGCCATTTTTAAAAAAGAGCCGATTTAGAGCGCTATAATGCTATAGCGTTATAGCAACCCCATTGGAGTGCATGGGCTCCAGTTGGCTCTGTGGAGCCCATGCATTCCAAGGGGGTTGCTATAATGCTACAGCGTTATAGCGTTCTAAATCGGCTCTTTTTAAAAAAAAAAAATTAACAGCAATTGCCTGTGCAGGCGAAAAGAGGCACAAAAAGAAAGCGGCAGTCTGAAATGGCAAACCGCTTCAAAGACGGCTCCAAAACAGTAGGGGAAGGGCTGTGTGAAATGGCCGTCACTGTACTGGTTTATTCCAAGCTGGTTCAGTAATGTTTTTAAAAGTGTAGTGTGAAATTCCCCTTAGTCTCCAGACACCTCACCATCTTTGTTGCCCTCTTCTGGACTCAAATAGCTTCTGGTGGTTTCTGGCCCCAAAGACATCCACTTAGCCTCAACCAGAGCCAGGGCCTTTTCAGCTCTGGCCCCAGCCTGGTGAAACGTCTTGTTGAGTGAGATCAAGGCCCTATGGTATTTATTGCAGTTCCACGGGGCTTGCAAGACAGAGTTGTTCCGCCGGGACTTTGAATGAGGCAGCAGGTGTCCAGTTGTATTGGCGTCTCCTGCTCCACCCATCCCATTCATTTCAGCTTAATGGTGCTTAGCAGCCATCCCCAATCAACTGTTCCATCTGGGCATCCACGTAGTATAGTCTGGGAGATTCTGAAATAGTGTTTGCCATCTTGTGGTTATACTATTGGGCAGGGCTCATTTCATAGCAGGAGCTGCTTTGCATATTAGGCCACACACCCCTGATGTAGCCAATCCTCCAAGAACTTACAGAAGCACCTGTAAGAAGAGCTATGTAAGCTCTTGGAGGATTGGCTACATTAGGGGTGTGTGGCCTAATATGCAAAAGAGCTCCTGCTACGAAATGAGCCCTGCTATTGGGGTTTAAATTGGTTTATTGCTTAACTGTTTTTAAAATGTTTTATTCTGTTGGATTTTGTTGTGAACCACCCTGAGCCTGCTTGTGGGGGAGGGTGAGTTAGAAATATAATAAATAAAAATAATGAAGGTTAAAGCAGAAAGTGCCAAAGCAGGATTACAGCTGAACTTCAGGAAGACAAAAGTAAATAACTGCTGGGGAATCACACAAGCCTAATAAAAATTGTGGCAGGGTATGAGCTTTCATAAGCCACTGCTCACTTCTTCAAACTTCACTTCTGCTGCTTCTACAGACAGACGAACACAGCTACCCACCTTGATCTATCTCCAATATAGAAACTGAAATTATTAAAAGATTTTCTATTCCTTGGCTCCATCATCAACCAAAAGGAAAGACTGCAACCAAGAAGTCAGAAGGGGACTGAGACTGGGAAGGGCAGCCACAGAGGAGCTAGAAAAAAATTGTTATGTGTAGGAATGTGTCACTGGTGACCAATATGAAGATAATTCAAGCCACAGCATTCCCTGTTACTATATATAGCTGTGAAAGTTGAACATAGAAAGGTGGTGTTGGAGGAGAGTTTTACAGATACCATGGACCACCAAAGGAGCTAGACGAACAAGTGGGCTCTAGACCAAGTCAAGCCTGAACTCGCCCTAGAAGCAAACATGACTAGACTGAGGCTGTCACGCTTTGGTCACTCATGAGAAGACAAGACTCAGTAGAAAAGAAGGCGGCAGGAAAAGAGGAAGACCCAACATGAAATGAATAGACTCGGTTAACCAAGTAAGCTGTGGTCCGCAGTTTGCAAGACCTGAGCAAGGCTATTTCACAATAGGACGTTTTGGAGTCATTAATGCATAGGGCTGCCATAAGTCAGAAGTGACTGGACAATACCTAACAGGTGACATATGAAGTCTTACAATAAGTAGAATAATGCAATTACATTTTGAAAACTGTTCCAAGAAATAGATGGTGGTTGCTGCACTGGTGGGCCATCAGATATGCGGAGACTTGACTACTGTTGGCATTAAGCTCGAAATCAAGTCCACTGTGCCTTGACCTGGATGACCCAAGCAAGCCCAATGTCATCACATCTCAGAAGCCGAGCAGGGTTGGGCCTGGTGAGTACTTGGACTTGGAGACCCCCAAGGGAGTCCAGGGTTGCCACAGAGAGACAGGAAATGGTAAACCACCTTTTCCTCTTGCTTTGAAAACCCTGCAGGGCCGCATAAGTTGGCTGTGCCTTGATGGGCTTTCCACCCAAGTCCACTTCAACAGATGTAAGAAGTGTATTCTAAATGCATTGGACATATACATGTGTACATTCCAGTCCCAGAACACTTCTGCTACGCCCAGGGGCTGTCAGTTCCTCCCAGGGGCCTTGTGGTTCCAGCCCCAGAATGCTTCCGCCACCTCCCCCTCCCCACCGGGGGCTGGCTGTCCTCCCAGTCCCAGGGCAGTCTACCTGGGCCCAGAGGCCCCTCGCGCCTCACCAGCTCCCCCCCCTCCCCCCCCCCGGGGAGGGTTTCCTCTCCGCCGCGGTCTCCTCGCCTCAGTTGAGAGAACGGCCGTAAATGCTGCTGCTGCTGTTGTTGCCGGGCGGGGGGGGGGGGGGGGAGGGAAGGACAAGAAGGACACACCCTCCCTCGAGGAGTCGCCCCCCCCCGACCCCCCTCCCGCCCGGCGCCGCGGGCCCGCCTCCCCCTCCTCGCGCATGCGCGCCGCGTTCTCCGGCGCCCTGTCCCTCGCGCCGCGGAGCCTCCCCGGGGCGGCGGCCGCCGCCAGACTGAGTGAGTGGGGCGCGATGGAGCTCGTGGGGACGCCACAGCCGCAGCAGCAGACGGGCCCCGCCGGGCGGAAACGGCTGCCCAACCGCGACAGGCCCGCCGCGGCCGAGGACGACGCCCTCCACCAGATCGCCCGGCAGGTCAGGGCCCCCGGGGAGGGGAGGGGAGGGGAGGGGGGGACCAGGGGGCCGGGCTTCTCTCTCTCTCTCCCTCTCTCTCTCCCTCCCTACTCTGGCCTGCCTGGCTGGCTGGACAGACTGACTGGTGGGGGGGGGAGTGTGCCGACGGTGCCCCTCCCTCCCTCCCTCCGGCCGGTGTCGCTGCCCGCCCTGCCTCGCCGCCTTCCGGGGAGCCGTCCTGCGCTGCCCTGTCCTGCCGTGGCCTGTCCTGCCTGCGGGGCTTCCGCTCCCCGGCGCTTGGGCGGAAAGGCGCCCGGTTGGGTGGGCCGGCCCCATCGAGGGCCTTTTGCGGGCGCCCCCCCTCGCTCTCCCTGCCCCCCCCGGCCCTCCCTCCCTCCCTCCCTCCCTCCCTCCGCGCTATCCGGGGGCGCCTGGCGGCGGCGGCGGCGACGACAGCTGCTGCTGCTGTTTGCGCCCCCCTGGTCCCGGCGCCGCCCACCGCAGGTCTCTCTCTCTCTCTCTCTCTCTCTCCTCCCCCCCCTCGGCCCGCCCCCTTCCGTAGCCGCGAGGGGGGGAGGGGCACATGACTCTTCCGGAGCGGGAGAGGGGGGGGGGCGCCGCGGAGAGGGAGAGATAGCCGGGGGGCGGCGGCGGTGTCCTGGGCAGGGAGGGCCGGGCGGGCGGCAGGTAGTGAGGGCGGCCGTGCTCGGGCTGGCCCCTGAGGGCCCGGGACGGAGCCTCCCTGCTCGGGGAGGGAGAGGAGCGGGGTCGCCTCGGCCGTGGGGAGGGGTGGAGGGTGGGCCGCTTCCCTCCAATCGGGATGGGAGAGAATTGGGAGCCTACCTGGTTAGATCCAAAGCCAGCCATCGGAGGGTCAAGGAAGAAATGCTAACTTGGACGCAGCCCCTTTCGGAACAGTATTTTACCCTGGAGAGTCCTCCCCTCTAGGCTGCACCTGCTTACCTGGTCTGGGTGATTTTGCCCCTCTCTCCCCCCCCCCCCCCCCGGCGTTAGCCAAGGCATTAATGTCCAAGGCCAGGTTTGTGACAGACGCCCTTAAAATGTCATGTAAACTTTCATCTGTAAGCCTTGACCTACCCTGGGGATCCACAAATTTCACCTTGGGAAAAAGTTTCTTCACAGATGTATGTGGGGCCAAACATTCTCAACATGCATGCAGCAAATTTCTTTAGGTTGATAAATATATCAGGTAGCCCAGAATAGAAATCTAACATTATTTTCTTTGTAAATGTCTCTTGAAATGATCATTGGCTTGCAAATCAGTTCTATCTGAAAAAAGTTACTTGTATCTGCTGGTGGTACTTCAAATGGATTCTGAAACATTCTTTTGTCCTTTCCAAGCTTATGGCAATCAGTGAATCTGTTCTGGAATCCCACCTGCAATAGGTTCAGTGCTCTGATGTGCCTTTCAACTTTGAATTGTAAATTCCTGTCCTTCTCAAACTTTAATCCACTGCAGCATTTGCAGCGTATTAGCATGAGAAGTTTGAAAAGTTGTCTTCACTAACTCGCTTCACAAAAATGTTTAGTTTTGCTTCAAACGCTTTCAATTCAGAATACATGTCACACACAAGCTTTCCTTTCCCTCGCATCCTCAGCTTCAGTATGTTCAGATGCTCTGTGATATCAGCTAAGAAAGCCAAATAAAAAATCCATCTGGGGTCAGAAAGTACCTCTTGACCTTTTCCTTTCTTCTTGAGAAAGACATCAACTTCATGATGAAGACTGAAAAAACCTTTCAGTAGTTTGCCTCTGCTAAGCCACCTGACTTTTGCATGGTGTACAATACATCTCCATATTCTGCATCTATCTCTGAGAGAAAATTTTGGAACTGATGATGAGTAAGATCATGATGCTTGATGTAATTAATGCTGGATACAGTAACACTTTCCCATTGCAGAATCTTACCACACAAGGCTTGCTGAAAGATGGTGCAGTGAAACTGCATGGAAAGTGTACCATTTATTTTCAACATCTCTTAACTGATTCTTACAACTACACCAGTTTTACTTCCTACCATATTTCTTGAAGCATCAGTTGTGATGCTTTTCAATTTATCCCAACTCAGACCAAGATCTTCTACTGATTTACCCACTTTCAAGAATGTGTTTTCTCCAGCTGCTAAGAAAGCACTCCCTCCCTCCCTCCCAACCTAAGGGGCCACTCACCGGCTCCTGCCCTCACAGAGGCATGAGAAGTCTCCTAGCTGGAGGTGGGGGAGAAGAGGCAGAAGGAAGCAAGGCAAGAAGTCAGAGCAACCAAATCTTGTCGAGGAAGGAGGGATGCTTTGGCCTGCAGCAGCAGCAGCCTCACCAGTCACCTTGGAAGCCACTTGGAGGAGCCTTGATGGGTGGAGCCTCTAGGAATGTTGAGTTTGCAGAACACTTTGTATCCTCTCTTTCTTTTTTGTAGAAATACCGGCCCTTTTACTGTCCTTTCCCCACCTTTTTTGCAAAAGCAGGTCAGACATTTCCTGCACCCATTCACACATATGTAGCCTTCAACATGGTAATACATGGAGAGGGGGTGCATGAAAAAAACTGAGTGGTACAGGTATCTGAGCTTTGCTGGCTAGCAAAGCACCCAGAATGGCCAAAATGCTAGTATGGACCAAGAGGGGGCTGACAGAAGGAACCATAGAGACCAGAAGAAACAGTGTTGCTATTGTGTTTTTTCCCCAAGAAAGGGTCAGGAAGAATAGCCGTAGATGGTGCCTCTTGAGGCAGGAAGAACAGTAGCTGGAGGGCCACACAGAAAGAGCTCCATGGGCCACAGGTTGGGGACCCCTGGCCTAGACAGTCCTCATCTCATTTGCTTCCTGCTGCAACAGGCTGGAGAGCAAGAGAACCCCCCCCCCCGGCGGGATGATTAAACTGTGTTTATTGGCCAGGCTGGTTCTTGTATCTTTCCCGTGGTTGTCTCCCTCCAGTCTGAGCAGGACTGCGTACATACAGCAACACTATTGGACAGGATTATCACCCACAGTGCTGGGAAACTACCACTTGTCTTTTCTCTGTGTTTCACTGGCTTTGAGTCTTATTTCTACTGGAGCGGGGGGCGGGAGTTGTCATTTTTTAGGTTATGGTCAGCACTATTTAAGTTTCACAAATAAGGGATCGGGTGGGCTTTTGGGGTGCAGCATGTAAACACAGCACCAAACGTTAGTCCTTCAGGAACAGCAAGAACTTCCTAGACCAGGGATGGGCAAACTTGCTCAGCGTAAGAGCCACCTAGAATAGGGGTGGCCAAACTTGCTTAATGTAAGAGCCGCATAGAATAAACATCAGATGTTTGAGAGCCACAAGAAATGAACAAATATTACCTGCTTTTGTTGGAAAATAAGCAAATTTGCTTTTTATTAACATTAAATGAGACTTTCAAAAATAATAACAAAAGGGGTAAAAGCAGATATTGATAATGATATTAATTTGTCCAATGATATTTGTTTGCTAATGATATTTAGCTTCCCCAGCCTGGAGCCACATAATATATGTGAAAGAGCCGCATGCGGCTCCTGAGCCACAGTTTGCCCACCCCTGTCCGAGACTCAGCCTACCCAGGATCTTTAATGTGTAGATCTACTCTGATGTCACTTTTACCAACACAGGCAGTGGTAAATTGGCCATCATTTTCACATGCTAAACAAGGTTTTGTGGAACTAAGTTTCTTTATTTTAAAACATATCACGACTTCAGCAGGGCTTAGCCTGGGAGTTCTTTGTCAATCCTAGGGCAGTGTCTTCAAAGTGTCACAGAGTGCCTCATAACTGAATAACTGTGGTTTCCCCCTTCCTCCACAATGTAGAGGCAGGCTTCCTCTGAGAGGACAATCACCACTTCACAAAATGTGTTTTCAAAAACACATTTATTAGGGTAAGAGGAAGAAGGCACTGTTGTAATGAAAATTTTTTTGTTTTTTTTACAAAAGCAAACAAAAAACAAAACCCAAATTAAGGTGTGTGGAGATCAGTAGGGAAAAAAACAAACTCCACTATTTTTCATTCCTGAAACACTTCAAAGGCACCCGAGCCGAGTGGTTCTTAGCTGGGAATCATTTCCCCCTGCCTGGGGCACATGAGCGTGGGCAGTCAGAAGTTTTAGGGGCAAATGGAGACATTCATGATTTTAGGTGATACCTTACCACTTGGCTTTTGGTAGCCTGTGGAAGAGAACTGTTTTATACTGCACACCCTACTCTGGAGATAAAATCCTGGGTTCAAGATTTCTCCCCTAGTCCCTTAACGTGGTGCATCTCAGATAAAAATCAAGCTAAACATCTGACTGGCCATCAAGGGTCTAATTGAATTATGCTTGAGATCTGCTTATCATATGCATATATCATAACTACAGTTATCTGGAGAATTGGTTTTATGCTCTAGTATTTTTGTTTGTGGAGATAGTGGATTAAAGGTGACAATTGTTCTAGCCAGGGGTCATTTCGTAGAAAAAGAAGTGCAGGAGCTCATTAGCATAACTCATTAGCATAACTTATTTGCGTATGCTACACCACCTGACATCACCAGAAGTATGTCAGAAGGCAAGAAAGAAAGAGGGGAGAGAGAGAGAGAGAGAGAGAGAGAGAGAAAGAAAGAAAGAAAGAAAGCTGGTAGAGAGGGGACAGCTACTAATCCAAGCCTCAGAAATACCACTATTCTGGGAGGATATCTTCGGTGGTGGCTGAAGCCTTCAGAAGGCTGGTTGGAGGAACAAGGACCTTTCCAGGGGACAGGGTCATTTTGCTGCAGCCGTGACACAAGCAGGCATTCCCTCGTGGGGGGGAGAGGCTGGCACCAACTCCCAGAGCTGAGCTCCCCCGAGCTCCTGCTCAAAATGACCCCTGGTTCTAGCTATCATTAACATGTCATGTTCATACTTAGGTTGTGCTTTCCCTCTGGTTGGTTTCTAAATTTCTATAAGTCATATCCTGTTGCATTTATCTATTGGATAGCCCGCTCTGTTGATAGTATTGACTTCTTTAGAGCTCCAGAGAGAAAGGTGGAGCTTCAATAATGTATAAATACATTCATAGCAGCAAAATTATGCTGAGCCAAAATGATAAGAGTTTGGAAACAGGCCAACTTCCCAGCCTTAGACCAGGAATGTTGTACAATAACTCACTTACACTACAGCCCAACCTCACCTCAGCTTCTTATGCCAATGTCAGGAGCAGCAACTTTATGCTACTTGAGGCCTTATCCAGGTTAGTGGTATGGGCGGGGCGGGGGGGGGAATCACGTATCTAAAGCAACTCTTGCAAGAGTCAATTCATCTTTCAGGGGAGTATTTAGACAGCATCAGAAATATGTTAGTAGTCCCAAGACTTTGCTGCAGATGCAGTTGTTCTCTCCCGAGTGGGGCTGGCCACCACAAGAGAGAAACATGAACAGTTGGCTTTCCGGTCCGCTCAGCAGAACCTTCAGTCTTATTCCTGCCACAGATGATGAGAAGCAGCTCAGCTGGCTCCAGATTTCTGGTTTTTGGCAGCTTGATGGTGGGCGCACTCCAACGGAGCTCCGTATGGTGTGGCCCGCAAACCTGGCAATCAGGAGGGGTACCGGCTGGATTCCAGTCCCCCCCAGAGCCCTTATAGGGGGCTCCTAGCCTGGAATGCAAGAGGCACCTCTCTTGAGGCGTCGGCCGAGAGATTAAGGCGCCTCTTTGTCCCGAGAGGTCCCGCTGCTGGGGAGCCTTCCGGCATGCAAAGCAGCACACCAGTCAGTGATCAAAAAATGAAGTATTAAAATGAAAGACACCTACTTGCGGTACAGAGGAGAAGAAGCGTGAGTCAGCGGTCCACTCAATGGGACATTTAAGCGTTTCCCAGTCCGGAAGAAAATGAGGGCGGGGGAGGGAAGAAGTTTGCCCCCCCCAAAAAACTTTTAAAAATCTGCAAAGCGAAGGGCTGGGTTTGTTGGCGCTGCATCTGTACTTCAAGTGATCTGGAAATTTGCTTAAAGTGCTTTCTTTAAAGAACTTTTTCTGAAACTGAGACCACCCCCCCCCCCCAGAAGGAAAAATGACTGGCAGGGGAGAAAAAAATGGTGTTCAGAGGGAAACCCTGTGTTACAGCTCCTTCAGTTCCTGTTCCTAATCAGGAAGCTGCTATAGATTTCCCAAACATGTTGTCAGCAGCCCTGCACCCTCTGCTGGACCAGATGACTACAGTGAATCAAAGCATTGATGCTCTTCATAAAGATATTAAAGAATCCAATGTTAAAGTAGAGGAAGTGATCAAATCAACTAAATCTACTGAAGCCAAAACAAAAATAGTGGATCAGAGACTACAAGTGGTGGAGAAAGAGTGAGCATCTGACAAGGATCAACTTCTGAAGCTGCAAATGGAATGAGCATCTTATATTCTGTAATTTCAAGGTGTCCCAGAACAAAAAATGGAGAATTTAAAAGAAATCTGGCTCCAATAACAGGTCTGCAAGCGGATTATCTACAAAGCGATATGGATATTGTCTATAGGACATATTCTGATTTTGTGAAGAAGAATAACTTGCCTGGAGAAATTGTAGTGAATTAAGAGAACATCAAGAGATGTGGTGCTCAAGGTCACTAATAGGACAATCCTAAAAATCAAAGAAGTGGAAATCAAGGTACTAAAAGACATTACATTTGAGATAAAGAAAAGAAGAAAGCAATACAAAAATCTGATAAAATTCTTGCAAAAAACATGCCACCCCTTATAGGTGGATTTTTCTGGAAGATTTGGCTTTCAATTACAACGAGAAAAAAGAGAAGATCACCTCTCTGAAAAGTGCAGAGACTTTCTTGGAATTCCATCAAAAGCTACGAAAAGAGAAGAAGACAGCAGAGGAAGAGAAAGAAGAAGAGGAAGGAGACATTATACATGATTTGGGAAGTTTGTCCTCATCGAGTAGCTTCTCAGAGGACTCTGATTCAGCAAAGGGGGCAGCAGCCCCTAAACAACTGGCAGTCCAAAGAGAACTGATTAAACCAAGAAGTAGAGGGAGGAGGGGAAAATGTTTATTCTCTGTTACTTTAAGCTTAAAGTTTTAGCTATATACCACTTGCTTGAATTTACACGTGCATAGCCAACATTGCTTTAAATCTACTATCACGTTTCTGTTTAAATCGGTTTAAGGGGAACTTCATTTATATATGTATTTGAAAAGCATTTTTACATTCTTTGCTTTAAGCAGGGATAGTTTTGTAGTTTTAGGGATAGATTTTTTATAGTTGTAGAAAATGCAATAAAAATTTCTATATATATATAAAAAAGAAGCAGCTCAGCTGGCTCCGTGGCGCCAGCAACCTCAGTGGCTGCTCTTATACCAAGAGAGCTGGATTGCAGCTGCTGCTGCATCTAGGCCAGCCAGCATAAGAAGGTGTCTCCAGGCCACGGGCAGCTAAGGCATGACGAGGAAAACACTGGGGAAAGGGAGGGCTCTCATCCGGCACCAGGGACTCTCCCGGGCGGCAGAGACAGAGCTACCTAGGCTCTTCTGTCAGGTTCAGGGGTTGGTTCAGAAGCCTCACTAGCCCCCTCTGAAGGGGAGGAAGTGGAGTTTTCGGAGAAGGAGAGCTATGAGCCCAGTTCCTTCTTCTTCAGGAGGTCATGCGAGACAGAAGCCTTCCCAACAACTTTTACATCTTACTCCTAAGCAGCCAGCATTTTCCGCTTTAGCTCGTCCCTTCAAGCTTAAAGGCACAACAGGAAGATTCCCCCTGTGTCTTAGCACACTTTCCCTGAATTCTATGGCTCCCAGGTTAGGAAGGAGTGGGCTAACCCCCCTTCTGCTGCTACTGTCACTCCCTGTGTTGCCAACCCCCCTCTGCAAAACAACAACAGCAACACACGCTACAGCCTACCCAAGGATACAATGATAACATTGCAGACTCCTCTTGTGGATGTTGGTGGAATGGTCCTTGTGTTAAGGGCAGTCCTTCGTAAGAATGGGGAAGGCACTTTGAAAGACCTTAAAGTAAAGAAAAATGGATAGCTGTTTGTGAGGCTCATGAGTCATGCCTACTCTGCCTGTTAGAGTATCCACACAGCCAAAATTCTGTATTTGTCCATGTAGTGTCCTTGGGGCCACAGACTTGCTGGCAGAAGTTCCTCCAGGTCACAAGCACCTAAAGGAGGGACTGATCCAGGGAGCCCTTACTATTTGTAGATGCAAGTCTTGATTCACTTCAGGTTTTTTTGCCAGAGCTATGGCCTCTGCTGCTGCAATGATGTGTAAGTTATGGCCTAAAATCTAGTGTGTAGATGCCGTGCCTAAAGGCCATTTGGCTTCCACCCCCTTCCTTGGGGATACGCTCTGTGGAGACTCTTTGACAGAGATACTTGTTGAGACAGAAGACATAAAGAAGATGCTGCTGTTAGGCCCCCAAAAGGACACATGACAAAAGAACTCTTCCTTTTGCCCCTTCAGACTGCAAGTCAAATAAAGATACTGGAAGCTCTAGATTGTTCAGGTACAGAAAAGATATATTTGCTAAACAATCAGGCTTTGGCCAGTCACCTCAATGGGGTTCCAGCCAAACAAGTAGAGAATCCAGGTTCCAGTAGGCTGTTCAGAGACTTCCTTTTTCTCAGGGTCTTGCCCACTTTAGCCATGTTTGTGTCTGTTCCACTTTCAGCAGTTGGGTTCTAGTGATGGTTTCCCAGGGTGTTCAAGCGTGGCTCCAGAGGCCCCCCTCCCCCATTAGGCACTACCAGAGAAGTCAGTGACTGGGCTTCCAAGCTGAAGGTGCTCGATGAGCAGCCTGGAAGAGTGAGACAGGGCAGTGTAGCGGGAAAGGGATGCTTGAACCTAGCCCCGATGTGAGACAACAGAGTGGCGGTGGCAGCAGGCAAACTAAAGCAACCAGTTGGTGTGTGGGGGAAAGAGGAAGGAGACTAGGAAGAGGAGTGTGGGGTGGAATGTCTGGAGGCTTCTTGGGAGGTGGGACATGGTCCTTTTTTGAGGCATCATCCTATAGGGATGGGAGAGAGTGTGGTTGGAAGGGGCAGGGCAGCAGAGCTGGATCCTTAGGGGAGGAGGAATATGCCAGTCAGGCGAGCACCGGCCCCCAGGAAGGCGGGGCAAGTGTGTGTGGGGGTGTGCCTCTGAAGGACACAGGCAGGCCGAGGAGGGAAGAGCACAAGAAAGGAGCAGGGACAGCTGAAGGCATTCTAAAGCTCACCAGAGAGAGGAACCTGGGTGATGACAAATAACCTTTGAATTCTTGTCAGCACTGAGAACACTTTTCCCATGAAGAAAGGTTAAAGGGCTTGGGGCTCTTTAGGTGGGAGAAACGATGGCTGAGGGGTGACATGATTGAGGTTTACAAGATTATGCATGGGATAGAGCAGGTAGAGAAAGAAGTACTTTTCTCCCTTTCTCACAATATTAGCCACAGGTACAGATAGGAACTCTCTATCTGGGGCGAGTGATGTTCTGTATTCTTGGTGCTTGGTGGGTGGGGTGGGGAACAGTGGGAGGGTTTCTAGTGTCCTGGCCTCACTGATGGACCTCCTGATGGCACCTGGTGTTTTTGGCCACTGTGTGACAGCGTGTTGGACTGGATGGGCCATTGGCCTGATGGTAGTGAAAAGCCAGGAGGATTGTGAGGCACTCCAAAGGGATCCGTCAAGGATGGGTGAGTGGGCATCAACATGGCAAATAGGGTTCAGTGTGGCCAAGTGCAAGGTGATGCACATCGGGGCCAAAAACCTTAACTATAAATACATGTTGATGGGGTCCGAACTGGCAGAGACTGACCAAGAGAGAGATAATTGGAGTCGTAGTGGATAACTCAATTAAAATGTTGAGACAGTGTGCGACTGCAATAAAAAAGGCTAATGCTATGCTGGAGATTATAAGGAAGGGAATTGAAAACAGATCAGCTAGTATCATAATGTCCCTGTATAAATTGATGGTGCAACCTCATTTGGAATACTGTGTACAGTTCTGGTCACCACACCTCAAGAAGGATATTATAGCATTGGAAAAAGTGCAGAAAAGCAACTAGAATGATAAAAGTGTTGGAACACTTTCCCTATGAATTAAGGTTGAAGCACTTGGGGTTCTTTAGTTTGGAGAAATGATGGCTGAGGGGTGACATGATCAAGATTTATAAGATTATGGGGTAGAACAGATAGAGAAAGAGGTACTTTTCTCCCGTTCTCACAATACAAGAACTCTTGGGCACTCAATGAAATTGCTGAGCAGTTGGGCTAGAACAGATAAAAGGAAGTACTTCACCCAAAGAGTGATTAACACATGGAATTCACTGCCACAGGAGCATGGATGGCTTCAAGAGGGAATTAGATAAACATATGGAACAGAGACCCATTAGTGGCTATTAGCCACAAGGTATAGGTAGGAACTCTGGGGCAAGTGATGCTCTGTATTCTTGCTGTTTGGTGGCTGGGCGGGGAACAGTGGGAGGGCTTCTAGAGTCCTGGCCCCACTGATGGAACTCCTGAGGGCACCTGGTATTTTTGGCCACTGTGTTGGACTGGATGAGCCATTGGCCTGATCCAACATTGGCTTCTCTTAAAGGAGCATCGCATCTGTCAACCTCTTTGAGGAAGCCTTAGAATGATCTGGCACCTGTCTGACCTTTTGGTCTGTAGGACGTCTCCAATACTGCCTAAAGAGGGGCCTCTCTGTTTAGGCCTATGGTTCCTAGTTTCCCACATGAGGTCTCATGTTGGTTTCCACAACATTAATGAAGTCTTCCTTTTGAGCCTGTCAGCACTGTATCTTCAAAGTTACTTACTCTCAAGACTGTCTGCATGATAGCAGTCACCTCAGCAGCAAGGAGAGTCTTAGAATTAGAGACTCAGTTAGGGAAGATGCATTCTCTTTATCTCAAGATAGACCTATGCTAAGAAAAAATCTGGACATTGTTCCTAAGGATATAGGATGCAAAAGACCTATGCTGCTTACTGGTGTTTGTGTGCAAGTAAGGCTGTGATCACACGAGCAGTTTGGCCTGACGCAGCCTCCCCTCCGGATCAGATGGGCGCAGTCATGCAGCCGCATCTGTCGGGCGTTCCCCCGGCATACTCACCCCATCATAGGATGGCTTGGAGCCGGGTTAAAAAGGCAGAACATCACAAGTGGTGTTTTTTTTTGTTTTCCCGCACATTCATTGGGCACAGCTGGATGTCTGAATGTGGGCGGTGGGGGACACACACACAGAACCTGTGGGTCTGTTCCTGCCACTAGGGAGGTTTTTTTTGAATTTCTGCATATAGGTGTGTTCGTGCGCATGGGTGAGTGTGCATGTGTGTGCATGAGCGCACATGCATTTTGAAAAATGACCGGGCAGCGTGCTTCGTGGCTAAGGCCCTGCAGTAATGTGGATGCTTGACCACGGGATGTCCTCCTGGGTAACGGGCAGCAAGGTGTGCTGACTAGATGGTATGCCCTGCAACCCTTTAAACCAGTACAATTAGAGGCGGCACCATATTGCGCCAAGCTGCCAGTGGGACCACAGCCTAAGAGAGTTAAGTTATATCAGTTATAGGGGTGGAGCACAATAGCAAATGAAAATTGCCTTTAGTGTGTTTGACAGAAATTGGAGGAAGTCTGGGGAAATCAAAGTTAGCGTTTCTTATTGTCATAAGGTGGAGGGGAAACATGCTGCTCAGAGAAGGGAATGAGGGGTTAGAGATGCTACATAGACCCGATTGGTCCTCCTGAATGAGGGCAGGTGTATGGGATTTCCAGTATGAAGAGAATGACAGCAGCCTTTGCCTAGACTAGGGATGTCAAACATAAGGCCCGGGGGCTGGATCCAGCCCATTCAGGGCTCTTACGAAGCCCGTGAGCAACTGATGCTAGGGAGGATGTGCTGGGGTGGGCGGAGCCACTCCATTGTGGCTTCGGCACAGCAGATCAACCTTGCCTGCAGCAGTCAAGCATCGTGGGAGCATCCACCCAGCCCTGTACTGCTGCCTCTCGATTCCGCCTGTGTGGGTTTTCCTCTGCACCCCCCCCCCCCGAGCCCATGGGGCCTTGTAGTGAGGATGCACCAACTCGGAGCTCACCAGCTGCTGTCCTATATGCAGTTTCTATCTCTGGTACCTGGCATTACCTTTTATGGCACACATGTCCCGGCACAACAAAGGGACATTTGCGTCAGATCTGGCCCTCGCAACAAATGAGTTCAACACCTCTGGACTAGACTATAGCACTGAGTGTTTCATTAGATTGAAATATACAACATAATAGCCACAGTGCCTGTGCTGTGCAGTGCTGATTTGCTCCACAGGACTCTTCTAAAGACACTTCATATCCTCCCTGAATTCTCTCACCATTACTTTTGTTCACAGACATTAAATGCAAAGTGTTACCTGGGGTGCGACTATACCTGGCCATTCCCCCTCCCCCCATTTGGGTCAGTGTTGCACTTTTTAAGCACTCTGTGCTTGACGGTGAAGTAACGTAAGCTTGGCTGTGCTCATAACCTCTCTGAGCCCATGGTCACCTGGTGAGTCAGGAGCTGTGGCTTCCAGTGGGTGTGGTGGCATAAATGATGACTCTCTTCCCTTTCCTCACATACTTTCTGCTGAGCAGCCTTGAAGGTAAGTTGTGGGGACTTGGAAGAAGAAACGTCTGCTACAGATTTAAACAAGGGCTGAATTTTGTGAGAAAGTTTGTATTCTCTTATATGACCTTTGGAAATCATGAGGGGAAATGCCCTGTAGCCCAATGACAAGCAGAGGTTAATGTCTGCCACCATACAGGGAATCCTTTCCTATATCTTCTGGCCTCTCCCACATACGGGACTGTCAATAGAGCAGATATCTGTCCTCCGACAAGAGCCAAGTTAAATTTCCCTCTGAAGGAACAGGTTAAAAGGTTGAAGAGTTCTGTATTGTTAGTAAAAGCTGTTTGCTAATTGAGTAAGTGTACTACTTGTGCTTTTGTAAAAAAAATTGGTGTGGAACTTGGATACCCAGTCTGGGCAATAGTCTCTGCAGCCGCACAAACATAAGCAGAGTCCTTGAAGGTAATGTCCTGGCCCTCTCCTTCCTCCCAACCAGTGTGTAGCTTTGAGCTTAAAAACGTTCTGTTTGCAATACTACTTTGTTTAAACTTTCTGACCATCATGCTTTTTTATTTGCTTTTAATTTTATTTACATAGTTGTGCCTCTCTATTTTATACATTTAAACAGCTGTGCAAACTTTCCAGCTGTATATGTTGAAATTTCACATATGCTGATGGGTTCACTTGAACTTTTTAGAGGATACCCTGGTCTGAGTGAAAACATTCCTTGAGATGATTTAATGTAAGTCTGATCAATAGTGGCAGAGTGAATTAAATATCAATGTAAAAAATTAAAAATCAGGTTTGATCTTAAGCAGCGCAGACAGAATTATGGTAAATTTCAGCCCGAAGAAATTTCTTCTCTTAAAAGTATGCTGTTTAAAATTAAATCTGCACTTAATGCAAAGATACCATTTCTTAAAACTGAATTTTATGACCCTGTTAGAAACTCACACATGGGTGTTTGTCTTTAAAAACAAAATAGATGTCTTCTGCTGATCCATCTGTATGATGCTTTTATTTTATGCCTTGTAACCATCCAATCTCTGCAGTTGACACCTGCAGTGTTCCTGAAGGTCCATTAACTCCCAGGAGAAATATTGGGGGAAGGTAAGTGGGCTGCAGTGGGGAGGTCAGTGGAAATTGCCACCCCCCCTCTTAATAATTGGAGGGCTCACCTTATTAGTCTGTTGCAGCAAAATAAAAGATCAGTGGCACCTTAAATACTAACAAAATTTATTCCGGCATAGTCTTTCATGAGTCGCAACTCACATCATCAGATGCATGGATGTTACATTTTCTTAAGAAAATTTGTGTTCCCTTAAATTTTCAGAGCTGTGTTGTTGGATATGTGCCACTATCCAGTCTGAATAGCAAGACAGACAACAACAGCACTCCCCAACCTGCCCTTCTGTTGCTGAATGAATTTATTCCCTTCCTGCAACCTCAGGCTCTTTTAATGTCCTACATTCAAGGGCTTTAGGCTTCCAGTAGCTGCTTCATTGCAGCTAGCTAGCAGGATCTTTCCCCCAAAACTAGAAGTCTGCCAGCCTACCTTAGTGGTTAATACCATGAGTACAATTGTAAAGCGGAATGTCCTGAAATGTATAGAGCTGTGTGATTGCCCCCTTTTCTAAAAAAATGTATGGTCATGAACAAAGTTTTATTATTTGGTGCTAAGTGTTACTGTACTAAGTAATGGAAGATTATGCATCTGCTCATCTGGAGAAGGCTTGATTTGAAGCTTAGCTGCTCTGCAAATGGCTGCAGCGGGGAGGTGGAACGGGGAGCAGAGGTCTACCAGGGGCTATTAACCGCAAGGTACAGATAGGAATTCTCAGTCTGGGGCAAGCGATGCTCTGTATTCTTGGTGCTTGGGGGGGCAACAGTGGGAGGGCTTCTAGTGTCCTGGCCCCACTGCTGGACCTCCTGAGGGCACCTGGTGTTTTTGGCCACTGTGTGACACAAGAGTGTTGGACTGGATGGGCCACTGGCCTGATATCCAACACTGGCTTCTCTCTTATGTTCTTATGAGGTGGAATCACTCTACTCCCCCATCAGTGGAGCTTTACTGATTACAGAAAGGGCAATGTCATCCCCTCCCGGTTCTTCACTGCATCCTCTTTACCTGCATGGGTATTTGTCAGTGTGGGTCCTATAGCCCTGGGAATCGTGAAAGGATTGGCCACTTTACCAGTGGGAATCCTGGTGGGCTGTTGCCCTAAGCCCCACCCGCAGCGGGGCCTGTGAGGAGGAGTATGGCTGTGGCTGGCATAGGCCAAAGCCAGGCGCCACTCTCTGTGTGTGTGTGTGTGTGTGCTCGCTCCTCTCTGCCCAGGCCAGCGAAGGGGAGCCAGAGCACAGTGGGCTCTGCTGCGTGCGGCCTTTGCCCTTGATGCCTGCATTCCTCTCATGGGCCCTCTTTTCTTTCCTGCTGGCTCTTTGGCCCTCTGTGTCAGGTGGGGGGGGGGAAGTGGCTGCAGGGAGAAGTGTGAATCTTTTCCACGGTTGTTTTGGCCTGCCAGTCCACCCCTGCCAGGAATAAACTTTCTAGGTTTGGAAAGTACTGCTGGGTGGAGGGCAGAGAAACCTCCTGTTGATGGATTGTGGGATCCGAACCTATGTGTCCTGGTCTTATAATTATCTGCTTTGTTGTGGGAGTCTGATGATAGCTTTGTGGCTCAGTCCACTAGAAGCTTTTATGAGACTGAGGCCCCACTTCACTGAACAGAAGGTGGCCAAGAGCTCATTCGTTCAATGTGCATTTTAGTTGGGCCTTGGAGGTGACTTAATTAATATCTGCTGCTTATTATTTTTTTAATTGAAAAAAATACAGAATAATGCTGGTGTAACCCTGTGCATTCTGCTCTTTAAAACCCTTTGTGCCATTTTCCACAGGAAATACTGAATGCTACACATTTCATGTGTTCCTCCTGCCAAAAAAAAACACAGCAGCTTTTTCAGTGCTCCCAAAATGTTTCCATTTTTCTGTGGGCAAAACAGAGAAAAGTCATTGGGTGGGGGGAGAAGTGAACTTTCTGGTGTTTGTTTGCTTGTTTGTTTTAAACAGCATGAGACTTATGGCATTTTAAAATCTTGCTTTGGTAGGCTGAAGCCAGGCTTGCAGCGAAGCGGGCAGCACGAGCAGAAGCTCGAGAAATCCGAATGAAGGAACTGGAGCGGCAGCAGAAAGAGGTCTGTTCAGTATCTTTTACTGTGACTTTGTTTTCTGCACTGTTCTTATCGGAGCCAAAATGTGTGCTGTTTGTAAGAATTCCACGTAACAACCTTGAAATAGATAAAATATGCAACAATGTGTTAAAACTTGTTCTTATTCTACTAATTTAAAATAGGTAGAAGCAGACAAGACCAGAATTTCCCAAAACTTATTTTTACAACTGCATAAAATAGAGGCATAACTGTGCAGAAAGAAAGAAACCTGTTTGAGCCTTCTTCGTTTGTTTATTTATTTATTTATTCATTCATTCATTTTTCGCATTTTTACCCTGCCCTCCCCGCGAGCGGGCTCACTGGTGTGAGAGCTGTTTCCTGGTCTCTCTTAAGGAGCTAAATTGAATTAGAAGTGCTGGATTCAGCATGTACCTATGGCTGCTGGAAGGTGCCGCACCAGAGCCAGCTCATGGAGGTGTGTGGTGGAAGAACACCATCATGGTTGGGCTGTCTATGAACTTTATGCCCCAAAGCTATTGGGTTCCCAGCAGCATCTATCAGATCCTCCAGTACGGGGAAGAGGGGAAAGGAACTGGCCAGACTGGAATGCCCTGGTTCAGCCTGTGGAGAGCCCCAGGGACCCGAATGCCCCATTCCAGCCAGTTCCCTTCTGTTTTCCAGCCAGTCTTCCAGTCATATTTCTAGTGCAAGTATTCATTCAGTGTAGCCAGGTCCTGGGTGTATCTCCAGCCAGGACTTGTACAACTGGCTGCACTGCTTTCAGGGAGAAATTGGCCTTGGATGGCAGTCTCTCTTGCTATGGCCTGGAAGCAGGTGAGACACGCATTTCAGCCCCAGGGTCTGTGTGTGTGTGTGTGTTCTGTGCATACAGGAGCTGCCACTATGTCCGGTGTTTTAATTGAATTTATAAGTTGATTATGGGGTTGGAAGTAGTAAAAATTACAGTTGCATCTTTGCAGAAATCAGGTTTGGAGATGACTGCACTTTCCTGTCTCTCCTCAAATAAGTTCCTCACAAACTCCCTGAAATCTTAATGTACCTAAATGCAGCATCTTATTGAAGTGACAGGGGATTGAAATTGCCTGCACTGAGCTGTAGGGTAAGCCATGTTCATGACTCAAAGTGGAATGGTTCTTTTTGCTGTAGTTGGAGAATGATTACTTTTTCAGGTTGTTTCCCTACCGCATAGAAGATCATTACCTTCGTGCGTGGAGACATGGGGGCCTCTTCTGCTGTGGCTGGGCCTGGAGAGGCTGCTGGCCGCCACTGCTCCTGGGCCCGGATCAGCTGCTGGCAGCCTTCTCTGCTTTGGCTAGGCCTGCAGCGGCAGCCTCCTCTGTGGCCAGCTGCTGGTGACTAACTGTGTTGTTCTGTGCATGCGCAGACAACACAATTGTATTTGGGGGGGAGGGATTCTACATCTATATATATTGTTTAATTTCAGACTTTCCAGTAAACTTGGGAAATCCCCCAAATTTGCAGGAAAATCTGTTTAACGTTGGTGTGGCCCCGATCTTTGGATTTAGATACTTGCAGATGGGGGAGGGGGCCAAACGTCGCTATTAGTATTTGGCGTAAGTATGATTTTGTTGTGTCTTTGTGCTGAACCTTGCTGATACTTTCATAGCATCACCAGTTTTGGAGCATGCATCTGGTCGCATCTACAGTCGTATAAGATGGTTGTTGGTGGTAGTGGAAAGTACTGTTAAGTCACAGCTGATTTATGGCAACCTTGAAGAATTTCCAAGGCAAGACGCACCCAGAGGTGGTTTACCATTGTCTGTCTGTGCCTAGCGACCCTGGACTTCCTCGGTGGTGTCCCATCCAAGTACTAATCAGGGCCGACCCTCCTTAGCTTCTGGGACCTGATGAGATCAGGCTCGCCTCAGCCATCCCGGTCAGGGCATACCTGCTTAAAAAGGCAAAGGTAAAGGTTTCCCTTGCTCAAAAGCCAGTCAAATACGACTCTAGGGTGCAGTGCTCATCTCCGTTTCCAAGCCGAAGAGCCAGCGCTGTCCGAAGACTTCTCTGTGGTCATGTGGCTGGCATGACTAGACGCTGAGGCGCACAGAACGCTGTTACCTTCCCACCAAAGCGGTACCCCTTTATCTACTTGCCATTCCTTGCTTTTGAACTGCTAGGGTGACAGGAGCTGGGGCCAGAGACGGGAGCTCAGTCCGTCACGCAGCACTCGGGTCTTGAACTGCTGAACTACAGACCTTCTGGTCTGCAGTTCAGCATCTTAAATCTGACTGAGGACTGCAGGACTTAACTTTACATAAACATGCATAGAATGTGCTGTCAGTAACAGTACCAAAGTGTCAAGTTCACCAGTAAGAGCCCCACCCAGGGGGAGGGTGGTGTACAAACAAACAAACAAATAAGTAAGTAAGAATAAGACGAGTAAGAAAGAAGAAGAGTTTGGATTTATATTCCGCCCTTCATTCGGAGTCTCAGAGCGGCTTACAATACAGTAATCTGGGGGAACCAGATTTGATTCCCCACTCCTTCACATGCAGCTGCTGGTGTGATCTTGGGTCAGTCATAAGTTCTTTCAGAGCTGTTCTCTCAAGGGCAGTTCTCTCAGAGCTCTTTCAGCCCCACCTACCTCACAGGGTGTATGTTGTGGGGAGTGGAAGGAAAAGGGATTGTAAACCACTCTGAGACTCCTTCAGGTAGTGAAGGGCAGAGTATAAATCCAATCTCTTGTCTTCTCTCTTCCATTTTCACTCAGGGGGAAAATAAAGCGTTCTCAGCCAATGTTCTGTTCCACTGTTCAGGGGGGGAAATCTTATCTGAGCAATCAACTGGCTAGGCTGGCCTTTTTTTTAAAAAAACCCACAGCTTCCTTTGTATTGGGGTAGGGGGTCAAAAATATAATATTATCGTAACACTAAGTTGTATTAAGAATAAGGTCCCTGGGTTGATAACTAATTTTTGCTGCATGGTTGAGGTGAGGTGGAAAATCAGGCTTTTCCCCATGCCTTTTCCTCATCATCTGCACTACTCAGCCCTCATTACAGACAGTGGAGGAGCCTATGTAGAAATATAAAATTGAAAAATAATATCCCCGCACGCCCCCCCCCCCCACAGGTTTTTCGTGAGCAGAAGGATGGCATTTCAGGCTGCCGTCACCAGAGTGGGGAAGCAAAAAAAAATTGTGCTCACAGGAACTAAACCTGTATGGTTTTTTTGGTTGTTTGTGTTGTTTTTTCCCCTCCAGGAAAAATGGAAAGTTAAATATATAGCTTCTTTCAGAGGGTGAAATCCTGTTGGTCTGCAATGGAATAGCTGGCTTTCAAGTCCAGTGGCACCTTAGAGACCAGCAAAGGTGACAGCTCCCTTTGTCCGATAAATATAGACAATATTTTGTTATCAAACATAAACTTGTTTTACTGCTTTAACAGCATATGAAATACAAAATTGTACTACTTGGCATTTTCATGGAATTTAAGCAGGATAAATGCCAGTTTGGTGTAGTAGTTAGGAGAATGGACTCTGATCTGGGAGAAGCAGATTTTATTCTCCATTCCTTCACATGCAGCTGCTGGGTGTTCTTGGGCAAGCCACAGTTCTGTCAGAGCTGTTCTCTCAAGAGCAGTTCTCTCAGAGCTCTCTCAGCCCCACGTACCTCACAGGGTGTCTGTTGTAGGGAAGGGAAAGGAACTGTGAGCTGCTCTGAGACTTTGAGTGGGGTATAAATCCAATATCTTCTTCTTCTACTTCGATGCAAACACGTGTACTTTAATTTTTCTGCTATCTGAGTGGTAGGGAAAAATAGCTGAAAACAGAAAGCAACTTTTATAGTAAACGAGGGAAAATGGAAGCAGGCTCATACAGACACAGTAGGTCTAGAAGTATGTTTGGATATTGAGTTAAACTGTACAACACTGAAAACTTTGAGCTGTTTCAGTAGAGCTCTTTCTCATACGCATACATTGTGACTGAAAGCAAAATTAGTCACATTTAACAAATCTCTGAAAATGTGATGTATGGCACCCATCAAGTGGGTGGGGCCAGGCGCTGCTGTTGCTTTTAGATCTGACAGCGGTGTTCGACATGGTCCGTTATAATCTGTTGACCCACCGCCTTGTCGACGTAGGAGTTAGGGGGTCTGCCTTACCTTGGTTTTCCTCCTTTCTTCGTGGTCAGGGACAGAGGATGGCACATGGTGAGAGGGTCTCTCAGTGGTATCCACTCGAATGTGGTGTGTCACAGGGGGCAATCCTCTTATCATGCTACACAACATCTATATGTGCTCCCTTGGCCAGCTGGTACGGAGGTATGGGCTGGGTTGCCATCAGTATGCTGATGACACCCAGCTCTATCTGTTGATGGATGGATGGCCGGACTCCGCCCCAGAAAATCTGGGCAGGGCATTAGATGCCGTGGCTGGGTGGTTACAACAGAATTGGTTGAAATTGAATCCATCAAAGATGGAGGTCCTGTGCCTGAGCCCTGGGGCGGTGTAGGTTCAGTCATTAGGCCCCCGGCCCTTGGTGGGGCACAGCTGGTGCCTGGGCCAAGGGTTAGGAGCCTTGGCCTGATCCTGGATGCCTCACTTACTGTGGAGGCCCAGGTCACCGCCATTGTCAGGTCTGCCTTTTATCACCTTTGGCAGGTCAGGCAATTGGCCCCTTATCTCTCCACCTGGGATCTGGCTACAGTGATCCATGCAGCGGTCACTTCCAGGTTAGATTACTGTAGTCGCTCTATGCGGGCTTACCTTTGAACCGGACCTGGAAATTCCAGCTGGTACAAAATGTGGCAGGTCACCTGCTGACTGTGATGCCTATGTGGGCGCGTATTCAGCTGGTGCTCCGCCAATTGCACCTCCGTTTAACCTTTAAAGCCCTGAGCGGCCTGGGACCTGCATATCTCAGGGATCGCCTCTCCCCATATACCCCCTGGAGAGCCTTGCTTTTTGCTGATCAACATCTACTGGTTGTCCCTGGTTCCACGGATGTCCACTTAGCCTCAACTAGGACCAGGGCTTTTTCTGTTCTGGCCCCTACCTGGTGGGACATGCTCCCACTTGAGATCAGGGCCTTACAGAACCTATTACAATTCTGCAGGGCCTGTAAAACGGAGCTGTTCCACCAGGCTTTCAGTTGAGGTGGTGGACACCCAATTAGTTGGCTTCCTTGCATAGAAGTTGCCCTGACTGTTTGCCCCATGTGAAGTTTGGTACTACATGAACCTGGTATGGCTCCAGTCCAGCTTATAGTGAGGTCTGAACTGCTATATTTAATGTGCCATCTTTTAATTGTTTAAGGGTTTTAGCCAGGGGTGATTTCGTAAAAAAAAGAGGTGCATGAGCTCATTAGCATAACTCATTAGCATAACTTATTTGCATATGCCACACCCCCTGACATCACCAGAAGTGCATCAGAAGGCAACACCCACTGCTCAGGCTCAACCCCCAAAATCTCCAGGTATTTCCCAACTCAGAGCTGGCGAGCTGGCTTTACACTTTGACTAAAGACACTTTAGGTTTCTTTTGCTCTTGCAGGGAAGCTACCCTACAACAAGCATGAAAATACCGATCATGTTAGTATGCTTTTGCGCTGTGTTATTTATTTATTTTATTTTATTTTATTTTATTTTATTTTATTTTATTTTATTTTATTTTATTTTATTTTTATCTTGCCTTGCCGGCGAACTGGCTCAAGGCGGCTAACAACCTTAAAATACCACCAGGGTGGTTTACAATTTAACAAATTAAAACTAACATAAAACCGAACATTAACGCAAACAACAATATAAAGCAAGAACATAACTGGCAGCACCAGAGTTCTCATGGTGAACAGGTGGCAATACGAGATTCGACTGAGGGGCCAGGGCGATGTTATCCTGTAAATTCCCCCCGGTGGCGGCTCCTAATTGAAAGCCTGGCAGAAGAGCTCCGTCTTGCAGGCCCTGCGGGACTTATTACAGTATGTAATAAGTCCCGCAGGGCCCTGATGTCATCCGGGAGCTCATTCCACCAGTATGGGGCCGCCACCGAGAAAGCGCTGGCCCTGGTACAGGCCAGCCGAGCATCTTTCGGACTGGGGAGAGTCAGGCGATGTTGTTTGCCTGACCTCAGTGCCCTCTGGGGCATATATGGGGAAAGGTGGTCCCTCAAGTAGGCAGGCCGCTGACCATATAGGGCTTTAAAGGTCAACACCAGCACCTTGAACTGGATCCGGTAAGCCCATTTGGGAAAGGGCGGGATATAGAAGAAGAGAAGAGAAGAGATTGTATTTATACCCCGCCCTCCACTCCCCAAGGGAGTCTCAGAGCGGCTTACAAACTCCTTTTCCCTTCCCCTCCCCACAACAGACACCCTGTGAGGTAGGTGGGGCTGAGAGAACTCTTTCCCAAGCTGTCCTTGAGGGAACAGCTGGTACAGAGCTATGGCTTGCCCAAGGTCATCCAGCCAGGTGCAAGTGGAGGAGTGGGAAATCAAACCCGGTTCTCCCAGATTAGAGTCCACGCACTTAACCACTACACCAAACTGGCTCTATAAACTTAATAAATAAGACAAATAAAAATAAAGCTTGAAAAGGTTGGGGATGCCTAAGCTAACGTATATACAGGAGTTAGAATTATCTAATGCTTTATACAGTCTTGTAAAAATCTTCATGGCACACCTTGTCTTAAAAAGTATTTTACTCAACCAAAAAGAGATTTGTCAATTTTCTCATTGAAAAAATGGAAAAAGTCTTCTGAAGAATTGTGTGTTTATTCATTTTTCCTCTGGAGAGGGGATAACTGAGAGGTGGTATGATAACCATCTTCAAGTACTTGAAGGGCCGTCATATAGAGCAATGCTCCCTCTAAGCTGTGGAGTCTTGTGAGCAAAAATTCTACTTTGTGAGCTACTGGTATTAAAGCTATGAGCGAGCAGTTTGGCTACTGCATAAATTAGTTTGCTCTTTGGAGCCCTCCTTCCTACAGACTTTTTGAGGGTGTTTTGATATTGTGAAGGCATATGGCCATATACAATAAAATGATACCTACCTACCTACCATCCTTCCTGAGCTAAGACAAAAGTGTGTGAGCCAGAGGCTAAAAATCTGTGAGCTAGCTCGCACTAACTCAGCTTAGAGAGTTGTTTTCTGTTGCCCCAGAAGGTTGAACCAGAACCAACAGGTTGAAATTAAATCAAAAGAGTTTTCGGCTAAACATTAGGAAGAATTTCCTGACAGAGCGTTTTCTCAGTGGAAAAGGCTTCCTTGGGAGGTGGTGGGCTCTCCTTCCTTGAAGGTTTTTAAGCAGAGGCTAGATAGCTATCTGACAGCAGTGCTGATTCTGTCCAGATCATGAGAGGGAGGGCAGGAAGGGATGCATCAGTGCTTAGTTCTTGTGGCCCTTTCTTACATGCCCTGGGAAATGTTAATTACCACTTTGGGGTCAGGAAGCAATTTTTCTCCAGGTCAGTTTGGCTGGGGATCCTGGAGGGGTTTTTTTGCCATCTTCTGGGCATGGAGCAAGTGTCACAGAGGGTGTGGAGATGACCCTGGAGGTCCTTTCCAAATCTATGATTTAAATCTATAGCGATAGACAGGAAGGTTCTCAAGGTGTGCCAAATTAGGATTTGTCTTTAGGGACTCCAAGTCACATTCTTATGTCAAGCAGTGCAGCCAACAAGTTTGGAAGTGTCAAGAAATTGGTCCCCCCAAAATTTCTTGTTCTGTTTCAAACATTGGTTCAGGCTGAATTGTGGCCTACATTGGGATTAACAGAGTTCCGAAAAGTACTGCTGAACAGGAATGAACCGACCTTGCGGTTCTAGATAACACCTCAGCCGCAGAGAGGAGTTGAGAGCCTAGCGCTGACTCCCAATTAGACACATTCTGTTCAGTTAAGGTTCATGATTTGCACCTGTGGGAAAAGGGTGAGACTAGCTGCAGATAGGTTTCATTTCCTTTCTTCCTGGTCAGACCACCTCTTAGGTCATTTGTCCCAATTACATCACCACCCAAGGATCTGATTGGATTTTCAGGCCCTTTGGCCATAAAAAAGTTAGTTTCTAGTTCATTGTGGGACCTGGTGGTGAACGCCTGAGACTACACCATGCAGTCCCTGTCTTGCCCAAGGCAGCCATCTTGAAAGCTTGCTTTTGCGGGCCAAACAGCTTGATGGCCTATTTTGACTCTGGAAAGAGACACTTTGGATTGCTGAACACGTATAGCTTCACCTGGGTAACGTGTTAATTTGGAACCAATGTATTACCATTTAGTTCTTAACTCTCAGCTTTCTTGGTTTATGCCTCACAGTTCTTGTTCTTTTGAAATATTCTTGCACCCTATTGAATAAATATATTGTAATTTACTTTTGTGGTTATTTGTCTTCAACTGGCTTCAGTCTAAATCCAGTGTCTTAGAATGAGTGACCACCTACCAGGTTAATTAAAGTAAATAAAAATAAATAAATTGCTTTTGTGAGAAACTTGTTCTGCAAGCCTACCTTGCAGGGCTGGCTTTCTCACAGTCCCTGGAAGGTTGGAAGCTTGACCTTTGGCTTATAATTGTTGGGACAGACTAAAGGGCTGGTGGCAGCTACCAAACTGTGTGAGGAGTCATACCTGCGGGTTTTGTAATTTTTCTCTTCTGCAGCCCTTAAAACAAAGGTTCTTAGTCCTGGCCTGGCCTGGCCTGGGAATCTTTGATAGGAAGTGATGCTTTGTAGTGTGGCTCCCCCCCCCCCCCAAGCTCTTAGTGCACCCTGCATGAAGTGTAACTCCAGCTTTGCTGTGGGGGGTGGATTTGGCCAGGGCAAGAGCAGCAGATAAGAGAACTGGGGGCTGCTCCTGATCTAGCCAGCTGCTACACACAAAATGAGAATCCACCCAAAAGTGGTGGTTGGTAGAATGGGGCATTCATCATACCCCCATACTCCTTCCCCTCTCTTGGTCACCTCTTACTTCCCCCTCTGTACTCCCACCACCTATGCGGGGGCTGGCTGGGAGGACCCAGTGGCACTCCTTAAAGAGCCAGGTTGGACTCCCAGGCCTTCGTAGGCAGCAGTCTTCTTTAGGTGTGCTAATAAATAAGAGATACCACAATTACTTTTAAACCATACAGGTCCTGTTTCTGTGCTAAAAAATAGATTTTATTATGAGAGGAGACTGAGGAGCTGCCCCTTCCGTCGAACACTGAACAAGGGACAGTTCGTGCATTTTTAAACATTTGCTCATTCGGTTGCAGTCCCGTACCGCTGCGGGAAGGTCCCTCACAGGCTTTCTGGAATATGTTTTCTCAGGACTCTTTGTTTGCCGTCTAATATAGAAAGGCCAGGCTTCAAGTGTCATTATGCAACCGGATAAATATAGTTAAAACTATACTTTACATGATGGTATGAATGGTATGCCGTGGATATAATTATCCTAGCAGCTTACACTAGCAAAATGGCTTTCAACTGGATAAGCAGGAAGTGGAATCATATAGATTTCATGCTTTCCATTGTACACATTAAAAGAAATTTTGTTTCTTTTAATGTAAGTTGATATTTTGAGAAGTGTTGGTGTTTTTCTGTGTTGGAGATTAACAATACTACTGAAAATCACTGCTAAACATGGTACAGAATAAATACTTTATGTTGGTTCAGAGAAGGCATAACTAATAAACCATATAATATCATGTAGTTCACAGTTGTTTTAATTTATGTAGTTCATTTATATTCTGCCTTTCTCTTTAATGGGGATCTCATTTTCCTCTCCATTTTACCCTTGCAATAAAAGACTGTATTTATAAAATGTTAAAGTAAAATGGAATTGTTCACGAAGGTGTTTTTATAAGGGGAAAGGTGTCATCGTCTGTTCCAGTGCTTATTGTATGTATTTTTCTTTAACTGTATTTTCTACTTTTCTAATTTCTTCTTTCTTTGCATTGTTTTTGACATATCGTGTATAATTGTGTTCTTTGTATTGTTAGTAATTTTTGTGATCCTGATCCTACAGCATTGTTTATGGGATGCCTTATGCTATTTGGTTGCATTGTTGTATATGATGGAATTTGCCTTGAGTCCCAGCAAGAAAGGCGCAAGCTATAAATTTAGTAAAGAAATGAATTTAGAGAACCTGGGGGCTGTGTGGCTCACTGGCAGAGCCTCTGCTTGGCATCCAGGATGGCCCCATAGCCAGGAAATTTCCCGGTGAGGGGTGACACCACTGGTGACGTCGACATGAGTGATTCTCCTCCGAGGAAGCAGCCAACGGGGAAGCAGCCTGGCCTCCTCGGCTCTCCCAGAAGATGCAGATGCAGTGAGGCGCCTCATTGCGCCTGTGCGCCAGTCAGTGGGTCAGACCTCTGAGAGCTCTTCGAGACCTCTCGGGAAGCCAACACTCTGGCTGGTGCACAGGCGCAGACACCGTGAAGCGCCAGGGCGGGTCTGTACCTGCCAGCCAACTGGTTGGCGTGGCTGGCACCGGGGCTCTCCAGGGACTTGCTGGCTGGCTGGGGTTCTCTTTAATCGATAGGGGGTGCAGCCCCTAAAGCCCCACCACTGGCTGCAGCCTTGATACAGGAAGGCCTTGCCTCAATCCCTGCATCTCCAGTTAAAATGGCCGTGTTGGAGGTGATGTGGAAGACGTCCGCTTGAGACACTGGGGAGAGAGCTGCTGCCAGACTGAGTAGACATTGCTGACTTTGGTGGACCCAGAGGGGTCGGGCTGATTCAGTAGAAGGTAGCTTCTGGTGTGTTCAAGCCAGTGTGTGTGTGTGGGGGGTGGCGGTAGACTAGGATCCAGGAGACCCAAGTTCAAATCTTTACCATGAAAGTTGCTGGGCCAATCATTCTCTTGCAGCCAGAGCCTGCTTCACAGGCTGGTTGTTAAATAAAATGGTAGAGGGAAGTAGAGATGTAAAATTCTCAGAAAATTTGAAGCCACGGGGGCAGGACTCTCCCCCCCCCCCCCCAAATATGGAAATTCTGGAAAAAGTTGAAATATAGGTAGTACTTGCTGTCTGTCAAATCTAAACTAATTTTACTGCTTTAACAACATAAAATGCAGCATTTATAATTTATTTAGCATATTTGATATATTTATGGGATTTAAAAACTATAAATGCCTTAGTTTTCTACAAGTAAAACTGCAGATTGACCCAATGCTTGAGAGAAAACCACAAGCTGATGCATCCTACACTCCCTTAGGGCCGTGAGCTACTTGTTGCCAGTCCGGGCACATATCTGTGTGACACAGTGGTTTGAGGGAGAAGTGAAAAGGTCAGCCTCAAGGGGGAAAGGGTCAGGCTAAAAGGACAAGAGAAAGCAATGGAAGTCCCGCATACTTTGCTAGTGAAGGTTAGGTATCTGTCTGGGTGCAGAAATGCATCTTGGATGCCTGCCTTGTCTTTAAAAGCATCTCACTCATTCTAAACAAGAAAATATTTCATAGTGGGGTTTTTTCAGTACTCCCCAAAATTTCCAATTTATCAGCCTTTTTTTAGGCCTTGAGGGGGGAAAGCAGGGAGGGGGACCCAAACTAGGCTCTCGACCTGCCAAACTAGAGCTGGCCTATTGCTTGGCCTTGGTATGGGGCAGGGCCTTGCTGAGTACATCTCTCCCCTGCAGGTGCTTCTCCCCCTGGTTTCCACAAAAAGGTGTAATGGCCTTGCCCAGTTCAGTTTTCCCTCTCATTTGATGCCAGCCTGGAAAGTTGGCCTGTCAACTTTGTATCGAGCATGGAGACAGCATATTTGACAAGTGTAGTTTGCCTTAAAGTGCAGTGTGCTTTTGCATTCTTCTTTACCACCTTATCTCTTTCTCTTTCTCTCCCATCACTGCATAGATCTATCAAGTTCAAAAGGTAGGGTATTCTAAGCATTTGTGTGATTGCATGCATTTTTTTTTTCTTTTGGATTGGGCATCTTGGTAACGTGACAAATCTGCTTGATGAGACTTGGAAACACTTAGACATCTTTAAGGCACTGTCAGTTCTTTCTAATCCATTAAAAATCACTGTTAGCATAACACAAACTAAGCGTACATTTGAACTGCTTATGGTTAAAAATTATCCCCCTCCCAGTTAGTTTAGTACCATTGCAAAATCAGAAATGAAGCGAAACATGTCTCAAGGAAGAAGCAAATGTTCAGCTAGGGATTTGTCTGTAACAGTCACTCTTTTTAAGTGACACATTGGGGGTCAGCATGCCTGAGAATCTTAGGCTGCGGTCACACACACTAAACAATCCACTTTCAATCCACTTTCAATGTACTTTCCATCTGGATTTAGCCAGTTCACACAGTAAAAATCCACTTGGGAAGTGCACTGAAAGTGGATTATTTAGCGTGTGTGACCACAGCCTTAGAACCTCCATCCGGAGGCATTCTTGGTCCAATGTTTTAAAAGTCAAGGGTGCCTGGGAAGATGAAAGGGAAGGAGCATTAGGTGCTCTGCCTTTCGGGGTGGGGTGAGATCAGACCAAAGAAGAAGAGGAGCCATGGCTCAGTGGCAGAGCATGTGGCTTGGCATGCAGAAGGTCCCAGGTTCAATCCCAGACATCTCCAGTTAAAAACACCAGTCAGTAGGTGATGTGGCAGAACTCTGCCTGAGACCCCGGAGAGCCACTGCCAGTCCGAGAAGACAGTGCTGCCCTTGATGGGCCCGGGGGGGTCTGATTCAGCAGAAGGCAGCTTCATGTGGAGAGAAGGATGTGGCCACTGTCTTCCATAACAGTGTTTTGGAGTCATCCCTGTAAATAGCATCAGCCACACAACGCTGGATTCAGGCTTCTGTTTTGTAACCTCTTGTCTTAACTAATTAATACAGTGTGTAGAATAAATATTTCCAGCAATCTGCTGGGTGTGGGAAAGTGATCCCTAGAGTGTGTAGTGCAAAGAAGACAATATCCCAACGTGTCTTAATTGGTAACCATGTTGCTGCCCTTTAAATTCATGTACTTGAAAACCACAGAGGATTCTGAAAGCTGGACCTTCTGCTTCCATGACTTTTGTCGCATGTTTTTACTAAACGGCCACTCATTAATGCATGTTGGAAATGACAGAATGGGGGAGTGAGCAAATGTTTCTGAAATGCTGTGCTTGCTGTGTGCAGACTCTTGTTTCGCTCTCCTTTTAGGCTATGTATAGGCAACAACTTCTCAGAGAGAGACGTGTAGAGGGTATTGTAGAGTTGTCACTGTCAGCAATACATGGTCTGTCTCACCTGGTTTCAGATGAGCTTTGCAGGTTTCTAGTACTCTAACTAGTGCCTGGAAAACATCGACATCTGTTCCCAGCAGTGTATGTACATCCCTGCAGTGTTTTTACAGTTGTCACAGGGGTGTGTTGGGTTAGGGTTCTGGATATCGCTTCTCTCATCTGCTCCCCTTCCCCCCACCAAGTACTTACGTTGATCTTTAAAAAGAAAATTAGTGCACATCTACCTGCCATACCATTTTAAGAACACTGAAGAATACAGAATTTCCCCCTTAATAATGCAAACACTTCTCCAGCTCATTTGGGAACGACTTATCATTATTGACCTGCTGGTCTAATCAAGTTTTATCTCCAGCGGTAGCATCAAAAGTTCAATATTCACAGTTTTACTTCTTTATTCATCTTCATGGTATCCCTGCAGCCTCCTTCTCCACATCTACATGATATCGACTTAGGAACAGCTTTGTTGGTTTCAGAAGGAAGGACTGATGTTGCCATTCATTTGGTTCTGGACCCAACAGAAATTATGACTTCCTTGTTTCCATATGCGCGAGGGCAAGGGAGCCGGCATTAGTGGGGGCTTGGGGACTTCAGAACTGCTTGTGCCATTCAGGGAGGGGCTGCAGGTGGGACACGGGGGTGGCCGGAGCGGGTGCTAAAATGTTTTTTGGTGGGAAAAGCCTCTGCACTCTGCACAGTGCCCCTGTCCTCAGGGGGGTGTTAAATGTATTCTGATTTTGAGACTTACTGAGGACCGCCTCTTGCACTTCACGTCACCGTCATTCATCAATTACAGCTGAGATGGTGGCCAAAGAAATGTTTATTGTACTTACCACTGGCCACCCTGAGGGAAATTGTGGTGGAGCTTCTGAGGCACACACTCTGCACCAGTGTTCCCTCCAAGCTGAGTGAGTGTGAGCCAGCTCACAGTTTTTTATCCTCTGGCTCACACATTTTTGTCTCAGCTCAGGAAGGATGGCTCCAGAGCAAACTAATTTCTGCAGCAGCCAAATCACTCACTCACAACTTTAATGCCAGTAGAATTCACAAAGCAGGATTTTTGCTCACAAGACCACCACAGCTTAGGGGAGCTTTGCTCTGCACCCACCTTGTTCACACCAAATTTAACTTGAAGGAAACAGATGTTTTTTTAAAGGTCAAGGTTTATTTTACAGTTATTGGGGAAGTAGATTGTGGATATTCAGGGCCTACTTACACAAGTGTAACTTATAAAGAGGTAGGTGGAGATAGAGTTCCTTTATAGAATGTATTTTGTCGGAACAGAGAGGACACCCATAACTGTCAGACTACTTAGGAGTTTAAAAGTTGTTCCTTTTTCTGCAGGTATCCTGACCTGCAGTCCTTAGCCTGCCCCATAGCTCAGCACCAAGCAAGACGATGTATGAGAACCATAAACTAGTACATGCCTGGCTAGGCTGCCCCACTAAATAGCCCTGAAGGGACTGGAGACCGAGTGAGATCCTTAAGCCAATCAGGGAGGTTCTGTCCTCCCTGACTCAAAACGTCTGCTTCCCCCCTCCCCTCCCCCTTCCCTCTGAGGGTTCCAAGGGACCTGACCGGCTGTTGCGGGGGGCGGGGAGTGGGCACTGGCAGATGTGGGGAAAGCATGTGGGTGTGGCTCTGTCCCAGACACTTGTTGCTCAGGCTTCTCCTCCACTGGCAGTTCTCTGTTCTGCTCCAAATCTGACCATTGCTGGACTGTGATTTGATAAGTGACTTGTGATTTGTTACGTGCTTCCAAACCATCCAAATTGGGTTAGCCTGAAGCAAATGAGATCTTTCTTTAGGGAAATTATAATGCAATATATTATTTATGCTGTTACAGATAAACCCAGAGGTCTTGATTAATAATGTGATGGCCAGAGACCAGGTAAAACGCCCCAAACAAAAATGTGTCCAAAAAGAAGAAAAAGAGGGAGGGCACCCCAACCAAGGAGCGTAGGGGACCCAAAAGTCTGAAAAAAGGGGAAATTGCAAAATAAATGTCTGTAAAGATAAATGGAAATGAACAGCTTTAATTATTTTCAAGAACTCACCCATCATACAAATACACAAAAATCTAATGTGTGCTCTACAAGTACTACATGTAGGTGTTATATGGAAAAGTAACCAATGAACTACGATGGTTTGAATTGATATACCACCCCTAAATACCAACACCTGAAAACGGGGTGGGGTGGGGGGGAGCCAAAATGTATCTCAAGAAAGAAACAAAATGGCTTTCTTGTGGTCATGGCCAGAAACTTATTCAGTGACCCGTGAAGACACAGTAAGAAGATAAACTGGTCCCTTTTTTGGGGGGGGGGGGCAGCATATATGGAGCAAAATGGAAGCTTTTTGGCTACACACATTTACAAGAATTCTTCGAGCAGCGAAACATGCCATGCCACGCGTGACTTTCTGAAACTTGACAATTGAAATCCTTGAGTCTGAAGTAACTGTGTTATCAAATGAGCTACAAGCTAATGGTATTGTGGATAACTACTAGCACTATGCACCGTAGCGAAAATGTTTGAAGAATGTGTAAAAGGCATTTATTTATTTATTTTATTAGGTTTCTATCCAGCCCTACCCTACAGAGTGGGATCAACAGATAAAACACAACAGTTGTTAAAAACATAATATAAAACCCGGTTTAAAACAGTACAAATGAGATGGCAGTTAACAATAAGATTCAAACATCCATGATATCTCCAGCAAGATGCTGAACTCAGCACTAGGGCTGATGCTGTGGACTGGGGAAAACGGGATGGTTGGATGTCTGCCATCTCAACCAAAGACCTGGTGGAACAGCTCCGTTTTACAGGCCCTGCAAAATTGTAACAAGTCTCGCAAGGCCCTGATCTCAACTGGGAGCACATTCCACCAGGCGGGGGGGTGGGAGGAAGGGGGCGTGCCAGAGCAGAAAAAGGGCTGTGGCCCTGATTGAGTCTATGCAGGTGTCTTTCAGGCCAGGAACTGCCAGGATTTATTTGTCTGCAGAGTGCAAGGCTCTCCATGGCACATGTGGGGAGAGATGGTCCCGTAGGCATGCTGGTCCCTGGCCGCATAGGGCTGTAAAGGCCATTACCATGATCCTTTCTGCAGTGGAGTCATGTGGTGCAAAGCACACAGGGGATGTGACACTGTGTTCCAAATGAACAGCTGTCAGTCCAGCTTGAAGGCGGAACTTGGGTCCAAGTGGGGGCATAGGGACCAAGAGAGAGGTGACAGTCCCAAATTGCTAGAGCTGACTTCCTGCGATATTCTAGCAATAAGACAGAGCTCTCTCAATTCGTGGCAGACTGGATAGTTTTGATAAGACAGCTCCCCATCAGGCTCTCAGATTCTGATAAGTCCTTGGGGGGGGGGATGTCTGTCCCTTTTGAACCATCTGTAGACTGTGGAAAAGATGATACAGTAGTCACTCTAGTCATTCAACTTATGGTTGCTTTTTTGTTGCTTGATGTTGACTAAGTTTCCGCTGCCCCAGTGTTTTTCAAAAAGGCGCATGCCTTCTTGGACAGAGAACACTTTCATAATTTCACCTCTCCAGATAGCTGTATTGTCCACTACCATGAATTGAAATATTTCTTAGTAGGCCTAGTTATGTTTGCTTAATTATTTACGGTATTTATGTTAAAGCTGTTCATGCTTGGTTCTGCAGCACATGTGCTAAAACTGGAACAATACCGGGAAGATTAGCATAGCCCCTGTGCAAGGATGTCAGGAAGTCAAAGCTGATCTGGCTCTAGTAATATTTCACTCTTTGTCTTCTCTTCTACCCTGCCTGGAAGGCGATTGAATGTTAATGCCAGTAGACCCAGAAGATGTCCTGACATTATTTCCAGATCAGACTAATCTCTGAGAGAGCAGACTTCACTGCTTGGGGCACCTGCGCTGCACCTAAATCAGGCTGAGTCTGTCATAGAGGCTTCTTACCATTTACTGTTCAAAGCAGAACATTTTCTGAAGGGGGGGGGGGGAAGCTGCAGTGTGTGGTCACACCTTAAAACTTGTGCTTCTGTACTTCTCACCCTGACTTCCTTTCTTTTCCCTCTTCTGTCTGTAGAAATATTGTGGTCTGGATGCTAAGTTTGGTGACATCGAGCAATGGATGGTAGGCTTTATTTTAAAAAATACTATTTAAAAGGGGAATTTGTTTTTAAAAATGATTAACATAGCAGCTTTCCCTGTTTGAAGATGTGTATCTGCATTTCTAATTATGTATTTTCATCATATGGATATCTTTTATTGACTCTAGTAGAAGCCACCCATTTTCTTTTAAATCTAAAGGACCCCCTTCAGATGCAGTGCAGTATTGCTGCTAACTTGACCTTGACCATCAAAATGATTTTCCCTTCAGCCCCCTTCCCATGTGTGCCTTGTCTTTATAAGCCTGGATCTTAACTTGCCCATTGTGAGGCTTTTGTCAGAAGTGTCAATTAGGCCATAGAATCATAGAATTGACAGGACCTCCAGGGTCAATCTAGTCCAGCCCCCTGCACAATGCAGGAAATTCACAAACGCCTCCCTCTCCACACCCACAGTGACCGCTGCTGTACCCCCAGGAGATGACAAAAAAACCTTCCAGGATGCCTGGCCAAACCAGCCTGGTGAAAAATTGCTTCCTTTTTTAAAAAAATTAATTTTTAAAATTAATTTCAAAGTCTTAAAAATCAATTACAAGCTTTTTAACAACAAAAGGAAATAAATTTAACGTTCTTTAATAATTGTCTACTACAAGTTGCCAATTCTATTGTACTTCTACCTCATTTGTCATTAATTGAATCTGATAGAGATTGGCACGCCTAAATAAGTATTTCTGCCTCTCAAAATTACTCCAGTACTGCTACTTTATTTATAAACCCTATTCTCGTGATTTTCCTTGTATCTATTTGAGTAATGTTTTATTATAATCATCTTATGTTTATAACTATATATTCTATACATATTCCATTTCAAAGTTTATATTATATGATAAAATAAAATAGAAAGAAAAAATATATTATACCATTTCATTACTCGTCTACCGTAATATCTTTTACTATCATTGTGTTCTTCTTTAACGGGAGCTCTTCTGTTCGGCGTTCCCTCCCACCAGGACTTTGAAACAGTTCCGAAGAAGACTCAGTAAAAGTCTTGCCCATTGGGGAGGTGTGTGTGTGTGGGGATCCTATTGGCCTTCTCGCGTGCCTGAAGTCCAACCTATATGTCTTACTATATACAGCTTTTTCCTTCCCAAAGACTGTAAATTCCAAAATGACATGGTCACTATTATCCAGGGTGCCCACTACTTTCACCTCGTCAACCAGTTCTTCCCTGTTGGTAAGATTCAAGTCCAAGATAGCAGATCCCCTTATTTCCCTCTCCACTTTCTGGAAAATGAAGTTGTCAGCAAGACAAGTCAGGAATTTATTTTACCTTTCACTCTTAGCAGAGTTGGACTTCCACCAGTTATCCAGGTAATTGAAATCTCCCATGACCACCATGTCCCGTCTCCTTGAAAACTTTGTAATCTGTTCTAGGAGTGTCTCATCCAAGCTCTCTGCCTGGCTTGGTGTCTGTAGCAGACCCCCACCATGATATCAGTATTATTTCTTACTCCTTTTATTTTTACCCAGAGACTCTCACTTGGACTTTCATGCTCAGATTCATGTATTTCCTCACAAGTATAAACCTCCTTTACATATAATGTGACTTCTCCACCATTCCTTATTTGTCTGTCCCTTTTAAATAAGTTGTACCCCTCAATCCCAATGTTGTGAGTTGTGAGTGTCATCCCACCAAGTTTCAGTAATGCCTATTAGGTCATAGTCCCCTTCCTGTATTAGGACTTCAGGTTCCTGCTGCTTGTTTCCCAGACTCTGCACATTAGTGTAGAGACATCAGAATCCATGTTTCATGCACACTGAGGTTTTCGTTTCTGTACTTACATGTGAGTTAGTGTTATTTAGCATATGTGCCACTCCCCACAAAACTTTAGAGTTTTTATCTCAAGTTATTAGCATCATACTGGGCTTTGCATTTTTGTCTTGCTCCCCCACAGGATTTAGTATAAAGCTCTCCTTACTAGGGTTGCAAGGCTGTTTCCAAACACATTATTCCTACCCTCGTGAGGTGCAAACCATCTTCTGATGGAAGAGCTTCATCTTGAAAGCGTAAGCCATTGTCCAAAAATCCAAGCCTTTCCTGATGACACCATCTACATAGCCAGTCGTTGATCTGCAGTATTCTTCTTTCCCTTCCTAAGCCATGGCCTGAGACAGGAAGAACTGATGGGAATACAACCTGCGCTCCTAATTCCTTCACCTTTTGACCCAGAGCCACATAGTCTCTTTTAATGCGTTCTGGGCTGTGCCAGGCTGTATCATTTGTTTCCCATGTGGGCGAGCAAGAAGGGATAATAATCCGTGGGCTTGATGAGTCTTCCTGCCCTTTCCATCACATCCTGGATGCGTGCACCCGGTAGACAGCACGCCTCTCGAGACGACAAGTCTGGTCAGCAGACTTTAGCTTCTACCCCTCTTTGTAGGGAATCCCCAGTTACTAACACATGCCTTTTCCTGCATTGCTGCAAGTGTAATAGCTGTTACCCGCAGGTAAGAATATGAACATGCCACAGACTTTGCATGTCACTGCCTCAGCTCCCTCACCAGCCATGCTGCTGCAATCCATTGCAGAATTAGTTCAGTTAATCTTGCACTTCCCTGATAACTCCCCTGCCACACCGCCTCACACAACGATTTGTGAAAGGTTTGCCAAAACGAACTTAACTAATATAGAATGTAAGAGCTACTTAGCCTTCTATGGGCCCCCAGGCCAGACCCATAGGCTAAGAGCCACAGGGCAAGAGCCCTTCAGCTTGCGTCTCTGGCAAGGAGGTGCCTAATATAATTAAAGGCTCACCCAGCAGAGGGTGGCGCCAGCTGTCAGCCCCAGGCAAAACGGCTAAAAGCTGCAATCAGTTACAGCCAGGCAAAAGAGACAAACAGAAACCATACTCACTCAAACAAGCACCACTCTCCAACAGGCTAGAGACACCCACACACCCTCAAACACTGTCCTTCCCCACAGTAACCTCACCTCCTCCTCCTCCTCCTCCTCAGCAGTTAAGGAAAGGCAAATAATTAAACACAACTCCAGCAGCAGCAGCAGCAGCTCCCTCGCCTGCCCCTTCTCAGAGCCCAGCTACATTCTCATGTAGGGAGTGCAGGGATTCTGCTTATTGGAGACCAAGTACCAGAACGTTTAAATTCATAAATAAAATTAAGGCCTGGTGTGTGAGGCAGAAATCTAACAAAATATTAAATATATGTGGCAGTAGTATTTCAGCATGCTTTGAAAGAAGTTACATTGTCCAGTGTAGCTCATTAAATCACTGTTTTGTCATTAACAAAATGGAGTATGGGAAGAGCTGTGACCCAGATAGCCCAGGATAGCCTGACCTCATCACATCTTGGAAGCTGAGCCGGGTTGGCCCTGGCCAGTATTTGGATGGCAGGTCACCAAGGAATGCCAGGGTCGATATGCAGTGGCAGGCAAGGGCAAACCACCTCTGAATGCCTCTTGCCTTGAAAACCCCATGAGGGGTCACCATAATTTGGCTGCGGCATGATGGCCCCCCCCCCAAACAAAAGGTACAGGGAAAGGGAACATATGTCTAATTAAATATACTCCACACAAACTAAATATTGCTGTCCTGGATGTACTCTGGCTATTCCATGGTAAAATAATCCATGTCCCGTATTTATTGACTTCCTTTGGACCTTGCTTTTCTCCCCAGTGGGAACCCAAAGCGATTTCCATTGTTCCCCTCTCTTTTATCCTCACAACCATCCTGTGAGGTAGGTTAGGCTGAGTGGGAGTGACTGACCACATCGCAGATTTGGTACTTATCAGGTGCTCTCAGAAAATAAAATATTTCTGGCTAAGCGTGGGAGGAAATTCACCTCGTATGTGTTTAGTTCCTTTCCTTGCACAACTCTATAAACACTTTGTCTATATACATGATACGTATTTGTTGTATTTAAATCTCCCTTTCTGCGAATTGCCTCCCAAGAGGGGGACAGGCTCTGCCCTCAGGCTTACGAAGACGAGGTGCACAAGGGTGGGGAGTAAAAGGAAAAATCATTTTGAGGGTTAAAATGTGTAGACAGTGGGACCAGGCTATTCCTGCCTGGGTGAAAGTGACAGTGGCTGTGCTGTGGCCCTTCTGCTCTGACCTAGGGCCAGAGCGGGCTTTCCCTTGTTTTCTGCAGTCTCAGAACAACTGGCAGCTGGAGCGAGGTTCGTTCCAGCCTGGGGCAGGGGAAGCTTCCAAGACTTGTGATATTTTAGTCTCCTCAAGCCCTGCAGCTGCCTGGGAATGCCAAGTGCTCTGGTTTTACCAACCTCTTTTGCTGCTGTTACCACCTATGGCTTCCAGGCCCCATTGGGGGCTGGAAATCCCCAGCTCCCATTTCCCACCTCTGCTCTGAATGATGGCAGGAATAAAGGAAACCAAAGAAACCCTGCAGGCCATCAGTTTTGCTGTAGGCTTTCCAGCAGTTCTTTGAGAGGACTGATGGCACCTCTATGTCCCTGCCCCTTCCCCCCCACACACACACACACACTGGAGGCCGGGCCATGTGACCACAAAACCACCAGAGGAGCAGCCTGCCGTGGCCGTACGCAATCCCAGATTCACTGACCATCCACTCACTAGAAGGGAAACGACGGTCATAAGAATGGAAATGGAAGAACTGAGATGCAGGGAATTCTTTAGACATAGCGTTGTAGTAGAGATAAACTTGAGTTTTCTGGAAGTGTGGCACCAGAATTTTCTAAATAAAAATAGTACGTGATTAAATCCAGAGCACCTTCACCAAACCTCTGGACTGCTCTGGCTGCTTGTCATTTTCCCCAAACACCCCTATACCTTTCCTCAGTCCTGTGTGGAGGTAGCAGGGCTGACAGCATAAATTGTGTTTGTCTCTGTTGCCTGTACGGGTCCCAGATGTGTGTCCTCTGTACTTGGGGATCAGAACATACTTCCTGGTTCCTGAATCCTAGTGCTTTAAACTGTGGCTAACAGAATTCCTTATCTAATAATTTTTCAACGTAGGAGAATGTACATGGGCTTGGGGAGGGAATAACAGACACCATCATATGATCTCATATGCAGGAACATAATGAAGTTGCAAGTTCAAAAAGATCAAGTCTTCATAAATCCATACATGTTAGTGTTAAAGTTACATGACAGTGTTTCCTTACTGACAACATTTTATCTTTCCCTCCTCCTTGGTAGGAAGACACTGAGCGTTACAACCGTAAATCCAGAAGATATACCTCGGTTAGTATTGTTTATATGTTGTCCTTAAAGTAATGAATACTATTCAATGAATAAAATTCGTCTTTCAGAGTGGAGTCTGGGGAAACTCTACAAATTTATTGAAAACAAAACCCTGCATTATTCTGTGTAAAGTTAAGAAACCAAGGGGAGGCTCTGGGAAGACTTGTTTCCTCAGCTCTCTTGTGAAGATGCCCTCCACCCTCCATCCGTTGCACTTCACCTTAGCCCATGGTTTGCATTAATAATAGTTCTCTAACCCACAGCTTACAGCCAATGTCAAACCCTGGTTTCAAAGAAGTAGTTACGAGTATCAGTAAAAGCTACTGTTTTTTGCATGCCCAAAGTGATGAATAATAGTCAAAAGTGTGTGTGTGGGGGGGGGGGATTTGCGTGAGGGAGGAAGTGTGACGTCCTACAACCAGATTACAGTACTGTGAAATGTAACATAAAGTGAGATGCCTATAGACACTATGATATGGCAGTAAATGATACGTTTTACTGTTGAATGTGTTGTTTCTGATTGTGTGCGTGTGTTTCCTGCAATGTACATGAAGTATTCAGTAAGTTTGTGGGGTAGTTTGCAGGCTTTCTTTATGTTTCGTCTTTTAAAAAATTCTCCCTAGGTTTCCTGTGGTGCGCTGGCTCACAATTTATTCATTTATTTATTCTTCAAATTTATATCCCGCCCTCCCCGCGACCGGGCCCTGCGAACAATATGAAATTTGCTTGTCTTTTTCAAAGTCGCTTCTGTCCTCTTTCCTTTTTTCTTCGTAGGTTTCAGATGAAGATGAGCGCATGTCAGTGGGTAGTCGTGGAAGCCTAAGGGTTAGTAGTAACAAGTTGTTATGCACCCATAGCCGTTCCTACCATTATGTGAATGGACCCCCTCCACTTGAGGATGGGGTGTGTGTGTGTGTGTGTTTTGGGGGGTTGTTTGTTTGTTTGTTTCTCTCCCTCCCTCATGGGAGTTTGATAATTGCTTTCTTCCTTGTATTGTTTTGCAGGATTTCCTGCTTTATATTCGTTAGTGAGAATTCATTAGTGAGAATTATGTTTTCAAACCAGTATCCTTGGGATCTTCTTCGTGGTCTCTGTGCATCACACCTCTGGGATTAAGTGCGCCTGCGCTGATCCCGATCGGTAATCTTCAAAGCCTAACGGATTTTCGCGCCAGCTCCCCGGTCACGTGCACGTCCCACTGCGCATGACCCGGGGAGAGGCCAGTTCTCTTCTGACCGCCGCGTCGTGAGGACCCCCTCTCTGTTCCGGTCGGTAGCTAACATTCGTTCTTTCTTTTTCCAACTTGGAAAGGCCTTTCGGACTGACTTTCTTGTTTTTCCTGACCTACGGACTGTTTTCTGGACTCACTTTTGGATTCTCCTCTTCCTACTCCCCGCCCGGCCTATGGCCCAGCGGTGGGGTTTCTTTAAACGCTGCCTTAATTGTGGGAGTAAAATCGCTCCCCCAGACAAGCACTCCCTCTGCTTGCTGTGCCTAGGCGAGTCGCATCGTGTCGATTCCTGTTCAAGTTGCGCCGCGTTCTCCAAACAAACTCGTAAGAACCGGGCGGCCCGACTCAGAGTGGCTCTCTTGGAAGCAGCGTTGTCACCGAAGATGTCCGCAGCCGACGCCTCGACAACATCCCCATCGGTACCGACGGGCCCGACGTCGCCACCGATGCGAAGCCCTTCCGGTACCGAGAAGTCGGCACCGAAAAGACCCCTCTCACTGCCACGAACTCCCGCTAAGAAGCGTAAGGAGGGCAAAGAGGGTAAGGGCAAGCTGAAGCGCAAAACCTCGAGCGCTTCATCGACGCATCCCACGTCCGACATGACCCAGCATGGGTCTCCGCAGCTTGACCCTCCAGGGCGCGAGCGACCCCGGGGCAGCCCCTCCTCCCCGATGCCGCGACCCATCCAGCTCACAGATTCGGAACCCAACATCGAGCTGACGCAGATCCCTCACAGCAGTCCCGAGACCGGGCCCGACCCGCTGCCGGCGCCGAAAGGTGAGCGAGACTGGCGCCTCCCTCCATCTTCGGTGCCGTGGGACGTCCGTCAATGGCGATACCTGTATGGCTCCTCCTACCTGCCACCTCCACAATGGTACCCGGCGGAGTGGGATCGCCAATCGACGTCGTCAAGAGTCTCCCGATGTCGAGATCCCCCGGCTCCAACTCCGATACCGAAACCGATACCGAAACTACCGATGCCGATACCTACCTTGCCCGATGTCGACCTCCCTCCCTACCAACCAGATCCGTCGACCCCTATGTCTCCCTCCGAACATTCCGACCACTCGATACTCGAATCTCCCGAATCATCCGATGACGAATCTCCCATCCAGCCGTCACCATCCCCTGATGTGGCTGAAAATTTACCAATCTCTCCCTCCGAGGACGTGAAATCCTATGGAGAGCTTATCAAATGAATGGCCCATTCCCTGGCACTTGCCACGGTCCAGCCAACCCCTACCGCTACCGATGCCATCTTCGACATCGTACAGATGGATACATCCACCGCGGTAGCGTTGCCACTAATTTCGGTGCTCTTGAGCACTGGCAAAGAATCCTGGGGTCACCCCTCCTCAACTCCAATCTCCAACCAGAGATTAGACCACATGTACAGGCTCCAAGAGCCAGGGGCAGAATTCCTATTCATCCACCCCAAGCCCAATTCAGTTGTAGTGACCCCCTCGGCCAGGGGCCGTAGCGGACATTCCTCCCCCTTGGACAAGGAGGGACGGAAATTAGATTCTTTCGGGAGACGATTTTATTCAGCTGGTGCACTGGGCATAAAAACGGCAAACTACACAGCCTGCATGAGCAGGTACCAATACTCCCTATGGGAGCAGATGACACCACTTCTGGCCCATCTTCCTGAGGATAAGCAACGCCTTGCTAGGAAGATCCAGAGGGAAGGCATGGTGCTAGCAAAGCACCAGCTTAACGCATCGAAGCATGCTGCGGACGTCACGTCCAAGACACTCACTTCAGCAGTCGGCCTTCGTCGCCACGCCTGGCTGAGGTCGACTTCGCTTCCACAAGACACAAAGTCCTTGGTGGAAGATCTCCCTTTCGAGGGTGAAGGACTATTCAGCTCCACGACGGACACAGTCCTTCATGATTTAGATAAGAGCATTAAGACATCTCGTAACTTGGGTGTCTCACAATCGAGACAACAGAAGCAGAAGACATGGCAGAGATCTTGGCCCAAACAGCAACCGCGAAGATCTCCCACTGAACCCCAATGGCAGAGACCGTCGTCTACTGCTTATCAACAGAAACCTTATGGCCACAAGCCACGATTCCCTTCCGCTTCCAAGGCTAAGCCACCCAAACCGAACAAGCAGAGTCTTTGACTCCCCCATTCGCTCCGATCTTCCCACCCGTCTATCACCCTTTCTACCAGCATGGCAACGTATCACGACAGACAAATGGGCACTGTCGGTCGTAGCAGAAGGCTACAGAATAGAATTTTTCCAGATACCACAAGAATCGTACTTCGTAACCACCCCTCCCTCCGACACCCTATCATCAGAAGTCGAAGCCCTCCTCTCAAAAGATGCCATAGAACAAGTACCAACAAACCACCTTCAGCGGGGGTTCTACTCCCGCTACTTCACGGTCCCAAAAAAGGATGGCGGACTTCGTCCCATATTGGATCTGCGGAACCTCAATGCGTTCATCACCTACAAGAAATTCCGTATGACCACTCTACAGACCATCCTACCGCTACTAGAAGCCAACGCGTGGATGGTGACGCTGGACTTAAAGGACGCATACTTCCATGTGACGATCCACCCGTCGCACAGACCATACTTACGCTTCGCGATCGGTCCGCGTCACTTCCAGTACAAGGCCCTACCCTTTGGCCTCTCTACAGCTCCTCGTGTCTTCACGAAGCTTATGGCAGTAGTAGCGGCACATCTGCGACTTCAAGGTGTCCACCTTTACCCCTACCTGGACGACTGGCTTCTAGTCGCCCCCTCTACGACGGAACTACAGAGCCACATCTCTACTACCCTTCGTACCCTAGAATCACTAGGACTGACGATAAACCTCAAAAAGTCCATGCTTACCCCTTCCAGACGGGTTCAGTTTATCGGAGCTATCCTGGACTCCCTGCAATGCAGAGCGTTCCTACCCCCCAACAGAGCAGCGGATATAGTCTCCCTTCTCCTGTCTATCCAAGAGACCAAGGAGGCTACAGCCAAACAAATCCTTCGCCTGCTAGGCCTGATGGCCGCGACAACAGCAGTAATCCCCTTCGCCAAATTGCGGATGAGACCACTGCAGCTTTGATTCTTGAGGCGTTTCCGCCCCAGCTTCCATTCCCTCTCCAAACTATTTCAGATATCAACCCAGGTCCTAGAGACCCTGAATTGGTGGCTTGTGCCCCAGAATTTACATTCAGGTGCACCTTTCCGGCTTCCACCCCCCTCAGCGACCGTCACTACGGACGCATCCCTATGGGGCTGGGGAGCTCATCTGGACGGTGTAGGTGTGGGTGACAGGTGGCACCCCTCTGTGGCACACAACCATATCAATTTCCTAGAGCTGCTGGCAGTTCTCTACGCAGTGAGATCTTTCCGCCAATCCCTGTCAGGGAAGACGGTGACTGTCCTTACAGACAACACCACCACCATGTTTTACATCAACCGCCAGGGTGGGACGGTCTCCCGTGGACTTTGCCGATTAGCGATAGAGCTTTGGGACAAGTGCCAGGCACTAGATATTCACCTGGTAGCGACTCATCTCCCAGGACTACTCAACGTCCAAGCGGACTTCCTAAGCAGAGGGGGAGCATCCCTACACGAGTGGGAACTGAACCCCCTCTACCTGACTCCGATCTTCGACTGTTGGGGACATCCGTCCGTGGATGTATTCGCCTCTCGAGAGAACAAGAAGTGCCACCTATTCTGTTCCAGAGCAGGAACGGACCTGACCTCTCTCGGAGACGGTCTCCTCTTCCAGTGGACGGGGAAACGATTGTACCTATTTCCCCCGATTCCTCTCATACCGAGAGTAGTCCACAAACTGTTGACAGAGCGACCGTGGGCAATTCTCGTCACCCCATGGTGGCCGAGACAACCCTGGTTCCCCACGCTCCTCAGTCTCTCACGAGGGACGTATCTCCATCTCCCGACGGACCCAGACCTCCTCGGGATGCACGGGGGCCGGGTACTGCACCACGATGTGCCCAGACTGAAATTGACAGTGTGGCTGATCCAAACTTAGGGTTAGAATCACGCATTGCTCAAGTTCTACTGAACTCACGCAAACTCTCCACTCGGCGTTCATATGAGTCAAAATGGACTAAGTTTTTAACCTTCCTGGCATCTGTGGGACGGCCTTCAGTCCCCGCCGGGCTTAAAGATGTTTTTGGTTTCCTCCTGTCATGTAAAGACAGGGGACTGTGTCACTCATCTATCCGAGTTTACTTGTCAGCCATCTCAGTTAATCATCCTAAGATTGATGGCTATTCGGTGTTTTCCCATCCAACAACGAAGCAATTCCTCAAGGGAATGAATCGCCTCTATCCCCCAGTGCGGACACCAGTCCCGGCATGGGACTTACCTCTGGTTCTCACTAAGCTGATGGGAAAACCCTTCGAACCCATGGCCTCATGCAGCCTTCAACTTTTGTCGTGGAAGGTTGCGTTTTTGGTGGCCATCACGTCTACTCGACGCGTGAGTGAGCTCTCGGCGCTCCGTTGCGACCCACCGTACCTCACGTTTCATCATAATGCCGTCACTTTGGCTCCAGATGTCGCTTTCCTGCCTAAGATAGTCTCGGACTTTCATATAGGGGCGGATATCACGTTGCCGGTATTTTTTCCTGGTCCCCAGGACCCAACGCAACGTAGTCTACACACTTTAGATGTCAAGAGAGCCCTGTCTTTCTACTTGCACCGGACAAAATCCTTTTGCAAGTCTCCAGCTCTCTTCATTTCTTATGCCTTGCCCAGGCAGGGACAGAAACTGTCGTCTCAAAGACTCTCGAAGTGGATAGTTGAGACGATAAAACACGCCTATCTTCTGGCCAAAAGGCCACTACCGGCATCCCTCCGGGCACACTCCACTCGAGCCGTGGCTACTTCCACAGCATTCCTAAAGGGCATTCCCCTGGGAGACATCTGCAATGCTACAACGTGGGTGTCCCCTCACATGTTTGTGAAGCACTACGCCCTAGATGTCCGCGTCCATCAGCGTACTGTGGTGGGCCGTGCAGTTCTGCAAGCAGCTCAGATGTGAGACCTCCAGCACCCACCTCCAGGTATGTGGTGTGTTTATTGCTCGCTATTCTCCCAGAGGTGTGATGCACAGAGACCACGAAGAAGATATACAGGTTGCTTACCTGTAATTGGAGATCTTCGAGTGGTCATCTGTGCATTCACACCACCCGCCCTCCTTCCCCTCTGCTTTCGGTCTCCCTCACTTTTTTCCTTGGGGGCTGTTAGCAGCGGTCAGAAGGAACTGGCGGGATCCTCGTGCCTCTCCCCGGGTCATGCGCAGTGGGACGTGCACGTGACCGGGGAGCTGGCGCGAAAATCCATTAGGCTTTGAAGATTACTGATCGGGATCGGCGCAGGCGCACTTAATCCCAGAGGTGTGAATGCACAGATGACCACTCGAAGATCTCCAATTACAGGTAAGCAACCTGTATATATTTAATGCTGTTGTTAGGAGCGTCTTCTTTCAGTTGTATGTAAGCTTCTTTGTGGAGCCCTTATCTAGATTCTGCCAGACTAGCTACGTTGATCTATACTTTCTTATCTTCCAGATTGGATTATTGTAATGTCTTCTATGTGGGGCTGCCTTTGAAGACATAGTGGAGGCGTCAATTGGTACAAAATGCAAGGCTCCTCTCTGGGGCCAGTCACTTGGAGCAGAGGACTCACTGCTATATCAAGTGCTACCAGTCTGTTCCCCAGCCCAATTTAATTTGCTGGTTATTACCTTTGAAGCCGTACCCAGCCTAGGGACCTCATACTTGGTGAATGGCATCTCTCTGTATATTCCCCTGAGCCATAGATGTTCTGTGGATGGGCTTCTCCTTCAGGTGCCCTCCATTAGGACTGTCTATTAGGCTACAGCGACTGGTGGGCCCAGCCCTCTGCAGTGGTTGGGCAGAGGATGCCTTACAGGGTTGCCAGCTGCCGGGGTGTGTGTGTGTGTGTTTGGGTGTGTGTGTGTGTGTGATGTCCTGTCCCTTTATCAGAAGTGTAATGGAATGTTATTTCAACTGCCCATTTTCACACTTTAAGACTCTTATTAAGGGATGGGAAATTTTTCTCCTTCACTTCCTATATTTAGGAAGGCATGTAAGGCAGTCTTATTCCAGAAGCCGTTTGGTGGAGGTTAAATTGTTCCAGCATTTACTCTTTTGTGTCTTTAAATTCCAGGGCTTTTAAATCTATAGCTTGTGTATTTTAATTTTTGTGTTTGTTTTGTTAATTGCACTGTTGTATCTTGTGCCCTTGCAACCTGGTAGTTGTATCATTCTCTGTTTTGAGTCTGAGGAGGGAAGGCAAGATAGAAATGTTTTAAATTAATTAAGCCACTGTTTCATATAGAATTGTATTAGCTAACAAAACAATATTGGGAATATTGATCCTTTCTTTTGCAGTTCATAGCATTTGTTGTTGTTTCTATGTATCAAATTGTGAGAATGTCCCAATAGATATAGTCCACAACAGGTCTCCTTAAGCAGTAAGTCCTTTATTTGTAGAAAAGATCACTGTAGTCAAACACTTTTCCTGTTAGTAATGCTGTTCTTAGGGATTACATGTATTGATATACTGGATATGAAATATGGCTTCAGAGCTGTCTACCAATCACTAGACAGGATTTTAGGCGCTCAAATATACTGGCCTGAAGTTCCCATAGAAAACGCGGGAAAAGGAGTTCTCAGAAAATAATGATGTTGAACATTTCTAAAAGCTAAGTTCCCAAGACATGGAGAAAAGGAATACATAACACCGGTGAGTTTGGCTCACACAAAATAGGAGGCACTCCTGTTCAAGGACAGGACACAAGAGATAACACCAGGGAAGCAAGTAATTGAGTCAGGGCATGCTCAAGCGAGGCGAGCAAGCAAGCAGGCAAGCGAGCGGAGCACGCATTCCAGAGGAGGGGGTCATGGCCCCGTTGCAAACTCCTGGGCAGGACCTGTCAACAAACTTCGGGGAAAAAATATATGTAAGCCTGTGACCTTTTCAGAGACCATGTAAATACACCTTGTAGCAGTCATACAGTTATTGAAAAGAATTCATGGCAGTTAATTGACACAAATACTGTTTGTACAATCAGCCTTTCTTTGATTGATTTCATGATTAAGAAACCTAATACAAAGGATAACTGATACAATATTATCAGATTAATTTTATTAAAAGAGCATTGCTTTTTATTAATATTAAATGCTTTGGGAACTCAGGAGGGAATTTACTTTTTGATTTTAGTCTAAGACCTCTTACATTGTAAAAGGATACTTGACATGTGCCAGCTGAGTTTTTGTTTTCTTGAACAAAATTGTCCAGTGTGTATGGTTTGGAATTGTATTAGGTGAACATGGTGTTTGAAGTATTCGTTCCAAAAACTTGATCTTTTGCCTACTGCAAAGGATTGTGAACGTCACAGTGATGGCTTTGCCCTTTCATGTTGCCTGTAGAAAGCAACAACCGAACATGTATGTTTAGTATCCACTCCATTGCAAGCTGTTTTGCATCTGAGGGAAAGTTACTTCTGAGGACATTAGGAATTATGTATGACTTAACATCACATAAGACTCCATATATTTCTGAAACATACAATAGTATTCAATACATAAAATACCGGAAATACCAATAGATAGGCTGGAGCCTATGTAAGTATTGCTTTAAATCTCAAGCCTATCTATTGTATTTCTGGTATTTCATGTATTGAATACTATTGTATGTTTGAGAAATATATGGAGTCTTATGTGATGTTAAGTCATACATGATCGATATTTACTCATCTATTTCCTTAATATCATTGTTAGTTTTGACATTAGGAATTAGGCAAGGCTGGTCACTGAATCCATAGCAGGTAAAGCTTTCAAGTAGCAAGAAGGAACAGCAAGCTGTGTGAGCATTTTAAGGCAGGGAGTCCTGTTTTAAGGCTGGGAAACACTGAGGTTTACCAGTATGCTGCTGGCAAGGGTGTCTTCCAGACTGTCTAGTAAATCTCTCAGGGGCAGAGGTCAATGGTAGGGTAGTCCCACCATCCTTAGGGTGCCACAAAAACACTTGCCAGGTTGCCCATGATGAGGAAGTCTGTCTGTCTGTCTGTCTCTCTCCCCCCCCCCCCCCAATTGCCTGCCTCTCAAGGTGAATGAACTGGCTACACTGTGCCAAGTTTAAGAGCTTTGGGGCTCGAGGCTTGTAGGGGGTTCTGCTTTCATGTCAGCTGGAGACTGCAGCCGAGCAGCTCTCTTGAGGGGCCCCCGCCTGCCCTGACACCTTCTCAGCCAGAGAGAGAGCCCCTTCAGTCCCTGCCTTTGTGCTGTCTGGCAGAAATGTGGACTCTACTCTGTGGGCTCCTGCCTCCAAGAATGCCAAAGGACTCCTCCTCGGAAAGCTCAAGAGTCCCTTGTCACTTTTGTAAGGCATTCTCTGGGACAGGAATTTAAACTTAACACTGTAATGGCACTTTTAAACACCAGATGCGGCGTGTTTAGACTTAAGTTCAAATACTATGCGGCAGATGGATAGATTACAGCTGGTACAAAATGCGGCAGCGTGCCTGCTGACGCCTGTGCGGGCTCACGCTCGGCATGTGCTCTGCCGGCTGCACTGGCTGCCAGTTGAGTACCGGATCCGCTTCAAGGTGTTGGTTTTGACCTTCAAAGCCTTATACGGCCTGGGACCAACATACCTAAGGGACTGCCTCTTCCCATCTACGCCTTGGAGAGTGTTACACTCTGATAATCAACACCTCCTGGTGGTCCCTGGCCCAAAGAGCGTCTGCCTAGCCTTGACCATGGCCAGGGCTTTCGCTGCCCTGGCCCCCGCCTGGTGGAACATGCTCCCCGTTGAGACCAGGGCCCGGCGGGATCTTCTTCAATTCCGCAGGGCCTGCAAGACGGAGCTCTTCCGCCAGGCCTTTGGCTGAAGCAGCAGGCGTCCACATATAGCCCCCCCCCCCCGAGGTTGCAGTCTCTCACTCACCCGCTGATAACCGGCCATATCAGTTACATCAGTGGGCCAGATTCTCCCTACGGCAAGCATGACTATTGATTTTATATGTTTTAACGTGTTTTAAATTTTATTGTATTTATCGAAATGTTTATTTATTGAAATGTTGTGACCCACCCTGAGCCCGTTTTACAGGATGGGTGGGATATAAATGCGAAAATAAATGTAAAAAAATATATATATACACACGTGCACACCCACATGCACATGGTGCGCGCTAAACTGAAATGTCAGAAAGTTGTGGATTGGCCTAGATCTCTTCACATTTTTGAAAGAAATTGGCTTCATCAGGAAGTGTACATGCTGTGCAGTCTTTGAATTTATGTAAAAGTCACATTTGCTGGGGGAAAAGTTAGTAAGCACTGCAGATAGAAGAAAGTCTGCGATCCCCCCCCCCCATGTTATTAATGCAGTTAGCATAAGGTCCCCTTAGCCTAGGAGCTGTCTTGTTTTGCTGGTTGGTGCTGTGGCAGGTCTGGCCTTTGCAGCTGGCTGGTCAGAGACAGGAGTTGGCTATCCAGGCTGGAGCCACTGTTTGTGGGCACTTGCTGGTATGCCAGCAGGTCGTGATGCAGGCCACCCATTTGAGGCTTTGGTTTTTCCCGCCTCGGTTGCTGTTGGGAAGCCCTTTCACACAACATTATGGTGACCGACCTCCAATGTTTTTCCTGCGACCTTCCCTGAACCTGCTTTGCTGTGATGTTTTGGAGAATACGGTTGCAAAGCTGGGGTGGCACCCATGTGGACAGGAAAGTCTTCCCGGTCCCATTATATTGTTGTATACCATTATAACAGTCTGTCTCTCACATTCTCTGAATCCTCATTTTCCATTTAAAAAAAGTTACCTAGCCCCTTTTGTTGCAGTGGTGTGCTTATATCTCCTTACATCTCTGAAGTGAAGGTGCCTACAGGTTTGAATAAACACACATGAAAGCTGAGAACTCAGAGAACCCGAGAGATAGGTTACTATGACCTTATAATGTGATAATGCTATTCAGTTGCCCATTTTTAAAGACCTGGAAAAGTCCCTTGTGGCCTGCAGGGAGGGAAGGGCTGTGATGGGGGGGGCTGAGAAAGGGAAATGTGCCCCTGGAAGCCCTGCAGGGAGGAGGGAGATGACGCAGCCCCCCCCCCCCCCCCCAGTGTTGATCCCTTGCTGTAGTAGGTAAGGAAGGTTTCAACCTCTTTGTGCTCTGTTTACTTTCTCTTCTTTCTCATTCATAGTCTTTTAAGCTTGCGAAAGAGGGGCAATGGTGGGGGGGGGACTTTTCAGATTCCCTGCAGCAGATGTTCAGCTCTTCCTTCCTCAGCTGTCTCTTAGATGCTGCTTCTTTGCTCCAGTTCTCCCCCCTTTGATTCTACCCATCCCACACAGGTAATGTTATCTTCTGTTTTATCTGAGGAAAACTGTGGACTATAGGATCTCTGTTGTCTCCAGTTCTTGTTGCTCTCTGTTCTTTCTCTTCCTCCTTCCCTTCCAAGCGTGCTTTTTACTCTGAGGGACTCCTGCTCCATTCTCTGCTATTTCTTCTCATGGCTCACCCATCATCACCTTTGCAGGTGTGTCTATTGGTCTGGCTGTGCTTCTCATTCCTCCTACAAGTCTAGCCTTCTGAAGGTGCCATCCTCCAAACAGGTAGAATTGGCAGTTGCCCATTCATGTGCATTCTCTCTTGGGGCGTCTACCTTTTCTAATGGTCTACGTGGGCCTGCTTGATGTGGTGAAGGGGCTAGCATGGTTTGATGAGGCTGCAGGCTATGCCGTGGAGGGCCACACAGGACAGGCAGGCCACAGCAGAGAACTCAGACAAAACGTGATCCACTGGAGAAGGAAATGGCAACCCACTCCAGTATCTTTGCCAAGAAAACCCCATGGACAGCAACAAAAGGCTAAAAGATATGATGCCAGAAGATGAGCCCCTCAGGTCTGAAGGTGTCCGATATGCTGCTGGGGAACAGCAGAGGGCAAGTACAGGTAACCCCAGAAAGAGTGAAGCGGCTGGGCCAAAGCCGAAAGGGCTCTCAGTTGTGGATGTGTCTGACGGTGAAAGGAAAGTCCGATTCTGCAAAGAAATTTACTATATAGACCATCTTTAAATTTACTCCATAGCCCATCTTTCTCACTGAACTCCCAAGATGGTATAAAACCAATCAGGTAGCATGATGGCATGAGATATCTAACAGTGCAGTAGGACCGGGACTGCAGAAAGTAGAAACAAGGCCAAAGAAGCATCCATTGTGATCACGGTTCCCTCTGGCTGCACTAGGGGGCAATGGCACACAACGTTTCAGAGGCAAGCTCAGAGGATCTCCGCTTCAGCTCACCATGGAGAATGGGGGCACCTCCTTGTGGGGCCCGTAGAATTGGACACCCTGTTTGTCTTCTTGAAATTTGGGGGGTATTTTTGAGGAGAGGCACCAGCAGCTATGGTGCAAATTTGGTGTCTCAACCTCAAAAAACAGCCCCCCGATCCCCAGATACCCTTAGAGGGCCCATTGATTATAATGGTCCCCATATGCTATAAATGAGCCAGGAAAAAAAAAACATGATTTTTTTTTTTGCACACCCCTATTATGCTTTTCAGTATGATTTGTAAGCTGCCTTGAGTCACAGGGAAAAGTGGGGTATAAATATCTGAATAAATAAGTAGTTTGGGCAGGCTGATAACATTTAAGCAACTTCCTGTTTGTTAGGTTAGACAGAGTTCTGACAGTGATTGTTCTACCTCTGTTATACTTGACCTGTAATGCTGGCTGTCACATTTCACTAACCCCCCCCCCCCCCAAAAAAAAACATAGACTGCAAGAGGTCCCCCCTCTTGCTGGTATGATTTCTAAGGTTAAGCACAGCACAGGGCAACAGTCCAAGGCCAGGTCTACTAATATAGTGGCCTGGGGTGTGGGTAGACCTGCCCTCCAGAGGCCGCCGGGTCTGTCGAGGTGGGTCTACCCATAGAGTGGGAAGGGGCAGGTAGACGTGTTCTCCAGAGGCCTGGTCTTCCCCTATACCCCGGCAGAGAACATTTTGTGTAATGAAATTTGACTTGATTCTGTTCTTTCTTATAATGTTTAAATTATTCTTAAAATATAGTTTAGATATAGGTTAAAACAATTCATTCTGAGATTTTTACAAGGTTATGGAAATAATCTAAAAAAACTAATTTATGTGACAGTCAAATGTAGACTCGCTCACAACTGTAATGCCACTAGCATTTTTTGCTCACAAGGCAGAATTTTTGTTCAAAACACTTGTGGAGCTCAGAGGGAACACTGGCCAAGGTCTCTCTGCCACGCCGGAGGAGCCAGGGTGGGTTCTCTATACTCCCTGACACGGAGGGGACACTTCTCTGCCACTCCTCTTGCTCCTCCCAGCTGTAAGACTTCCTGATGATTTTAGTTCATCCTCCCCCCCCCCTTTTGCTTTCTGTCTTTCATAACAGAAAGATGTTTATTGAGCAGAAATGTGTGGTTCATCCCAAAGTAGAAAATCCAGTACAGTTAGCTGATTTTTTTTAAAAAAAGGAAGTTCTATGCATGATGAAATTAGTAACTAGACATGTTTCTCAAGATGCAGTGTACATGGTGTTACTTGTTGTTAATCTGTATAAAGAATACGTAAGAACAGCAAAGTTTCCAGGATAAGAAGATCAGAAGAAGGAGACTTCCAGTAAGTCAGCTGAGAGGTGGGCTGTTGACACCCCCCCCCCAACCTTTGCTGGGGCAGAGAGCAAAATTTCACAGCAGGAGATCAGAAACTGACTCCCAGCTGACCCCCCATCAGCTAGGAGTCAGCATCTTATAGGTAAAGGTTTCCCTTGCTCAAAAGCCAGTCAGATCTGACTCTAGGGGGCGGTGCTTATCTCCATTTCCAAGCCGCAGAGCCAGCACTGTCCAAAGACTTCTCCATGGTCATGTGGCCGGCATGACTAAACGCTGAGGGGCACGGATGGCTATTACCTTCCCACCGAAGGGGTACCTATTTATCTACTTGCAATTTCTTGCTTTCAAACTGCTAGGCTGGCAGGAACTGGGGTCAGAGATGGGAGCTCATTCCGTCACACGGCACCTGGGTCTTGAACTGCCAAGCTGCCGACCCTCTGGTCTGCAACTCAGCATCTTTAACCTCTGAGCCACCGCAGCCCCGTCCAGCATCTTATACCTGCAAGTAAATACACAGAAACACACTGTAAGCAGCCGAGCAGCCTGTCAGTTAGTTAGCTACCTGATTCTCACTGGTGATGAGAAGGGAAGTCAAGTGAGTTGTACCGGTAGATGTGCAAGCATTCCTACATGTGAGTAGCTCTTCATATGAATTAATTTGTCATTGCATATGAACAGGCTGTCCGTTCTTCCATTCAGTTCCATACAAGGTGGCTTGTTTTTAGGTCAAAGTAGGTGCAAGGTATTTTGGCAACCTTCCCCAAATGGACGTCTTTTGGCTTCTCAAATACTTAATTCATTGATAATTCTGGCAATAGAGCCACTGGAAGTAGTCCTGCCTTCAGAATAATGCTGCGTGTAAACGTGCTAGGAAAAGCTGACTGTCTGTACTTGAAGCAAGGTCTTTGGCTTCTGGCTTCCTGCATGAGAGCATGTGTAGGTGTATTAGACATCCCAATATTCCTGTTTGACCTTCCCACTTAAAGGAGTGTCCAGATTGTGGAGGCAACCCATTTCCTTACAGGTTCAGTTTTATCTCACAGCTTAGGAACACACAGACTGCTCAGTGTCCGGGAAGGCAAAACGACTGTTTCAGAAGCAAACTGGTAAGTGCCAAGAGTGCTTACTTTAATTTGTGAATGAAAGCCCACAGGATTTTGGCTTTAGTGGTTCACATTAACTGATAGGTGAATATTGTTCCGTCCCTTTTGGTTTGGTTTGGTTCCCTCCCTTTTTCAGTTGTGCGTGAGTGAAGTAAGCATTTCAGCGGGTGTGGCAAAGAAACAAAGTGCTTCTCCCACTGAAAACTGGACTACCCAGGACTGCTGAGAGGGAAAGGGCTAGGGGGAGATAAAATCCCAGAGATCCTGGTACTCTTGTGAACTCATGGAGCAAGGCAAGTTCTCCGTGTGGTCTGGTCTGGATGGCAGGGGCGGGGGAGGCAGAGTGCTCTTGGCAGCCCAGCAGCAGTGCTTCACGTAGGAACAGAAGAAGGCCCACGGTCGTCAGCAGCAGTAGCAGCAGGTCTGCTGAGAAGCCTACTGACTTCTGCTCAGTGGCGCTTAGTCCTAGGCAAGCCTTTTTTGGATTACACTGGCTCCCCCCCCCCCCCCCGCTATAAAATTTTCTCTATATTTTGCATCCATCATATGGAAGGTCTTTTGAATAGTACTTCAGTTCACACTGAAATAAATTTCTATAAGGGATCCTCTTCTCTTAAAAAAAAACCGGATCAGAATTTCTTCCTATTCACCATGTTTTGCTGGTACTTGGGCTGGATGATGTTTGAGGTATCTCCCAATCCCAAAGTCACGAAGCCAAATCTGATGCACATTATACTCAGAAATAATTCCCATTGAATTTAGCAGTGCTTACTCTCCCAGATATGTGTGAAAAATCGCATTCTGTTAGGCCATCAACTTGTGTACCTTCTCTTATAAGCGGACTCTTATTTGGAATAAATTATTTTCTACTTTGTTTTCAAACGGTTCCTTGTTTAGTCTTCATACCAGAAAGCGTAGTCTTCATGCCAGTAGTTTTCTTTCCAGATCTAGCTGTCTTCCCATCATGGAAATAGGTTATGCCTCTTTCCCATCTGTTCTTGTTAAACAGTATATATGCATTTGTTAATGTAAGAGACTAACAAATGAGTAGTTCCTATTTGTGGACCCCCAGGAAATTCATGGGGGGGGGCATTCTGAGTTGCGCAGGGTATGAACCCCCAAGAATTTCATGGGGGGGTGGGGAGACATTTTGAGTTGCAGAGGGAAGGCCAGGAAGTTGTGCACAGCTGTCAGAAATCCTTCACTGTGTGGAAATGTACCCAGAATCATCAGTCCCATGATGTTCACAGGTGACAACCCTTGAAAGATAAAACGTATTTGCATGCGCGCGCACAGAGGCCACACCATACGCATGGACTGACTCAGTCGAGGGAGCCTCATTTTGCAAGACCTAAGCAAGGCTGCTAATGATAGGATGTTTTGGATGCCATTGATTCATGGAGTCACCATAAATTGGAAGGAACTTTACAGCACTTAAGACACCTTATGTTCTAATATGGCCAGTCTTTGGATACTTAAGTCCAGTGACTGGAGCAATGAACAGGCAGGACAGATTTTTCCACAAACCTAAAAGAGACCCCAGGTTTGCAGAAAAATGTGGGGGGGCTTTAAATTTTTTTGAAAATGATAAAAGGAGCACCTGTAGCTTTAAGCAGCAGATTTCCTCTGTGTCTGTTGCCAGGCAACAAAAGTATTCCATGCTGGGTTTCTGTGAGTAAAACTCAAGGGGAGGGGGCAGGGCCCTTTAAAGGCCTATTTTGGCCTTTGAGAGAGGATTCATTGGGGCCAGGCCTGGCTAGGGTTGCGAGCTCCAGGTTGGAGATTTTATGGTGGAATCTGAGGAGGCCAGGGTTTGGGGAGGGGGGAGTCTTCAACCAGATATAATTCCAGAGAGTCCACCCTCCAATGAAGAAGAAGAAGAGATTGAATTTATACCCCACCCTACACTCACTTGGAGTCTCAGAGCGGCTTACGAACTCCTTTCCCTTCCCCTCCCCACAACAGACACCCAGCAGGTGCAAGTGGAGGAGTGGGGAATCAAACCTGGTTCTCCCAGATTAGTGTCCGTGCACTTAACCACTGCACCAAACTGGCTGGGGCACATAAGCAGCCAGTTTTTCCTGAGGGACAGATCTCTGTTATCTGGAGTTCAGTTATAATTCTAGGAGATCTCCAGGTCCCACCTGGAGGCTGGCAAACCTAGGCCTGGCAGCAGCCTCTGAGTGACTTGATACCATTTGACGGGTGTGACTCAGCTAGCCCTGGCTGCTGGCTGTTGATCAAGAGCAGCCACCCTGCGAAGGCCCGTGTGGTGGTGTAGCAGCAGCAGCAGCTAGAACTTCCAAGCAGGGGCTGGGAGGCCCAGGGCGGAGTCTCCGTCTTGTTGGGGAAGCTCTCGGGGGGGGGGGGGGACCTTGGGCCAGTCCCACCCTCTTAGCCTAACCTACTTCACAGGTTGTTGTGCAGTTAAAAAGGAGGAGAGGAGAATAAATGTTTTTATTTGTTTATTTATTTATCATTGAGTTTATATCCCGCCCTCCCTCGCACATGGGCTCAGGGCAGGTCACAACAGCCAAGTAACAGTACAAATAAATACAGTTCATAGCAAAGAAAAATTTTAGAATCAGCCCAGAACAAACTATTGCAGGCACCTACTGACACCTCCCACTGGTGCAGGGCATATAAAGACTCACAACAGAGCCCATTCAGCAGATGCCAGGGTCGCTCTTGAGGGCGATTCACCCGGGCAATGAGGGCAGGGAAGGCCAAGATCTTCAGGTGCCTTCCGCCTCAACCAAAAGCCTGGCAGAACAGCTCTGTCTTGCAGGCCCTGTGGAATTGCATATAACCCACAGGGCCCTGATCTCGAGTGGGCTGAGGCCCAGACGGAGAGCACCCTGGCCTTGTTTGAGGCTAAGCTGGCAGCTTTCGGGCTGGGGACTACCAGCAGATGTTGCTCAGCAGAGAGCAGAGCTCTTTGGGGCACGTAAGGGGAGAGGCAGTCCTGCTGCTATGTTGGTCCCATGGGGTTTTGAAGGTTAATACCATAACCTTGGACCGGATCCAGTACTCAATAGGCAGCCACTGCAATTGGCGGAGCACCAGCCGAATGAGCACATAGACATCACAGTCAGCAGTTGTGCTGCTGCATTTTGCACTAGCTGTAGTTTCTGGGTCAGGCTCAAGGGCAGCCTTGCGTAGAATGTGTTACAGTAATCCAGCCTGGAAGAGACCACCAGACCCCAGGAGGAGAGATAAGGAACCAGTTGCCTGTCCAGCCAAAGATGGTAAGAGGCTGATCTAGCAGCGGTGGTGACCTGGGCCTCCGTGGAAGGTGAGGCATCCAGGACTGCCCCCAGGCTCTTCACCCTTGGCGACAGCGGCACCCCCCAAGAGTTGGGAGCCTGATTCCCCACCCCACCCCCCATGGCTCAGATACAGGATCTCCATCTCCGCTGGATTTAACCTCAGCTGATTCTGTCTTAACCACCCAGCTGCAGCTCCCAAAGCCCTGTCCAAAATTTCTGAGACAGCTGCCATCCTTCCATCAACATATAGAGCTGGGTGGCATCAGCATACTGATGACAACCCAGCCCAAACCCCTGGAACAAATGGGTGAGGGGGCACATGCTGCTTTGGTCCCCACTGTAGACAAAGCCAGGGTATAAATGAAGCAGATAAATAGTAAATGTATCTGAAGATGAGAGGCAGGTAATAAGTAGATTGATGAATGGCTGAGAAGGAGAGAACGGGGCACGGAACGGTGGCACCATACAACTGGGCCACACAGTTTCCCCAGGCAGAGGCTGCTGGGCGGGAGGGGGAGGGAGAGGTGAAGACAGATGGGCAGATAAATGGAGGTTGGCTGTTGGGTGGCAAGGAGACAGGGTTTGCCTACTCCAGGTTAATAAATTCCTGGAGATTTAAGAAAATAAGAGAAGCCATGTTGGATCAGGCACCAGTGGGCCAGAACTCCAGAAGCCCCCCCACTGTGCCCCCCAAGCACCAAGAATACAGATCATCACCTGCCCCAGACAGAGTGTTCCATACCTCGTTGCTAAGAGCCACCGATGGACCTCTGCTCCAGATGTTTATCCAGTCTCCCCCTTGAAGCTGTCTGTGCTTGTAGCTGCCACCACTTCCCACAGCAGTGAATTCCACATCTTAATTACTCTTTGGGTGAAGAAGTACTTCCTTTTATCTGTTCTAAACCGACTGCTCAGCAATTTCATGAAGTGCCCATGAGTTCTTGTATGGTGAGAAAGGGGGGAAAGGACTTCTTTCTCTACCTGCTCTATCCCATGCATAATCTTGTAAACCTCGATCATGTCACCCCCTCAGTCGTCATTTCTCCAAGCTAAAGAGCCTCAAGCACTTTAACCTTTCTTCATAGGGAAAGTGTTCCATCCACTTAATCATTTTAGATGCCCTTTTTGTACCTTTTCCAATGCTATAATATCTTTTTTGAGTTGCTGTGACCAGAACTGTACACAATATTCCAAGTGAGGCCGCACACTAGATTTATACAGGGGCATTATGATACCCCTAGTCGCAAACACTGCTGGGATGGTGTTTTTCTATCTTCACCAAGCCTGGCAACTGATCCCTTCCCCACCCCATACGGACCTGGCCACCGTGATCCACACAACGGTCCCCTCTAGATTAGACTACTGTAACTCACTCTGTGCAGGGCTGCTCTTGAACTTGCTCCATAGATTTCAACTGGTCCAGAATTCAGTAGCGCAGGTCCTTACTGAAACTCCATTGAAGGCACAAATGCAGCCTGTGCTCTATCAGCTGCACTGGCTCCAGACGGAGTACCAAATCAGGCACACAGACTGTGGACGGCGCTACAGTATATAGTGCATACTGTCTGTTGCTGCCAGCATGCACCTGCTGTGTAGTCTCTGCATCCTTTATCATGACATGTTGAAATGTGCACGCTTTGCTCCAGCTGTGTTTCAGGTTTCTGCAATCCAAACCCAATTACACGATTGACTCAGGGTTCCATCCTGCCGATTATATTGACTTCCACTGTATAATCAGACTTGAGTCTCAGTGAGAAAGGCAGACTATAAATGACATAAATAAAAAATCTAATCAAGGAAAGTGCAATGTAAAACATGATAAGCAGTCTTCATTAACATCCGTGAAGAGTGTGTTAAGCTCAGCTATTAACACCTGAGCAGGTGAGGAAACCACCTTTTCGTACAAGTCTAGGGAAGAAACAGGATTGAATTATAGAATTTTTCTCTTGATATTGTTGTTATTCTTACTAAGGGAAGGAGAGAAGAGAAGCCTGGAAGATTAAAATGCCCCCCACTGGTTTATGAATATTGCAACTAAATATTAATGTCAGATTTGTGTCCATTTATTATTTTGAGTAGGGATTCTCCTGTTTATGCAGTGTAGAGAGTAGAAGGGCATTACTGGCGCATGATGGCAGATAGTCCACTGGAGCTGATGCTGTTAGGTCCTGAAACAGTATTGCCTAAGTGTATTTGGGGAACAGAGTTGGCACCTGGCTTGTTACAGGGTTTAGTTCCTGTTGGGTGTGGACAGGCAGAGGCCTACGGAAGACAAATCTCTTTGTCCAGGATTAGCTGCAGGTCACTGTTAGGATTCCTTAAACTGCATTAGGTGCCATTGTAATCCCAAGGGTGTCTTTTGGCAATCCTCCAGTTGAAAGCAAATCAGAGCAAATATATAGTGCTTGACTGTGGACGATGGATTGTTTTATATGACTCTGGCTGCCCTGTGAAAGCATAGTTAGTTAGTATATATAGGGCATGGGGGTTGCCAGTTATCAAAGCTTACTCCAACTGTGAGAGGACAGCTTCGATGACAGCTGCGCTCTGGAGGACCCAGCAGACCCGGTTTGGTGTAGCGGTTAAGTGCGCGGACTCTGGTCTGGGAGAACCGGGTTCGATTCCCCACTCTTCCACTCACACCTGCTGGGTGACCTTGGGCAAGCCATGAGATCTGCCAAAGCTGTTCTTGAAAAAGAGCAGTTTCTGTCAGAGCTCTCTCAGCCCCACCTACCTCACCGGGTGTCTGCTGTGGGGAGTGGGAGGGAAAGGAGTTTGTAAGCCCCTCTGAGACTCCCTTGGGTAGTGAAGGGCGGGGTATAAATCCAATCTCCTCCTCCTCCTCCTCCTCTTCTTCTTCTCTGCAGCCCACTGCCTGGCAGGGCTGCCTTCTCATCACTGCTAGGCCAAGCAGCGCTCACCCAGTTGGCACCTGGCAGTCGGGCATCCCTGGTGCTGTTTAGTCCAGCTGAGCCACTGACTTGCATGGGTGCCGCTGGGCTCAGCGGGGAGAGGCCCCGAGGCCCCAGGCGGGCGAGTTAACTGAGCTCTCTGGTCACCTAAATACTTCTACATATTTGGGGGGCGGGGGTGCTAAAATCTTTACGCTGCCCTCAGTGTGACTCTACCTCCAGACTCTGAGATTTGGTTCCATACAGGAAGTGTCTCTAGTGGGGCAAGAAGCTTTGCTGTTCTTCTTTCAAAATGTTTTAAGCCTAGTAAATGTGTAAACAAAAATCACTGTACCGTAGATCTAAGGAGGGAGCCTAGCAACACGCTTGGCCCAAAGTTCTAATGCATTTTGTCCTCTCATTTCCATTCTGCATGCATTCTGACCAGCCTTCCAGTACGTAGAAGTAGTTTTAAAGTTTCCAGTCTAGAACAGCCTGGTTGTTTGCACTGTGCTATAGAAAATGCTACAGCTGTTTATTCCTTGTTTTCCTGCATTTTTTCTTCAGCACCTTGCTTAAATAGGAGTCTTCATGTCTGTAAATTCTGTTCTGGTTTTGTTTTGTTTTTTTTAATTGTAGGCACATTTGCCTGATGACAAGAGAGGGTTCCTCTAGTTCATATCCTGCAAGATGATTTCCACATTACTGGGCTGGCCCCTCATCTGTTTCAGGCGTAGGGTATTGTTTATTCTCTACAGGAGTAGTTTAGATAGCTCAGGTTGCCAGTAATGGTCTATACAGGTGTGAGTTGACAAAATTTTCTGTAAAGACCATTTTGAGGAGCTGTTAGGTGGTTTGTGGCTATGAAGTAAGGGCTTTCTGTTTATATTTCAAAAACTGTTCTTCATAACAAAGGATGCCAATAATGTGTTGGCTTTTCTAGTTACCTTATAATGAATTAAATGCATTATGTGAAATACAGATCAAGGTTAGGTAAAGTTTTCTTTCCCTTTCTGCTTTGCTTAACAGTGTCCCTGCAAGTGCATAGAATTTTGGTGGATCTAGTTTTGTAAATGCATGGGCAGCCAGATTGTTTTTCAGTGTGGGACTTAGTGAAATTTAAAAGCTTTTATTTTAAAATCATTTCTCTTAATGTTTTGTGGGAAATGCTCCTGTTTACTATTTTGATCTCATAGACCTTTCATTTTTAATTCTTTCTCATTTTCCAGTTGAGCAGCAATGTTAGCATATTGCTGCAAAAACAGAGGAGAAGCAATGTCTTAAAAGACTAACAAATTTAGAGAGTGATCCTAACCAGGGCTACTTCAGTAGGGATTACTCCCTGGAAAGTGTTTAAAAAGGACCACACTGTCAGGGTAGCATAACTTGTTTTTAACTTGTTTACTTCATGAGGTGCAGTGAAATGGACTCTTGGCCAGCAAAACTTTAATACGCAGACAAAGGAAAGGAAAGGAGTGTGAACAAGAGGCTAAAAGGCTTGTTTGGGACTTGTTTTGCAAAACTGTGTTGAACACTGTAGGGGAAAGCACAGAAATAATTCATGATGGCTTTAATTGGAGATAAGATCACTAAAATATTTCATTTATTTAAATCATTTCTCTGCTGCCTTTCCACCCAAATAGGGTCATCAAGCCTGCGAGCGTTCAAACATTAAAACATTTTAAAGGCATTCCTTTTAAAACCTTTGGAGGTTTTTAAACAGAGGCTAGTTGGTCATCTGACAGCAGTGCTGATTCTGTGAAAGGCAGATCACGAGAAGGGAGGGCAGGAAGGGTTGCATCAGTGCTTAGTTCTCCTGGCCCTTTCTTACACAACCAGGGAAATGCTGATTGCCACTTTGGGGTCAGGAAGCTATTGTTCTCCAGGATCCTGGAGGGTTTTTGGGGTTTTTTGCACTCTTCTGGTCATACAGCAGGGGTCACTGTGAGTAGGAGGGAGGTATTTGTGAATTTTCTGCATTGTGCAGGGGGTTGGAATAGATGACCCTGGAGATCCCTTCCCACTCTATGATTCTGTGATTTAAAATATTTAAACAATTCAGTAAAAACATGTAAACATAACACAGCATAACCAAGTATCGGGGGATGGATGCAGTCGCAGTCAGTCCAGAGTAAGCATCAATGTCAGTCCAAAGTCAGCATTCAAGAAATCAGGCAAGGCAGAGTCATTCAGTCCAAAATGGTACACAAGAGCAAGCAGGTTCATGATCCAAGTCCAAAGCCAGTCTGTAAGTCACTGGGGTAAAGCAGAGTCAGGAATTGTGGTCACAGAGTTCACTGCGTGGTGACTTGTTGCTTCCACATTGAATAGCAGTGTTTTATGATTGGGGTTTTCTTATATGTATATATTTATTGTACTGCGTGAACTGGTTGGTAGCTGCCCTGAGCTCGCCATAAATGGCAAGGAGGGCGAGATAAAAAACTCAAAAATAAATAAATAAATAAATAGTCTCCATTGACTGGCTTTTATAGGCATCTGCTGGAAGGTCTTACTTGCAGCCAACTGCTTGGGAGTAACCCTGCAGCCACTCGTCATCAGCAAGCAGCTGGTGTTGGGCCAGGAGATATGTGCTTTGTCTTCGCTCCTGGAGCTCCATTCTAAGCTTTCATCTCTGGTGCTCAAAGGGTGTGCGTGAAGCTGGAGGGCTGGTAATGACCACTTAGGTTTCATCTGTTGGATTGGGGCTGGAAGGTGCTGGTGGCTCTGTATTAGCTGTCATCTGTGAACTCTGACAAGCCTGCAGTTTGGTGTAGTGGTTAAATGCGCGGACTCTAATCTGGGAGAACCGGGTTTGATTCCCCACTCCATAGTTCTGGCACAGCTGTTCTTGAAAAAGAGCAGTTTCTGTCAGAGCTCTCTCAGCCCCACCTACCTCACAGGGTGTCTGTTGTGGGGAGGGGAAGGGAAAGGAGTTTGTAAGCCGCTCTGAGACTCCCTTGGGTAGTGAAGGGCGGGCTATAAATCCAATTTCTTCTTCTCTTCATCGTCTTGCTTGCCAGCTTCTGCTGATTCAGAGCTGGCTACAATGGACTCCTCTTCCCCTGAGGAGTCCTCTCCTCCTGAGGAGTCTATCTCTCCTGACTGACCCACGGCACCAAGTGGGGAGGGCCAGTAAGAGTTGCAGGGGGTACACCAAACAAAACAAAAAAGTCTTTATCCACTGACAGAAGATAGTGACAGAGAGAAATAGACAAATCTCCATGGGAAGGGAGTTCCAAAGTCTTGGTGCCATGATCAAGAAGGCCCTTTCTCAGGTTCCCACCCATCTAGCCTCACTTGGTGAGAGCACCTGCAGCAGGGGGACTCGGAAGGCACCCAGAGTGGATGGGTAGGTTCATATGGGAGAAGGCAGTTCTTAAGTTATGCTGCCTTCAAGCCACATAAAGATCAATACTAGCCCCTTGAACTGGTCCCAGAGGCAAATTGGGAGCCAGTGTAGACGCAAAAAGACTGGGGTGATATGGGCCTTACAACCCACTACAGTCAACGTTCTGGTAGAACCAATCTGTACCAACTGTAGCTTCCAAATAGTCCCCAAAGGCAGTCCTACATGAAGCAAATTGCAGCCATCTAATCTGGATATTACCATGACATGCACCACAGTAGCAAGTTCATTCCCTCTCAGGAACGATCACAGCTGGTAGCCCTCATCTGTTCCAAAGCAGCCCCCAGGCACCTGCTCATGATTTCCACAGGCTTCCTGGGATCTCTTGGAAGCACAAGATAGAGCTGAATGTCATCTGCGTATCAGTGGCAACTTGGCCCAAATCTCTAGATGACCTCTGCCAGCGGCTTCGCATAGATGGTGAAAAGCATGGGGGACGAGATGAAACCTTATGGAACTCCACAGGCCAGAAGCAAAGGGGGCAGAGCAGCAGTCCCCAGCACCACACTCTGAGGCATACCTGTGAGGTAGGACTGAAAACACCTCAGGGCCCTGCCACCTGTTCCAATATGAAAAGATGGTCCAGAGGGATACCGTGATCAGTGGTATTATAGAAGCCACTGAGAGGTTAGGAGAAACAATGGGGTCATGAGCACCCATCCATCTCCTGGTGCATGCCGTCCATCAAGGGAACCAAGGTCTTGTTACTCCCATAACCAGGCCTGAAGTCTCACTGGAACTGATCCCAACAGTCAGCTTCATTTAGGAATCCCTGAAGTTGCCCAACCACTGCCTGTTTAATCCCGTTGCTCAAGGATGGTAGCTTTGAGACTGGGCAGTAGTTATTCTGCTCTCCTGGGTCCAAAGTGGGCTTCTTTAGGAGTGGACACACACCACTGCCCACTGCAGGGCAAGGGCACCCACCCCCTCCTTTGTGAAGCTGTTTACTGTCTCCTGGACCCCATTCACCAGCAAAATATGAGCTTCAGAATACCTGAGCTTCAATGAATATGTTCAGCTCTTGTGTGGTAAAGGACGTTTATTGTGTTGCTTTTCTCAGGTAATATTCTCATTTTATTTTTAATCCTGGAAATCTGTAACACTTAATTTTAACTGAAAGATAGGGAGTTTAGGGTTAGTTTATCCCAAATTCAGGCAGTATTTGAGGGTACAGTATATGTATACTAAGGATAGAGATTTCATAAGACATAAGTATTTTCTGTGTGTGTAAATCTCTTGTCTGTAAGATCAAATCTTTGGTGTGTGTGGCTATGAGATCCCAGTTTATCAAATTAAAAATGCAGCCAAGTAACTTCGTTACCTTTACAACCAAAAATGAAAAACTGCATTATTTATTGATTGATGAGATTTTTTTGCTGCCTCTCTAGAGTCCTACTTGGTTTTGGTTTGCAAGTAAAATGATAAAATTGTCAATATGAAAATTATTAAAATGGTAAAATTAACGACAAAAATAATGCTATAAAAACAAGCCATTAAAATAAGTCTATGGCCTAAATAGGCAAAAATGATCCATAAAACAGCTGGAAAGACGTGACATCCCCCAATTATGCTAGACAATCATGTTTCAAAAGGAAGTGTTTCTCATTATTTGTGGAAATTAACCAAGAAGTTAATATGTTTCACAGTCTCTTGTGGCCAGCCACTCCGAAGAGTGGGGATGATGACAGAATGACTTTGCCCTTATGGTTGAAACTTGCCAGAAGGATAACCCAGCATCAGGAGCTGCTGGGCTGATCTAAACCAGCGAGTGTCTGTCTGGGCCTAGGTCAGAGGGACAGGCTGCTGGGAGACAAGGCCGTTTATGTGGTCCTCAGTTACTAAAATAGCTTTGCTTAGCCCAGTAGGTTTTTAAAAGGAAGAGGAAAGACCCAGCGTGATCAGCTTCTCAATGGTTAGTTTTAAACCAAGTTTAAGTATAAAGATCAGTTGTTAGGCTATAAAGGAAGTTTTTTTCTAATCACTCATGAGTAGAAACAGGTCATTTCGTAGAAAAAGAGGTGCAGGAGCTCATTAGCATACCTATTAGCATAACTCATTAGCATATGCCACGCCCCCTGACATCACTGGAAGTGTGTCAGAAAGGGAAGCAAAAGGGGGAGCATCTTCAAAAGCCTCCCCTCCCCTCCCCCAGCTGGCCTGCCAAGGTGGGGGGGGGCAAAGTGAGAAAGGCCCCATAGAATACAATGGAAAGATTGCGCCGCTGCCGTCGCGACTCTAAACAGAAGGGGTTTAAACTTTAAACCCCTTCTCACTTTGCTTCCTCCACAGGCTCACTGGGAGCTGGGGGAGAAGCTCCAGCAGCTACCCTGTAAGTTTGGAACCTCTCCCTCAAACTCCCTCCCCTCCATCCGCTTTGAAAGCCACTGCCAACTTTTGGCAGCAATTCAGCCCGTGCCTGCCCTAGTGCCCACTCCTGGGCTGGCGGAGCACTGCTCCGCCTCACTCCGGCCCCAAATGACCCCTAAGTAGAAATAGAATTGTAAATACAAAGGCTGCCAGCCAGACCAAATTTATAAGTGATATATTTTATGTGTATATGTATGTATGTGTGTGTGTGTGTGTGTGTGTATAAAACGAGCTTCTAATTTAAATGCTGTGGAGGGTAAATGTCTAGGCAATTCAATTTAAGTTAAATTAGTTCAATAGAAGGAACAACCACTTCTACCCAGACCAGTGATAATCTATTGAATGTGCATGACTCTGTAGATGCTACTTCAGCTGAAGTGAACTTTACTAAGTATATTGAGAGCATTTTTTACAAATTTCTTGAAGATGCTTAACATTTCTCAGTCCCAGGTGAATAATGTTTTGTTGATATTGAAAGTACAGACATCTTTCAAAAGAATCAGTTGTGCATTATAGTAACCAAGATCCAAAGAACAGCTCATAGGCTGCGGTCACATGGCCCTTTAAATCCGGGAGCCCTCCCGGGATTAAAGGGGCCGCATTTTTTTTCCTCGGGTTGGGATGTTTACACATCCCAACCCCTGCTGCGGCGGGCGGTGGTGGGAGGAGGATGAGGCAGCGGCAGGCGACAGCAGTGGATGGCGGAGGGAGGCGGCGGCGGCAGACGGCGGTGGTGGCTGGAGGCGGCAGCGGCGAAAGAATTGGTGGCCGGCCAGCCTCGAAGCGTGCGGCGGCAGCGGCGTTTTCTGTGGCGGCGGGGCTTTTGAAGCGGCAGCCAGGGGAGGCACTCTTCCCCGAGCCCCCCCCAGCCGCCTGGTAAGTTTTGGGGGGGTTTCCCCCCCCTTTTACACTTGAGCACTTGAGTGGCCAAGCGCCCAAATGTAAAAGGGGGGGGGAAATGGCGGGGGGAGGCCATCTGGACAGCCCTGCTCTCGCAATGATTGCGAGAGAGGGCTGGCCAGATGGCTAAAATGCGGGTTCCTCCCGCAACACCAGGGAAAACTGTTGATTTTCCCGGGGTTGGAAAATGCGGGAGCAACCCGCATTTAAGCCCGCTTCGGCGTGGGACTTTCTGCGGCCGTTGTGGACGGCCCCTTTAAATGCAGGAGGAAATAGCCCTTCCTCCCGCATTTAAGGGCCATGTGACCGCGGCCATAGAATCATAGAGCTGGAAAGGGCTATACAGGCCATCTAGTCTGGCCCCCTGCTCAATGCAGGATCAGCCTGAAGCAGGTGGTGTTGAACATAAGGCCCAGGGGCTAGAAGAAGAAGAAGAAGAAGAGATTGGATTTATACCCCGCCCTCCACTCCCCAAGGGAGTCTCACAGCAGCTTACAAACTCCTTTTCCCTTCCCCTCCCCACAACAGACACCCTGTGAGGTAGGTGGGGCTGAGAGAGCTCTTTGGAGAACTGTCCTTGAGGGAACAGCTGGTACAGAGCTATGGCTTGCCCAAGGTCATCCAGCCAGGTGCAAGTGGAGGAGTGGGGAATCAAACCCGGTTCTCCCAGATTAGAGTCCGCACACTTAACCACTACACCAAACTGGCTCTCATACCAAACTGGCTCTCAAACTAGAACCAGCCTGTCCAGGGCTCTTATATGGAGCAACTGGTGCAAGAGAGGAAAGAGGAGGCTGCTCGGGCCGGGGGGGGGGGAGCAACTCCGATTGTGGCTTCAGCATGGTGGAACAATCTCACCTGCAGCTGTCAAACAGAACCCCTTCACTTCAGGGACAGCCTCACTGGTAAGTTGGAAGCCACTGCAGCCACAGTCATATCTCTCCACTCAATCTGCAGCTCTGGGGATGCTGTCTCAAGTGGCTGCAGGGATAAGTGTTTGCATGTGGGGGATGCAGACAGTCCTCTGTTGGAGCCTGCTGGCAGCCAGCTCCGCCACCGTATTCATGCCTCCTCCCATGCGGCAGCTGTGCTTTGGCCCATGCGGTGGCATTCTTTGTCAGTTTCCTCCAAGCATCAGGGGCCTGGTCATGCTGCTGAGCACAGGACTCAGCAACTGGGCCTCCTTCCCCCATGGGCCACCCAGCACATGGCCCGGCCGGACAAAATGATATTTATGTCAGATCTGGCCCTCATAACAAATGAGTTTGATACCTCTGGCCTAGAGTATCCCTGGCAAGTGTTTGTCCAGCTGCTGTTTGAAGACTGCCAGTGAGGGGGGAGCTCACCATCTTCCTAGGCAGTTGGTTCTGCTGCTGAACAACTCTTTCTGTAAAAAAAATAATAAAATCCTAATATCTAGCCAGTATCTTCCCACCTTTTGACCTGGTTAGCCCAGGCTAGCCTGATCTCATCAGATCTTGGAAGCTAAGCAGGGTCAGCCCTGGCTGGTATTTGGATGGAGACCTCCAAGGACTACCAGGGTCATGACGTGGTGGCAGGTAATGGCAAACCCTCTTTGAATGTCTCTTGGCTTGAAAGCCCTATGGGGCAACCTTAAGTCAGCTGTAACTTGATGGCACACGCACGCACACATATCTTTCTGCCCATAATTTAAACCCATTACTGCTATTTCTATTCTCTGCTGCCAACAGGAACAGCTCACTGCCTTCATCTAAGTGACAACCCTTCAGATACTTAAAGAGAGCAATCATGTCCCCCCCTAAACCACCTTTTCTCCAGACTGAACATTCCCAAGTCCCTGAGCCCTTCCTTAGGGCTTGGTCACCAGGCCCCTGACCATCTTTTTTGGGCTGTTCTGCAACCGTTCCATTCTGTCGACATCCTTTTTGAAGTGAGGCCTCCAGAACTGCTCATAAGTACTTCACATGCAGCCTGACCAATGGGGTGTACAGTGGGACTGTGATACCTTGTGATTTGGATGTAATGCCGGCATTGATACACCCGAAGACCACATCATTTTTTTTGCTGCTGCCTCATACCGACTGCTCCTATCTAGCTTACAGTCCACCCATACCCCAAGAACTTGTTCATACACACTGCTACCCAGAAGTGTGTCCACCATCCAGTATGTGTGCTTTTCATTTTTGTTACCCAGATGTAGAACAGTGCACTTATTCTTGTTGAATTGCATCTTGTTCAGATCCGCCCAGTTTTTCAGCATATTTAGAAGATCTCATTGGATTCCATCGTCTGGTGTGCTTGTTACTCCTCCCAACTTGGTATCATCTGCAGATTTAATGAGTAGTGTCTCTACCCTGTCATCCAGACCACTTATTAAAATACTGGGCCCAGAATCGAGTCCCATGGCACCCCACTAGGTATAATGCCATTGACAAGTACTTTCGAGGTGTGGTTCTCCAACCGATCCCCTCTCCACCTAAAATATCCTGGAGTCCAATCTGCAGTTTACCGTCAGAACATCACGGGGAGCCTCGTTAAAAGCGTTACAGAAATCCAGATAAACAGTGTTGATGGCGTTCCCACGGTGTTCTGTATGGTAGGCTTTCAGAGTAATTTCAGAGGCAGTTTGGGATGACATGCAGCAGTGGAGGGGGTCAGAGATCTACAAATCACATTCAGCTCGCATAAGCACCGGTCTCACTTCAGGTAGATCTTTGTGATCCTAGAATTGAATGCAAATGTTAACCAGCCACAATGTGAAAATGGGGATCCCTCACCCTTGTACAGATGAGTGCTGATGTCCAGAATTTAGTTTTGGAATTAGACTTGAGAATGCCAGCTCATCATCTTACATGTTGTTTCTGAGCTTTATCATTCGAATATTCACAGGTGTGTCGCTAGCAAAAATTGCAAAATGCTTCTGTGACTATGGGGTCTGCACCAGTGGTTCCTCATATCTACACTGGTACCTACTACTGGTGGAATGAGCTCCCAGAAGCCATTAGGACCCTGCGGGACCTTATGCAGTTCTGCAGGGCCTGTAAAACGGAGCTCTTCCACCAGGCCTTCGATTAGGAGCTGCCACTGATGAACGAGCCACCAGAAACTGAACATTCTATAGCCCCATGATACAGTGCTGGATACTGCCTTCTTTATCAGACCATTTATAGAAACCGCCATCTGTACTTACTAGCACTTCATGTAATTTGTTGTTTATGTGAATTTTACTGTATTTATTGTATTTTATTGTTCCTCGCATTTTAACTGTTGTACATCGCCTTGAGCCAGTTTGCCTGGTAAGGCAGGATATAAATTGAAAGTAATAAATAAATAAATACTACCAGTTAGGAGTGTGGGCTGTAATCTGAGAGAACCGGATTTGATTCCCCACCTCCTCATACAGCTGCTGGTGTGACCTTGGGTCAGTCACAAGTTCCTTCAGAGCTGTTCTATCATGAGCAGTCCTCGAAAGAGCTCTCTCAGCTGCACCTACTTCACAGGGTGTCTGTTGTGGGGAGGGGAAGGGAAAGGAGATTGTAAGCCACTCTGAGACTCCCTTGGGTAGTGAAGGGCGGGGTATAAATCCAACCTCCTCCTCCTCCTCCTCCTCCTCCTCCTCCTCCTCCTCCTCCTCCATAAGGTGAATGGCTTGTAAATGGTGCTGCTAGTATATAGTACAGTATATATCTGAAATAATTTTTGCTGTCTTTTTATTGTGTGTGTCTGTTACATTGCTCATACTTTAACCGGCATAATGTGGTCGTTCTCAGCTTGTGAGGAATGCTAGCAATTTATCTGACCAGTCTTGTTCTAATACCTTTTCCCTCCTCTCTCTCTGAACTGTCTGGGGGTGTATGTGGGCAGCCTTCAGAATACAGCTCCTACCTTGGCTCTGGATCTCGGGCTTCCTCTAGAGCTAGTTCTGCTCGTGCAAGTCCAGTGGTGAGCATCTCTTTCCTTCTCCTCTTTGCCCTGTTGTGCATGGCTTTGTTTCATTCTTTCCCAAGCTTATTTGGGCAAGACTGCTGTACACTGCTTATTGATTTCAGATTAAAAGACAACGTTAGAGTTAACTGCCTTCTGAAAGCTAAATGGACCACTAGACTGTTAACACAGTAACTGAAGCTGCTTTCCCTGTTTCGTGGCAGGCTCTGCTCCTAATGCGCGTTGTGTCATGGTTACGTGGTATAAGAGGAACTCTGATAAGCTTGGCTGTCAGCTTCGTGAACTGTTCCTTGATAACTTGCATCCTTTGTAATTTCCTGAAGGCAAACTAGATGAGACACTGGAAGATCCATGATTGGTCTCCTGTTTTCAAATACTTAATAGTGTTGGATGACTTGAATCAGGACAGAGAAGTGGTACTCGGGTAGGGTGGGGGACTGGAATGTGTGTTTGGCTTTCACCTGTGCTGCTTTCCTGATCTAAATTCCCCCAAGCCCCCCCCCCCCATCAGTTACCCCCAAAATTATAGGCCAGTGTGGAACAATGGTATTAGAAATAAAATGAACACACCTCTTCCACTTTCTCTTCTCTGTCTGGTTCCATCTTGGGCTTTAAAGAGCAACTGCTGCAAGAGAAGTTAGCTGCTGGTGATCATTCCTGATTTTTTCCCCCTGGTAGGGCATAGAGAAGGGGAGAGCCAGTGATGACCCTTGAACCTAGAAAGCACCATGGTTATCTGTTCCACTGTAAGATACATTCTGGGGAGGGAGGGAGGGGTCGTAGTAGCTCAGTGGTAGAGCATCCTTGGTATCGTCTGTCTAAAAGATCGGGTAGTAGTGGCAGTAGATGGGAAACAGGCCCTGAAGAGCTGCTGTGAGGCAGGGGAGGCCCTCCTGACCTTGGCACACCAAGGCGTCAACTCAGCATGAGGCAGATCCACACGTGGTCACCACCTCAGAAGGAATTCTGAACATCCTAGATAGGAGAGCGGCTGTGCAGAAGGAACACTGGCGTGGAAGGAAGAAGCACAAAAATCAGCCATGGAACTCGGGAGCAAAAGAGATTTGCTAGTGCTGGCAAGAGAGACTCTGCAGGACAGCCTCGTTTCAAATGAGGCTTGGGGATTCTGAAAGGCTGAAGAGCTGGCGGTGCAGCTCATTAGACGAGCACTGTAAGAAGTGCCCCAAGTGCCCAGAGGTGCAAAGTATCATCATGGCACCCTGCTGGGACTAACAAACTTTTCCCTCATCAGAACAAAGGAAGCATCTCTTTCTAAAACAAAGACTGCAAAATCTGTACAGGATTATTAAGTTAAAGTTTCTAATAACCCTGTTATCCTTATGATACATTTTGTGATACTCTGAAAGATAATTTTCTATTTACTGTGTCATGCTGAGCGTAAATTGCCATTTCTCATTTTAGTAATGTGGACTTTGTCACTGTCTTGACTTGAATGTTCTTTGTAATTCAAGTCAAGTCAAGTCAGCCTTTATTGGCATAAATTAGGAAAACAATTTATACATATTAAAACCCGTTAAAAACACATATGTAAAAATTCTAAAAGAACCTTTGGCGCAACTTTAAGACCAGACAAAGAAACTTGGCCACCTTCTCCGTGGTGTCTGGACTGGAATCTCTTAGAAGTCTATGCATCAGAGTGCATCAGAACAAGCACCCATACTAGTTAACAGAGAATGTAAATGTGTGCTCCTTAGATCTACATACAAGTCACAGTGCAAGAGAACATGAGTAATTGATTCCACACAGCTCTTTCTGCATGGGCTCTTTGTAATTCAGATGTTTAGCTGACTGAAATTATGGATAGCCACATCTGCTAACAAGGGGGTAGCAAGAAGGTCTGGGAATTCTCCCTTTTGGAAATGGTAGTTGTGGTTAGAGGGAAGAAACGGGAGAGCTTCAGGGAACCGCAGGCGGGACAGGCGGGGACACGGGCAGCCAGCTGTGTGTGTGTGTGCGTGGGGGTGCCCCTCTGTGGCTTTATTAAAAGTTGTACGGCAGATTCTGAAAACATGCAATAATGGAAGATGAATGGACAAAACCAAGGTCATACTGGAGGCTGCAGCTGAAATGAAGTTTGGGCTGTCTTTCTGTCTCCAATGTGTGTCTCTAATTGTTTGACTGAGCATTCAGTTTACAACATTTCAGTCTGACAAAGAATATACATACACATTTCTGAAAACATTTTAAACTTATTATTTACTTAGAAAATTTGTACACTGCCTCACCAGATCTACCTGAGGTGTCTTACTGTTAACAGTGAGAACAATGATCCCAATTGTAGTAAAATAACCCTGCAAAGTCCTGGTTTGCAGTGGAAATGGGGATTTCTTCAGCTAGCCTCCATCTCAAGATGCTGGTGTCAAGTCCTGTTCTTCTGTTGCGTCTGAGGAGGGGCCCACCCCCACCCTTATTGCAGAGTGCGGCATGGTCCTGGAAAGCGGATATAGCTGGTCAGAACGAACCTCAGACTCTTAGGTGCGCCGGACAGTTACCTCACTATCGGCTTCCCTGCCAGGGCTTATTGCAGGGTCACGGGTTCGCGTCGTCAGGTTTGGAGACCTGGCCCACCTTGTCACTTCAGTTCAGGTGGTTCTCTCCCTTCATCTCCCGTTGGCGTCCTTCACACTACACCCTGGTCCACATAAGCCCCAGTTCCTTCCTCCTCGGTTTGTCTGCTGCCTCCTTCCTTTATTTCCATCAATGGGTCGTGCCCCGCCCTACGACAGGTGAGCCATTGAGCTGGCCAACCCTCCCCCTGCCCCCAAGTAGACTCATCCTTCTTCCCCTCGGTCAGGCCGCGGCCCAAGGTGGGATCCTCCTCCTCGTCTTCCCTGTGCCACAGGCATGCCTCGTGCTGGTTGGTGGGGAAGAGGCACCGGCCCGCCATTGAATCTCTGTGGTCACTGCTCAGTCGGTTGCGGTTGGTACTAGGCTCCTTGCGGACCAACTGCTCCTTTGGCTGAATGTGGGCTCAGCCCCGGGGCTCGGGGTAAAGAGTGGGCTCCAGGTCTCCGGTGATGATGAGGGGGTCCGCCGTCTCTCCATCATGGTTCTGGCCAGGCAGGGGGGCCGGGGTGGACGGCCCCTCCTGGCAGCTGGTCCTCCTTGGGTAGATAGTTCAGTTTTAAGGCCATCCCAGTTACTTCCCCATCTGGCTCTTTGCCCCTGTCCAGAATGGTTGCTTCTTCCTCACTGTGTAAAGGCTGGGTGTCTCTAAGGAATGCTCAAGCACGTCTGCCTTGCAGAATGGCTCCCTTTAATGATCCCTTGGCCAGCCTCTTCTTCCCATAGGGCACCAACACCCTTCCCTTGTGGAAATCCACCAGGCTAGAACAGTCTTAAAACTAACTGGTCACTTTTGTGATTGATGGGCCGATGGTGGGCGTGCCTCTCTCCTGTGGCCTCCTGAACTTACCTCTGTTGGTATACAAGGGGTTGTGTGCAGTCCCCAGACTCTTCAGCTTAGGCTTTAAGAGGCATTGACAGAGGGGCTGGCCGCAGCCTATCTGTAAGGTCTGTTTGAGCTTAATCTCTTAGCATTCAAAGTGTAAAAGCCACATTCACAAAGCAAAGTGAAAAGTCCTTACATGAAATGTCATATCATCACACCAGTAAGATCAAATAAAAACAAAATAAATATCAATAAAACATTACCAATAAAAACAGCCAGTAAAAGCGAGCCAGAGTAAAAAAGCACTTAATACAGAGCAGACTAAAATCACGTTGATAAAACAGCCCATGGGGTAGGCGATGGCCAGAGGACGGCTTTAAAAAACTGAACCCCTTTATTAAAAGCCTGAGTAAATCATGGAAATTATCTCTGGTTTACTCAAATTAGTCACTTTAATATTTAACATTTATTTTTATTGAGCTTGTTTTGCTCTTTACCATATAATTGGTGCAGATAGATACCAGGACCTGTGAGTACCAAAGAGCTAAGGTACAGCTTTCACTTGTGTGTGCATGTTACAGAAAATAGGAGAGTTGTTTAACATTTGCATACAAGTTACAGTTACGTGCAGGGAAAAAAATCTTTGTGCATAATTTGGGGGGGCGGGGGTGTCTTAAATTCAGGGTCACCTTCCTTTTGAGTAAATAGGGTAAGAACATAAAAAGTGGCCTTCTGGCTCAGACCAGCCTCATGTTTGACACAGTAGCCAAACAGTTGCTTTGGATGGACCCGGAAAAGTCATAGAGGCCGAGGTCTTCTGCTGATGTTGCCTCTTAACACTATAGTATCTCTGAATATGGAGGTGCCATTTAGTCACCACAACTAGTAGGCATTGGTGGACCAATTCTCCATGAATCTCTCTAATCCATCTTTATAGCCACCTATGCTATGCTGTGACAATGATGGACAGGGAATTTCATGGTTTAATTATACATTGAGTAAAGAAGTATTTTGTTTTGCCCGTCCTTGCAGTCATCAACTGTCTGTCCTGACAATCATGCTTTGTTGAGGAGAAAAGTTCTCTGTCTGCTCTCTCTACCCCTTGCATAATTTTATAAACCTCCATCATATCCCTCCTTACTTGTCTTTATTTCAAAACTGTAATGCCCCAGACGCTTAGCCCTTTTTCACAGGAACACTTAATCATCTTGGTTGTCCTCCTTTGCAGTTTCCTCAGCCCTGCAACAATACCCTTTTTGAGAGACGGCTCCAAGAACCATGCACTGGATTCCAAGTGAGGCTGCACCGTAGATCTACACTGGGGATTTACAATGTTGGCCATTTTATTTCCAGTTCCCCTCCTAACACTGCCTAGCTATGCAGGTGGCCTTTGTCACCACTGCTGCCCACGGAGCCAGCATCAGGCCATCCACCACAACACCAAGGTCACGTCCCCTTTCAGTCTCTGTCAGTTCAAAATTCCATAGGAGCATATCCATCTTCTTGACTACTGTTTGCATGACAAAAGTCATAAACTGTGAGCCATCACACACTAAAAGGGAAGCCTGAGATTTGCTGCTTGAGTTACGGAATGATTCTGCTATAGTCTCCAAAAAATTTAGCCATGCACAAGGTTTCTTGTTTATCTTCATCTTTCAGTAACCACAAAGGCTTTGCTTCTAAAGAGACAGACTCCTGCTTAAGAAAAGGGAAAATCAGTTCAGCTCTCAAATCTGAAAATTCAGGGCAATCCGAAAGGGCATGATCTATAGAGTCGATTCAGTTAGTACCACATCCACAGAGTCTATTAGAGTATGGGATACCATCAGATCTTCCTAACGGCACTGCCGATGGCAAAGCGTTCAAATGCGTAAGCCTAAATGCCCCTCTATACTTCGGAAGAGATCATTCAAGTGAGTAGTTTGGCATTTTTATTGGAGGAACTTAGAATACCAACTGAAAAGAGTGAACATACTCTGTCCACTGTAATCAAGGTACTCTTATAATCAAGATCTCTCAAATGTTTTTTAGGTGACTGACTCAGTTCACAGCTACTCATAGCTTGTGTCGTATCATTTGTTATCCTCCAGATGTAATAATTTAAATTCCAAGTATTAGTCCCCATCTCTCATATGTTGATCCAGCACAATTAATCCAAGACGGTCTGAATTGGATTTCAGCATCCTGATTTTCTGACTAAGTGCCCTCCACCAAGCCTGATCTTCCTCCAAAAGATCTCCTCCAGGAGAGTGTGCATACGTATATACACAGTTATTCCATTTTATCCCTCACCAATACTGTAAGGTAGGTTGAGCTAAGAGATGAGGACAAGCACTGCTGCCTGGGCTGGGGCCAGACCTGGCCACCCACAGCGTGACTCTTGGGGGTGACAGGCAGATGTTGGCTGTGCCCGTGGCCTGCAGTGCTGCAACCAGCTGGGGTTGACCCAAGCCCATGGCAGCACCACAGGTCGGGATACAGCCAGGACGCAGGCTGTGCCAGTCCAGGAAGCAGCCAACGTAGGCTCTGCCAATTCCCTCCACTGTGCCATGGGTCTCTGGGACCTGGCACCCCCTTGGACCTACCTGCTGGCGGCATTGGTGGTCCAGGAGGGTGGTGGGCAGAGTCTCATTGCCTCCCAGGCTGGTGGGCCTGGGCGTGGGCAGAGGAGCCAGGTAGGGAGCACTTGCCTTGCCCTTGGCAGCAGGCCAGCTGAGGCCTTCCCCCCCCCCCCCCCCGGGCTCCCTCTCTGAGGGAAGGAGTTGGCCAATAGAGCAGAGGAGGAACGAACGCAGCAGCTCTTCCCTTTCTCTGTTTTCCCAGAGCCTCCTGTGTGCCATTTCAGTTTGTCCGCCCCCGTCCCCCCGCTGCAGCTTGTCTGCAGTCCAGTTTTGGGTCCTGACCCCAGTGTGAGAACCACCACCATAACTAGTGGCACTACATGTGACTGACCCCCCCACCCCTTCTGTTGATGTGGCACCGTGAATCTGCATCGCACGTAGATTGTTTCCTGCCTTCATGTTAAGCCTTCAGTGGTTCTTTGACTGTTCACATGAGAATGTGTGATGCTAATGCGAATTGGCCTGTGTGACTTGGCCCTAACTAAAAGTCATAACAAGAGCAGCATTGTCAAAGTCTACCGGAATGGCTCTGAACTCTTTTAATCCAGAATTAAGCAAAAAAGGGTACACCTAAATGTTGAAGAGTGACAGAAAATTACCATTCATTAATATGCACGAGCACATCGTGGTCATTCTTGAGCAGGCTGCTTGGTAAATACATCACTCCACAAGGCAAATGGAGACACTCCCGGTAGGTTTAAGGAGAAAATGTGATCTGTATAGGAAAGGGAAGTGGCTCCTCGAACTGCCATCTAATTGTGGTTTCTTCTTTCTCATTCCAGGTTGAAGAAAGGCCTGACAAAGACTTCGAGAGGGTAAGGGGAAATATAGATACAGATGTGTGTGTGTGTGTGTGTGTGTTGACTGGAATGGATTGCAGGGACCATATTACTCCAGTCTTGTTCCCTCTACACTGGCTCCCCGTTAGCTTCTGGGCTCAATTCAAGCTGCTGGTGTTGTCCTTTAAAGCCTGTCCTCATCAGCTTGGGGCCAACATGTTTTCTCCCATACTACCTTACTCATCCACCCCAGTCATCTCTGGGGGTCTTGCTTCAGGTGCCCCTGCTGTCTGAGGCTAGATGGATGGCAACCCAAGGGAGAGCGCTGTCAGCTGTGCTGCCAAAAACTTGAAATTCCCCCCTCCCCCCTGGGGGGGGGGATCTCTCTCTCTCTGACATTGTCTTCCACCAGCTGGTGAAAACTGTTTCATTTGGGGTACCCCCAGTAAACTCTCACTGGCCCTTCCCCTTGGTTATATATGCATGTTTGTGTGTATTTCTGTAAGTTTCTAGTGCAGTCTTAAATATTTGTATATACATTTTAAATAAGAACGTAAGAACATAAGAGAAGGCAATGTAGGGTCAGACCTATGGCTGATCCAGTCCAACACTCTGTGTCACACAGGGGCCAAAAATACCAGGTGCCATCAGGAGGTCCATCAGTGGGGCCAGGACACTAGAAGCCCTCCCACTGTTGCCCTCCTCCCACCCAGCACCAAGAATACAGAACATCACTTGCCCCAGAGTTCATATCTGTACCTTGTGGCTAATAGCCATTTATGGATCTCTGCTCCATATGTTTATCTAATTCCCTCTTGAAGCTGTCCATGCTTGTAGCCGCCGCCACCTCCTGTGGCAGTGAATTCCATGTGTTAATCACTCTTTGGGTGAAGAAGTACTTCCTTTTATCTGTTTTAACCCGACTGCTCAGCAATTTCATGGCGTGCCCACGAGTTCTTGTATTGTGAGAAAGGGAGAAAAGTACCTCTTTCTCTACCTGCTCTATCCCATGCATAATCTTATAAACCTCAGTCATGTCACCCCTCAGCTGTCGTTTCTCCAAGCTAAAGAGCCCCAAGCGCTTCAACCTTTCTTCATAGGAAAAGTGTTCCAACCCTTTTATCATTCTAGTGGTCGTTTTCTGCGCTTTTCCCAATGCTGTAATATCCTTTCTGAGGTGTGACCAGAACTGTACACAGTACTCCAAATGAGGTCACACCATCAATTTATTGAGGGGCATTATGATACTGGCTGATTTGTTATCTATTCCCTTCCTAATGACCTCCAGCATAGCGTTGGCCTTTTTCATTGCAGTCACACACTGTCTCGACATTTTCATTGAGTTATCTACTGCAACTCCAAGATCTCTTTCTTGATCAGTCTCTGCCAGTTCAGACCCCAACAACGTGTATTTATAGTTAGGCTTTTTGGCTCCAATGTGCATCACCTTGCTCTTGGCCACATTGAACCCCATGTGCCATGTTGATGCCCACCCGCCCATCCTTGACAGATCCCTTTGGAGAGACTCACAATCCTCCCTGCTTTTCACCACCCTGAACAACTTTGTGTCATCCGCAAATTTAGCCACTTTACTGCTTACTCCCAACTCCAGCTCATTAATTAACAAGTTAAAAAGCATCGGATCGAGTACTGATCCCTGCGGTACACCACTGCTTACCACCCTCCACTGAGAAAATTGCCCATTTATACTCACTCTCTGTTTCCTATTACTTAGCCAGTTTTTGATCCACAAAAGGACGTGTCCTTTTATCCTGTGACTATTGAGCTTACTTAGGAGCCTTTGATGAGGAACTCTATCAAAAGCTTTCTGGAAGTCAAGGTAAACAACATCTATTGAGTCCTCCTTGTCCACATGTTTGTTCACTCCATCAAAGATCACTAACAGGTTAGTGAGATAAGATCTTCCCTTACAGAACCCATGCTGAGTCTGCCTCAATAATTTCTGTTCATCAATGTGCCTACGAATTTTTTCCTTAATAACAGTTTCCACCAACTTACCAATATTGACGTCAGACTGAATGGCCTGCAATTTCCTGGATCTCCTCTGGAACCCTTTTTTAAGATGGGAATGACATTAGCTACCTTCCTGTCCTCAGGAATGGAGGCAGATTTTAAGGAAAGATTACATATTTTTGTCAGGAGATCCACAAGTTCACATTTGAGTTTTTTCAGAACTCTCAGATGTATGCCATATGGGCCTGGTGATTTATCAATTTTTAAGTTGTCTATCAGTCATAAGACCTGCTCTCTCATCACCTCAGTCTGACTCAGGTCTTTCAACACTCCTCCCAAAATCAGCGGTTCTGGAGTGGGTAAGCACGTCACATCTTCCATAGTGAAGACAAAGCCTAATACGACACAGGTTTTTTTTGTCTAGCTGCTATCTTTAATTCATTCATCATTTTATAATGCTCCTCTGTCTTTTGATCTAGTGGGTGATAACAAACTCTCAGTGCTAAGCTTCCTTTTGGGCCCACTATTTCAATCCATAGCATTTCCAGAAGTGAATCCAATTCTCTTACCCTCTCAGTCTTACTGGACTGTATACCCTCTCTGACATACAGTCACCCCACCTCCAACCCTTCCCCCCCCCCATCTTTCTGATATAATTTATAACCAGGAATCACCGTATCCCACTGATTTTCCTCATCCCACCAAGTTTTTGAAATTAATTAACAATACCCACGTCTATGTTTCCCCCCAACACCAAGCATTCCAACTCCCCAATTTTAGCATTTCTAGCATTTGTATATAAACACCTATAATTTCCCATACATGTTAAGCCTACAGCCTTCCTCTTGCTGCCTTGAGACCTTGCCAGGCAGTCCATATCATTAGCCACAGTCTCAGTGGACAATTCTAATCCATTTCCTTGTAGAAAAGTAAAATGTTATTTTAATGTTTTAATATTTGTATGCTTGATGTTCACCTCTGTGGGGGGGACCCCATTTGGGTGGAAAGGTGATATAGAAATGTTTTAATTAAATATATTGCAGATGAACAGAAAGTATGCACTATTTAAATTTATAGCCATAAGCTGGGGCTGGGAAAACGTATCTAGTTACTATTATGATACAGGCCTTCTGTGTAGAGTTTAGAAGTTCATGAAAGTGTGTGAGTCGTCCCCTCCCCACTCAGGCTGGTTTTCGGCCCTTTCAGCATCAAGAGGAGGGCGAGCAGCGCTTAACCCTCAGTCCTCTTTCTGCCCCTCATCTCTTTAGCACTTTCGGTACTTTTGACTCCCTCACCCTCCCTTGGTGAGCAAGAGAAAGATCTCCTCTTGAGAAACACTAGCCAATATCCTGACACTCGATTTCTGATAAACAAGTATAGTCACAGCAAGAAAACACACAACGACACCAGCCCTTCCCCTGTGGTGCTCCACTCTTCCCTTTTTGGACGTGGCATTGTCAGATGGAACATCCCCAGTACTGCGTTATTTTCAAACAAATGCCCATCTTTCTCCTGAGCATCTCAGGACCCAAGGCAGGAAATAGTTATGTAAAAACAAATTTATTTATTAAAAGCTATACAAATATTGAAACCAGTCTAAAAACATGTTTTGTAAAGTCTACTAAGGAGTTGATCTTTAAGTCATTTTTACAACCTGCTTCTAGCCTAATGAGCTTTTTGTGAGAACAATTTTAAGCTGCTCTGTCATAATGTTGGGTTTTTAATAGTTTTTTAATTTTAGCAATTTTATGCTGTTTTATGATTGTATCATGTCTGTTTTCATAAGGCGCCTCAAACAAGCTCTCTGGAGAGATGACAAATTTTCTAAATAAATAATAGTTTTTACCGTTTTTTAATTACGTGATTTTATATTGTTTTGTTATATTTTATTGTACTGTTACTTGCCTTGGTCAGGAGAAAGGCAGGCATATAAATATTTCAAATAAATAAAGATACATCAAACAGTGAAAATTTATAAGTACATTGAAACCTCCTTCAGAGGGACTGGAGGGGGCCTGCAGTTGTCCCCTTTGCAGCCATCGGAACGACTCAGCCGGGCAGGCTCTGCGAAATAACTCCACCAGAACACCAACATCTCCGGAGACAGCAAGTAGAACCTTTTGGCCACGATAGTAGGCTTGGCTCTGGAAAGTTCCCCCCACTGTTGGTCCAGTATCCCCTGAAAGAGCTGAGGAAGGGGGACGACGATGGGTTCTGAGTCTGCAGTGGTGGGAAGGACTGCTGAGGCCCCCTGGCAGAGGAGCCCTGAGGGACGTGTGTGTGGCAGCCACGAGAGCCAGAAGTTCCTTTTCTCAGCGCCATCTATCTACAAGAGGCATCAGGCGGAAGGACCAGAAATGTTCCTCTTGCCAACATGGTTTGGCATCAAGGTCAAATGAAAGGAGTAGTTAGTATCGCTTGTAAAGTTCTTTTTAAGAACATGATGTAAGACCTTTACATAAGAACATAAGAGAAGCCAATGTTGGATCAGACCGATCCAGTCCAACACTCTGTGTCACACAGTGACCATAAACACCAGGTGCCCTCAGGAGGTCCAGCAGTGGGGCCAGGACACTAGAAGCTTTCCCACTGTTGCCCCCCCCCCCCCAGCACCAAGAATACAGAGCATCACTTGCCCCAGACAGAGAGTTCCTATCTATACCTTGTGGCTAAGAGCCACCGATGGACCTCTGCTCCAGATGTTTATCTAATTCCCTCTTGAAGCCGTCCATGCTTGTAGCCGCCACCACCTCCTGTGGCAGTGAATTCCATGTGTTAACTTCTCTTTGGGTGAAGAAGTACTTCCTTTAAAAACATCATTTACAGTGCAGTCTTACTTCAACCTAACTTCTTTGATTTCACTGGTCGTAGAGTTGAATAAGTGACAGAGAATTATACTTCAAATGCTTATGGTTTTCATTATGAAACCTCTTCTGAATTAATTTCAACCCATTGGTTCTGGTCCGACCTTCTGGGGCAACAGAAAACAACTCTGTACCATCCTCTAGATAACAGATTATTCCAATCATAATGCCGCATGTACTGAAAAAGTGAATGCACTTTAAATGTGTTGTTGTAATGTTTTTTAAACCAAATGAGAGTGGCGAGAACAACATTTTTGTCACCATAGTCATTTATTTTTCCACAGACCTGGGCTGAGAAATTCTGTGCCTCACCAACATCCCTCCATGCCATACAGCAGATAGGTTCAATTGAATGCTGCCCAGCACTGTGGGAGAACCCTCCCTGTGCCCCTGGCCATGAAGCTGATACGAAGGGGCACTCAATGAAATTGATCAGCAGTAGGTTTAGAACAGATAAAAGGAGGTACTTCTTCATCCAAAGAGTAATTAACACGTGGAATTCACTGCTGCAGGAAGTGGTGGCAGCTACAAGCAGACAGCTTCAAGGGGGGATTGGATAAACATCTGGAGCAAAGGTCCATCAGTGGCTATTTAGACACAAGGCATAGATGGAACACTCTGTCTGGGGCAAGTGATGCTCTGTATTCTGGATGCCTGGGGGAGCAACAGTGTGGGGGTCCTGGCCCCACTGCTGGACCTCCTGATGGAGTCCTGGCCCTTCTGGATGGAGTCCTGGACTTCCTGATGGCCCCTGGGTTTTGGCCACTGTGTGACACAGAGTGTTGGACTGGATGTGCCATTGGCCTGATCCAGCAGGGCTTCTCTTATATTCTTAAGACTGTGATCACCATTTTAATATATATGATCATTTTAAATATTTTAATTATTTATTTTATGAAAGAATTTTGCTTTGTGTTGTTGGCCTGTTGTGACCCACCCTGAGCCCACTAGTGGGAAGGGCAGGCTATAAGCATGAAGGAGCAATTAAATAAATAAACAAATAAGAAGCTGTCTTAGGCAAATGTAGATTAGGTAACTCAAATCATCTATGGTGGCAGCTGTAACAAAATTATAGACCCTCTAATTAATCATATCTCCCCCCCACACACACACATACACACAGATATTTCTGGAGCCAGCGCAACAATTTTCTAAGTGGATTTGGGTTTACACAGTTCTTGGGGACTGATGAATCTGAGAAAGATTTTATGTTTCTTTCCCAAGTTCACAAAAATGTTTTTGATTAGATTATTTCTTAGTAAGTACATCTCAATTACAATCAATGCTGGCATGTTTAAGAAATCCCTTGGTCATTTAAGGCCATGATTCAGTTATGTCCATGAGACCTGTAATGAGCTTTCCAATGGCAATGTAATACTACTGTATTAAGAGACACCACATTTGAAATCTTCTTAAGTTTTGAAATAAATTCCATGTTTTTATGCCTTGTTTAACGACCATTACCTAACTATATGTACTTCCAGGGGGTTCGTACTGTGTCAAGTTTGTCAGCGGCTACCTTGGCATCCCTAGGTGGAACGTCTTCACGGAGGGGCAGTGGAGACACCTCCATTTCAGTTGATACTGAAGCGTCTATTAGAGAAATTAAGGTGAGATGCTGGTTAGAAGTGGAAGCTAAAGGGGTAACTGTACCGTACAGTAGCAAGGTCTGAGCGCAACTCTTTTAACATTAAAAGCACATTGAGACAAAAACTGCCGACTTCAAGTGTAGGCTGAAGTCAAACGGGGTCTGAACTTACTGAGACCGAAAGGGAAGAAGTTCTTGGGGTCACAGCGGATTGCTCAATGAAAGTGTCAACCCCGTGTGCTGCAGAAGTGAAAAAAAAAAGGGCAAACTCTGTGTTAAGGATTATTACAAAAGGGACTGAAAATAAAATGGCCGATATTATAATGCCCCTGTATAGATCAATGGTGCAGCATCTCATTTGGAATACTGTGTACAGTCCTGGTCAGTATATCTCCAAAAAGACATGGCAGAGCTGGAAAAAGTACGGGTGAGGGCAGCCAAGATGCTTAGAGGGTTGGAGCACCTTCCCTAGGAAGAAAGGCTGAAGAGTCGGGGACTTTTCCATTTAGAAGAGAGACCACTAAGGGTGAACATGAGAGGGGTATATGAAATTACTCATGGGATCGAGAGAGTTGACAAAGAGAGCTTTTTCTCCCTCTCCCCAAAGACTCGAACTCACTGAGGGCATCCAGTGAAGCCAATGGGCAGTAGGTTCAGGATGGACAAAAGGAAATACTTCTTTACACAGAGAATTATTTAAATGTGGAATTCACTGTTAGAGGATGTAGTGATGGCCACAGGAATAAACAGCTTTAAAAGGGGATGAGATTGATTCATGGAGGAGAAGTCTATCAATGACTACTATCCATGGTGACTGAGGGGAACCTCCATTAAACCTGTGAATCCCAGAGCCAGGAGGCAACATCAGGGGAAGGCCCTGGCCTCTATGCCATGTTGTTGGCCATCCAGAGGAACTGGTTGGCCATTGTGTGAGGCAAGATGCTGGACTAAATAGACGGTCTGATCCAGCAGGGCTCTTCTCATTTTCTCAAGTTTGCCAACAGTGGAGCCATGATACTCTGCTGGGCTAAAGCATTTAGTATGTGATATAAATGTTTACTATACTAAATAGAAAATTGCTCTTTCTTTTGTAATGGATAACTTTGTTGTCCCGCGTTACTAAGTGGCAATCCAGTGGTTTTCTTGACATCATGTTTTGCTGTCTTCAGGACATCAGTGAGTTAAAGGACCAGATTCAGGATGTGGAAGGAAAATACATGCAGGAATTGAAGGAAATGAAGGTACAAGTTAGCTGTAGAGTGTGCTGTTAACCTTGGCTAAACATTCAGAACAGAAAGAAGAAATGAGTGGAATTTCACTCATGTATTGCCTTTCAGAGATCTGAAACTGCGTAATAAGTTTATGCAGCAGAATGTGTTTTACTTCTTGTCACGAAACAACAACTGCTGAAAGAACTGCATAGATACAATTAAATCAAAGAGACAAATAAAGCTGTCTTTTATATGAAGTTTTACAGTTGCATAAACAGAAAACGGAGAGAAATGCCCTTTATTTTGAAGGTTTGAGTGTTGAGATTTAAAGGTTTTTTTCTCTTGTAGCTGAAGACAGGCAGGAAGGAGGAAGTTAGTTGCTCTCAAGCCCTACCAAGCACCAACCATCAAAGCTTTGGAAATGCCTTCACGGCTGGAGAGGATGAGTGGGTTAGCTTACACCTTGATTTGAAATCTAACAACCAGAAGGGACACACAGATGTGAAGGGCTAGACTGCATTCTCCTGGAGATTTTAGGAAAAGATTCTTCTGCCTACAAGGGGTGGGCAAACTGAGATAATAAAATACTTGCCATGCAAAGAGAGGAGCCCGTCATGGCTGATTATGTCTGGAGGAAGGAGCTCTTCTCACACCTGAGCCTCATCTAATGATGGAGTGGAGGCAGTGTTTGGGCTCCCAAACACACTCAACTGCCCCAGTGTCAATGTAGAGGCAGGCTTCCTCTGAGAGGACAGTCACCACTTCACAAAATGTGTTTTCAAAAACACATTTATTAGGGTAGAGGAAGAAGGCACTGTTGTAATGAATTGTTTTTTGTTTTTTTTAAAAAGCAAACAAAAAACAAAACCCAAATTAAGGTGTGTGGAGATCAGTAGGAAAAAACCCAAACTCCACTATTCTTCATTCCTGAAACACTTCAAAGGCACCCGAGCCGAGTGGTTCTTAGCTGGGAATCATTTCCCCCTGCCTGGGGCACATGAGCGTGGGCAGTCAGAACTTTTAGGGGCAAATGGAGACATTCATGATTTTAGGTGATACCTTACCACTTGGCTTTTGGTAGCCTGTGGAAGAGAACTGTTTTATACTGCACACCCTACTCTGGAGATAAAATCCTGGGTTTGAGATTTCTCCCCTAGTCCCTTAAAGTGGCGCATCTCAGATAAAAATCAAGCTAAACATCTGACTGGCCATCAAGGGTCTAATTGAATTATGCTTGAGATCTGCTTATCATATGCATGTATCATAACTACAGTTATCTGGAGAATTGGTTTTATGCTCTAGTATTTTTGTTTGTGGAGATAGTGGATTAAAGGTGACAATTGTTCTAGCCAGGGGTCATTTTGTAGAAAAAGAAGTGCAGGAGCTCATTAGCATAACTCATTAGCATAATTTATTTGTGTATGCTACACCACCTGACATCACCAGAAGTATGTCAGAATTCCTCAGAATTTATGGCCACTGTTGCTTCCGTGGGCCTATTCCAGATTGTCTTATTGATTGATTAATATCCTGCCTCCTGCCCACACCCTGGGGACCCAAAGCCGTTTACATCGTTCTCCTCTCCTCCATTTTATCCTCACAACAACCCTGTGAGGTAGGTTAGTCTGTTAGTGTGTGATTGACACAAGGTCAACCAGCAAGCTTCCATGGCAGAGTGCGGATTTCAGCCTGGATTTCTCCTATCCTAGTCTGACGCTTTAACTGCTGCACCACCCTGGCTCTTTTGTCTCCAAGAGTTGAAAAGGGCACGAACTAGATTTAATTTTCTGAGTGAGCAATTTTCTGGTAGTCAGGAAGAGCTAGAGAATCAGCCACTGCCACATCCGACCCATAGGCCTGGTTGAAGTTGTTCTTTCCCCCCTGCAGGGACAGGAAACTGATGAGGAGGCTAGGACGCCCTTGAAATTCTGAGATGTCTTGGTTGCATCTTAGAAGCTGGAACGGTGGCTGGGGTCAAGGGTTTGATAGAAGCCCGGGATGGCAGGCTCCAGCAGACGACTGATAGTGTTGCTCCCTGTGTCTTCTCCTTTCAGAGGGTTCCCACACCATGGTTCTTCTCAGATTTGCAGGAGGACTCCTAGCCCTCATCAGATCAGAGAAGAATCATGGTAGAATCATGAGAGCCAGTTTGGGGTAGTGGTTAGGAGCAGAGGACTCTACTCTGGGAGAACCGGGTTTGATTCCCCACTCCTCCACATGCAGCTGCTGGGGTGACCTTGGGCAAGCCATAGTTCTGGCACAGCTGTCCTCTCAAGGGCAGTTCTCAGAGAGCTCTCTCAGCCCCACCTACCTCACAGGGTGTCTGTGGTGGGGAGAGAAAGGGAAAGGGATTGTAAGCCGCTCTGAGACTCCTTCAGGTAATGAAGGGAGGGGTATGAATCTAGTCTCTTCTCTCTTCTTCTAATGAAAAATTCATGTTGAATCTAACAGCAAACACTGCAGAGCTCATTTGAATGCTGTGGCAGTGACAGCCACGAAAAAAGGTCTCTCTGTCACCATTCTGTCCACTGAATCACATCTAGCCACACTATTCAGAAGCTGACCATTCAGAACATTGGAATCACAGGAGATAAAACTTTGGCCTATTATGATTTTGTATGATTCTTAGCTGGTAAAATCTCTCCAACTCAAACCTTTGTTATTTTATATCTCCACCAGTCCATTGAGATATAGAGTTCAGTATCATCAATATGGAAAGGGGCCGCAATGCCTCAGAGGTTAAGACGCTGAGCTGCAGACCGAAAGGTCGGTAGTTCAGCAGTTCGAGACCTGAGTGTTGTGTGACGGAGTGAGCTCCCGTCTCTGGCCCCAGCTCCTGCCAACCTAGCAGTTCGAAAGCAAGAAATTGCAAGTAGATAAATAGGCACTGCTTCGGTGGGAAGGTAACAGTGCGCCGTGTGCCTCAGCGTCTAGTCATGCTAGCCACATGACCATGGAGATGTCTTTAGACAGTGCTGGCTCTTCGTCTTGGAAACTGAGATGAGCACCGCCCCCTGGAGTCATATTCGACTGGCTTTCAAGCAAGGGAAACCTTTACCTTTTACTGTCATCAATATGATCCTGACCCCCTGCTCTATATTTTATTAACTTCAGCTCCCCAAAATACTGGTTTCTTACCTGGGCTGCCGCCTGATTGCTGCAGCCAAGCAGCTGAAACTGAATCCGGACAAAACATAAGTGACAACTGCAAAGGCTGGTCATACAAAGAGAATCGTGTTGTTCCCAGGATTAGGATTACTCTCTCAATGGCAGATTATGTCAAAAATTTGGAGAGAATCTTCGAGTCCAGCTATGCTGATGGCAGTCAGGTTGATGCTATTGCTAAAAACGCCTTTTCCTAACTACGTCTGTTGTAGGGATTAACTTCTTTCTTAGATTCAGGCCACACAGTTGACTCACACTACTGTAACCACAAGGCTGGATCACTGCAATGAACCTCAAATGGAGGAGCCCTTAATGACAGCCAGGAAACCTCTGTTAGTTTGGAATACAGCAGCTGGCCTCTTGACTCAAATTATTTAATAGTACTTTTGTAATCACTCCCAACAGATCTGACAACACTTACATGACAAACCAGGCTCTGGGAATCTCCTAGAACACCCCCAGACCCTTTCTGTGGAGCTTGTGTTTCAGAATCATAATTTGCCTTTGCTTCTCTCTGTTAGATCCATCTCTTACTTGTGTTCTTCTCTCAACTTCCTTTGCACAACTTTCTCCACAGTTTCTTGGTCTCTTCAAATTGAATGCTGTAAGAAAAACTGCATGCAAAAAGGCACCTTGAAGTTTTTAAAATAGCTCTTATTACAGAAAGTAATATCGCTGGATAAGGAAAAAAAATCAGTTGGGAATCCTGTCACTTAATGGATCTAAGCTTTTGACATTGGCAAGAGATGTTCTTTAGGTCCAACTCAAATGAATCTTTAGGTTCAAGGAAATAGCTGCTTTATAGCATTTGGACTTGGTTGATACACTGAAAGCCCTACGTAATCTCATAATTATTTCTTTCCATAGGACTCCCTAGCTGAAGTTGAGGAGAAATATAAGAAGGCTATGGTTTCAAATGCTCAGCTAGATAATGAGAAAACAAATTTCATGTACCAAGTAGATGCTTTAAAAGATGCATTGTTAGAACTGGAAGAACAGCTTGCAGAATCCAGAAGACAGTATGAAGAGAAAAACAAAGTAAGTATCAATAAATGATGTCATAATAGGAAACTGTAAGTAGGTTTATTTAATTAATTAATTAATTAATTAATTTAAATTTCTATCCTGCCCGCCCAGCCAAAGCCGGCTCAGGGCGGCTTACAACTGATAAAATTCAGTGATACATATAATACAACAACAATCAATATAAATACAATGTTAAAATTCAATATTAAAACCACAAGTAAAATAGTAAAGTGCTAGTCATTGTAACGTCAGTTCCATTCAGCTTCAGTGCTAATCATTGTAATGTCAGCTCCGTTCGGCTTCAGATGTCACAGGGAGCTAGTGTCATAGGAGCATTCAGCTTCAGATGTCATTAGAAGGTGCATCAGATATCATGAAGGGGGGGATTGGCTCGGGCGGTAGTTAAGGGTCCAGCGGATCAGGGCTCTATCATGAGATGGTAGTTATGGTGGTGGTGGTAGTAGTGGCGGCTCCAAAGGCCTGGCGGAAGAGCTCCATTTTACAGGCCCTGCAGAACTGAAAAAGGTCCCCTCTGGGAGCTCATTCCACCAGAGTGGAGCCACCATCGAAAAGGCCCTGGCCCTAGTCATTGCCATTCTGGCCTCCTTAATACTCGGGAGAGCCAGCCGGCTCTGAGTCCCAAATTGCAGTGCTCTCTGGGGTGCATATGGGGAAAGGCGGTCCCTCAGGTATGCAGGTCCCTGGCCATAAAGGGCTTTAAAGGTAAGAACCAGCACCTTGAAGCGGATCTGGTATGCTATAGACAGCCAGTGCAGTGCCTTTAGCACAGGCTGGATGTGCTCCTGAATAGGGAGTCCCATCAGTAGCCTGGCCATGGCATTTTGCACCAGCTGCAGCTTCCAGATATGCGACAAGGGCAGCCCCATCTAGAGGGTGTTACAGTAACTCAATCTCGAGGTGACTATCGCATGGATCACTGTCACCAAGTCACTGCATTCGAGTTTTGTTTGGGTTTTTTGGTCAGAGAAGTGAGACTTTTAAAACCTTTGTATTATATGGTAATATTTCCAGTAAGGTTCTAGTATTTTAATAAGGTTGTCGCTTTTTAAGTCCTTTAAAAAAATAGATACAGTATGAATTTAGAGCAGATTCCTGCTTGGCCTATGCATGTAGGTTGAATTAATTTACTTAAATATTACTGCCTTTCCTTACATAATTGGCCCAAAGAGCTCTGTGACCAGGTATGGACTAAGCCTTGGGCTTATATGCCATCCCCCACTAGATTTTGAACTATGCATTGAACTAGGAAAAGGGCCCATTGTTGATCATGTTCTTTTTCACAGAACATTAATTATGAAGGGGGGAAAGGAGGAACTGGGTAACTTTCAACCCGTCATCTTGATGTCTATGCCTGGGAAAGTTTTAGAACAAATCATCAGACAGACAGTCCTTGAGCAAGTATAGCTCTGATTACTAAGAGCCAACGTGGGTTTCTTAAGAGCAAGTCATGTCATACTGACCTCATCTCTTTTTTAAAGAAAGTTACTACCTCGCTGGATCAGGGGAATGATGTATACATAGTTTCTTTTGATTTCAGTAAGGCTTTTGATAAAGTTCCACATAATATTCTTGTTGACAAATTGGTAAAATATGGTTTGGATACTATTACTCTTAGGTGGATCTGTAACTGGATGACAGATCACACCCAAAGAGTGCTTGTTAATGGTTCCTCATCTTGGAGAGGAGTGACAAGTGGAGTGCCTCAAAGATCTGTCCTGGGACCTGTGTTGTTGAGCATCCAATGATTTGGATGAAGGAATAGAGGGAGTGCTTATTAAATTTACCGGAAGGGGTCACAAATACAGGTTGGAAAACTGGGCTAAAACAAATAAAATGAATTTCAGTGGGAATAAATGTAAAGTTCTGCATTTAGGTAGGAAAAATCAAATGCATAATTATAGGGTGGGAGGCTTGTCTTAGAATCATAGTGTTGGAAAGGACCTCCAGGGTGATCTAGTCCAAACCCGTGCACAGTGCAGGATATTCACAAATACCTCCCCCTCCACACCCAGAAGATGACAAAAAACGTCTACAGGATCACCAGCCAGACTGGCCTGGAGAAAAATTGCTTCCTCACCCCAAAGTGGCGACCAGCATTTCCCTGGCTGTGTAAGAAAGGGCCACAAGAACTAATCACTGATGAACCCCTTCCTGCCCTCCCTCTCATGATCTGCCTAAATTGACAAAATCAGCATTGCTGCCAGATGGCCCTCTGTCTTGGCAGTAGTATGTGCGAAAAGGATCTAGGGGTCTTAGTAGACCATATACTGAACATGAGTCAGCAGTGTGATGCAGTATCTGAAAAGGCAAATGTGATTTTGGGCTATATCAACAAAAGTATAGACACGAAGTGATGGTATCACTTTGCTCTGGTTAGACTTCACCTAGAGTACTGTGTTCAGTTTTGGGCACCACAATTTAAGAAGGGTATAGACAAGCTGGAATGTGTCCAGAGGAGGGCAATGAAGATGGTGAGGGGTCTGGAGATCAAGTCCTGTGAGGAAAGGTTGAAGTAGCTGGGTATGTTTTAGCCTGGAGAGGAGACGATGGAGAGGTGATAAGATCACCATCTTCAAGTACTTGAAGGGCTGTCATATAGAGGATGGTACGGAGTTGTTTTCTGTTGCCCCAGAAGGTCGGACCAGAACCAACCAATTGAAACTAAATCAAAAGAGTTAGGAAGAACTTCCTGACAGAGCAGTTCTTCAGTGGAACAGGATTCCTCGGGAGGTGGTGGGCTCTCCTTCTTTGGAGGTTTTCAGACAGAGGCTGGATGGCCATCTGACAGCAGTGCGGAATCTGTGAACTCAGGCAGATCATGAGAGGGAGGGAAGGAAGGGTTGCACCTCAGTGCTTAGTTCTTGTGGTCCTTTCTTACATGCCCAGGGAAATGCTGATTGCCACGTTACGGTTTGGAAGCAATTTTTCTCCAGGCCAGTTTGGCTGGAGATCCTGGAGGGTTTGGGGGTTTTTTGGTCATTTTCTGGGTGTGGAACAACGGTCACTGCAGGTGTGGAGGGAGAGAGATTTGTGAACTTCCTGCATTGTGCAGGGGTTTGGACTAGATCACCCTGGAGGTCCCTTCCAACTCTATGATTCTGTGTTTCTGTGTGAACATGGCTTACTCATATAGGTAAGATCCTGCTTCACACAAGTGTGTCTACCTACTTGGAACCAAAAAAATGGACAAAATTTGCATATGCTAATTTGTATTAATAAATGCAGACTTAGACATAATTAGTATACCTTAATTAGTACTACACCTTGTCAGAATGTCAGCTCTTTTTGATTTCCAGGCAGAACAAAGTTTAAGTCTAGCGTAAGAGTGTGCGGGGGAAAAAAAGGTATTTTTCGGGTTTGGGCATACTGAACCTAAAAAATATCAGTATTTCCCAATATTCCCAAATCCCAATATTGGTATGATATTGGGATTCAGAAAATTATTGGGATTGCTGAATTTTTTTGGCTCCATTATACCCTATGGGGATTATACCCCATAGGGTATAATTGAGGATTATTATACCCCATAGGGTATAATTGAGAAGGGGGTGGGTGAACTCATGCCACATGCAAATGAACTCAAAGGAGCGGGGGGGTGAGTTCCCTGCATGTTCAGCTGGGGTTCTGCTAGGCAGCTGCCATCAGAAAGGAGGGAGGGAAGCTGATCTTCCCTCAGCTTCCATTCTGCTGGCCTCCAGGAGCCATGGCCAGCAGGAAGGAAGGAGGGAAGCTCTCAGCTCTCTCTCTCTCCCCCCCCCCCCATCCTGCTGGCCTCAGGAGCCGCAATCAGCTGCTGGCCTTGGGGAGAATTCTCCCCATAAGATCGGTTCCTGTTAGGGCTCTGTTGGGCAGTTTGGTTTCAAGCAGACAGCTCAGCAGAGGGCCCCCCCCCCCCGGCCGGGAGAGTTCTGCAGGGAGAGTTCTCCTTCAGGATCAACTCCTTGCAGCAAAGCTCCTGCTTTTTTCTTGCTGAGCCGTATTGTTAGCCGAATGCAACTCTCTGATCTGTATTCGGCTTAATAGATACCTGAAAAATACTAATAAGATGTTTTTCTGGTATGCAAGGCTTTTTTTGTAGAAAAAGCCCAGCAGGAACTCGTTAGCATAATAGGCCACACCCAACAGCAGAAACTCATTAGCATGTTAGGCCACACCACTGACAGCACAGCTTATTAGCATATTAGGCCACACCCCCATGTTACCAGAAGAGTGGTCATCCAGCCACACCCACCTTTTGCTTCTTATTCTGTTTTACCTTGTTTGTTGTCAAAACCCAGGGCTTTTTTTGTAGCAGGAATTAATTTGTATGTTAGGCCACATACTGCTAATGTAGCCAATCCTAATGAGTTTCTGCTGTTGGGTGTGGCCTATTATGCTAATTAGTTCCTGCTGGGTGTGGCCAACTCAGGAGCCAGCCGGAACTCCGTTCCTGTGCTTTCCTGCCCAAAAATAGCCCTGCTGGTATGTATTTCTTTTGGTTTATGCCAAATGCATACCTCTAGTCTAGTGGCACCTTTAAGACCAACAAAGTTGTATTCAAAGTATAAGCTTTCATGTGTATGCTCCCTTCTTCAGATACAGCAAAATGGAAATTACCAGTCCATACATATAGGTAGAGGGGGAGCAGTAAATTAGCATACAGCATAATAAAGATGTTTAACAGATTCAGAGACTGAACAGGAATAACAAGCTTAGTTTATATTGTTACCATAAGCTCTCTCCATTAAGCTAATCATAGGGTCTTAGTTAATTACTCTCAGCATTCTACAATTAAGGATATATCTGCCCATTAATCTCCAATTTTGACATATTCATTTCCTTCACTTTGGTTTCCCCCGGAATTAAACCCAAACAAATGGTAACCATATAACCTAAGGTTGTTATTCCTTTTTGGTCCTTGAATCTGTTAAACATCTTCATTGTTGCTTTATACTAATTTACTGCTCACCCTCTACCTATATGTATGGACTGGTAATTTCCATTTCGCTGTTTCTGAAGAAGTGTGCATGCACACAAAAGTTTATACCTTGAATAAAACTTTGTTGGTCTCAAAGGTGCCGCTGGACTCAAACTTTGTTCTCCTGCTGTTTCAAACCAACTTGGCTACCCCACCTGAATCTGATTTCCAGGTAGTAATTGTTGATGGGAAACCTTAAGGCATCTGCTCTCCCTTCTTGTGGCTCATTTTAATTTGACTGGGTATCTCCATTCATTGAACTGCAAGAGACTGATAATATTTCTGAATTGAGAATATATGTTTTAATTTCCCTGTGATCGGTCAATTGTGGAATATTCTATACAAAATTACTTTAACGATGATTGTAAAATATTTGTTTTGTAGGATTTTGAAAGAGAAAAATATGCTCATAGTATATTGCAATTTCAATTCATGGAAGTCAAAGAAGTTTTGAAGCAAAGAGAAGAACTACTTGCTGTAAGTGAATTCTCTGCACTAAGAAAATAATTATGTGTTGTTTGGAAACTGGTGAAACATAGATAATCTATGATCCACCATGAATTTTTCCACTGAGGTAAATACGGTGGGATGAGCTTGGTGAAACAGTAGTAGAAGAAGAAGAGATTGAATTTATACCCCGCCCTTCACTTGTAGTCTCAGAGCGGCTTACAAACTCCTTTCCCTTCCCCTCCCCAGGGAGCAAGAAACAAGAACAATTCACTCTATGATTACATTCTCATCCAAACATAACAGCAACTATGATTTTTCTACACACACACTGTCAGTGAAATATCCTCCTTATATTTTGAACCCATACATGGTATTCCTTTTCTAAAAGGGTTCTTCATCTTTGCTGGAGATGCTGTAGCATTTCAGGCAGTCTAAAAGGTTATGAACTGGAGGGCCATGGATGTGCCGGAGGTGTTTCCTCATGGCGTAAAGATGCCACAGTGCACTTGCTTTTCACAAAACATTCTTCTTTGTTTTGTTCCTCTGATTAGAATAACTTCAAACCTATCTGCATTATTCCACATTCTCTCTCTCCCTCTGTGTGTGTGTGTGTGTGTGTGTGTGAAGTGCCATCCAGTTGCTTCCGACTTATGGCTACTCTATGAATTAATGTTCTCCAAAATGTCCTCTCGTCAGCAGCCATTCTCAGGTCTTGCAAGCTGAGGGCCTTGGTGGCTTCCTTGATGGGACCCATCCCTCTCGTGTTGGGCCTTCCTCTTTTCCTGCTGCCTTCAGCTTTTCCTGTCATTGTCTTTTCCAGTGATGCTTGACTTCTCATGATGTGACCAAAGTATGATAGCCTCCGTTTAGTCAATTCAACTTTTATGGAGGGTTCAGTCTTGATTTGGTCTAAAGCCCACGTGTTTGTCTTTTTGACGGTCCACAATGTCTGTAAACCTTTCCTCCAGCACCACATTTCACAGGGATCTACTTTCTTCCTGTCAGCTTCCTTCATTGTTCGACTTCCACATCCATGCATTGTAGTGAGGAATACTATGGCATGAATTAGCTTGATCTAGGGCTGCCAAGTCAGCCCGGGGGGGTGGGGGATCCCCTGCTACAGGGGTTCCCGATCCGCCGGCCAGCATTCAGCCGGCGGGGGGAACCCCACCCCCTTCCCCAGCGTAATGACGTTACCCGGAAGTGACGTCATCGCGTTGGGGACGTTGCTGGGACAACGCTCTAGCAATTGCCCCAAAACTCTATGGTAGTGTCGCCCTGGCAACGCCCCCAATGTGATGATGTCACTTCCGGTGACATCGTTGCGGCAAGCGCACACGCCGGGGAAGCTCCCAGCGGCAGGAGGACTCCCCCCCCCACCGGTAAGGAAAAAGGACTTGGCAACCCTAGCTTGATCTCAGTCACCAGCGACACATCCTGACTCTTGAGGATCTCTTCGAGCTCCTTCCTGGCCACCCTTCCCGGCCTCTGCCTCCTCCTGGCTTCTTGGGTGCTGCAGTCGTCTCCCTTTGGGTGGATGATGGAGCCAAGGAATGGAAGATCTTGGACAATTTCAGTTGCTTCATAGTCATCCTTAAAGTTGTGTAATTGTGCAGTAGCCATTCTTTTTGTCTTCTTGATGTTCAGCTGTAATCCTACTTTGGCACTTTCTGCTTTAACCTTCATCAGTAGTTGTTTCAAGTTTTCATTTTTTTCTGCCAATAATGTGGTGTTGTCTGCATATCTTAAATTGTTAATGTTTCTTCCACCAATTTAAACTTGACCTGCATCTCAATCTAATTCATGTTTTTTTATGAACATTCTGAGTACACGATATCAGTTTTTGGTTGATATCCACCCATGTCTACGGAATAAGTTCAGCATCCAAGAAAACACCTCTTCTGCCTCACAAGACAGGGCCCTCCTCCTTCAGGGGAAAGGGCAACCCCGTTTCCCAGACCAGCATGCTTTGGGGGCAGCGGAGTTGTTCAGGAGCTCCAAGGCCTCCTGAAGGACTTTATCACTTTTAGTTTCACTTTTGGTATTTTCCTCTTCTTTCCTGCATGTCCCTCAGCAGGGCTGTTTTTTCTGTCACAGAGAAGATGTTAGTGGAGGCCTTGCTGCCTTCCCTCTTCCCTCCAGACTGAGGAAGTGTGGCCCAGTTGACGCCTTCCGGCCAAAAGAGATCCTGTCTCCCTCCCCTGGTCTTCAGCAGGGAGGCTGTGGTTGCCAGGTCCCCTCAAAGTCCCCAGCAGGGGGGAGGCCATGTGCACCGGCGTTCCCAGCCTCAGATTCAGGGCTGAGCAGTGATGTCTTGTAGAGGCCAGTCTCCGCCCTGAATGGGACTCTCTGCTGCTAAGGAGAGGGGGCTGTTTCTGCTCATCCCCAGATTCACAGGCTTTTGAAAGACGCTGGCCTTGAAGCACTCACCATTATTCTTCAAGGAACCTGAACTGGGTCCTAAGTGTCCTTTGAAGCCTATGGCAAAGTTTCCCCATGGGGGAACCTGCTCAGAAGACAGTCTCCCTAGTGGCGACTGTGAACAAGAGACTGCCATGAAAGGAAGACCCTTCCTCACTCCAAGGCCGAAAAAACAAGCCGGAGGTTTTTGAGTGTGCAAACCGCTTTCATCTGTTCTCCAGCACTCTGGAGAAATTAAAAAACAGCTGTGCAGGAAGGGAATGGAGGAAGACGGTGCCAGTTGCACCTTGTTTGGGTTGAGGCAGGTAGCCAAGGGAGGGACCAAGCACATCGTCAGAACACAGTCCAGTGGTCAAAGCACAGGTATCCAGTAGGGCAAGTCCAAAAGACACAAGCCAGGAGGTCTCAGTCCGGGAGGTCAAGTACACGGAAGTCCAAAACAAAGCAAGGACCAATGGCAGGGACACCAGGGTTGGAGGCAACTTGCTTCCACCCTGGCTGGCCCTTTTCTGACTGCTTCTGTCAGGAGTCATCCAGCGACAGGTGCAACTCCTCCGTGGCTGAGCAGCCTGCCAGATGGTCATCCCTGATCCTGTAGTAGCTCAAGCTCCAGGGCCGATGCTGACCGGTGCTGGGCTGCCAATGGTGCACTACAGTGCCGCCACTCCCTCTGGGCCTGCCTTCTCAGGGGGCTTCTGCTCCAGCTTTGGATCCCAGGCAGAGGGTGGTGTGGCAGGCTGACTTTGGCCTGGGACCGCCCCGGATGGAGTCTCTCCTTTGCCCGGTGGGTCTTCCTGCAGCAGCCACCGAGGGCTGCGGCCAGCTTCCTTTGTCTCTTCCTCATCTGAGGAGGTGCTGACAGGCAGACCCACGGCCTGCCTTTTGGTCGCCCACTTTGTTGATATGTGCTAGAAGACTGCCATTTGCTTTTTATCACAAGTTGGAAAGTTTTGGGGTTTTAGAAATATGGGAGGTGCATAAATTGTCCCCAGTGCATGTAGCTTTTTCATTGCTAATGTTGCAAGCTTAATTTTTCCCCCTTCTGATTAACTCTCTTGTATACTTTCTGTCTTTTTGTTTGCTCCTGCCCCTCAGGAAATCCAGCAACTGCAACAGAAACAGGAAGGCTATATCAGGGAAATGTCTGATCTTCAAGAGACAATAGAATGGAAAGAAAAAAAGATAGGGGTAGGATTCTCTGTCCTGTCAGAAACTGTGTTGATGATGGTCAGTGCTGTCGTTTACACCAAAGAGTGCTATGGAAATGTGCCATGGATTCCATCAGCAGCACCCCCAGGAGTCTCTGGTGCTGTTCAAGAATTGCTGCATGTGTGTCCCTGGGACAGGCTGGGTCTCTCATTCGGGCGGCACCTCCTTGTACTGAGTGGGAAATGCCTCCAGATGGCTGCCCAGCTTTCTCCAGTGGCTTTTTAAGTGGCATGTGGGGCTGCAGTGGCATGGGGCGAGGCTGGGGGGGGGATCTCAGAAGCTGCAGGGTGCAGATGACAGCCCTGCCAACTGCAAGTTTCACCTCAGCCGTCTGTATTTGTACACTGTGATCCGAAGGACACTTTTCTGGGAGTGAGACCCACTGAATAGATCAGAGCGGGACTGCAAGTAGACCTGGTCAGGATTGCTCCAACGTGGGATACTTCAGTATGAATAGTGGATATCTCAGTCTGTGTCTCTGTTAAGGCGAGCAGCAACTACATGCCTTATCTATTAAACTCATTGCAGTGCGGCAGAATGCACACATATGGAAGGCAAGACACACATTCTGGCAGACTGAATTGGAGCTATCTTAGTACGGACAATTTGGAGACAAAGAATATAACAGGTTTGGGGGGGGCGGGGTTGGTTATTTTAAGGAAAGAATTCAGCAACCAGCAATACTGTGTTTGGGATTTTATACAAATGGAGCAAATTTATTGATTGATTTGCGTTTTGGACTGCCCTCCCCCATATTTGTGGCTCTGGGTGGTGTACAACGTTCAAGTTTGCAATCATAGTCAATTTAAAATAGTTAAAAACAATAAAACAATTTCAATAATAATTTCAAATGGCATCTACATCAAAGTGCTTTCCCCGGGCGGGGCGGGGGGAGTGAACAGAAAAAGAGGCCAGGCCAGTAAAAAAAACCTTTCTGTCCGCAACTGTCGGCCTGGCGGAACCGTAGGCGAGGCCAGAACTGTAGGCCTGGTGGAACAAGCCCTGCAGAACTGGACTAGGTCCCGCAGGGCACAGGTGTCCTCTGGCAGAGAGTTCTACCAGGTCAGAACCAGGGCTGGAAAATGTCCTGGCTCTCTCTGGTTGAGGATAGCTGGGTGTCTTTTGGGCCAGGAATCTCCAGAAGATTTTTTCTGCTGAGCACAGTGCTCTTTGGGTGGAAGGGGGGATACCAGGAGAGGCGGTCCCGAAGGTACATTTATCCCAGACCATTTCGGGCCTTAAAGGTTAATACCAGAACCTTGAACCTGATCCAGTATTCAACCTGGAGGCAGTGCGGCTGGCAGAGCACTGGTTGGATGTGCAATTTTAATGGGGTTCTGGTGAGAACCCAGGCCACTGCATTCTGGACCAATTGTAATTTCTGGGCCAGTCTTAAGGGTAGCCCTGCATAGAGCGAGTTACAGTAGTCTAGCCAGGAGGAGACCATTGCATGGATTACTGTGGCTAGGTCAGGGCGAGGCAAGAAAGGGGTCAGTTGCCTGACTTGGCGAAGCTGGAGAAATGCAAGCCTGGCAACATTCGTGGTCTGGGCCTCCATTGATAAAGAGGCATCCAGAAACATGCCCAGGCTCTTAACAGTGGGTGCCAGTGTTAATGGCGCATCATCCAGAGCCAGGAGTTGGCACCCCGATCCTGAACGCCCCCTACCACCACCACCACAGGACCTCCATCTTGGATGGATCCAGTCTCAGCTAGCTCCGCTTCAACCATCCAACCATGGCTTCCAAACCCTCGGCCAGATTTTTGGGGGCGGTGTCTGGCCAGCAGCCCATTAGCAGATATGTTTTGCCCACTTTATGTTTTTAGATAGGTGGAAATTCCTGAGAACAGTGTGGGGGATGAATAAGACTTTAGTGCAGGTGGGGAGAAGATTTGTGTTGCGCTAAGCAAAGAAGTCCCGCCCTGAGTGCTTCTTTGATTTGTAAAGACATGTGCTGCTGAGTGACGTGTCCTGTTCCCGGAAGCTGCTGCAGATTGCTTGTGCTGATCATTATGCCACCTTCCTTCGAGTAGACCTGTGCTTCTGGCCTTTGACCCAGGGGATTTCATGAAACAGGAGGGCTCATTGTGTGCCTTATAAAGTCTGGACAGCATGGCTCTCTCGTGATCAGCACAGCACATGGCACTGGCTTAACCACGAGTACTTTTGCCTGCAAGCAGCTGCAGCAGGGTGCCACGATTCACAGCAGCAGGTAATCTTGCTTCAGACACGTCAGTGTACCATCCAGAGCTATATAATTTCCAGTAATTTTAAAGCCTGGGGAAAAGCCCACAGATTTTTGGAAAAATTAAAATGTATACCAAGCCTAAACTTACTTTAATGTTTTAATAACATAAAGTGTAACTTAGTATGTAAAATTGCAGTACTGGGCATACTTAGGAAATTTAATGGTATCAGTGCAAAACTGCAAAGCAAAACTGCAGATTTGAGAGAGAGCGCGAGCTGCAGACTGCTGCCCCGTATGCTACCTTGCAACATGTATCTTTACAGATTTTGTTGGAGACGATGAATGTGTATTACTTCAACAGAAACAGTCTTAGGGAGTCAGATGTGGACTAACAGCATATATGGATATCTGTTTAGGCTTTATAACACTGAAAACAGTGAAATGTTCAATGGTGAGTGATCATAAACACTGTCACACATTAACTGGGGAAACAGAATTAATCCCATCAAAACAGTAGGTATGCCCTTTGTCATGCTGGTTTCTCAGGCCCTGGGTGTCCGCGTGATGGCAGTCCTTTAAGGGGGGGCAGGGCAGGCTCAGGGTCCTCTCACATCTCCACAAAGCAAGGCCTCCAGAGTCCCCAGAGGCCAGCAGCAATCAAGGCCCCTCCCTCCCGCCTGCTCCTCTCCACGAAGGGGGGCGCCCCAAGGCATCTTGGAGTTGACTGCTGAGTTGGTCTAGAGTCTGTTTCATATAAAAAACTTCACGCTTTACATTTTGAGTGAGTAAATCTTTTCTTAAAGATAATTTTACTCATTCCAAAAGAGAAAATATGTTGTAGGACTCCCTTTCAGCACTACCCAAAAGTCTTCCGGGGGGGTGGGGGTGGGAATGAGAAGGTGTTTATTTTCCCAAGGTTTTTGCAGTTTCCCCCCCAGGCGTTCACGCCTCTAGTGCCACCTGGGAAAGTACCACTCCCTTCTCCTGGCAGCTTCCGTCTCCTCTCCCCTTTCCCAGCTTCCTTCTCCCCTTCCTGCTCACCAACCAGCCTTTCTTTTATCTGAGCCCCCAGTTGTCAGCTTTATTTATTATTATTTATGCCCTTCATTTATTTGCCACCATTCACCCCGCTGGGGACCCAAAGCGGCCCAAATCATTCTCTGCTCATCCATTGTGTGCTCACAACAGCCTTAAGAGGTAGATTATGCTGAGAAAGTGACAGGCCCAAGGCCACCCAGCAAGCTTCTATAGCAGAATGTGGATTTGAACCTGGGTCTCTCTCTAACCACAACACCGCACTGGCTGTCAGCTTTCCTGCCTTCCCTCCCCCTGACACCTCCTTGCTGTGAAAAGGGTGGACCAGTTACAGAGGTCACGAGAGAGAAAGTTGCTCGGGTGAGTTGTGTGGTGGTGGCCGCTGTCAGGCCCAGCCAAATCAAACAAGGTGTGTGTCTGTGTATAAAGGCTACCATTAGACTCAGGCAAGTTGTGTTACATCAAGTCAGAGGCAAGGGGGAGTTGTGCAAATTGCGTGATAGGAAGCTGCCTGGCTAAGGGGAGCAGTGGTCGACCAGGAGGCCAAAATAGCTCTGGAAAAGGCCTTGCTCCCGAGCCCTCGCTTTTACTGACAAAAACAAAGGTTTGAAGTCTGATGATATTGTTGTGGTTGCCTAGCGGCCATGCCCCCCCCCCCATGTCCAGATGGTTTCAATTTCTCAAAGCTACAGGCACGTTTGTTTAAAAAAAAATTCAGGTGGTTAATCCCCCAGTTCATAGAATCATAGAGTTGGAAGGGACCTCCAGGGTCATCTAGTCCATCCCCCTGCACAATGCAGGAAATTCACAAATACCTCCCCCCCCCCCATCCCCACACACACACAGTGACCCCTGCTCCATGCCCAGAAGATGACAAAAAACCTCCAGGATCCCGGGGCAAACTGGCCTGGAGAAATTTGCTTCCTGACTCTAAAGTGGCAAGCATCATCTCCCTGGGTGTGTAAGAAAGGGCCACTAGAACTAAACACTGATGCTGCCCTTCCTGCCCTCCCTCTCATGATCTGCCTAAGTTCACCTGGTGTTTTTGGCCACTGTGTGACACAGAGTGTTGGACTGGATGGGCCGTAGGTGTGATCCAACATTGGCTTCTCTTACGTTCTTATCATGTTGTATGCTAATTGCTGCTCACCCTCTACCTATATGTATGGACTAGTACTTCTATTTCAGTGTATTTGAAGAAGTGTGCATGCATGCAAAAAGCTTATACCTTGGATAAAACTTTGTTGGTCTTAAAGGTGCCACTGGACTTGAATTTTGTTCTGTTGGTTCAGACCAACACAGCTACCCACCTGAATAAGATCTATAATGGACGATTTCATAACAACCACAAATAATCTTTCCTCTTTTTGCATACAAATTCTGTTATCTTTCCATATCTGAACCCTGCTTATTCTTATTGCTAATTTTCTTCATTTTTTTCTCTCTCCTTTCTCCTTGTTGACTACTTATCTTTCTTGGAAACGTAGGGATTAGAAAGGCAGAAAGAATTCTTTGATTCCATAAGAAGTGAGCGAGATGATCTTAGAGAGGAGGTGAATATGCTGAAAGAACAATTGAAGGTACGCAGAAATAACAGAAAAGCAGACTTAAGCTTTGCAATTGGGACACAATTAGATAAACTTGAGTAAAATAGACCAGCTTTATGCTTGCTGTGCACTGGACTGGACTGTCAAATGCATACAGCCACTGTATGGTACTTAACAAGAAATATCATTGAGGAAAAAGGTACACTAGCATTGCATATTATTTGACAGAAGTCTAAATCCAGAACTGGGTAACAATACCTTTTTATAAGGTTCATCATCAGCGTCATGGAGCTGTGCAAGCTTCCGAGTCCTCCTGGATGCTAAGGGAAGCACTGCCAGACCTGCTCTTTTTGCCGAGGCTTTTAAGGGGGTGGGGGTGGAATGCGTTGCTAGGTAGGGAGAGGGCTGCGTGAGGTTTTATTGTGTTTTGTTTTTAATTTTTGTTTGTAAGCAACCTTGAACTGCGGAAAAGGTAGATTACAAACATTTTAACAAATTATTTTATTTTATTTTATTTTTAAAGTCGTAGAAGAGAAGAAATATTTTCCAGGCCATGATAGAAAACCTTCTGGTCTGCAGTTTGTTCGGGATATGTTACAAATTTAATTAAATGAGTTGGAGATGAGTAAAACTGGTTGAAGCTGCACCAAAGCTTTTTTGGGGGGGGGAATATGAAACTTATGCCCTTGGGTGGAGTCAGCCTTTCTCTCCCCCCCCCCCGTCCTTTTCCTATTCAAAAGGCTTTGGTGCATCTGCCTTCTAATCAGGGGTCATTTGGGGTCGGAGTGAGGCAGAGCGGCACTCCCCAAGCCCAGGAGTGGGCACTAGGGCAGCCATGGGCCGAATCAGATTCTCTGATCTGATTCAGCCCATTGCTGAATTGCCGCAGAAATTCGGCGGCAGCTTCAAAAGCATCTGGAGGGGAGGGGGTTTGAGGGAGAGGCTCCAAACTTGCAGGGTAGCTGCTGGAGCGTCTCCCCCAAATACCCACTAAGTTTCAAGAAGATTGGACCAGGGGGTCTAATTCTGTGGGCCCCCAAACAGGTTGCCCCCATTCCCTCCATTGTTCTCTATGGTGGGAAAAAACATTACTTTTTCCCCACCATAGAGAGCCATGGAGGGGATGAGTCAACCTGTTTGGGGGCCCGTAGAATTTGACCCCATGGTCCAATCTTCTTGAAACTTGATGGGTATTTCAGAGAGAGGCTCCAGCAGCTACCCTGCAAGTTTGGAGCCTCTCCCTCAAACCCCCTCCGCTGCATCCCCTTATATACCCTATGAGTTGACTTCAATGGCCCATAGTGTATAATGGGGCTGAAACTGACATTTGGCCGGCTGAATGGGCTTGCATTGCCAGAACTGACATGCAGGGGTCATTCAGCAGCCGGGGGCCAAATTTTTTTTATTTGCATACCCCTAGTGGGTACAAATGGCAGTAGTGGCAAGCCCCTCCCCCAGCTCCCAGTGGTCCAGTGGAGGAAGTGAAGCGAGAAGGGGTTTAAAGTTTAAACCCCTTCAGTTTAGAGTCATGCGGCAGTGGCTTTCCATTGTATTCTATGGGGCCCTTCTCACTTAGCTCCCCCCCCCGCCGCCGCCGCCGCCGCCGCCGCCTTGGCAGGCCAGTTGGGGAAGGGAGGGGAGGCTTTTGAAGATCCCCCCCTTTTGCTTCCCTTTCTGACACACTGATGCCAGGGAGCGTGGCATATGCTAATGAGTTATGCTAATAGGTATGCTAATGAGCTCCTGTACCTCTTGTTCTACGTAATGACCCCTGCTTCTAATATTTTGATTGATACTAATAAAAATTATGACGGGACTCTTATTTTTGAGATTTTCTGAACCAGCATGGCTGGATCATTTTTTACAGAGGCAACAGCCTGTGCCTTCATTACTGTTGACTATATTCCCTTATGTTCAAGGTGCTTGTTTTAACTTTTAAAGCCCTATATGGCCTGGGGCCTGCCTACCTAAGGAACCGCCTTTCCCCGTATACACCCCAGAGAGCGCTGCAGTCAGGCACGCAACATTGCCTGACCCTTCCGGGCCTGAGGGAGGCCAGGTTGACAACCAGCAGGAACAGGGCCTTCTCGGTGGCGGCTCCCTACTGGTGGAATGAGCTCCCGGAGAACATCAGGGCCCTGCGGGACCTTTTGCAGTTCCACAGGGCCTGCAAAGCGGAGCTCTTCCGCCAGGCTTTTGGGGCCGCCACCGGAGGGAATGGCCCTTAGTAGGCGGCGTGGTGAGCTGCCTCTAGAACATCTGTGGTGGGAGCCTCTTGGCTGGAAAATAGTAGGTTGCTGGTATCTGATGTTGGTTTAGTATCTGCTGCCATCTGTGATTTGATTGTTTAGCTGTATTTTACTGTGATCTAAGGAAAATTTTATGTGTGTTTTAACTTTGTATGTTTATGACTTATTGTTGTTAGCCGCCTAGAGCCGGCTCGCTGGCGAGGCAGGATATAAATCGAAATTAATAAAAAATAAATAAATGTCTGTGGCACAAGCCTTTGCCAGCATCTCTTGCTGGAAACATTCAATTTGAGTTGCCCAGCAAGCCAGACTGAGAGTGGTCTTCGAAAACAGCCTTGTTTGGCAGCTGATATGTTGTTGGGTTTGGAAACAGTGAACTTCAAGGTCAATTCCACATCTGACTGTGAACTCACTTTGCTCACCTCTATCTCTCGGGCTAACTAACCTCACAGGTTCACAGGTTCACAGTTCACAGGTTACTGTCAAGATAAAATGTTGCTGTGAACTTCATAGAGAAAGGGCAAAGATAAAAGTGTAACTAGAATCTTTCCACAGATCAAGATATCTCTGTTTATCTAAATAATCTCTCTGAAGGAATGTCTTCTCCCATGCATTCCTGCCTGGGGATGTAGATAGTGGGGAGGTGCTTTTCCATGGCAGCCCCACAACTAATGGAACAGCCTCCCTGAGGAGGTGTGCCTGGCCCTCTCATCCCCCATCTCCAGGAGGTAATTGAAGACAGTTTTATTTAGGACTTCATTTTGATGAATCCCTTATTAATGGCAGTTCTAATTGGGTTTTATGGGTTTTATAATTGTTGTTTTTATTGCAAATTGTTTTATTTATATTGCAAGTGGCCTTGAGTTCTGCAAAGGAGAAAGGCAGCTAATAAACGTTTAAAATAAATACCAAAATATTTTCTCTATTTACCAGATGTACCAGAGGATACGTGTATAGTAAGCATGACTATGCTTTGTGTCACCTAGGATTTGGGGCTCTAGCTTGCTGTAAACGAATTTTATGTCTTAGTTATTCCACTACTATAAGGTAGCTTAATACAAAGTTTTATTATTTTGCCTGCAGAAACATGGAATAATCCCTAATACAGAGATAGCTACCAATGGAGAAATTTGTGATAGACTTTCAGGTTCTTCCACAATTGTTCCGGTGGCAAGTCATGCTGTTAAGGTAGCTGAAGATGGTACTCTTGGTAAGACCTTTCTGTTTTATTACTACTTTTCATTTAAAATTATTATAATCTGAACTAACAAATCACCAGCATGCTGCTTGTTCAATTACTTCTCTACATTTTATTTTCTACATATGCTGACCATCACATTGTGCATACTACTTCTTTTCTTTCCATTTAAAAGGGGAATTAAACTAATGCCTTTTATTTCCCCAGTCCAAAAAATAAGTGATGTAAAGCCATCGTAGATTAGTGACGGAACATGTATAAAAAGTGTGTAACTGTTTTGTGTAGAAAAATATAGAACACATGAATGTCATGAGAAGCTCTGAAGTTGCTTGGCTTCTGAGCAACCCAGAGGGGACAGTTGTTGTTGTTGTTTTTAATTGTATTCATTTATACCCTGCCTGTCTTCCCCTCTCACTGTGACCTTACAGCAACCTTGCAAAGTAGGTTAGGCTGAGAGCATGCGATTGGCCCAAGGTCACCCAGCGAGTGTCCATGGCAGAGCGGGGATTAGAATAATACAGAATAAATGTCATTCACACTAACTGGTAGATGATAGAGGGGAGAAATTGCACTCTTTAGTACTTAGGTGGGTAAGCTGTGTTGGTCTAAAGCAGCAGAACAAAGTTTGAGTCCAGTAGGACCTTTAAGATCAGCGAAGTTTTAATTCTGGGTATAAACTTTTGTGTGCATGCACACTTCTGTATCTAAAGAAGTGTGCTTGCACACGAAAGCTTATACCTTGAATAAAACTTCATTGGTCTTAAAGGTCCCACTGTGTTCTACTTTTTAGTACTGTAATTTTGAAATTATCAGATTTGTGATGAGCATCTTTTGAACCCTAATATTTTCTTCAGCAATAAAATATAGGAGTGAGGAGTTAGGGAAGCCAACAGAGAAAAATGAAATATTCATTTTTATTTTTCAATATTGTATTATTTATTCTTACGAAGAAAACGGAGAGTGTTCAGTGGGCACCACTGCAGTTAACTGGGAGCACAGTGCCTTGGATTCTGGGGTAAATGCCTGCTGGTGGGAGTGGGGGTCGGTCTGCTGATCCTCCCCTCCCGTTTGCCCATTGTGTTGCCTCTGAGGGTTCCCTGTCACACCCCCCCCCCCCCAGGGCAGCATTTTGGGAAACACTCTTTGCTGCAGCTGGGGGGGGGGCGGAGAGACAAGGAACTCCCATTGCATTGACGGAAACGCCTTCCATTAGCAGAGTTTAGATGTGGAATCCAAGCCAACAGGAGTTTTTAAAAAACCCCACCACTTATATACAGTCCAAATTCTGTTTCTGAAAAGGGGGAAAAAACCCTTCTCACCTTGGTAATCTTCAACCCATGTGCTCTTGTCCTTAATACAGTTACTCACTTGGATATAAGTTCCATTAAAATCTGTAAGGTCTGTTACGTCACTGTACATAGAATGTCAGTTGAGACTGCCAGTTCTCTTGGGTCTGTGAAACCTTCACGGTGTCAATAAAAGCAGAACAGGTCAGCTTTATAAAGATCATACTATTGCGGGGATGGAAATGCTTCACTGTTTATTCTACATACTAATTCAATTGCTTCTTTGGCTTCACATAATTGGCAATTTCTTAACAAGTCTTTTGATTCATTCTCTCTTCTGGGTTTTAATCGAGGGTATAAGTTAAGTAGCCTCCCTACAGTATGGACCCTTCAACTTTCTTAATGATCTTTTAGGCAGAGCCATTGAAATGGAGATGAAAAATGAGAGTGTGGAGAATGTGAGGAAAAGAGAAATCTTGCAAAACACTGAGAATGAGGAACACACAGAGGAGAATGAGGAGATGGAAATGGTACAGGAATGTTTGGACACAAAGACGTTGCACACTGTTGGAAATGTGGAGGCAGAGAAAATCACAGAAGGCCAAGCTGTATCAGTGCTATCATTCAATAGTGGACTTCAGGAACCAGCTAAAAATCATTCAGTACATGTTCCAAGAATTGTTTGTGACTTTAAAAACAGTGATGTGGCTGAATTAAGGGATGAATGGGGGTTGATTGGTAATATAACAGAAGTGAAGGAGATTAATAATGAAAACATTAAATATGGAAATGTTGTAAATAAAATTGATAAGCAAAATAACATAACAGATCCATGTATTGAGGCTAGTTTGGAAACAAATATAGTGTCTGAAATACTTTCTGAAGAACAGAATAGAGAAAACCAAAAAGATATTTTAGCTGATCAGGCAGGAACCGGTGAGAATGAAGTATTTGAAGGAACTTTAGATTCTGTGACTCAGAACCCCACAGCAACTTCCAGTCAGTCAGGACCACTGAAACCAGCAGGAGATGCCCTTACAGAAGCAGCAAGCATCAGCTCTAGTGCTGAGTCTCTGGGTGAGGCCGGAAAAACTAGAGAGAACAAAGTTGTTGGGAGGGATTCAGACAGCCAAGTGGCTGAAGGTGAAGGAAGTTTTGAAATAACCGATAAAGCTGAATGGGATAAAAGGGGTACTGATAAAACTAAGGAAAGAAATGAGACAGGAAATGCTTTCCTGCAGCAAGAAATCAAAGTAATAACTTCAGCAGTAGAGAGGATGGAAACCCTGTATGCTTGTGAAACTGCAGAAGCTGAGCTTGTAGAGGAAGAAAAACAACTTAAAATACAAGAACCCCAGGCCATGTCTTTACAACATGATTCGCTGGTTGAAGAGGAACAAAAAGAGCAAGAGACAAAAGAAAGTAAAAATAATATCGGAAAGAGCCGCACTGAAAAGACCAAAGAAAGAGAAGCATTGTTGGGAACAATGGATGCAGATTCCAAGAAGAATGACTCTACAAAATACAGGGAGAGAAAACCTGAATTCATACCTGATGGCAAAACACTGGCACACATCTCAGCTGAACAGAAAGGATTTGCTGAAGGTCATAAAGAAGACCATCCAACACAAGTTAAGTATGAGCCTACAGGGGAACAGAGTACAGAAGAACAAGAAATTGTTCAGGAGCCAGCTGTGGTCGCAATCACAGAGAATGCTGAAAAAGCAGCCGAAGGGGAGAAAGAGGATGACAATCCCAGAAAGGCAGAAGAGCTGCATAATCCAACACAAGTTAGGTATGAGCCTACAGGGGAACAGAATACAGAAGAACAAGTTGAAATTGTTCAGGAGCCAGCTGTGGTCGCAATCACAGAGAATGCTGAAAAAGCAGCCGAAGGGGAGAAAGAGGATGACAATCCCAGAAAGGCAGAAGAGCTGCATAATCCAACACAAGTTAGGTATGAGCCTACAGGGGAACAGAATACAGAAGAACAAGTTGAAATTGTTCAGGAGCCAGCTGTGGTCGCAATCACAGAGAATGCTGAAAAAGCAGCCGAAGGGGAGAAAGAGGATGACAATCCCAGAAAGGCAGAAGAGCTGCATAATCCAACACAAGTTAGGTATGAGCCTACAGGGGAACAGAATACAGAAGAACAAGTTGAAATTGTTCAGGAGCCAGCTGTGGTCGCAATCACAGAGAATGCTGAAAAAGCAGCCGAAGGGGAGAAAGAGGATGACAATCCCAGAAAGGCAGAAGAGCTGCATAATCCAACACAAATTAGGTATGAGCCTACAGGGGAACAGAATACAGAAGAACAAGTTGAAATTGTTCAGGAGCCAGCTGTGGTCGCAATCACAGAGAATGCTGAAAAAGCAGCCGAAGGGGAGAAAGAGGATGACAATCCCAGAAAGGCAGAAGAGCTGCATAATCCAACACAAGTTAGGTATGAGCCTACAGGGGAACAGAATACAGAAGAACAAGTTGAAATTGTTCAGGAGCCAGCTGTGGTCGCAATCACAGAGAATGCTGAAAAAGCAGCCGAAGGGGAGAAAGAGGATGACAATCCCAGAAAGGCAGAAGAGCTGCATAATCCAACACAAGTTAGGTATGAGCCTACAGGGGAACAGAATACAGAAGAACAAGTTGAAATTGTTCAGGAGCCAGCTGTGGTCGCAATCACAGAGAATGCTGAAAAAGCAGCCGAAGGGGAGAAAGAGGATGACAATCCCAGAAAGGCAGAAGAGCTGCATAATCCAACACAAGTTAGGTATGAGCCTACAGGGGAACAGAATACAGAAGAACAAGTTGAAATTGTTCAGGAGCCAGCTGTGGTCGCAATCACAGAGAATGCTGAAAAAGCAGCCGAAGGGGAGAAAGAGGATGACAATCCCAGAAAGGCAGAAGAGCTGCATAATCCAACACAAGTTAGGTATGAGCCTACAGGGGAACAGAATACAGAAGAACAAGTTGAAATTGTTCAGGAGCCAGCTGTGGTCGCAATCACAGAGAATGCTGAAAAAGCAGCCGAAGGGGAGAAAGAGGATGACAATCCCAGAAAGGCAGAAGAGCTGCATGACATTGTGCCAGACATCCAGGAGTCACAGAACGCTGACTTAAGTATTCAAGAAGAGCCTGAGAGTGAAGATGAAGAAGCTGGGGAAGAGTATCATGAAGCAATTGATTTTGATGAGTTTCCTTCTGCAGAACTGAATACTTCTGAAAGGAATGTAAGCCAGGGTAATGAAGAAGAGAAAAATAAGCAAACAGGAGAGAAAGGTGGAGCTATGGAAGGGGTAGTACAGAATGTGCTCAGGGAAGACTGTGACAATGAATGTAAGGATGAAGAACAAATTGCAGAAGACAATAGCAAGGAGCAAACCAATCAGAGCTCTGTGAACAAGGAGATCGAGGAGAGAATATTGACTGAAGGTGGTGAGAATATTCAGGAAGAGAAGCAAAAAGAATCTGGAAAATCTGAGTGTTTGCAAATTGATTCTTCTGTGTCTGCAAAGGCACCAGATGAAGTGTTGTGCAATACAAATGGAAAGCTGTTAGATGAAAACAATACAAAAGAAACTGCTGAATGTACCTCAAAGCAGCTGGAAAAGCTTGGGAGAGTTGTAGATGAAAGCCAAGAGGAAATTCAAGTGAGTAAGAAGGGTAAAGGTAAATCTCGAGAAGACTGTGTAGTGGCATAATCTCAGAAGCTGGACTGTTGTTTGTTTGCTGCATACCAGCCATCTGAGAAGGTTCAGGGTAAAAAATTCAGTTTTGTGCAATAGACCAAAGAAAACTTTGTAACTTCTGCTTTTTTAACTTACTATAAATCCTTTCCTATAGCAATTATGAATGTATCTGATGATGCTGTTAAACTCTGAGGTTTAATTATCATTTATCACAGCAATACCAATCTATCGAATTCTTAATGAAGACATTTTAATCACATCAAGATTACACACAGAGTGTTTTTATCTTTCCAGTATTTGAGTGAAAGCTAAGAATTGGGTGCTCTTAAAACCTGCTGATCTTCTAGAAGAGGCTATCAGTTGTCAGACAAATTTATATTTGATTCTAGTAGCTGTAAATTTCAGTATTCTTAAAAAGCAGTTAGTGTTTTGCTCAAGAGATATAAAGGTGAATATTATATGGTTTGAATATTAACACATTCTGAATTAATACCAGATTTTATTGCCAAAATATTGTTTAAATACTTCAATTAATACAAGAGTACCTTGGGATCCAGTCCATTCGCGTTAGCCATTTTGTGTTGAATTGAGCCTTCATTGTCTTGAACATGGTTAAGAATGTGTCAAGGGCACTCTGTGTTTTCTTACGGGTAGATGGTTTTTCCTCTTTACTATTTGCCAGAATACAGTCAAATCTGAATTTCTCTATGAATACCTTAATCATTACTTAAACCCACAAAAAGAAAGTGACTACTGCTGCGTTATTCACAAAACTCCTACATAGTACACTTTTTCATTAACATGAAATCACGTGTTCCAAGTTTGTCACTCTGTGCCTTATTTCTAAATGTACACCAGCTAGGAGGATTTTAATTGTATAATGCAACCTTTTAAAATTTCCTTTGAAGTTATTAAAATCAGAGGAAGGGGCAAACTGTAGAGCTTTATACAACAAATTAGGTGTTCTGTGAAATTACAAAAGCACAAAAATGTATATCACATACTGAACTGAATATAATGGAATAAACTTCTTATACTTAAAATTTGCCCAATCTTTGCAAATATGTATAATTAAATTGATACCATTCCTAATGTGCTTATAATGCTTTGGTGTTTCGCTGCTTGTACATATCCTATTGTTTCTTAGATTTGGCAATTTTGTCACAAAAGTTTCATTATGCAGATAGGACTACAAGGCCTTAAGCTTCCATTTGAGCCAAGAGAAAAGGCAGGTTATGAATATTTTAATAAATAACTTTAGTGTAATTAGATACTAACCTGATACAAAATGTTTCCAGGCTGTAAACTCATAGTGCAATATTGGAGAAGGCAAAATGCACATAAATGTAACATTTGTTAGCTGCCATTCCAGCTAATTGTGTGATTTAACTTGTAAAAATGTACTTAGTTATGATGACGACAAGCTGTTAATTCCTGCTGCGGATCCCTCCCCATAAAATTGCTTCTGGTGGGTTGGATCCAGTGATCCACGGATGCGAGGATCGGGGCTCTTTCCCACATTCCTCTTCTCCGGTGGTCCTAAGGAATGGGGCAGTCATCACTTGTGGGAATAGCTCCGCCCTCGTCAAGCAGGGTCGGTCTCTTTGAAGTCGATCCAGTAGGGGGGGGCCTGTTCCCCCTGGAGTTCTCCAGTCTTACCGGCCCTACTGGAAAAGCAGGAGGGTCTCGTCGGCACGAAGATCCAGAACAAAGGAAAGGGTGGGGGGGAGAACAGGCTTTCAGGAGGCTGCGGCCCAGCCGCAACTACCAGGGATTGCCCAGCGTCACTGACTCTGCTGCTCCATCTGCTGCCTTTGCAGCCCGATAAGTTTCGGCGCCGGCCTGCAGGATCAAAATCAGCTTTTCTGCCTCTTCCATCAATGGCACCTTGATGGTGGAGGAGGGAGGAGAGGGCAGTTTCCCTCCCTCTCCACTGCACCTCCCGACCTGCATGGCTGTTACCGATCAGAAGCCTACCTAGTTCCTCTTCTTCCTGCCCTAGGCAGTTGGTTTAACTGCAGAGAAAAGGAGAGAAGTGCAGACATTGAAATCCTTGTACCTTTCACTGCTCAGATTGCAGGAGAAGGAAGAGAAACAGGCTCTTTTATTTTTGCTGGGGGAGGTGTTGGATCTAAACCTGACTCCCAGGTGGTGATCCCCTGCTTAGTGGGGATCGGACCTCTGGCCAACAGGCAGCTGCCAGCTTGTTCAGCAGATGTGTGGGCTGCTCAGTGTGATCCAGACCTATCCCTGACTGGTTGAGAATATCGACCAGCTTAAGCTCAGGTGCCAAACAGCGAAATTTGTGGCATCCCTAATTGACACCAGTCAGAATGATTGTCTGTTAAGCTATGGTTAAATTGTAATACTTTACAAAAATCTCGCTTTAGTTATGATCTCATAAGTTGTTTGCTGTACTACAATAAACTTCGTATTTGAGAAGCTTTCAGGCCCTAAGTAAACCTTCTCTTACAATGCAAGGTCTGCTAACACCATGCTCATTCCAGGTGGAAGTCTAGTCAGGCTGCACTTATCAGTGTACAGAATGGTAGTTTGCCTTGGGGCTGGCCATCAGGGGCTATTACTTGAGGGGAGGTTGGAGAGCTGGGGTGGTGGTGGAGGGGGCCGCCTCAGCTGAAGCCCCAGGCTTGAGAATCCCCCCCCCCCAGCAAAGGGCCATCAGATCAGCTGCCTTCTCGATGGCCTCCTGAAAGTCGGTAAACAACTGTTCTGTTTTGAGGGGGAGGGGGCAAAAGACCAATACATCTTTATGGAAGGTTTTTTATTCTGTGGCATGTACTGATTCTCTGTCTTTATTGCTGCGGAGTCCTTTGTGTATCATGGATGTATTATTATTATCATTATCATTGTTATTATTTCATGTTATTCTGTGGGGAGGTTTTACTTATAGATTATTTGATGCTTTTTGCTTTCATATGGTTTTGTTATTGTTCTGTCATTGTTGTATACTGTGTTGATTAATTTCTTATTTTAATGTTGTGAATTGTCCTGCATACTCCATAGAAGAGCAAGAGGAATCTAAACAATAAATTAACCAAGTATGCATAGGGGGGTATAGATATACTCAGGAGCCCTAGCAGAATGAGATTCCTTGTGGTTACTTTTCTTCTGTGGGAAGGACAATTACTGGTCTCAAGAGAAGTGGATAGGAAGGTCAGCAGACTCCTGTCTGAGCAGGAGCCATCATCCCCTATGATTCCCCATGAAGAAACAGCCCTTTGGCTTTCAAAAGAAGCTTGCCGTGTGATGAGGAATGGGAGAGAGCCAAGCGGCTGGGCGTTGGGAAGCTGGTGATCATCAGGATATATATAAAAAGAAGACAGAAGGCTTGTGTACAGCTGCTGAAATACCATTGCCAACATTTCCAAATGTATGTTTAGTTCTACACAAGAAATGTAATGATCATTGCTATGTGACACAATGACCTTCTAAAATGTCCACCTTTGTTTCAGATCGGAAACAAAATACATGCCTTTTCTTACGATCCTGCACATTTAAGAATTTTATTTTTCCCCTGGGCTTGAAAGACTTCCATTAAGATCCATCATTTTCCTGTCTATTTGAAAATAAATTCCAGAGCCACCCAGTGGAACTTAATAAATACCAAATGGCAAAATTGTTTCTGCGAAACCTATAATAAAGAGTGATAGAATGTTTGAGATGTTGTATGACTCTTTTGTTGTAACAGTATCGATTGCTTTGTACTACTATTCAACTGTAAAGGTCTGTGAGCTTTTTGTATTCCAGTGTCTGAATACCACCTAAAGCTATTTGCATGCTAACTGACAGTAGAGAAGATTAGCCGCTTTGCATGCCCCTGGGTGCTTCTTCTGAAGTGTGAGGAGCATGCTCCCTGGGCTGAAACCCCAGCCCTGTTTGGGACCTCATTTGCCATGGTACGTGCATTATCATCAGTTTCACTAACATTCATCTTTTTCATTTTTTCATTTACATACAAACTTTGACATTTTCACTTCAACAATAGCAATATGGAGCATTTTGTATCTTTTTTCCTTCTAGACATACGACTGAAAAAATTAATTGATGAACGAGAATCTTTACTTGAACAGGTAATCATAATTTTAATATCTCTTTGCGTGTGCTTGTGTCCTAGCAAATTACACAATCACATTGTTAATTTGAAGATTTGAACTGTTTAAATGGCTTCATAGAGCTGAACTACAACAAATCTGTGGACTTAATAAGAGAAAACAGAACCAAATTAAGAGATTTTTGTAACATTATATGATGCCGGATTGTATGCAGAGCTACACATCATATTATGTAAACATAGTTTGAAGTGTTTCTATTTTAAAATAATAAAAGTGCAAGAAACTATTGGAAAATGGTTGGGCCCTGCTCCTATATTAAAACATGAAACCCTGAAAAATACATACCTTCACACATTTGTTAAAATATTTATCTTCCTTTTTTCCTTCTGAGAAAAGCAACCTTCAATAATGTAGCCAAATATACAGTCTAAAAAACATGTAAAGCAAAACATTAAACAATTGGGGAGGAAAAAATAATATATCTCTTTCCAAACTGCGTCATAGAAGATGATGGAGTAACAAAACAGAGCTAGGGACAGACTGAAGGAATTTCTGCACAAACTTGAAAGAAGTCCCATGGGGTGCAGAAATATCTGAAATCTAAAAAATATACACTCAACGGGATTAAAATTCGTGAAAACAACACAAACAATTCTTGTTACTTTAAGAAAAGAATGCCCACTGGGTTCTTAGTGGCTGTTAGAAGTTGCTAGGCAACCAAAACAATATTGCCAAGCCTTGGTTTCTGTAAAGCCTTGGTTTCAGGAGCAGACTGAGAAGCCAAAACAGCCCTGAAACTTGCCCCCCCCCCACGCCTTTCATGTTCTCTGATGGAGGAGGACTTTCCAGAGACAGGCCCAGCAGCAACTACCAGAATCTCACTACCCACATAACTCAGCCAAGCCTGCTGGCATCGTAAAAATGTGAAGGCCCAGGGAAAAAAACAGGAAAATTTTGAAGAAAAAAAGATTTTTCCCCATAGCACTGGGGGTTTTTTTATATTTATTTATTTATTTATTTTGTTTATATCCCGCCTTGCCAGCGAACCAGTTTTCTAATGTTTCCAATGAAAAATAGGGGGAGCACTGAACAAACTTCTGTGAAATATTTTTCTCTCTTCAAATGAGCAAAATGCTTCTTAAAGCATTCTGTTTTTTCAGGCGGAAGATTGGGGAATTTGGGTAACACTGAAAAAAAAAAAAAACTATGATTTGGAATGGAAGGAAGGCAAGGTTTTCCTCGTGAAGTGTAGTATGAAATTTTTATGTCAGTCCGCAGCACTAGGTGATGACAGTTCCTTCTGTGGACATACATATTTTCAAGATTTATTTTGGTTCAAATGTAAATAATTTGAGCAACGGTTAATATGTGTTAATGTGTTTGATAATATATCATTCAAGAGTTCAGTGTTCTCAGTATTAACAAGGTTTAACAATATTCAGTTACCCTGGTAGTCCTACTTATTGTGATTGTATGCGAATGTTTCACTCCAAATAAAACATTCTAAGGAAAATTCATTTTCTACCTTCAATTTTAATTTTTTTAAAACTCTCAAATGGAAAAAAAAAGATACTTGTGCTTTGGTAGTACAGGGTGCAGCAGTTCACAGTTCTTTCTCCATTTGGGGACCCTTGCAATTTTTCTGATAGAAAACAAAGACATCTGTACTTATAAATTTAATATGCCAAATATTTAATAAATATGCCAAATGGAGCCAGCATGGCATAATGGTTAAGATTGGCAGGCTGTAAGCTGGAGAACTGCGGGGGGGAGGGGGGGTGTTGAGTCCCCACTCCTCCTCTGCATGTAGCCGCTGGGTACCCTTTGGGCCAGTCCCAGTTCTCTACGAACTCTCTCAGTCCCACCTATGCCTTTTGTGGGGGGAGGAAGGGAAGGAGATTGTAAGCCACTCTGAGACCCCTTAAGGTAGAGAAAAAAGGGAGTATAAAAACCAACTCTTTATTTTTTCCTTCAAATAGTACAATTTTATTTGCTGTCTAAGTTATAAATGGTGCATTATATATTGTTAGTAAAAGAAATGAAGGTGATTTTTTTGTATTTTTGCATGTTTGTGTGTGTGTGTGTGTGCCTGGAAGTCATGGCAACCTCTAGCGACTCCTACTGGGGTGCGGAGGAGGTTCAGGGAAGTGGCTTGATTAGCCTGCCTGTGTTCTCCTAGCCCTGGTATTCTCTGGAGGTCTCCCATCCAAGTACTTGCCTGGGTTGGCCCTGCTTAGCGTCCAAGATCAGGCTTGCCTGGGCTATCCCTGTCAGGGCAAGAAATTTAGGTTTGATAAGAAGGTGAGTATTGCATAGATTTGAAATTTTCACCAGGATCCTTCTCCCCCTGAAAAACCCCTGTGTATGTAACCTGGCAACGGCAGCCCAGCCAAGAGGTGGCCCCAGGGGAGTGGGCCTGCCCACCGTGCAGCCACCACTACGGGGAGGCGCTGTGAGGGTAGAGAAGACAGGAAAGAGGGCAGCCCAGGAACAGGCCTGAAGGAGAAGACACAGACCAAGCGGCGATTGTCTCCACCCCATTGGCCCAGCTCTGTTGGCCACCAGGCAGCTGAGCCCAGCTCTTCACTACTGGCTAGGGATGCTCGCTCTGGACTGGGGAATACCTGGAGATTTCGGGGGTGAGCCCAAGGAGTGCGGGGTTTCAGGAGGGGAGGGACTTTAGTCCACCTTCCAAAGTAGCTGTTTTCTCCAGGGGAACAGATTTCTGTTGTCTGAAGATCTGTTTTAATCCCAGGAGATCTCCAGCCATCACCCGGAGGCTGGCAAGCCTAGTAGTGGCCGCTGTGCAACTCAGCCAGACTGCTGGGGCAGGGAATGAAGGAGAGCTGAAGATGGGGGGGGGGGGGGGATAAAGGCAAGTTGGCTGGTGAGTGGGAAGGAAAAATGGAAGCAGAGAAAAAGGAGGTGCTGTGCAAGACTGCAAGAAAATGCAAGTAGAGTTTCAACCGCTCCAAATATACTTATTTATTCAGTTCTGCCATTGAAGAAGATTTTAGGGAAGAGGGGAATGCAATTCAGTGGACTGACACAATTTACAGATGATGTTTCTTTTAACAGCAAATACTCTTCCAAGCCAAGATCATGTTTTAATCAATACCCAACATAGAAATAAATAAATAAAATATACAGACACCAGATCAAGATATCCTAAAGTGTTTCAACTTTAATTTAGTCTCTAAAATGTGAAAATAGTGTCTTTCCATAACATTTACAAAATAAAGTGGCAACAATAGGAAATATTACTAATTTCACAAAATAATAGGGGGAAAAAAACCTTCAAAGAATTATTTTCAGGCCTGCAAAATAAACTGTCAAATCCCTCCAAGATAAAAATGCAGTGATCATAGAAAGGAACTGTTATGAAATATTTGTTTGTTTATTTATTTATACACTCCTTAGAAGACCATACGTTAACAGTGGGGGAAGCTTGTAGCTTAAAAGGTAACTGCAAACTATTAGAAAAATAAAATGATTTTAAAAATGATGACATCTCTATTTCAGCAATATATGCTGTTAAAAGTAGAAGGATTTTATACTAAACTTTAAAACTGCCTGCCGTATAAATCAGAGCAGTAGAATAACTTTCCCCAGAGATGTTTAAATGGCCAGTGACAACCCAAGTGCCTCCAGTTAAAATATTGACTGCATTATGTATGTTTTGTGTGTACATATTTACATTGTTGATATCCTGACTCTCCCCAGTGGGGATCCAAAGCAACCCATGTTGTTCTTCTCTCCTCCATTTTATTGTCACAACAGCCATGACAGGGACCAAGGTCGCCCAGCAGCCTTCCATTGGAGAGTGGAATTCCAACCAAGTCTCCCATATTCTTATCTGACAACTAACTACTACACCATGCTGGCTTTCAAAAGTATATAATCAGTCTTGTCAGGCTCTGGGAGATCTCAGTATTTAATGATCAGATGGAGAATTATTCCAATATTTATGGACAAGAATGGTCAAAATCTTCTCCATTAGAAACATTCGTAATGAATTCCTGAAGAATCCTAAGAAGAAGAAGAAGAAGAAGAAGAAGAAGAAGAGATTGGATTTATACCCCGCCCTCCACTCCCCAAGGGAGTCTCAGAGCGGCTTACAAACTCCTTTCCCTTCCCCTCCCCACAACAGACTCCCCGTGAGGTGGGTGGGGCTGAGAGAGCTCTGAGACAACTGTCCTTGAGAGAACAGCTGGTACAGAGCTATGGCTTGCCCAAGGTCATCCAGCCAGGTGCAAGTGGAGGAGTGGGGAATCAAACCTGGTTCTCCCAGATTAGAGTCCGCGCACTTAACCACTACACCAAACTGTCTTTGTGTGTACACACACACACACATATGCATATATGCATTTGGAGTAAATATCCTATGTGACGGAACAGGCCCACTTGACCTGCAGACCCTGTTCTGCCCACCCTCTCAGTTGTGTTACCAGCTCCTGGAGAGAGCCATCCCTCTTCCTTTCACTAGGGTATTCACTGCCACCACCTGTTCTTTTTAGGGGTCCTGAATGAGAGGAACAGGACTCTCCATCCCCCTTCCCAGTACGGAAGCCTGACCACAAGGTCTCCTGCTCCCCAGTGCCAGATTACCACATAGACCAAATACAGCATTGGGTTCCCCCCCTGGAGGATTGACCACTTGCACCCTGACCCCTTCCCTTTCCTTTGGGGGGCTATGTGTGAGAGTCCTACAGAGTCAGTCACCAACAAGTGTCCTTAAACAGGAATGCTTTATTGAGAAAGGTCTGCTATTGTAATCTACACTTCTTGTGTTAGTAATGGCTGACACAGCCCCAAGCAGGATAATTATACAGAATTCGGGGTCTGGTAAGGAATTGCAACCAATCACCAAGCCAAAGAAAAGGCACTCAAAATACTGGTTTACGGTTCCCAGGAAAAAAGCGGGAAGAATGAGAGTCAGACAGGAGAAGAGATACATGGGCAGGCACCAGCAGTCTCCCAAGGTCAGAGCAGCTCAAAGAGCAATAAGCATGCCTTGAGAAATATAACATTCCACAGGCCCGACGTCAAGGGTTCACTCATCCCACCTCCCAGGCAGGAGATGGCAGCATTAGCTGACATTCTTCCTCCCCAAAGCTCCCCCTGTCCCCCCAGGTTTCAGCGGATACAATTTATGGAAGGCACGAAGCAATGCAGGAGCGTTAACATGTTCAGCAGCAACCCATTAATTTTCTTCCGGTCCAAAGTCTTTCCAGTGCACTAAATATAATAAGCAACCACGTTTAAGCTTAGAGTCCAGAATTTGCGCAATCTCATAATGAGGTTCACCATTCAGAATCAGAGGAGGAGGAATTGGTTGCTGGGGCCGCCAGATATTCGGTCCGGGGTTCCATTTCAATAAGCTGAAATGGAAAACGGGATGCAAAGAGTTCAGTGACTTAGGCAGTTCAAGTTCAACAGTCACCTCATTGATTTTTCAGAGTACTTTAAACGGCCCCACATATTTCCAGCCCAATTTGCAACTGGGCTGTAGAACCCTGATGTTCTTGATTGACAAATACACCAAATCCCTGAGCTGCAAATCCCACCCAGGCACCCTCCCCTTTTTCACTTGCTTTTTATAGTCCATTTTGGCTTTATCCAATGTCTTTCCTATTAAGGGCCAAGAGTCCTGTAATGCTTCCCACCAGCCTTGAGAGTCTCCTGACCCTAGTCCAACAGGGGCGAGTTGCAGCAGGGGGGTTCTAACATATCCACAGGAAGCCATAAAGGAAGAGACACCTGTAGAAGAATGAACTGCATTATTATAACTGTACACTGCAAATGGCAATAAATCAACCCAATTATCTTGTTGATAGTTCAAGAAACAGCGTAAAAACTGTTCAACAACTTAATTGACTTTCGGTTTGGCCATCAGTTTCTGGGTGATAAGCACTGCTGTGAGCTTGCTTCACCCCCAATACTTGCAATAACTCCTGCCAGAAGGTGGCAACAAACTGCAATTTGCAGTCAGAGATTATCTTGCGTGGGATTGAGTGCAGTTTGATTATATTACTCATAAACATTTTGGCCAACAGCTTTGCCGTGGGTATTTGCTTGAATGGAATGAAATAGGTTTGTTTCGTAAACAAATCCACCACCACCCAGATCACCATTTCCCCCTTACTAGGGGGCAGATCTGTGATAAAGTCCATAGAGATCACTTGCCAAGGTCAGCTAGGGGTTGCTAACGGTTTCAAGAGACCAGGGGTCCCCCCCCCCCCCCGGCGTTTACACATTAAACAGTTTTGGCAGGAGTTCACATAAGATGATACATCTCCATGCATGCGTGGCCACCAGAATTGGTGTTACAGCAAATGAACTGTTTTCAAATATCCAAAGTGGCCCAATAGTTTAGCCTCAAAAGCAGAGTACATAACTTCCCTCCGGAAGGAGAGAGGAACAACAGTTTATCACCTTTGTACCAACAACTATCAGAATTGAAATTTCGAGAAAAATTCAGCCCACCAGAGCTGTTTGGCATTCAAAGTTCTATGAGTCTTAAGTGCCTTGAGGTTTTTGTGATCAGTCCAAACCTTAAATGGGGTGCATGCCCCTTCCAACCAGTGGCGCCACATAGTCAGTGCCATCTGAATGGCTGCAGTCTCTTATCCCAAACCACTCAGTTACGTTCAGTCTCCCTGAACTTTTGGGACACATAGGCGAGGGGGTGCAGCTTTCCATCATCCCCTTCTTGGAGGATTGCCCCCCCATGGCCACATCTGAAGCATCCACATGTACAATTATTTTTTTATTTTCGTCAGGGTGCACTAATGCAGGCTCAGAGGTAAACATAGTCTTAAGAGCCTCAAACACCTTTTGGCACTCGGGTCCAATCGAGACGCACACCCGGTCTTGTGGACTCTGGTCCCTTCCCCTTTGTTTCCAATAAAACTGTGAGGGGTAGGCAACATTGGGCGAAATTTTCGATGAATGTGTGGTAAAAAATTTGCGAACCCTAAAAAACTCTGGAGTTGTCAGCGGGTTTGGGGGGGCTCCTAATCTACCACAGCTGCCACCTTGGCAGGGTCCATCTCTAAATCTCAGGGAGATATGCGATACCCCAAAAAGTCAATTTCCGACTTGTGAAACTGACATTTGGACAGCTTAGCAAAAAGCTTATGTGCCCGACGGGTGGTGAGAACTTCGTGCAGCAATTTTACATGTGACTCCCAATCCGGGGAGTATAAAAGGATATTATCTAGATAGAGGGACCCCTTTAAACAGGTGCTTGTGCAACGCTTCATTTATTAAATTCATAAAAACTCCGGGTGCCCCTTGAAGTCTGAACGGCATCACCAGGTATTCGAACTGGCCCAGGGGTGCATTGAACGCAGTCTTATACTCATCCCCCTCCCGGATGTGCACTCAGTAGAATGCATCCCGAAGATCCAGTTTGGAGAATACTTTTTCCTGGGCCGCCTCCGCCAGGAGATCTTCAATCAAAGGGAGGGGGATGGAGGTTGACACCACATTCAGCCCTCAATAGTCTGTGCACAGCCTTAACCCCCCATCTTTTTTTTTCCAGAACAGTACAGGGGCTGCGAAGGGGGAGGTTGCGGGCCGAATGAACTCCCGCGCCAAGTTTTTGTCAGTGAACTTGCGTAGTTCCACCCTCTACACGGGGCTCATTGAATACAATTTCCCTTTGGGCAAGTTATGACTCGGTAACAATTCAGTAGCACAGTCAGTGTTTCTGTGAGGGGGTAACTCATTGGCCTCAGTTTCCTCAAACACCTCATTAAGTCCCGATACTCCACAGGGATAGTTTCAAATTCCTCCCTGGCCGTGCAGGCATTGAGAGGTGGAGTTGCAGTTGCTTGCCCCCATTGGGGCTGCCACCGGTGTGCTGCGCAGCGGTCGGTTACAAAACACACCTTCTCTTTGCTCCATACAATGTAAGGATCGTGAAAGCTCAGCCAAGGACTCCCCAATACCATAGGGAACTGAGTGTGGGGGTTAATGACAAAAGTTCTTTTCTCCCAGTGCTCCCCAGTCCCAACAATTAATTGCTCAGTCTCACATGAACAGGGTTCTTTCATCTCTGACCCATCCATCTGGGTGAATTGTAAGGGTTCATCCAAAGTTGTCACCCCAATTCCCAGGCCTGTGACTACTATTGTGCTTATCAGGTCTCTAGCACACCCCGAGTCAATGAGGGCCTGTACCCTGACTTGGGTTCCTAGGTTTGGGTTGACTACTGTGAGTATAACGTAAAGGAGAGGGATGGGATTGCTCACCACTGGTGGCACCGATTGTTGAGGGACCTACTAAGTAGCGCCGTTTAGAGCAGGTCCTCCCAGTTTCCTGCTAGGTAGCTTCCACTACTGCCACTCACTCTTGCGCCTGCTGAGCTTCGAGTTGTATGGCTTGGGGCTTCGGGGCATGGGGTCCCGTTGTACCATTAGGGGCAGTGATCGGTGGAGTTAACACTCCCTTGGGGGCCCCTGCCAGACAGGATGAAGTGTAATGGCCAGCTTCTCCACAGCGTAGGCAGAGCTCCTGTTTCAGTTGTAGGTCTCGGAGGTCCCAAAGAGATTGTTTCAATTTGGGCTTGGCCGGCTTCCTGGAAGCTACTGGGGTTTTTGGGACCGGCTTTGGGACATGCATATGGATAAGCTGGAATCTGCCTTCTGCATCTTCCGCCTCCCTCACCCAGGCCGCCAGTGATGTGGGGTTCACGTTTCTGAGTACCGTCTCATATACATCGTGATTTAGGCCCTGCCGATATTGCTCAATGAACACAGCTTTCGGCCACCCCTGTATCTTAGCCGCAAATCTTTTAAAAGCAGCGGAGTACTCATGCACAGAGCTGTTCCCTTGCTGCAAGGTGCGGATCTGGTTGCGTGCTTTTTCTTCTCCCATGGGGTCCTCATACTGATGTCTCAATGCCCACATAAACTCTTCATTGCTTCTGAGTTCAGGTCCCGGCATGTTATGGAGGTTCAGGTACAAATCAGCTGCCTCTTCCTGCATCCTTGACCCGATGTAACCGATGCGTTCTTCCTCCGATGGGGAAAGATGGCCCCAGTTCTGGAGAAACCTCCCAGTCGCAATCACAAAAAACTGCAGTTTGTTTGGGTTCCCATCAAACGTGGCATCCAACAACTCCTGAGGCACGGGACATAGTTGTATCACAGGTCCCGGAGCTGCAGGCCCGGGAGGGACTCCCCCAGGACCCGGTCCCACGGGAACCCCTTGTGGTTGAGGGAGCAGTTGTGGAGGAGGAGGAGGGGGTGTTGTGGCCTCTTCTTCGTCTTCCCCTTTGATCACAGCTGCAATCACTCTAGGAAGGTCTAGGAACATCTCCGTCATCTCCTTTTGCATCATCTGGTTCATAGCCTCGAACCTCCGATCCATTTGAGCCCATAGATCACCAGGGGCCCCCGTATCCCTGGGAAGTCTGGGTACTGCTGATACCATTGGGAGCTTGACCTTGCCCAAGGTAGAGCCGCAACGTGGTGTCGACCACGTTTCCAGCGGGGTGGTGGCAAACTGCGTCCAGGAATATTGGCTCTGCCGTGGTCTATCGTAGACCCACCGACTTGTAGTCGTAATCATGACCTCTTCTGCAGGAGACACTAGCCCCTCCGTGGGTGCAGTGGATGCAGGTATCTTCTCACCACCCATCGTTGGGTGCAGGGTAAGATCCCAAGGTAACTCTGTGAAAGTCCTACAGAGTCAGTCACCAATAAGTGTCTTTAAATAGGAATGCTTTATTGAGAAAGGTCTGCTGTTGTCATCTACACTTATTCTGTTAGTAATGGCTGACACAGCCCCAAGCAGGACAATTATACAGAATTCAAGAAGGGGTCTGGTAACAAATTGCAACCAATCACCAAGCCAAAGAAAAGGCGCTCAAAATACTGGTTTATGGTTCCCAGGGAAAAAGCGGGAAGAATGAGAGTCAGACAGGAGAAGAGATACATGGGCAGGCACCAGCAGTCTCCCAAGGTCAGAGCAGCTCAAAGAGCAATAAGCATGCCTTGAGAAATATAACATTCCACAGGCCCGACGTCAAGGGTTCACTCATCCCACCTCCCGGGCAGGAGATGGCAGCATTAGCTGACACTATGCAGTACAAAGAATTGTCACCAGCATTGAAGAGCAAAATATTTATTTTAAAAGAAAATGTTTACAAGCATACTTTAGCACCACACCAGATCAGCAATACAGAAACAAAAGAAATTTGTTTATAAACTGATCCTCTTTCCCTCTCCTCTAAACATACCTGATGTTAACAATAGGGTAGGCACCTAGTATTAAAAATTCTCTAAAGCTCTTCCATTACCTTCCAGCTCCCTGCAGGCCTGCCCCAGACTGCATGGTCAAAAATGGCTGCTGGCATGCAGACCAGACCTCAGTAGTCTGTTCTCTTCCAAGGAACAGCACCAACAGACCCTTCCTCCTTGGAGCACTTTTATTAAACCAGTGTCTCCACCCATTTTACATCCCTCCCTGCACCCCTTTTGACCTGGTCTGCCCAGGGGTCATGCAGGTGGGCCCTGGGACACCCAGGTGTATCCTGGGAGCCCTCCAGGAAGGCATTCTGGGAAATCTCCAGGAGCCCCCTAGAGAATCCCCAGTGAACTTCCTATCCAGGTAGATACATTTCTATAGCTGGAATTTGTCAGGTGATTGATACGGGTTTCCTGCTATCCAAAGGAAAGAGGAAAAAACAGGAATGCTTTTAAAACTCAGGGGGATGGTGTCTCCACATCCTACATAACCATCTTCCAGTCAACATCTTCATTAAGCCCCACAAGTAGTGCTGTCATTAATGTACACTTTAATGTAAACCACTTGCCTCCGAAGTCTCTGGTATGGTTCTGTTCAATTAAACCTCCTCAGTGACCCAAAACCACAGATCCTTTTCAGCAAGTCTCAGAGCAGAAAAATGCTTGGAGAGTAGAGCTTGCAACTTTTTACCTCTCATGCGACTCTTACCTTCACCGATTCTGGTCTTGATCATCCTGGTAGTTATCCCAATGTACAGTTATTTGTAAGGACCTTGTGCCTGAAATCTGAACGCAGACCTCTGTGCCCTGGCAGAGCATCCTATGGCCGCCTGTTCCTTCAAAGAGCGGACTTTTAAGACAGCGTTTTTAGTGGCCACTCCGTGTCAGTAAACTGGGAACTCTGCATTTTTTGTGAAGATAGGGTGGTCTTGCCTACCCATCCTACTTCCTTTCCCAAAGTAAATTCTTTCTTTCACAGATTGGTGGAGACAGTGTTGCGCTCTTTCCGTCCTGAACTGGTACACAAACAGGGAAGTGAGTGGCACTGCTTAGATGTCAAGCCCCCCCTTAACGTCTATTTACCTTGGGCTGAGGATTTTCATAAATCGGAGGTGATGTTTGTTTCCTTTTGTAGTTTCTCCTTTGGGAGAAGATTACCCATGTCTGAGGACGTGTTGTTTTTTAAAAGACAATGCTCGGGGTAAGGAGGCACCGTAGGGTCTCAAGAGCTCATTCTCTCAGGGGAGCAGCCGCTTACGCAGCTTATCGCTCAGTCCTTCCCAGGGCTTTTTTTGTAGAAAAAGCCCAGCAGGAACTCATTAGCATAATAGGCCACACCCAATGGCAGAAACTCATTAACATATTAGGCCACACACCCAACACGGCAGTTCTTTCCCAGGATTGGCTTCCCCAGGTGCCCTGTGGCTTGTGGGGTGCATGGGGAACTCAAAAGAAGGAAGGCGGTTTTTGGATTGGGCTTCCCCAAGCGCCCCGCAGCTTGCAAGGCACCTGGGGAACCCGGGGGGGAGGCTGTAGGTGTGGTCAACTCAGAAGCCAGCCAGAACTCCGTTCCTGTGCGTTCCTGCCCAAAAATAGCCCTGGTCCTTCCAACGGAGACAGCTTGCAGTGCAGCCATGTTGAGATCTATCCATACGTCTGGCCACGCATATATATCATTGCTGTATAGACCAGTCGGTGGCCTTCGGGAGGGGAGTCTCCAGCAGATGGTGGTCAGTCAAGAGTGTGGCTGCCCTGCCATCAGGAGTGCACTGGGGCAGTCGCAACTGCAGCAACCCACGGACCTTCCATTACCTCCTGGTCTGGTCTCCACTTGCTTCCACTTTCTGTGGTTGCTTACATGGCTGCAAGGGGGGGGGGAGGAATTGGAAAGAAGAAGAAGATTTATACCCCGCCCTTCACTACCTGAAGGAGTCTCAGAGCGGCTTACAATCTCCTGTCCCTTCCCCTCCCCACAACAGACACCCTGTGAGGTAGGTGGGGCTGAGAGAGCTCTGACAGAAACTGCTCTTTTTCAAGAACAGCTGTGCCAGAACTATGGCTTGCCCAAGATCATCCAGCAGGTGCAATTGGAGGAGTGAGGAATCAAACTTGGTGCAGTTGCTGCCGCACATGTCAAATCTTTTGAAGTAAAGTGACTGGGAATGCCCATCCAAACTTTGCCTACCAGTGACTCTGTACTGAAGCCGTTCCAAGGCATGTTGTTGGTTTATTTCTCAAAAAGGTGATTACATTGTTTATGGTTTGCAGATTAGAAAACTAAAAGCACAACTGGAAGAAAAGCAGACCAGTAACAGTGATAATTTGCATTTGGAAGATGGAATCTTAGAAAATGGCACAGAAACACATGTGATTGATATTCAAAGTAAGTTTCCTTCCTTATTCAAAATTCTGTATTCAGTACTCAGTAATACTTAAATTAGGGCCGCGGTGGCTCAGAGGTTAAGACTCTGAGCTGCAGACCAGAAGGTCAGTAGCTCGGCAGTTCGAGACCCAAGTGCCATGTGTCGGAGTGAGCTCCCATATCTTCTTCGTGGTCTCTGTGCATCACACCTCTGGGATAAAGTGCGCCTGCGCCGATCCCGATCGGTAATCTTCAAAGCCAAACGGATTTTCGCACCAGCTCCCCGGTCACGTGCACGCCCCTTTCGCATGACCCAGGGAGAGGCACGAGGATCCCGCCAGTTCTCTTCTGACCGCCGCGTCATGAGGATCCCCTCTTCGCTTCGGTTGGTAGTTTACATTCTTTTCCTCTTGGAAAGCCTTTTGGACTATTTCTTCTCCTAATTGACCTACGGACTGTGATTTGGACTTGATTTTGGACTCCCGTTACTTCTTCCTCCCGCTCGGCCTATGGCCCAGGGGTGGGGGTTCTTCAAACGCTGCTTGAAGTGTGGCAGTAAGATTGCACCCCCGGACAAGCACTCTCTTTGCTTGCTGTGCCTTGGTGAGTCTCACCGAGTTGACTCTTGCTCCAGCTGTGCCACTTTTTTGAAGCAGACCTGCAAGAATCGAGCGGCCAGACTTCGAGTGGCCCTCTTGGAATCAGCGCTGTCTCCGGTCGTGTCTTCCGCTGACATTTCGGGAGCCTCGCCATCAGCGCCGACGGCCCCGGCTGCATCCCCGGCACGGAGCACCATCGGTACCGACAAACCGGCACCGAAACGACCACTCCCTTTGCCTGATACCCCTGCAAAGAAACGCAGAGAGGGCAAAGAGGACAAGGGCAAGCACAAGCACAGGAAGACTCCTAGTGCTCCGTCGACGCATCCTGCGTCTGACTCAGCCCAGCTCAGGCCCGTGCAGCTTGACCCTCCCAGTTGCGAGTGATCCCGGGGCAGTCCTACCTCCCCGATGCTGCGATCCATCCAGCTGACGGATTCGGATCTCGATATCGACCTGACTCAGGTCCCCCGAGATAGCCCGGAGCCAGGGACGGACCAACTTCCGACACCAAGAGTGGATCGAGATTGGCGTCCTCCTTACTCCCCGGCACCGTGGGACGCTCGACAGTGGAGATACCTCTACGGCTCCTACCCTCCACCACCACAATGGTATCCTCCCGAATGGGATCATCAATCGACATAGTCTAGGGTCTCTCGATGCCGAGACCCTCCGCCGCCGAGACCGATGTCGACTCCGAAACATCCGCCCAATGCTGATCGTCCTCCTCCTTTTCCATCACAGGAACCGTCGAGCCTGACTCCGCTGTCACCATCGGAGCCCTCCAACAGATCGATACTGGAATCTTCAGCTTTCTCAGTCTCGGGCGATGAGTTGCCCTCCCGTCTGTCTCCTACCCCTCATGTCGCTGATGACCTTTCGATCTCTCCCTCTGAAGACGTAAAGTCCTATGGAGAGCTTGTTAAACGTATGGCACATTCGCTAGCCCTGGCCACGGTCCAGCCGATCCCGACGGCCACAGACACTATCTTCGACATTGTACAGATGGATACCTTTACTGCAGTGGCCCTGCCTCTCATTTTGGTCGTCATGACTACCGCTAAGGAGTCCTGGGCGTACCCCTCTTCTGCTCCTATCTCTAGTAAGAGATTGGATCACATGTATAAGATCCAAGAACCGGGAGCCGAGTTCCTGTTTGTCCATCCTAAACCGAACTCAGTGATTGTGACTCCTTCCGTCAAGGGCCGAAGAGGACATTCCTCCCCTCTAGATAAGGAAGGGCGGAAACTAGACTCTTTTGGCAGGCGCTTCTATTCTGCTGGTGCACTGGGCATAAAGACAGCAAACTACACAGCCTGTATGAGCAGGTACCAATACATGCTCTGGGAGCAAATGACTGCACTCATTGCCTTCCTTCCCGAGGACAAGGAATGCCTTGCCAGGAAGATCCAAAAAGAGGGCATGACTCTAGCAAAGCATCAGCTCACTGCTTCCAAACACTCTGCAGACGTAGCTGCTAAGACGCTCACTTCAGCAGTGTCTCTCAGGTGACATGCCTGGCTAAGGTCGACCTCTCTTCCCCAGGATACAAAATCCCTGGTGGAGGACCTTCCCTTTGAGGGCGAGGGTCTCTTTAGCTCTACAACGGATACCATCCTCCATGAACTCGATAAGAACATGAAGACGTCCCATAATCTGGGCGTCTCACAACCCAAGCCGCAGAAGCAGAGATCGTGGCAGAGATCCTGGCCCAAGAAACAACCCCAGAGAGCTCCCACTGAACCCCAATGGCAGAGGTCTTCTTCCTCTTCCTATCAACAGAAGCCATATGGACATAAGCCCCGCTTTCCAGCTGCTTCTGCCTCCAAGTTGAAACCTCCCAAACCGAACAAACAGAGTCTTTGACTCCTGTCTCCGCTCCAGTCCTCCCACCCGCCTGTCACCCTTCCTACCCGCATGGCAACGCATTACTTCCGACAAATGGGCCCTCTCCGTCATTGCCGAGGGTTACCGAATAGAATTCTTCCAGATCCCTCTGGAGTCTTATTTTGTCATCACTCCTCCCTCTGACACCCTGTCGTCAGAAGTCGAAGCCCTCCTGTCCAAAGATGCCATAGAGCCGGTATCTGTCGATCGCCTACAGCAGGGTTTTTACTCCCGCTACTTCACGGTACCAAAGAGGGATGGCGGGCTCCGTCCCATACTGGACCTTCGGAACCTCAATGCTTTTATAGCCTACAGGAAGTTCCGCATGACCACCCTCCAGACCATCCTACCATTGCTGGAGGCCAACTCTTGGATGGTGATGCTAGACTTAAAGGATGCGTATTTCCATGTGACTATCCATCCTTCCTACAGACCGTTCCTTCGTTTTGCGGTTGGTCCGCGTCATTTCCAATGCAAGGCCCTCCCCTTTGGGCTTTCTACGGCGCCTCGTGTCTTCACGAAGCTCATGGCAGTAGTGGTAGCTCACCTCCACCTTCAGGGCGTCCATCTCTACCCTTATCTGGATGATTGGCTCCTTGTTGCACCCTCCGTGACGGCCCTCCAGGACCACATCGCTCTGACCCTTCGTACCCTAGACTCCCTGGGGTTGACGATAAATATGACAAAGTCCATGCTCACTCCTTCCAGACGGGTGCAGTTTATCAGAGCCATTTTGGACTCCCTGCAATGCAGGGCCTTTTTGCCCCCCAACAGGGTGCTGGACATTGTCTCCCTTCTCAGATCCCTTCAGGAAATCAAAGAAGCCACGGCCAGACAGCTGCTCCACCTCCTGGGCCTTATGGCCACGACCACCACGGTTGTCCCCTTTGCCAAGCTGCGGATGAGACCCTTACAACTGTGGTTTCTTCGCCGTTTCCGCCCCAGTATACACCCCCTCTCCAAACGCTTCCGTCTATCGAACTCGGTCTTGGCTGCTCTCACCTGGTGGCTTGTGCCCCGGAACCTTCAGTCGGATGCCCCCTTTCGACTCCCGCCTCCTTCAGCAACCATCACCACGGATGCTTCCCTGTGGGGTTGGGGAGCTCACCTGGATGGACTTTGCGTGGGCAGCAAGTGGGACCCCTCCGTGGCCCACAACCACATCAACTTTCTGGAACTGTTAGCAGTCCTGTATGCAATTCGGTCCTTTTGTCATCTCTTGTCGGGAAGGACAGTGGCTGTCCTCACAGACAATATGACCACCATGTACTACTTCAACCGACAAGGTGGGATGGTCTCCCGCGGCCTCTGCCGTTTAGCTGTGGAACTTTGGGACGAATGCCAGTCGCTCGACATCCATCTGGTGGCGACTCACCTTCCCGGCCTGCTCAGTATACAAGCTGACTTCCTGAGCAGGGGTGGGGCGTCCCTACACGAATGGGAGCTCAACCCCCTCTATCTGACCCCGGTCTTCGACCTTTGGGGTCACCCCTCTGTAGACGTGTTTGCCTCTTGGGAAAACAAGAAGTGTCCCCTCTTTTGCTCCAGGGCCAGCAAGGATCCAGCCTCCCTAGGAGACGGCCTTCTCCTCCCTTGGACGGGGCTGCACCTGTATCTGTTTTCCCCGATTCCTCTGATCCTACGAGTGGTGCACAAGCTGTTGTCGGAACGCCCGTCGGCAATCCTAATCACACCATGGTGGCCGCAGCAACCTTGGTTCCCCACTCTCCTCTGTCTCTCCCTTGGGTCGTACCTTCATCTCCCAACAAACCCAGATCTGCTCTGGATGTACGGGGGCCGGGTGCTTCACCACGATATTCCCAGGTTGAAGCTGACGGCCTGGTTGATTCAACCTCTGGAGTAGACACTCACATTGCTCACGTTCTCCTGAACTCATGTAAACCTTCCACTCGCCACTTGTATGCAGCAAAGTGGACTAAGTTCCTGTCTTTCTTGGCCTCTGTGGGGCGGCCTTCCATTCCGTCTACCCTCAATGATGTCTTCGGGTTCCTTTTGTCCTGCAAGGATAGAGGGCTGTGCCACGCGTCTCTCCGTGTCTACCTCTCGGCCATTTCAGTAAACCATCCTACGATTGATGGCTATTCAGTGTTCTCACACCCTACCACGAAGCAATTTCTGAAAGGGATGCGTCGTCTCTACCCACCAGTTCGGGCCCCCATTCCAGCTTGGGACCTACCGCTGGTCCTTGCCAAGTTAATGGGCAAGCCTTTCAAACCTATGGCTTCCTGTAGCCTTCAGCTTCTTTCATGGAAAGTTGCTTTCTTAGTAGCCATCACTTCGGTACGACGTGTGAGTGTGTTGTCGGCTCTTCGCTGCGATCCTCCATACCTCACGTTCCATCATGACGCCGTTACCTTGGCTCCTGATGTTGCCTTCTTACCCAAGGTAGTCTCTGATTTCCATATCAAGGCGGACATTACCTTACCGGTGTTTTTCCCTGATCCTCAGGATCTGGTACAACGTGGTTTACATTCCCTCAACGTCAAGAGAGCTCTCTCATTCTATTTGCATCGGACAAAGTCGTTCCGCAAGTCTCCAGCTCTCTTCGTCGCTTATGCCTTGCCCAGGCAGGGACAGAAACTGTCGTCTCAAAGACTCTCGAAATGGATCGTGGAGATGATAAAACTTGCATACCTCCTAGCCAAGAGGCCATTACCGGTGTTCCTGCGGGCTCATTCCACTTGAGCCGTAGCTGCCTCTACGGCGTTCCTCAAAGGCATCCCCCTGGGAGACATCTGCAATGCTGCTACTTGGACATCTCCTCATACGTTTGTGAAGCACTACGCTCTTGACATCCGTGTCCATCAACGCTCTGTGGTGGGCCGTGCATTTCTGCAAGCAGCTCAGGTGTGAAACCTTCAGCACCCGCCTCCAGGTAGGTGGTGTGTTTATTGCTCACTATTCTCCCAGAGGTGTGATGCACAGAGACCACAAAGAAGATATACAGGTTGCTTACCTATAATTGGAGATCTTCGAGTGGTCATCTGTGCATTCACACCACCCGCCCTCCTTCCGCTCTGCTTTCGGTCTTCCCTTTTTTTCTCTTGGGGGCTGTTGGCAGCGGTCAGACGGAACTGGCGGGATCCTCGTGCCTCTCCCCGGGTCATGCGCAGTGGGGCGTGCACGTGACCGGGGAGCTGGTGCAAAAATCCATTTGGCTTTGAAGATTACTGATCGAGATCGGCGCAGGCGCACTTTATCTCAGAGGTTTGAATGCACAGATGACCACTCGAAGATCTCCAATTACAGGTAAGCAACCTGTATTTCTGGTCCCAGCTCCCACCAGTCTAGCAGTTCAAAAGCAAGAAAGTGCAAGTCAATAAATAGGTACTGCTTCGGTGGGAAGGTAACAGTGTTCCGTGTGCCTCGGCGTCTAGTCATGCCAGCCACGTGACCGTGAAGAAGTCTTTGGACAGCACTGGCTCTTTGGCTTGGAAACGGAGATGAGCACTGCCCCCTAGAGTCAAATTCAACTGGCTTTCAAGCAAGGGTAACCTTTACCTTTAATACTTAAATTATTACCATTGCTGTAATCAGTACTTCAAATAAATTAATATTTGTCATTCAGATTAGAAATGACTATCTTGCCTGCTCTTGCTATTTGTTACAAGTTACCGCTGGCTCAAACTGTTCCTCCCTTGAGACATCCATGACTATTTGCTGCTTGCAAAAGCCAGTTGCCAATTAATCTGTGAGAAGGGAATTCTTGCATCATATGGAATCAAATGGGTAATCTTTCTTCTGTTGCCAAGCAGATGTGGGCAGAAGTACTCACAGGATGGTCAAAGATGACTGATGTAAATAATAGGATTCACATCCTGGTGGCAATATGCACACGCACTTGGAGATATGACACTAAGTTCCAGCTGGTTAGTAAGGCTTCACCAGTGTGTCCTGAGAATCAGGAGAGCATGTTGGAAGGGAGTTGCCCTAAAAGACTGACACAACCACTTTTAACTTTAAAAGCGGTAACTTCTCTGATATGAGGGGACATGTGAGGAGAAAACTGAAAGGAAAAGTAGAAAGGGTCAAAACCACCGGGGAAGCTTGGAGACTATTCAAAATTACAATCCTGGAGGCTCAGAGAAAATATATACCGCAGGTTAGGAAAGGCACAAATAGGTATAGAAAAAAGCCTGCATGGTTAATGAACAAAGTAATGGAAGCTGTAAAAGGTAAGAAGGATTCCTTTAAGCAGTGGAAAGCTAGTCTCAGTGAGGCTGATAAAAGGGAACACAGGCTGTGGCAAATAAAATGCAAGTCTGTGATCAGGCAGGCAAAAAGGGAATATGAGGAGCATATCGCAAAAAACATAAAGACCAACAATAAAACTTCCTTTAAATACATTAGAAGTAGGAAACCAGCCATGGCGGCATTGGGGCCCGTAGATGACCAAGGGGTAAAAGGTGTACTGAAGGATGATAGGGAAATGGCTGAGAAGCTGAATGCATTTTTTGCCTCTGTCTTCACTGTGGAAGATGAGAAGTGCTTGTCCACTCCAGAACCACTGACCTCGGGAGGGGTGTTGAAAGACCTGAGACAGATTGAGATGACAAGAGAGGAGGTCCTACGACTGATAGTCAACTTAAAAACAAATAAATTACCGGGCCCGGATGGCATACATCCGAGAGTCCTGAAAGAACTCAAATGTGAACTTGTGGATCTCCTGACAAAAATATGTAATCTTTCCTTAAAATCTGCCTCCATTCCTGAGGACTGGAAGGTAGCGAATGTCACTCCCATCTTTAAAAAGGGTTCCAGAGGAGATCTGAGAAATTACAGGCCAGTCAGTCTGATGTCGATACTGGGTAAGTTGGTGGAAACTGTTATTAAAGAAAAAATTAGTAGGCACATTGATGAACAAAATCTCAAGGAAGACTCAGCATGGGTTCTGTAAGGGAAGATCTTGTCTCACTAACCTGTTAGTGTTTTTTGAACAAACATGTGGACAAGGGGGACCCAATAGATGTTGTTTACCTTGACTTCCAGAAAGCTTTTGATAAAGTTCCTCATCAAAGGCTCCTAAGTAAGCTCAGTAGTCACAGGATAAAAGGACAAGTCCTTTTCTGGATCAAAAACTGGCTAATTAAAAGGAAACAGTGAATATAAATGGCCAATTTTCTCAGTGGAGGGAGGTAAGCAGTGGGGTACTGCAGGGATCAGTACTCGGTCCGATGTTTTTTAACTTGTTTATTAATTATTTGGAGTTGGAAGTAAGCAGTGAAGTGGCTAAATTTGCAGATGACACAAAGTTCAGGGTGGTGAGACCCAGGTAGGATTGTGAGGCACTCCAAAGGGATCTGTCGAGGATGGGTGAGTGGGCATCAACGTGGCAAATGGGGTTCAATGTGGCCAAGTGCAAAGTGATGTACATTGGAGCCAAAAATCCTAACTATAAATACACATTGATGGGGTCCAAACTGGCAGAGACTGACCAAGAGAGAGATCTTGGCGTCGTAGTAGATAACTCAATGAAAATGTCGAGACAGTGTGCGACTGCAATGAAAAAGGCCAACCCTATGCTGGGGGTTTTAGGAAGGGAATTGAAAACAAATCAACCAGTATCATAATGCCCCTGTATAAATCGATGGTGTGATCTCATTTGGAGAAATGTGTACAGTTCTGGTCACCACACCTCAAAAAAGATATTATAGCTTTGGAAAAAGTGCAGAAAAGGGCAACTAGAATGATAAAAGGGTTGGAACACTTTCCCTGTGAAGAAAGGTTGAAGAGCTTGGGGCTCTTTAGCTTGGAGAAACGACGGCTGAGGGATGACATGATCAAGGTTTATAAGATTATGCATGGGATAGAGCAGGTAGAGAAATAAGTACTCTTCTCCCTTTCTCACAATACAAGAACTCGTGGGCACTCCATAGGTTAGAACAGATAAAAGGAAGTACTTCTTCACCCAAAGAGTGATTAACACGTGGAATTCACAGGAGGTGGTAGCGGCTACAAGTGTGGATGGCTTCAAGAGGGAATTAGATAAACATATGGAACAGAGGTCCATCAGTGGACTATTAGCCACAAAGTCTAGATAGGAACTCTCAGTTTGGGGCAAGTGATGCACTGTATTCTTGGTGCTTCAGGGGGCAACAGTGGGAGGGCTTCTAGTGTCCTGGCCCCACTGCTGGACCTTCTGAGGGCACCTGGTGTTTTTGGCCACTGTGTGACACAGAGTGTTGGACTGGATGAGCCACTGGCCTGATCCAACATTGGCTTCTCTTATGTTCTTATAAGGTTTCTAGGGATGAGTGTTCATTGCAGTGCAGCCAAAGGGCCCAGGTTTCACTTCCAGAATGAAAACTAAAAATAGAATAAAAACGACAGAAGTTCAGTGGTATATCCTCTAGCTTGACTTATTAACCACTGTAGTCTGAGAAACATTAGATTTAATCATTGGAAAATGCTGATATGTGAACTGCCTCATATTGACAGTATAGATATTTTATAGTGTGATCGTTTTAATGTCCATGGATTGTATAACTAGAACCTCATAAAGAATTGTTTTGATTGCTGTCACGACATTTTTAATTTATTTAGGAGATGCAAATAGACAAGTCAGTGATCTCAAGTTTAAACTTACAAAGGCTGAACAAGAGATTACTGCACTGGAACAGAATGTAAGTGTATGGCATGCTCATGGGACTCTTTTGTTGTTTCTTATCTAAAAATGCTGTGGAGCAAACCTCTGAGGCTCTGATCCTAAGCATATATGCTACAGTTCCTCCCGAAACTCAAAGTGAAACAAACTTTAATTTCAGTTCCAATCATATGTACTTTAATATAAAGTGCAGTTTTTCAAATATGAAATGGTCGTTGTCGGCATACGGCTTATTACTGCCACTCTCTAGGAGGGGAACTGTTATTGGTGGGCTGTCCTCTTGCTGGGAATGGCTGCTCCAGAGCCTATGGATCTGAGTGGGCAAGGTGACTTCTGGGCTATCCAGAGGCGTGCTCCGAACAACAAGTCTTTGGTTTTGTTTTGTTTTTTTAAATGTTTTGGAATCCTTTCTCCACTGTGTACAACAAATTAGTACATAACCTAGTTTTGAGCCATTTGTTTGGCATGCTCATATTTTTCATGCCTCTGCCAGCTGAAAATTCAATACATAAATATACAGCTTGGGAGAGAGTATTCAGTTATGACCTTGTTCAGGCAATGAGTCTGAATACAGGTCTTCACTCGAGTACATTGAAGTAATTGTCCCAGATTAGAAAGCAATTTGGGGGCTAGATTACCTGGGAAAATATCTGTGGGCAAGGAGCATGGAACAAATTAATCCAACATGCTTTGTGAAGAGTTCTGCCAATAACAAAGTGATGGTTCCTGGGCCGCCAAAATGAAAAAAAGATCACTAGGATTATTTTGTCCTACTTAATCTTACTGTTAAATTCCTTTCCTGTTAGGTAATACGACTGGAAAGTCAAATTGCTCGCTATAAAACTGCTTCAGAAAATGCGGAAAGGATAGAGGATGCACTGAAAGCAGAAAAACGTAAACTCCAAAGAGAGGTAATCCATACATCTAACTATCTAAATGAAACATCAATCACCAGAATTAATTATAGAAGACTGATTGCTGTTCCTCAGTTGATTGAATACAAAACTTGTTTTCAAGTTTCCATGTAAAGGTAACCCCACTATGACTTCAGTGTTTCCTAAGCCAATAAATGCAAATATACTCTTATACCTGAATGTTCCAGTTGCGTACTTTTCTGCTACGGGAACAGAACCACCAGCTTCCAGAGTTGCTCCTAAACCCCCATGGGGGAAATACGTGATAAAACAGTAAGCACTGCTTTTCCCCACTCCAGAATTGTAGTCCCTGAAGGGAACGAAAAATAGTTGGTTTCAACTGTCCAAAGAAGGCTTTACTAGATCCAGATTTCCAAATAAATTAGCTCGTTAAACAAACCCTGTTACTTTCCCTTTTTGATATTTTGGGTGAGAGCTGTCACAGTCTGCTCATTGGTCTAGAACCCAGAAGACTTTAGATTCACTAGCTGATTTATGTAATCCACTCTGTCTTCTGTCTTAAAAAGAGACTGTTTCACAAGGATAAATGAGCTACTGAGGACTCTGTACCCATCTGTAAATATAATTTCTTTTTCCATTTGTTTATTTTCAGCTTCGTTCAGCATTGGATAAAACAGAAGAGCTTGAAATAAGCAATGGCCATCTACTTAAAAGGCTTGAGAAGATGAAAGCCAATCGGAGTGCTTTATTTTCTCAGCAGTAGATGGCGGCTTTCCCTGGAAACCACTTGACTAAAAAGGGCAGCTGTTTGGCAAAGGCTCATGCTTGTATCTGGGATGTTTTGTTTTGTTTCAGGCCTTTTGAGAAGAACAAACATCTAACATTTGCCATGTTCTGCCAGACTGAGGTTCTACCTACACAGATTCAGATCTGCTGCACTATATGCATAAAAATAACTGCTTCCAGTGTCTGCTCTTGTAGATGCCCTTCCACTCTTGAAAGGCATGCAGTGCAATACCTGTATGCCATCTAACAAGCACACTGGGCATCCTGCAAACTCCTCGTCCGAAAAGACATGGCAGCTGGCTGTTGACGTTTTGGGAATGGTAGTGAAAGTATAAAATGGAACTTGGATTTTCTTTATTTATCATTGAATAAAAGGGAAATGAATAACTTTTGGATTCCCACCCCTTGTGGCAGTATCTCCAGCAATAGTGATAGTGATAGCAGCCTCTTCACCGACTAAGCACTGTGGAACCACAAGCCATTAGGAAGCACGGCTCCTTCAGCGGAAGTCATGGAAGCATACTGTCCTGGAAGCAAAAGTGACCTTAAATGACTTTGCTAATAAAACTTAGAAGTGGTGGAGAGATTTTTTTGCACCTGTTCAGTCACTAAGACTGATTTATTTCAAGGTCAATAGGCAATAGCTTCACTTAAAGAAATTGCAGCTTTTTATTTGTATTTAATCTTGTGTTTAGAAATAAAGTAAATGATTTCTTTTAAATGTAATGTTGCAAAAAAATAAATAAAACTGAATTCCCACGTTTTGAAAATGTATTTTCATTTCATGGAAGGGAAGGAGGCCTGGCATAGCCCAGCCTGGTTAGATCCCAGAAGCTCAGCAGGGCCAGTGCTTGGAAGGGAGACCACCAACGAAGACTCTGCAGAGGAAGGCCATGGCCCACCACTTCTGCTTCTCCCTTGCCTTGGAAGACCCTTGCTGGGGTCAGTGCTTGGAAGGGAGACCACCAAGGCAGACTCTGCAGAGGAAGGCCATGGCCCACCACTTCTGCTTCTCACTGGTCTTGGAAGACCCTTGCTGGGGTCAGTGCTTGGAAGGGAGACCTCCAAGGAAGATTCTGCAGAGGAAGGCCATGGCCCACCACCTCTGCCTCTCCCTTGCCTTGGAAGACCCTTGCTGGGGTCAGTGCTTGGAAGGGAAACCACCAACGAAGACTCTGCAGAGGAAGGCCATGGCCCACCACTTCTGCTTCTCACTGGTCTTGGAAGACCCTTGCTGGGGTCAGTGCTTGGAAGGGAGACCTCCAAGGAAGACTCTGCAGAGGAAGGCCATGGCCCACCACCTCTGCCTCTCCCTTGCCTTGGAAGACCCTTGCTGGGGTCAGTGCTTGGAAGGGAGACCACTAAGGAAGACTCTGCAGAGGAAGGCCATGGCCCACCACCTCTGCCTCTCCCTTGCCTTGGAAGACCCTTGCTGGGGTCAGTGCTTGGAAGGGAGACCTCCAAGGAAGACTCTGCAGAGGAAGGCCATGGCCCACCACTTCTGCTTCTCACTGGTCTTGGAAGACCCTTGCTGGGGTCAGTGCTTGGAAGGGAGACCTCCAAGGAAGACTCTGCAGAGGAAGGCCATGGCCCACCACCTCTGCCTCTCCCTTGCCTTGGAAGACCCTTGCTGGGGTCAGTGCTTGGAAGGGAGACCTCCAAGGAAGACTCTGCAGAGGAAGGCCATGGCCCACCACCTCTGCCTCTCCCTTGCCTTGGAAGACCCTTGCTGGGGTCAGTGCTTGGAAGGGAGACCTCCAAGGAAGACTCTGCAGAGGAAGGCCATGGCCCACCACTTCTGCTTCTCACTGGCCTTGGAAGCTGGGATCGCGATAAGTCAGCTGCGCTTTGACAGCTCTCTACACACAGACATATTTCATTTCACATTCTATTTACTATTCACACTTTTTGTTGTTCAGTTGCACAGTTGAGTCCAGCTCTTCATGACCCCATGGTCCACATCATGTCAGCCTCCCCCCACCCCATCTTCCATCGTGCTCTGGAGTTTGTTTAATTTCATGTCCATTGCATCGATGACACTGTCTAACCACCTCATCCTTTGCCGTCCCCTTCTTCGACCTTCAATTTTTCCCAGCATCAGGGTCTTCTCAGTGAGTGCTCCCTTTTCATTTGGTGGCCGGTGGCCCCGTCCACACGAGTGAGATAAGCCAGACGGGAATCGACACAAATTTGCACCGGTGCAATTTGCACCGCTTTTGCAGGATCACACAGGTCCATGGATCTGTGAGGGCAAACCGCTGCTGCGTGATCACATGAGTTGTTTTTTTTTCCGGCCGTTTTCAGTGCGCTTATTCACTTCTACAAGGGATCGATGACTTGCCTCTCCACCCTCAGGGTCGTCCGATGATGCGCATACTGGGACAAGTGGGGGGACCAAAAAGCCCACTCCCCAACGCCTCTTGTTTGCGCTGGCGTGATCACACAGGGAAAGGCCAGTTCTGGGCCGTCACAAACCATTTGAGACTGCCTTTTCACTGGTAGCTAAATAAGCCGATTCCCCGCCGGCTCAAAGCGGTTTGCGACAGTTTGACACCAGCTGCAGGACGCTTCCCAGATGTGCTAGTGTGATCATGCCACTTTGAACCGGCGGGAAATCGTCCTTCTTGTGTCACAAATGGGCGCGTATGATCGCACCCAAAGTATTTCAGCTTCAGTATCTGGCCTTCCAGGGAGCAGTCGGGGTTGATTTCTTTTAGGATTGACTGATTTGATCTAGTTTATATTAAATGTAAACAAAACGTGAAAAGTAAATCAAGTAGCTTGCAAAATTTTAGCCCAGTGATTCCCCAACATAGCATTCCACTGCAGCAGGGTGTCCACCAAAGTGCCCATTTGCTTCTTGAGTCTTGGCGGTAAAATCCAAAGGACCTTGAATACAGCAGGCAAAACGCAGGGCACTAGGGGTCTCTCGCAACCAGCATGATGAACCAAAAAAGCACAGAACTCATCCCAGGCATCCCATAGCCAAGTGCCTTCAGCTTAGCTACTGCAGCTTCTTCATATGCATTGGGTAGTCACAGCAGAAGAACACAGAGTGGTATTTTAATTTGAAAAAGCAAGACAACATCTTGCTTATAAGGTATTGTTTGCTTATGAATGTATTCATTCTGGTTATTTATCATATGACAGACTCACACATAGGAAGCATATAATAATATAAAATATGTAACCAAGCATATAATAATATAAAATATGTAATCTATATGACACGGGACGGAGATGGCACTGGTCGCCCTCACAGACAATGTCCGAAGGCACCTGGATCGGGGAAGATCGGCAGTGCTGATGTTAGACCTGTTGGCCACGGTCGACCATCAGCTACTGATCCACCGCCTCACCGATACTGGAATTCAGGGACAAGCCTTGCAGTGGCTTGCTTCCTTTCTCCAAGACTGGGGACAAAGAGTGGCGCTGGGGGGATCAGCTCTCTGAAAGGCACCCACTGGAATGTGGCACCTGCTGGTTTGTGGAGTGCCCTAAGGGGCAGTACTTTCCCCAATGTTATTCAACATCTATAAGCGTCCCCTTACCCAGATTGCCCGGAGGCATGGGCTGGGATATCACCGGTACACAGATGACACCCAGCTCTATCTGTTGTTGGGCAGTTGGTCTGACCCAAAACTGGAAGATCTGGACCTGGCGTTACAAGCTGTAGCTGGGTGGCTTAGGCTGAGCCAACTGAAATTGAATCCAATGAAGATGGAGGTCCTGTGTCAGAGTGGTCCAGGGTTAGGGACCCCACTCCTGACCTTCAGTAGGGTGCCACTGGTGCCAGTGTCAGAGGTTAGGAGTTTGGGAGTGCTCTTGGATGCCTCCTTAACGATGGAGGCCCAGGTAGCAGCCACTGCCAAGTCGGACTTTTACCATCTTCGGCTAATTAGGCAGCTGGTTCCCTTCCTTGAACGTGACAACCTGGCAACAGTGATCCACACTATGGTCACATCAAGACTAGAATAGACTACTGCAATGCTCTCTATGTGGGGCTTCCCTTGTCCCAAATCTGGAAGCTACAGCTAGTGCAGAATGCAGTGGCCAGGCTGTTATTGGGTCTCCCTCTTAGGGAGCCCATTCAACCTGCGTTGAAACCACTGCACTAGCTACCTATAGCACACTGGGTTCGCTTCAAGGTAACACAAGAACATAACAGAAGCTAGTGTTGGATCAGGCCAATGGCACACCCAGTCCAACACTCTGTGTCACACAGTGGCCAAAAACACCAGGTGCTATCAGGAGGTCCAGCAGTGGGGCCAGAAAACTCCAGAAGCCCTCCCACTGTTGCCCCTCACCCCCAAGCACCAAGAACACAGAGCACCACTTGCCCCAGACTGGGAGTTCCTCTCTATACTTTGTGGCTAAGAGCCACTGATGGACCTCTGCTCTTAAGAACCTAAGAGAAGCCCATGTTGGATCAGGCCAGTGGCCCATCCAGTCCAACACTCTATGTCACACACTGGCCAAAAACACCAGGTGCCCTCAGGAGGTCCAGCAGTGGGGCCAGGACACCAGGAGCCCTCCCACTGATGCTACAGCTTGTAACACCAGGTCCAGATCTTCCAGTTTTGAATCAGACCAACTGCCCAACAACAGATAGAGCTGGGTGTCATCTGTGTACCTGTGATACCCCAGCCCATGCCTCCGGGCAATCTGGGCAAGGGGACTCTTATAGATGTTGAATAACATTGGGGAAAGTACTGCCCCTTAGGGCACTCCACAAACCAGCAGGTGCCTTCAGGACAGCTGCTCCCCTAGCACTACCCTCTGTCCCCAACCTTGTAGGAAAGGGGACAGCCACTGCAAGACGGAACCCTGGATCCCACTGTCGGCAAGGCGATGGATCAGTAACTGGTGGTCAACGGAGTCGAATGCCGCCGCCGGGTATAACAACACCAGTACCACCGATCTGCCTCAATCCAGATGAATTGTTTTAATTAATGTAATGTATGTTCCATTGTACACCATGTTAACATTTTTTCCCTCCATAGAGAACAATGGAGGGGATGGGACAATCTGTTTGGGGGCCCATAGAATTTGACCCCGTGGTCCGATCTTCTTGAAACTTAGTGGGTATTTCGAGGAGAGGCCCAAGCAGCTACCCTGCAAGTTTTGAGCCTCTCCCTCAAACCCCCTTTCCTCCAGCCCCTCATATACCCTATGAGTTTTTGCCATTGATTTCAATGGCCCATAGGATATAATGGGGCTGAAACTGACATTCCCTTTCTGACACACTTCTGGTGATGTCAGGGGACCTGGCATATGCTAATGAGTTATGCTAATGAGCTCCTGCACCTCTAAAGGACCCCTGCTTGTGGCTAATAGCTCCTGATGGACCTCTGCTTAGATGGTGTTGGTGTGAGGAGTGCAAGGCTCTTCAGGGCACATAGGGGGAGAGAAAGCCCCCTCCCCTTGCGCTGGCCCTTGGCCGCCTAGGGCCTTGAAGGTCAATACCCGGACCTTCAACCTGACTCGGCACAGGCTGAACGTGTGCCAGCAGCAGCAGCAGCAGCAGCAGCACAGAAGTCCCAGTCGGCAGGCGCGCGGCTGCATTTTGCACCAGCCTGCGGAAGCTTCCGGGTCAGGCTTAAGGGTAGGCCCTGCTGTAAAGTGAGTTGCAGTAGTCAAGCCTGGCGGTGAGCATTGCAGGGGGGAGGCGGCTCTGTGTGGCCGAGTCCTGGGAGAAGAGGGGAGTGGGCCCTGGCGGCCTAACTGACCTGGTCCCCCCCCCCTCTCCCCCAAGAAGGGATCCGGCGAGGGCCCGCCCGGAGGGGTCCGTGCAGCGGCAGCAGCAGCAGCCGCCGCCGCCGCCTGGCCCTCGTCTGCTCCAGGCGCTCTCCTCTCCTCCTCCCCAGCACGGGTGGTCGTCGTGTTACGAAGACAGGGGTTCCCACAGCCCCCCCGCCCCCGCCCAGAATCCAAGCGCTCCCCGGGGGGGGGGCGGACGAGGAGGGGGGAGGGCGCCGGGGGGGGGAGGGAGCCGGGGGGCTGCAGCCGGGGGAGGGGGCCCGCCAGGCACGGCCGCTGACCCAGGAGAAGGACCCGCTACCCCCCCCCCCCCGACGCCCTCCTGCCGCCTCCTGGGACGGAGGGAGGGAGGGAGGGGGGCCCCCGGCAGACAGGTAGGCACCCACGGGGGGGGAGGAGGAGGAGGCCGTCCCCCCGCCCCGCCCCCCGCCCTTCCCTTCCTTCCCTTCCCTTCCCTTCCGCCGCCCCTCCCTGGCTCCGCCCGGCCCGGGGGGGTGGTGTGTGTGTGTGTGTGTGTGTGTGTGTGTGTGTGTGTGTGTGTGGCGGGGGTGCGCTGCGCTGCGGGAGGAAGGGGCGGAGGCGGCAGGAGGCGAAGTAAGGCAGAGAGAGAGAGAGAGAGAAGCGATGGCTGCGCCGGGCGGGGGGGTCCTGCGGCTGCTGCGGCTGCTGCTCCTCGCCGGTGAGTGAGTCGCCCCGGGAGGGGAGGGGAGGGGGGGCCGGCTGCTGCTGCTGCTGCTGCTGCTGCTGCTGCTCGGCCAGCACGGGGATGGGGGGGGGGGGAAGTGTGTGCGCGCGCGTGCTTGGCGGGGAGGGGGGGGGTGAGAGGGAGAGGCAGAGCCGGCGCGGCACCCCCTCCCACCCCAGACCCTGCCGGGACCCCCTGGAGCCCGGGCCGCGTAGTCGGCGCCCCGTTCCCCCCTCCGGACCCGGTGGGCGAGAGGTGGCGCGAAGAGCGCCCGGGGGGGGGGAGGGAGGGGGGGTCCTGCCCCGTACCCGCCGCTGCTGTCGCCGCCGAGGCTGGGCCGAGTGGGCGTGTGGGTGGGGTGGGGGTCCCATGGCCTGGAGAGAGCCCCCTGCAGCGAGGCCCCGCGTGTCCCCCCCCCCCTTTTCTGGGCAGCGGCGGCGGCAGCCCCGTCTGGCTCGCCGGCGGCGGGGGGGGTGGTGGTGGTGGTGCAGCCGCCGCCGCGTTAGTCTGAAGCCGCAGCAGGACCCGGCTGGGCACCTCGCGGGCACCTCCGCCCCGCCCGCCCCGGGAGCTCCGTTCCTGGCTTCTTCAGGCTGCGTGCGCCCCCCTCCCACCCCGGTGCCTGAGAGACTGCTAGTGGCACTTGACTGTTAATATAGTCGAGGAGAAGGAGCAGAAGAGACTGGCTTTATACCGGGCCCGTCACTACCTGAAGGAGCCTCAGAGTGGCTGACAAGAGCTCCTTCCCTTCCCCCTCCCCCTCCCCCTCCCCACAACAGACACACACCCTGGGAGGCAGGCGGGGCTGAGAGAGCTCCTTCAAGGACTGCTCTTGAGAGAACAGCTCTGGCCAGAGGTCACCCAGCTGGCTGCACGTGGAGGAGGAGTGGGGCATCAAACCCGGTTCCCCCAAATCAGAGTCCACCACTCCTAACCCCCTACATTCACCCACCCGCCGATTCAGAGGGCCTGACAGGGTGGGACCGAAGGAGTCTTTCTTGTCACCTGTGCCCCACAGGGGAGAAGGCAGAAGACACCTTTAGGGGGACACTCGGTGGGTGCGTATCACACAAGGGAGGGACAGACAAGCATCCTGGGCAGCCCGGGCTCAAATCCCCACTTCTACCATGGGAGCTCACCAAATGACACCGTGGGCCCATTACCAACCTCATATGGTGGTTGTGCGGGAATGGAGGTGGGGAGGGCAGGGCAGGGCTCCAAAAGCCACTTTGCACCCAAACTGGGGAGGACGGCAGGATCTCTAAATAAGTAGATGCAAATGGCTCCCACTGCTCCTTTTGGTGGCTGGAGGGGAGGCCACTGTGTGTGTGGGGGGGGGGGGGGGTGACTCCAAAAACCTGGCTAAGAGGAACTAGTTCGGAAGGCCACAGTAATGAAAGTTAAACAGGACTGTAAAAAAGCCAAGAAGAACTATTGATAAAGTTAACCTTATGGACCACAAAACTATTCAGCCTGTGAAAGAAACGCGGTGGGTTCATGCAGGTTGTCTTCTTTGAGGCTGATGGATGGATGGGGCAGCCTACCTGGAGGTCCAGAATTCAGGGCTCAGCAGGCCTTCTGGGACTGTGGCTGGGTTGGCCAGAGTAGGCACGGTCCAGTGGCAGCTTTGCCAGCAATGAGGCGGTGGGTGTCTGTCCCGTTAGATGGGTGTGGCAGCTGAGTAAGCAAGTTCAGGTGTTCATCTTAGGTTGAGTTCAGTTGTCAGGTTTCCCCTCTCCAGAGTCCCAAAGCTGAAAAAATATATACACTCACATGAATAGTGCAAGAGCCCAGTAGTGCTTTAAAGACTATCAAAATTTGTGGCAGAGTAGGAGCTTTTGTGAGTCACTGCTCGCTTCTTCTTCTTTATTTATTTAATTTATACCTCGCCCTCCCCAGCTTACCGATATTATGTATAAGACGTGAGCAGTGACTCAACAGAAACTCAACCCCTGCCCCAAATTCTGTAGTCTTTCAGGTGCTCCTGGACTCTTGCTCTTTGCCACTGCTCCAGACAGACTAACACAACAACCCATCTGGGTCTGTCTGAAGAAGGGAGCTGTGACTCCCGAAAGCTCCTCCCCGGCTGCCAATTTTGTCAGTCTCTAAGGTGCTCCTGGACTCTCTCTCTTTTCTCCTGCTATAGACAGACTAACACAGCCGCCCATGAATGAAATACATTCATCCAGCTCTTTACGCATTATGTAATCTCTGAAACAGCAACATGAAGAATTCTAGTCCTTGTTGAAAGTTGCAGCGAAGGAAGCCTTATGCCGTTTTCAAAGAAAGTGCCCCCCTCCCAATAACTGACAAAGGCACCTGTGGATGTATCCAACCCTCCCCACAGACACACGGGACAAGGGCCGGGTTCCTTCTTCTTCTTCATCATCATCATCATCTCTCCCAAGAGGCCCAGAGGCCCAGAGCGCCTTCCTTGTGTCCTGTCCCTGTTCCAAAGGCAATAGCTATTCCCAGCAATAATACTAACATATTCTTTCCTTTTGAAAGGCAACTAATGTGTTAAATGAACATAAATGCTGCTTGACCCTTGCAAATCTTCTTAGCTTCTGGTTTCTGGGGTAACAACACAACTATGGATGTGCTTTTTGTGCTGTGGAATGAGGTCTGGTGGGGGCAGCAGGCAGTTTCTCACTGCCATCCCCCCCCCCCCCTTTCCTTTGGCAGGGCTCCAGTTCTTGGGCGCCTGGAGCGGTTTGAGTGCCAGGGGAAGACGGGGGACTGAATCCGAGGGTGTGCGCTTGAGAGCCCCTCTGCAGAGATGAGGGTGAAGAAATCCGGCTTTCCCAGGGCTGCAGCAGCCAGATCACATTCAGCTGAGTTTTCCTGGGCGGCCCAGGATGTGTCCGGCCCGAGGATGCCACCCCCGGAAGGCGGCATTTTGTCACAACACTTAATGCTTTAGAGGCTAACAGAGTCTTGGCTAATGAAGCTGTAGCGGTCCTTGAATGCAGCCGTTGCTCTAGACCCTGAGCCTGGCAACATCAGAAGCAAGCCTTGGTCAGAATTACTTTGATCTGACCTCCACCAAAAAGGCCGACAGAAGGTGTTTGAGGGTTGTGAACTGTCATTGCCCGTGGCTGAATAAGACCTGCCAGGGAGAACTTTATGGGTGACGGAGCAGAACTGAGGATGACCACTGGGTGGAAGAGTCTTGAGGCCGAGTGGCCATTTGCAGGAGGGCTGCCACTTGGAAGGAAGGAGGGGAGGGGGCAGGTGGGTGAGGCTGTTCCCACCACAGGCACAGGGGGACAGGCAGCAGAGCCAAGGGAGGGGCGAAGGAGAGAAGAAGAGAAGAAGAGATTGGATTTATATCCTGCCCTTCACTCACTTGTAGTCTCAGAGCAGCTTACAAACTCCCTTCCCCTCGCCACAACAGACACCCTGGGAGGTAGGTGGGGCTGAGAGAGCTCTGAGAGAAACTGCTTTTTTTCAAGAACAGCTGTGCCAGAACTATGGCTTGCCCAAGGTCATCCAGCAGCTGCAAGTGGAGGAGTGGGGGAATCAAACCCGGTTCTCCCAGATTAGAGTCCACGCACTTAACCACTACACCAAACTGGCAGTGCCCCAGCCAGCCAGGGTCAGATGGGCCCAAGAGGGAGGAGGAGCTGAGGCGACGGGGAGGCGGGGGGGGGAAGGCAGGCAGTGTGGCTGAATCAGGGTCTGCAGTGCCAGCGGCATTGTTGCGAGACCTCTGGTGGCCACTCATCATCTTGTTGCATCCCCTGAAATCTCCCTCCACTGCTGGAGCACCTGGGATTTCGATGTCCTTGTCTGAAGCCAGAGATGCTCTGAGACCTGCTCTCTTGTTTCTTGGCCAGCGGCCCCATCTCTCTCACCTTCTGTCTCTGGCTGGGAGGGTGCCAGTCTATTGCAAAAGTGTGGCCAAGCCAAGAACAGTGTCCCAGGAGGATCAGTTGTGGGTCTCTCTCTTTTTTTGATGAAGAGGGGCCTGTGGCCTGAATACAGTTCCTGCCAATGAAAATCCTAGTGGTTCTATATCTGCTTGCGTTATCATCATATCAAGACCTTGTTAAATGAAGCGTCAGCTTTTTTTATAAACAGGCTGATGTGGCCAGCGGAAAAGACGTGGGGTGACGTGAGTGCTGGTGAGGACTGTAAGGTCCAGCTCTGGATGAAAGATTTGGAGAAGGTTTACAAAGATGTAATAGCTGTTTGTGATAGTAATTATTGGTCTACAGAATCCTGTATGCAGGTGCCGTGACACCGATAGCTTGTGCAGGTGGCCATTTGCTCATCAGGAAGCCTTCAGTACTGCGGGCCAGAGGGCAGTTGGCTGGCCAGGCTCCTCCCAGGGGGTCCTGCGGCCCCACCCCTCACTCTCCGGCCCAAGAAGACCTGCCCTGGTTCCAGGTGCTCATCTGCCTGATGCCAGGCTTGTCCTAGCTACGCAGTGTTCACCCCATGTGTTCTGTTTGAATGCCCTGCCGGATATTCACATGGTATATTAGAAGAGAAGAAGAGCAGAGATTGGATTTATACCCCGCCCTCCACTCCCCAAGGGAGTCTCAGAGCGGCTTGCAAACTCCTTTCCCTTCCCCTCCCCACAACAGACACCCTGTGAGGTAGGTGGGGCTGAGAGAGCTCTGAGACAACTGTCCTTGAGAGAACAGCTGTGCCAGAACTACGGCTTGCCCAAGGGTCATCCAGCAGATGCAAGTGGAGGAGTGGGGAATCAAACCCGGTTCTCCCAGATTAGAGTCTGTGCACCTAACCACTACACCAAATTGGTGTACTCTCTACCAGTGGCTTGGCTTACTCCTGGTTGTTCCAAATGACTACCTGTGCAAGTGCTTCTCAAAATTTAAGCCAGTGGTTAGTTGTTGTTTTCGGTTTTGGATTTTGTAATAAGGAGGCTTCCTGCCAGAGACCCTCACCTCCCCACAAGGTCTCTTTCCAGCAGGCTTGATGTCCCTGTCAGGTCCCCAGGTCATGCTGTCATCACACCTCACTTACACACACACACTGTGAATGTTTTATTGAAGATGTGCTTCCATTAGGTAACTCGTCTTTTGTCAGAAGTGGAAATCCGCAGGCAGAAGCCTGTCTTCTCATAGATAATTCAGAAGAGCCCTACAGACACTCCCAGATGTCACCATTCAGCCAACTAGTAACTATGGAAACCCTGACAGATGCACGGTCCCTTATCAGTCTTATCCTCGTGCCACTTGCTGTCCTGTCAGGAGATGCCAATTTCCCAAAATGTGTGTATGGGGGAATATATATTTCCTAGAATTACTCTTTAAAATTATTCCAAATTCTCAGCTTTTCTGTTGAAAAAAAAATGAAATAAGGTGCCGGTGGGGTGGAATTCCTGGGATTTTGTGCACATTCTCCCCCCTCCCCCCGCCTTTAGCCTTTCCATCTTTGCCTGGCCCTGCTCTTCCCCCATCTGTTTCTGACTGTACAGTCAGTGGAAGGATAAATGCAGAATCTCCCCGTTTGGTTGCTCATCCCTTTCCATGGTGGCAATCAAAGAAGGGAGTCTCAGAGCCTCACACCTGCTCCAGCCCTCCCGACAGGCGCCATGCTTGGGGGGAAGGTACCCTCTTGACAGGATCTTAGTGGCACTTGCTTCCCCCTAAACAGATTTAGGGTTAGACTGTCTGCCACACCAGCGTCTGTTACTTTCTCTTAGTGAGAATACACATTCTAATTCTAGTGCACCTGCAGTGGATGGACACCCTGGGGGAGATATATTTTTCTCTCTGGACGGAAGAAGCTAACCTCTTGCTTTTTGCCAGCTGTTGATCTATTTTGGCTGTGCGACAGTCATGTGTCGTCTTGGATTTCATGGGCTGTTTTTATACCCAGGATCTCTCTAGAGGAAGTACAAAGCTGTGCCCAGGCCAAGAGTGCTATTAATGATTAGCAAAGGGCATGTGTGTCTATTGCAGCTTTGGAAATGTGTCCCTTTCCCTCTGCTTCCAACTGAAGGAGACTTGGCTCGTGTTGTGGAAGTTGTTACACCTCCTCCTTTTCCTGCACCCTGTCTATTTCTAGCTGCCATTCTTCAGGAGCATTCCTCCTTCGCTAGATGGCTGGCGCGGAATACCGTTGGCCCGGATATTGTGTGTAGACAGCACTGGGAACCAGGCCGAGGTGGAATACCATTGACCATTCGCCTCTCTTGCCAGTGGGACCCCTGCCTGAGCTTGTGCAGAGTCTGAAGCATTTCGGCCCTTTCTCAGGGAGGTGTTCTGGGTCCTCCTGTAAGAGCTACTGCCAGTAGTTTGAGCCCTTTCCCATCATGGCTTCTGAATTCTTGCAGGGGATGTTATGATGGACAGCGAAGTTCACACTGGTGGAGGGAATTTTCCTTAAAGTGCTTAAGGAAGCAGTGATACGACCTTGAGAAAGCTGACCTTGGATGCCCAAGTGTTAGGTAATTACAGGCCAGTCTCTCTTGCTCTCAGTCTTTCCGACTGAGCACACAGTGGCTGAAGCCAACACACATCTGCAGTTGTCCAGTTTCAGTCAGGCCTGAGGCAAAAATGGGGGTGGGCTTGGTGGGCAATCTCCGTTTTCAGCTGGACAAGGGAAATGCCTCCGTGCTGAGCATCCTGGAAATCCAGGCCATTTTTGATACTTGCTACTCCTGGAAGCATTTGAGAGCAAATTTATTGATATAGTTATATTCTGCCTTTCCTCTTGGCTCAAGGTGGTTTACAAGTAATGATTAAAACATTAGAAATTAAAACCAAGCAAGTTTCCCCCCCCAAAAAACCTGAATACCATCCTCTCCCCCATAAAAGATGAGAACATATGAAAAGCCCTGCTAGATCACACCAGTGAGGGTCCATCTAGTCCAGCATATCGTGTCTCACACAGTGGCCAACCAGTTCCTCCGGAGGGCCGACAACAGGACATAGAGGCCAAGGAGGCCTTCCCCTGACTCTGGCTTCCTGGCTCTGGGATTCAGTGGTCTAGTGCCTCTGAATGTGAAGGTTCCCCTCTGCCATGGCTAGCAGCCACTGATAGACCTCTCCTCCATGAAATCTGTGTAATCCCCTTTGAAAGCTATTTATTCCTGTGGGCATCACTACATCCTCTGGCAGTGAATTCCACATTTTAATCACTCTCTGTGTAAAGTATTATTTCCTTTTGTCCATACTGAATCTACTGCCCATCAGTTTCAGTGAATGGCCTGGAGTTCCAGTATTTGGGGAGAGGGAAAAGAATTTCTCCAGTTTGTGGAGATTCCCTTGGAGCGTCGTATGGTCCCTTCCAACTCTGATTCTATCAGCTCTTCACAGTCAGCCTTGGTTTTCACCTCCTGGGTGAAAGCCTTTTGAAATTCCAGATATATAATGTCTACTGGGTCACTGTTGTCTACATGCTAGTTCACTTTCTCAAAAGAACTCAAAAAGGTTGGTGAGGCAGGACTTCCCTTTGCAGAAGCCATGCTGATTTTCCCTCAGCTAGCTTTGTTCCTCTGTGTGCCTAACAATTCTATCTTTGATTACAATTTCTATTAATTTGTGTCAAGCTTAAGTTTCATTTCACTTTGTTCCACTTCACTGCTTGCCATAGGTATGGGGGGAGGGAATTCCCAAGGGAGGGGAGAGTTATGGGTGTTCTGAGTGGATGCTTGTAGTAGCCGTAACATTTCCTCCAGCTGTCTCCCCAGTGCTGGTTCCCAAGGGAGCTGGCCTTGAAGTCTCTTCTACCAGGCTAGATATAGATACGGTGCTGTATTTCTGTCAGGGTTGCCATGGTGATTTTAGGGTTGCATAATGACATGTGTGAGGGGTGTGGGGTACAATTTGAATTATCTATAATAAGGGCCACTTGTGCACCTTTTTCTCAGTTCTGACACAAAGCAAGTTTCCTGATGTGAACATATCTCTAATAAACTTCTACCACAGAGAAAGAGGAGTGAAAGAGGAGTGAGGAGAGCGTCTTAACTGGTAAACCAGACAATTTGCCTGGGACAGATGTTAGACTAACTGGCCTGTAATTTCCCAATTCCTCTCTGGATTCCTTTTAAAAAATTGGTGTAACTTTTGCCACTCTCCAGTCTTCTGGTACAGTGACTGGATTTAGTGATAGGTTATATATACGGGTTAGTAGATCCACTGTCTAACGTTTGAGTTCCCTAAGAACGCTCAGGTGTATGCCATCAGAACCTGGAGACTTATCAGTTTTTAATTTCTCCTATAGGTCTAGAGCTTCATCTCTGGTCACCTCAATTTGGCTCAGCTGTCCACACTCCCTTCCTGAAAATAGTAGCTGTGGCATGGGTACATGCTCCATACTTTCTGTAGTGAACAACAGAAGCAAAAAAGTCATTGAGGTTCTCTGCCATCTCCCCATCTTCCTTTAGCAATCTCTTTATTCCTTGTCATCCAAAGGCCCTACTGCTTCTCTAGCTGTTTTCCTGTTCCATATATATATATATATATATACACACACACACACACACACACACACACACACACACACACATACAGGGGTCCATTGGAGTAGGACCGCAGCTCCGGGAGTGAGGAGCCCAGGGGGCGGGCACATGACCAAGCCCCGCCCCCTCCTCGGCTTCTCCAAGCAGTGCAGAGGCGCAGCGTCCCGGGGAAAGCCCTGCTAGGGTCTTTATTGTTTTTAATGTTTTGTTTTAATATTGATAATTTTATCATTGTTCCTTTTATGACTGTGTGCTGCTTTTCCAGAGACTTGATCAAGGTGGCATATAAATTTTCTAAGTATACCATTTTTTATCTGGGTACATGGCACATAAGTACTGGAGAAATTTCACCAACCCTTCAGCAGCTTCCACCCCATCAGTTTGGTGTAGTGGTCAGGAGTTGGACTCTAATCTGGGAGAACCGGGTTTGATTCCCCACTCCTCCACATGCAGCTGCTGGTGTGACCTTGGGCCAGTCACAAGTTCTCTCAGAGCTGTTCTCTCAGAGCTGTTCTCTCATGAGCAGTTCTCAAAAGACCTCTCTCAGCCCCACCTACCTCACAGGGTGTCTTGTTGTGGGGAGGGGAAGGGAAAGGGATGGGTGGTGCATATGTCCTGGGTATCTCAAGTCTACTTGAAACCTGGTGGTTTCAAGGGAGCAGAAAGAGAATGAGGGTGTGTTCTTTACGCTTATTTTTATTGCACAAAGTATTGGATGGGGAAGGGAATGGAGGAAGAGCAGGTCAGTTTCAGTCACCTGTGGAGTGGAGCCTGAGGGGTGGGTGTTGCCTTCTGACACACTTCCGGTATGTTAGGGGGTGTGGCATATGCAAATGAGTTATGCTAATGAGCTCCTGCACCTCCTTTTCTACGAAATGAACCCTGTGTGTGTGTGTGTGTGTGTGTGTATATAATGTTTATTGTTTGTCTTGATGTTTTTAGTAACCTGCTCCTTAAAATCTCCTTTTGCATGCCTAATTATCGATTACATCTCTTTTGCCAGAGCCTATGGTCCCTCCTATTGAATTAATTGGGACAGACCTTCCACTACTTAAAAAAGGCTTTTTGTAAAGTGTCCTCTTCTTAAATCAAATGTTACAGTTTTGGACTTTAGGGGTAACTTTCCATTGATCTGAATGCTGAACTTAATAGCATTATGATCACTGTCCCCAATTAGTACAACAGCCTCCACATCTCTCGCCAGGTCTTGAGACCTGCTCAGAACCAAGTCCAAGATCGCTACCCCTCTGGTTGGCTCTGTAACCAGCTGTTCCAGTGCACAGTTGTTTATGATATCTAAAAATCTCATTTCTACAGCATGACTCGAACACATATTTACCCAGTCAATGTGCAGGCAGTTGAAGTCCCCCAGTATAATAACATCATCTGCTTTAGTGGGCAATCCCAAGCAGGTCTATTTGGAAGTAAGTCCCATTTTATTCAGTGAGGCTTACTCCCAGGAAAATGTGTTTACGAGTGCAGTCTTAGTCACTTCCCTTCTTTCCTTTTCCATCTCGAGATCAGCCTCAAGGGTTTGATCAGGTGGGTGATAGTACACCCCCCCTTTTAAGTAGCCCTTAGGGCCCAGTATTTCTGCCCATACCACTTTCTGTTGGGGAGTTGATTTCCCTGATGTTTTCTAGCTTATTAGATGGCTGCTTTGTATCCCATCAAAAGCCCTTGCCAGCCAAGAAACCTTGCAGGGCATCCTGAAGATCTCCAATGATGGGGAACCTGTTTCCTAGACTGAGGGCCGTGATGAAAAATTTCTCAGCTCTGATCAATGACAGAGCAACCATCAGGTGACAGTCGGGGGGAACAACCATCAGGTGACAGTCGGAAGTGTGTTGCTGGTAACCAGGAAGGCTGGGGGGGGGGGGTGGATTGGGGTTGGGGGCGAAGCTCAGAGATGGCATAAAAAGTTTTGGCGTTTTTTTTTAATTGTTCAAATACAGAAGTCAGTGAATGGAGATGAGATGTGGGGAGTGCCACAGGTTTTCATGCTCTTTTTGATGCTCTTAGTGTGGGAGAACATTCAGAGTTTCAGGAGTGGGCTGTCGGTCTGAATGCGGATGATACCCGGGGGCATTTTGCTTCATTAAATGAGCTGCCAGCAGGCCTGTAGCCAAGATTTTTTTTGTTTCAGGGGGGAAATTAATTTTTTTAAGGGGGCAGTGAAGTAAAGTTAATTAATTTACCTGGGTAGCGTCCCACGTCTTTAAAGGGGGGGGGGGGAGGCCAGACTTGGTCAAAGAAATGCAACAACGGGGGGGGGGAGATACTTCTGGTTGCTTGTTTGTTTGCCCTGGTGCCTGTTCTCCCCCCACTGCTTAACTTTTCCCCAAACTCAGCCTCAGCTTCTCTCCAAGCCTGTTTCTAGCCCTTCCTTTCATTTACCCCCAGCCTTGGGGGGAGGGAGGCTCAGAGCAACCCAGCGCCAAGGCTGCCCCGTGGCTTTCTCACTCCCTCCATGGCTTTTTTGTCCGTGTCAGGCTCACCGTTGCCAGGAAGAAGGGGGGAGGGGGGAGTGAGCGTTCTGGGTCAGGCGCAGGAATGGGGGGAAAGGGTGGCTGAGCCAGGACAGAGAGCTGGGTGCCTGAAGTCCGTGGCTAACAAAAGCAACTGACTGCATGATGGCGATGGAGTCATCCAGGAGCCTGCTTGTTCAGCTCCTGCTGATCACCGGCTGGCTGGAGAGCACAGGACAGGACCGCCCTCCTGGCTCGGGTGACTCAGGAAGTGGCTGCAGCGGAGGATGAGGTGCCTCCCACAAAGGAGAAGAAGGTGGCCCAGGCAGGAGCGGGCACAGCATGGGGTGCTGTGGCTAAATTCAAACTTTAAAAAATTCTAAGTCTGAGGAAAGAGTTTTGTGGGGCATGACTGGTGGTTAAGGGGGCGTAGCCCCGACAGGTATTGCCACCTCTGTCCTGGCCAGAGCCTGACTGCTGTAGTTAAAGAGAATAAATCTGAATTTAATTCTGACAAAACAGAGGTATTGCTGGTCAGTAGGACATTGGCTTGGCAGCGGGGGTGGGGGGAGTCTTACTGCCCACATTAGATGAGTTTAATTTTCTTTGACAGACATCATGAAAATCTTGAGTGTTCTGTGGGAACCAGCTCTCTTATTGGAGAAGCAGGTTCTACATTGGCCAGAAATGCTTTTGCTTACAGCAGGGGTGGGCAAATTGCGGCCCGGGGGCCACATGCGGCCCACCACAGAGTTTTTTGCGGCCCGCCAAGACAGTTGGCCACTGTCAGCACCTGAGGAGCTGCAGCTTGAACTTATTGGCATGCAGTCAGATCACACTGTGAAAGAAATGTTTAATGCTGTGACACTAGTTGACTTTTACAAATCTTTGTCTGCTGAAAAGTTTCCATGTATGAAGAAATTTGCTGAGAAAATGTTCTCTATATTTGGGTCTACATATATTTGTGAGCAAAGTTTTTCTTGCATGAAGATCAACAAGAGTAAATATAGACATTAACAGACATTTGACAGACATTAACTTGCAGGTTGTGATGAGAATCTCAACAAGCAATCTCACTCCTGATTTCAAAAAAATTGTAGAAAAGTGTGATATAGTACATTTGTCTCATTAAACTGATTCTAAAATTAAATGTACTTGCAGCTATAGATGATATGAAATTAGCACAATAAATAAATTGAATAAAACTACCACTATTTTATTTAATTTATATTTATTGATTTTTATGATACAATTTATACCTTTTCTGAAATGCAAAGTTAATGAATGCAATCATTTTAAAAGGTGCGGCCCTCCGCTAACCTCCGCTCCCACGAAGCGGCCCCCGAGCCAAAACAATTGCCCACCCCTGTCTTACAGCATTTGGTGCATAAGGCAGAATACGTGGACTAAGCCACAACAGGGACCGTCCTCTCTGGAGACTGTTGATTTGGCCATGCTGATCCATGCAGCTGTAACCTCAAGGCTTGACTGTTGTAATGTCCTCTGTATGAGGCTGCTCTTGGACACTGTTTGGAAGCTGCAGTTGGTGCAAAAAGCAGTGACCCATCCATTATCCGGGGGGGGGGGGGCTGCAGGGATCACATGGCACCTATTTGGCAGTCTCTGCTTTCCTTACCTGTTGGTTTCTCAGTTCAAGGTGCTGGTGGTTACCTTTAACAAAGCCCTTCATTTATTTATTTATTTGTTTGTGTATAATTCCGCCTTGCCCACAAACAGGCTCAAGGCGGCATACAACAGTTAAAATCCAATAAAACACAGATGCACTAGACAGTGCAATAAGTTACATTAAAGTGACATAATCACAGTTTAAATACAAAGTACAGATGCATGGAGGCGGCGAGTGCTGTATGATGGTGCCATGTAGCAAGCATCCAAGATTGTTCTTATGCGGGCCATAATGATTCAGATGTCATCATCAGCGGCAGCTCCTAATCAAAAGCCTGGTGGAAGAGCTGCATGAGGGTAATCATGTGGCAGTTTCACGCAGGACGAGAAGGACCTGGCTGGATGTTCCGGGCCTTCCCAGGGTGACGGATGCCCACTCTGCTTTCTCTGTAGCTCCTCCAATCCTGTGCGACTGCCTTCCAGAGGACGTTAGGAAGGCCCCGTCTCTCTTGCAGTTTCATAGGGATGGAAAGACGGAACACTGAGAGAGCCTTCGGCATCTCAAATGCCTCTTTATTCAGTGAGTCACTAATTAACTTGTGGGGTTAATTGGCTTTGGATGTAATGGTGGCCAGGAGCCAGGGTTCAGGGAGGTCCATCGGTGGCTCCTAGCTATGATGACGAAAAGGAACCTTCTCCCTATTAAGAGGCCACAAACCAGTGCCAGGAGGCAACATCAGGGGAAGGCCTCAGCCTCTGTGCCAGGTTGTTGACTGTCCACTTTCACACTACTGTATGAAACAGCTGTATTAGATGGACGACTGTTCTGATCCGGCAGGTCTGCTCCTGTTGCCTCCTGGTAGCTTTGCTGGATGGCTTCCTGTCTTGTGAGTTCTTAGGGACTGGTGTCTCTTTTGGATGGTGCTTGCAAGATTTCTGCTGGGCGTTGATAGTTCTCTGTGTTAAGTTTTCTGTGATTTATATGTATTTTTAATCTGTCCCCTGCCTTGGCTACCAGTTGCCTGGGAGAAAGGTGGGTCTTTACAAATATTTTAGGTAAAAAAGTAGTAAGTACTGCACTTTGCTCTTCAAAAGATATTTTTTATCTTTGCCACATGCTGTTTGTTCTGTGCTATGTTCTGTGCTTATCAGTCTTCATGCTGCAGTCTCAGTTTTCAACTGTTTGCAGTATCATCATCATTATTATGTGGTTACAACATTTATGCCCTGCCCTTCTGCCCTCACAAGGGCCACCAAGGTGGCCAATGAATTAAAACATATGTAACAAAATCCCATCTTAAAACCATTTAACCCCCCGCCCCCACTCAAATACACTCATTAAAACAATCGAAAAGAAAGCTAAAATACATACGAAGCCATAAAAGCAACAATTAAAACATTGGTTAGGAAGGCGGGATCGTTGGGGGAGTGCCAGAAAGGAGCCAGAGGAAGAGGGCGACAGAAGGGGGGGGGACAGGTGAGCCTCCCTGGGGAGAGAATCCCGGCATTTCGCTGCCACAGCTGCAGAGGCTCCCTCTCCTGGGCCCCCACCCACCTAGTCTCGGAAAGCGGGAGCCCCCCAAAGCACGGCTTCCCCAGGTGACTGTCGTGGTCGGGCAGGTTCACAAGGGAATAGACAGTCCCAGACCACGTGGGGCTATATAGATATCATTCATGCTTCTCTATTTCTGCAGTTTTCGCCTTGCATTTAGCACTGCCGTGCTTCACCAAGCACTGTTTACGGCTGCCTCACTCTTCGTATACAAAGATGGTTCAAACAAGGCAATTTTAATACATGTTTACATATTCATTATCCCTGCCTCCCACCCCAGGAAGGCTCAAACACACATGTGTCTTCTTTCATGAGCGTGGGGCGATCCTTGCAGGTGTTAGGGGAGAGGAACTGAGCGTGTATCACTTTCTTTCAAAATGTATGCAGCCAAGCAGCCCTCTTGCTTATCTTTGTCCTCCTCTCCCCATTTTAGCCCCTCATGTGGTGGTGGTCACTGGATGCCATGAAGCCGCCTATGGCAACCTCGTCCAGGAGTTCTGCTTCAGCAAGTTTAAATCTGACATGGGAACTCTCAGACCAATGCTGTGGTGTGACTGGGATAAGACCTTTGGGTGAGTGTCGGATCGTCAGCGCTCTTTCCTTCACAGGGAGTGAAAGGGAGCAGGGACTTGGGTGTGCAAATGACTTTCCACTCCCACCCCCCCACCCTGCGCAGGCTTTCTCCTTTGGGTCGCAGGTGAGCTTCCAGTTGGATCTGGAATCCTTCAGGTTCCAGATGGATGACTGGAGCAACCGCATAACTCCATCTCAGCAGATGCTGCCTCCTCTGATCCCGGCTGACCTCCCTCCCGTTGAAGTTCTGCTCGATCAGCCCGGCTTCCAACCCGAGATACGAAAAGCAGACTCACTGTAATTTTTGTGCCTGGCATACAGGGGTTTCATGCGGTCTCTCCTTTAGTCTCTCCTCGTTGGAAAAGTGCATTGGCCTCTTAACCATCTTGGCTGTCCTCTTCTGCACTTTTTCCAGTTCTGCAATAAGTTTCTAAAGATTAAATGACCAGAATTATATGCAGTGTTCTGCATGATGCCACCCCCTAGATCTGTACAGGGGCTTTAGACTGTATTGACTGCTCTGTTTTCATTCCTTTCTTAGTAAGCCTCTTCATGGAGTTTCCCTTTTTCAGCACTGCCCCATGCCAAGTCTGCGACAGCCCCAAAATCTCTTCCCCTTTCAATCTTGGGGGTTTCAACTCCTTCAGTGTGTATTTGTAGTTAGAGTGTTTTGTTTGTGACTCTTGTGACTTTGGTTACACTTGACATACATGGAACCGCTTTTGCCATATTGTCTGTAGGCCGCATGTGTCACCGAGACTCAAGGCGGGTTATGCCATGTAAGTCGATAACAGTCAGCAGGCTGGGGCATCCAATAAGCAGTGCCTTGGGATTCTGGAGAAGTCTGAAACCAAGGAGACATCTGAAGAAAAGCTGAAACAAAGCTTTTTGATGATTGCTTTTTATAACATTGATGATTCCACTATAATGGATATGAGTTTGGTATGATTATTAACTTTGGTTTCTCTATCATTAATGTTGCATATACTTTGCGTGTTTTGACTGTGGATTGTTTTGTGATCCCACTGGTGGTTTTTCTGTAGCTCCCCTCCCTCTTGCTTGAAACAAAGCGTAAGCATTCAGTATGGCTCGTTAAATCATTCAGAAATTTGTATGTGATAGCGAGGAGCACCTGGAAGTGAGCTCAGGAACTGATGGGCAGCCAGCGGAGTGATTGCGCAATGGGAGCAATATGCGTCTTCCACCTGGCTGCTGATAACAACCAAGCTATGGCTCTCGGTACCAGTTAAGGTCTCTGAGCGGACCTGGAGGGGAGACGCTGCACCCAGGAGCCCCTCCGCCAACTCAGCCCGGGTGCCTCTCCACACACCCGGCTGTCACAAAACAAGCCGCGGGCCCCTCCCCTTCTGTCCTCAGCCCCTGGTGCAAGGGACAGGTGGTCAGTGGAGCCGGCACAGTCGGCTAATATTTGTTTTTGTGTTATTGAGGTTTTATTGTAATGTGGAATTGGATGTTCATTGCTACTGAGCCAGCTCTTTGAGAGGAAAACCGAAAGGCTTGAAGTGCTTAAATTGTAGTTTAGAATCAGGAGCAGGAAAACATCCTTTTAAAATCAAGCTTCGTTCAGTCATTCAGCCAGCCTCCCAGAATAAAAACGTTTGATCTAGGAAGAGTAAACAGTTCTCATTTCAGTGAAGGGAGGAACACAAGCCAAGGAGGCCTCCTGGGCTGCCGCTCTAAAAATAGCTCTCTTTCCCCGGCGGCCCCTCCCGTTCAAGGGGCCGGAGAGGAGGGGATGTGAAAGGCCCCTGCCCGAGGAGACCTCAGAGGAGAGCCCTTGCTGGTCTGAGTGGGCAGTCCGGCCCTCAGTGGACCCCTGGTCTGATGCAGTATAAGGCAGCTTCCTGCGGGTTTTTTGGCCCAGAGTTTCAAAGGTGAGATTCGGTTTGCAGAAAGAGCCACTGTGCATATTTATGGCTTCAGTCTCTGTTTCTAAGTATCCACACATGAGGTCATCTTGAGAACTAGATATATTGACAAGCAGGGGAACTTCAAGGACTTGGCAGGGCAGCTCATTTTCCTCTCATCCACAATTTTCGTTTCCCTAAAGCCTCTCCCCTTCTGCTTCTTTTCCCCTTTCCTCCCACTGTCAAAAGTCCCTGTCCCAACCCCGGGTAAGGACTTTTGGTGCAAAGGGGCTGCAGCAAAACAAAGTTACAAAATACCAGAGAGAGACTAAATCTCACCCTAGTTGTCTTGGTAGGGGCCGCCACTCCTCGCTGCCTATCCCAGCAGCCCAGGAGGGGAAGGACGAGTCTCCCGGCTTCTCAGGGAATTAACAAGAAAAGTCAGCCCTGCAGAGTGGGACTGCAAACTGAGTTTCCAAACACAACACAGTTAGCTGGTAGGTGGTTAAAGGCCGAGGCTCTGGAAAAAGGCTTTGAGGTCAATTGAAGGCAAAAACTATAACAGGATAAAAATATAGCTATTTATTTAAAGTGCAAAAAACATTTTAAAAGAGACAAGACTGTGAAGGAATAAAACAAATAAATCTAAGCATATCCAGCATAGCTAATACATAGAGTCAAGGTTCCAAGTTACCGCTATTGGTTCAGCTCAGGCTGTTAGATCCAGCAAGTCAAAGATGTTCAGGGCACAGCCCCCTTCCGAGCAGGCAGTCAGGATGGATACGGGTCACGCAAAGGGAGCAGCGTAACCAGTGCTTCAGGGCCAAGAGGTTACAAAGCCCAGCCACAGAGCAAAGGTTAGCTAGATTGATGGAGAAGGTCTCTGATTGACCACGGGCCTGTTAGGCAAGGGGTGTCAAACATGTGGCCCAGGGGCTGGACCAGGCCCCCAGAGGGCTTCTCTCAGGCCCACCCTGGAACTGGCCATCTCCTGCTTCCAATTCTGTTGCTGCTGCTGCATCACAGCTTTTGCTTCGCCAGACTCTCTCAATCGCTCAGCCATTTCATGTTTTTCCCCATGGGTCCTAGACTCAGAACCCAGAGCGTGAGATTTCTGTGGTGAATGTCAGTAAATCAAAAGTAGGGCTGCAGCTTACAGATACACACTTGAACAGCATACTCAGGATTGCAGCAGCACAGACATTTTGATGCAATCATTCATAGCAAGAGGTGTCAGTTATCAAAATATTGAAAGAGTGCTAATGTTTTAAGCATGTTTTTATTTTAAGTTAAAAAAATCTTTGTGTTTGTGTCCTTTATAAAGTTTATATTTCCGCTCCCTGGCATTACATTTCATGACACACCTGGCCCGGCCCAACAAGGTCTCATTTATGTTAGATCTGGCTCTCATAACAAATGAGTTCGACACCCCTCTGTTAGGCCAATCAGAAACCAGAGAGATGATGTAACTCTCTGTAGGCTGCTAAGCACATGATGCCAAGGGATGATGAACCAGAGGGGGGAGAAACGAAACCATACAGCATGTAGGACTTGCCCTTTCCCACACAGGTGCCCCATAACTCCAGTTGCTTGGAATGTGCTAATTAGAAGGACCAGAGGAAAGTGGTACTCCCTCGCACTCCAGCTGCAGACAATTTAGCTGGCAAGGCCACTGGGTTCTGACTGTCTCTAACCACCTCTGGGAAAATTTCTGAAGGCCTCTCTGCAAGCTGAAGCAAAGATTTTATTTCCAGAGCAAAGCAAGGAGCCATTTTTCTTTAGACCCACCAGAACCAGCAAGGCCACCCTGGCTCTGAGCCTTGTGCTCTCCCGCACATGCACCTCCCACACAGGCACACCTGGAGCTGCCTCCTGCTGAATCTGACACACACACACACCCTGGTCCATCAAAGTCAGGAGTGTCGGCTTGGGAAAACAGCACCAGGGAGGGGGGCATGAAGCCCTTCCCCACCACACCATAGCTCCGAGCTGAATCAGGTCCCAGATTGTGTAGGAACTTCGTTCCCCCATGTATTGTAGCATCCATCTGTAAGGCAGGTTGGGGTTTGTGGCAGACACCGCCTCTAGTTTGGCCCTCATCACAGCAGTGTCATTGAGGACTCAGTCCTGGTGCACTTGCTTTGCGTGCAGGAGGTCCCAGAGGTTCAGTCCCTGGCATCTCCATCTGAACAAATCAAGCAGGGTGCAGTGTGGTGGACTTCCGGTCGGGGAAAATGGAGATTTGACGCACCCTGTAAATGCTCAGGGTGGACAGCGGTTCTTTCTGACAACTCGGGGGCTTTTAGCACCCGATGCAACCCTTCCCAGGCAGGGGAGTGTCCAGCAAGCAACAAGACCCAAGAGAGAGTTGAGATCAGTGAGCGATAAATCTCGGAGGAGATTTGTTGCCACTTTGATCTCCTCCCCCAGTGCAGGTTCTGCAAGCAACTCTAGAGAGCTGAACCGGGCTGATTTATTCAGCATAAAACCTCCACTCCCCTGATTTCTTGACTAAAAGAAGACAAACTCTAATTTATGAAGCTTCACCCTTACCCGAAAAACATCTAAAGGTAACGAAAAAACTTTTTGCTTACCGGCACCGTGTCTTTGAGAGCAAAGAAAACAGAGAGATAAGCAGAGGATCAGTTGAAGAATATACTGAGACTTTTTCCTGTTTTAAAAGAGTTGGATTTCAGTTAAAAACTGCCAGAAAAGTGTTTTGTTTACCATGCCTGTGGTCATGGAGGAGAGGGCTGGAGAGATTGGAGGCATCGCGAGATCTGCATGGGCGTGAGAAAAAATGAAGACAACAGGAAGTGACGTCTGGCTGAGAGCAGAAAAGAAGAACTGAAGAGGAAGGGATCTGGGAGGACTGCACCTAGCAAGAGCACTTCTGGGTGAAAGAGAACCAGGAAGCAAGACCTCTGACCAGTACCATAGAGAAAAGACGTCCGCCATTTTGGGGAGGACCAAAACTTTAAAATTAAATATCTCGAAAAGTAAACACTTTAGAACAGTGAAAATAATGGCATTTGTCAAAGCTCTTCAAGACTGATTGATAGAGCCCAAAAACATTGGAATTCGGAAGATATCAAAAAATCAGCTTTTTTTAAAAGCTAAAAACGGAGTCTGAACAGAGAAAGCGGGCGGCAACTGGTCAGCATCCAAGATGGCTCCTTAAAAATATACTGAACTAATGGCTATGATAGAGGCAATGGACAAAAGGATGATAGAAGCTTTTAGTGATCTTAGCCAGCAAAATCAACAATTGGATAAGAAATTGGATAAGAAAATAAATGACTTAGCTGAGCAAGTGGATAAGAATTTTGGAGACCTAAAGACTGAAATTTAAAATTTGGCAAAAAAAAAATCTAAAGAGATGGAAAACAAAATGCTTGTGTTGGAAGAAAACATTCAAAAAGTGACAAAAGAGAATTATAGAGTGGAAACAATGATGGTATACAAGGAGATGCAAAAGCACTTAAGATTTAGAGGGATAGGCGAAAAGATGGGCGAGAACATACTCACAAGGATTATTGAAGCCTTGAGTGATTATTTGAAAGATGAAGAAGAGGACATAAAATCTAATATTGACTTGGTCTATAGAGTTAATTCAGAGTATGCTATCAGGAAAAATCTGCCAAGAGATGTGGTAGTGCAATTTACCACTAAGAGAGTAAGAGAGTTGATTTACAGAAAATGCTTCAAGGAATCTTTTGAAATGGACGAAGATAAAGTAATTGTGATGAAAGAGCTCCCTAGAGCTATGTTGCAAGATAGGAAGAAATTCAAACGGTTGATAGATAAGCTGAAACAGAAAAATTACAGATTTAGATGGGAAATTCTTGAAGGTATAAACTTTAACTACCAAAGTACGCAAGTTGTAATCAAGAATGCAGAAGAGATGCTTTCTTTTTTGGCAGAAAATATTGAAGAATTTGGAGACATTTAACTTAACACCATTATGGATTACAAAGTACTTTCATGGAATGTAAATGGACTAAATTCACCCAACAAGCATAAAATTGTTGAACATTGGCTTGAAAAACAGAAATGTGATGTGATTTGCCTACAAGAAGTGCACATTAAAAACCAAGATTGTAAATATTTGATCAGGAAAAAATTGGGAGAAGAATTTTTCTCACTAGCGACTATAAAGAAAAAAGGAGTAGTAACATATGTCAAGAAAGAATTAGATCCAAAAGAAAATTTTAAAGACAAAGAAGGTAGATATATTGCAACAGAGATAACTATGCATAACAAAAAAATCTTGATTCTGAATATCTGTGCACCCAATGGAGCAAAAGAAAAGTTTTTAAGGACTTAATTGTTGAATTGGACCAAGTTAATTATGAACATTTAATTCTGATGGGCGACTTTAATGGAACTGTAAATAACAAAGTAGACAGACGTTCAAAAAGTAAGGATGACACAATTGGAAAGTTACCTAAAGTTTTTTTTGCAGTGGTTAAACAGGAAAGTCTGGAAGATATTTGGAGGAAATGGAATTCTCGAGTTAAAGACTATACTTTTTACTCCAACAGGCATGACTCACACTCAAGGATAGACATGATGTGGATGACGTCAGAATTAACGCAGAAAACAAAAAAGATAGAAATTTTACCAAAGCTTATTTCTGACCACAATCCCTTGATGTGGACCTCGAGACTGGGAGAAAAACAATGGAGATGGAGATTAAATGAAGAACTCTTGGATAATAATGAAATAATCAACAGAATACAGGATGACACAAAGATCTATTTTCAAATGAATTTACACCAAGAAACCAAACCACAAGTCATATGGGACGCATATAAGGCTGTAATGCGTGGAACATTGATATCCTTAAACAATAAAGAGAATAAGAGAAAGAAAGAACAACAGAATAGTATTATTCAAGCAATTAAGTTAAAAGAGAAAGAATTAAAGAAAAGACCTGGAAGAAAGAAACTTCAAAGAGAAATACAATTCCTACAAGTTCAACTAAAGGCTATTTTGAACCAAGAAATATATTGGAACTTTAAAAAGCTGCAGCAAAAGTCTTTTGAAGGTGCAAACAAACCCGGAAAATATTTGGCATGGCAACTAAAAAAAAGAAGAGAAAATAAGATTATCAATAAAATTGTGACAGATAAAAAAGAAATAATGGACATTAAAGGAATAAAAAGAGAATTCTTTAAATATTATGCTAAACTTTTTCAAAAAGTGACAGTAGACCAAAGTAAAATTTCAGAATATCTACAAATACTGAGATTACCAAAACCAACTGAAAAGCTTAAAGAAATGTTGAATAGCCCTATTACAACTCAAGAAATACAGAGGGTTGTTGAAGATTCTAAGTTGGGAAAAGCACCGGGGCCAGATGGTTTTTCGGCTAAATATTATAAGAAAATAAGGGAATTCTTTTACCAGTTTTGGAACTTTTGTTAAATGAAATAAGAGCTACAGCTGAAATACCAGATTCATGGAAAGAGGCAACAATATCACTGATTCCAAAAGAAGGACAGGATTTATCAGATGTTAAGAATTATAGACCAATCTCTCTACTAAATAATGACTATAAAATCTTTGCGAAAATATTAGCAGAGAGACTGAAAGAATATCTAAAGGAAATGATACAACAAGAACAAGCAGGTTTTTTGCCAAATCGCCAAATAAAGGATAATTTGCGAACAGTCTTAGATGCAATTGAATACTATGATAAACATTCTGATAAAGAGGTAGAGGTTTTTTTCTGGATGCAGAAAAAGCTTTTGGCAACATAAATTGGGACTTTATGTTTGTGGTATTGGAGAAATTACATATTGGGGACTTTTTGCTGAATATGATTAAATCGATATATACAGAACAGAAGTCATCGATTATAATTAATGGCGAAAAGACTGATTATTTCAAAGTTCAAAAAGGAACGAGACAAGGTTGCCCACTTTCACCATTGTTATTTATTTGGATTCTTGAAGTTTTACTTTGGAACATAAAAGAGGACAAGGAAATTAAAGGTTTGTCAACTAAAGGATTTTCTTTCAAGTATAGAGCATTTGCTGATGATGTGATGTTCATAACTGAGGAATCTATGACTACTTTACCACTTCTATTACAAAAAATTAAAGACTTTGGAGATCTGGCAGGTTTTTATGTTAATAGAAGGAAATCTAAAGTGATGTGCAAGAATATGTCAAGTAAAAAACAGTTGGAATTACAAAACCTAATAGACTGCAAGGTGGTGAAAAAGACTAAATATTTAGGTATTGACTTAACTATGAAAAATATTGACCTCTTTAAAAACAACTATGAGAAGTTATGGACACAAATTACACACGATATTAATAAATGGAATACTTTAAATTTATCATTACTGGGAAGAGTCGCTACAGTTAAAATGAACATATTACCAAGATTAATGTTTCTATTACAAACAGTACCAATCGTGAAAGATTTAAAAGCTTTTAAAACATGGCAAAGAGAACTTTCAAAATTTGTTTGGGCAGGAAAAAAAACAAGAATAAAAATGAAAATAATGTGTGACGCAAAGGAAAGAGGAGGCTTTCAACTGCCTAATTTAAAGCTATACCATGATGCGGTTTGTTTGACTTGGTTAGAATCATGGATCTCTTTAAAAGACAGAAAATTATTAGCACTTGAAGGACATGATTGTCGATTTGGTTGGCATGCGTACTTGTACTATAATAAAACGAAGATGGACAATATGTTTAAGCATCATTACGTTAGGAGAACTTTAATAGATACATGGTCTAGATATGAGAGTTTCTTTCCAATAGAAAAGCCTCTGTGGATTGTACCAGCAGAAGTAATAAAACCTTTTTCAAGTTTTAAAGGACAAGACTGGTTGAAGTACAGGGATCTGTTAAAAATTGAAAATAGTGAATTTGTATTGAAAGAAGAGAATCAGATGGATTTTAAATACGGTTGGTTGAGGTATAGACAGATTTATGATCTTTTTAAGACAGATAAAAAAAGTGGTGGTTTCAGAAAGAAAACTAATGAGATTGAACAGGTATGGGAGGAAGGAAGAAAAAAACTGATTTCAAAAATGTGTAAAATTTTGCTGAAATTGTATAATGCAGATGAACTTGTAAAAGAACAAATGATAAAATGGGCAATTAATATAAATAAAGAAATAGCTATGTCATCTTGGGAATTTTTGTGGAAAAATGCTATGAGTATTTCTACTTGTTATAATTTAAAAGAAAATTGCTTTGGATTTCCGGTGGCTGGCGCGGTAATGGTGGCCGCATCTCCCCGCACTGAGGGAGATGTGTGCTGCTCTCAGTGGGAAGGAAGGGGCTACGGACAGGTGCCAAGCCCCCACGGACCCTAGTGAAGGGAACCTGTCTGGGGTGCTTGGAGTTTGCCTCTCCCGGCGGTGGCGACCGCGGGATCGAGGCATCTCTTTACCCCTATAGATTCCTCCCACCGGAGAAGCCCTCGGGCTGCAAAGCGCTGCCATGAAGCTGCAAGACGGACTGCTCGCAGAGGCGATGGCTAAATAGCTACGCAATGGACGAAAGTGTGAGTCTCCGTTAATTTTGGAATTAAAGCGTTTGGGGTGTGGGACGGAGGTATTACCCCCCCACCGACCCTTCACTGGCGTTGTTTACCTTAAGACGGAAGACTTTCCCACGGTCCTGCTGTGAAAGTAAAAGTGTCTAGATGGTGTTGAATTGCTGGATCGCGCAGAGGAAAAAGAGAGCTTCCAGATGATGTAAATTTGAAGAATAGACATTGTTTTTTCATGGTGTCCCTTATCTAACTGTAAACAATAAGACGAAACTAAAGATGACGGGGAGACGCCCCTCACCCAGAGTCGGAGGAAACCTTCCAGGAACAAAGAGCGAAACTACTGAGACGAACGTGGCATTTTCGACCCTCTTGCGACCCCTAGTGGATCAACTAACTGCAATCAATTCTAAATTGGACTCCATGGAAAGGCAAATCACAGAGTCAAATAAGAATTCTCAGGAGCTGAAACAGGAGTTCTCGGACTTTAAAACTGTTGTACATCAGCAGGATTCAAGATTGGCAAAATTGGAAAAAGACAGAGCCTTACAAGGAGACTGTTTTAAAACTTCAGATGGATCGTTCTAATTTTTTCCTGAGATTTCAAAATGTACCAGAACAAAAAGGAGAGAATTTAACCAAGCTGCTGAGTGAAACATTGGCCCCAGTGACAGGTTTGGAAGCAGAAAAAATACAAAGCGATATGGATATGTCTCATAGGACATACCCAGAATTTATTAAGAAGAAAAACCTGCCAGGGGAAATAATGGTTAGATTCTCCAAAAGATCAACCAGGGATATGGTGCTAAAAGCCACCAATAGAACATCTTTGAAAATTCAAGAAGAGGAAATCAAAGTATTGAAAGACATTCTGTTTGAAATAAGAAAGAGAAGAAAGGCATATAGAAATTTGACTTTGTGGTTACAATCTGAATCGATTTCTTATCGTTGGCAAATTCCAGAAGGCCTCCAGTTCAGCTATAAAGATAAAAAACATAAAATTGACAGTGTGGAACAAGCAAAGAAATTCCTGGATGAACACAAAAAGAAGGAACCTGAAGCTGCACAAGAAGATTCACTGGCGTTGCAGGAGAGTATGTATGGCTTTGATGACTCAGGGAGTAGTGAAACATCAAGTGGGAACTCTGACTCTGAAAAAGGGGCAGCTGCCCCAAAAGCTAAAAGTAAAAGGCAGAAGAAAAGTAGAGAACCAAAGAAAAAATAATGTTGTTACCATATAAACTTATTTACACATCATGTATTAATGTAAACGTAGTGTAAAAATCTTTCAATCTGTTTGCGAGACAGGAATTTCAACATGTTATAATTGTATCAGCAAAAAATTTTATTGTAAGAGTGGATCCAAGTACTAAAATCGCTTCTTAGATATCTTAACTGTAAACAGTATGTAACAAATTGTCCATCTTGTATGCCTTAGGGTAGTTTAGTTTTTCTTTTTGTAGATTTTAGTATAGGTGTAGGGAAAAAATCAATTAAAATTTTTTTTAAAAAAAGAAAATTGCTTTAAAATGTTGTATAGATGGTATAAGACTCCAAAAAAAATAGTAAATGTTGATCAACGACTGTCTAATAAGTGTTGGAAATGTAAACAAAAAGAAGGTTCTTTCTACCATATGTAGTGGACTTGTGATAAAGCTAAAGTCTTTTGGTGTATGATTCATGCTGAAATGGACATTTTTTTGAAATGTACCTTTAAAAAGCTGCCTGAAATGTTATTGCTTGGTCTTAAGTTAGAGGATGTAAATGTAAATAAAATGACACTAATATGGTGTATGGTGACTACAGCGAGAATGGTCTATGCTCAGAACTGGAAATGTGAGAAAACTCCAGACATATGGGAATGGTTGAGAAAATTGCTATTTATGGCAGAAATTGACAAATGGACAAGAAAATTGAATAATCAAGACTCAGAAATGTTTCTAGAAGAATGGAAAGACTTGAAAGAATATCTAGAACAACACTGGGATATGAAAAATAATATTTGTACATTGTCTATTGATTTTAGATGTTGATTTAGATATTGATATTGATTTTAGATATTGATTTAGATATTGATTTTAGATATTGATTTAAAAGAAGAAACAATTCTTTTTAAGGGAAATATACTGAATGTTTGAAATGATAAGAATGGAAACTAGATTACATATAACAGATATTTAGATAATACTTTTAAATGTTTAAAAAAAATTATAACCAAATATGTTACTTGTAAGAGTTAATACTTTTAAATCTTTATAATTGTTGTTATATATATAAAGGTATAGGTGAGGCGGGAAGTCCTAAAGGTTTTGAAATGTAACTGGAATACATAGTTATATAGAAAATAGGATAGTGATGATTATATTCTGAAAGTAACTATGTAAAATTTTGAACAAGTAGAAAAATAATAAAATTTGTTTTCAAAAAAAAAAAAGCAGGGTGCAGTGTGGCAGACCTACCCCTGAGGCCCTGGGGCACAGCTTTCAGCCAGAGGAGACAAGCCTGGCCCTGGTAGAGGCCAAGATGGCAGGCTCATGTGTCCCACATGTGAGGCAAGACCCCTGGTTTTTTTCTGGGCCTTTGCGAAATGAAGGGCTTTGATGGGATATGGGGAGATGCAGCAAAGCTAGCAAAATACAAGCATCCAATTCAAAAGATTTCTTTATTGCTAAGTGCACACAAATAAGCAAAATGTGGGGATTGGGGCTGGGAAACAAAGCCAGAAACTACATTGTCTTTCCATTTCTGTCTTCTAACTAAAAGTTACGCTGCTTCACTGGCAATCGTACCTCCTCCCTGGAGGTGGATCAGAGGAGTTCCAGGTACTTAAAGGCCAGCATTGCTGTCAAAACCGGAATCGGCTGCTGGCTCTCGGGGAAATGGGGACAGAGACAGATGCGTTGTGTGCGGAGAGGATAATGGGCCAGAGGGAACGTTCCTGTCATCCTGTTTTTGTTGGAGCTTCATTCATTCATTAATCAAACATTTTGAAATGAAGACGTTAACAATAACATGTTCTTCCAAGCAAAGAACTGGGCCGTTGTGACATCTATCGGTGTTAGGTCTACAAGGGCAAAGCACCTGGACCGATACGTAACTTGGAACATCTTGGAAGGAAGGCCTTTGGCTTCAGCTGAGATCCCTGCATGAGAACTGCCTCTTCCCACCAGGGCTGTATTCATGATGCAATGAAAATGTAGAAGAGTGGGCAGTCATCACGATCATGGTGTTAGACCCTGCTCCCCTCCCCCCCGGTACATTCCACAGCCGTGCTCCATACCTGGAGGTTCCAATCACGCCATCAATACACTGCAGCTCCCCACAGAACACACTGCACAATTGGAGCTTGTGTATGGTAGGCTCTGAGAAGTATAACAAATGACAAGTGGATGTTGGGCAAACAGAAGGGTGGGGCTTGATGCTGAGATTTCAGTTCACTGCACAGGGCGGCAGTGGAGATGGTGGGTGTTCAAGAGGGGGGAATGGTATAGTTAAGCCTGTGAGACATGAGAGTGCTTTCACCTGGATGGCCCAGGCTAGAGCGATCTTGTCAGAAGCTCAGCAGGGTCATAGAATCATAGAGATGGAAGGGACTTCCAGGGTCATCTAGTCCAACCCCCTGCACAATGCAGGAAATTCACAAATAACGCCCCCCCCCCCCCCCAATCCCCAGTGACCTTTGTTCCACACCCAGAGGATGACAAAAAATCTCCAGGATCTCCAGCCAAACTGATCTGGAAAAAAATTGCTTCCTGACCCCAAAGTGGTAATGAGTATATCCCTGCGCATGTAAAGACAGGCCACAAGAACTAAGCACTGAGGCAACCTTTCCTGCTCTCCTTCTCATGATCTGCCTAAGTTCACACAATCAGCATGGCTGTCAGAGGGCCACAGAGCCACTGTTTGAAAACCTCCAAAGAAGGAGAGCCCACCACCTCCTGAGGAAGCCTGTTCCACTGAGGAACCGCTCAAACTTTCAGGAAGTTCTTCCTTATGTTAAGCCAAAAACTCTTGTGATTTAATTTCAACCCGTTGGTTCTGGTCTGATCTTCTGGGGCAACAGAAGGCAACTCCACATCATCCTCTGTATGACAACCCTTCAAGTACTTGAAGATGGTGATCATATCACCTCTGAGTCGTCTCCTCTCCAGGCTAAACATTCCCAGCTCCTTCAACCTTTCCTCATAGGACTTGATCTCCAGACCCCTCACCATCTTCGTTGCCCTCCTCTGGACATGTTCCAGCTTGTCGATATCCTTCTTAAATTGTTGTGCCCAAAACTGAACACAATACTCTAGGTGAGGTCTAACCAGAGCAGAGTAAAGCGATACCATCACTTTGAGAGATCTGAACACTATACTTCTGATGATTCAGCCCAAAATCACATTTGCCTTTTTAGCTATGGCTTCACACTGCTGACTCCTATTCAGTTTATGGTTTACTAAGTTCCCTAGATTCTTTTCACACATACTATTGCCAAGACAGTAGTTCCCCAATCCTATAATTATGCATTTGGTTTATCCTACCTAAATGCAAAATGTTACATTTATCCCCATTGCAATTCATTTTATTTGTTTCAGCCCAGTTTCCCAACTTGTCAAGATCATCCTGTATCCTGCCTCTGTCTTCTACCATATTTGCTACTCCTCCCAATTTAGTATCATCTGCAAATTTAATAGCAAATCCCCTTGTTTCCCTCTCTACTTTCTGGAAAATGAAGTTGTCAGCAAGACATCAGGATTTATTGGGCCTTTCATTTTTAGCACTTTCCTGTTCCTGCAATGGGCCTACTGTGTCCTTGTTTCTTCTTACTTTAAACATAAGAAAAGAAATCTTTTTTGGTTGTTTTTAGCATCTCTCGCTAGCCTAAGCTCATACTGAGCTTTAGCTTTCCTAACTCTCTCTCTACAAGCTCTGGTTCATTGTTTATATTCATCCATGGTTATAAGGCCCTCCTTCCACTTTCTGAATGTCTTTTTTATTTCTCAAGTCTTTAGAAAGCTGTTTATGGAGCCACCCTGGCTTCTTTAGGCTCCTCCCATTTTTCCTTCTCATAGGAAGCGTTTGTCATTGTGCCTTCAGTATTTCGCTTTTAAGAAGCTCCCACCCCTCTTGAACTCCCTTCTTCTTCTGACCATGGGATTCTACCCAGCATAACTGTACAGCTTTTCTTCTCCCCAAAGACTGTAAATTCCAAAATTACATGGTCACTCCTAGGGGTGTGCAGGGGGGGGGGAACCAGTCCCCCCCCCCCCCCCGGATTCAGGTATAATAAAGCTGATTTTTTTTCTTGTATTCCTGAATATACCTGATTACCAATACCAGTACTGTATTGGTACCCAAAAAAATTCGGTATTCCCAAATTTTTTTGGTTCCATTATAACTTATGGGGCCATTGTAGTCAATGGCAAAAATCTTCTAACAAATATTCAAGGGGCTGGGGGTTTGAGGTAGAGGCACCAAATTTGTATTGTAGCTGCTGGAGCCTCTCCCCAAAAGAACTCCCAAGTTTGGAAAAGATTGGACCAGTGGGTCCAATTCTAGGGCATCCAACGAGAGTGCCCCCAATCCTCCATTGTTTCCGATGGAAGGGGGGAAAGGCAGGCAGCAGTGTCTCCCCAAGAATCTCTGCATTGGAAAGTAAGTGAGGTGTGGTGGTGTGAGGGGGCATGTTTGCCAGGCCAGCAGCAGAACCAGTGCAGTGTGCCCCTCAGAACCAGTGCCACTGTGGTAGTCAGAGCCAAAACCCAACAGGACTCAGGTCAAATTTGAGGATCCCTGGGGGCAGGAGGCAGTGAAAGGTTGACTCAGGTCAAATTTGAGGATCCTATTGGCCAGTGATCCTCCCCGGGAAAGGATCAAGCTAGTAGTTGGGCTTCAACAAATGAAGCCAGCAGCAACAACAGCCTTGCAAAAAGTTGCAAGCTGCAATGGCAGTTGCTAATGCGTGATTGGCTGTCTGCAAGATCCCTCTTCCCCCTCCCTCCTGGAAAACAAAGCAAAAGGTGGGAAAAAGAAGGCTTTAAGGTTCAAAGCCTCCCAGACTCCGTATTCGACAATGCAGGGAAAAGCTGAAAAAAACCTGAATATTTTTGGTTTTTTTCCGGCATTCAGTATTTGGCAGCCAAATCAGCTCAGGGGATCTGATTCGGTATGCCAAATTCCTGAAAAATGCCAACAAAGGGTTTTTTTTTAAAGTTTGGCTTTACCAAATGCACACCCCTAGTCATTACTACCAGGGATTCCCACTACTTTCACCTTGTCAACCAGTTCTTCCTGCTTGGTGAGAATCAACTTCTCTCCACTTTCTGAAAAATGAAGTTGTCAGCAAGACAAGTCAGGAATTTATTGGATTTTTCATTTTTAGCAGAGTTGGACTTCCAACAGATATCCGGGTAACTGAAATCTCCCATGTTCACTGTGTCCCGTCTCTCTGAGAACTTTGTAATCTGTTCCAGGAGTGTCTCATCCAAATCCTTTGCCTGGCTTCGTGATCTGTAGCAGACCCCCACCATAATGTCACTGTTATTGCTTAATCCTTTTATTTTTACCCAGAGACTCTCAACTGAACTGCCAGGCGCAGATTCACGTATTTCCTCACAAGTATATACCTCCTTTACATCTAATGCAACTCCTCCCCCTTCCTTATCTGTCTGTCCCTTTTAAACAAGTGGTACCCCTCAATCCTAATATTCCAGTTGTGAGTGTCATCCCACCCAGTTTCAGTAACGCCTATTAGCTCATACTCCCCTTCCTGTATTAGGACTTCAAGTTCCTCCTGCTTGTTTCCCATATTCTGTGCATTAGTGTAGAGACATCGGAATCCATGTTTTATGCACCCTGAGGTTTTCATTTCAGTACTTACCTGCAAAGTTAATTTTACTGAGCGTATGTGCCACTCCTTGCAAAACTTTAGAGTTCTTATCTCCAGTTATTGACATCATACTGGGCTTTGCATTTTTGTCTCGTTCCCCCATATGATTTAGTTTAAAGCCCTCCTTATTAGGTTTACAAGGCTCTTACCAAACACATTTTCCCCACCCTCATGAGGTGCAAATCATCTCCCAATAGAAGAGCTTCATCTCAAAAGCGTAAGCCATTGTCCAAAAATGCAAACCCTTCCTGATGACACCATCTACATAGCCAGTCATTGACTTGCAGTATTCCTCTTTCCCTTCCTAAGCCACAGCCTTCGACAAGAAGAACTGACGAAAACACTACCTGTGCCCCCAGGTCCTTCAGGTTTTCACCCAGAGACAAATAGTGTCATTTAATATGTTTTGGGCAGTGCTGGTGAAGCAATAGATTTTTAATTAATAATTATATATCCAGACTCTGCATAGTTGCTTAGTTAGACAAAGCTACAAGACGCAAAGTCAAAGGGAAGGATTCCCTAATGTTGCATGAGATGTCGACAACACCTAACAGACAAGCTTCCATTGTTCAACACACAACTGTATCATTCTTTAGCCCGGCTAAGAAACTGTGAGAAACTTAGCCAGTTAGCAACATTTAGATAGAAACATTCCTTATAGTTTAACAAATAGATGGGTGGAGTTATAATGGTATGATTTGTTAATAAATATGATGCTGTATGACACTGATCCCTTCCTTTCTGTGTGTCCCCCCCCCCCCCCCCCTTAGTATATAACGCCAAGCCCAAGTAAAATCTGGGCTCAGCATCTTTGATGGATTGCCATTGCCGAGACTGACGTCATAAAATAAAGGCTTTTTTCTTTACCTGATGTTCAAACCTTAGGATTATTGGGAGCTCTCTGTTCTTAGTTTTATAGTGCTCCACTGGTTGGTATCATTTGTTCCTACATGGATGAGCAAGAAGGGATAGTAACCTGTGGGCTTGATGAGTCTTCTTACTCTTTCTGTCACATCGTGGATGCGTGCACCTGGTAGACAGCGTACCTCTCAAGACAAGAATTCCGGTCAGCAAACTTTACCTTCTATCCCTCTCAGTAGGGAATTTCCAATTAGCAACGCATGCCTTCTCCTATATTGGGGAGCAGAAGTTCGAGTCTTCTCATTCACAGGGGTCTGAGAAATTTTCTTCAAGCTTTGTGGAGGCTGGGGGAAGAGCCTTTGTTCCAGTGGTTCAGAATCACTATCTGTGAGGAGATCCAGGAACCGATTGCTTAGTAACAGAGGCTCAGAATGTCTCTTGATCTTCCTGCTCCTGTGGGTTACATTCTTCCATGTGCCCTCCTCCTGTGTCGGGTGCTCCTCCAGTTGCTGAGATACCTTTCCCTCCTCCTCCTGTTGCCCTCTCAGGAGTGCTTCATGCGTTCTGTCCATGGCATCTTCACCTTCCCTTATAAACTGGAGTGTGGACAAGTGTGCCTCAAGTCCCTGTGTCTTGTCCTCCGTAGGGCTACCTTGCTTGCAGGTATAATTGCTGCTACCCGCAGGTAAGAATATGAACATGCCACAGACTTTGCATGTCACTGCCTCAGCTCCCTCACCAACCATGTTGCTGCAATCCATTGCAGAATTAGTTCAGTTAATCTTGCATTTCCCTGGTAACTCCCCTGCCACACTGCCTCACACAACTACTTGTGAAAGGTTTGCAGAAATTGTTACTTATTACTTGCTTTCACTGCTGAATTGTATTTTATTGGCTTTTTAATGTGTAATGCTTACCAGTTTAAAACAATAAAATGTTAATTAAAAAATTAAACATAAATTTACAAAAATGGTTTGCAGAAGCAAAAAATCCCTTAACACTTAGGCGCCCAGGCTACGAGCCACAGGGCCAGAGCCCTGCAGCTCGCACCTCTGGTGAGGAGGAGTTTACACAATTCAAAGCTCACCCAGCAGATGGCGGGGCCAGCAGTCAGCCCCAGGCAAAACAGCTAAAAGCTACAATCAGTTATAACCCAGGCAAAAGAGACAAAGAGAAACAGCACTTATTCAAACAGTCACCACTCTCCAACAGGCTGTACCCACCCTCAGACATTGTCATCCCACACAGTAACCTCAGCTAGTTCTTCTCAGCAGTTAAGGAAAGGCAAATAAAAACACCACCCCAGCTGCAGCTTTCTCTCCTGCTCCTTCTCAGAGCCCAGCTGACTTAGGTCACCCCTGGTTAGTATTTGACTGGCAAACCACCCAGGAAGTCCAGGATTGCTACACAGAGGCAGGCAATGGCAAACCACCTCTGAACACCCCTTGCCTTGAAAACCCCACAAGGGGTCAACATAAGTCAGGTGACTTTATGGCTCTTTCCACCACTGATATGACAGTAAAAATAAAATCATTAGCAGGGTGCCACCCTGCTAATAGGTAAGGCCAGTAGCTTCTTGGACACGTGCGTTCTTTGCTGTGCCTCCCCCCCTTTGTGGAATAGCCTGGCTGAAGAGGCCAGGAACAACTCTCCCCCCCCCCCCCCCCGTACTTTTGTGATTCCTCAAATTGTGTAAAACAAAATTGTTCAGAAGGGCACTTTTACAAAGGGAACAGGGCAGTAGGACAATGGAATGGTTTGGGGAGGAGCATTTATGAAGGCACCAGGAGAACTGTAGCCGGTGCCACTTGCTGTGCATGGTATATACTCTCCGTCTGTGCTGTGTGTTGTGTTCTCGTTCTGTATTTCCATTTGACATATCACTCCTGATACCTTCCCTAACTTTTGTGACCCTAGTCCTATTGCACTGATTGTTAGATGTCTCCCACTGTCGTGCTCTTTGGTGGACTTGTTTTATACTGTTTAATCTGCTGTGCATCTTCGTGAGAAAGGCAGGTCATGTATACTGTTTTAGATAGTTTAATATTCAGATTGCTATTTGTTGTTTATATTTGTATTTACTTGTTGTAACCCCCCTGAGCCTTGCTATGCAGGGGAGGGCAGGCTAGAAATCAAATAAAATTAGGTAAATGTGTAAAATATGTTTTAGGGAATGCTGTTTTAGGGAAGCTGAAGAGAAACTGTTCAGTGGCATAATTTGTGTTTTGGGTGCTCAGAACTTTAAAGAACATTCTGGGATTTTTTGTTTGTTTTGCTGGGTTGCTTCCTCGTTATATTTCAGTTGTTAAGTGTGAACATGGAAAGTGTCATGTCAGTTCATCAGGGAACTGTAATTGAGTGCAGGTTTATTGAATGTCCTCTTGGTGGCAGTTCCAGAACTTTGTAATGTGTGATGTGGCAGTTGGTGTTCTAACACACATCCTCTCCCTCTTTTTTCAGTTGGTACGGCGAACTTATCAACTGTACCCTCCTGATAGCTACAAAACTGGATTGCTACTGGCCAAACAAACTAGTGGATGAGTTCTTCATAGGAATTCACCAGCACTACTTCAAAAACTGCCCTGTCTCTGGGAGGTCTTTGCACGACCCCCCTAACACCGTTCTGTGTCCCTTCATTGTGGTCCCAATCTTTGTCACGCTTCTCATGACAGCAGTGGTGGTGTGGCGCAGTAAGCGCAGTGAGGGCATCGTCTGAACGTCTTCAGTCCCTGGAAACACACTGCAGTATCTTTTGCTGTTGATGAAGAGTAACTTGGAAGTCTCCAAATCTCACATTAAGAGAACTCGAGTTCATTCGTGTTGGACCTGAAGCAAGCTATAGTGAAGAAGTTTGCTGCTCTTGCACTGGAATACAGAGTTTAAAAGTAATATTTCTAAACATTGTTCACTAGGAAAAATCATTCTGCCCCGAGAGAAAAGTGCTGCAACTAGATCTGTTAGAACTAGGAAATGCGTCAGTGCTCTTAATACCTGAAGCATTTCTGATTTGGTCATAACAAAGGGCATGTCTATACTGCTGTTTCCTCTCTAAAGCTCCTCAAATTACTTTGCCTTTGGGTTATTTCTGGCTTTCTCTCAATGTCTATTGTCATTTGGTCACCTACCAGACCTTACACATTTGCGTCATGATTTTGACTTTTTCTTTGGGCCAGGTAATTTATGGAAGAATATTGCAGGATATTTGGACACAGCCTCCAACAGCTTTGCTGTAGTGCACAAATGATGGGATTATATTTTTCTATGGAGAAATGCTATCCACCCAAGAATTCACCCCAATGTTTCAGTTATTATTTCTCTCTCAGTCCTTGGACAAGAGCCCTACTATTGAGTGACAGCTGTCAGAAGGGAGGGAGGTTAGAGAGAGGGAGTTGATGAGTTCCCAGCACAGAGCATTCAAGCTCTTAAGTATGCTAACTACTTGCTTGCTTGCTACCCTATTCCCAGCAAGTAAGTCACACGTAGAGCCATAAAGCTTGGAAGACTAAAGAGATGGAAGGAAGCTCTTCATTTGAGATAGAAAGGCCATCCCAAGTGGTGGGGGAGAGGTTATAAAAACCTTCAGACATCAGGGAGACACACACACACACACACACACACCATTTGGACAGCTCTTTGGGTATGGATCAGGTCCAGCAGTGGGGCCAGGACTCCAGAAGCCCTCCCACTGTTGCTCCCCAAATGGACAATTGAGTCCAAACCTAGAGATCCAACATAATGATGAACTCCTAACGTGCTGTAACTTCAAGTAAACGTTGCCTGTCCTAAAATTCAACATAATTTAGGGAGTACCTAATGTAGGGATAGAAACCTGTGTTTTTTCACCCTTGTTTGCTTGCTAAGCCCGTGTTGCTTGAACCGAGCGTGTGTCTCCTTTTATTCCTTAATTAAACATTCTCATATTCTAAATGCTGTTATGTCTGATCTCTGGAAAAACACCATGTCTGTGTGGTCTACATATCTGACTTGTGGTGCTGGGGAGGGTCAGCAGAGGTGCTCCATCCTTGGAGCATGACAGCTGTAAAGAGCAAAGTTGTGATAGATAGATGACCTCTGCACCAGCTGGTAGGTAGCAAGTGGGGTTGCGCAAGTACGGCGCACAACTCAGTCTGACAGGAGACACTCCTAAGAGTCATTGGTGGCAGTCGGTGGTTACTCTGACCTCCCTTGGCCTCTACACTGCTCACTCTTTGTCCCTCAGACTTGGTCTCTGTGCTGCTCACCCTTGGATCCTGATCATTTACGAACCACTTAAATAGCACCACCCCCAATACTGATCCTTGTGGGACTTCACTGCTTGCTTCCCTCTATTGAGAGAACTGGCCATTTATTCCGACACTGCTTTCTTTCATTTAGCCAATTTCTAAACTATGAGCCCATCCTCTTACCCCATAACAGCTAAGCCCTTTGGTGATGTATCTTATCAAAAGCCTTTTGAAATTTCAAGTATATACAAGGCCTACCCGGTCACCATTACCTACACACTTATTCAACTTTTTAAAAAAACTCCAAAAGGTTGGTGAGGCAGGACTTCCCTTTGCAGAAGCCATGCTGATTGTCCCTCAGCAGGTTTTGTCCCTCTTAAGTGCCTAATAATGATGATTAGAGTGTCCACTAATCGTCCAGGAAAGTCATTAGGCGAAGTGGCCTGTAACTTCTTGGTTCCCCTGTGCATTTCCTTTTTAAAAAGGCATAACGTTTGCTACTCTCCAGTCCTCTGGTACGGTATGAGTGATTTTGGTGACAAGTTGCATACAGTGGTCAATAGGATGACAGTTTCACATTTGAGTTCCTAAGAACCCTTAGGTATATGCCACCAGGGCTCAGATACTTGCTGGGTTCAATTTCCCCAGTAGGTCTAGAACAGATTTCTTTATATAATTCATTTATACTCTGCCTTTTTCTCCAGTGGGGACCCAAAGCAGCTCACCATCACGCCCTTCTCCATTTCATCCCTGTGGGGGAGGTTTGGCTGAGCGTGACTGGCCCGAGGTCACCCCATGACATTCCATGGCACAAGTGGGGGATTTAAGCCTTTATTTAAACCTCCATTTATCACTTTCAAGTTGTGTACAGGTTCTTATCACTGATATTTTATACCGTGGGGTGGATCCAGAGCGAGGATCACCAGCCCTCCCTGCTTTCTCTTATTCCCATCAATCGCTAGGACACCCCCTGGGGCTTTAGGCCCCACATGGAGTAACAGTTGGGAGGTTACAGCAGGGAGGGGGAAGGAGGCAAAACCACTCCCTTTCCCCTCTTCTGTCAGAGGGGCAATTTTGTCCTTGTCGTCGTCGTCGTCCCCCCCCCCCCCCCGGTAGCATTTCAACCCACATGGGTCTGTGGTCCCAGGCACACAACACTTTTCTAATGTCAGAAAGGACCGGTGGGAGGGAGGAGAACTGGGGAGATCCATGGCAGTCACCCCCTTATGCCGACGGACTGCAGGCGCCAACCCACTACAAAGACTGACAGGGTGGAGAAGAGCTGACAGAACTTTTCTCCCTCTCTAAAAATACTACAACTTGAGGACATCTAATGACGCTGATTCAGAATGGACGAAAGACTTCTTTACACGATGAGTGGTTAAAATGTGGAATTTGCTGCCAGAGGATGTAGGCATACGGTGCTTTGAGGGGGGAATTGGACAGATTCATGGAGGAGAGATCTATCAGTGGCTGCTGGACATGGCAACTAAAGGAAACGCTCCACATACAAAGGCAGTAAACCAGAACCAGGAGGCAACATCAGAGGAAGGCCTTGGCCTCTCTGCCTCTTGCTGGCTGTCCAGAGCAACAGGTTGGCTGCTGTAAGAAACAGGAAGCTGGACTAGATGGATTTCTAATATCAGAGGCCCCCGTGGCACCCACCGATGCAGTTTCCAGCATCTGCCAAGTGTTCTGGGCAAGGCCAGGTGGGACTTTTGCCCAGCAAGGCTTCTGATTGACTTCTGGAGATTTGATGGGCTTTGTAGGTCTTTCAAAAGGTTGCTGTGGGGGCAGCTGCCAACATAGCACAAAGATCTATACTCTGTGACTAAAGGGAAGCTGTGGCAGCCATTTTGTGGTTGGCTCCGTCTCCTGCTGCAACCATTTTGTTGCTGTGCCCATCATGCCGTGCCAGAATTACATATGTGCCCTCAGGCTCAAAACAGCTGGGGACCTGTCTTCTGTTTTAGCTTGTCTGTTATCCTGTGTTACAGGTATAGTTGGAAAAACAGGAGAGTTATATCTGAAAATATTAACTTTGTAGAAAAGGGTAAGTAAATAGAAAATGCTTCCGGTTTCAGAGAACAATAAACCCTATGGCATAATTAAGCTTAATATATTTGGCAGTTCACCTTTATAACTGGCCCCAGTTCTAGAAGCCTGCTGGACTTCCTTCTGAGGAAATCTGCCAAGAAGATGGCCGCAAAGGGCATCGGCATTGTAAGGAAAACTGACGTCTGATTTATATTCTAGCGCAGTAAAGTAAAACGAATACAGATGATGCTGTGGGGCCAATAATATGGAACCAATGACAGCCACAGAAGCCATTCCTGGATGCTTCTGCTGACTCCTCAAGCATGCCGAAAACACCTGTTTGCAAATACAAACGACCCCTCCCCACCATCACTAAAGCAAGGGAAAAGGGACTGAGCATATTCCTTCTGTGGCGGGCAGATGAACATCCCCTGAAAGCAAAAAGGGAAATGAGCCACGGGCCTGTGGGTCAGGCTGAGGATTTGGAATATCAAACTTTTCCAAGTAACAAAATTAAAGAAACTTATTTCCACTACACACATTTTAAAGAGAAGAAACAGTCCTTCAAGTTACCCATTATCTAAAGGAAGGTCCCTTGGTTCTCACATTGCCTGCTGTTGCCATTATTTCAATTTTAGCAAATATCAAAAAACTGGGAGCCTTTTATATCTTTTAACAGTTTTTAGAAAATTGTTTTAATGCAAAATGGTCTCTTTTTCACAGCAGAGAAATAATAATTGCACTAAAATTGAGCAAGGCCTTGTAGTCTCAAAAAGAACTATTTCCACTTCGTTATTATGTCCCCAAAGCCCAGCTCCGCAAGCTGACCTCAGTATACAGTGAATTTCAGGAGGAGGAGCATCTGCTGGTGGGGTGGCAGAGTGGGTGGCCTGCATCATCCCACAAGGAGTCTTTCCACGGATGGAAGCAAGCCCCTCCCCTCCCCTCCCCCCGGCCAGCAGGTGCCACTTCCTCCCTCTTCTTCTGTGGCAGCCCCAAATGCTTCCCCCCCCCCCCCGAATGTTCCTCTGTGACTCCATCTTGTAAGCTTTTGGGCTTACTGAAGAAGGCGAAAAAGTCGAACACCACTGATGGAAATGTTTTGGTCAGGGGAAACACTTTGTGGGGTGAATGTTATGTATGACATACCTGTGAAACTACACAAATGTTTCTTTCTTGCTTTGATGGCAATTTATTGTTGTAAACCAAACACACTTTCGTTCTCTATATGAACCCAGAATTAGATTATTTAAGTAACTATGGCGCTCTCATTTTTTTCTTTAAGTCCCAGGCCAATTAACAGTATCAAAATACCAAATTTCATGTTTGATTGATACACATCAGGAAGAACTACAGTAACCAGAATACATTCTGTGTGGAATTAGTTTTTAATCAGTTCCTGAGGGCCTCTGTTCAAAAGGGATTTGGGGTATCAGACAGACAGACATAACAGTGTTTCCACTCTAGATGAACTTTGCATCCACCTCGTGCCTTTTACCACAAAAGGCTTCGCTTCTGAGATCGCTCCTAAGGAATTTTCAATGTGTGTTACTTTTACGTGGAGGAGGTTCTGGAACACGGGGCAGTTATCACAATAACAGTCTTCCATATCATGTCTCCCTAACAGAATGTAAAAATTAAAATGGGGCGATGTAAAAAGAAAACTTCTTTTTCACTGTGATAGCATGTAAAACAACTGGATTTTTTTTAAAAAATGGCACTCTGCAATTACACACAGAGCTGGGCTCCACCAGCTTCATTGCACAAGGGATGCAAAATAAAAACACTCCGAGGCCTGAAGATGATCTGAGAGCAGCGGCCGCGAAAGTTAAATTAAGTACAAGAATCCCCACAATGGGCACAACTCGGCTTACCATTTTCCAGGGCAAGCCGTGTTCCAGCTATTTAGGTTCTATGAAGGCAACTGTTTGTCTCTTCATGTTTAACGAAGCCTACTTTTATTTGCCAACTTTTACAAGTTCCAGTAAGCATACCATTCCTTCCTACGAGTCATGAGGAAAGTTTTTAAGTAGTATGAATACAACCTCAAGTGATTTCTTTTAACTTCCGAAGCATATTGCAGTTCTGGATAGTCAGTACATTTTCTGAAAAGACATTAAAGAGTAAAGCAAAAAAAGTTTCTTCAACCCACAGATAGGATTTCCTCGCTGTACTGAAACAGAGCACCTCCATTTGACATGGATCATTATGAAGCTTGTTTTCTTCTTGGAACAACGTGGGCAAAAGACAAGGACATTCCAGGCTCTGTGTTGTTTTTAATCAAGTTACAGTCCACGATGGGATCTGCCTTCCATAGTGCTGCTGTCCCCCCTTCATCATCTGGCATAGTGATTAATGTAATCTTCAACTTTATTTCGGAAGTCCTCCTAGATGGGGGGGAGGGGGGGAAACAAGCATTTTAGATTTCTGTACTTCTAAACTTTCCACATTTCATTCACAAGAGTGCCAGTGCAGCGTTTGTTTTAGCAATATTACACATACAAAAAATGTTATCACTCAATCTCTTTGTACATATATTAAGAAATGAAAAAAATGGAATGTTTAACATTCCAGAAGTGCCTATTGACAATACAAAAAGTGAAAACACAGCATCCCTAAATAAAAAGAGTAAAATCAAAGAATGGAACTTGCTTCATATTAAAATTATTTTACTAGGACACCACAACATCAGTTGCTTAAATTTTAATTCAGGTGGGTAGCTGTGCTGGTCTGAAGCAACAGAACAAAGTCCAGTGTCACCTTTAAGACCAAAGTTGGTCTTAATGTCTTTCAACAAGTTAATATTATGAAAACCCTATTATGATAAATTGTTGAAGCAGCAGAATTTGACCATCTGATGTTATTGTGTGTGTGTGAACAATATAACATTCTGTAAAGCCAGTAAAACCCAGCTCTGAAACTGTTTCCCCCCCTCGGAATGTCACTGAAGAGGGGCCCCCCCGCCCCCCCCCCCAACCCTTCCATGACTTTGTGAGCAGCGGCCTGAGGTGTCTCAGGAGCTTTCTGCAAGCCAAGGAAGACCCTCACAATGATCTTTCCTGTCTTGTCTAGTTCAGCCCTTATCATAGACATACAAAAGTTATATAAACTCTACGTCAATAAATAAAATGTGATATTTTTTTTTAAAAAAAAACAACCACAAAAGATTTTTAAAATCTTATCAATTTTTCGTCACTGCTGCTAATCCAACATTCTTTAGCTGTATCAGGCACCCTGCAAAGGCGCTGGCCCTGGCATCTATCTGCCGACAAAGGAAGGGACGTGATTCTTGTTTATTGGCGTTTCATTACATGCTTAGACTCAAGGTGGATTAATCTGGGGTAAATCAAATACGGTCAGCTGGAGGTACGGGACAGCCACTGAAGCCACAGGGCCACAGAGAACTGGAAAGAAGCAGAAACCTACAAGAGAGCTGAAACAAACCTGGGGGAAAGCATTCATTTAAACAGGACACTTGAAAGGGTATTGAAACTACCGAGTCTGGCGCAGCCTCCCAGTGACTGGCAGCCATGCAGCGGTGTGTCGGCCACCGTCCCTGCCCTTCTTCCAATGCCCCTTCCCAAACCATTCCATTACAGTCCAGGACAAAAGGCCCTCTTGGAATAAGCCAGGAGGGGGGGGGGAGCCTTCCTCCCCACAGGGACACAACAGAGAAGGTGCAAGTAGAGGTGGTTGCCGATTTGGCTGTTTGTGGGACTGCACCTGCTGAAGCCCTCCTCAGAGGAGCAACGCTGTCGTGGGGGAGCACAGAAGGGGAGAAGTGGTCCTGCAAGGATGAGGGACCGAGGCCACGAAGGGCTTTGCACTTGACAGTCAACACCTTGCTTGATTGCTGATCACGGGGAGGGAGGGAGGGGGCGTGCAGGCAGGCCCTTCCCCCGCTCACACCTTGCAGACAACCTGGCGCTCAGAAGGGGATGGAAGGTGTGGCCAGGCAGGGCTCTCAAGGGGGGGAGGGGTGGTGGTGTGAGTGTCAGACTGGGCTCTGGGAGCCCCAGGCGCAGACCCCCCCCCCCCACAGCCACGGGAGCTTGCTGGGTGACCTTGGGCCAATCACACACTCACAGGCCCATCCTACATCACAGGGTGGTTGTTGTGAGGAGGGGGGAGGCCAGTGGCAGCCGCAGACTTCAGGGCAGCCCTAGGAGCATGGGAGGCACTGTGCAAGGACATCGCTCTTCTGCTCCGACACAGAACCTTCCCTAGAGGGGGGGGGGGGGCTACAAAGGACGCTAGGAAAAGGAACCGTGTTCTTGTTTAGAAATACTCTCAAGAAATTACTGCTCACCTTGTCACGCAAATGATGTTCTGCAGCTTCAATATTCAAAGGATCATCAAAATTCAAGAGATCCTGAGAGCAAAAAACAAACCAGCAGAACCCATGAGGTTTTCAATGAAAGGGTGACAGGGACTAAGCGTACAAAACCCGACTGAACAAGCAAGGCTAGAAAATCGAATGACCTGGATCTAAAGAGGATGACAGCGGCCCTTGTGAGCACCGGGGAGGGGGGGCTGTGTCCCGAAAACCACATTTGACCTAAAAGGCGTGTCAAAAGTTTTTTGCAGTGTGGAAGAAAATACAGTCAAGAATTCCACCGAGCCCTGAGCTACCTAAAGCCGCTTTTAGTCCCCAGACATGTGGCTCATGGATGAAATGACACTTTAACAATTCCAACAGTAAATGCAAATTTATCTGGTGAGTCTGAACTGAGACCTTGTTATCCAGGCTGCCTCAAAGAGCCTCCTGACAGGCGGTGACACCAACCAACACCCAGCAGTGGGGGCCCGGCCAGGAGCAGCTTCAGACATGCCCAAAGCCTGTCCCCCACAAGGGCTCTTTGGACTTTCCTCTCCCCGCCCCTGCCACGGGCCATGGTCTGGTGGCCCCCAGTATGTTTTCCAGCACCCCCCCCCCCACCTTGATGACGAAATTGAGAGGACCTTGGATGGAACAGCGGTTTTACCCATGACTTCAGCTGGTTTGCTGGACTACTGCTACGATCTTATCCCAAATGAAACCCAACATCATAAGCAGCAGCGCACACAACCGCTGGTCAGCACAAATGCCCAGAGAGCTGACAAACCAGTTTTCGTCTAGGGCTGGGGGGGGGGGGGTCAGACTCATCTGTTACAGGGACCATATCTGACATAAGTGAGACCTCGTTGGGCCGGACCAGGTGTGTCATAAGATGTAATGCCAGGGAGTAGAAATACAAACTTTATAAAGGACACACAAACACAAAGGACACACAAACACAAAGGGTTTTTTTTAACTTAAATGAAAAAAAACGCTTAAAACTTTGGCACTCTTGCAATATTTTGTTTAACAGTCTCTGATAGCTGACACCTCTTGCTCTGAATTATTGCATCAAAGTGTCTGTGCTGTTGCAATCTTGAGTATGCTGTTCAAGTGTGTACCTGTAAGCTGCAGCCCTACTTTTGATTTACTGACATTCACCACAGAAATCTCACGCTCTAGGTTCTGAGTCTAGGACCCATGGGGAAAAACATGAAATGGCTGAGCGATTGAGAGAGTCTGGCGAAGCAAAAGCTGTGATGCAGCAGCAGCAACGGAACTGGAAGCAGGAGATGGCCAGTTCCTGGGTGGGCCTGAGAGAAGGCCTGACCCGGGCCGCATGTTTGACACCCTTGGTCTATGGGGAGAGGAGGGAATGATTACGAGGGGAACAACAACAGGAGGAGCTTCTTCGGCAAAGGCTGAGATTCACGGCCCAGAAGTGTTCAGACAGCAGCGTAAAATCTGACCACAGTACAAAATCACATATCACTGCCACATTGTGGTTCTACTTCCACAGTTTATTTCAGTCCTAGCCTGGATTTTGAAAAAATAATAAATCTGGCCTCGCTCTCTCCGTATTCAGCTGCTTGCCAGGGAACACTCGTCAGCCCAGACAGACCAGCCACTACTCGGAGGGGAGACTCCCACAAGAAGACTCAAGACACACTCTAAGGTCCTGGGTACAGGACAGGAGGGAAGGCAGAAGATCCCAGTTGTCCAAAATACCGCACAACTCCTGGGTTTGGAAAAGGACAAGTTTAGCCTTTGGGGCCACAAGAGACACCTTCACGGAAATTTGTTTATGCTGATTCTGAAGCTTGTTTCGTGCCCACTAAGATGCTACCAAAAACACAGAGGTGACGTAGTCTCTGCCAACCTGGGTAGCTCAACCATCTGTGCTGGACAGATAAGGAGGAACACAGACACTGGCAGCAGTGGTCGCTTCAGTGCGCAAACTGGCCAAAGAATGGCTTGGAGACGCCTGGGATGTTCCCAGGGGACAGGCCCCTCCCCTTCCTGGACTGATCTGAGGAAACCAACCCTGTTCCAGAGGGAGCCCAATCTCAGGGAAGGAAAGAAAGGCATTTAAACCTAACAGCTGACTGGCATTGCAAAATGAACCTGAAAAAAAGCCAGATAATATTGGCTTTTTCGGGTTCAGCTATACCAGACACGGTATTTTTCGGGTATTTTTTCTGTTCAGCTATATGCACACCCCTAATCTTGACAAAAGACAGCAGCCCTGCCAACTTGGAAGGAAAGGGCTATCCCAACACCTTCAGAAGGTAATGGAAAGGAAATGAGAGAGAACCTCAACCTACCATGGTAGAAAAGTCATGTCAGGATAAATGACCACCTTATCTCAGTGGAATTACAAGAGATGGAGAGTCAGGCTGTAAAACACAGGTTGGTGTAGTGCCTAAGTGTGTAGACTCTAATCTGGGAGAATGGGGTTGGATTCCCCACTTGTAGCTGCTGGATGACCTTGGGCAAGCCATAGCTCTGTACCAGCTGTTCCCTCAAGGACAGCTTGGGAAAGAGCTCTCTCAGCCCCACCTGCCTCACAGGGTGTCTGTTGTGGGGAGGGGAAGGGAAAGGAGTTTGTAAGCTGCTCTGAGTGAAGGGCGGGGTACAAATCCAATCTCCTCCTCTTCTTCCTTCTTCTGCAGGAAGTAGTTCAGGAGGGGCTCTAGCTCAGTAGAAAAGTATCTGCTTTGCATACAGAAGGTCTCAAGTTCAATCCCCAGCCTCTTCAGCAAAAAAGACCAGGTGGCAGGCACACCTCTACTTGAGTTCCAGGAGAGCTGAGAAGACAACACTGACATCAGTGGACCCAATCACCTAATTTGATCAGGCACCTTCATGTGTTCATGGATCACCTGTTCAGCCTCCTGGAGAAGAGACAGGTTAGGTGGGGTAGACCCCCACAACCTGAAAAAGGGAAGCACATCCTATGACAATGATGAGGACCCAGTGGCAGAATGTGAGTGCCCCCCAGGCTGAGAGGTGCTGACAGAGACAAGAAATGGAAAACAAAGAGAAGTCACATGGATCTGGCTTAGAACCCAGGTCGTCTTTGATTACCTGTGATGTAGTCCCCCCCTTTTTTTTTACCTAGAGATGCCAGAGATTGAAACTGGGACCTTCTGCATGATGTGAGCCGGAGGCGAAAAAACACACTAACGCAGCTTAGAGGGAGCATTCATCTGGAGTAGGAAACCACCCAGAAAAGCAGTGAGGCCTTTGGAGGACCAAGGAATAAAGGGATTGCTAAAGGAAGACACGGAGATGGCAGAGAAGTTCTATTATTATTATTATTAGCTTCTATTGTTCCCTATGGAAAACATGGGGCATGCACATGCCCACGCCACAGCCACTATTTTTAGAATGGGAGTCTGAAGAACGGAGTTAAATTGAGGTGACAATGGATGAAGTTCGAGATCTATTGGATTTGGTGGCCTGGGTAAGCTGGAGCCAGGATGCTTTTAGTGCTTCCCTCTTTTTCTTTTTAACTGGCTTTTTGTACTGTTGTTTTAAAACCCGTAAATCTGAGGAAATTATACAGATTGGTACACATACTCAGTAAACTTGGCTATTAATTGATTTCTTGCTGACAGACATTCCTGATCAAACTACTGCTGGGTGGGGTGTATCTTGCTCTCAGGGGCTCCAGGGTGGGTTTGTCTTTAGGGAGTAGTTCTTGCCACCCACAAGATACATTTGCAGGCAACACTCTCCTGAGGTGGCTCCAGAGGATGGGCCAGCCCGGGGCCATTGTGCTGCGGAGTTGGTGGACCTTTTCGGAGCTGAGAAAGTCCTCGGTTTGCTTGTCTACATTTTTGGACCATTTGATTCTTTTATAATCACAAACATGAGTTAGTTTGGAATCAAATTTCTCAGTGAGGTGAACAGTTAGATTTTGAATCTTTAATGCTAAGGTGATTGACAAGTGGGTCCCAACTCTTAAATAATCAACACAATCTGCGCAAAGTTGGGGAAAAAATCGTACTAGCTCCTTGGCTTGACTAGAATGTGTCCTCACCAAGAATATCACTCTTGACGGAGCCATTCAAAATAAACAAATCTAATCTGCTAGCTAATTGTGCTAAATGGAACCCTTTCCAATTTGATAAAGCATCCTTATGTTGTCCGGGGGAGAGGGGCGACGGAAGTGCTGACTCATCAAACGGGGGGGGGGGGGCAGCATGGTGTCAGGATCTGACAATGATGTCCTTGTGTTTTCTGCATTTTACAATGATGTCTCTGTGCTTTTGCATTTTGCTTTCGATTCCTTTGTTCTAGCAGACCCTTGCCAGCGCCCCTTATCTGTCTCCTTCATCCTCCTCCCCTGCCAGTTATAAACGTTACTTTGAAGTGGGGATTTTCCTCTGGTTAATGTTGCAAAGTCTGGGCGGGAGATGGCGACCCAAATTCCTAGGTGTCATTCCTAAACAAATGGCGAATACTCCCTTTCAATCCCTCCTCCCTTTTTCCGGGCCTATGTATGTTATCTTGTTATTGAAACCTTGAAGCGTTGTTTATGGCCAGGGCTTGGAGAATGTTGTGCCTAAGTTCACACATGTGGGTCACTCAGATCAAGAGGGGAATTTATAACTTTCTCACCTTGCTGTGGGAACCTCAACGGTCCTTTCTACTTTTCCTGCGTTCACCCTCTTGCCCTGATTGGCTCAGGTCCGGGGGTTCAATTGAAAACCTGAGAGTATAATAGTACTGTCTGTATTGCATGAAGCATCTCTAACAAACATTCGAGAACCTGTTTGCAGTATTGGAACAATAAAGAACTCTGCTTCAACAACAAAGGTCTGGTTTCTTGCTGTCAATACAGAAGCCTCACACATGGTTGCTGACATACAATAACTCCTCAGAGGAGCCAGGTCTGACATTAAAATCACCAACTACCAAAACGAGAGCATCAGGGCACTTCAGTAGGAGACTAGCAAACCTGCATTGCCAGAAATGAGACCTGCAAGTCCACCTGTGGCAACGCATATCCAAAAGCACCCCCCAACTGCACCCCTGATCTTTGAAGGGGGTGTGTGCACACCACCACCGCCGCCGCCAGGAACGGGTGGTCTCTGCAAACCTTGGCTGACCTGAACAGCCACCACCAGCACCTCTGTCTTACCTAGACTGAGCGCCAGTTTATGAGCCCTCCTCCATCCCATTACTGCCTCCAGACACCAGCTGAGGAAATCCATTGCCACACCTGACTCGGCTGGGAAAAAAGTAGAGCTGGGTGTCATCTGCATACTGATGACACCCCACCCCAAGTCTCTGGATGACGTCTTGCAGTGGTTTCCTGTAAGTGTTAAATAGTATGGGAGACAAGAGAAAACCCTGTGGGGTCCCCCCCCCCCATTTCAGATGCCATGGGGTCAAGCAGTTTCCTTTCAGCACCATCTTCTGGGAAGGTATTAAGCAATGCTGACTCTGTGAACTCTTAGGCAGATCGCGAGAGGGAGGCTGCAGGAAGGGCTGCCTCAGTGCTTGGTTCTTGTGGCCCTTTCTTACACACCCAGGGAAATGCTGATCACCACTTTGGAGTCAGGAAGCAATTTTTCTCCAGGCCGGTTTGGATGGAGATCCTGGAGGCTTTTTGTCATCTTCTGGGCATGGAACTGGGGTCACTGGGGGTGTGGGGGGGAGAGGTACTTGTGAATTTCCTGCATTGTGCAGCAGGGGGTTGGACTAGATGACCCTGGATTCTAGTTTTCTAAGTTTTCTGATGGTATGGAAATCCAGTAGATGAACAAGTGTGCAATCTCCCCCCCTTCTCTGCAAACCAACTGTTGCTCTCCTCTAACTAGGCCTGAAAACTGTTTCCACTGTCTTCAGGAAAGATATTCCTTCCCAGAAAGCCCAGAGTTGTACACCTGCACAAGCTCATTAGCTCAAAAGGCTGTATTTGGCACAGGCAAAAGATTGGTAACGTCTTCAAGAATTTGACAAGGAGGGTCTCACTGCCATCTTCAAGGTGGCTGGAACAACTCCCGTTCTCAACAAAGTCTTCTTCATTCCAGAGACCCCACCCATAAAATCCTCTCCAGCTGCTATAAGCCAAGAAAAGACGTGATAAGGATGCATCTCCTTCCAAGAAACTCAGCCATGTCCATCTGGTAACAACAGAAATGCGTTTTAAAAAAACAAACCTGACTGAAGAGACTCCAGTTGCCATGCACGTGAGTGGTATTGTGAAAAGCCCAGAAAGCAATTCATGACAATCTGCTGGGCAGGCTGGGCATATAACATGAGGGGCCACCGTGAAAAGCCTCTTCGCCACCCAGACCAGCTCTGCCAGGTGACTTTGTGCAGATGCAATGCTAGCAGAGGCGGAGGGACATTCTGCCACCATCACTGCTCCTGCACAGGCATGACCACGTGTCCATCTCTGGTCTTATTAAGACTCTTCATCCAATGGTGCTCTAGATATGTACCAGCCTATTTCAGTTACCCTCCATCCATCTGAAAACCAACGGGTCATGTGGGTTAAATGGGAAGGCCGGAATGGGAAATGTTATTCCCTGACCATGCATTCCCTTCCTCGGCGGGGTTCTGGAGTGCTGCAGCCTAGACTGCTGGGAGACGCGCCTCCCACTGGAGACAGGCAAGGTTGTGGGTTCTTTCCCGACTCCAGTAGGCGGGGGCTTCCTCTCTGCTTCCCTGAAGGACCTGACGAAGACCCTAACAAATCAACCCAGTGTAATAACATAACAATCCCAGTATTCCACATGCACGTGGGTAGTATACAAAGGCAATAAATACACATAACAGGGCATCCACATGGACACAGACTGATGTGGACATCCTGGCTCCCAAGGGGGCTTTCCTAGTTCCACCAAACCTGGGAGATAACCAACAAATGGGGGCCCATTGAGCATCTAAACCAGGGGTGTTGAACTCATTGGTTATGAGGGCCGGATCTGACATAAATCTGACCAGAGATATAAACTGTATAAAGGACAGCAGCAAGTCAGTGTGTCCTCAATGCAAGGCCCCATGAGCTTGGGGGGGGGGGGTTGTTTCAGAGGAAAACCCACATGGGCGGACTGGAGAGCCAACAGTACAGTGCTGGGCAGATGCTCCAAGGCCCCAACAGAGAATTGTCTGCACACACACACCCCACGGTGCAAACACTGCTCCCTGTGGCCATTTGGGACAGCGTCCATGGAGCTGCAGGCCAAGTGGAGAGGTATGAATGCGGCTGCAGTGGCTCCCAACTTACCAGTCCCTGAAGTGAAGGGGTTCTGCTTGCCTGCTGCAGATGAGGTGGTTCTGCCATGCTCTGCCCACCCCCACCCCCCAAGCAGCCTCCCGTTCCCTCCCTTGCACCAGTTGCTCCCGGGCTGCTTAACAGCCCTGAACAGGCCGGTTCTGACCCCCAGGCCTTATGGTTGACACCCCTGATCTAAACAGTGCCAGTCTCTCTCTCTCTCTCTCTCTCTCTCATTGGGGTCCTTGGTAACGCGGGAATGAAAAGCACCAGGAGCACCTTCAAGCACTAACAAACATGGTGGCAGGGTGGGAGCTTTCGTGAGGAGCGAGCAGTGACTCCCGGAAGTTCCTCCCCCTGCCACCAATGTTGTTAGTCTTGAAGGTGCTCCTGGCCTCTGGCTCTTTTCTACTGGCAAAGGCAAACTACCATGGCAGCTACCCATCTACATCCATGAGAATGAAAGCAACCCTACTTTCCATGATCTATGACAAGGAGAATTTATTTTGGGAACAGAGGTCTGATTGGTTGAAAGGAACACTCCGTCTTGGTGGAAGACACACCACGCCTGTGTGCTGGCCACATGTAAAGTTTTAGGGGATCCTCCTACATGCCAACGGAACTGCCACTAGGGCAACAATGCTGAAGGGAATTCCCCTCAGTAGGCTAGCAGCCAAGTGTTCAGAAAGGCCCCCACTGGAGCAGTGAATACGATGGTCAGGTCCCGGGTAGGAGGCCCATGGATGGTAGGAGACTGAATGAGAAACTTGGTTTGACTCCAGAAAGTTCCCACCACTGTTGGCCTAGGATCCCCTGAAAGAGCTGAGGAAGGGGGACGACAGGTTATGAGGCTCCCTGAGGGAAGTGTGGCGGCAGCGCAAGGCAGTGATTCCTTTTTTTTCTCGGTGCCATCTACAAGAGGCATTAGGCAGAAGGACTGGAAATGTTTCCACGTGAGGGGTCTTTCTGGAGGAGTGGAACAAGGAGGTCCATCTTCCTCTCATTCCTCCGCCTCAGGACAGCAACAGCAGCTGCTCTCTCCGGGACCACCCACTCACGGCGATCCTAGGATCCAGATTCCTGAGGAAAAGGGGGCAGTGACGCAGGGTGGGTGGTTGGGTGGGGGGAGGCTGTTGGAGAAGCAAGAGGAGGCTGCGACTACAGAGCCACCCATTGGTCCAGAAAGGCAGGATACTTTTGTGGCAGCCACGCTTGCTTCTATACCCTGCAAGGTGGATTAGGCAAGACTGAGGGTCCCCTGACCCAAGAGGATGTGCCTCTTGCCCTCTTTTTTTCACAACCTGACTGACCCTTCCCTGACCACAAGACCCCACCAGCAACCCCTGGAGGGCTGGAAGATCTCACTGAGTGGTGGGGACACATGAGGTCTTAGTGCCTCAGAGGCAGAATGCCACCTCCCCTCGTCAGCTCCGATCCAGGTGTCAAGGCAGGTGGGTGACATGGTTAAGGTAGGGCTCTGGGTTGTGCAGAGCAACGTAACTGGGGGAGGTGGTGGCGGTGGGGAGAACATGGCTGCATGTGGACTGGAGCCAGCCAGGAGAGCAGGCAGAGCCCACGTATGTACCAGGAGCTGTGGCAGGGAGGCAAGGGAAGCAGTGGCAAGAGCATGGGCTTGTGCCCCCCAACTGTATCTGATGCTCCGGCCATTGCTAGGAGCTCCCTCCTGCCTCTCCAGCAGGCCCAGCCCTTCCTGGGGATCTCCCACCTTGCCTAACCCATCAGGCGAGGGAGGGAGGGAGGGAGGGAGGTGTGGAAGAGGCCTCCGGCCACTTTGGTTCTACTCTCTACTTTTCTTTGCCGGCCCTTGGATGGCTCCAGCCTCCATGCACCTGGCAGCAGTCCCTTGCCAGGAGGCAGAGCCCAAGACCTTGGCCCTGGCCCCTGAGCTGGAAGTGGACGGAACTCTTTTCCTCTCTGCTGTTCTGGCCCCACACAAGAAAAACAGAGCACCGTTTCAGAGAAGCAAGCAGGGGCTGAAAAGGAAGAATGACTGTACTTCAAGCTGTGACGGATCAGGCCCACCAGTGTGAAGGAAGGAAAGAGCGGGATGTGCAGGAGGTTAAAGACTGGGAATTCTGCCTTCAGCCATTAGTGGAGGCAAAGAAGCAGGGCTGATCAGGAGGCGGGAACAGAAGGATACCAAGGCATCTGGAATCTTCAGCCGAGTGGCAGAAACGGGAACCAATGAGCTCACCTGGGAGCAAGGCGAGCAAGGACAGAAAAGGAGACACTGTGGGAAGAGAGAAACGGGGAAGAGCTGTCACCGTCTCACACAACTGTGCGATCCCTGGCAGGAGCAACAGCAGACAAGAACAACAGCAAGTGCTGGGGGGTGAGAGTTGGTGAGTGCCAAGCCAAGCAGGAGAGGATGGAACAGTCACGGAAGCCAAAGGTGGGACCCGGGGGGCGGGGGGGGGGAAGCGTGACAGGAAGTAGGAATCAAAGCACAGAGAGAGGTGAGAGGAAGAGGTGGGGCCAGAAGAAAGGAAGAAGTCGGGGCACTGGAGGTGCATACAGGTCCTTAAAACTCAGAGTTGGATATGGGTAGAGAAGGATAATGACAGAGTGACAGTGATGAGGAGGGAAGTAGGGGAAACCAGTAATGCCACCGTAACATCTATCATGGTGAACCCACGAGGACAACCAGAGGCCCTGAGGAACAAACCAGTCCACAGGTCGGGGGGTTTAGGTCTCTTGCTTCAGTGTTCATCAGTGTAGTAAATGCTGAACCACAGCCAGCAAGCATACTGCAGAGGACACTTCTATCTACAGAAGGACTGGCTGGCTACCTTCTGGACGACCCCCACTTTTCAGGAGAGGGGTGAAGGGCTCAGCTGCAGATGAACAGGAAAGGAAGGCAGGAGCTCCTTCCAGTGTCATCACTGGCAACTGCGGCAAGGGAGATTTGAACATGAGCAGATGTCAGACCACTGGACACGCGACCCCTCCGTGTCCAGAGAGAGAGGAAGCATGGCCCTCCTGGCTGCAAGGGGCACAGCCGAGGCTTCCACAGGGCTTCCAGCACTTGGTGTTCACAGTCCACGCAAGAGCTCTGCTTCGACAAGAAGGCGCTTCCAGCCTCTGCCCCCCCCCCCTCAAACCCCATGCCCTGTGCCACTGCTGCTGCTGACTTTGGAGACAGGGCAATCTGCAAGGAAGGTCTGCAGCAATAGTCCTCACAAGCGGGACTCCTGTGCGGGAAACAAAGAGGCAGAGGGCACTGCGTGGCTCGCCGGGCTGCAGCTGATGCAGTTCCACAACTCTCTGTCACGTGGGCTGCACCCAGGCAGCATTCCCGCATCCACAAGGACTTCAGTGCACACAGAGTGAGTGCCCCCCCCTTGGCTCCAACCTCCCCCCCGGGCAGCACCCCGCAATGCCCCCTGGACAGCATGAAAGATTGCCCAGGAACTGCAGCCTTTAGAAACAGCAAGGAGTGATTCAGCCTTGTTTTTACTTCCCAGAGAACAGCACAAAAATTCAATTGTAAAACAGTTACTTTACCAGAACAGTGCATGCTTCCTTTCCTTCACAATGTGACAACCACTCTGATTTGTGGGGGGGGGGGGGGAGCACAATATTCTGTTTTTTTGCTCTATGAAAGGCAAATATCACACGTTCAAAAGAAGAACAGAGGTATGAGTAAATGTAGTTACTTACAGTAAATAAGGAGTTTAATCCCCAAACAACATCCTGGGGGGGGAAAAGAAAACAAATGAATTTAGACAACCCCTTCAAATGCATTGGAGGCATTCCATGATCTACGCAAGCATGTGAACAAAACCCTTGAGCCGTTCATCTCACATGAGTAGAGTCGTTGCTGGAATGTGGGGGAGCAGGCTCTGGGAGGCCCAGGTTCAAATCCCCCCCCCACCCGCCACAGAAGCTCACTGGGTGACCTTGGGCCAGACACACTCACCCTCAGCCTAGCCTACCTCACAGGGGGGTGGTTGTTGCTGCTGTGAGGATAAAATGGAGGAGAGGAGAAGGATGTAAACTGTTTTGGGTGCCCATTGGGGAGAAAGGCAAGGTATAAGTTAAATCAATAAATACAAGTTAGGATGAAGAGACCCTTGGCAAATAAATGCTTTTAAATACGCAACTGTTTTAAACACAAGTAGGGGGATGATGTTGCTTGTTCCACAGTTTTTGCCCACTGGGTAGCAAGCAAGCTGAAGACTGTCAGATTCTCGGTTTCACTGATCCAGGTACCAGAGGACTCCTCTCGGGCCTTGTGCTGAGGCTCACCAGGTCCGTGTGCTCCTGGTGCCACTGTGTCCACTGGGTGTCCCACGCTCTTGCACCCAGGGAACAACAGCAGCAGAACAAGAAGATCTCAGTCCTCAGCAACTGTGAGCACAGCCATCACTCACCAAGTGGCACTGTGGACATGACAACCTACGTACGGCATGCCTCCCAAGATGTTGACAACCTGCACCCATGAAACAGGACAAGGGGAGAAACGGCCCCCTCATCTGCGCGGAAGACTGTGGCCTGCCCTGTGGGAGGCTGACCCCCCACTCCCTTGAATCTCTGCAGAGGGAAGCTCCAATCCCATTCTATAAACGGCTGCCATTTTGAGAGGAGGACACCCAAGGAAGGAAGAACAGGTAGTCCAAGAACACCACCCGGGCTCTCCCCCCACAGCTATCCTGGGGCAACTCACCGCCTCTCCCAGAGATGGGTTTACTGAGGGAATAAAATTCTAGAGCCTAGGCGGGTGAGCCAGGGAGGGCGCCTAAAGAAGTGGGGAGGCATTTAAATCCCGCCCCCCCGGCCTGCTAGTGAGTTATGCCAATGAGCTCCTGCACCTCTTTTTCTACAAAATGACCCCAGGATAAGGTCGGTAAGATAAGATAAAAATGATAATACAGTATGAGAAAATGGTAAAATACACCAAGCAGGTCATTATACAGACTTAAGTTAATATGTCATATATTTTTTAAGCTATTCTCTTAAGCTATATTATACCATAGATATCATGTTATACATTTGTTAAGCTATTATATCATACATTTTTAATATGTATCTTCAGAAAAAGGATAGTCCTCAATATCTGTAAAACTGCCTTCATATTATGGTAATTATATTTCCTCTGGTTTTTTTCCCTATTCCTTCTTTCTTTCTGTATCCCTTATAACAAAAAAATAAAAATAAAAAGATTGCATTTGCCCGTAACAATTGAAACTGCAAGTGCAGGCCAACCAGAGGAAAAATTCCAGAGCTCCTCTAAGCATGAGAAGGAACTCCCCCCTCCACTTAGCGGTTCCCCCCCACACACACACACACAGAGCAGCACACCACACCACCTGGAACCACACCACCTGGAAAGAGCAGCCCAGTTTCCACTGTTGTCTCTGTACAGTCTCCCAACGGGAGACAGCTATGCTTCCTTACACGGCTCTGATTTGAACAAACTATGCAGAGTCACTTTTCCAACTCTGAGTCAAAGACACTCGGGCTCTAGTGAAACAACAAGGAGCAGAGAGTGGGAATAAATGGTCAGATCTCTCAACGGAGGGAAGTGAGCAGTTGGGTCCCACAAGGATTTGTATTGGGTGACCAGTGCAGTGGCCAAGTTTGCAGATGACACAAAATCATACAGTGTGATGAAAAGCCAAAGGCCAACTGTGAAGAGCTCCAGGAGGGTCTCCACAAGCCAGGTGAGTTGGCAACCATGTGGCAGTTGTTCAGTGCAGGTAAAGGCAAAGGTAATGCAAATTGGAACAAAAATATCCCAACTTTAAGCATAGGCTATTCTCTTCTCTATTCGCACATGCTGATGAAATCTGAATATGCTGAGACTGAGAGGGAAAGAGACCATGTGGTCACAGGGGACTTCTCAGTGAAACTGTCAATGATGCGCAGCAGCAGTGAAAAAGGCGAACTCTATGCTGGAGATTATTAGGAAAGGGATTGATACAATTTTGATACAATAACGTTTTTGTATAGATCTACGGGGTGGCCTCATCTGGGACAGTGTGTTCTGGTTCTGGTCACCTGATCTCAAAAAACAAACAAACAAACAAAAAACCATTGCAGTGCTGGGAAAAGTACAGCAGAGGACAACCAGTATGATTGAGGGGTTGGAGCTGCTGTCCTACAAGGAAAGGCTAAAGAGACTGGGATTTTCTACTTCAGGAAATAAAGATGACTGACGAGGAACAGGATGTGTGTCACAGCTGACTTATGGTAACTCCAGCAACGGGCTTTCAAGGCCACTGAGAAGCAGAGGTGGTTTGCCCTTGCCTTGCTCTGCAGCGTTTCCCTTGGTGGTCTACCTTCCAAGCTTTGCTTCTAAGCCTTGCTTAGCTTCGGAGATCTAACGAAATTGGGCTGTACCATGCCACCTTCCCTCCGGGGCACATGGTGAAGGTTTATAAAACTATGCATGGGGCAGAGAGAAATACTAGCACTCGGGGTCACCCATTGAAGTTGATGGGCAATAGATTTAAGAAGGGCAAAAGGAAGTATTCCTTTATTCAACAAGTGATTAAAATGTGGAATTCACTGCCAGAGGATGCAGTGATGGCCCCAACAACAGATGGCTTCAAAAGGAGATTGGACAGATTCATGGAGGAGAGGTTCATCAGTGGCTATGGCGACTGAAGGGAACCTCTACATTCAGAGGAATCAATGACACCTTTGAGTACTAGTGCTAAGGGGCGGGGTGCTAGTGGGGTGGGGTGGGGGAGCTTGTCCTCTAAGTTACTAGCTTTCCATAGTTACTTGCTGACTGCTGTTGTGGGACAGGCTCTCTTCTACTATGCAACACGTCTACACTACATTACCTGTTACAAATGGGAGGAGGATAAAACTGGCCAGCAGTGCACCAAGCCTGAGGAGGTAAATGGTGTGATCAGAACACACTGTGAACCTTCGTTTGTCCATCTGCATAACACCCCCTGCCTACTGGGAGGATCACAGAAGAATCTCTTTTTAAAAAAACCCAAATAGAAAAACCACATTCCTCCCTGTCAATGGTACCTGAGACGCCTTCCCTGGAGAGAGTGAATCTCAGGCAGCAAGGAAACAGAGCAAAGGGCCAAATCAAGCGCTGAATCCAGTGGCCAAAAGCTCTGCTCCTGAAATCCACACTGGGCAGACCATGGAGGGGCATGCTTCTCCCGCAGATCCCATTCAATGTTGCTGGCCAACGGGAAAATGGAACAACTCTCACTGTTGAGGCCACGAGACCCGGGAGACTTTGGGGCAGACTGGAGAAACACCGTCTCCTGAAAGGCGTCTGAACAGAGTGTGACCTATCATCTGGAAGAAACGTCTTCCCTGGGGCAAATCCCTCAGGCAGGAGTGAAGCAGGGCAGGGTCCCCCCCAGTTATTAAAAAGATGGAGCTCTGGGAGAAAGAGCATGGTCTCAAGAGCCCCTGGGTCACCTGGGGAAGCATCCCATCCCCTCCATCTTCTTCAGGGGGCCACAAGCACTGCTGGGCCCCTGGCAAATACCTCAGGAGCACAGAAGCCGGAAGGGAGCACGGAGTCCCTGAGAGGAAACTCCCCCTGCCTCCCACCGCAAGGGGCAGCGGAAACCCATAAACAGGCATCCTGCATACCCCAGCCTGCAGACTCATCTCAAACACTAGTAAACTGCCTACAGATCCTGAAAATTTTAATACATTCGAGTTTCTTAAATCCCAAAATTGGGCTTTTTCCTTGTCATTAGTCTTTTTTCTATCATTGAGGAAACAGTGGGAAACCTTTCCCCCTTTGAGCCAAAGAGACAAACTCTACTTTGCAGTAAAACTGAAAGCCCTTCTGGAGGTAGAGAGGAAAATATTGTTGAAGGGATGATGTCCCAAAGATGAGGAAAACCAGAAAAAATACGCAACCCCCCCATTAGTTACAGAGATAATTAACCTATAGTGGATTTATAATTTATATAGGAATTTTAAGCAGAATAATACCTATTGTTACAGTGATACTGGGACAGAAATTATGTTGCAAGTCATGACTTGTAACCCTTGAAGTTCTAACTGGCCAAACTGGAGGAACTGACACCCAGCGATTTGCCCGTAAATCTGTTCTTTCACATTTTTTCCAGCGCATCAGCACTTCTGGTGCCGAACACACCGGTACCCTCGACGGGACTCTCCTCCGCCCTGTTCTTGGGGTTCTTTTGGCAGCACTGTGGGCCTGAGGCATGTGGACCTTCTCAGAACAAAAGAGCTGTCCTGAAGCCTGCCATGCGTTAAGTATCACAAGATGTCCCAGGCGCCACCTCTGGTCATATGCCCAGTTATATTTATTTGCTGTGTCAAAGTTTGATAGCCTTTGCTTGAAGGATCGTCACTATTTTTATCTTCTGGAATTAACTCAAGGAAGTGAGACCTTCTCTGCCCAAAGAACAGCTGATAGCAGCCCATTAGTGCTGCATGATTCTGAAGGTCAGAGCTGAAGAATATATTTTCCTGCCTAAAACGCTAGCCTTAATGCCCCTTCCTATCATCCGGAGCAGAGAGGCATTTCTGTGCTTATTTTGCAAAGTCTCCACAAAGACAGAACTAGTCATAATCACAACTGTCTTGCTTGATCTTGAACTTTCTTGTAAAAGCAGTTACATATTCTGGTTCTAGCTGCATCCGAACACATATCCAAAAATCCCTGCATCAGGGAGGCCAAAAGGTTTAATAATTCTGATCAGATTACCCTAAAACACTGGTCTGTCTTTAGGGCTAAATTACCTTTGGTCAAATATCTTCGGAAGCAAGAGCACAGCTTTATGCCTTTAATCTGCGATTAAAACTGTTTGTTACTGAGGATGGCTTATTAGCTGCCTTGAAACAGGACCCCTGCAGCTTGGGTTGGACAAATACCATCGACAAGGAACTGCCCCTAGCTGGTATGATGACACCTCTTACTATTGACATTGATAAAAGAAAAGCCTTTTCTCTGATTAAAAGGCGAGTTTTAGGAATTGGTTCCGGAAGTGTGCTCTTCAGAATTCTTCCGAGTTCCCTCACGCTTGTCCTTTGGTTTCTCTCCTGAGATCTTTACTCCCTTATATGTATTATTCAACTACCCAACACAACTGTAAAGCTTTTACATTTGCAAGATTAAATATTTTACCATCTGCAGTCTTACAAGGCAGATTGCTGAATCGGCCATATTCTGACAGAGTTTGCCCTTGTGGTCTTAATGATACCAACATCTTGTTCCATGTTCTACTCGAATGCCTTTTTTTGGGGTAGAATATTAGGGATTAAGGTACTTATTATGGATCAGGGACCTCCCTGTACTTTGGAATCTCTGATTCATTTGCTTAGAGATAATTATCCCAAGATTACTTGGGCAGGACCAGAATTTGTCTCAGTTCTTCTTTCCCTTGTGTCCAAAAAAGGGAAAACATAATTTTTTTCTCCTACTCCAGATTTTTAAATAAATGAGCTTCTAAAGGAATAATATTTATTTGGACTTCCGGTTTTCGGCGACTCAATGGCAGGCACGTCTTCCTGCAGCTCCAGGAGATGCGACCTGGACTCAGCGGTTTGAGGGGATTCTGAACTGGTTTTGGACCCCCAGGGACTCTTGCAGGGGGACCTGCCTGAGGCGCTTGGGGGTGGCCTCTCTCTGGGATGGCGATCCCAAGATCGAGGCACCCCCCCTGCCTCCATAGGCTCAGCCGCTGCAGCAGCCTTCGGGCACGATCGAGCGCACACCGGATGGCTGCAGAAGTCTGACTGCAACAAGGGAAAGTTAATCTATCCAAGATGCATGGCGAAATGTGAATGAAGGGGCTCCTTCTTTTTTTTTTGCAGGAAGATTCTCTGATGTGAGCTTAACAGCTCAAAGCAAAGGGGGGGTTAAAGTTTAAATCCCCCCCCCCCCAACTCCTCTTAAAGCTACAGAGCTACAGAGAATCTATGTGCTGGGAGAGTGTCTGAAGACTGAATGAGAAAACTTTAAGCGATTTAAAAGAAAAAGGAAGACTTTTGACTAACTTGTGGGACTTTACTGTGAATGTAAACAAAAAACGATGACTGGACAGGGAGAAAAGATAGCGGGGAAACTAAAACCTTCCCCTAAACCTCCATCTACACTTCCAGGCACAAAGTCTGAGTCCAGTACAGACCTGACTGCAGCTTTGGCAATAGCTCTACACCTTCTGATGGACCAGCTGAATGCTGTTAATCCTAAACTGGATTCTCTGCAACAACAGGTGTCAGAGGCAAATAAGAGGTCTGATCAGACTGCTAAAGGACTGGCAGAAGTTAAAACCAAAGTTGAAAATACAGATGTAAAGCTGATCATGATGGGAAAAGAAAGGATTTCTGATAAAGATAACTTGTTGAAACTTCAGACGGAGAGGTCTTCCTTTTATTTGAGATTCCAGGGCATACCTGAACAAAAGGGTGAGAATCTCAAAAAGATCCTCAGCGATGCTATAGCTCCAATGACGGATTTGCAAGTGGATGAATTACAAAGCGATTTGGATATGGTCTACAGGCCCAACCGTGAATTTGTAAAGAACAAAAATCTGCCTGGAGAAGTTATGGTGAGGTTCTCCAAAGGTCAACCAGAGACGTGGTGCTCAAGGCCACTAATAGAAATGCCCTGAAGATTCAAGAAGAAGATATCAAAGTATTAAAGGACATTCCATTTGAGGTGAGGAAGAAGAGGAAACCCTACAAAAATCTGACTGCATTTCTTCAAACAGAAAACATCATGTATTCTGGAAGATGTGGGTTATTCTGGAAGATGTGGGTTTTACCTACAAAGATAAGAAGCAAAGAATAGATTCAGCTGCAAAGGCCAAGAATTTTTTGGACTTTTGCAAAGGAGGAAAAGATAAAGCGCCATCAGAGGATTCTTTGGACTTACAAGAGAGCATTTATGGTCTGGAAGGTTCGGACACATCGGGAAGTAAAAACGCAGGAGATGAAGAGTCAGGTTCAGCTTTGGGGGCAGCAGCACCGAAACCCCAGAGGAAAGAAGAAAAAAGGAACTAGTAAAGGAAAATAAGTTGTAATTGTTGAAAGTCTAATTTGTTTATATAGTCCATTTTGAATATCAGACACTCATGTATTTGTAAGCTATTAAGCTAGTAACATTAGCAATTTAAAGCCTTGTTTATTTAAGTTTTCCTTGAACAGATTGAAGCAAGACATTCTAATAGCATTTTTTTAATGACTTCTGTATACCTTAGGGTAGTTTAGTATTTTAGTTATGGTAGTGGTTTTAGGTGTTGTAGTTATAAAATCAATAAAAAATCATTTTTAAAAAAGGAATAATATTTTATTTATTTATAAAATTTATACTCCGCCGTCCCAGCGGGGTATAAAAAGGAAAGAAAAGGAGAAAAAAGGAAAGAAAAGGAAAAGAAGGGTGCAAAAAGCCACAGACTTATCAGTCTGGTTTGGTAACAGGGAAAATGCCAGAAGTGATTACAAAGTGGCCACTATATGTTGGCACCTTGAAGACAATGCAGTTCTTGGTAGAAGTTAGCACAGATCTGTCAAGGATAGATCCTGCCAGATTAATTCCGTTCTTTTTAAAATCAGGTATTGGCTTTGTAGATTATGACGACAACACTATGGACAAATTATGCCTTGATTTCAGCAGGGCGCTTTTCAAAGTCCCCTGTGATATTTTGGACAGCAAACTGATTAAATGTGAGTTAGATGATGGCACTCTTGGGTAGATTCACAGCTGGCTGTGCTTATAGGGCTACGAGTAACCATCTAGTTGAAATGAGATTCTTCAAAGGCACTTATTCTAGGCAATGTCATGGTTAGAGCACCCGATGTGAAGTGCTAGAAGTGAGCCAGTGACTCACCAAAGCTCCTCCCCAGCCACCAGTGTTGTTCAGTCTCTCAGGTGCTCCGGGACTCCTGCTGCCTCCTGCTGCCCCAGACAGACTCACACGGCTCTCCATCTTAGTCTTATAAGGACTTTTTACTCCTTTATCTTACATTTAAATGGACATCATCTGAGGTTTTAATACTGTATTTACAGCTATTGGATTCCTTTGTATTTCTGAAATGTCAGTAACAGTTAATTTTCAAAACTTTTACATACTGTTTTTATTTGCCATAAAATCAATGGCCATGATCCAAAGAACTGTGGAAACTATCAATTTCAGTCTTCACTCATTTCAATATGATTCAAATATGCTTAATGTTTGGGCTGGACTGTGCCCAAAGGACTTAAACCAAAATATACTATTTCTGAAAGTTTTCAATTTATCAAAACTATACCAAACATTTTATATTTATTTTATATAAACATTTTATATTAGATTACCTGTAAAGTTCTAGTTGGAGCCCAGCCAGTGCCATCAATTGAATGTTCTCTCAATAAACTGAAAAGACATGTACACAAACATTATATACTGTAATGCATAAATTCTTTGTTTAGACTGAGCTGAAGAAACCCAGAAGGTTCTGAGATCACTCCCCATAAACTGTGGCAATAGGAATTTCTCAAATATTGGGGGGAAATTCAAGTTCAGTGGCACCTTTAAGACCAATGAAGTTTTATTCAAGGTATTTGTTGGTCTTAAAGGTCTTTGCTGGTCTTAAAGGTGCCACTGAACTTGAATTTTGGTCTGTTGCTTCAGAACAACACAGCTACCCACCTAAATGTTGGAAAGAGTACGTAGACCTAGAATTCTGCAAAGAAGTACAAATCCAGGCTACTATTTTACAAAGAAATGAAAAGCCATGTTTCATGAACTTATATACAGTTCCGAAGAAATAACTAACATGCTTACACAAATCTTTTCCCTCTCTATATTTTTATATTAAATGGAAATTAACCTGTGGATTTAGTTTTTAAACATGTACAAAATTATACTCTGATTCCCTCCATTTGCAATCACTGAAGTACTAGTATTTTTAGTTATAATTGTTACCAAATCCATGTATGTATTTTTCCACACTAATGACTAAAAACTTCAAGTATTGCAAATGTTTTGTAAAAAAAAGGTCACACGATTTAGCAACTGTTGGCATCAGTGAACAGCTCTGAATGGAGAGGGAATGGCCCTCTGCAAAGAAGTCAGCCGAAGACAGGGCGGTCTGGGGGTGCTGCAGAAAAAGAACTCAGGGTGCAGAGCTTCCATGCACATTGTACCTAGCTAGATTAGAACAAAGGAGAAATACTATGGGGAAGAAAATTAGGATCTGTGAGATAAGAATCCCATGTCTTTGTTCAGTCCTGGGGGATCCATCATTCTGAATTTTTCAATCACACATTTCAGCAATCACACATTTTAATTTTTCCCTGAAGCTTCTCTGTTTAAGGACTGTCACTCTTCGGTCCACTTATTCTTTTGTGTGGGGACTGATCTGTTAGTCCGACGAACAAAGTAGAAGGGCATTGCTGCCATTTGCCAGCATATACAAACTTGGAAGATAACAAGAGGATGAACCTGAGATGGTATGGCTGGTGTTGTGGTTGTGTTGCTCAAGTGAACTTGGGGACAGAGTCTGTTGCAGGCCCTGGTCCCAGATTCTGTGTCCATGTTAGGAAAGGCTTTGTTCTGGGTCAGAAGTTGTTTCAAATTAAGAGGCAAGAAAATGTTTGCCTCCCAGTGCCTGTGAGAGAGGGACAGGATAGGTTGTTAATGATGCACTGAACTGGTTTTAGTTGAGAGCTGCATGTGACCCCCAGTAGTGAACATAAGAAGAGCTTGAAGAGGGAATTAGATAAACACAAGAGGCGGGGACCCGCGATACTCGCGGGGGGGGGGGAGCTTCACATGGAGGAGGAGGAAGCCACTGCAGGTAAGCCTTCTCCCTTTGTCCCCTGCCCCCCGGCACCGACAACAAGGCCCACATGGCTCTGAGTTGCTAGGCCTGCCAGGCCTTCTTTCCTCCCCCCCCTCCACTGACGGCAAGGCCCACAAGGCTCCAAGCCAAGCATTCTCTCCCTCCTGCCCCCCCAATGGCAGGAAGGCACAGTTCCTAGACCATTCTCTGCACATGCACACGGAACGCTCTTTTACTTTTGGGGGGTTTAAGTATCCCCCCTATAGTTTTTTCTACATTTCAGATTTTTCTGCACACCTGGGTATTGCCCCAAGTGTGCAGGAAAATCTCTCTGCCCCCCAAGTGCCCCCGATGTGCAAATTTAGATATCCGCATGTACAGGGGGGACTTGGCTATCAGTATATAGACAAGGGGGGCCCCCGCGATATTCGTGGGGGGGAGAAGCTGACAGCTGTTCCTCCTTCCTCCGCCCCCTTCCCCCCCTTCCTCTGCCCCCTCCCCCCCCAGAGACTCCCGGCGGGCCTCGGCGGCTCTCACTGGGCCCGCCGCTCCCCCCTCCCCTCCCAGAGACTCCCGGCGGGCCTCGGCGGCTCTCGCCGGGCCCGCCGCTCGCCCCCTTCCCCCCCCCCAGAGACTCCCGGCTGGCCTCGGCAGCTCTCGCCGGGCCCGCCGCTCACCCCCTTCCCCCTCCTTTGTGGGCTGTCGGCTGGCCTCGGCGACTCTCGCCGGGCCGCTGCCGTTCCAAGAGCGTTCCCCACACATGCGCAGGGGATTTAAAGATCCCCCGAAAAGTTTTTGATAGATTTCGGATTTTTCTGCAAGCGGGGGGGGGGGTTTACCCCCCACCTGCAGAACCCCCCTCTGCCCTCCAAGTGCCCCCCCCGTGCGAATTTAAGTATCCGCACGTGGGGGGGGCACTTGGGAATTAGATATATAGATATGGAGCAGAGGTCCATCAGTGGCTATTAGCCACAAGGCTGCCAACAAAGTATACTTTGAATTCATGCTATGGCCAAGGGGTGCATAAGAGAAGAGAGGAATTCTGAGGACTGAATGAAATTATGTTCTTTATTCAATCCTCAAGGAAGATACAAAGAGGACCTGTAGTCTCCAAGAAGCACATCTTAAGCTTCTTAATGGCATCGCTAAGAGTAGCATTGCACTTCTGCAAATGCACCTACACCATCTTAGTATGTGGTAACTTACTCCATGCTAGAGAAAACTATTATGAGACAGTACAATGGGCAAGCCTCAGTCAGTATGCATTTTCCCTCATGGCTGAGTTTTCAGAAAAGGAAAACATCACATCACAGGCTTTATTTTTATGGGGAGGGGGAAAACAATGTAAAGATTAGAACACCTACAAGATCTGCCTTGGGGTCTGCAATTCTATGAGATCAGTTGTAGTTCCAGGAGATCTCCACCCACCACCTGGAGGTTGGCAACCCTGTCTTCTTGGTGCTTGTGGGGGGGGGGCAACAGTGGGAGGGCTTCTAGCGCCTTGGCCCCACTGCTGGACCTCCTGAGGGCACCTGGTGGTTTTGGCTGCTGTGTGACACAGAGTGTTGGACTGGGTGGGCCACTGGCCTGATCTCCAACACTGGCTTCTCTCTTAGGTTCTCTTATGTTCCCTTCTGCCAAGCCCACCAGAAAGGGGTGCAGAGTGGAAGGACCCAGAGAACACCCAGAAAAGGAGGAAACCCACCCACCCCGCCCGCCCTCGCTCCACAGTCAAGCTCTGTTCTCCCTTCCTTCCCACTTTGCACAACAGGAGGAGAAGGGAAGATCAAGGTATTTTAGCAACTGTTCCCACCTCCCCCTGCCCTAGAGATGCTTCCCAGAAGCCCAGAAGGGAGAGAGGAGCTTACAGCCAGCATGACTGGGGACACCAGAGTCAACCTGTCGTCCACGCACTATTTCCCAAAAAAGATGGCAGCCATTTAGAATCTAAGCAAATCTGAGGTACTCATATTGCCCTTTGGAGCAAGGAATGGTGGTACATATTGACTTCATTATCATTCACTTTGATATTTCTGAGCTGCCACGGCTAAAGTAAACACAATTGGCTGTTCCACTCATCTGTTAGGAACACAAGAAAAGGCCTTCCGAAAGCCTGTTATGTGGAAGTATCATAATTAGTAGTGAAGAGGCTACTCACAGTACAAGCCACAAAAGCAGGAAAACCAGGCCACCTACGTACAAAGTTTACAGGTACTCAAGGGAAAATATGACATTGTAAATTAAAGAACCGCTCCCCCTTCTCGAAGGCCGAGCCTGACAAGGCCTGGATAGGCTCCAAGATTGACGGCAGCTGGGAGTTGGTACAAATGAAAAAGGAGCAAGGGTAGAAATTAGCCCGGTGAATCCCTTGGAGGTTAGAGACTCCTGAAGGGGAAGACTGTGTGGGTAGGGATTTCAAAAGTGATCCCTCCCCCAATTCCTTTTTGGAAGACCCTTGCATGCATTATTTTTTTTTTATAAAAGCATGTTTACTGGAGAGATTTTGAAAGTGACAGCTGGAGATATCAAAGTCCTGGGGGGGGGGGGGCAGAAAATTCTGGGGGGAAACAGGTTTTCTCCAGTTCCCCTCCTCCCAAGCACTTTGCTCCCCAGTGGAAAAACTGGAAAATTTTGGGAAGCACTAAAAAACTAGGGAATATTTTATTTCAGAATGAGTAAAATGAAGAGTTCAATGTTATAAAAGTTTAACTTAATATTCAAATATATCACTATGTGAGAATCTTTCTGTCCAAGCAATACGCTTTGTGTACTACAGAATTTGTTTTCTACCTTCAACTTTTATTTTTACTTTAAAGACACATGTAATACAGGGCTGTAGAGTAGTACAGGGTGCAACTGTTCACGATTCTTCAGGTATTATCTATACTTGTGATTTTTTTTCTTACAGAGACATTAATAATTTGAAACTCCATAAATATGCCAAACAGTGAAATATTATATGCTAATTAAGTTATAAATTATGCATTTTATTTATGTTGTTAAATCAGTAAGAGGTTTAAGTTCGATAGGAAGATAAATATTGCCTATATTTCAACTTTTCTAAAGTTGTTGTTTTAAAAAAAGATTTTTGGGCTGTGTCAACAGAAGTACAGTGTCTAGATCATGCGACATGCTGGTATCACTTTACTCTGCACTGGTTAGACCTCAAGTCGTGAGGAAAGGTTGAAGGAGCTGGCCATGTTTGGCCTGGAGAGGAGACAATTGAGGTGATATGAACACCAGTACTTGAAGGGCTGTCATACAGAGGATGGTATGGAGTTGTTTTCTGCTGCCCCAGAAGGTTGGACCAGAACCAAAGGGTTGAAATTAAATCAGAAGAGTTTTCGGCTAAACATTAGGAAGAATTTCCTGACAGCTAGAGTGGTTCCCCGGTGGAACAGGCTTCCTTGGGAGGTAGTGGGCTCTCCCCCTTTGGAGGTTTTCAAAAAGAGGCAAGATGGTCAACTGACAGCAATGCTGATTCTGTGATCATGAGAAGAGAGGGCAGGAAGGGTTGCATCAGTGCTTAGTTCTAGTGGCCCTTTCTCACATGCCCACGAAAATGCTGATTACCGCTTTGGGGTCAGGAAGCAATTTTTTCCCAGGCCAGTTTGACTGAAGATCCTGGAAGTTTTTTGTCATCTTCTGGGCATAGGACAGCAGTCATGGGGGTGTGAGTGGGAGAAATTTGTGAATTTCCTGCATTGGACTAGATGACCCTGAAGGTCCCTTCCAACTCTATAATTTTATGATCTTGGAAACTTCAACTGGTAGAAAATGTGGCCGCAAAACACCTGTCAGCTGCTTGGAACGTATAACTGCAGTGCTCAAAACCTTCCACAGCCTTGATCCTCATGGTGACTGAACCTCACCTCCCAAGTGTCCTCTGATGCACCAGCTCGACTTTCAGACTGCGCTCTCCCTGTGATGTCCTCTCTCTCAGGACGGTCTGCTGGGCAGTGGGCCACAGACTTTTCCTGAGGGGAGCCCAGAGCAGGCACAGTGGGTACCCCTTCACTTTCTGCATTCAGGAAAGCACGTGGAATCCTTCAGTTCCAAGAGCATCCCATTGTTTGGGCAGGACCAGCTGTCTTGCTTTTAGCTTGCTGATTTACTGATTTACTGTTACATCATTTTCATGCACTTGCTACTCCCTCATTAACCATCTGGAGTTAATTACTTTTAATCAGTCAGACAAACAATATCCTGTGTCCTGGCTGTTAACAATAACGGTGCTTTACTTGGATGCTTTAAATATCATTACCTTAAGCAGATTTCCCCCGTCTCAGTGATGTTTGGATGCCAGATTCTAGTCAAGCATCTCACTCTGGGAGGCTGCCAGGAAACAAGACAGAAATTACAATCCAGTCGTCATCGTTTACCTTCCCACTCCACCCTTTCTTGTGCAAGACTCCAGCCATGCACCCTGCTGGCCAGCTTGGAAGGCAGAAACCGCCCCCCTCAGCCAGCTTCTCACTCTGCTTAAAACAGGCAGAAGCTACTTTGCTAATGCAGATCCATTACAGAGGCTGCCCAGCTATGGTGCTGCAGGAGGTCTGACTATGCCCCTGGCTTCCTTTTCAGCCCAAGGTAGTTTATAAAAGACGACCACAAAGCCAAGTAAGTAAAAGACAAATAAGACAGTCCAAAGGATAACGCTATAGAGCAACTGGGCTGCAGCAAACATAAACCAACAGAACTGCATTGTCCGTCAGAAAAGTCCATTTATGCCCTGACTTCTCCGCAACGAGGCCTGTGGACACCTAACAATCTTGTAAGCCCTGTGAAAGGCCAGTGTTGGTGCCTCCTAGAACAAGGCTGCACCCCTAAGGACATTTCCCTGGGAATAAAGCCCATGGAATAAGAGACTTATTTCTGAGTAGACCTGCTTAGGATGCTTCCTTCACTCTGCGAAACCTGCACATGGGCAGGAATCAAAGAAGTTCAAGAATGGAATGGGCCAAAAACAGTCCCAAGAAAGGGGCCCTGGTCCCCCATGGGGTGGGGGGGGGAGATGAAGCAGGCTTGCTGTTGCTCCCACCCACCCGCCTGGCGCAGGGCAGGAGCTCCTGGCAGTAGTACCTGTGTGTTTCACCCAAGTGGGAGCCACTGGCTCCAGGGATATGGAGGCCACCAACTCTCAGTGGCTCCCATCCAACTATGGTATGGCTGGCAGAGGACGGGATAGCCCCACTGGGGGGGGGGGAGATACAGCCCCCCCCATAGGGACCCCCCAATGGTCTGAATGGCCAATCTGCCCCTGATAGAGAGCAGCAAGCTTAAAACAAGTTGGCCATAGGATCAGCAGGCTGCGCACACACCCTGCAGTTCGCCTTCATCCCTCTCCCTTGCTTCACAGGGTGCTTGCACAACCTGGGCCAAGAAGGAAGAACATCTACAAAATTCAGAAGACTTCTTTAAGAATCACTACCTAATTTAAGTGAAACAAGAGCTGGAAGTTAAATTTTGTGGAAGCATGCTGATACTTTTTGAACAGCACATTCCACAACCCCTCCAGAATATAGAAAAAGCAATCCAAAGATAGCAGCATAGCATTTTCCTCACTCATTTTGCTAATTTCTCTACAAAGTTATCATCATCTGTCTGGAAACTCCTCTTTCACCTTTGTTTCCAGGGTCCAACACACCCTTTTCCATCCTCTTCTTGGCTCATAAAAGCAGACCAGTGACCCACTAATCTAGCCCAGCCTTATGCTCCAAACGGAGGCCAGCAAGACCCTACATTCCAAGGGCAGCAGCAGCAGCAGCAGCAGCGATTCAGGGACACCAGCCACCAAGGAGACCGTCTGGAACTGGGAGAACAAGAAACTGCTCCATCTCCTGTAGCTGGAGGAGGCCTGAACGATGAGACCTTTTCCTCCTGGGCAAAGTTCTTGATCTTGAGTTAGTAATTTAATACCAAGTTTCTGCCAATGAAACCATGAGCTGAGTCCATTTCAATCTGGCTTTGAACTTGAATTTGGGGAACAGATAATCTTGATCGTCCTATCCTGTGTTTTGGGCGGTGGGGGTGGGGTGGGGATACAACTTCTGCTAGTCTTCCTGTACCTCTCTGGGGCTTTCAATGCCATGGAACACTCCTTGTATAAAGAGCTCTGTATGAAGATGTTTCAGAAACATGCAAGTGGCTGAAAAGGCAGCACCTAGAACTTTAAATGGAAGCTGGACAGAGCATATATTGTACCAATATCAGGTAACTTTCACTTAGACCTCCCTCACCATCCTGTACGTATAAGGGCTAATTCTGTTATGTAGGCCCTTGTCCCCCTAGCACTGAGATTTGTCCTTGAAGGACAGTCTGGTGGTTGTACCGGTTAAGAGGACCCAGGTTCAAATTCCCGCTCACGACCTGGAAGTGTGCTGGGTGATCTTGGGCCAATCTCTCAGCCTGACTTACCTCACAGGGTTATTGTGAGGATAAAATGGAGGCGAGGAGAATGTTGTAAGCTGCTCTGGGACACAACTGGGGAGAAAGGTGGGGTACAAATAAATAAATGATTCACTGTGTGATTCACACTGAACCGTGACTCCTTTGCCTCCCACCCACCCGCCTGATTTCCCATCCTGTATTTATCTGACAAAGCAGCCAGGGACTTGTGAAAGCTCATACAGAAAAAAGGTACCACTGAACTTTTGTTTTCGAGAGCTTAAATATTACCAATATTGTTTTATTTGCATTGGTCGTCTTTTGGGGGCAATGACCTTTGAAGTCCTGAGCGGCCTGGAACCCCCCCCACTCATAGCTACTTGGTCTGCTTGGCAGATCTCTGGAACCCAGTCTGGGCATCATCCCCTCCCTTTCCTCCTATGAGGAGCACTGCGTGAATCTGGCTGCAGGGGTTATTAACAAGTTTTAACTTGTTAGTTTGTTTATTATTTGATTCAGATTTTATTAATACATTGCCACTTTGGTAATACTTTAAACACCAAACTATCAGATGCAGAAAGATGCAGAAAGCAGGCCATGAAGGGTTTCGAGGTACCGTCCGGGAGATTATCAACAAGCCCCTCTCCGAGGGGCATTTCCCGGGGGCACTAAAGGAAGAGATGGTCCGCCCTATCTTGAAAAAACAAAATTTGGATCTGGCCGAATTGGCTAATTATTGGCCAGTTTCCAATTTGCCATATTTGGGCAAATTAATTAAGGGGGCGGTGGCAATACATTTACAGGGCTTCCTGGATGACGCTTCGGTCTTAGACTCCTTCCAGTCCGGCATTCGCCCGGGTTATGGGACGGAGACCACACTGGTTGCCCTTACTGACAACCTCCGGAGACATCTGGACCAGGGCAGTGTGGCGGTTTTGCTGTTGTTAGACCTGTCGGCGGCGTTCAACACAGTCAGTCATCAGTTGCTGACCCGCCGCCTTGCTGATGTGGGGATATAGAGGCAGATCTTGAAATGGCTCGCTTCCTTTTTCCAGGGTTGGGGACAAAGGGTGGTGTTAGGGGAGCAGCAATCCGCGAGGCACCCACCTAAATGTTGTTTAATACCTATATGCTTTCCCCTATGTTGTTTAATATCTATATGCGCCCCCCCCCCCGCCCAGATAGCCCAGAGTTATGGGCTATGGTGCCACCAGTATGCGGATGACACCCGGCTCTATCTGATGTCGGGCGGCCGGTCGGACTCCAGCCCCCAGAAGACCTGGACCGGGCACTGCATGCCGTGGAAGGCTGGCTCAGGCTGAGCCGGCTGAAACTGAACCCGGCGAAGACGGAGGTCCTGTGCCTGAGTCTGGGGTGCCATTGGTGCCCACGTCGGTGATTAGGAGTCTAGGAGTGCTCCTGGATCCCTCCTTAACTATGGAGGCCCAAGCAGCAGCCACTGCCAAGTCAGCCTTTTCTGCGGCTGGCCTGGAAGTTGGTTCCCTTCCTCGATCGCAACGACCTGGCCACGGTGATCCATGCAACGGTCACCTCGAGACTGGACTACTGTAATGCTCTCTACATGGGGCTGCCCTTGTCGCAAATCTGGAAGATGCAGCTGGTGCAGAATGCCGCGGCCAGGCTACCGATGGATCTCTCTAAATGGGATCACATCCGGCCTGTGCTGGCAGTGCTGCACTGGCTGCCTATAGCGTACCAAATCCGCTTCAAGGTGCTGGTGCTTACCTTTAAAGCCCTATATGGCCAGGGCCCAACATGCCTGAGGGACTGCCTTGCCCCGCATGTACCCCAGAAAGCACTTTGGTCAGGATCTCAACACTGACTCTCAGTCTCGGGGGTGAGGGAGGCCAGGCTCGCTGGTACCAGGGCTTGGGCCTTTTCGGTGGCGGCTCCCGGAGGCGACCAGGGAGCTGCGGGATCTTATGCAGCTCCACAGGGCCTGCAAGACAGAGCTCTTCTGCCAGGCTTCTGATTAGGAGCCGCCACCACCTACCATCCACTATTTACCATCGACCATCTCCATTAACATCAGACTGAGAGAATTTGCAGGGCGCCATCGTGATCTGCGCAGATTACCATCTTGCGAACTTTTACTGTATATTTTATTGCAGATCTGTTATAATGTTTGTTATTGTTTTAAATTGTTTTACATTGGTTTTTAATTGTTTTATTATGACTTGGCTTGTGCCACATTGTAAGCCACCCTGAGCCCGCTAGCGGGGAGGGTGGGGTAAAAGTGCAACGAATAAATAAATAAAATTGCAAAACTTAGCTTTTAATGATGCAGCACAATAGGGGGTGAGATTTAGTTTGATACAGTGTTGATGTTTCCACTCATTACTCAGACACCTAAAAAGAGCAAAATTGCTCATAGAATGTAAAAGTACTCAGAGTGTAAAAGTACCTAGAGAAGAAACTTCAACTCATAACAGCACATTCTACAGACAGAGTTTTATTATAAAATGGAAAAAAAAATCTAACAGAACCTTCTTAACTCCTTATGTGCACATTAATCACAATCCCACACCAGCAGAACTACCAAACATTAGGCAGAATTTAATTAAAACATGTTCATATTGCTTCCATTACAACATCTCCAAGGCTATTGGGGTTGATTCTAAAAAAGGCAATAAGCGACCTCTGCTGTACAAACCAGCTGTCATTTTAGTGCCAAGAGCAACATCTGCAGATCAAAGTTAAGTGTCAGCCCGTAAAATTAGAGTGTCTGATCCTAAAGAGTTTTTAGTACTCAGTCTCGGGGGCATGGGGTATGGCTCCATGGAAAACCATCTTCTTTGCATGCCAAAGGTCTCAGATTCAATCCCTGGGGTCTCCAGTTAAAAGGACCAGGTAGTAGACACTGCAAAGACCTCTATCCACTCAGAACAGACCATACTGACATCAAACCACCACATACACACACATCCCACACAACACTGCATGATCTGCTTGGAGAGACCTTTGTAAATATAGCTATTTAATTCACTTCACTAGGAAATTGTAGCCATCTCTATGATCCCTGTGTCCTCTTAAACCAAAAATGTTGCAGTGCACCGAAGCTGAACGCTGAAATAATGACAGGGCAGTCTCTTTTTGTGCAGATTAGTCTCCAATCCCCCTTTGTAAAAAAGAGAGAAGAGCTAAAAAGATGACAATCATTCCCCATTTAAGTTTATAGGCAGGAGATGCAGAAGGGCCCACAGGGAGCATCTCATTTCCCTCTCTCCCACTATTTCTCCTTCCCCCACCTGGCAGCCCACACAGCCTCTCCTCTTTTCCTGCTTTCTTCTCTCATTTTCACCCAGCCATCCTACTTTTATCTGCCCCCATCTTCTCATTAGGTCTCTCTTAGCAGACTTTGCTCTTCTATGTCAGGGGTGTTAAAACATGTGGCCCGCAGGCCGAATCAGGCCCTCGGAGGGCCCCAATCAGGCCCGCAAGGCCCTGGCTGTTTCCTACTTCCATTTGCAGTTCTGCCACTGCCATGTTACAGCTTGCTTTACCAGTCCCTCTCAATCACACAGGAGAAATTGATAGGCAAGGCTCTCCTGTGCGATTGAGAGAGTCTGGTAAAGAACTGGCTAAGGCTCCTCCCCCTCATCCTCCCAGGGGGAGGGAGGGAACAGCCAGAGCTCACTTCGTGGCCAGGCTGCAGGAGACCAAGGGCAGCCTTTCTTTCCTTCCACTGGCTGAGGCTCCTCCCTGAAGGGAGGGAGGGAAGGAGGGAGAACTTGCTTTGCTAGGCTGCCCCAGTCGTCCAGAAGTAATACCAAGCACCTTTAAGACCAACAAAATTTTGTTCAGGTATGAGGTTTCGTGTGCCTTGCTACAGTGTGTTACATTTTATGACACACATTACATTGGCATTACATTTTATGACACACATGGCCCGGCCCAACAAGGCCTCGTTTATACCAGATCCGGCCCTCATAACAAATGAGTTTGGCACCCCTGCTTTATGTGCTTGATTCTGTCTTTAACAAGAGTTTCTTTCAACTAATCTATCTGGAATATACATTAGGCTAAATGGCCTGTAATTTCCTGGAACTCCTGCAGCTCCCTTTGCTGTAGCATTTGCAGCTTTCCAGATGCCCATTACAGAGACCAGTTTTGTTGATCTGTTGCATATCCTGATTAGAAGACTGACAGTTTTACATTTGTGTTCCTTAGGAATCCTTGGATGTATCCAATTCAGCTACAGAGACTGATAACTTTTTAATTTGCCCACTAGTCCTAGAGCTTCACCTCTCACTACCTCTGTTTGACTTAGTTCTTCACACCTTTCCTGAAAACAGTGGCGTCAACAGTGGTACAAGTGCCATATTTTCCAGAGTGAAAACAGATGCAAAGAATTTATTTGGTTTCTCTGCCACTTCGTCTTCCTTAAGCAACCCTTTCATTCCATTATCACCCAGTAGCTCAACTGCCTTCCTGGCTGGTTCCCTGATCCCGGGAAATTTGAAGAATTGCTTATTTCTTGTTTCCTTTTCAGCTTCCTTCCAATTAGTTCCCTAACTTTCTTAAAGTTCCACCTTTTGACATCAAATGTGATCGTGCTGGACTTTGAGAGCAACTTCCCATTGACAAAAATTCTGAACTTCACACCGTTGTAATCACTGTTCCCCATCTACGGTTCACTCAAATTTAAGTTATTGTGAAGCCGCATCTGAAATGGGTCAATCAGGATAAGAACTTAAACAGCTCTAAGAGTTGGATCCAGACCAAATTTCCAAAGGGAGAATGGAACTTTCCTCCTCACCCCCCACTACTGCAGCCCACTGAACTGCAAGAAATGCTGCCCCCGTGGGACAGGCGACCTTGAAGAATAGCCTGGGGGGGCACAGCAGGAGGGGGGGGGATCAGTGGAAACTGTCAGTCTGGTCCAGATCCAACCCTCTGCCTTGGAATCTTTGGATAGTTGCTTGGATAGTTAGAAATAAGGCTGAAACAGGCTACTTACAGAAAAAGTTACCCTTACCTTCCCAGTTACAAAAACTACGGGAGCAGCTAACATGTAAACCAAAAGGATATCTTATCGGAAATCTTGCGGGGAGGGCGGGATATAAATGTGAATAAATAAATAAATAAATAAAATAAATCTGATGTTTCAAGGTGCTCGTGCTCGAACCCTGATTGCAGGAAAACAAGGATCTTATAGACCCAGGCTCCAGAAGGATCAACTGCCCTTTCCTCACACCAGATCTGGAACCCTGTTCAGGTGTTGGCTATTACTTCCCAGGAAAAGGAAAGAAGCTATAGATCTTCCCACAAAGATTGAAGCATTTATTCAGTTCTCTCAAAACTTGGTTTTACTGTTCATCTTAACATCCCTCCACATTCAAACTGGAGATGCCTTGGTTATTGTACAAATCCACATAGCGAGAGAAGTCTGTTTTCTCACCAGAAAAGCTGAGGGAAACGTCTACAGGATACTTGGGGGGGGGGGGATCCTGTGATTCTGCTCTGGTAATGATGATCACAGCAGGCAGCACTCTGAGGGCCAGCCAGCACAGACAGCAACGGTGTTTGGATTATGTGGACTTTTACAAACTTTGTAGTAGAGACTTTCAAATCAGAAGAACCCAAGATAGGTTTTACATTAAACTAAATCAAAGAAAAACTGAAGTTTAATCGAGGGTGAGGTTATTGGGTTTTTTTTACAATTTTACCTCTGCTCTCACAATTAAAATGAGATGATATTACCAAGCAAATTTTCTAATAATCCAAACCAGACAGAGCGATATTTCAATCAGCTCAAAGCTGCTGGAGTGTGACACACGCACCAGCATGTCCTACAGGTTTTGACCTCCACGTTTCTGGCAGAAGCGGGGGGGGGGGGAGGCATGGGCGAGAGAAGCCGTTCTGCTGGGCAGGGTCTCCTATTACTCTACTCCCCAACTTACTATAATTACCACATCTCACATACCTACTGTATGGAGTAGATCTGACGTATTAAATAGCTTTCAAAACTAAATTTAGAAAAAGCACTTAGCTGCCCTTCAGAAACAGAACCTCCACAAGTAACGTAGAAATGAGGGCACTCAGGCCATAAAAAGAGATTCCTGTATCATCTCAGCAACAGGAATGGTGAATTTTTCCTTAGGAGCACAACATAAAACTGAGTACTGTCTTCTTTCACCAACCACAGTTAAAATGAAGAAAATGAACTTAAACATACATATTATAACTACATTATCATTGATTTAATTAAAAACTCAATTCCTGTTGAAGCCAGGTAGAGAAAAAAACTCACATTCAATATAAACATGAGCCAGTTTTACTTACCACCATATTATAGGCATCTGGAACCTCAATTTCAAACTGAAATTTTCCACTTTGATAATAACCTTCATCTGTTGAGAAAATATAGATGCTTAAACAAAATTTGTAATAATGGAGAAGTGTATTTGGGAAGGTAACATGCATCCTTTTTCTACCCAGAAATGATAAAACTTTTTGACAACTAGCAGAAGCCAAGCACTGGGATCTCACCAGGCTTAGACCGTGACTAGGTGAGATGGCAACACAACCAAATTTAGGTCCTGTCAAAAGAACGTAAAGTGTGGTGTGCACCGGGGGGGGGGGGGGATATGACTTCAGAGACCTTTTCAGGAGAAGAGACCTCAGGCGCAACAGTTAGTAGAGCTAAAAAGTGCCAGGCTCAGTCTGGGGCAAACTCAATTCTCATACACAGGCCCCTGTTACAGCCCCCAATGGGCTATATATCAGGACTGGCCAATTTCTAAGCGTTGACCTGTATGCAACAGCATGGCAAATGTACTTCTGTTTAATGGTGGCACAGCCCACAGCGAGAGCTTCTTAACTAGCCTCACATTAACTTTCGGTAGCACATCTGGTAGCCAAAAAGAAGTCAAAAGAAGCCACGTAGTACTTGAAACCAAGGGCTCTCGCCAGGCAAAAAAAAAACCCAGGCAAAACTCATGCATTTCCACCAACTGAATCATCATCTAGAATGTGGCACCTGATGCTGAGCAAACAAGAGAAGTCCTGGATCACCCACCCTCAAGCTGATCAGAGAAGAGAGTAATAAAAGAATGCACGAATTAACGGTCACATATCACCCCCACAAAAAACCAACAGTGAATTGGATACAGAGAGAAGACAGTTCCATTAAGGCTAAGGAAAAAAATCTCCAATGATCTCTCTTTCTCTCAAAGGAGTTTGGCTTAGTTCCTGTGGGCACCAAGTGCCAACACCTTTCATAAGGACATCAGAAGAGCCCTGCTGGGTCAGACCAGTGAGGGTCCATCTAGTCCAGCATATCCTGGCTCACACGGTGGCCAGCCAGTTCCTCTGGAGGGCCAACAACAGGACTTAGAGGCCAAGGATTTTAAACAGATTGCCATGTGTATTTGTGGATTCATCCCCTTAATCCCAGTTTACAAATCAGTAAAAACACATGTATCCTCTCCAGAATTCTGAAAACCATTAACTGCAACTTTGAAATCGCCAGGCTTGCCCACTGTTCTGTTGACAAGGAGCCCACTCACTGTAATGGGTTTTACAAACCTCTAGAAGTGGGAAATCTTCTGCCCCGCATCTCTGCTGCTGACCTGCTGTCTGGATGACCCTCTACCCCTGATATTCCCAGGGACTTCTAATTGATACTTCTGAAGGGCTGAGATGGACTGGACAGGGTAACTTTGGAGGGTGGAAGAGAAGAGGCAAACTGAACCCCAAAGGCATATGGGAAGAAACCAGCAGTGTGCGGCGGGGTGTCTGCATTCCTGAAAGCACCAGTCTGCAAAAACCTGACATGGCTGCAGTGTTGCTTCTGAGAATACATGATGATTCTGTTCCGTTTTGCATCCATGTGTGTCACTGGTTACAGCAACCAAGTAGTGTGCTTTTTGAGAAAACACCTTCTCTAACAAAACCACACTATTTAAATCAGCTTTTTTCCTTTCCTGTCTAAATCAATTCACCCCATGGTGATCCCAAAATATGGCTAAACTAAAGTTCTAAGATGACAGTAGGAAGAGGACTCAGGAAACAGGAGAGGTGAGATGACATATGGCTGGATGGAAGGGTAGCTAACAGACAGAGAAAAGGAAAAGCAGTGCTCGGAGTAAACATAGAAAGGGGGGGGGACAAGCACTTCTCACACTTGGACGGACAGTTTAGGGCCCAGTGGGGTTGTGTGTTATTTCCAGTCAAGACAGACTGGATGGTCGAAACTTTTATATCTTAAAACCAATGCATCCTCTAAGCTGTGGAGTCCTGTGAGCAAAAAGTGGTAGAGAAACAACTGAATTCATCTGAGAACATATTATTTTCTGGGTAAACAAATAACACAACCAAGACTGATAAGGGAAGTGAAAATGTGGCAAAACTAGTTTCAGTACTTTTGTTTCAATTAAAAGCTTTGATCATACTGCACAGGGTTAAATATTTTTGTTTAGACAAATTAGCCTAAATTTGTGCAACCTCAATGAGCTTTAAGATACAATTTTCTATCAAAGCTCTGTGGAGGCATATATTAAAACAACTGAGCCTGCGTGCGGGGAGAGTGGCCTATAAATTTGATAGATAAATAAATTTAATACACACACACACACAGAGGATATAAAAATTAACTCATTTAAAGATAACAAACATCCTATTAATGAATGCTGCACGGACTTCAAAAGGCTCTATGGAGCAGGCTGTAAGTAAAAATGACCTGCAGAATTCGTACCTAAGCCAATAGACACGGAACGGCAGACTCTGCAAATTAACAGCATAAAGTACAGTCCTGGATTATAAAGCCAGTTCAAACATTTGAAGTCTAGCAGCAAAATAATTAACCAGCCGTATTAACTCAGAACACAGTATGACTCAATGAAGATAAGCACACTGTGGTCAATTTAGTTCCACAAACACCACCAGCAGCACAAGAGTGCCTCTACAACGGATGTGTTTTCTTCAGTGGCTGCAGCAGCTTCTCTGGGATGACTAAACTTTAATTTATTTATAATAATTTTATTCTGCCCCTCCTTCAAGGATAGAGATGTAAAATTTCTGGAAACTTTGGAACTATCAAGGGGGGACTTTTTCCTGCCCCCAAATGACAAGAAAAAGCAAACTCGGGGGAAATTTTAAATATGTGCAATACCTACTTTCCTGTCAACACCTATTTTTCTGCTTCAACAGCAGAAAATGCATTGTTTATAACTTATCTGGCATATAAAATTGTATTAATTGGCAGATATATGGTATTTAAAAGTCTAAATGCCTTAGTTTTCTACAAAATGCAAATACACTTAATACTAAAGGAAAAAAGAGTTGCAAACTGTACAGTTCATACATTCCAAATATTTATTTTTAGCGTTCCTCAAAAGTGCTCAGTTTGTCTTAGGCCACTCACACTGTCTCACCCCCCCCCCCCCACTGGACTATTATGATAAAACGGAGGAGGGGAATGTTGGGCGCCACTTTGGGGCCCCCCATGGGAAGGAAAGCGGGGTTTAAGTACATTTTAAAACTCAACCAACATACAAATGGTTAACTACAAACATGCAAAACATCTTAATATTTCATTTATTTAGCACTTGCTAGAGGTAGCTTACAATTTCTTTAAAGTAGAAAATCTTTGAATCCTGCCCCTGTGAGCTGCCATTTTGGACAGTTTTCAAAGGAGGGATACAAATGTCTCTGTAAACTAAATTAAATTGAATAAATGGTGCTACAGGCCACGAAAGACACCTGAGCCTTCAACCACAGGCCTGGAACCAGCAGCAACCCCAGGCTGTAAGCCTCTGCTTCGTCGGGGGGGAGTGCAATCCCTCCCGAGAGAAGCGGAGCACTCGGCCACGGTTCAGCTTTGCCAAGACCAACAACACCACAGTCCGGTCCGGACCAAGAGCCAGCATGGGGTAGCAGTTTGGAGCAGTGGATTCTAATCTGGAGAACCCAGCTCGATTCCCCCCTCCTCCTCCACATGCAGCCAGCTGGGTGACCTTGGGTCAGCCGACGGTTCTCTCCGAGCTCTATGCAGCAGCAGGGTGTCCTTTGTGGGGAGACAAAGGGAGGGCGATTATAAGCCACTCTGAGACCCCTTTGGGTAGTGAAAAGCAGGGTATAAAAACCAACTCCTCTTCTTCAATACACTGGCCCTCATCCACTCCATTCCTTTCTAGGCACCTGTTCAAGACCCTCCCAACTCAAACTGTGAAAGATAAACAGAACTGACTGTCATCTGCCTATTGGTGGGATCTCACTTCAGATCCCTTGTTGATCTCTCCCAGAGGTTTCAGGTGGATGATAAACAGCATGTGTGTTATTGTGTCTACTATGCTGGTAATGGTGGCAGCAGTCATGGAAGAGGTGGATTATCTAGACCCCTTTCAGGCCTGGGTTTTGGATGGAGATGGCCTTGGTTGCCCTAACTGGTTACTGACGAGGACCGCATCCCTGTGGATTCTTCTGGACTATTCTATGTTTTTTGATACAAGTGACTGCCGCATCTTTCTGGAGTTGGGTTGGGAGTGGGGGGCCTAGTGGTTCTGCTCTTACGGACTCTTCCAGGAGTTGGTCCTGGAAACCTGGTGCTCAGCCAGTGGCATGGAGGCTCTGTTGACTGTTGGGGATCCATTTTGACCCCACGCTGTATATCATCCACCTGAAATCTCTGGGAGAGATCAACAAGGGATCTAAAGTGAGGTAGGTGGAAGTTTTGGCAATGTGTTTTGTTCTTGTTTGGTACAGTTTAATTTTTGGGTTAGCTGGCTTCAACGAGCCAAGTTTGCCTGTTAGCTATCAAAACTCAAGTATATTTTTCTACCCATCCAGCCTACATTCCTGTTCAAATGATCTTTCACTTTAAGATTCATCACTACTATGGGAAAACCAATTCTGAAATCAGGGTTTATACATAATAAGCAACATGTACACTTTATGCTCAGGATGACATATGGTTCACATGACAATTTCAAGACATGTTTTCAATAGGTTACCTGGGCTTACAGTTAGATGAAAGTGATGGAGTTTATTTGGGTCAGGAAAGCTCACTTTACACGTACCTGAAAACGAACACAAACATCTGAAAATCCGTAACACAAATCTGAAGTTCCTCCCTGCCCCCCCCGCCAGCCTGCAGGGCTCCTGCCGACAGCTCTGCTTACAGTCAAACTGGCCATTTCATTGGTTGGCGTCCCTGCCTCCCCCACCCCCTTCTGATACACAGTCCATTGCAAGGGCACGTCAGTAATAGAGGCCACAATACTAACATTACCCACGGCTTGTACAATGGGTATAAATCTGGGGGGGGAAAAGGAAATAACACAGACCCAGTGCAAACTTGATATTTTTGGATCTGATCAGTGAGAATCCCCACCACCACTGATTTTAATAGAAATTTAAATCTCTCCCATTAAAAACCACCAAGGTTTCATAGTATTTCACTTTAGTTGGATTGTGTCTGAAACATATTTTTATATCCAAGTATATAAGAGAAGCAAACGAATCCTAATTTAAGTTCTTCAAAAGGAAGAAGATGTTAATATGGTCATTTATAAGCAACTGGAACCCCTTCCTGGAAATGGGCTGAAGGTAAGAGTCAGTCCAACTATCCTTCAAACCAGGCAGGACTACAAAGATTCATTTTGTTTTTCCTCTCAAGGAAAAAAGAACACATTTTATGCATAAATCTATACACCATTTCTCAGCTATATGAAAATATTTGATAGAAAGCTGGAAAAAAAGATTTCATTATGTTGCACAAAAGCATGCTGAATACTATACTTACAAGGTAAATTTACTTCAAGTTCTGCAACTTCTGTTAAGAAATAAAAACGAACATTAATATTTCCTTTATAAATTTCATATAAACATGTATACATCTCACTAAGAAAAGAACAGTGCAATGTCTTCTGCAGGGGAATTTCTTAAATAGCTGCCAATGCAAAAGCCTATAATGCATCTCTGGCTGGAAGGATGGCTGCGGCAGAGCCGACTGAAGCTGAATCCATCCAAGACAGAGGTCCCCGGACCTGAGCTGTGGGGGGACTGGGACAGGGAAGCAGGCTCTCAGCCTTTAACGAGGCTCCAATGGTCCCGACGTTGAGGGTGAAGAGCCTGGGGGTGCTCCAGGATGCCTCCCTTTCTATGGAGGCCCAGCTCACCACCACTGCCAGGTCTGCCTTTATCCATATGAGGCAGAGCAGGCAGTTGACCCCATATCTCACCCCCCCCCCCAGACCCACCCATGCAGTGGTCACTTCTAGACTGGATTATTGTAACTCTCTCTACATGGGGCTGCCCTTGTGTGAGACTGTGCCAATAGATGTAGTCCGCAACAGGTCTCCTTAAACAGAAAGTCCTTTATTTGCAGAAAAGATCTGGTTGGTCAAACACACTTCTTCTGTTAGTAATGCCCAAGCATAGGAATACAACTACAATTATACTTGATATGAAATAAGCTCCCCCATGACACCCACCAATCAGTTGGGAGAATTATTGGCGCCCAAATATACTGGCCCACTGTTCCCAAGGGTAAAAGCGCGGCAAATTAGGTTCCCAAGCAAAGGCACTGTCAGGATCTATGGGGCAGATGTTCCCAAGGGTAAAATCAAGCAAAGGAGCAAGTTGCACCTGTGAATAATATAACATGTAGCAGGAGGATTCCAGCTCAAGGCCATGAGCTAGCGAGAAGCGAAAGAGAGATAAGAGTGAAGAAAAGCTAATAAGCAGCAAGCATGCACATAGCGAGCAAGAAGCGTATTCCTGCAGTGGGAGTCACTCTATCAATGCTATCTCCCATCCGGGACCTAGAGGAGTAGGTATGGAACTCAAAACAAAGGCGATGTTAAGTGACCATCAGAATAGGCAATAGAAACCATTGGCAGTGATAACTGACATTCTGCCCTCCCGATAAAACATCCCCTTTCCCCCCAGGTTTCAAAGGGTACAGTTTATGGAAAGCACGGATTTTAGCTGGGGCATGCACATGAGAGGCCTCAACCTATTCGTTTTCTTCAGGACCAAAATGCAACCATTTAATAAGATAAAACAAATGTCCCCTTTTCATTTTAGAGTCTAAAATTTGGTCAATTTCATAATGAGGATCATTATTTTTCATCAGAGGAGGAGGAGGGTCTCCATTCGTTTGGACCCGGATCTTTCTTCAGAAGGCTGTAATGGAAAATAGGATGCACAAATTTCAATGATTTGGGGAGCTTCAGTTCAAACGTCACTTTGTTAATGCATCTGACTACCGGGAAAGGTGCCACGTATTTCCAGCCCAATTTTCGACTTGGTTGGAGTCCTTTACTGTTTTTAGTTGACACATAGATAGAGTCTCCAGGGGAGAGATCCCAACCTGGGGCCCTCCCCTTATCAGCATATTTCTTATAGCCTGCTTTGGCTGCTTCCAACATTTTTGCAATCAACGCCAAGAGTCACGTAATGAATTCCACCAAGTAGCAAAATCACTAGAACCCTCAGCTGCTGGGCTTAAGTTAGGCAAAGGAACCCCCTCAAAAACCCCAACCGCCATAAACGGGGACATTCCCATAGATGAATGCACAGCATTGTTATAACTATATTTTGCAAAAGGCAATAGGTCCACCCAGTCATCTTGTTGAAAATTAGTATAGCACCACAAGTATTGTTCCAATATCTGATTAACTATTTCGGTTTGGCCATCCGACTCTGGATGATAAGCGCTGCTTAAGGCTGCTTCGACTCCCATGTCTTGTAAAAGCTCCCGCCAGAAGTTGGCAACGAATTGGGAGCAGTGGTCGGATATTACCTTCTTTGGTATACCGTGAAGCCTGATATGATTTACAAAAGCTTTAGCTAAAGTCTTTGCAGTAGGCAATTTCTTTAGAGGAACAAAATGAGCCTGTTTAGAAAAAATGTCCACCACCACCCACACTACAGTTTTCCCTTTGCTAGAAGGCAGGTCAGTTATAAAGTCCATTGAAATAACTTCCCATGGACGACTGGGAGTTTCCAAAGGCTGCAATAATCCTGGGGGTTTTCCACCCCAGGATTTTCCCATCAAGCAAGTTTGGGAAGAGGAGACATAGGTAGAGACATCTCCCCTCATACGCGGCCACCAAAATTGTCTTTGTAAGAGGTTCAAAGTCTTTAAATAACCAAAATGTCCCAACAGTGTAGATTTGTGTGCTGCGTGCATAATCTCCTTGCGCAGTGCTAAAGGAACCACTATTTTCTGTTCTTTAAACCAGCAACCTTCAGGACTCTGTACAAGGGAAGACAAGGATTGGAACTCTCGGTTTTCCTCCTCAAAATATTCTTGGGAGAATTTTATAATCCATTCAGATACTGCAGGCGTCACCCCCTTTTTGGCTTGACTTCTAGTCTGCACCCCCCCTCCAGTTGTACTCGTATGAACATAGTCTCTATTACCATGTCTTTTCGGGAATCATGTTGGGGAAGGCAAGAGAGAGCATCAGCTAACGAATTGGATCGATTGGGAAGTGGCAAAGTATGAAGCTGAATTTAGAGAAAAAAATCAACCCATCTGAGCTGTTTAGCATTAAGGGAGCGTTGAGTATGTAAGGCCTCTAGGTTCTTATGATCAGTCCATATTTCAAACGGTTGGTGTGCCCCCTCCAACCAGTGCCGCCAGGTAGTTAGGGCTAAGCGGATTGCTGCGGCTTCTTTATCCCATACCGCCCAATTACGCTCGGATTCCCCAATTTTTTTTTGAAACATTGGCTAAAGGGTGTAATTTCCCATCAGTCCCTTCTTGCAAGATCACCCCCCCCCCCCAATGGCAGCATCGGATGCATCCACTTGCACGACAAACTTTATTTTCGTCTGGATGTGCCAAAATGGGTTCAGAAGTAAAAAGACGTTTCAGAGCATCAAAAACCTGTTGATACTCGAGAGTCCAGTTTAACCGACTGCCTGGCTTCGCAGCCTCCGGCCCCTTCCCTTTCATTTTTAATAAGTCAGTGAGGGAAAGGCTATATTGGGCGAAATTGCTGATGAAATTTTGATTGGCGAATCCTAGGAAACTCTGTAACTGGCGTCTAGTGCGGGGGGTCTCCCACCCCACCACAGCCGAAACTTTTGCCGGATCCATCTCCAAACCACGTGGAGAACTGTGGTAGCCCAGAAAGTCTATTTCAGTCTTATGGAAATTGCATTTAGAGAGTTTAGCAAACAGTTTATTGTCTCTGAGTGCGGATAACACTTCTCTCACCAATTTAACATGCGATTCCATATCCGGGGAATAGAGCAAGATACCATCTAGATAGCACAGGACCCCCTTGAATAGGTGCTTGTGTAAAACCTCATTTAAGTTTATGAAAACGCCTGGAGCCCCCTGAAGGCCGAAGGGCATGACCAGGTACTCAAATTGCCCCAACGGGGTATTAAAGGCAGTCTTATATTCATCCCCGTCCCTGATGCACACTTGGAAGTAAGCATCCCGGAGGTCCAGTTTCAAAATTTTTTTCCCCTTACTGGCCTCATTGAGCAAGTCTTTTATTAACAGGAGGGGGTAAGCATTTGGAGTAGACATTGCATTCAAGCCTCAATAATCTGTACACAGTCACAGCCCCCCATCTTTTTTCTTCCAAAAAGTACTGGTGCAGCGAAGGGGGAAGTGGCCAGCCGAATAAAACCTCATTCGAGGTTTTTATCTATGAAGTTACGAAGTTCCACTTTTTCCTGGGGTGACATAGAGTACAATTTACCCTTGGGTAGTTTATGCCCGGGTAACAGTTCAATGGCACAGTCAGTGTTTTGATGGGGGGGGGGGGGAGCTCATCAGCCTCTGTTTCTCCGAAAACCTCCGCTAAATCCCTGTATGAGGTAGGTATGGATAAAAGTTCCTCACGCGCCAAACAAGCGCTCTCGGAGCCAGGCCGATTGCCCCAATCGGCTTTCCAAAGATGCTCTTTACAAGAGGGAGAAACCCAGGTAATCCATCCTTCACTCCAGGAGATGTAGGGATCATGCATCCTTAACCATGAGCTTCTTAGCACTATGGGGAATTGTGCATGGGGAGTGATTATAAAAGCCCACTGTTCCCCCGTGCCAATTATTATCGGTTCAGTCTCAAAAGCACAAGGTTCTTTCACCTTGGAGCCATCCATTTGGGTAAAACGTAAAGGCTCTTCGAGAGTGTTCACCCCCAACCCCAATCCATCCACAACAATTGGGCTAAGTAAGTCTCTGGCACACCCCGAATCAATAAGGGCTCGAACATGCATCTGCGTGCCTAGATGTGGGTTCACCACAGTCATTAAGATATAAAGAAGGGGCCCGGGGGAGCTCACCATTTGAGGTGCTGTCGATTGAGGGACCTGCTGCATTGTGCCATTCAGAGCAGGTCCTGGTAATTTCCCTGCGGCTGAGCAGTGACCCCTTCTTCTGGCTTCTCCGGGAAGCAGGACTCCACAATTTGGAACACCAGCAGCTTCGAGATGGACGCTTTCTTTGGCTTCAGACGTGCCGGTGGAGAGGACGGGGCCCCTCCCTTGGGAGAGGCAGCTGGACACACCAAGGCGAAATGGCCCAGTTCCCCACATCTGGTGCATAACCCCTTTTTCATGCGGAATTCTCTGAGGTCCCTCACGGGTAGCTTGGTCTTTGGCTTAAAAGGGATGGCCAGCGAGGCAGCGCTCTTAGGGGTACCAGACAGGTACCGCTTGCGAATTAAGGTAAAATGAGCCTCTGCTTCTTCAGCAGCTCTGATCCAACCATTCAGGGTGGTAGGATTGACATTTCTGAGTATAGTCTCATACAGCTCCACATTTAAGCCCCTGCGATACTGCTCTACAAACACTTCTTCTGGCCACCCCGATTTTAGCTTCTAAGCTTTTGAAAGCAGCAGTATACTCACAAATGGACATCTTTCCTTGAGAGAGATTGTGCACCTGGTTTTGGGCTTTCTCCTCGCTCATCAGGTCTTCATATTGGCGGCATAAGGCCCACATGAAGTCCTCCACACTATCCAACTCAGGTCCTGGGGGATTGTGGAGGCTCACGTACCAGTCAGCAGCTTCCTCTCGCAGTCGGGAACCGATGTAGCCCACATGGTCACCATCATCCTGGAACAGATGGCCCCAATTCTGCATACAACAGCCAGCTTCAATGATGAAGAACTGTAGCTTTGTGGGGTTCCCATCAAAGGTGGCTCCCATCAACTCATGAGGCACAGGCCTGCGATCCACTGGCTGTGCCGGACCTGGGATGGGCGGAGTGGGTGGTCCCTGCGGGGCGGGAGGCTGTACTGGTTGCTGTGCTGGTTACGGTACCACTGCCAGTGGTGCTCTGGCTCCAGCCCCCACTAGCTGCCCCTGGACCGCCTGTGCCACGACGTTCGGTAGATAGGTCAGCAGTGCAATCATCTCTCTTTGAAGGCGTCTCTGGATTATGTTGAACCCATGATCCATCTACACCCACACCTTGGCCATTTGGAAGTTATCCATGGCTCTCCACTCCACACCGCAGGCCCCTGCCTGCCTTGCCCCGGCTTCCCACTGAGGAGACCAAGTCTCGGTGGTTTGCACCCCAAATTGAGCCTAGGACTGGGCTCCTCCACTCCATCTGGGACGAACGGTCACCCCGCTAGTGGTCATGGGTCATGCCGGTTCCTCCTCGGTAGGAGCCAGTATCTCCTGTTTGATAGTAGGGATTTCAGCGCCATTGTCAGCCATGGTGGGTACAATGGACTGGTCCCCGATTGGGGATTACTAACAGCCTGTGAGATTGTACCAATAGATGTACTCCATGACAGGTCTCCTTAAACAGAAAGTCCTTTATTTGCAGAAAAGATCTTGTTGGTCAAATACACTTCTTCTGTTAGTAACGCCCAAGGATAATAATACAACTACAATTATACTTGATATGAAATAAGCCCCCCTCGGCTTCCACCAATCAGTTGGAAGAATTATTGGTGCCCAAATATACTGGCCCACTGTTCCCAAGGGTAAAATCAAGCAAAGGAACAATTTGCACCTGTGAATAATATAACATGTAGCAGGAGGATTCTAGCTCAAGGCCATGAGCTAGCGAGAAGTGAAAGAGAGATAAGAGTGAAGAAAAGCTAATAAGCAGCAAGCATGCGCATAGTGAGCAAGAAGCGTATTCCTGCGGTGGGAGTCACTCTATCGATGCTAGCTCCCATCCGGGACCTAGAGGAGTAGGTATGGAACTCAAAACAATGGCAATGTTAAGTGACCATCAGAATAGGCAATAGAAACCATTGGCAGTGGTAACTGACATGACTGCAACAGAACCATTGGCAGTGCTAACTGACACTTTGACTCTGCGTGGGTTCACATCCACCCAGTGCTGCATGAATTGCACCGGCTGCCTACTGAATATTTACCCTTAAAGCCCTATACAGCCAGGGGCCAGCATACCTTTGGGACCGCCTTTCCCCATATGAGCCCAGTAGAGCACTGAGGTCCACCAATCAACATCTTTTGGCAGTCCCCGGCCCCAGGGACATCCGACTTGCCTCAACCTGGGCCAGGGCATTTTCGGACCTGGCCCCCGCCTGGTAGAATGAGCTCCTGTACGAGATCAGGCCCCTGCAGGACTTACTACAATTCCGCAGGGCCTGTAAGACAGCGCTCTTCCCCCGGGCTTTTGGTTGAGGCTGTGGATGTCCCCTTCCTCTGGCTGGCCCCCCATCAGTGGCCTGGATTCTTAATTCCATCTTAATCACAAAGACATCTGATCAGAATTTGTGTAGTATTTTAGGGTTTTGTGCTATTTTATACTGTTATTTTAATTGGGTTTAACTGTATTATATATTATATTTATATTGTTGGAACCCGCTCAGAGCCTGCTTGCGAAGAGGGCGGAATATAAATCTAAACCAACAAATAAGAGATGGATAATTCTCATTCCATAATAAGAAACGTCACATTTATTCCTTCTTTACCCCAAAATACTTCCTACATCTTTGCATATTCTCAACTAAGTTTACCAACCTATTTGCAAAAGAATCTAGCAACACATATATAAAAGTAACAACTCTCCTCAAAGCTTAAGAGACAAAACTGCGCAACCCCCCCCCCAAAGCCCTTTCCACCAACACACACACCATACTCAACTCCTCTTCTGTCTAAACTCCGATCCAGTCTTCTGCCAACAGTGCCCCTCGACCTCTTCCACCATTTGTATCTTATCCTCACTGCTATGGTTGCTAAAGAGCACCAGTGCCTAAGGGAAGGCCATCTCTGTTTTGCCTCCCTTGCTTCCTGTACAGAAGTGGTATATAAAAAAAACTCAGCCAACCCTCCACCCATTGTGATCTAACTTGCACCTGTATCTACTGCATCCCTTTATCTCTCTCTGAACTCACAAATCATCATGACATTAGTTTCCCAGGGAAGCCATCTATAATTTTACTAGGCCCTAAAGCTTGAACCAAAGTTTTGAAAAGCTGCGAAACAATCTGGAAAAGGCCAGTTTCCTGGCACTTCCTAAGCCTCTCCCCTTTCACAGATTCTTTTAAAAAAAATATTTTTATTTATTTTCTACAACTACAAAATCCACTAAACCTACTACATTAAACTAAAAACCCTATACTACCCTAAGGTATACAGGAATCAATTCACCAAGTTTGTAAAGATACCTTACTTCTTACATTTCAAGAAAATAATAAAATCTTCAGGCTATAACCTTGCTAACAAGATTCTTTAAGCCAGTGTTTTTCAACCTTTTTTGAGCTAAGGCACATTTCTTTCATTGAAAAAATCCCGCAGCACACCTGACAATATCTCACGGCACAGTGGTTGAAAAACACTGAAATACAAGATAAATGGGTCATTAGTTGCCTCAGCTCAAGTATTAACTATGACAGTATTACAAATACACGTAATAGCCACTCAACTTGAAATCGTAAGTTACAGATCCAAAGTGTAATGGCTCCTTCCCATAACATTGACCTGAGTTTCAGAAGTAATATAATGTGGATATATTTTAATACTGCGATTCTGCTAAAGTTTTTCAAATAGAGAGTTTAAACTCTTACTCTTATGTGAACGGCATTCCGCTGACCATAAGTGATTTGAAGAGAAGCACAGTACACCCATTCTTCGCTGAGGGACAGTTACTAATTTGAACCCCACCCTGACAGAAACAGCTAGCTGTTACCATCAAACATATTCATGTTTACTGGAATGTCTTGGTGCAAATCACCCTACCTCAGGCCGGCCACAGAGCGTGCGAGCGGAATCAGCGAGACCGCGCCACTGTTCTTTCTCGCATGCGCAAACGTGTCCCGGAAGGTCAGCCTGGAAGGCACATTTCTTTCATTGAAAAAATCCAGCGGCACACCTGACAATATCTCACGGCACACCAGTGTGCCACGGCACAGTGGCTGAAAAACACTGCTTTAAGCTATAACATACTTAACTGACTGAATTTCAAAATGGGATACAATACGCATATCTAACTTTTAACGTATCTCAAACTATTTTTTCTTCTGTCTTCTCTTCTTCTCCTCTTGGGAACTGAGGAGCCGCCGCTCCCAGGTCAGAGTCGGACTCTTCTCCTCCAGATCCCGTCTTCCCTGAGTCAGAGCTTTCCAGGCCATATAAGCTCTTCTGATGCTCCAGAGAGTCCTCTGTGGGTGCTTTTATCTTTCCTTCTTTACAACTCTCCAAAAAAATTTCCTGCCTTTGCAACAGTGTCTATCTTTTGCTTCTTCTCCTTGTAAGAGAAAATCACACCTTCAGGGGTCAACCATCTGTAAAGAATACTCTCTGATTGTAAGAATGCAGTTAATTTTTTATAAGGCCTCCTCCTCTTCCTAATTTCAAAAGGAATGTCCTTTAAAACTTTAATATCTTCTTCTTGGATTTTCAGCACATTTCTGTTTGTAACCTTAAGTATCTCATCTCGAGTTGATTTTTTTGAGAATCTCACCATCACCTCTCCAGGCAGGTTTTTCTTCTTAACAAAATCAGGATATGTTCTATAGACCATATCCATATCGCTTTGTATTTGTTCCACTTGTAAGCCTGCCATTGGAGCCAAAGTTTCACTCAAAATCTGCTTGAGATTCTCACCTTTATTCTCAGGAACACCCTGAAACCATAGAAAAAAAGAGGAACGTTCCATTTGTAATTTCAAAATATTATCCTTGTCAGAAACCCTTTCCTTTTCCATCAGATCAAGCCTTAAATCAGTTTTCTCTGTTTTAGTTTTGACCTCTGCCAATTCTTTTGCTGTCTGGTCAGATTTCATACTTACACCAGCCGTCTGTAATTGCAACCCATCCAACTTAAAAGTTAACAGTGTTCAATTGTTCCATAAGAGGACGCAAAGCAGCTGCCAAAACAGCAGACTGGTCTGTACTCGTCTCTGTCTTCAAGACCGGAAGTGAGGACGTGGCTTTGGGAGAAGGTCTCGGTTTCCCTGCCATCTTGTCTCCTTGCCCAGTCATTCTTTGCTTATTTAAATGAACAGAAGTCCCAAGAAAAGAAGTTAAAAGATCCGCTTTTATATCCTCAAAAAACTTTTTGCACGCATTTAAGCTCCAGCCGTTTTACAGAAATGCGATTCTCGGTTGCGCTTCTTTATCGGCAAGCAAAGAGAAGGGGGGGGGGTGTTAAACTTTAAATCCCCCACTGTTTATATTCCCACCAGAGAATCTTTTTCCACGGAGCAAACATACGAACCCTCACGGTCACGCCATGCGTTCCTGTTGAGTAGTCCTTTTCTTGCAGCTCATAATGACTCCTGCAGCCGTCCGGTGTGCGCTTCGATGTGCCCAAAGGCTCCAAGGCGGCGAAACCCTTAGAGGCAAAGGGGAGCCTCGATCCCTGGGTCGCCACCCCGGGAGAGGCTGCCCCTCACACCTTGGGCAGGAGCCCCCTACAAGGGCTCCTGGGGGTCCGGAGTCCTGCCGGCACCCCTTCCCACCGCTGGGACCGGGTTGCATCCTCCTGAGCACAGGAAGGACGCGCCCGCCATGAAGCTCACAGAAACTGGAAGTCCCCTTTCACAGATTCTTGTGCTTTGGTTTACTATGGAACAGAAGAGGGCTGGGAAACAACTAGAATGGCATTGGTGAAAAACTTGAACTGAATCTAACACAGCAAGCTACAGAGCTCACTGGAAGACCCATGAGGCAGCAGCCACAGTTCACTACTTCACAGAACATGCAAAATGGGAAGGGATTAGAACAGCCCAGGAGGATGCTTTTTATAAGAGAACAGAATCGTAGTCTATTGCAATATTTACCACATATATCAAGAACACACCGCACTTTTAAAATACTTTTTATTAGGACCAACCCAAAGACATATAACAGGGGCCCTTTCCTCCCCTCAGTTTTTTCCAGGATGACACCTAATTAAGATTTCTGGTGGGCTCAAAAGCTTGTGCATTCTTACGTGCCATTTGGTTGGTGGTCCCAATGAAAGTTATTACATGGATTGTGTTCTTGGTTTTTTTGGGATTTTACTTCTAGATCAACACAGCTGTAGACAACTTCTTTTATTTCACGCATCGCCTTGCTCTTACAGCATTGTCTTCTGCCTTTGCAATCCCTGTAAATCTGTACCGTGGCACATCATGCCTTAAGAATCTTTTGTTTTGTCTCGGCTACAAATGAAGCAAATAAATGCAGCTTGAATTCTCTGGAACACGAACAGGATGTTACTTCATTGCAAAGAAGTTAGACCTTAAAACAAGCCTTAAACAAGCCCACACTCTGACTGGCCGAAACATGCTGCAGCCCCACGGGCGCCCAGTCTCCTCCTTCAGTTCCGGGGCTGCAGTGACCAGAGTTTGCCGTGACATCCCTGACTGCATAAGCCATGGTTTATCAGCAACTACAGCTTGTCTCCAACCAGCCCCGTACCCAGGAATTTATTTTTCGGGGGATGCCAGCTTCCCGGGGTGGTGGTGCTAGGAGAGGGAGTAGAGGAGGAAGAGTAGTAGCTATTTACCCACCGTGCCTGCGTGATCATGTGACCCATCGGGGAGGGGGGGGGGGGAGCTTGCACTGCGATGAGCTGCGCCGGCCTGAAACCACACCTGTAAGAGGAATCACTTCCAGCCATCCCCACAAGGCCAGGTACTTCTCTGGATGAGGAGGGAGCATGGGGTGTGCGGTGCTACCTTGCCTTTTAATCTGTGCCCACCCACCCACGGATTAAAAGGCAGGGTAGCACCACGCACTTCAGGCTCCCCCCCCCCCCGTGCTAGCCCCTGTAATCCTTCCTTCCTTCTTCCTCCCCCCGCAACAGGAGGAGGAGGATGAAGAAGAAAGGAAAGCAGGATTACAAGTGCCAGCACGAATTTAAAAAGGCAAAGTACTTTTCTGGGGGAGAGGATGGAGGGAGGCAGTGGTGGGGGCACTGAAGAGTTAACAGGGGGCCACCCTCTGCGCTCCCCCCCCCCCCCCCGCGCTGGCTACGGCCCTGTCTCCTATCCAAAATAAGAATCCAGGTTTTAGAGCATGACCCTGCAGCAGCATGTTTATTATTTCAGATCAATATTTTCAGCTGTATCCACCATGTGTGTAAAGGTCTACATTCACATGTTCATTCTGCAAAGGTCAGAAATGTGAAAAATTGATAAATTCTAAAATAACTCCAGGGCACACACAACATACTGGACAACAATTTATCTGATGTCACTAACAACAACTTCATGAACCCCTGATTAAGAGGGATATATCAAACGTAGCTCACCATACCTGTGGCTGTTTCTTATTAAAGGAAACACTGACCACCACCTGAAATCACTTTGGCACAGTTTTTTCCCACAGCTACACAAACTACTTCTCTTCACTTTGTGTAGCACTCACTTTTCCCTAACCACAAGTGCTGCAACAGTAACCTAGCCACCCCGCTCAGCTTGAAAGAACAAGAGGCGCTGTCCCAGGGCGTTCTTTTCGGCTCGGGAAAGAGCACTGTGGTGGAAGGGGATGGGGACAATCAGCAATCAGGTGCTGCTATGTTGCCGGCACAGTTGCAGGGGTAACAAGCATTCACTGCAGGAAACCATTAAAATAATTTCAAACACATTCATACAAAAACACACTACTACACGTCCTAATTGCTCTAGCCCAGGGGTGGGCAAATGGCGGCCCGCCACAGAGTTTTTTGCGGCCCGCCAAGAAGATTTCAGGATTTCAAGAAAATTGAGCCTAAATTCAATTTGCTCTCTTATCCCATCACTGCTGATATTGATACAGCACCTGAGGAGCTGCAGCTTGAACTTATTGACATGCAGTCAGATCACACTGTGAAAGAAATGTTTAATGCTGTGACATTAGTTGATTTTTACAAATCTTTGTCTGCTGAAAAACTTTTTATGTATGAAGAAATTTGCTGGGAAAATGTTCTCTATATTTGGGTCTATATTTGTGAGCAAAGTTTTTCTTGCATGAAGATCAACAAGAGTAAATATAGATGCTTGCAGGCTGTGATGAGAATTTCAACAAGCAATCTCACTCCTGATTTTAAAAAAATTGTAGAAAAGTGTGATAGGGTACATTTGTCTCATTAAACTGATTCTAAAATTAAATGTGCTTGCAGCTATAGACGATATGAAATTAGCACAATAAATACATTGAATAAAACTACCACTATTTTATTTAATTTATATTTATTGATCTTTATGATACAATTTATACCTTTTCTGAAATGCAAAGTTAACTAATAAATGCAATCATTTAAAAAGGTGCGGCCCTCCACTAACCTCCGCTCCCACAAAGTGGCCCCCGAGCCAAAACAATTGCCCACCCCTGCTCTAGCCCTTCCTAGACAAAGAACGGAGCCGCTCAGCTTAATGTTAATATTCTAGTGGATAGCATCGTAGCCATTGCCTTAAAAGCAGTTTATTTTAAGTGCTGTCACCTTCACTCCCATAGCTCACAAGGCACTACTTTAAAGTGAACAAACTACAAGTGAACAAACTACATTTTTAACAGGATGAAGGACTAGATATATGAGACTGGTTAAAAATGTAAGGAGGTGGAGATTGGGCAAACAGAGACATTTTAAAATGTTACCCAAACTGGACCCAGAGAAGGGGAAATTAGCTTTAAAAGCGTTCAAGAAAAGATAACACAACATCTTTGTAGTCTCTGTATAACAGGTTGGATCTCTGTAGTGGTAACCCAGAATAAAATTATTATTTATATTATTTATTTATTATTTTTATTTGCATCCCACCTTGCCGGACAAGCTGGCTCAAGCAGCTAACAGGATTAAAATATCATAAAACAATAAATCCAACAATTAAAACAGTGTCAAGTTTACAAATAAAAATAAAAAGAGTGATTTTAAACACAAACAAATAGCCTTAATGTATACAAAACAAAATAAAAGAACTAAAAATGTAAAAAACCTACACTAAGCACCTGAGAACTAATTCCCTAAGCGTTCTCACTCACAGAAGCCAGTGAAAAGGGAAGAAATTGGGAAGTTTTAGGGAAGGGACATTCAACTTTAAATCTGAAGCTGAGAGGTCCGGGACAGATGCAGCCAAAGGAGCCTGTGAAACAGTTGCAGGAGTGTTCAGGTAGTGGGAGAACTTGGCACACCCTCCATTGAGTTGGGATGGTCTCTTCATAGGGAAGGGTCCCATAGCTAGACATGGGAATGAATGATGGGTTTAAGTGACCTCATGATGGCCCATCCTGGATGAATCAGATGTTAGGCTGCCTCAATCAATGGTTAGACTGGATTAGTGACCCTTAAAGGCTGCCCAGCTGTCTATAGTTCACGCTGCCTTGATGAAGTAACCCTTGGGGCAAGGGATATGATTGTATTAGGCATACCTCGCATTTTAGCACTGAAAGGCTTTTTTTTCTTGAGAACAAATTGTCAGCTACGCTGCCATCTCCTGCACGGGGGCTGGGACTCGACCAGCAGCCCCACCTGTTGGGATGTGCTCAAGTGCTGTTTAGTTGTCTGGCTTCCTTATCATGCCCCGCTTTGGTCTGCTACGCTCCCAGCTTGCTCAAGGTCTGGGACAAATCCTCCCCTTTCATGTTATTCTTTTTGCAGCCGCCCTTGAAAACATTTAGAAGAAGTTCCTTGGGAACAAAAAGCATAATAACCTGTTTGCCGCCATTTCTGTGTGAAACTTATTCAGGGGGCTGGAACAACCTTTAACGTTTTATGATCGGTGTAGTTGCAGGGAGGCGGATTCTGGTTGCTTAGTATAATACTGTTTGTTTACAATAAAGCCATTACCAACAGGAAAAGTGTAACCGTTCCAATAAGATTTTCCTCTTTGCAAATAAAGGACTTTCTGGTTCAGGAGACCTGTTGCAGACTGCATCTTTTGGGACAATCTCACACAAATATGCTACTTGAGCTGGGGGAGATTGCACAATTCCAGCACACCTTTCCTCTTTCCTGGGCTTTTCCAATGCCATGACTGTAACACAGGTGCTTTATGGGACTTCCCAAGTTTCCGATCCCCTGGCCCTTAGGCTCTAAAAGGGGGTGCCTATTAAAATAGCTAAGGCCAAATCAAAAGGGGGACCCCACTAATAAAGGGAGTTTCAGCTGGAAGGGGGAGTGAGGTCCTTACAAAGACAACTGAAACAAAATCATCAAAGAAAGGCTGCATGCTTTCTCCACATATCAGAATGGACTATGAAATGAAAAATTTGGACACTTGGCACTCACAACCAAAGAATTAACAGAGCAGATATGTAAATAATGAAAAAGATGTTCACGCAACACATAGCTCATTTTTTCTTTAGCAGTCTATAATCTGTAGCTGGTGTGTGAAGTCAACTTGGAGACTCCAGTTGGGACAGAATGCCACAGCTTGGTTACTATCAGGAGACAGGCAGAAGACACCCGCCTTGCACCCTGGTATATGCAGAGCCGAGGCCTCTCCTCCCAGAGGCCACCACAAGGGCTCATTGTGGCAGGGGCTTCTGCAAGTGCCCCCTGGCAAGTGGGCAAGATCAACAACTACAGGTACGCGGGGCATTCTCTGTCATGGCCCCCACCTTATGGAATGGCCTGCTTGAAGAGCTCAGGAAGGCTCCCATTTCTCGTTCAGTCATTCCACAAACCATGTAAAATAGAACCACTCAGGAAACCAAAAGTAACAACGCTACATTATAACGGAATGGTTCAGGAAGGTGCTTTGATAAGGGGAGCATGACTGTGGACTATCCTGCTGTGGACAGCAGGCATTATCTTTTCGCTGTAAACGCCACCTTGCTCTCACTGCATTGGTCTCTATTTACGTGATGCCACTTTCTGCACTGTTCAACTTAGCCTACCACTACTGCTTTGTTTCAGATTTCTACAATCTCATTCCTATTAGGCTGCTTATGAGATGTCTCAACATACTGGCCGCACTGAGCTACCCGCCTAAACCACTCTGAGTCTCAGTGAGAATAAATAACGTAAACAAATAAATACAACAATTAATTATGAAGGGAAGGGGAGGGGTAGGCTGTCTTGTTCAATTGGCAGAGGAGTGCTGCCATCTCTGTGTGCATTTGAAAAGCATTTTAGTTGAGTTAGTGGATGATGCAACAATGATTTTCCTCACACAAAACAAAATTACCTTTAATGAGCAATTTATCTCTCACCGACACTCTCCGAGTTGAATCAGAAGCTGAGTTGGATGCACGGGGGCCCTTGACACCATCATCCCGTTTTAGTTTGCTTGCCAGAGTTAGCATAACTGCTGCCTGCAGTCTACAACACAAATGTCAAAATAAAAGTTGCTTATTATAGTAGTTTAATTCATCTTTTCCTCCAATTGTAAGATTTAATTAAATGAAATTCTTTATAACTGAATGCACAGCAGCACCCCTCTGCACACAAGAACTCTGCTTCCCATGAAGTTTTCTTACACCAGTTCGACCCTAAGCAGAGTTGTATCCTTCCAAGTTCACTGATGTCAACGGACACAGAAAGGTACAGCTCTCCTTAGGAGGGTATGGAGTCTGTCAAGCTCAACGCCACATACTTTCTTGTCCTACTACCTAAAACCCTTAAAGTTGTCAGAGACACAGACAATGGAAAGCAGCATCCCATTGCTGGGTGATTTAATCACATCAGTTATTTAGTTCCCACCCTAACAATGCAATCCTGAGCAAAATTACATCCTTCTAACTTCACTGCCTAGGATGGCACTGGTAAAAACTAGCAAACCCCCCCCCCCCCAAATTTAAAGAAATCCAGAAGAAAACAAATAAAAATAGCAGTTAAAGATAGCAAATAACCAAGAAACAAACACAATAACAAAGAAATGAACAGCCGCTGATAAAAAAAGATATTGTTTCCAGTGTGTGAAGGAGAGAAAGAAAAATGCCACCTGAAGTGATACCACATAGGACAATGTTTTGTGTTTCCACAATTCTTGCAATACAGGCTGCCGGCACAAGAACCTGTAACGCAACGGCAACAAGCTACAGAGGAGGTCTCCAATGGAACCTCCATGCTAATCCCACGCTGCCCTTCCAGCTCCAATTCCAGCAGGTCCAACATTTAAAGCCCATCAGCCTTTAAAGCCCATAAAGTGCAAACTTCAAAGGTGCTTGCAAACCTTAATGTCTACGTTGTATCTTATCTTCCTGAAAACATATCACTATTATTACACAGAGTATTTCCAAAGCTTATTTCGAGACCCAGGGGCTTCAAGCCCCAATCCTTGAGCCATTTTGCGGTGGGATTCTAAAGGCTGGCTTGTTTTGGCTGCGTTCACATAAAAAGCAGCTTTGGATGAGGCACCACTAACATGGCACATCTTCTGGTTCAAGAGGTGCACGAGCTGCAGCAGCCAAAAGTTTATTTTGGGCACAGAACTATTTAAACAGCTTGCGTAGGGCCACCCTGGAGAGCAAGGAGTCAGGGGAGTGCCAACGGGGAACCACAAGGGCCATTCCCCTCCGCCTGCACGCCAGCGTGACCTGACAGCTCCTCGGTCCAGGGGACCCTTTTGAGACCGCCTGGACTCGTCTTCTCCCCGGAAGACCCGGGCACCCCCCGCCCCGCCCCGCCACCCCAGGAAGCGGCCTCCGAGGGCGGCCCACCCCGGCTGCTGTTGCCCTCGTCTCCAGAGTCCCCGCCGCTCAGAGCAGGCATCCCCGAGTGGGGGAACCGGCAGGCCGGACTCTGGACCCTCCCCGCGGCAGCCCCCTCTCCCCCCCCCGCCCTTCCCGGGCTCCTGGCCGCCCCTTCCGCGCCCCCACGGCAGAGGGGGACACCCCCGCCCCTACCCACGGCAGAGGGAGGGAGGGAGGGAGGGGGAGGGAGAGAGGGAGGGCAGAGCGCGGCGGGGGGGGGAGGGGGGAGAGGGGAGGGGGGGAGAGGCCCCCCCGCAAGGGAAGGGGCTCGGGGTGGGGGGGGAGGAGAGGAGAGAGGGGACTGCTGGCCTCCAGGCGCGGGCTCAGGAGGACCCCCCCCCCGGAGGACAGGCCGCCGCGCAGGAGCGGGAACCCCCTCCCCCGGCCCAGCCCCCGCCCCGCCGCCGGGAATCAGAGAGGCCGCGCAGTCCGGCTCACCTGGCCGCGCAGTCCGTCCGTCCGTCAGGCCGCCGCGCCGGGTGCCCCCGCCCCGCAAGAGCATCCCCCGGCCCCCCCCCCACTCCTCCTCCTCCTCCTCCGGAGACAGAGCGCGAGAGAGAGCGCCCCCTGCCCCCCCTCCGCCGCCCCCCCCAACACCGCACACGCACACCGGAAGGGGCGGGCGCTTCCGGGAGGCGGAGAAGCCAGACGGAGCAGCGGAGGGAGGGGCGTGGCTTCAGCCCTCTCGCGAGAATCCCGGGCGGCGATCGCGCTCCGGGGCGGTCCTGGCCCTCCCCCGCCCTTTCCTTCCTGGGGGGGAGGGGTTAGGGTTAGGGGGGCGGGGCCGGGCCGGGCCGGGCCGGGCCGGGCGCCTGATCCTGACCGGGGGGGGGGGGGGAACGGGGAGAGAGAGGCGCCCCACCCCCCGCCCGCCCGTGATCAGGAGTCCCGCTCGGGGAGCTCTCTCCCCCCCCCCCTCCGGGCATCTGAAGTAGGCGGCGGGGGGGGGGGGTGGCGATTCGGCCGCTGCGCGAATCAGTCTGCCCGCTGGGGGCGGGGAGGAGGGCTGAGGGGACCGGGAGCCTGGCCTTCGCTTCGCCCCTCGCCCCCCGCCGAGAGAGAGAGAGAGCCGGGGGGATGGGGAGACACAGACAGAGGGGCCTCTCGGGAGGGTGCCCCGCCGGGTGGGGGGAGGACTCGCTCGACCGGGCCTCTCAGACCCCCCCCCCCCGGGCCTGGAGCGGCAGGGTTCCCCGGCGGGCCTGGCCCTCAGCACCACCCTGCGCGGACTTGGGCCTCCTGGCCTGGGCCCCCGCCCTTTCTGTGCCCTTCGGGGGCCCTTGCCGGCTCCGCCACGCAGGCCTCGGGCCCCTTCTCCCGCGGTTGCCGCTCTTCTTCGGGGGATTTAAGCAGCCGCCGCTCCCCCCCCCCCCCCTGCCGTCACTCGGCCGCCAAGCCTCACAAACAGTCAAGTACCACACGCTGCAGCACTTTTTGGACTGGTGGCCCAGGGTACCTGCACAGTGTGGAGAGAGCCGCAGCCACCGCCACACTTTGCCCGCCGCAGGTCCCCCCAGAAAGTGAGAACAGAAAGAACAGGTCATAAAGAAGAGCAGAAAGGAGCTGGGACTGGCAAAGACGGCCCCGGGGGCCCCTTCTTCGGCCTTCAGTCCCCCCTGAAGAGGCCAGTGGGTGCCGGGACAACCGGGGGGGGGGGGTGGTGCAAGACTGAAACAAAGTAATTCTCTTGACACACACAGCTTTTCCCTGACAGGCTCTGCACAAGGATTGGGGGCGGCAGGGGAGAGCATTTAATTACATGCATTTCCAGTTACAGTCCAGAAATGAACTTACCATCTCTGAACTAAACCTTTCTTTGAGCCAGATTTGTTTCTGTGAAGCAAACAAGTCATTTTTTTTTAGTCCTGGTACAAAAAAAATTCATCTCATATGACCAACATTTGTTCTTTATGATTTATGAACTTTTGGCAGCTTCCTATTTGTCTTAAATGAGATGTATGATGAGAATGTTGGGGAAAGTACTGTGTGTTCATGAGTCTTCAGATTCACATGCTTACTGTTTTCCCTTCTAAGGTTTCCTTCCTATTCATTTCTCACTTCAGAGGAGAATTCAGACTTTTCAGCACGTATGACCTGGCCCTGTTGCATCTGTTCTCATCCATTCTGGGGGCAGGCCAGGTCTTCACTGTGGAATGTAATCGTTTTCATCCTTTTCGAAGGAGCTCAGGGCTGTGTCTGTGATCCCCCCTCATGCACACATGCCCTGTGAGGTAGGTTAGACCAAGAGGGGAAAAAGTGGTCCCAGGCAATGTTCCCTCTAAGCTGTGGAGTTCTGTGAGCAAAAATCCTACTTGGTGAGCCAGCATTAAAGTTGTGAGTGGGCGATTTGGCTACTGCATAAATGAGTTTGCTCTGGAGCCCTCCTTCCCTGAGCTAAGACAAAAATGTATGAGCCGGAGGCTAAAAAACTGTGAGCCAGCTCACACTAACTCAGCTTAGAGGGAACACTGGTCCCAGCCTACCAAGGGCGTTTGCTGACTGACCAGGGATGAGGGGAACCTGGGTCTTCTTCTTCCAGGGGTGGGAAATGGTCAGTAAAATCAGCAAAAGTCAGTTTTTTCAGCTTGGTCAGTAATTTGTCAGTTTTTTAAAAAATTGGTCTGTAAAGTCAGTATTTACTTCGATTTTTGTGATTGCAGTTCGTGCTTTTTTGTTTTTGTTACTGCATTTTGGGGGAAACATGACGCCTTCTCAATGAGAAGACAGATTGTTTTCAGTTCAGTTATGAAGTATTTTAAGGACTTTGTTCCCAAGAGTAAAAGTGATTTGGTGAAATCTTCCACAAAGTATAGAAACATAATGATGTTTTGTTGCACAAGTGCCCACTTATTTACAAAGTTCACTGGAGTGTTCCAGAAAAAAGCCTTTGGTGCATGTGATGCACAGTGAACTAAAAACATTCACAAGAATTATAATGAATCATGTTTGTAAGAGTTCAGCACCATTCTCTCTTGAAGCTTTCAGTGATGAGCACTGCATACCTGTGAGAAGTAAACCTGTGAAAGTAGAATCTGTGACAAACTGAAAAAACTTTCTGAAAAGGAACAGCTACTCTTTTTAACGGGAGCAAAAAAACATTTCATAGCAGCCTGCAAACACCTTTTACTCCAGTCATCTTTGGACAAGCCCATCCTCAAATATCTTCAATGTTTAGCTCCAGCACAGAGTGTCAAGGACATAATGAAAGTAGCAACGGCACCCACAAGGATATAATGAAAGTAGCAACAGCACTCCCAATGGATAGTCCACTGGACATGATTGCAGATAAATGGAAACTTCTTAGACTTGAAGATGAAACTGCCAGTGAAATGTGCCACACAGATACATACTGGAATCAGTTCTTTGAAAAGACAAACCCATCTGAAGATCCAAAATACCCACTGGTTACCAAGGTGGTGAAAGCAGCATTATCATTATCACATGGTAGTGTGGCCATAGAGGGTTTTCAAAATCTGGATGTGTTTTGACCAATGAAAGGGGCAGCGTGTCAGAGAGAACTTTGAATGCCCACCTGATGGTCAAAGAAACTTTATATCATGTATATGAAAACAAGGTATACCATGTTAATATCACACAGATGGCAAGAGCAGCTCATGGTCATTACAAGCAATATTGTGATGAACAGTGTGTCATTAAAGAGGAAGCAAACAAAAAAAGAAAGGGAAAAGGCAGAGGAGTTAGAAAGTTTTAAGAAGATAGGGAAAAGGATAGTATACAAGAGAAGGAAGCAAAATTGAAAAAGCTGAGACAACAGAACGAGAAGAGGATGATTGCTTGAACGTTGCTAAGTGATGCAACTAAACGTGTAAGGGAGGCTGCTTAGAAAACGGATATTGTGGGATTCAACATGGTACAGCTCATGCTAGAAGGAATGGAGAAAGCAATGGAAGAAGAAGACAAGAAAAAATGCTTGTGGATGCAGTGCAGAAAACAGAAATGAAAAGTTTGTTAGTATCTTCTTTGTTCATTAAAAAACCAAAGATAAAGTAAAAGCAACAAGAAGTCTTACCTTACAGTAATTATGTCTTGTTGTCATAATGATTACTTTATGTATGGTTTTTAATATGTTTTGCTGTTTTATTATCTGCAGTATGTGATTATTTTTAAAAGGGAATCTTTTTTTGCCTTAAATTTTATACAATAATGAAAACATTGTCCTATCTTCATTTTAAAAATTCAATAAAAAGATGTGCGATGGCTTGCTATGGGGATGGTGGAGGCCAGATAATAATTTGAAAAGAAGTCCTAGTTTTGCTTTTAAAATGCTAACTTATCAATAGGCTGACATTAAATTGGTCAGTAATTTGTCAGGTTTTTTTGTCAGTATTTGGTCAGGTTTTTTGGAATTTTGGTCAGTAAAATCAGTATTTTTGACCCTCTGACTAGTTTCCACCCCTGTTCTTCAGTCCTAGTCCTATGCCATTCATTATGATAAATTGGCTTCATATTGAGCTTTAGCTTTCCTAACTCTCTCTCTATAAGCACTGGTTATTTGTTTCTATTCATCCTACCTCTTCTAGGAAGTGGTGACACAGCTCAGAATTCCATAACTTCCTCTATGGATTCTTTTATTTAAATTACCTTTTGGGAATTGTTTTTATCTCAATATATTTTATCTTGTTGCTCATTGTTCAGAGCCCTGGAAGCTTGAGAATGAAGCAATCTATAAATTGAAATAATAAGTAAATAATAAAGAAACTTAAGAAAGGGAGAGTGATGCCTAAGGGCCCTCAATTCCAACATCCTGCAAGCAGAGGTGATCACTCTATCCAGGACCTTTTTACGTTGCATCGATAAGAAGGGCCCCATGGCTAAGGAGACAAGGTATTTCCATCCATGGGACCATCAGCAGTGGGGAAGGACAATTGTAAGGGTGTGGCCAGGATGAACCAGAGGATGACCCAAGATTAGTGTGAAGGTCCATCCTGCTAATCACTGGAGACATGCTGCAATTCAGAGACAGAGATGGAACTGGAGATATGCATAAAACTTTGGAAACAACGGAGGTTGGATTCATTGCGGGCACATCAGAACTGAGCATTTCCCCACCAGAGAGAGAAAGGGCAATATGGCCATTGATGCAGTTTGAAGATCAGGAGCAGGAGTCCTTGGAACCACGATTGAGGCCCTCAATACCAACTTGAATTACTTCAATGCCTTGTGTGAAGCTCTAGATTGGGAATGTCTGGGCTTAGACTTGGAAGCCTGAGTGGGGGCAGAGCCTTATGCATCAGTTGCAAAGCACGGTGTGGACCTGAGGTCAGATCTACTGGAACCAAAGAGTCTTCTGTGTGGAGAAGAGGATCAGGTGGATGACACCTTGGCTGAGGACAGACTGGCAATCTGAAGCGGAGGCAAAGCGGAGGGAACTGGAGCGGGGGGAAAAACCCACGGAGCTGGCCGTTCACACTGGCCAGAGCAATGCGGATCAGCGGCGATACGGAGCATTCAGACTGCCACGGAGCGTTCAGACTGCCGCATAGCCAGCGCGCGCGGCTTGCGCGTGCCGCTGCACTTTTTTTTGTTTTCCTTTGATGTTTTTCGCATGTGCGCACATGCGCATATGCGCAAAACTTTTTGCCGGTGCGTTCACACTTCCTCCGGATGCCTCCCGCTTCTTCCAGTTCACACTGTTTGAAAGCGGGAGGCATGCGGAGGAAGGCCCCTGAACACCGGGAAAAACCGGTGTCCGGGTAAAGCGGAAGGAAAGCGACTGGGAGACGGGTAAGTACGCAACGGAGCCGACGGGCAGATGCGCATGTCTGAACGTGCTCCTTTCCTCCGTTTGCGAAGCGTGCCTGCCCCACTTTAGACTGCCAGTCTGTCCTCAGCCAGAGTTTCTCAGGAGCTGGGGCTTCTCGTATAGTATAGCCTTAAGTCTGCATGCCCTGTCATGCCTCTGGCTTAGGCATAAAGAGGCAACATACTGCGCATTTAGAAACATCACGGCACTCACTCAAATGGAGGCGGAGCAAAGGGATCATCATCTTGGGGTCTTTTTGGCCTGCAAATGGCACACGTTTCTTAAACAGCACCGTCTGTCCTACAAGGAATGAAATTGCCCAAGGACTGATGCTCCAGGCCCGGCATCAGATTAATTCAAAGGGTCTGGTGGTAAAACCAAACAGAATTTTTTTTCAAGAACTGTTCTTTCAAGAACTTACTTTATCTGAGAAAAGATCTAACAAGCAGAAACAAAACAAAGAGCCTAATGAAAGCATCTACTCCCAGCAATGGCAGAATAAGAAGTGAGGGAAGGCTCTTACCTTCATGTCCAGAAAAGAGCTGAAAATCTTGGCATCAGGGACCACTTTTATAATTTTTAAGAGCTCTATCTAGAAATTTCTCCTGTGGCAGGCCTTTGCATGAACAGGGCCCATGTGAAGTGGTGCTGGTACCACGAAGATGAAGCAAGGCTTGCTGGAATAAATGGGGGCGGACAGTGGTGATGAGCCCCCCAAATGCAGGAGGAGTCCATGGGTGCTCACTGGCCAAAATGATGTGCGTGTCAGTTAGCCAATCAGTATAAGCAACTTGTCTTCCAGGAAGATGTTTGATGGGACAAAACTTCAGCTGTGTTTGGGAGTCTAGCTGTAATTATAGTACAAGTGTCCAAGACAAGGACGGTAACACAATAATATACTCAAGTATCTAGAAATGTAGGAAAATTGACAATATCCCAATAACAACAATATAAAGGAAGTAACATAAATTGCAACCAATGCAGCAGTATCAATACAATAAGTACAATATTAGTAGACAATGCCCCTAAGGGTGCAAAAAGCCAGACGTAACAAAGACTCCGGATTGTTCCTCTTCGTTTCATCCAGGAACTTCTTCAATGGCATAAGTCAGGTATTGCATTTTCTTAAGCTGCTAATATGCTGTGTCTTTCACAAAGTGCCTCAAGAATGCAATGTATATCCTCACAAATCAAGTGGACATTTATTTCTGCCTTAGCTAAAAGGACAAGCATCACTCAGAATTTACAACTAGGTTAGTACAGACTCCTGAAACTTATTAGCTGCTGCTTTGCTTGTTGCTGGAGAAAAAGGTGAGTGCTCCAACAGCATGGTGCAGACTAGCAATGTTGGGGCCTCTTAAGATGGGGCCGTAAGTGCATAAGAGCAGCAAAGTGGCCAAAATTAAAAGAACACTAGAGAAACAAGTGTTTGGGGAGGATGGCAGGCAGGGCTTTTTTTGTGGTGGTGGTACTCCCTGGTCCTGAGTACTGGCTCCCCTTGGGGAGGCCTCTCCCTAGTCCTGAAGAAGGAACTGGTGGAAACTGCTGCAGCCTTCTGTATAAGTATTGGCCGTTTTATAAAAACAACAAAAAACACCGTGGTGGCACCCCAGTTTCCTATATGTTGTTCCTGAGGGCCAAACTAGACAAGACAGGCTTCCCCAAGTTCACCCTGGGGACATGGGGGGGGGGGGTTTGCTGACATGCCTTCCCACTCCCTTCCAGGTCATAAAAATGGCATGGGGGAAGACAGGAGACCTTCCCCCCCACACACCACCTTACCAGAATGAGCCCTCTGTGGCACTGTTAAAAGGAGTTCCCCAGTACAAACTCATTCTACAAAATGATGGTGTGTCTGAAATGAAATTCCTTTGATTCCGTACTTGTATGATAACTGGCAAGATCCAAAGAGGGGAGGAACATACTTTCTCAGTACTGTGTGAGCCATTTTACTCTTTGCTTCCATAATTTTAAACTATGCTGTTTTGCTCAGTGCCAGTAGACTATGTGTTTCTGCTGTCTGAGACATTTGAACTAGCTTTTTTATTTCTTTGCACAACATTCTCTGCAATGAAAATTCTCCCAGAATATGGACTATGTTTCCTCTTGAAACTGTGAAGAGGAAACTATTTCCCCAGCAATCTGGGAGCTTTCCACACCTCTTTGTGGTGGTGAGCTCCCCCCCCCCCCCCCCAATCATGACTTTCACAGCTTCTTTGGTGTAACTGACCTCTAGAATGGACTATCAGGATGGGCTACTATTAACAGCGTAAGATGTCCCAGTGTGTACACAGGGAGGGCAAAGATTTCACACTTCTCCCAAATTAGGGGAAACATGGTTTTATCCAGCTGCTATGTAGCTTTTATGACTCAAAGTGCAGACTTTAATTCTGAGCAAAGAATTCGCCTTCTGGCGAATGTCAGCTTTGCTTCTTAAAGCAGAGATTTCTAATCTTCTTGGGTTACAAATAATGCCTTAAATGTGTATGAACTGCATCTGACTAAGGATAAGAAACCACAGGGGGCGGAGAATTCCTCTGCGATGAATCAAAGATTGGGAAACTCAAATTCTAGTAGTTCCTGTTCCTCCTTTGACTACATACAGTTCTGCTCGTGGCTGCCCTCTGCAATTAATTCAAATATTTCCAGATATTTGATTTTATGCCCAATTCACCAGCAAGATTTCCAGAGCCTATTTTGGTATGAAAATGGAACAATGCAGTGAAGACATTTTCCCAGAGGTCTGTCCACTTGACAAAGATGCACAGTGAATGCATTTTAATAGTTCATCTTTGTGCAATCTCTTGCCACTGCAACACTAATTTCTTCCCTTGAACATGATCATCTTGTTGCCCTTGATGTTACAGAGGAATTCTTTTGAATTGCCATGGCCTCAGGTATCCAGAAAAAAGTGGTACTGGGGAAGAGGGAGACAATCTCAGAAAGGCCCATCACAGTTCCTCTCTGTCATGACACCACTCCACTTGGGGTGGATTTTTGTTCTCAGAGATTAGCCAGTGATGCAAAATTAGTATGTCTCAGAAGTGACATTGCACAGCACACAGAACAATGCAACACACAACTTTGCTTTAGGAGAAGCTGAGACAAACCTCTATGGTATACTTTCAGTAACTAGACTTTGCTAGAGATTCGCTGGTTCTAAGCTAGTTGCTGACATAGCTATGATGAATGTCAACAATAAAAGCACTCTAGCAATGGTAGAAACCACTGCACAAAGCACTATTGTCTTAAAGTTGTTCCCCCCCCCCCAACCCCCGGCAACTCAGTACGCTAGTCAGTATTACCTGTAACTGGCTGTTTCTCCCATTGCTCTTAAGGGGTTTTTTCTAGAGGCATAAAAGAGACTCCTTTTTTATGGGAATACATCCTGGATGACACAACATTGTGGGAATCGGCAACATATATTGGAAATAACTTTCTTTCCCACAGCACAGCACTGAGAGAGTCTTACAGTGCCATCCTCAGTAGAAAGACTGAAGTCCATGAACTTAGCAGGGTGTAACTCTAGTGAGGATGGTACTAGTGCTCTGCTAAGGAATTCACATTCTGCTTCTTCCAAGCAGGTATTTCCCCTCCAGTCTAAAAACCTGCCATGGGTTTCCCCGTTTTTAAATGATACTGTTTTGGAAAGCAAATGAGAGTCTCACAGTGTAGGAAGGCACTAAAAATTGTCACAGATCCTGTACTTCACTTGATGTTTTTATTACATCCCACTTTCAAGAAAGTGCTGAAGGTGGAACAATAGCAGTCCAGTCCTAAACCCTGCGCCACTGCCTCACCAGCACGCAGGTATAACCAGTCAATCTCCTGTGCTCTCTCAGTAGAGAGCAAAAGGCTGAAGAAGAACCAGCTGCTCCAGGGGGTGGAGAGCACAGCTCTGGACTGCAGCCAGACTAACCAAACCCACCAATCCTGGAACAGCATGCTGACAACCGCCCCAAGCTTCAGCCACATGTGAAAGCAATGCTGGTCTCAGCAGCCTCCCTGTCATCCTCCTGAAATGGGTGGAGGAGGGAAGGAAGGAACAAAGACGACACAGCAGCACCCTCTCCTGGACAGAGGACTGTGGTGTTGGTCCCACACGTTCCCTTTCAATGGGTGGCCAGCCAGCCACAAAGGGAAGAAGATCTAGATTCCTCCGCTTGGCAGAGTCTTTGAGAACAACCTCCACACTCACTTGGCAGGCCACATCCCCATGGAAAAGCCATGGCCTCCACCCCTTCAGGGTTCAGGTCTTAGGACCAGGGAGAATGTCCTGAGAAAAAGCAAGGCAAGGAGATGAACACACAAGGACAGCCTCAGGACAGTACACTGTAGGGCCACATTTGGCTAATTGGCTGCCAGAAACTCTGGTCATTTTGCTGAAGTTTATTCATGCTGCTGCTGCAGCCTGTCGCCATCCATCCCAGCAGCCCCTTTCACTCCTCTCCTCTTTCCATCACTAACCTACGTGGCTTATCACACACTAGCCCTGACAAAGGAGGCTGCGAGCCTGGCTGAGCCTGCCCGCCCCCCTTGCCGGAGCACAACTGGGCAAAGGTTGGATGAGCCTCTCACAAGGTGGAGGCAGCAGAATTAGCCATGAGCACAGGATGAGAATTCATCGCTAGCTGCCAAACACCCCACACCCAAAACTATGCAACTAGCCACACATTTCCCAAACAGTATTGGGAATGGTAAGAGTCCTGCCGGATCAGACCAGGGGACCTTCTAGTCCTGCATCCTGCCCCACATAGTGGACAACAAGAGAGCGTAGAGGCCTAGGCCACCCTTCGATGTTGCCCCCTGGCACAGGTATTCAGAAGTTTACTGCCTCCAGACATGGAGGCTCCCTTTAGTTATCATCCCATGTTTCACAGCTGCATTATCTAGTTACTTATTTGTGTTATTTATAGTCCACCTTTCTCACTGAGACTCATCATTACATAGTATTACTCACTGCAATCATTAGGATAAGGCATCTGATAAACCATGTAATAGGATTAGGATTACAGAAATTTGAAACAGAGCAAAAGTATGAGACGTGATAAATTACACAGTGCAGGAAATGGTATTACATAATGCAGAGAGAGCGTGATAATGCATTCATCAAGTAGATAATATGTACTATACACAGTACTGTAATCTACAGTCCAGTTCCCTTTATTAAAGTACCTTCCATTGTAATGTTGCCCTATTATCTTCATAAAAATGCCCGCCTGAACAAGTCTGTCTTACAGTTTGTGGAATGACAGGAGCATGAGAGCTTCCACAGTGTTCCGCAGTGGGACAGGCTTCCTCGGGAGGTGGTGGGCTCTCCTTCTTTGGAGGTTTTCAAACAGAGGATAGATGGCCATCTGACAGCAATGCTGATTCTGTGAACTTGGGCAGATCACGAGAAGGAAGGGCAGGAAGGGTTGCCTCAGTGTTTAGTCCTTGTGGCCCTTTCTTACAGGCTCAGCGGAAATGCTGATTGCTACTTTGGGGTCAGGAAGCAATTTTCCTCCAGGCCACTTTGGCTGGGGATCCTGGAGGGTTTTTATCATCTTCTGGGCATGGAGCAGTGGTCATGGTGTGTGTGTGTGTGAGGGGGAGGTATTTGTGAATTTCCTGCATTGTGGAAGGGGTTGGACTTGATGACCCTGGAGGTCCCTTCCAACTCTATGGTTCTGTGATTCCTGACCTCCCCCATTTCATAAGGTGGGGCCCCCAAGAGAGAATACACATGAACGGGCAGTTGCAGAACTTGCCCAATTGAAGGTGGTCCCTGCAGAAGGCCCTGCTCAGATAAGCGAAGCTATTGTGATGGAGGAGAGGAGGTCTTGCAGACATTGGGGGGGGGGGGTTGTCCAAGGACGCAAAGGGCTTTTTATGCAATGACCAACCAGAGCCTTGGACTGAATTCAGTGGCTGGCAGGCAGCCAGGAGAGTGGTTGCAGAGTGGGTGTGATATGCTTGGACACTTTCTGATTTGGATATTGGTTGTGACAGAAGAAATGTCTAATCCACCACCTGGTCTGTTTACGAACCATTTTGATCCAGTTAGTATGATAGCCAGTGTTCCCTCTAAGCTGAGTTAGTGTGAGTTAGCTCACAGTTTTTTAGCCTCTGGCTCACACATTTTTGTCTCAGCTCAGGAAAAATGGCTCCAGAGCAGACTAATGTATGCAAGTAGCCAAATCACTTGCTCACAACTTTAATGCCAGTAGCTGACAGAGTAGAATTTTTGCTCACAAGGCTCCACAGCTTAGAGGGAGCATTGATGATAGCTGCTGTCTGGATCCTGGGATCTGTGAAAACCACCACTTGGATCCTTGTCCACTCTGACTGCTGAAATCATGTAAGGGCCACATTAATGAGTCATTGATGAGTCATTGGTGTCCATCATGAATAAATCACTGTCTCAGGGCACTTTCCCTCAGTCCTCAAAAGGTGGTTGTTTGTCCAACACTTAAAAAAATACCTACAAAATAAAAATGACGCATGCAGTCTCTAATCTGCCTTTTCTGGGCAGGGTGATTGAGAGCAACCAGACAAGGGTGTCACATACATTGCTCCCTGCATGGGTGAAAGAGCCTTTTGTGTGCGTGTGCATGTGTAAGCGCTGATAAGGAAGTGGACAAACAGAAGACTTGAGCATCCTCCATCCTCCACCTGATGCTGCTATATGTCTTCCACAAAGCAGACAGTAGAGCAATAAACTATTTTACTCTTGCATGTAAGTGCAAACAAAGCAAAATCCATCTCTGTGCGCAAAGCTTTGCACCAGATAAGGATTCCTTAAGGAGAGAAAATCAAGATCAGTATATTTTGGAGAATATCAAATTTGCAAAGAATAAGTAAGAATTCCTTTCCAAAGGTCCTCAAACTCTGCATGCCTGGTCCATCTGCAAAACTAATCATAAATACTCCAGGATTTTGTGCACCAAGAGTGTAAGTGATGAAGAATAAACAGAAGTGCCATGTACAAGTAATGTGTCTCAACACTAGATGGTGATGTTGCTTCATCCTGACTGCTGTAAGAATATTGTCCTGATTTATGCAGCCCCAGAATGTTTTATTCTTTTACTGGGACCCCCAGCCTTGTTTATCATGTTGGGCACCTTTGGAAATTTGAGAAATGGCAGTGGGAACCACTACAAAATGGCTACCACTGAAGGTCTTTACATCTTCTCCATACCTGTTTTCAGGGCTATTTTTGGGCAGGAACGCACAGGAACGGAGTTCCGGCTGGCTTCTGAGTTAGCCACACCTACAGCCTCCCCCCCTTGGGTTTCCCAGGCGCCTCACGAGCTGTGGGGTGCCTGGGGAAGCCGATCCAAAAACTGCCTTATTCCCCTTTGGTTCCTTATGTGCCCCGCAAGCTGTGGGGCCCCTGGGGAAGCCGATCCTGGGAGGCAGCTGCGCTGTCAGGCGTGTGGCCTAATATGCTAATCCGTTTCTGCAGTTGGGTGTGGCCTACTATGCTAATGAGTTCCTGCTGGGCTTTTTCTACAAAAAAAGCCCTGCCTGTTTTAAAATAAAGTTTCAATTAAGATTTCAGGCTTTGTAGAGGACAATTAACAATTTCATGTAATTTTCTCACAGTTAATTGTGTAATTCCCCACTGGTAGTTGTCCAACTGCAATAAGGTGTGATAGATGAACATAGTTGCCATCTGTAAAACTTTGTGGGTCCAGGGATTCTAATGACATAATGTAGTACAATGAATTTTATTTGGAGTGGGTGTGATGGTTTTCTAGATAGGGTATGTCTGAGGAGGCTCAGGCGGGTTTTCCTGCCTGAGACTGGGGGAGCATAAGCCTTCCTTTATTGTTATTTTACCTCCTCTCTTCTGCCTTGTCTCATATTTTCATTCACTTCTTGTAGGGGGAGTCTGTCTGTCCTCCTACTTCGGGGTAGTTGTTTCTGTGCCAAAATAGATTCAAGCAAAGACATGCCCCTAATGAACATTTGTTTTTTGTTCAATATTTAACCCTCTTTCCCTGCAAGCAGGCTCATGGTGGGTTATAACAGAGTTAAATTAATACATAATAGAAGTATAATACACGTTAAAATATAAATATAATGATCTATACATCATAAAAGGCAAATATAATTTTCCATCATGGGCAGCAGGCAGTGGAAGATCACTCAAAGGCAGCCTCGCCATCTTCCTGTCACAGCTGGATGGACAGGTGGCAGGGAATAGGGTTGAAGGACAGAGAGACTCAGGAGAAAGAGGAAATGAGAGTAGAAAAGGAAGGGATATGAGTGGCATGAAGGAGGACAAAAAAAGAGGTGTTCTTGAGGTAAAAAGCACTAATAAAGTCTCAGGTAAAGGGTAAGTAGGTGCTGTAGAAAAGGTCACAGAGAGAATGGAGTGATTTAGTAAAAGGATTGACCCTCCTGACAGGTGAAACGTAAGGAGGAGCTATGATAAAGATACCAAATAGTCAAGAAAAGTAAGATCAGGTTTGGAAAGAAGACCAGACACTCCTCCTGAGGTAGCAGAAAAGGCTACAGTGTAGGGACCTGTCCCTAAAATGCCTTCCAAAAAAATGAGGCCTGCTGTGGAGAAAGATGGTGCTGCCGCCAGAGAGGTGAGCAGTGATATTGAGGTAGAAAAGGAACCAGATACTGTAGAAATATGGAAAGTAAAGGAAAAAATGGAATTAGCCATAGTGGCAGCTATATAAAGGGAACAATGATCTGAATGTGCCAAATTAGCAGCTCAAAAAGAAGAACAAGAATCAGATATTCAGAAAGCAAGAGTGAAAGAATTGGAACTGGGGGGAGTTCATACGGTTCCTAGGGTCCAGGAAAATAACTCTCTGAGGATAGATATGAAAAGAATTCCCAGATTTCACAAAGGGGGACTATCTGGAGGCATACTTTGTTAATTTTGAAAGAGACTGCTTGGATTCCAGCATCCTTGATGACCAGAGAATGGCCTATATAAGATCCCAGATCTCTAGGGGTTTGAGTGAAGCTTACAGTGAAATGGGGTGAGGAAGGAAACAATTATTAATTCTTTTAAAAGCAAGCAAAGCAAAGGTTTGGAGGGACACCAGAGCATAGCTGGAGAGAGAAAGAGCATGAGGAAGAAACCTGAAGAAACTTATGTGCAAGTGATAGAGGATTGGAGCATAGGGTTGTCAGCTCCAGGTTGGGAAATACCTGGAGGTTTTTGGGGGGGTGAAGCCTGAGGAGGGCGTGGTTTGTGGAGGGGAGGGACTTCAATGGGGTATAATGCCACCCAGTCTACGTTCCAAAGCGGCCATTTTCACCTGGATATAAATTGTAACTCCAAGAGATCTCCACCCACCTACCTGGAGGTTGGCAACCTTATTAGAGCAGTTTTATTGATGGTTACCAACTGAATATTGCTGGGTGGTACAAGACAAAAAACAAAACAGAAACCCTGTGATGGTTTGGTACCATCTTAATTAAAAAGTTGACAAAAGAACACCTGCTTTTATTAGGGAATTCCTCTTCTGCCAATTACATTGGATTTAAAACACTTGTTTCTACAGTTCTGCTTAGTGGTTAACAATTTTCCAGCTTATTTCTAGAAAATCCCTAAAGTCCTTTCTCAGAGGCCCTCTGGAGACCCAGCAATAATCAATAGATGATCATTTGAACTCCTGGGCTTCCTCTACAGTATGGTTGTGAAATTATCTTCCATTCCAACTAGGGGTGGAGGGACACAGAAATGAAGCATGTATCTGGGTACCTTAAAGATCTGCTTTTAGATATTAGTTCCAATAGCTATATGGGCAGGGCCAGTTTGATTTATATGCCTCCCTATTGGATAACAGGAATCTACTTAAATAGAAAGCTGATTCCTAGACATCCACAATGGGCAAAGGTGGTGAAGGGGTGCCTAGCCATGCTATGGGCCTTAACTAAACTGAAGCCATACCTATGGGAAGGAAACTCACTCTTTGTTCTCACCACTCCACACTGTGTTGGATGCACCAAACAACAGGCAACCATACATGTTCTAAACGTTTGACTTCAACTCAGTACATATCAACAGACATGAAAACGTAGTGGCAGCATATGCCCTCTCCAGGAAAGGAGATGAAGAATCCTGAATAAGTATAGCGTGTTAAGAATTCTGTTGTAATGATTAAATGTGTCTAATGTGTTTTTCCCCCTCAAGGAAACAAAACTTGTAATTCTTGTGAATATAAGTACGCAAATATGAAACGAGTGTGCTGAATGAGTATGCTGTCTTAGTGGTAGCCAGTCTTTGTGAGTGGAGAAGGAGCATCACAACAACACATAAACACATGAAGCTGCCTTATACTGAATCAGACCCTTGGTCCATCAAGGTCAGTATTGTCTACTGAGACTGGCATTGTCTCTCCAGGGTCTCAGGCAGAGGTCTTTTACATCACATACTACCTGGTCCTTTTGATGGGAGATGCTGGGAATTGAATCTGGGACCTTCTGCATGCCAAGCAGATGCTCTACCACTCAGCCAGGGCCCCTCCCAACTTTGGTGAACTGTCAATTCCTCCTTGACATTCCAGAAATCTTTGATTTCCCATGACATTGGCAACACTTTTTATCAGCTCCATTAATTTCTGCATTGCCTCATCTTTCATTGTTTCCTGCCTTGTTTCCTCCAGTTTCTCCTCAGTGGTTGGATAATTCCTGAGGATCATATGAACCTGCTTCTCCAGGTCTTATTATCTGCACCATAAAGTCTCAGTAACTTAACAACAACTTCTTTATTCAGCCATTTTACATTCCTTCAGAGGGAGGTACTTGATCATAGTCTCTGGAGTACCAACAAATTACACTTCTAGCATGCTCTACATATGAACCGTAAGAAGTTTAAGCAAAGTGAGAGAAAACAGTATATTCTGATAGTCTGTTCCAACAAGCTTGAATCAAGAACCTCCAGATAAGTATCTGCATACAGCATTCTGTGTTGCAAGATAAAATCTCCTGCATGTTAAATGACTAAGGATATAATGGAATAGACTCTTCCCCCCTCCCCCCTGTATATGCACTGGCAAGTATATAAATCATTCAGGTCAGGGCAGTGCCTGGCTGTGGGTTTTATGAATGAATGAATGAATGAATGAATGAATGAATGAAGACATGTCATGGATCATGAGGGGTGGAGGTGACATAGCACAGCTGTCTGTTGTGGTAATAGTATGGCTTAGGTAAACATCATTCATGCTTCCCTACAGCAGCTCCACTGATGATGACCCAGTATTTTCCTCTTGACTCCAGACACACCACTTCTCATAAAACCATTTGCTGTTTTGCTCAGGGACGGAGCTTGAAGGTTCAGACAAATTTGTTCATTCATGTTCCCTTGCCCAAGCAAACAGTGAATCGTTTGAACAAGCCCTGGGAGGGGGCTTGGTCAGCAGCAAGCAACGTTTCAGAGTCCTCCCAGACAGGCTTTTAATAACCACTTTTGCTCTAGGACAGCAGGTTTCATTTGGCTCTGCCTCCGCCACAGGGTGAGACCGATCCTTGCGCAGTCATGTATTTGCAGCCCTTTCTGCTCTGAAAAGACTGACAGATGGGGTGCTCATCCAACACTGGCAGAGGAAGGGGAAACGAAGAAACTTATGACTCCACATCCTAAAACCATCCACAGGATAATAAGATGTGCACAGAGCAGCAGGTCTTTCCAATCGGGTTAGAAAGTTGGGGGGCCATTACCATTAGGACTGTGCAACACCAAAGAGGGAGCAGAAACCCACCCCAAAAATGGGATTGGATACTTAAAAGGTTATGGTTACAAGCATACACAAAAAGATTAAACAAAATATATCTTTAATAATACAGTGCACTTTAAAAGTTCATGAAAAACAAAATGGGCCTTTAGGCCACTCCATAGTAGAGGTCACACACACTGCGCAGTACTCATGACATACAGTGCAGTGTATGCTCAGTAGCAGTGTCTGGAATCACTAAACCAGGCCTGCCTTGACTAGGGTTGCCAGCCTCCAGGTGGGGCCTGGGGATCTCCCGCTTTTACAACTGATCCCCAGCTGACAGAGATCAGCTCTCCTGGAGGAAATGGCAGCTTTGAAGGCTGGACTCTATGGCATTGTACCATGCTGAGGCCCCTCCCCTCCCCAAACCCCACCTTCTCCTGGCTCCATCTCCAAAATCCCCAGGTATTTTCCAACCCAGACTTGGCAACCCTAGCCTTGACCAAAAAGGCCTTCTTCCATGGTCCTAATGTAATATCGCATACACATTGTATGAAGGAATCTATATCGTAGCTAGCCATGTAAGATATTTTTGGGGAGGCCATTCCGAAATATATATTTGTGGCACAGAAATACCCTGTGGGAGTGTTACATCTGGCTCCTGATCTTTATAGCCACACCAAAGAGAATGAGAGAAGGTATAATCATGCTGAATACCGCAGTTCCTTCAACCACAGCCTGCACAATATGTGGGCCGCAGCGGTAAATTAGCCCTTAACTAACCCTTCTTGATTTACCAGTGCAGCACACCTCTGGTGGGGTGGAATTGTTAGTGTATGCTATTCTTAGCAGCCTTCCTTCTGGAAGCTGTCGGGGTCTTAATGACTTGATTGGGGCAGCCTCTGTCCCTAAAGCGGCTGCGGCTGCTGCTCAGGCTCCAGGTGGTTGGCATTAACAGGTCTACTGATAGGATGGTACATTCCTCCTGTCTGGGATGGCTGTCCTCTTCCACCAAGCATGCAGCTGAGGGAGGAGACACCCACCAAGCACGCCAGATCAGCCGAATCAACCCGGGCAATCAATGGGGTGACAGATGCCGCAGTCAGATTGCCCTCACGTTCTCTATCTGGGAATCTGATGGGGGTAGCAATTACTGCCAATTACTGTCTATCAGATCTGGTTCTGGTTTGGCAGCACTGCAGCAGCGTTAAGCTGTGCTCCACAAAGAGCTCTTTTATCTTATTTTAGTTGTTATTTTTAGTGGTAATTTTTGTTGGTTTTACCAGGTTTTGATTGGATCTTCTATTTTTTGTTTAGCTTTATAGGCCTTTTATGCACCAGTGGTTTCCCTTGCTTTCACCATTCATCTCCATTGCATTTTCTTTTTCATTCTGCATTTTCCCCCACTTTCACCTTGCATGTCCATTGGATTTTCTTTTTGTTCTGCATTGATTTGCACCCCTTTAGTTCTTAGTTTGCTTTCTGTTTGCTGTTTCCCTGGCTTTTCTGAAAGTGATTTTGTGGCAGTTTCCCCCCTTGCTTCACTTCCAAGCCAAGAGTGATTCAAAAGCACACACATTCCCTTGAATTCTTAAACCCGCCCTTTCCCCGCCCCTCGAAGGCCACTCCTCCACCACCCACACTGAGGCTGTTCCCCCCACTCTGCACCTTCTGCTATCTTCCCCCCTTCATCGGTGCTTATTGTTTCCATCATGTAAAGTTTTGGGGAGTTTTACAAGCAGGATGAGTTTAGCGATATGAGTTTTTTTGCTCAACTTTGATTGCTGGTGAAAAAAATATCCATAGGGAAAGCCTGGGGTACAGGTGGGGGCTTTTCAGAAGTGGTGCTTTGTGTGTTCAGGAGCTGATCCTGCAAGGAGAGTTCTCCCCACAGGCTCAAATGGGGCTCTGCTGAGTAGTGCTGCCCAACAGAGCTTGCAAAGAAGCAGATCCCACAGGGAGAACTCTCCCTGCAGATTTGGCTGGGGCTCTGCTGCACTACCCAGGTAAAACTGGACTGCCCAGCAGAGCTCAAAAACGAACTCTCCCCACAAACTCGGCTGGGGCTTTGCTGCGCTGCCCAGTTGAAGCTGAACTGCCCAACAGGAGCCCTCCCAGGAGCTGATCCTGTAGGGAGAGTTCTCCCCATAGGCTCTGCTGGGGCTGTGTGTGTGTCTTTGCAGTCTGGTCAGTTTCAGGATGTTCTTTTAAAACTTTGCCTGTGTGTTCATCATCTGTCTTCCCTTTCATTCAAGGAACTGAACCAGGAGGACTTAAATGGAAGGTGCTCACCAGACTCAGCTGCACAGCTGAAATACAGCAATTGTGTAACCTGGGAAAAAACCTTTCAACACCCCCACACACATCACAAATGATGTTCCCACCCCAATTTGGAAAAACAGCATTTTTGGGTTGTCGCTGCAAAATAAATATATCGGGGGGCGGGGGGGGGGGAGGAATGAAGCATAGCCTGCTTTGTAATGTCTTAGAGTGATCTCTTCTTGAATATGGTGATTGGTAGCCCAGCTTAAGAATCTTTCCACCTTTAATCAACATTGCTTAAATCTTGATGATGAAAAACTGACGTAAAACTGATTTTGGTGGTGTAAACAAGCAAACACAAATTTATGATATGAATTAATCTCTGAAGAAGACATCCAAAACAAAGTTTTAACTGGAATCTTCATAAAAATATCATTTCATATCACATTGCACACTGTTTGGAAATAGTCAAGGTCACTCAGCAACCATTTTAGACCTCTTGTTAAGTAGCTGGGCAGCCGTGAGAGCAGACAGAGAAGGAAAGAGATGCCCGTGCCACCTGGCCCTCCATGGCAGCCTTGGGTAACCATTAAGCAAACCAAGGACATACTCAGGTGTTGTATTCTTATTATTTTACAGCCACAGCTTGCAGAGACTTTGGGATGCAAAAGGCCCTTTCTGATTGGCTAACAAATAATTGGTCCTTAAGCCAGTCTAGGTAACCAATTGCTGAGCCTCGCTTAGGTCCAATAGGATTGTTTGTACATAGTTACATTGTTTGAAGTTATGAGTTGGAAACAGTATAAATTAAGGTGCCGCTCTCATAGAGCTGTCTTTGAGCTGAAGCAATGTGTTTGAATAAAAGCCTGTTTGTTTGATTCATCGCCTCCCGCTCAGTACTTAAAATCAGGGCACCAAAGGAAGGAGGGCACCACAGAGCCCCCCGCCCCAGCTATCATGCCCTTAACTTTTTCATGGCCACACTCAACTTCAGTTGAATTTTTTGTAATTGTCCTTATCTGCCATGTTCAACTTTAATCTGCATTGTTAAAAAAAAACCCTTTTCTTCAGCTTGGTGTGCACCAATTGTGTCCAAGGGAAGGGCCGAAGGAGGGGGCACCATTGTTGGACTGTGCTTAGGGCCTTAATCCGGCTCTGCTCTATGGGAGCCAATATGTGGGTTGGTGGACCAGGTGGGCAGGTGCTGAGGGGGGGGGGTATTGGTGTTGTCCAGCAGGAGGGCTGCCCAGCAAGTGGCAGCCAGGCAAGCAATTAGGGTAGCATGGGATCCCCCCAATTAATCTTGAGGGTCACCATTTGTAAGTAAATAAACTTGGAGTGTCACAGAAGGCAATATTCTAAAGGAGCAAAATGTTGTTGTTTTTTAAGTCTGCTGCTAAGACCAAAAATTAAAACCACAAGCCTCAGTGTCAGCTGAAAAATCAATTTGCATTTAAAAATGGAAGAAACAGATCAAAAGGCCAGAGTATTCAGATATACCCTTTAACCACAGCATTTTAAGTTCATGGTTAAGCCAATATTTGACTTGCAAAAAACAAATACAGTATCACAAAAATGTGGAGGTTTCAAGCAGCAAAACTCAGAGAATGCACAAAAGCTATGTTATGTCTGTTCTATTATGTTTGTATTTTCAGTTTAATTCAGATCTAGCAAGTATGTATTTTTCAGCAGGATTTCCTCTGGCACTTTCATGACATCTAGTAGGATGAAATTAAGCCATGAAATTAAAAGATGCCTGCTCTTTGGGAGGAAAGTGATGGCAAACCTAGACAGCATAATAAAAAGTGGAGATATTACCCTATCAGGGCTTTTTTTGTAGAAAAAGCCCAGCAGGAACGCATTAGCATAATAGGCCACACCCAACAGCAGAAATCCATTAGCATATTAGGACACACCCCTGACAACACCGTGAATTAGCATATTAGGCCACACCCCCATGTTACCAGAAGAGTGGTCATCCAGTCACACCCACCTTTTCCTTCTTATTCTGTTTACCTTGTTTGTTATCAAAACCCAGGGCTTTTCTTGTAGCAGGAACTTCTTTGCATGTTAGGCCACCCACCCCTAATGTAGCCAATCCTAATGAGTTTCTGCTGTTGGGTGTGGCCTGTTATGCTAATGAGTTCCTGGTGGGAGTGGCCAACTTGGGAGCCAGCCGGAACTCCGTTCCTGTGCGTTCCTGCCCAAAAATAGCCCGGTACCCTGTCAACAAAAGTCTGTATGGTCAAAGCAATGGTGTTCCCAGTAGTAATGTATGGCTGTGAGAGTTGGACTATAAGGAAGGCCAAGTGCTGAAGAATAGATTCTTTTCAATTATGGTGCTGGAGAAGACTCTTGAGAGTCCCTTGGACTGCAAGGAGGTCAAATCAGTCAATCCTAAAAGAAATCAACCCCGACTGTTCCCTGGAAGGCCAGATACGGAAACTGAAGCTCAAATACTTTGGCCACCTGTGAGAGTCCTACAGAGTCAATCAACAACAGGTGTCCTAAAGAAGGAAGTCTTTATTGAGAAAGGTTTGTTGTGGTCATCTGCACTTCTTGTGTTAGTAATGGCTGACACAGCCTCAAGCAGGACAATTATACAGAATTCAAAAACGGGTCTGGTAAGGAATTGCAACCAATCACCAAACGAAATAAAAGGCGCTCAAAATACTGGTTTACAGTTCCCAGGGAAAAAGAGGGAAGAATTAGAGTCAGACAGGAGAAGAGATACATGGGCAGGCACCAGCAGTCTCTCAAGGTCAGAGTAGCTCAGAGAGCGATAAGCATGCCATGAGAAATATAACATTCCACAGACCCGATGTCAAGGGTTCACTCATCCCACCTCCTGGGCAGGAGATGGCAGCATTCGCTGACACCACCAAATGAGAAGGGAGCACTCAGTGGAGAAGACCTCAATGCTGGGAAAGATGAGAGGGGATGGCAAAGGATGAGATGGTTAGACAGTGTCACTGATGTAACAAACATGAAATTAAGCAAACTCCGGAGCATGACGGAAACCAGGAGGGCCTGGTGTGATGTGGTCCATGGGGCTGCAAACAGTCAGACTCGACTGTGCAATGGAACAACAACAAAAGTAGGATGAAGTAAGGTAGAGTTCTCTTGGCCACATTGACCAGAGTTCATTCTAAGCCCCCCTTGCACACAGACACTACACAAGCAGCCGGCACATTGAATGCCACCTGTCCTTGAACCCTTTGAAGCTAACAGAATACAAGAAAGAGAGAATGGGAAATGAGAATGGATTACTGTAAAACTGTGTTAATGGAGGTACCCTTGAAGACATCATAAACTCAACTGCTTGCAGCTACCACACAAAAGCCGATGTGATGCAGTGATTACAGTTCCAGACTAGGATCTCGGAGACTGAGGTTTAACTCTGGTGAGCCATGGAAGCTCACCTTGGGCCAGTCACACATTCTCAAACTAGCCTACCTTCTTGGGTTGCCACCGGTCTAGCCTCAGATGGCAAGCGGGCCTGAAGACGACTGTAGTGGTCAGACAGGTTCATATAGGAGTGGGTGGTCCTTAAGGTATATTAGTCCCAAGCTGTACCGAGCTTTAAAGGCCAATGCCAGCACCTTGCCTTGGCCCTGGAAGCTGAGTGGGAGCCAGTGTAGGTGAACAAGACATGGAGTGATATAGCCCCAGTGTCCCACTCCAGCCAGCCTTCTGGCTGCCAAATGTACCAGTTGCAGCTTCCAAACACTCTTCAAGGGCAGCTCCATGTAGAGCACACCGTAGTAGTCAAATATATTAAGCTGTGACTATAACATAGATTGGATCAGTGCAGACACCTGGCAAAATCTGGAATGAGAAGGTCCCAGTAGCTATTGACATGGTTGGCTGACTCCCATTACCCTCTCTTGCCCTCGAGGCAAAAGCTGTTGCCTTGGTTTACTACAGAGCTGGGTACCTAGAAGAGGGCTGGGAAACGCTTCTAGCTAATTCCAAATGCAGAAGTACTCCCTGGTCATTACATATCCCTGGGAAAGTAGACCCACCATTCCAAGATTCATGGATGAAAGCTGATAGCGGACCAAAGGCCTACGTTTATCTGTCTCCATCTTAATTTTCCCCTCCTTCTTGCCCCCTAGCAAGCAGCCTCTACTCAAGAAAACTATGGTTCAGTTGCTCAGGGCTGGCCGCTGGACCCAGCTGTGTGGCATGGGTGGGGGGAACTCACCCCAGAATAATGCAATGTGCCTATGTCACCCAGGAGCCCAATATAAACGCAATGTGCCTTCATCACCCGGAAGTGACATAGGCACATCAATGACATGGGAGGGGGGGGAATGCTCTGGTATTGGAGCAAAACTCTATGATTTGAAGAAGCTAATTCTACCATAGAGTTTTGCTCAAAACCCAGAGCACCACCCCCTTGTCAGTATTAGAGACTCATAAATAGTGAGCACATGCTATGCTGTCAGGTAGATCGCAGATGACAGCTTCACAGTGAGCAAGGTAGAACTGGCAGGAACAAGTCCAGACCTGCTCTGGAAGCCATAACTGCACAATGACTCAGCACCAACCTGATTGGTTAGTGGGACTGGTCAAACTGTATATAGCTAATGTATAATATGTAGTAAAAAGCTTTTCCTTCTGTATGAGTGCCTGGCGAAGCACTCCGTTGGTGGAGTTAAACAAGTCACTTGTAAATAAATGTACATACACTGTACATAGTGTCATCTCATCTGTAGAAGTCTTCAACCTTTGCTGGTGCTGTTCAGCACAAAACCAAATTCACAGACACCCCTGACATCACCAACATGCCCATGTCACTTCCGGGCAGGGGCGTAGAGTTTTAAAATCCGGGGGGGGGGGCTCTTGTGTGTGTGCACACTTTGCGTGTGCACACTTTGCGTGCACACACACCAGGACCATGTCCCCATTGCCGCTGCCGCCTCTCCCCCCCCCCCGGCCTGGCCACTCCTGCCTCCGTCCGTCCCTCCGTTCGTCCAGGGGCCAGCTGGGCAAATGCCCAGCATGCTGGCATCCCCTGGAAGTGACGCCATCATGCTAGGCACATTGCCAGGGTGACGCTCTGGCAATTGCCCTGAAACTCTATGGTGCCAGGGTGACGCTCTGGCAATTGCCCTGAAACTCTATGGTGCCATAGAGTTTCGAGGTGATTGCTAGAGCATTGCCCCGGCAACGTGCCCAGCGTGATGGCGTCACTTCCAGGGGATGCCAGCATGCTGGGCATTTGCCCAGCTGGCCCCTGGACAAACGGAGGGACGGATGGAGGCAGGAGTGGCCAGGCCGGGGGGGAGAGGTGCCGGCTGGTCGGCGGGCAGGCGGGCCTAGGAAGGGCCCGGGGAAGCATGGCAGGGAGGTGTGGCAGTGGGTGCTCCATTTTGCCGGGGGGCTCAGTCCCCCCGGGAAATTTCGGGGGTGGCTTGAGCCCTCGAGCCCCCCCGTAGTTGACGCTTATGCTTCTGGGTGATGTAGGCACACCACGTTTATTTCCTGCTTCTTGCCTGTTTCGGCGGTAATTCTCCCCCACTGACTGGCACTGTGGGGGGAGTGCTGGAAACCAGGGGATTCCCCACATGCCAGGGGGACCTAGGAACCCTATGTGTAGAGCTGGCTGCCAGGCCAGGCCCACCTGCATCATAGGGAACCTACAAGGATTTTCAGGGGACATCTCACTTCCCCTATCCTAGTTCCTCTTTCCCTCCTCCTGGCAAACCACACATCCTCATCTTTCCCTGTGGTCCCTCCTCTTCCTCCCACTCACCAACCATACTTCTTATGTGCCTATCTCCATCTATATTCATTACTTATTTACTTTATTCCTACCGCACCTTTCTGACCTTTAAAGCCTGGGACCAACATATCTACAGGACCGCCTCTCCCCATATGTGCCCAAAAGAGCCTTGCGCTCTCCAGATGGTCACTTGCCAGTTGTCCCTGGCTCCAAAGATGCCCACCTAGCCTCAACCAGGGCCAGGGCTTCTTCAGCCCTGGCCTTAGCCTGGTAGAACATGTTTCCAATTGAGATCAGGGCCCTGCGAGACCTGTTAGAGTTTCACAGGGCCTGCAAAACAGACCTGTTCCGCCAGGCCTTTGGCTGAGGCAGTGGGCATCTACCAGCTGGCCTCCTTGTTGCTGCCCCATGAGATCATTATGGCTCAGCATGAGACCATTCATTCCGGTTGTAGGAATTGAAACTAATATACTGCACTGCCCACTTTCAATGTTTAAAATTGGTTTTATTGTCTTTTTAATACTGTTATTTATTATTTCTTGACCTGTTTTAAGATTGTATTGTGTTTGTTGTTGTGAGCCTCCCTCAGCCTGCTTGTGGGAAGTTTGGGATATAAATCAAAATAATAAATACAGTGGGGAGTCCAATGTTCTCTCTAAGCTGTGGAGTTTTATGAGCAAAAATTGTACTTTGTGAGCTACTGGCATTAAAATTGTGAGTGAATGATTTGGCTGCAGCATAAATTAGTTTGCTCTGGAGCCATTCTTCCTGAGCTAAGACAAAAATATGTGAACTGGAGGCTAAGAAACTGTGAGCTAGCTCACACTAACTCAGATTAGAAGAACACTGGTGGGGACCCAAAGCAGTTTAAACTATTCTCCTGTCCTCCATTTTATCCTCACAACAATCCTGCAAGGTAGTTTGGGCTGAGACTGTGTGACCTAGGTCTCCCAGATCCTAGTTTGAAACTCTAACCACAGCACCACACTGGCTTTTGTGGGGTGGCTGCCATTGAACAGTAGCAAGTGGCCTAGCCTGGGAGAGTCATGCAAGCGGTAGCAAGTTGTCTGGTGGTTGCTGCCAAGCTGGTCCTCCCTCAAAGGCCAAAGAAGCCCTTGAAAAGGCCCCTCCCCATCCCCCTGTCTTCAGATTTAAGTTTCCACAGATGGGGCCTATGACAACCTAGCCCTGTTCCCTCACTCAGACAAAGGATTCCCCCTCCTTTGCCCCTTCCTTTCTGCTGAGCAGCCCCTTAATCTTTTTTCTTCTTTTCTGAAGATCTATGGCTGTCCTACCGTGTCACTTAATTGTGGTTTGCTGCTGGCTCAGGACAGGAACTTGAGGGAACAGGCAAGTTCACCTCTTTAACTTAAACTTCTGAAAATGGCACACAAGAGGCTTTAGAATATTCAAAAATAGGCAAGACAAGAGGCGGGCCCCAGGGGACCTGTGGGGGGGGGGAGGAGGAGCTCCACATGGAGCAGCAGCCAAAGGTAAGGCTTCCTCCCCTCCCCCAGGCAATGACAGCGAGCCCCGGGCCCACCGATCTCCTCCCTGCGCCCAGTTGGCACGGCGAGGCCCACGCAGCTCAGAGCCGCTGGGCCTGCCACAGTTCCCAGAGCATTCCCTGCACATGCACAGGGAATGCTCTTTAACTTTTGGGGGGATTTAAATATCCCCCCCTCCAAATTTTTTACTTTTAAGATTTTTCTGCACACATGGGGAGTCCCCCACATGTGCAGAAAAATCTCCCTGCCCCCCAAGTGCCCTCTCCATGCGGATTTAGATATCCACACAGAGGGGGCAATTTGGCTATTAGTATATAGATATTTTATTCAGTGTAGGAGGAAAAGATCAGGTGAAATCAGGAGTAAAATGTCTGGGGTAAATCAATAAGGAACTCTGAAGTAACTTAATAGTTTCACAGTCATGTTTCCAGCAAGTGAGATTTCTTAAGCTTTTCACACAGTCTTAGAATCTTTGAGACAAGAGGCTTTGGTTTCAGTGTTTCCTAAACACTCTAATTCATTTCCTTGAGTTTAACTGACTCTTGAGGATTCAGAAGGCAGGGATCCACTACCAAGCACCCAAATTCCTTCTGTAAACAAACCAGGGATGACTCCATTCTTTGAGCTCTCTCCCTTTCCAACTGGGCAGGGAATCACTTCTGTGACTAGAAGATGAAGATCTACCCCTTTTTCTGGCCCAAATGGGGTCTTCACCAATCCTCCCACTTCTCGTTGACAACCTTCCCAGTCCTCAGTCAGTGTTATACTGTTCTCAGTCAGAGCTAAACTTTCCTCAGTCAGGGCTAAACTGTCCCAGTTCTCAGTCAGAGCTAAAGTGAGTTTTCTTCAGCAGTCAGTTCCCAAGTCTTGCTTCTTCAACTAATGCTAACCAATCAAATCCCTTGGAGCAGCCTGTCACTCAAGGCTCTCTGGCTCTGTGAGGCATTAACTCTTCACAGTCCTTCACATGTTTACACAGCACTTACGAGCTTTTGCAACACAGTCCATCACAGGGCCACACTGAGAATTAGATATATTGATGAATAGGACAGTAGGTTATTGCAATGTTTATTGCATATCACTTTGTTTCTACTGCATTCACTTCTTCCTTTGCAGTCTGATTTCTGCATTATATAGTATGGGGTTTTTTGGGGGGATGTTTTGCATTTTTAAAATTCTGTTATCCTGGTTCTATTACATTCTTTACTGGATGTCTTATACTGTCTGACTGAATTTTTAAATATTTTGTAATCCACCTTGAGTCTCAGGAAAAAGGTGGTCTGTAAATGAAATAAATCAATAAAGCTACCTGTGAAATAATGGACTCACAGACCCCATTCACTGGTCTCCACCATGTGAAGTAACCCCTTTCCCTTACTGTAAGGAGTAAGGTGTAAGGAGCCAGTTTGGTGTAGTGGTTAAGTGCGCAGACTCTAATCTGGGAGAACCGGGTTTGATTCCCCACTCCTCCACTTGCACCTGGCTGGATGGCCTTGGGCAAGCCATAGCTCTGTATCAGCTGTTCTCTCAAGGACAGCTTGGGAAAAAGCTCTCTCAGCCCCACCTACCTCACAGGGTGTCTGTTGTGGGGAGGGGAAGGGAAAGGAGTTTGTAAGCCACTGAGACTCCAAGTGAGTGAAGTGTGGGGTATAAATCTAATCTCTTCTTCTTCTTCTTCTTCTTCTACTCCTAGGCATACCAGACGTCTCATTGAGTCTGGGGAGTATCTTCTGCCACTAACAAATCTGAGAATATCACCAGCTAAACAGATGTGTGTAGCTAGCACTCTGTATCTTGTGTTGTTTCAAGGTTCTGCCTTGTGGCCGCATCATCTACTTCACCAGCTCGGGTGGAGAGGATCTGTCGTGCTCTGCCAGTTTTTAAGCTGTGGAGCTAAACAGAAGAAAGTTTAATTTTTAAAAAATGTGCACATGGTCTGTTCAAGCACTAGATTAAGGATACAAAAAAGTGAAAACCTGCAGTCCTCTAAGCCCTGCACTCTATCCTTATCCTAAATTACACTTAACTAGAATAGGCTAGTAATCCTTGAAGCTGCAGCATTTAAAATCCTTTATTACTTCAATCTCATTTGGACTTGCCATTTTGCCTTGACATGTGATCCAGATGGAATCTCTGTGTAAAAGCTGAGTCCCTCATGTCCCTCTGAAGGAGGTGAGCAAAGATAAGTGGGCTTTCTTCTCATATTCCAAGAATGTCTAATCTCCTGTCAGGTGTCCATCACCCTGTGGGGGGGTGTCATTCCTGATCTTCCTGCTTCAAGAGGAAGGAACAGTATCTAGCATTTCAGCTGTCCCAGTCTCTCTCTCTTTTAGGTGTGACATTCCAGCATGGTGTGAGATTGTAAACTGTTTGTTCTTAGTTTCCTCATAGGGAAGGTGCTCCAAACCCCTAATCATCATCGTTACCCTCTTCTTTTCCAGCTCTGCAATGTCCTTTTTGAGATACAGTGCAGTACATAGAATTGAACACAGTATTCCAAATTAGGTCGCACCATAGATCTATACAGGGGCATTACAATACTGGCCATTTTATTCTTGATCCCTCTCCTAATAGCCTCCAACATAGAATTTGCCTTTTCCACTGCTGCAGCGCACTGGGTTGACACTTCCACTGAGCTGTCTACCATGACGCCAGGGCCTTTCTTGGTATTCTCTGCTGTTGACAGGAACGGCTGCCTGCCCACTTCTAAGCGATAGCCACCTTTGCCGCATTGTCGCCCACTCACCTAATTTGGGGAGATCCTCCTGCAGCTCTTCACAGTCATCCTTGGTTTTCACCATCCTAAATAACTTTGTGTCATCAGCAAACTTGGCCACTACTCTATTCACCCCTAGTCCCAGATCATCAGTTTACAAATTAAATACTAGTGGGCCCAACACTGATCCCTGTGGGAGCCCACTGCTTACTTCCCTCCATTGTGGGAACTATCCATTTGTTCCTACTCTTTCCTTGCTTCCTATTCTTTAGCCAAATTTTTTTCGTAAGAGAACCCATCCTCTTATCCCATGACTGTTAAGTTTTTTAGAAGATTTTTGAAAGTCCAAGTATATAATGTCATTTGAAAGTCCAGGTATATAATGTCTACCAGGTCACAATTGTCTACATGCTTGTTCACTTTCTCAAAATACGTAGAAAGGCTGATGAGGTAGGACTTCCCTTTGCAGAAGCCATGCTGATTTTCCCTCAGAAAGGCTTTGTCCTTCTATGTGCCTAACAATTCTAGCTCTGATTACAGTTTCTACTAATTTGCCTGGGACAGACGCTAGGTTAACTGGATCCACTCTGGGCCCTTTAAAAAAAAATTTAAAAAAAAATTCCCGCATTTGGGGAAATTGCAGGGGTCAGCTACATTCCCGTCTTCTGTTATAGTGGCTGAATTTAGTGACAGGTAACATATATGAGTTAGTAGATCAACTATCTTATATTTGAGTTCTCTAAGAACTCTCAGATGTATGCCATCATGACCTGGAGACTTATCAGTTTTTAATTTCCCCAATAGATAGAACTTCAACCCTGGTCTGGCTCAGTTCTTCACACCCCTTTCCTGACATAGTGGTTGTGACACGGGTACATGCCCCACCCTTTCCACAGTGTGGAAAATAACTGAAACAAAAAACACTGAAGAAAAACACAGAGGCAAAAAAGTTGCTGCGCTTCTTTGCCATCTCCCCATCTTCCTTTAACAATCCCTTTGTTAGGGATGCCGGTCCTTGAGTGGGGTCAGGGGATCCCCCAATTTGGCATACTCCTGCCCACTGCAGGCCAGCAGCCACCCCTCTCCCTCCCCTTCTGCATGATTTAAAGGGCCCTCCAGCTGATCTGCCGGGAGCACTTGGCCTGCAGACCAGCTGGAGGGCCCTTTAGCTCTTGCAAGAGGGGAAGGAGAGGGGCAGCCACCTGGAGTTCAGGCATTCCTCCCTTTAAATGCTTTGGACAAGAAGCAGGGGGAGCCCTCATGTGCCTGAACTCCAAGCGGTGAATTCATCGCCTGGGCTTCAGCCTCCCCCGCTTCTTCTCAAAGCATTTAAAGGGTAGACGAATTTGTATCCACCAGCTTAGCCCATGGTAGTTTTGTGGCTTCCATCAAAAGATGTAAAAAGACCTCCACAGGAGTTTGATGCCGGAAAAAGGGACTTCAGTCTTAGTTTAAAGGCACAAAGCCATGCCCTACCTTCCAGCGAACGTTGCCTCTTTTGTAGTGAACGTTGCCTCTTTTGTATAGGTTAAGCTTATCCCAGAAAGTTTCCCAGGGCGTAAAAAATTTAAACTTTCCTCCTGGTACCACTTTCTCATCCACGCATTGAGCCCCCCAATCTGTGCTGGTCTAGCTGGCCCCATGTGTGGAACTGGTAGCATTTCTGAGAATGCTACCTTTGTGGTCCTGGCCTTCAGTTTTCTGCCTAGGAAGCTCATTTTTTCCTCCAGGACCAACCACATGACAGCATTTCCCAATGTCACTGGTGCCAATGTGCACCATGACTGCTGACTCCTCCCCAGCACTATCAACCTACCCAGACAGTCCTTCACACCAGGTTGGCAAGTCACCATGTGGTCAAAATGCCTGTCACAGAGCCCCCCAGAGCCCCCCTCCCCCCCATTCCCAGTAACTGAATCACCCACTTCCAGAAGCTGCGGAGCTGCTCCAGCCCAGCCCTGGAGCTCTAGTGCCAAGATGGGTCTGGATAGGAAAGGGCTTTTCTTGCCCTGGAGGAAGCCTTGACCGGCTCTTGATCTCTCCACCCCTACACTGAACAGAGTGAACTGAAGAACAGCTGGTGGGAAAGAGTAACACAGAAGGTTCCTTGGAGGGAAGATTCAGTTTCTAAAAGTTTATTCTAGGCATACAGTGAGGGCAACTGAGGAAGGGAAAGACAGACATTGCAGAAAGAATAGACATACGTTTCTAGCTAACACCAAACCTAGATGGATTCTCTGGTCATTAGGCCTTCCTGACAGAGTGGGCCAATCATGGACAGAAACTGACCAAAGCCCCCCCCCCCCCCCCCCAGATCACACTCCAGGGGGTACCTCTAATGAGAAAATGAACCGATAAGCTGCATCCCCAGGATCACATGAGCTTCTGTGCCCCTCACCACCCTGGGGGTTGTGGTGGTGCAGAGCCAGATGTGGCGCATGGAGAGGCTTGAGCAGGGCAGCCAAGGGGTCAGGCAAGAGGAGGTTGGGAGAGAGGGATGATTGACACGCACGCACAATGTCAGCAGCCTAGGTGTTAAAGATAGGCATGCATTGTTCATGCTAGGAAAGAAAGCAGCAGGCAGACACTGCTGGGAGTGGCTGAAACAAATGGCGGCTGGGGTACAGGCCCACCTTCTGTCTCCAATAACCTGACCTGTTGCCATATGTACTGGAGGCCCTTCTGCATCCAGGGGAGTTTCTGCCTGTTGCTTATAAATAAATACTGAGATGCCAGAAGTTTAAGACCTTTGCCTGAGACCCTGGAGATCTGTGGCCAGTCCACAGCAGACTTCCACAGCGCCACGGTCTGATTCACTACGAGGCAGACTCATGGTGGCGTCACGTGAGAGCACGGCCCCGGCACACTCCCTGGGAGCACAGGCTCCCTCACTGATGAATACGGCACAGTGGAAAAGCACCCCTGACCCTCCAGAGTCAACAAATGGGAAAGCAGGAAATCCCCATTCTTAGAATATGGACTGCCTCACTAATGTTTGCATGATGTTGAAGCCAAAGGTTAGGGTTAAATAAACACAGGGTGGTGGAGGTTTAATACAGCAGAAGTCTTTTTTTCTTATGGATGCAGTGCTAAAAGAACCAGGGGCATAGAGTTTTGCAAATTTGGGGGGGGGGGCTATTTAGCGTGCGCGTTCGCTGGGGCGATGTTCTCCCCCCCGGGAAGCCTCCGCACCTCCCTGGGCCCTTCCGAGGCCTGCCAGCCACTGCTGCCTCTCTCTCTCTCCCCCCCCCCCGCCACTCCTTCCCTCTCCCTCCCTCTTTTATGGGCGAAATAGGGAGAGGGAAGGACGGAGGAGTGGCCAGGCCGGGGGGGGGGGGGAGAGGCACCGGCAGCAGCAGTGGCCGGGCCTCGGAAGGGCCCAGGGAGGCACGGTGGCAGGCGCTCTGTTTTGCTGGAGATGGCTCAAGCCCCCCCGTAGTCTACGCCTATGAAAAGAACTAGAACTGCTATAATCACAACAATCAAATAGAGGCAAGTTTCTAATATTCTAGTGGGAATTCAAGGACATCACAGAAGGGATCTTTTTATTAAAGGACACCATTTCTGCACCACAAAACCTTGTCAATGAAACTGTGTGTATTAGGTGGTGCAAATTTTGCCAGCCAACTGACTGCTGGAAGGAAAAGATCTGTGTTTGGCATTAATGCTGTCACTGGCCTTTTTTTATAGTAACGGATCAAACACCTCACCCCACATATTTTGCACCCTAATTCTAAACCAACCAGCTCTTGAAGTCACTTGGTGGAGCTCCTGGGTTGGTGCCATTTAAATTGGTTATTCAGAAGCATGCAAAGAACTTGAATGGAAATAACCATGGGACAGATAATTCTGTTCCAGAATGGGTGTGACACTCATTTTATTTTCCTAGAATATGATCTTGTTGACTACATAGCACTTACATGCAGTGGAAGAATGGATACAGATCTGTGATCTGGCCTGTGTATTTTGGCTCCTAGGGGGCTGGTGTTGGAGGGAGTGACTCAGCATGCCTGGACATGGGGGGGCATGTGCTATGCCACACTAAGTGTGTATAGGTGTTATCTCCTGGAATGGCATGCCTCTCTTTGTCTTAACCTGCCCTCTGACACCCTCCTCTCTTGCTCGCTTTGTCCTCTCCCTCTCCACACATGGCCTCCCGTGGAGACGCTCGTCTCTGCAGGTCTCTCCTGGGGATACAGTGCCCTCCTCTTCCCCCCCCCCTCACATGATGCCGGAGAAGCTGGCCCTTTGTGTACTCTCTAGATTAGGGTTCTCTCTCTCTCTCTCTTTTCAACTGCAACCCAAATGTGAACTGAATCTACTGGAATAAATGTAAGGCTACCAGTTCTGCAATATGCTGCTTGGGAGATTTATTTACTGCACTCAGTTTCATGCTTCTCTGACTGGGCAAACTCTGCAATATTAACTGAATATCCCAATAGTTGGCCTACGGAATCTTCCCGGGGGGGGGGGGGGATCGGACAGGATTTCTCTCATGGTTTCTGGTGGCCAGCCCTGTTATATTTTAATCAGATTTGGTTTCCATTATGAAGAAAACATTCCATATTTTAATGTTACTCTGAATTTTGCAAGTAACAGGTGTGTAACTGTGTGTGAAAAGTATTCCACCCAAATGTCTGTAATGCTGTGCCCACGCATCGTTAAGGTCGCTAGACTTTATGATGGCATTTCCCTGCTTGTGGGCCCCAAATTTCTGATGGGAGACCGAAGTGACCTCTGAGGCTGCAGGAGGCGGCCTTCCTTGATCTACAGCACGAAGACAAGCCCAGACATTTCTGCCCACTGCTGTTAATAAACAGCCACAACCACCAGACAGGCTACATTCATACCTTGTATCAGGAAATCACATCACATTTTCCGATGTTTCCTCCCTCCAACACTCAGACATGCAGCATAACCCTGGGATAAACACACATGTTCTCATAAGCTGTGCCGGGGGGACCTGGGTATGTTTGCTGCAGTGGACAGACACTGCAGATGTTTGCTGCAGTGGACAGACACTGCAGATGTTTGCTGCAGTGGACAGACACTGCAGATGTTTGCTGCAGTGGACAACTCTGCGGAATGGTTTGTGCAGGCATGACGGCCTAGCCCTCTTCTCCTCAGACTGTGTTTCTGATCTGGTCCCAGGTGCCAGCTGTTTATAGGGCGAAAGCTCAAACACGGCACTCCGATTGGCCCTGGAGATTGGTCACAGGATCCATATTGCTTCAGAATGCCAATAGAATCATTATCGGGTTGTGATATATTTGCATTTGGATAATATGTCTCTTTTATACTTCCAGATTCTTGCCACAGTCACTATACCTGGAAGGACTCTAGGATCTAACTACATTAGGAATATCACATGCACACAATACACACACCAAACTGCCATGAAAGGGATAGTATGCAAAAACATTCCATGCCAATTTCTAATGAAGACTTTCCACTCTGCTTTTTGTTCAGTGTATATGCAGCTATTATCCATTCTTCTGTATGGGGTCCTTTTCCAGATCCTTTGATGTTTTGCTTTCCCCCCTCTTCTCCCCCCCCCCTTTCCTCTCCCTCACTCCTTTGGAAGCATAATGACATGACACACGGGAGGGTATTGCACCATCCTTTCGTTTCATTATATAGCTCACCTCATTATGACAAATGTGCCATTTCACTTCAATTGCTGATTGGTGTTAGACACATCCTGAAGTGCTGGAAATTCTACACCAGGTCTGTTTGCAGGTTTAATTGTTCTCAGGTTTAATTTGTAAAATTGTCAATTTGTAAAATTTAGCTCATATATAGCTTTCACTTTACAGATTATTACATCAGTGAAGAGTTATGTGTGAGTGCAGCTACCATGTGAAGAGATCCATGCCCTGCTTTATAAGTTTACATCATAGAAAAGGTGTATTTTTTGTAGAATTAAAAAAAATTCAATACAGCATTAATAATGCTTATTTCTGTTATATAGTTTGGCTTTTTTCTTCTCTTTCCATTTCATTTTCAGATAACAAGACCTTGTCAGGATTGGTGTATAGTACTTTCTGGACGTGTTTTTTTTTTAAAAAGAATGTCTTATGGACCAGTGCGGAAGGCCCCTGAGGCTGAAAGGCGTCTGGTCTTGTGTTGATCATTTGACACGTTCATCAACTTTGGATGGGAAATTAGTACAGCTGATGTAAAGCTTGCTCTGACACTTCATGCAGCCCAGTGTTTTAAAATTTCACTGTTGTGTATACCATATAATAAATATTTGCTTTGGTAGTGTTTTATCAGCTGTAGCTTGATGCTTGCAGCATGATCAGGGCCAAACAAGACGTTATTTTTGTTGTTGCTGTGCCTAGAGTTCCCTGGACCAACTCATGTTCCCTGGAGCCACACAGCAGCAGCAGCAGGAGGGAACATCATTTTCAAGACCAGAGGGTTCCCCATCCGGCTTGGAACTGTGGGGTGGTTGGGGGGAGGAGGGGGACAGAACCCATCGCTGTTTTGAGAAGCTGAAATGGCTGCAGCAGGAAGCTATTCACGTACCTTTCCAGCATGTGGCATCAACAGCTCCCTGCCAGGACTGTTTCAGCTTCTGGAAATGGTGTGGAGTGGGGGAGGTGGGAGGCCCTCCTCCCCCACCATGGCTTTGCCCCCAAAATAGAGCCCTCTGATCTTAAAAATGATACTCCCTCCAGCTGTCATGCGATTGCAGGGAACACAAGTTGGTCAGGGGATCCCAGACACAACTCACCAAAACACACAATGTCTAGTTTGGCCCTGAATCTTTGGTTAATGCCTGGATGCTGTGGTCAGGCTGTGGCTGAGGATGAACAAGCTACCAAGTCATGAAGACATGACAGAGGTGATGTTTGTCTGGACAGCGGGTATCCTGGAAAAGGATCTGTTTACCCATTTTGAATGAGGTGGCTTTGGCATCAGTAGATTAAGCCTACTGGTACTCCTGGACCAGACTGCTGCTGTTAAGAGGAATTCCTCTTTGCCACTTTCTCCCTGAAGTCCAACAATCCATTTCTTTTACTCTTTTCAGGAATCTGGAGTCTGTTTCTAATCAATTCAATTTGATGAAAGAGACGTTTGAAGAGAGGAGGGGCAGGAAGTGAGGCTCTGCAACATTTCAGAATTTTGCTCTGCAGCTGCTTGGAGGCAGGCAATGTCTTCCCGCAACATCTTTATCCTCCTGCTAAAGCACTGCTCTGCTGTGGGCAACAAACTACCTGCAAGGGCTGCAGTCACAAAACAGAGCATTGTCCTTGCAGTGCTTGTTGTCCTTTGGGCTGTTGGTGGCAGTTTCTGGGATCCAGGGCCCTCTTACATTCCGTTGTTCATTATTGGTGGTGGTGGTGGCTCCCAAAAAACCTGGTGGAAAAGCTCCATTTTACAGGTCCTGCGGAACTGTAAGAGGTCCCACAGGGCCCTGATCTCCTCTGGGAGCTCATTCCACCAGGATGGGGCCGCCACTGAGAAAGCCCTGGTCTTTGAAATGACAAGAACATGAAAGAATTTTTGTGTCTGTGTAAGCTCCTTGAATCAGAAGGATCAGCCCCATATTTCCAGCAGCACAAAAAGTAAATGAAATCCAGAGTTCTGGGAAACACCATTCTTTCTTTCTTTGTTAACAAACAAAGTAATGGAAGCTGTAAAAGGTAAGAAGGATTCCTTTAAGCAGTGGAAAGCTAGTCTCAGTGAGGCTGATAAAAGGGAACACAGGCTGTGGCAAATAAAATGCAAGTCTGTGATCAGGCAGGCAAAAAGGGAATATGAGGAGCATATCACAAAAAACATAAAGACCAACAATAAAACTTTCCTCAAATACGTTAGAAGTAGGAAACCAGCCAGGGAAGCAGTGGGGCCCTTGGATGACCAAGGGGTAAAAAGTGTAATGAAGGATGATAAGGAAATGGCTGAGAAGCTGAATGCATTTTTTGCCTCTGTCTTCACTGTGAAAGATGAGAAGTGCTTGCCCACTCCAGGGTGGGCAGGGTGATCTTCCACTCAGTGGAACATTACCAAAGAACTCTGGTGCTGCTGAGGAGGCCATAGTGGTCAGATCTCCCAAAACAGAGGCAGTTCATGCTGGTGTGTGAGCTGAGGAATGATCTAGAACTCCATCAGGCATGACGGAGTGGGAGTTTATCCTTAGCTAAACACAAATCAGGTTACTTTTTAAGACCCCATTTTTTCTCACCTTGGATGGTCAGTGGCCAATAAAAGGTTCACAAAGATGTGGGAAAAGAGTCTTAACATACCAGGTCACTTTTCAGCAATTAAATTATCTGGGCAAGGGGAAAAAATTATTCCTCATTAGAAAACCAGGCCTTTTAAAAAAAGAATCTGGAAAAAGAAATTTGACACATCCATGTTTGCTTTCCACTTGTTTTATTGAAATTCATAATTCTTTAATAAGTCAGCTATTTTATTGTTAACAGAAAAAGATGTTTATACCTCTGTTATGATGAGACTGTTTTAAAATTCATTTTGGAAAGTAAATTCAAGTATTCAGCTTATATTTGGGGATTTCACAAAATAACTTTTAACAAAGTCATTTTGGTGGGTTGCCAAAAAGAAATGTTTTTTCCCCACCAAGAATCAGAAAACTTAATTCCCAAAAAGATGAGCTTATATTGGGGAGTTCACAAAATGACTTTAACAAAGTCATTTTGGTTGGTGCCAAAAAAGAAATTTTTTTTTAACAAGAATCAGAAAACTTAATCCAAAAACGATGAGCTTATATTTTAGTACCAAAGCCAAATTACAGGCCTGGGATTCTTCATGAACTGTTTTAGGACTAGCTGATAATGTATTACATTTCATCAAATTATAATTTTCTACATTAAATTAGAAACATTTTAAAAAGATTCTCCAGTGGTTCAGGGGGTGGGGCACATTCCATGGTCACAGGCAGAGCCATAGGGTTTGACAGCCCCCAAAGGGGGAGGGGCTTCCCTTGACAAACCCCGTTTCAACTCTCACTAGCTAAAGGATAGAACAAAGTTTGAGTCTGGTGTCTCCTTTAAGACTAACGAATGCATATGCATAGAATTAAACTTTGCTGGTCTTAAAGGTGCCACTAGGGTCTCACTTTGTTCTGTTGCTTCTGAGCAACATGGCAACCCACCTGAATCTGGCCATCAGCTTTGTTCTAACCAGACCAAAACCACTCTATTTTTCTACAGACTTTTTTGCCCCCCATTTCTGTCCCTTTGAGGGTAGGAAGGAGCTGAGAGGCTTAGAGCTGGTGCCCTACAGCTGTGGAAAATCAGCCCTACTGGAGATAACTTCCCCCACCCAAAGTTCTCTATCCTCCTCCTTCACTAGCAGGGAAGAAAGGGAAATGGACACCAAGGAACCATGCAGGGCTGCTCACAACCAAGACTGGAGGGTCTGCAAGATAAATTATTTTAGCCCTCCCTGCAGGATTCTCCTAGGGATGCCCAGCTGACTGGCTGGGGAGCCCACTCGAAAGGGGCAGTAATTCAGGGAATGTAGGAAACAGTGGACAACAGGATGGGCAGCAGCTGTCTAGAACTTCATGTGATCCAGCTGGGACTTCTTGCCTTCCAGGAACATCTGGAGAAAAAGGATGTTCTAAACCATACAGACAACATGTCAATGAAACCCTATATCACTTGTCAGAGCCTGCGGTCAATCAAGGCAGAGCACATGGCAGAAGCAACAAACATTGCAACAGACTGGCTCAATAGGAGAAAATGGATCATACTAAATGGAGATTGCACCCTAGGTCTTCAGACTGATCTATGCACATTTTGGAGAACTTTTTGTGTTGTATGACATCTAACAAGAGGCGGATTTCTTCTCCTGGACCAAATGTATGCAGGCTGATTCCCTAAGAGTGCAAGTGGCCACAAAGTCTCACCCACACATGTCTACTGATGAAGCACATCCCATGGACAGTTGGTGACATGCCTGAGAGTGGAATGGTCCTCATGACACCGTATTGGCCTCAAAAACTATGCTTCTGCCCTAACCCGGATGGCCCAGGCAAGCCTGATCTCATCAGATCTTGGAAGCTAAGCAGGGTTGACTCTGGCAAGTACTTGGATGGGAGACCTTCAAGGAATACCAGCAGTTGGGAGGCGGGGACAGACTTTATTCAGCCACCTCTGAATATCCTCCAGGTCCCCAGTAGGGGTCAGTCACCAGAGGTCACCATGACTTCCAGGTTTCTTAATGGAAGCCCCTATTAGGGGCTTTTCCAGGTGATGATGCAGGGACTGGGAGTCATCCCTGCCTGTGACCACAGGAGACAGTTCCCAGCAGTACAGACTGATCCACCTGGGAACCTTCAAGAAAGGAAAAACCTTTACCTTCCTCTAAATTCCCAATCTCTAGCATTTTGCCAATGTTCTGTGATATCAGAATTCAGTTCTATACTACAAAAACTCATTCTGTTTGCAGAATACACTATGCAAGTTGGAACAGTGGAATATTCTGCTTACAGAATTTAGGTAACTTTAGCAAAGAACAGTGTGATAAAGATGAATGCAGGGTAATGAAATAAACTATGGCATTTGTACAAGATAATTTAAAGTCCTGCTTAATTTTTAATTTCCCCCCCATAAAACTGGCACAGGAAAAAAATGGAAACAAACAAACAAAAAAGCATTTTGGCATTGTCTAGTGCCAGGCATAAATCCAGAAGAGACAAGATGATGACAGATTCCTTCCAAGAAGAATCTTTTAAAAAAGAATCTGCAATTTTTGAAAGTAAAATGAAAGCTGCACTCAAAGCAATTGGAAAAATTACCACAAATATATCACCAGGAATAAATGGGATATCAACAGAGCTATTTCAAGTTACAGAAATGGAGCACACCAAAATCTTAACAAGAATATGCCAACAAATACAGAAAACAAAACAATGGCTTACAGAGTGGAAAGGTTCAATCTACATTCCAATTCCAAGAAAAGGAGATGTCAAAGACTGCTGCAACTGTCGGACCATTGCATTAATTTGTCACACAAGTAGAGTGGTGCGCAAAATCTTACAACAAAGACTTACCATATATGGAATTAGAAATGTTCTTACTGAATTTAGAAAAGGAAGAGGCACTAGAGATCATCTTGCAATTTTTTTTGGTCACTGGAGCATGCGAGAGAATTACAGAAGGAAATCAGGGTGGTGGAGGAGGTAGCGACAGCGAGTTGAGCTCCCAGTTCAGCCTCCGCGTTGGGCTCCTACAAAAGAATTAAAATAACAAAACGGGCTGCAATTTAAATACTACAGCTTTGCTACAACAATGGGGAAGACTTGGGGAGCTAAAACTGGTAAGAATGTCTCCAAGACAATGCCTGTTGCAATGCAGGAAGGTCTAAACTCCCTGGATGAGGACTCCCCTCCCCCATTAGAGTCTGTAAGCAAGCAGAAAAGGGAGAATTCCCTCACCAAAAGCCATTTGCAAGAGATGCTGACAGATTTAAAACAGGACTTAAAAGAGGAGATAAGAAATAGCATTACTCCAGTCATAAATAAATTGGATGAAGTCAGCAAAAAACTGCAGGAAGTGCAGGAAAAGGCGGAGTCAGCAGCTGCCGAAATTCAAAAGAATTCCAAAGAAATAGCTGAACTGAAATCTTTTGAAGAGTGGACAAAGAGCAAGTTAATGCTTTTGGATTGTAAATCAAGGGAATCTAAAATAAAGTTTCGTGGAATCTCTGTAAACTTTGAGTCAAACAAGGAGCTTACTGTCGCTTTAAATGAATGGCTAGAAGGAATCATACAGCTTCCAGGGCCAGTTGTAAGTAATGCTTTCCGTTTAAACTTTCGTTCTTGAATGGGCTCACCAGCATTTATACCAGATATTGTGGCTGATTGCAAAGATATAAGGACAAAGCGGAACCTCTTGGAAATCGCCAGAAAGAACAGAGGATTGAAACTTGAGGACACCTTGGTTCAGCTGTTTCCAGATATTCCCTTCAAAATCTTAAATGCCAGGAAAAATATGCGTCCAATTGCTCAAAATCTCACAGAAAAGAATTATAGGTACCGTTGGCTGCCACTTGGACATTTATTGGTTACACACCAAGGTCGGACACTGACAGCTCATGATCTAGCATCCAGAGAAGAGCTTTTGAAGGCGTTGGACTTGGATTCGATCTAAAAAATAAAGAACTGGTATCTAAAGAAGATGATCATATGGAGGAGATAGCAGCTATAGAGTCACCATTTGCTTTTGTTGTTTTGTTTGTTTTTCATATCTTTATTAAGCGCTGCAGCCCGGAAAATAATAATGTAGGGGAACACGCAGGTAGGGCCATTGGGATTACCCCCCTATCTCCCCAATGGGCCAGATTCACAATGTGGGAGTCTGCTCCAGAATTATTCTAGGGTCCCGGGGGGAGGGAACGTCGAGTAGAAGAACTCCAGTCAAGTGGAAGAAACAGAATTAAGTTTAAAAATTTCAAGAGAGCAGAGAAAAGAAATAGAGTATTATTTTGTTTTTTATCTTATTTTATTGTGAAGTAACATAGTATATTAGTTTTCTAATGAAAATGAAATATATAGAGAGCTTATGATTACAAATATGTTAAGACTTAATGGGAAATTATGAGAAATGGAAGATACAATTGTAGAGGAACTGGAGTAATTTTGTGAGGCAGAAATATATTTTTCTTTAGGCGTGCCAACATCTACCTGATTAAATTAATTTTAACTCATAAAGGAAATACTAGCAGAACAGAGTTGGCAATTTATTGTAGTAGAAATTGTTTAAAGTATGTTAGTTCCTTTTTCTTTGTTGCAAAAATTGTGTTTGTAGGAGTTTGAAAAAAATAAAAAATTAATGTGAAAGAAGGAAATTAGTTTGTGCTTCATAGATTACAGCAAAGCCTTTGACTATGTAGATCATGAAAAGCTGATTGCTTTGATGTGCAATCTATACTTTGGAGAAGAGGCTACTGTCAGGACAGAATATGGTAAAACAGAATGGTTTCCAATTGGTGAAGGTGAGAGACAACGATGTACTTTATCTCCCTATCTCTTCAATCTATAATGAAAGCTGGATTAGATTTATATGAAGGTGGAGTGCAACGAACATTAACAATTGAGATATCCAGGTGACACCACATTACTGGCAGAAAATATTGAAGATTTGAAACAACTACTGATGAAGGTTAAAGCATAAAGTGCCAAGTGCCAAAACAGCTGCTGCTACTACTACTTGCGGTTACTGTTCTTTCAACCATGAACATGAACGTCATGAATTGAAAACACAACTAAAATACTAATGGGGTTTAGAGGTATGACGAAGTATAACTACTATCAAATATTTTGTGACCTGCAAAGTCATTTGTTGTTCTTCGTCACTTAGCAACCGTGAAACACTGTGGAAACAATATTCTTTCCTATCAAAGGAAGTATCAGCCCATTTCTAACAGCTAAAAACCAAGGGTAATCAAGAAGAACGTGATCGATAGTATCAATTTTCTCTAATCCACAGAGGAAAATATACCAAAGTACCTTCCTGTCATAACTACTGAAGAAAAAGCCATTCAGATGGGCCAATGTAAAAGCCCTTCTGTATCTCAGTACAGTCAGAGTCTGAAAATACTCTGGTATCTAAAAGTGCCAAAACAGGATTACAGCTGAACGTCAAGAGAAAAGTAATGACTACTGAGGAAATACACAGCTTTAAGAATGATGATGAAGAGACTGAAATTGTTAAAAATTTTCTATTCCTTGGCTCCATCGTCAACCGAAAGGGAGGCTCACCATGAGATGGATTGACTCAACCAAGGAAGCTACAAAGGCCCTCAGTTTGCAAGACCTGAGCAAGGCTGTTAATGATAGGTCGTTTGGGAGACATGCAATTGCTAGTCAAAAGGAGTAATGCATGGGAAGGTAATTTGAACACAGCTCCTGTGAATGACAGGGGAGGGAATACCAAGGGGAGAGAGAATACTGGCTATTCTTGGCTAAGGATTATCCAGCAGGAAAGGAATGGAGCTTCCAGCCATTATAATTCTTACATACTTAACACAGGTTGGAATTCTATATGACCACCGAGAGTGTCAGACACAAAGGAAATTCCACATGTCAGATATTCTGACAACCAGACAAGAGGAGCTTTTTGGCCTAGCTTACAAGTGGAATTTAGAACAACCTGACCCATCTTAGAATTAAAGGAAAGAAAACGAATCATTCTAAAGTTCACTGGGCCTGACACAGATAGATAAAAAGAAATTTCTTCCTCCAGGGTAACCAATATAACACTGAATGTCTGCCTCAAGGAGAGAAGAACATAGCATCAAGAACATGAAGTTTCGGAAGTGCTGACATTGGCACCCAGCGGCCTTAACCCATTGGTCTGCTACGGACTTCCGGTGTGACACTGAGTAATCACCTACTTCATTACACAACATTGTCTCCCTCAGCCCAACTCTGGCTGTCTTACGGTATCTGTTTCCCCCTGGACACAAGGGACACAAGTCATCTGAGAGATCCCCAGACACCCCACAGTCACACTAAACTCCAGGGACTCACTTTGAAAAAACCTTTGCAAAGCACTGGGTCACTTGTCTCTTGTGCTGTTTTCGCCAGGGGCAATGGCCACCGGGAGGGGGTTGCTGTTTGCTCCTTCCCTGAGCTGCATGCGTCCACGGTCACATGATTCCCAGGCACATCATGCGGCCTGAGAAAAGGGCCAACAGCCAGCCCCCCCCCCCAGCTGTTTCTATGGCAAAGACAACATAGGAGGGAAACTCTTTTACCCCGCCCCCACCCCCAGTGCTTGGAGCAATACTGAGCAATCCAGAGCTTTTAAAAGGTTTTTTTTTAAGTAAGAACATAAGAGAAGCCGATGCTGGATCAGGCCAGTGGCCCATCCAGTCCAACATTGTGTGTCACACAGTGGCCAAAAACACCAGGTGCCCTCAGGAGGTCCACCAGACAGGGAGGCCAGGACACCAGAAGCCCTTCTCCTACTGTTGCCCCCCCCCCCCCAAGCACCAAGAATACAGAGCATCCCTTGCCCCAGTGAGTCCTTTAGGTACAGCATGACGGTGAGACATGCATCACTCCAATGAGCCCTTAGTCTGCAACAGCCCAACGTCTCAGGGGTCCAATGGCACAGTACAGACTAACAACATTAATTCCAATAGGGCAATTGGACACCCCCCCCCCATAAGTCTCCACCCCAATTACACAAAAAATGCAGGTTTTGTTAGAGGTGCATAAGAACATAAGAAAAGCCGATGTTGGATCAGGCCAGGGGCCCCTCCAGTCCAACACTCTGTGTCACACAGTGGCCAAAAACACCAGGTGCCCTCAGGAGGTCCAGCAGTGGTGCAGGAAGCCCTCCCACTGTTGCCCCCCCTCCAACACCAAGAATACAGAGCATCCCTTGCCCCAGACTGAGAGTTCCTATCTGTACCTTGTGGCTAATAGCCACTGATGGACCTCTGCTCCGTATGTTTATCTAATTCCCTCTTGAAGCCGTCCATGCTTGTAGCCGCCACTTGGTACGAAAGGATACCCATTCACCAGCTGTAGAAGGGGTCCCTTCTGAGGGCACATTCCCCTTATCCACAGCATGATGCCCTGTTCCCTCTCGACCCTCATGCTCCCTGACAGCAGCAGGGCTGCCAGATACAGAGTGGGACATACCTAACAAGTCCCTGAGAGTCTTCTCCACGTGCCTAACTGACTGTCTCTGCTTCTCCAGGTCAGCCACCTTGGCCTCAAGGGAGCAAACTTGTTCCCTGAGAACCAGGAGCTCCTTGCACCGGGGGGGGGGGCACACACCCAAGACTTCTGCCCAGTGGGCAGATAATCATACATGTGACACACCGTGCAAAACACTGGAATTGTGCACAGAATACACAATACATAGACTGGAGGAAAAGAGTGGTGCCGAAGGGCAGGCACAAAAAATCCAAACTTTTCGACTGCCCTCACTCCCTGGAGCCAGCACAGAGAGCTGTACATGCAGAAAGGGCCATTATGAGCCTGCCGTGTTCCCCTTTGTGCCCAGCTCAAATTAGGGGGCAACATCTGATGTTGTTTTTACTGGCTGCGATTTATGGTAGCTCCAGCCTGCAACTGCTGAGAACCCGGAAGCCTGTGTACAATGACTCCTAACGCGAGCTACTCTATATAACTTCCAATGGGAAAAGAGATATTACTCTGGGTCGAGTCCTGAGTTCAACGCCTAACACTTCCCACAAAAGGACCCTGGGTAGTAGAGCAGAGTGATTTCACCGGAGATAGCTGCCGCCAGCCAAAATGGACAACACTGGGCAAACTGGATCAATGGTCTGAGTCAGTGTTTGCTTATTTTCATGTCTTTGATCAATTGATGTCGAAGGAAGCTTACAATGATAAAGAATATACAGTTCTTGTAGACTGATGTGATACAAGAAGCACAGCTCTGTACAGAGACTTGTCTTCTCTTGGTGAGACAGCAGCTGAAGTTAAGGATGGAGGAGGGAGAAGTGGTTCTATCCTCCACAGGTTTGTGTTCCTGCTGTCCCTATGGGGGCCACAGTGAGGCCAGGGGCAGTGGTCCCTCAAGGAAGTGGGCTGTGTTACCACGGAATAAGGAAGTACCAGCATGTGGCATTCACCCACACACACCTGGTCTAATGGATCTCATAGCCGATAGACACACAAGAATGTTTGGGAGCCTTATCTTGGAAATGAAGAGGAGTCAGAGTGTCAGTATTACTGGCTACAAAGCAGAGGGGGAAAACTTTTCAAATGCAATTTGGGCAGTAAAAGGAACAAAATACCCTGCTGGAAGCAACCCAACACATGTTTGCTGCATGAAGGCTGGTGGACCTCCTGATGGCCCCTGCTATTTTTGGCCACTGTGTGACACAGAGTTTTGGATTGGATGGGCCACTGGCCTGATCCAACATTAGCTTCTCTTATGCTCTCATGTCTGGGGCAGTGATGCTTTGTCTTCTTGGTGTTTGGGGAGGGCAACAGTGGGAGGGCTTCTGGAATTCTGGCCCCGCTGGTGGACCTCCTGATAGTCCCTGAGTTTTGGCCACTGGTTGACACAGAGTGTTGGATTGGATGGGCCACTGGCCTGATCCCACATGGCTTCTCTTATGTTCTTAAGGAGGTGGAATTGGCCTCCCCACAAAGGGAGGGAGGTCAGAGCAAGATAACTTAACAGAAGAGAGGAGGGGGAAGCCACCAACTCTAGAGCTGCTGGAAAGGAAACTTGGAGGAGGAGGAAAGGGAGGCTGAGGTGGTCAGAGGAACAGAAGCGGGGAGGGGGTTGGGCTGGGATTTCTGGCCATGGAATTTGATGGTTAGCAAGTGGACACAATGGGATGGGGAGCTGCAGAAGCTTGGCTGCAGTGTTCCCTCTAAGCTGAGTCAGTGTGAGCTAGCTCACTGTTTTTTAGCCTCCAGCTCACACATTTTTGCCTTAGCTCAGGAAGGATGGCTCCAGAGCAGACTGATTTATGCAGGAGCCAAATTGCTCACTGGCAACTTTAATGCCAGTAGCTCACAAAGTAGAATTTTTGCCCACAAGACTTCACAGCTTAGAGGGCGCATTGCATTGGCTGTTTTGTGGGAGCTGAATGAGGTCGGAAGGAATGGAGTGAGGCAGGAGGAAGATGGAGGAAGGGCTCTTCACTACAGCTGAGTCTTTAGCAGGAGAGTTTCTGGGATTGAGGGAGAGAGAGAGAGATCCAATAAGAGGACTGGGGTGGGAGACTAAGGTGGGAATATGGGAAAGTGACCAGATCTGGGTATGGGAAGAGTTGGAGTTTCTTCTTTTATTTTCACTTTTGTGAGCTTTTTGGTCAGGCAGTTGAGACATGGAGTAGGGGCTGCAACACAGAAACTCACTCTTGGCGAGGACCCCGACTGCCTTATCTGATGGCCACAGACTCCTCCCAGATGCTTGTGAGTGGGTTTGGATAACCCACAGGCACGAGTCGGACTGCCTCTTGGTTCTGGAGTGACTCCCAACAAATCACAGGCCCAGACTTCCGGTAGGGGGGTTTGTCTTGAGCCTAGTGCTGTGCCCCTTTAGTTAGATTCAACTTTTAATTCAGTACCCCTTTGCCTGGCCAAGATAGATTCTGCTCTCTGTTTTGCTGACACCCTTTTCTCAGAGGACACAGGAAAGCACTCCGGGGGAACTGCTGCCAAGCAGCACTGGCCGCAGGTGGGGCTTCTCACCCAGGACCCGACCTTCTCTCCTCCTGGCGGGGACAAGCACTGGGGCAGGTGAGTGTCATGGGGAAGCTTCTCACGTTCTTCTTCCTTTGGGGTGTGTTGCATGAGCCCTGTTTATTGCATGAGCCCTGTTTGTGTCAGACAGCAGGAGACCCTGCCTGTTTTGATGGCTCTCCATCCTGCTGTTGACTTCCCAGATGGCCCCATCACTGGATTTCCTCTTTCTTTTGCAATACACCGTCACAGTTGGTTGGGTCAAATCCTGAAAAGTCTCATGATCCTGATGTTGGCCTGCCTATATTTGCAGAAGAAAGATCTGGCTGTATTCTGTGACCGAAAGCACAGTCTGGAAGAGAAACCAAAGGAAGAGACAGACAGACAGACAGACAGACACTGTAAAGGCTTAATGTCCAGGTGGAACACATGGAATTGCCTTCTGCTGACTTAGACTGTTGGTCTAACAAAGTCATGGCTGCAGCTCTTCAAAGTGTGCCAGGCAGAGGTCTTTCCCATCACCTGCAACCTGATCCTTTCAACTGGAGATGCTAGGGGTTAATTCTGGGACCTTCTGCAGGCCAAGCACACACACTCAACCCCTGAGCCACAGCCTTCCCTCCACCCCAACAGATGACCCACATCATTCCTATTACTGTGTTATCCCTATTTATAGGTGTTCTGGGACCCTGATCTACATCTGATAGCATTCAAACTTGCTGTGAAAAAATGTTATATGCAGAAAAATAGCCTGTGCTTGGGTGTGCCTGCAAAAGAGGTAGTCAGGTCATCAGTGAAAGCTCCACAGAGTTTACTAATCTAGAAAGTGAACATGAGGCAAGGAAAAGACCAAAATACAACCAAAAGTCACTACCCAAAGCTTGGTGGAACTGGCCCAGTGAGCACTGGGAGGAGATTTGTTCTCTGTGGGGTCATCAGTCCAGTTGAAAAGATCACCACAGACTACTCAGTGTAAGCAGACTTTTCTGTTTTCGATTTGAAATCCCAAATAGCCCTGATCCAGGTTATCCTGTCTATGTGAAAGCAGTACAAGGCAGGAATACCGTCAGCAGCAACACTTTTAACAGATGATCTCATTTATGGCTTCTCATTCTGCTCGGAGTCGATTGGCAAAGCTGCTCCTTTCCTCCGTCTCAGGGGAGCTCTGTTTGAGCAAGCACTCCCCTCTGGAGGACACATCTGGCTGCAGCCCAAATCCTGAAGGGGCTTAAGTGTTTGCAGCATATTCTTTAGACTTCAGGGCTGCCAAATTTCCAGCTGGCCTTGTCTGGCCAGAAAATTCTACAGAGTAAGTCCAGATGGAACAGCAGATTCTGTGGGACCATTTCAGTGCTCCACATTTCCCCAAATGCATCACTGGCAAACAGAACAACGTTTGAGCCTGGTGGCACTTTTAAGACCAACAGAGTTTAATTTTGGGCGTAAGCTTTTGGGTGCATGCCCACAAAGTGCCCAGAATTTAACTGCGTTGGTCTTCAAGGTGCCACCGGACTCAAACTTGGTTCTATTGCTTCAGACCAACATGGTGACCACCCACCCGAATCACGGGCAAACAGGGACTTGACTTCAACACTTCAACAAGATTGTGAGATTTTTTTGTCAGCACTAGAAACTGCTTCTCTGCAATCCACCCCAAAAACCTTTAAGGATCCTTCCTCTAAATATATGTTCAGGGCGATGAGGCATGAGCAGTAGTTTAACCAGCATTGTGAAAGAGTCAGACAGCCCCGAGGTCTTCTGGCTCACAGGGAGGAGGGGGCATCCCCCAGCCTTCCTCTGGTCACCACTTTAGAGGCCGCCGGTTTCCTAGCAGCCTGGGGGCCAAACGAGGCCGCTTTCAGGGAGATCCTGCAATTTTAAAAAATGCATGAGGGAGACAAGTTGGGGGAGCCACAGTGGCTCCCCCACCCCTTTTCTGGATCTAAACACCCCCTTCTCCTAAAAATGCCATTTGCCATATGAGGGCGATGAGTGTTATGTGTGTGTGGGGGGACATACAGGTGCCGTAAAAGTACTGTAGCAGCTCTTGATAAATACATTTTAAAAAACTGTTCCACGACCACATTAAAGTTGAAGAAGGATTTAAAACAAATTAAGTGTCAATGGCATAACTGATTAATGGGCTGAGCTCTCTGCACATCCCCAGGTGGAGACAGAGCCCTGTCTGGGTGGGACAGAGAGGGAGGGAGGCCTGGACTGTGGGGTTCAGTGCAGCCTACACTGGACGACTCCGATGGATGTCTCTGGACTAGAGCACTGCAAAAGTTATTTCTTTTTCTTTTTCAAATACAAGCAAATATCCTGGGATGTCACTGTCTACAACACAGAAAACAACCTCTCAGATAATAGTGCTTCTATGATGCCCTTTGCTCCTGATGTTTGCCAGTATATATTTCCTGAGCAAGGCCACTGCAGTTCTGGGGCTCGTGGCTATCAAATGCCTTATTTCCAGTCTCCAAACCCAACAGTGCAAATAACTTTATTCATTAATTTATTCATCAAACCATTTGTACTCCAACTTTCTTATTGGCTCAAGGCATCTTTTCCTAGTTTGTATCAGCTGGAGAAGATTCTTGAGAGTCCCTTGGACTGCAAGGAGATCAAATCAGTAAATCCTAAAGGAAATCAACTCTGACTGTTCCCTAGAAGGTCAGTGAAGAGTACTGGACTCAGGAGACCAAGAACGGTGAAATCATGAAGCCTTTATTGAGTGATTCAGCATGCCCAGTAGATGGTCAGAACAAGCATGCTTCCAGGGCTCCAGGGCCCTCCTTATATGCTGGCTGGAGCCACACCTCAGGCCGCACCCAAAAGACCTGATAGGGGCTTAACATATGCTCATGTTTGTCATAGGTTCCCTGGAGGAGCCTTTGATTGCATTGGCTCTCCAGGGAGAACCTAGGTCCCACACTGGTGGAGGCTTTGAATCCGGATGTCTATTGTTCCTCCAGATTCAAGCTCCCCTCTCTGCCTGACCATGTGCTCTGGCCATGCGGCGGGCGCCATTACCTGGAAGCACATGGCAGGCTGGTTGCTACACAGAGCATACTACATTACAGTCAGATACTGAAACTGAAGCTCAAAGACTTTGGCCACCAAATGAGAAGGGGGCACTCACTGGAGAAGACCAAGGCCCAATCTGCATCTGGTATGTAAAGCTGTTCTGAGCTGCTATGGTGCTGGCTTCCCATTTGGCTCAGTATAAAGCTCTCCTCTGTCTGCATCAAGATGCAAGTTGTTTAGGGAGAGTGCACGTGAGGGGGGGGGGAGTGGCCTCCCAGGGGCGCTGGCAGGGCACTGCACTGCGCTGTGGGGAGGAAACAGCACCCACAACCCCCCCCCCCCCGCAGAAAGTAAAGGGGGTGACCTGGTGGAGGGGGGGCCCAGGAAAGACAGAATGAACTGGGTAAAAGACACGAAACATCCGGCAGTTGCCAGGCAGGGCATGCTGGGGGCTGCCCCAGGAAATAACAAATGGTTCAGGGGTGGGCATGCTTCCAACCCACCTCCCAATATGATCACATAAAAATGTTCCCTGGCTGCTTTTAAATGCAGACAACTGGATTTTCAGCTAACTTGTTCCTGCTTTTTGCTCACAGCGGCTCGAGGGTGAGCAATCGTACCACCTTAAAACTAAATCCAGATAAGGCGGTGGGATGCTGTAGTGGCCTTGGAGTCACCACTAAATGGCCATAAAATGATGCAGACAGCTGATGCTGAGATGAAACAATAGGAGAGTGAATGCGGCATGAGATGCAAACAGAAATTTGTGAGATGATGTGGGATCATTGGCACAACAGTGGGAAAGCCCAATGCAGATTGGACCATGCTGGAAAAGATGGAAGGTCAAAGAAGGGGACGGCAAAGGATGAGAAGGCTAGACAGTGTTATTGATGCAACAAGCATGAAGTTGAGCAGGCTCCAGAGAGCAGTGGAGGACAGGAGGGCCTGGTGTGATGTGGTCCATGGGGTTGCGAAGAGTCAGACTCGACTATGCAACTGAACAACAACAAATCAGCTTCTTTCAGAGGATGGTGTGATTGCTGAAACTTGAAATTATTTGAATCAGTTTACACTACATTCTGGCTTAGATTTAATAGGGCAGGAAAACAGCTGAACCTCATGTGTGGACTTCAGAGCGCTGATTCAGGAGACCACTCCCTGAAAGTTACTCTTTTATCCACCTCTGACCAAGTGACCATCAGATATGGGCTGGAGGACATATATGATCTCTCCAAGCACTCACTTAAGAAGAAAATGTATATGAGCTCTGAAGTTCGTGTCAAAGGCCTTTCCAGTCTGGAGTCTTTTATACCCATTTTCAGTTTTGCTTAAGGACATAATGAATAGCAGCCTTGTTTTTCCTGAGGATTAATGTTTCAGACCCTTCCCCATCTCCTCAAAAAGTGTCCTCTTGTTCAACCCCCTCACATGTCTTCAAGCAGAATTCAGTTTTCCATGGGTGACACCACAGGACAAACAGTGGAGTTAGCAATTATCTCACCACGACTGTCTTCTGGAAACCAACTCCCAGTGGAAGCCCCCCCCCCCCCGTTAGTGCATGCAGGGGGCTTTCCTTTGCTCATATCCTGTAGGAAATTCCCTCTCCTTATGAGCTCTGCCAAAAGCAGCAAAGGAGTTTCATTCCTGATGCCTGACGAACATCTCAGGGGACTGAGCCAGCAGCCTTCAGAAATGGCTATGCCCGGCCCCCTCCTCATTCAGAGAAGTTTGTGTAATGTGTGCTTTCAATGCTGTGAAAAGTTGGGTTACTTATAAACTTCCTTTGGATTGCAGAATTTGATTATTTGCAAACTGCCCTTATCTGACAATACTGAAAGATGCTACAGGCTGCTATCCTTCAGCTTATTCCAAAAACTGTGTGGTGTGTAGAGGGTGGTGTGTTCAGCAACGAGAGAAAGAGATTTCCCAGTCTACCTTTCTGCAGAGTGGATAATTGGCAGAGATAATTTGGGGAGGGAAATCCAGGCAGGCCAGAGATCACAAGCTCTTTGCCTTGCAGCTGGACCTCTTGAATACGAGAGCACACTCAGCCTGCATTTACAGAAGAGGAATGTACACACCGGTTGATTATGTCCATTGAAATGAATGAGTAAGAAGGACTGAGGCAGTGGAGTTGTCATTTATGGAGTAAATAAACGGGTAATACTTGGCTAAGAAAGCAGTAAAGGTTCTTTTCCTCTTTCACAAATAACAACCCAGCCCTATACTGAGCAGCTCCATACAGTCTCTGGCTTTCAAAATGTTACATCCCCCCTACATGCATATTTTGCATGTAAAAAATGAGAAGTTTCAGAACTGCAGATCGGAATGTGCCGGCAAGTTGAAGGTGACTTATGGCAACTCCTTGTGGTGTTTTCCAAGGCAAGAAGTGAGCAGAGATGGTTTGTGCCCTTGCCTGCCTCTGCTTAGCGATCCTGGACTTACTTCTTGGGTGGTTTCCCATCCAAGTACTAACAGGGGCTGACCCTGTTTAGCTTATGAGACCTGATGAGATCGGGTAGCTTGGGCCATCCAGGCCATCCATTTATTATTCTTTTATTTGGAAAATCTGTATGCTGCCTCTCTAGAATCTTTTCAAGGAGCCTCACAACTATTTGCTCACAACCTGCTATTTTTGGCCACTGTGTGATCTAAAAATTATGAACTGATGCCTGGAGGCAGTTGTGTGATGGACGAGACCTACTAAACTGAAGCTGGGAAGACAGAAGTGCTACTGATGGGTGGAAGGACTGATCTGGAAAACAGGGTTGCACTTGCCTGCGACCGCAGTTCATTGAGTGGTCCCCTGTGCAGTCACACATGGATGTCTTGGTTCAGGTGGAATTTAGAGATCACAAACGTAGGACTACTCTGGTGCTGAAGATTTTTAAGACTGGGGAGAGGGTCGCATTGGAGCGCTTGGAGTTTGCTGACCTTCTGGCTGAGGTTATGGCAACAAGGAATATTGTTTTCATGGCAAGGAAATGTAGAGGGCAAGTGGCTATGGGTTCGAATGCCTAAGAGTTTGGACAGCACAAGGGACAAGCTCTGTTGGGGAATTAAAATGTGGAATGCACTGCCAGAGGATGTAGTAATGGCCGCAGGAATAAATAGGTTTCAAAGGGAATAAGATCAGTATTCCCTCTAAGCTGAATTAGTGTGAGCTAGCTCACAGTTTTTTAGCCTACAGCTCACACATTTTTGTCTCAGCTCAGGAAGGGTGGCTCCAGAGCAAACTGATTTATGCAGTAGCCAAATCACTTGTTCACAGCCTTAATGCCAGTAGCTCACAAAGTAGAATTTTTGCTCACAAAACTCCACAGCTTAGAGGGAGCATTGGTTGAGATGGATTCATGGAGGAGAAATCCATCCATGGCTACTAGCCATGGTAGCGGAGGGGAACCTCCACATTCCGAGGCACTAATCTTCTGAATTCTATAGCCATAAAGCAACCTTAGGGGAAGACCTTGACCTCTGCGCCACGTTACTGGCCCTCCAGAGGAACTGGTTGGCCACTGTGTGAGACAGGATGATGGACTGGATGGGCCATTGATCTGATCCAGCAGGGTTCTTCTGATGTTCTTCTCAGAAGAAGACCTCAGCCTCTCTGCCATGTTGTTGACCCTCCAAAGGAACTGATTGGCCACTGTGTGAGACAGGATGCTGGACTAGATGGACCACTGGTCTGATCCAGCAGGGCTCTTCTGATGTTCTTAACTAAAGGCTGAACCAGAGGAAATTGATTTAATAACCTTTTAAATATAGTCTGGGGCCCCTTTGATCAAATACCGATTTTCCATCAGTGTGGGTATGGACGGAAGCAGGCGATGGCCTTACAGATGGAAGTTATGTTCCACTGAAAGGTATTTTGAAGGAACCTCAGCATGACATAATTAATTATGTTTCTCCCTTGTCTCCATCATAAGAATAGTTTGAGAAAACATTTTCTTCCTTTTCTTTTATCTTCTTCAACTACACCTTCACTCAAGGAAAGAAACATCTTCTGAGCAAAATGTTTTTATACAACATCTAAAACATTGTTATTCATGATAGAACTTTTTTATCATTTATCTGTAATCAAATACCCCTTTTGCCTGGTAAAATTAGCTTTTCATACATTTTATCGGAACCCGGATCTATCTTGTATTGTCATTTCCATATAAAATGTTTCCCACAACCCAACAAAAATGAACCCACATAGCACAGCCAGCAGACAGCACTGTAGCTGGCAAAAGGGGTTTATGTCGCCATCTGTACTGGTTAACATATTGGTGCACTGTGACAATGTTATGCTGATTGTATTTTAATTGCTTTTAAGGTTGTAAATCACCCAGAGTCCCCTTGCAGGGTTGGGTGATTAATAAATTTAAATAAATAAATATATAAATAAGAGTAATATATATCATTGCCTTGAAAACTGGAGGTGCTGGTGTCCTTCACAAATGCACCTTCAGGTTCCCGAGGCAAGGGATTTTGGGGCCTGTACTTGAATGGGCACAAACCACCTGGGCAATCCTTCAGGCAGTGAGGGAGACGGTGGCCCCTTCTGCACTGACAACTTGCTCCAGAGGATCCGAGGAGTCAAGCCTTAAGGGCTGACTTCACAGTCACACACATTCCCTCTGCACTGGTCCCCCGCATTTATTTATTTGTGTCTTCTGTATGTATTCTGCATCTACAAACAAAACCCCCATTTTTTTGAGCTAACTGGCTGCCAACCAAAGTTCCCTCTAAGCTGAGTTAGTGTGAGCTAGCTCACAGTTTTTTTTAGCCTCTGGCACACACCTTTTTGTCTCAGCTCAGGAAGGAGGGCTCCAGAACAAACTAATTTATGCAGTAGCCAAATTGCTCGCTCACAGCTTTAATGCCAGTAGCTCACAAAGTAGAATTTTTGCTCACAGGACTCCACAGCTTAGAGGGAGCATTGCTGCCAACCCCTCCCTCCTGCTGTGATTCTGCAAAAAGAAAATGGAGGGAGGGGGAAATACAGACCTACACATGCAAGACTGACACATTTGGGAGCAGGGAATCCCCTAGTCCTTTATACTTACTGATTCCTTCTTGTGCTGTCTCTGGCTTTTTAAAAGTTTGCCTGAGCAGGAGGACACGTCCTCTTTTTTCTTAGGAGACGGAGGGAAAGAAAACAGAATGGGGAGAGAGCATCAGTCTAAAGAGAGAGGGGCAGTGGGCAGCACTTAAATACCCACAGAAACAATTCTACTTCAGAAAGGATTAGCCATTTGAAAGTGGATGAGAACAACGAATCTCAGCAAGAGGAGTTTGGGTAGCTGCAGGGCAACAGTGTACTGGAAGTGGTCTGAATGCAGATTCCTGTAAAACAAATGCAGAAACAAGAGACAGCCCCAACACAAACTGGAAATGAAAGTGGGAGGGAATGCAGAACAGAAGAATAGGATGTGCTCAGAGACCGAGACAAAATACGGGTCTAGAAAGGGCCAGTACATGAGTCTTAGTTTTTATTGAGCGTATAAAAACAGCAGAAAGAAAAGTTGGAGAATATAGGTAGGCTGAAAGAGCAACGTAAAGTGCTACGTCTGGGGAATCCCTGAGCTCTAAGTCAGTGATGGTGAACCTTTTAGAGACCGAGTGCCCAAACTGCAACCCAAAACCCACTTATTTATCACAAAGTGCCAACACAGCAATTTAACCTGAATACTGAGGTTTTTGTTTTAGAAAAAACAGCTCATACATTAACATCTTTTGTCTTAAAAGAAAAACAATAACAGAGCTTTCAATGATACAAACAACTTTTTATTGAAAGGTAAAAGTTTGCATTTGGCATGCTTTTGAACAATTAATGTGATTTTTGCTGTCCAATCTTGCAAACTCTGTGCTGGGACGATGCTGTGCGTGCCCACAGAGAGGGCTCTGAGTGCCACCTCTGGCACGCGTGCCATAGGTTTGCCACCACTGCTCTAAGTGATAAGATAGGACGTCAGACTAGCACTGAGGAAGTAAGCAAGGAACAAGCAAATCTGATGATTCCTAGTGGACGCTGTCCAAGTTACACCAGAATTCCTTCCTCAGAGTAGTCAAAGTCAGAACTACCCTTGGTGTTGTACGTTATACAGTGTCTCCAGAAAGAGAAAGGGAAAGGGGGTTTGTGGGAGGATGAGGATTGAGGTTTCTGTCTGAGCTGCACTCAGAGCAGAGAAGGGGATGTGAGACGTCTGGGGCTCAGTGAGGCCAGGACCAGGGAGGGAAGCTGAAAGCAGAGCAGAGCGTTCCATCTGTTGCCTGCTCCAGCAGTCTCAGTGTAGTTGGAGAAGTTGCAAAGTAGAGAAGGGGTCCAGACAGAAAGAAAAGATCTCTGTTCTATGATTTTTAGGGAAGGAATAACCCCAAAGGAGGGGACTGAACCTTTACACCACTAATCCTCAGTTTGTGGTGGCACAGGAACAAGTTGGGAGGGAGAACTGAAGTTGTGATGCCATCTTTATACATTTTTTTCCTGGTCATTTTCTACTGGAGCCATTCAATATTACCGTTGGCTGCACATCTGGCTCCTGACTGTCATAGGGCCAAATTTCAGAATTATGTCTGTGACTCCAGGAATTCTGGGATGTGTTGTGATAGGACAAATATTAGAATCCTTGTTCTTACTGGGGGGGGGGGGGGAGTCAGAATCGTGGCTCCCATTGGTGGGTTCAAATTTCTGTTTGTGCAAGATGCAGGTAGAAAGAAGGTACAAATAAAGGTGAGATGGAGCTGGGTGGGATGGCTGGATTACTTGCGTGACAATTGACTCGAGTAACAGGCATGGCTAAGGGATGGGTTGATGGCTGAGGCCTATTGCAGATTTTATCCTTAAATCGCTGTGTAGGATATTCTGATACAGTAAGCCTAAGAGTTTGCATTGTGTTCTTGTGTAAATCGGCAAACATGCATTTCCCCCTACTATTCTCACAACCTTACCTTGAAGGGTAATTTATGAAGAAATGGCTTTATGCCCAGAATAAATCCCAGAACAAGAGTAACGCAGCTTGCAACTATTATTCTTTGACATGCTTAGAGGTATCTTAAATCATGCCTTTCGAAGGCATGAATCAGAAAGTCTGATAAACACACGTGTTGGCCTATATAATAGATTCTATATAAACTGGGCACCCCTTGGAACTCCTGAATCCCTCGTATTTGGAATTCAGTGAAATCTGCTTTCCTCCATATTGGCAAAGCATTGGGTAAGAAACTTTAAAACTTGAACATTTTCTTAAACTCAACTTAGAAGAGGATCTACTTCTATGGAGTGTGCCAATGTTCTGTTTCTCTGTAGGGTTATCAGATTATTTTTAAATAAAAGTTTTAATTAACACATTGATTGCTTATTGGCTGGGAAATACTTAGCTTCACTTTGAATCTGCAACAAACCAATAACCTCAATCTCTCCCTTAGAGACTGAGGGCTGTTGCCCTGAGAAGACTGCATGTTTTAAGGGAGTGTTCAGTCACCAAGCAGCACGGTGACTTAGTGGTTAATGCCCAGCTTCAGTTCAGTCAAAGAGGTCTTACTCTCCATGCAGCTATTTAAAGGGATCCCCCCTCACATGTGGGTCCAAGTGACCACCGCAGCCATACTCTTTACCAAATTTTCAGAAAGGAGTCTGCTCTGGAAGGCCGAGCCCTTGGATGACCATGAATGCCAATTAAATCATTGTCTGGATGTTGATGAGTCCTCAGGAAGCCACAGAACAATGCCACAGTCAGCAATCCAACCCCGCCCCCCCCCCCCCCCCCCCCCCCAGAACCTGGCTAACTTATTTGGAAAACTTCTGTGCTGCCTCTCCAGGGAACCTGCCTAAGGTTGAAGCATGGATAGCATGTAGCCTGGTCTTAATTTCTCAGGTTCAATATCAAACCTTTGCCTCCCCACAGTCACAGAAAGTGCAACACCCAGGAAATCATGGGGGATGTGGGGGGGGTGTCCCTGTCTCAATGTGCTTCCTGGCCCGGGGGCGCCCATAGGGTCTCAACATCTGTAATTTGTGTTTAAGAGAATTCTTCCCTCCAGCAGCAATACCAGTGAGATGAGGGGAAGCACTTAGGATATTGGTGGTGACCTGAGAACCTTGTACATCATTGCGTTAAGCCTCCTCGTGGCCTGCAGTCGTAGGCCTGCAGGAGGTAGGATGGGAAACAAGGCAAAGTCCCTAGAGCAGCTGTGGAGTGATGCGGCTGGAAGATGGGAGGTTGTGGACAGGAGGTGGATGTTTCAGGGATTGGTAGAGTTGGCTTTGGGGACTAGCATATCTGTTCATTTGTTTAACTGGTTATTGTGCTGAAATCTGCATTTTCTCTTGTCTATTCCACTGGTGAACAGACAGTGACTGTGCTGGTTTCTCTCCCCCCCCAGGACAGACAGACAGACAGACAGGCTTACTCATCAGTTAGTCACCAGCTATTTTCTCTCAGGGATGGTGAGTTCAAACATACTTCTGAAAACTGACCCAGTGAAGCAGCTGTAAAATATCTCGAGTAAAAAAAATGTGGTTTGAAGTCTAGGTATTTTAACTCGTAGTTTGAGTGAAAAAGGAGGATACATTAACACCCTCTAAAGAGAAACACATATGGACAGCCTGGTCCATGACATCACAGGAGCTGACACGGTGTTCTTATAGAGAGGAATTATCACAGATGCTACAGAAATACTTTCATGAAGTACTCCCTTGGATCTCAAACTACCTTTATGAGACAACAGTCTGAATCTCACAAAGTGCTTAGTTTCTGAATGTAATGACCATGTTTTATATGATTATTACTAGTCTATTGGCCTCTCCATAGTCTGTTATCTATTCGCAGAGTTGAAGATTCGTCCAAAGACACTCTGCCTAGATGCTCATACGCATATGTGACGGATTGCACAGAAAAAAATGCTGCTTGTGTCAGAGAGTCAGGGAGTTCATGAGTTAATCTTCCCTGGAGAGAATAGCTTATGAGACTGGCTGCTCTACTCGCTCTCTGATTGGCCAGCATCAGCTGAGAGAGGAAATAAAATAGCTGATCTGAGGGGGAAAGAGGTCTTCTGCAATTTGGTCTTTCTAATGTCTGAATCGTTACCCAGAGGGTTTGGCTTCTGAGGGAAGAGACATTTGGGAGTCAGTATTTTCTGACAGTGAATAGTCAGAAAAGTACTTCCACAAAAAGAAGAAGAGAAACTCCAGTGTCTTAGAGATATTAAAATCAGTCTGAGGGAGAACTTTAGTTTCTCAGTCAGAAAAGCTACAGAACAGCCTTATACAGACAAAGGATACTGGATAAGGATTTGACAGAAGGTCTGGGTGGTTAGAAAGAGAACTCCCACGCAAGCCAAATAGTAAAAGGAGTTATTACTTCTTAGGAACAAGGAGAATAACTTCCAGCAGTGAAAGGGGTTGGGAAGAGAACCCTGGTCTGTGATAAAAGGGAGAAGTTTAGACACCTCAGGAGTTAGTGAAAAACTGTAATGTCTAAAGGAAATCCTAGAACTCTGAAGGAAGAAATCTAGGAACTTTAAGCAAACACTGTCCTCAAGAAGAAACATTAGTAAGAACTGTGTTAGTTCTGAAATATACTAAACAAAGTACCTCTCAAAGAAAGAACCAGGAAGCCTTGAAACAGAACTACAAACTTCAGTGTTCTAAAAATTCAAGTATGTATATATCAGAAAGTTTTTACCTCAGCAATCTTAAAACCTTGAATACCCCTAGTATACATATGTTCCCTGCCTGTTTAATACAATCTTTATTCTGTTTTTGAAGGTTAATCTGTCTCAGGTGCCATTTCAGCTCCTGTCTTTCCCTCAAGTTCCTTTACTGGGTCTAAAGCCTAAACCAATATCTCAACAAAGGATAAACAGTTTAAAGTTTATATCCATGGAGAAGATATACATAATACTGTAGGGCAACTCAGTCACTGAGGGGAACTGAAGATTTGGTGGGAAAAATCTGCCTAACAGTTGAGGAAACACCGGGGGAGGGGGAGGTCGGTCATAGCATACAAGTGTTCTTTTGGCACTGGACTGACAAGCAACTGTCTTCCAGACCAAAATGGCTCCACAGTTCAGCCTGAAGAATCAGATATAGAAATATCCATTCAAACACAACTTTTGTATGTGAATCCATTAAACACGTGTATTTACATATTCTATACACGTTGCATACAAAATCCAAGAGATCCAACATCAAGTAATTGCTTACCATTTGAAAACATTTGTCTTTTGCTTACAAAGATATGGGCTGATTTTGCACTGGCTAGTTGCCTCTTGTTCTCTTGTTCTCTCCGGAATTTCCCCTCCCAGTTTCCTCCGGAGTATTTTCTTCATTTTCCCACTTGGAACCTCAGCCCTATCAATATAGCGTGATGAAGGCTTTTCTCCAAAAAAATTTAGAAACTCCCAGCTTTGATGAAAGGCGGGTGAGTGGGCATGTTTTCATTTTGGGTTCTCCCCCGGAGCAAACAGGAAAATCCTCTAAAAACAGGATTTGTTTGCTCCAGGGAAACTCTGGTGCAGCAGGGCGATACTCCAGAGCAAAATGTGAACCCGGAGCAACTGGTGTGAAATCGACCAGAAGCTCCGGTGCAAGCATGGGGGCAAACCTGGGGCAAACGCTAGTGTGAAATCGGCCACAGTCTGAGCTTGTCAAAAGCCCAAGTATCGTTAAACACTCCTTCTGGACAGAAGACAGGCTCCTTTCCCCAGGGATGAACTTCATGCTCAGATAGGCTATTGAGTGTTTGGTTCCTTGATGCTCTCAAAGCAATACCACTTCTACGCCTGTGTTTGTTGCATCAGTAGTCACATACAAATACTTATTATCTGGGGCCTTCAGTATTGACCATGAAACTAAAGCTTCAGTGGATGGAAGGGTCCAACACCTACTGTTTGGCATAGTTTTCTTGGTGAAAGCATGGAGGTAATAACTTAGCAATAGTACCCAAAAGCAACAGTACCCAACTTGGGTGCAAATCCATGGTGCACCTGGCCAAATGCAGGAAAACCTGACCTGTTTCTTGGTTTAAGGGAGTTTTTCCATCTTGTTCCATTTAGGTAGGAAAAATCAAATGCTTAATTATAGGATGGACAAGAATTGTCTTGGCAGTAGTATGTGCAAAAAGGATCTAAGGGTCTTAGTAGACCATACACTGAACGTGAGTCAAGCAGTGTGATGCGGTAGCTAAAAAGGCAAATGCAATTTTGGGCTGTATCAACAGAAGTATAGTGTGTCCAGATTACACAAAATGATGGTGTCGCTTTACTCTGCTCTGGTTAGACCTCACCAAGAGTATCATGTTCAGTTTGGGGCACCACAATTTAAGAAGGATGTAGACAAGCTAGAACGTTTCCATAGAAGGGAGGACAACGAAGATGGTGAAAGGTCTGGAGACCATGTTGTACGAGGAAAGGTGGAAGGAGCTGGGTATGTTTAACCTGGAGAGGAGACGACTGAGAAGTTATATGATTACCATGTTCAAGCACTTGAAGGGCTATCATACAGAGGATGGTACGGATTTGTTTTCTGTTGCCCCAGAAGGTCGGACCAGAACCAACAGATTGAAATTAAATTAGAAAAGTTTTTGGCTAAACCTTAGGAAGAGCTCCCTGACAGTTAGAGCGGTTCCTCAGTGGAGCCGGTTCTTCGGGAGGTGGTGGGCTCTCCTCCTTTGGAGGTTTTCGGACACATGCTAGATGGCCATCTGACAGCAATGCTGATTCTGTGAACTCAGGCAGATCACAAGAGGGAGGGCAGGAAGGGTTGCCTCAGTGCTCAGTTCTTGTGGCCCTTTCTTACATTCCCATGGAAATGCTGATTGCCACTTTGGTGTCAGGAAGCAATTCTTCTCCAAACTGGTTTGACTGGAGGTTTTTGGTCATCTTCTGGGTGTGGAACAGTGGTCACTGGGTGCGTGTGCAGGATATTTATGAATTTCCTGCATTGTGCAGGGGTTTGGAATAGATGACCGTGGACAGCTTCAAGAGGGAAAGATAAACATATGGAGCAGAGGTCCATCAGTGGCTATTAGCCACAAAGTATAGATAGGAACTCTCAGTCTGGGGCAAGTGGTGCTCTGTATTCTTGGTGCTTTCGGGGGGGGGGACAGTGGGAGGGCTTCTAGTGTCCTGGCCCCACTGCTGGACCTCCTGAGGGCACCTGATGTTTTTGGCCACTGTGTGACAGAGTGTTGGACTGGATGGGCCATTGGCCTGATCCAACATTGGCTTCTCTTGTGTTCTTATGATAAGAACACCTTGTGGATACTTCCTGAGAAGCAAGCAAATCAGACTCAACCTGTAAAGTCAGCAAAACTCCATGGAACTATATCCAGGACATTTAAGAATGCATACAGGCACCCTGTGAAACACCTGGGCACACATGGTTGCCAGGTAACACAAGATAACCTACAGTCCCACCAAAAATACCCAGATCTTGCAAGGGGAAAAACAGCTGCTGGTGAAAATACTTAAGCATTCAGGGAAATAAAATCCTATCTTGGGAATACCTCGTGGAAACCTCTTTTATACAAACATATGCATATTTCTGTTTTTACAAAACAAAACACTGAGTCCAGGGACACCTTTCAAGACCAACAAATTTTAATTCTGGGTATAAACTTTCATGTGCACATGAAAGCTTCTCCCTAGAATTAAACTTTGTTGATCTCAAAGTGCCCTAGACTCTGACTTTGTTTTGTTGTTTCAGACCTACGTGGTGACCCACCTGTTTTTACAAAGGTAGCCATGCAAACTCCAACTGACTTTGCTTGCAATACCTTCTTCTTGTGAACCTCAGCTGCTCACACAAGGGCCTTGACCAGCTGCTTGGAATTGAAAATGATTGGCGTTTTGTGTAATTTTGTCTTTCCGCCATGGCAACATCCAGCATGGCAGCTAGATGCCCAGGTACTGATGCCTGGCCAGGCACACTTTGCAGCCAGCTCCATGAGAGAGGGGGCATCTGCCCCTTCTGCACCTGCGCAGCTGATGGCATTCGTCCTACGGAACACACGGAATGGAACCACATGACCTTTTCCCGGTGGCAGTGCAGGAATGCAGAAATATTTTATGATCAAACACACTCGGGCATCGGTAGACAGGCCAAACAAGCTAGGCTGGACTATTACCGGGAGAAGCCACCCACCCCCCTCGACAGCCCCCCCCCCCCCCGCAGCACAGAGAGACAAAGCCAGGATTTGAATAGTATTAGGTATGGTAGCATTTATCAGTATTAGGAATAGTCACTGTTTTTCTAAACACTAATAATAACCATAATATAATATCTGTATGCTTAATAGATTGGTGCTGCATTAAAACATACACTATACATTAACACAAAATAGACAGGCTGTGAGTAGTTTTGGAAAACCAGATCAATCAACTAGTGTAATGATCTGCAGAATGATTGTAAATGCAGGGCTATCCTTTGGGGTGCTAAAATGTCTTGACTTTCTATTTCTATTTAAAATCCAGATTAAATTCTCTGGAAACAGAAGGAAACTGCACATTTATCATATCCACATTTTATATCTCACTGTGACCTGCGGCATTCATCTGATGAGAAACACAGACAGGAGGTGTCAGCCCCCGGAAATCAACATTCCAAATAACTGGAAACAGATATCTGAAGGGAAAAGGAGATGTAGAGAAAACAGAAGGGGAAATGTGAGGCAAAAATGTAGAGGCCTGTGGCAAACTCAGAAAACAGATGTGCTCTAGGAACCCTCTGTAGGGAATACCTGACTCAAGCTCAGACTTCACGTACGTCCTGCCAGTTGCAACACTGCACACACTAAAGAATGAGGTTGGAATGCATTGTTTGCACACACTGAATCCAAAATTTGAGTTGAGATAACCAAGTATTCATTCTAGTAATATTCTGACTGTTCCATGTTTGTGGAGACCACCTGACTTGGTTTGATGCTTGGCATTTCTCCCCTAGTCTCTTTGTTGGTCAGATGGCAACTTACAGAATAGATTATTAATAGACTATCTTCTCTCCCCTGAGCTTGGAGCTGGCTTAGTATATATGACCTTTCATGGCAAGCATTCAGTAAAAACAGATCACAGTTAAACAAGAGTTTTCGATGACTTCTAATGCTGATGCATGTATACAGATGATTCTGTGTACATTTGCCTGACTGCATCACCTCCTGGGGACTGTATTTGGCTAGGTACCACAGGCATGATTAAAGCGGTGGTGAACCCAGATGGTGTAATGACATGACTCAGCCATTCCTCGTGTATTTCTTCATTAAGCACAATACTGTTTTAAGGGACTGACCATCTTTTTTTGGGGAAAAAATCAGTTTTAAAGAAACCAACAAGAATTTCATAGAGAATAAGAAGTTAATACTGAAGAATTTCTGTGCATGCATCTACAAAATGATAAGAAAACCTAGTTTACCATTTGGACCTGAAGAAGTAGTCCTGGAGGAAACAGTACTTTTAATTATGATGACAATTAATTATTATGAATTCATAATACATCTGAGCATTAAAAGTTGGACAAATTCATACACCTATTATTATTAAGGGTACGTAGATTACAAAGACAGGGTGAACCAGGCGGCCAGCCAGTTCCCACAGCTCTACAGCTGATCATCACAATGTCGTATCAGGGCAGATTTTGCCCTCCCTGTTGCAGTGTTCTTAGGCCTAAAACCTAATCCATGGGGGATATGATGAGCAGTCGAGAAAGGTTTGCACTTCTTGGTGTTTTTGCTTTTTTCCAATTTTTCTTGATGTCTCCACAGACCAGGAATGCCAAGAATTCTTTGAAGTCCTCTAGGTTTTTTATTTTATTTATTTTTATTTTATTATTTCAATTTATACCCCGCCCTCCCCGCGAACATGTGAGGCCCCAAGATTCAGGGATCCCAGGAAAAATACATTTTACAAGTTGCAAAACAGAAAAAGATAATAGAAACACTTTCAAAATTTTCCCCTTGTGACAGCATTTTAAAAGTTCATTTATTTATTAAAACATTTCTTTCTTTCTTTAAACATTTATTTATTTATTAGATTTTTACCCCGCCCTCCCGGCCTTTCCTTGTGGTTCAAGGCAGCGTTATTTGTACATGCTGGGTTCAGTCTTAAGGTATTTTTCACTTCTTCTGCAAATTTTTGCTGCAACAGATCAGCATAAGTCCCTTCCTAGAATTACAGAACCTCAAGGAACAGAAACCTTCAAGGAGAGAGCTGGTGTGAGTGCTAAACTAGGGTACAGGAGACCCACGTTTGTTCGAATCCAAGCTCTCCAGGGCACAGAATCTGGGCCTGGCAGAATCTCTCAGCTTCACCAAGTTTTCAGATGGCATTAGGGGATTTTCCTGCTAATGTGGCCAGCTCTCCAGGGCACAGAGGCTGAGGCCTTCCCCAAGGACACTCTTCCAGGCCATGGAAACAAAAAGAGAGAGACGCTCCATTAGGAGAAGGGACGTGCTGATGCTGAGTTTCCCTCCCACCAAAATCAGTATCTGAAGAGAAATCAGACTGCTAAAGTATTATTGTAAAGTCTTACCCAATTGGGCATCAGTATTAAACATTTGTTTGCAGGAAAGGATAAGGTTTCCACAGGGCCATGAGCAAGGAGCAGCCTCTGCGGAACCAAAGAAACTGCTGATGTCGGCCACCCCTGCTTTCTCCGTTTGTCTTGGGTCACTTCTCTTTACAGGGAACCCTAGCCCTCTCTCTCTACAGAACAGGAGAGGCTCCAAGAACCCACTGAACTACTGGCAGACTGAGTCACCTATGCAACAAGACTGCTGCTTCCTTCAGAAACAAAAACATCACGATGGCTCACTGTGGCTTTTGTGGTTAGGGGTGGTGGCAGAATTTCCATTCGTGTCTATTTGATACACCACGTATCTAGCCATAAACCCCTGCAGGGTCAGTTTTGCAAGGACATATCTTGGTCAGAATCTATCTTTACAAGTCCATCTCTACAGGTCTGAGAGCGTAAGAGAAGATCAGCTATGCGCAAAGCAGATGGCCTCAAAGCCCAGAGTCAATACCTCAGTTGATCCCTACTAAAACGAATAGATATTGCAAAGGAGATTTTAAAAGATGGAACAGTAAAAAACATGTCCTGTGGTTCAGAAAGCAGAAATAAAATGGTCACAAAATAAGTGAGCTGAGAGCAACGGGGGTAACTGCAGTGCCAATTCAAGAAGTCTTTTTTGTATAGGGGGTGGATGTTGATGAAGGTTCCATCACATAGCCATGACTCCAGGAAGCTCACCTATAAAGCTACAGTTGTTGGATGGAGATGATGGAGCCCATCTTGACTCTGCAAGGCTGAAGCAGCAAGGACTTAGTTTATGTGTATCTGCTTGGAACAGACCAACCCAATGAGGCAGGCGTGCCACAGGAGGTACTTTGCCAGGCAGGCCACCCCCTCCAGCATCCACAGAAAGAACAAATCATGACCCCGAGGAAGAAGAAGAATAGGAAGAAGAAGAAGAAGAAGAAGAAGAGTTGGGTTTTATTCCTCACTCTTCATTACCTGAAGGAGTCTCAGAGTGGCCTTCCCTTCCACTCCCCACAACAGACACGCTGAGAGGCAGGTGGAGCTGAGGAGTGGGGAATCAAACCCGGTTTTGACCCTGGTCAAAAGTGCCCTTGGAGTAGGCCAGTCCGTTCGTCTAACGCCCAACTAGAACATCAGAGGTACTTTTGCTGGATCAGATCAGTGGGGTCCACCTAGTCTTTCCAGGAGTTCTGGCTTCCCAGGTATGGACCATGTGCCCGGGAGGCATTACATGCCAAACTGAAAGAGAGCGGTAACATTTAACTGTGAGACATTTCTGTCTCCCACAACTGGCCTTCCACTGGGAAGGGAAATGGTAGGCCACATTTTTTTTTTCATATCTGGTCACATCCAGCCTTTGTCATCCCCGACGGCCACCCCTGCTCCAGACCTTCAGTTTCCAATATTTGATGAAGTTCGTCAGTCATGGCCCTCCTCTTATACCCCAGGGTCCCTCAGTTTCATCCAAACAACGATTTCCAGGAACATCATATGGGGACTGCTGGGCTTCCGCACCCGTATTCTGCTTTTGGACGTGGGCGTGGCCGGTTCCCTTCAGAAATGACCCATTCTGCAAACAAACAAAGCAGGGAGGCAGATATAACTTGTCTGGAGCACTTCCTCTTGTCCTTTCTGAACTTTTAATTTATTGCTATTTCTTTGTGCCCTGCTTTTCCCCCCAATGGGTATGAAAGTCCCACTGCATCATTGGCCCGCCCTCCTCCTGGTGGGTCCGCTGAGGGGCTGGAGGATGTCGGTGACGTCTGGGCAGTGGGTGGGGTGCCCCACAAAGCTCCAGGGAAGGAGGCAAGGTCTGTGGTGGCGAGGTTAGTTCTGTAATGGTTTTGCTGGGAAAGAAGCCAGGAGCCCACTGAAGTTTTTTTAAAAAAATATTGCTCCACCAGGACTCACAGAGGAGAGGCCTCATTCCTCCACCCACTGCTTTCCCCTTCCAGGCTCTCTCCCTCCTCCTCTTCCCCGCATAGACACAGCATCCTTTCTCTACTCCATGCTCCAGCCCTTCCACCTTCTGTTGTGCTCTCTGAGAGCCAGCAGGGTGTAGTGGTTAAGTGTGTGGACTCTGACCCGGGAGAACCGGGTTCAATTCCCCACTCCTCCACTTGCAGCTGCTGGATGACCTTGGGCAAGCCGCAGTTCTGGCACAGCTGTTCCCTCAAGGACAGTAGTCTCAGAGCTCTCTCAGCCCCACCTACCTCCCAGGGTGTCTGCTGTGAGGGGTGGAAGGAGTTTGTAAGCTGCTCTGAGACTCCATGTGAAGGGCAGGGTATAAATCCAATCTCTTCTCTCTTCTTATCCAGCATTTTCTCTTCCATCCTTCTTTCCCTTGGCTTTGGAGCCCCCGTGACTGTACCATCAATAAACTTATGAGCTGATTTCACTGCAATGCGTCTCTGGACTCATTACTTTATAGTGACCCTTCCCCTTTTGCTGCTTCTTTCCCCTCTCTCCCCCTTTCTAGGGATGCCAGCCTCAAGGTGGGACCTGGGGATCCCCCGGAATTACAGCCAGTTCCCCTGGAGAGAATGGATGCTTTGGAGGGTGGTCTCTGTGGTATTGTACCCGAGAGAGGTTCCCTGCCCTCCCCAGGCTCCACCCCGAAATCACCAGGAGTTTCCCAACCTGGATCTGGCCACCCTACCTGCTTCATCCCCCACCAGCGGCCAGGGGGGACCTGGCAACCCAACCCCCCTCCCACCTGTCTCATTTTTGTTTCCCCAGACCCCTCAGCTCCCCCTTTCCCTCTAGCCACTCTCTCCACCATGGCTCCCATACCTTCTTCCTTTCTTCTACTTCCACAGAACACAGATTTTCCACTCCCACATGGGCAGACATCACCTTTTAAAATCTGTTTTTTCCCCACCTTTTTTTCAGTGCACCTGTGGACTCCTTCAGGTGTGTAGAAGCATTTTCCCTCTGCCAGCCCATCACCACGGTGCTATTTTTTAAAATCTACATAGTTTACTTGAGGGACAAATCCAAAATGAACCTGTTAGAGCCTCAGATGTTTGGCAAAGTAATCCAAAACCTCATGAATTAGGAGAGACTCTTGTGAAGATAGTCCTACACAAAAATAGCAGACTCCTTTGGTTCCGATCAGATCCAATCCCTTGTGTGTTCAATAGTCGGCATGAGATGCTGTCCTCGGAACTGAAAGGCCAGAATGAGGACATGAGAGGGACAATAGTGGCCTTTCTATCGTTTCACGGAAGGTTGCTGGTGCTCAAAGATGAGGAACTCAGAGGTTTTTGATATTGTTCATAAGGCTGACATAATTCTTCTGCAAAAAACCTGGCCTATAGATGATCTAATAGTCTCCAATTTTCCTTCAAATTCAGTTCCAGCTGTGTGAAGTAATAAAAATGGTCAGGCTTCAGCAGCCATAGCCATTTTGATGTCTCTAAAAATTACAGCAGGAATTACTTGGTTAAATTTCTTTCCTCCCTTTGCCATGGCAGCTGATTCCAAACTTCCGTCTATTACTTATTTGATAACGAATGTTGATAATCCTCCAGCTAAGAAAAGAAAGAGGCAAAGCAAATTTTTTTAGACCTCTCAGAGTATGTCTCTGAGATTATTATAAACTCCCAAGAAGCTCAAATACTCACGGGCTGGTCACCTACCACATATTGCCTCTTTCCTGTCTGGACGCAAATCCCATGATTCAAAGATAAACTTATCCGGGAATATGTCTTACAAATTTCCTATACCTTGAAGACTTGTAGTTAATAGTTATACTGATTTAGATGATATTGCAGAATATACTTATATTTTTACATCCGGTAGTAGTATAAGAACATAAGAACATAAGAGAAGCCAATGTTGGATCAGGCCAGTGGCCCATCCAGTCCAACACTCAGTCACACAGTGGCCAAAAATACCAGGTGCCCTCAGAATCACCGGCGTAAACTATGGGGGGGCTCGAGGGCTCGAGCCCCCCCCGAAATTTCCCGGGGGGGACTGAGCCCCCCCGGGAAAATGTCGCGCCTGCCGCTGGCGCCTTGCCGCCGCGCCTCCCGGGCCCTTCCGAGGCTCGCCAGCTGGTGCCTCTCCCCCCCCACCGGCCTGGCCATTCCTCCCTCCTTATCTCTCCCTCTTCCTCTTTTAGGGGTGAGGGTGGGAGTGGCCAGGGCGGAGGGGGAGGGAAAGGCACCAGCAGCACCAGCTGGTGAGCCTCAGAAGGGCCGGGGAGGCGCGGCGGCTGGCGGTAGGTTTTCCGGGGGGGGTGGAAACATTGCCCCAGCAAGCAAGCGCGCGAAGCGCGCACTAAAGAGCCCCCCCCGGACTTCAGAAAAGTCTACGCCCCTGCTCAGAATGTCCAGCAGTGGGGCCAAGATACTAGAAGCCCTCCCACTGTTGCCCCCCCCAAACACCAAGAATACAGAGCATCACTTGCCCCAGACTGAGAGTTCTTATCTATACTTTGTGGCTAATAGCCACTGATGGTCTTCTGTTCCATACATTTACCTAATTCCCTCTTGAAGCCGTCCATGCTTGTAGCTGCCACCACCTCCTGTGGCAGTGAATTCCACGTGTTAATCACTCTTGGGTGAAGAAGTACTTCCTTTTATCTGTTCTATCCCGACTGCTCAGCAAATTCATGGTGTGCCCACGAGTTCTTGTATTGTGAGAAAGGAAGAAAAGGACTTCTTTCTCTACCTGCTCTATCCCATGCATAATCTTATAAACCTCAATCATGTCACCCCTCAGCCATCATTTCTCCAAGCTAAAAAGCCCCAAGCACTTCAGCCTTTCTTCATAGGGAAAGTGTTCCAACCCTTTTATCATTCTAGTTGCCCTTTTCTGCCCTTTTTCCAATGCTATAATATCTTTTTTGAGGTGTGGTGACCAGAATTGTACACAGTACTCCAAATGAGGTCGCACCATCGATTTATACAGGGGCATTATTTATTTATTTGTTTGTTTATTGAAATTTGTATCCCGCCCTCCTCGCCATACGGCGGGCTCAGGGCGGCTAACAACAGCCATTATGGCACAATACATTATTTGATTAAAAATTAAACAACCATAAAAACATCCTGTCACATACCACATAGATGACATTACTTCAGTATTATGATACTGGCCGATTTGTTTTCTATTCCCTTCCTAATAACCCCCAGCATAGCGTTGGCCTTTTTCATTGCAGTTGCACACTGTCTCAACATTTTCATTGAATTATCTACTACGACTCCAGGATCTCTCTCTTGGTCAGTCTCCGCCAGTTCGGACCCCATCAATGTGTATTTATAGTATTTATCTTTAGGATTTTTGGCTCCAATGTGCATCACTTTGCACAGCTGTTATAAGGTGCATCTTTGGCCCTCAGATGAGAAACTGGTTTACATGACTTATAAATTTGGCTAAAATCTAAATTTTAGATTTAGAGTCCGACTTTTATTTATCAATGATCAGAACAATTTTCTTTACAGCCTAATCACTGACCCTTATTCTCCAACCTGGCCCAACCCAATAGGTGAGAAATTGACCACTTTTGCTCTTCCCTCCCCTTTAAATCCACAGGGGGTTAGGAAAGATAGTTTAGCAATTAATGTCCATGTGGCAGGGGTTGACCAAAGAACTACCACATCTGTAGCAAAGTTTTTGCGTTCCGAAATGAAAATACAGGCTGCAATAATGCCCAGTGCACAATTGACTCAGACAATTTACCTTTTAACTGTTAGATATATTAGGACAAGCGATGTATAGAGAGATTTCAAGTAGATAATTAATATTATATTAATGTTTTAAACTGCTTTATCTGTTTTTACTCTACTTCTGAAAGGCCCGCGAGCCATATGACAAGCAAGAGACCTGTGAGGATTCGTGGGGAAAATCTCATCCTCCACACACGTTGATCTTTCTTCCTGTGCTGTCTCCCCTCTCCTTCCTTCCCTCTCCTTCATTGCTCCTCCAGCATCTTCTTCCTTCCTTCACACCTGTCTTATTTGTTTGTTTGTTTAACTTTTACCCCACCAAGGCAGGCTCAGGGCGGCTTACATAAAACCAGTAAAACAATATACATTCCAATGTAAAATCCATAATTTAAAGTCTTCCTCAGTTCCCCCCATCTGCTTTTGCTTTCTTCATTCCCTCCTGTCTGGCTTTGCTTCACAGCCTTCCTTCTTGTCTTTCTTGAATGGCCACTCTCTCTTTCCCTCTCAACCCATCTGAAATTTCAAAAAGAAACCGCAGCAGTTTGGATGACCAAGGCAATCACTGGCCTAGGCAATGACTGCCAGATTTCATGAGGTAATCTTACAAAATCTTAGCACTTTAAAAAATAATTTTATCCTGCCCTTTTAATTTTTAAAATATTTTCCTGAAAATCTGAGGGTTCTCTCTGATTAGTAACAACATCTAGTCTTCTTATACTTGACCCTATTATGTGATTTTTCAATCCATACTTTTACAACAAAGAGTCTTACCATATATGGACCAAGAAATGCACCAGATGTTCCAGCTGGATTCAGAAAAGGATAAAAGAAACTAAAGATCATATTGCAAATTTACGATGGTTACTGGAGCATACAAGTGAATTTCAGAAGAAAACCAGTTTATGTTTTAGAGATTGAAGCAAAGCTTTCAACTGCGTGGATCATGAAAAATGGTTTTATGGACAGTTTTAGAAGAAACAGGTGTGCCACGATACCTGGTTGTTTTGATGCACAACCTATACTCTGGACAAGAGGATACTGTTAGGACCAGGGGCGTAGAGTTTAGTAAATTCTGGGGGGGGGGGGGCTCTTTAGCGCGCACGCGAAGCACGCTCGCTGGGGCGATGTCCCCCCCCCGCCAGGAAACCTCTGTGCCTCCCTGGGCCTTTCCGAGGCCCACCAGCCGCTGCTGCCGGGGCCTTTCTCCCCCCCCCACTCCTTCCCTCTCATTAAAAGAGGGAGGGAGAGGGAAGGATGGAAGAGTAGCCAGGCAGAGGGCGGGGGGGAGAGGCACTGGCAGCAGCAGCTGCTGGCCTCGGAAGGGCCCCGGGAGGCACAGCGGCAGGCGCTACATTTCCCCGGGGGGGGCTCAGTCCCCCCCCCAGGAAATTTCGGGGAAGGCTCGAGCCCTCGAGCCCCCCCATAGTCTACGCCTATGATTAGGACAGAATATAGGGAGACAGAATGGTTTCCAGTTGGCAAAGGTTTTAGGCAAGGATGTATATTATCTCCCTATCTATTCAATCTATATGCAGAACTATCATACAGAAAACTGGATTAGATTTAGATTAAGGTGGGGTGAAAACTGGTGGAAGGGACATTAACAATTTGAGTTGTGGAGATGATGCCATATTACTGGCACAAAATAGTGAAGAAACAACTACTGATGAAGGTTAAGGAGGAAGGAGGATTACAGCTGAACGTCAGGTAGACAACGTAATGACTACCGAGGAGTATAAGAATTTTAAAGTTAATGGCTTACTTGTCGACCAAAAGGGAGACTGACAGCAACCAAGAAAGCAGAAGGAGATTGAGACTGGGGAGGGCCATCCATGAAAGAACTAGAAAAGATCCTTGAGTGTAAGGGAGTGTCATGGGAGGGGCCAAGGTCAAGATAAGACACACTATGGCTATTCCTCACTACTATGTGTGGATGTGGAAGTTGGACAACAAAGACAAACAAGTGGGTTCTGGAGCAAATTGAGCCTGAATTCTCTGTAAAAACTGAAATGACTGAGGCTATCCTACTTTGGTCTCATCATGAGAAGACAAGACTAACTGGGAAAGACAATTTCCTCTCATTAAAGTGAATGGAAGTCTGATTGCAATAATTTACTGGTCTGTGGCATCAGTCACTGCCCACTTGGGGAGGTTTCCTGGTTCTGTACAGCTACGGGCCCTTCCTGTGTCAGTTATCATATTATTGAGGGCTAAGACTTTCAGGCAGTAGCATAGCTTTGCTTTCACCAACAGGAAGTCAGGCAGGGCGATGAAGACTGGGTGTGTGTGTGTGCAAGACGGACAGGGGCCCAGGCTTTTCCTCTCACCCCAGAGGTAGGTGGGATGCTTGCTGCAGGGAGGCAGGGGCAAATGCTTCACCCCCCCCCCCCCAAAAAACCCAGTAAATGATCAGAGACCCCCCCCAGATCAGTGACAAGGACCGGCCGACCAGATCTCTCACCATGAGATGGAGCTGCCCAATCAGGATTTGATGGCTTTAATGTAAAAGCACCCTGAGGCAAATTAGTCCTGGGAGGGGAGAATGGCAGCTCTCTTTCCCACTCACATGTAAAGAAGACTTAAAAGGAAATGGAAATACACAGATAAGGGGTGATAGAAATCCCTCCAGACTTTGAAGATTTTTCCTCCCATGCTGTTTTTGTTTAAAAACAGGCCTCTGTCCCCTTCCCCTTGAAGTTCCCAAGGAAGGAGGAAAAACACACAGCAGTTCACGCCACCCACCCTCAGCTTACTGGGCAAGCAAGGATCTTAATTGCCTCTCAAATGGGATAGTTTCTCTTTCGTGGAATTTGGCATACACAAGCTATAGAATGCCTGAGAATTTCACCCCAGTTGAGTGAAAAAATTAATCCCAGAAATCCCCACTGAAACCAGGAAACAAATAAAGAAGGGAGGGAAAAAATCTGACCTGGTGTAAGAAGTAGAAAATGGATACCCATCGAAGGCAAAGAAAGCAATCCTAAGCAGGTCTACTCCAAATCCTATGCAGGGCTCTTCCAGAAAAGTGTTCTTAGGATTGCCCTGAAATTTACCAAAAAACAATTTGAATAAAATTTGTGTGAGCATCCCCATAACATAGCCCCCCCCCCCCCCCGCCCCGTTTTGCTTGTTGTTCACAAAGCCTGATGCTGTAGCTTAAGTGCTGCCGGTCGGCAGGTGCCCCTCATGGACTGCTCAATTTTTTGAGACTGGAGCATTAGGAAATGGGTAGGATTCTGGTGTGGGGCAATAGCTGCGCTGTTTCCTGACTCCTTGTGCAACACTGCAAGCAGGAGCCAGGCTTGCTCACGCTGGGTTGCCGACAGTTCCAGATGCCAAAATAGTACTTGAAAATCGTCACTCAGAGTGAAATTTCAGCACATTTGGGGCAGACAATGTCATAGACTCACACTTAAAAATCTGAAATTTAAACTTTTAAGTGCTATGTCCTCTGCCAGATTTTTCCAAGGAAGAAAATGCTCATTTAAAAGAAGCAGAAAATGTTTTCTGATGGAGCCATGCATGCAAACATAGAGGTGTGCTAAGTAATCACTTTGGTCCTTGGAGATAAATGGGAAGTTATTCACAGTCTCAGATTACATTACACAATCTACATTTTATCACAGTGTTTTCTGTCACCTGCGTCTCTTGTGGAGTCTTGTGCAGTTCTGGAGTCTTGTGTGCAGTTCTGGAAGCCTCACTTCAAAAAGGATGTGGACAGAATGGAGCAATGAGGAGGATCGGGGGCCTGGAGACCAAGAATCCCTAAGAGGAAAGGCTGAGGGACTTGGGAATGTTCAGTCTGGAAGAGAGGAGTCTGAGGGGGGGACAGGATGGCTGTCTTGAAGTATCTAAAGGGCTGTGTCACTTAGAGGAGGGCAGGGAGCTGTTCCAGTTGGTAGCAGAGAGGAGAGGACTCGCAAGAAGGGGTTTAAATTAAGGGCGGGAAGGTGCCAGCTGAATCTTCGGAAAAACTTTCTGACAGTCAGAATTGTGCAAGAGTGGAATCAGCTGCCTGGGGAGGTGGTGAGCTCCCTCTCACTGGCAGTCTTTAAGCAGCGGCTGGACCAACACTTGTCAGGGATGCTCTGGGCTGATGCTGCATTGAGCAGGGGGTGGGACTAGATGGCCTCTATGGCCCCTTCCAACTCTGTGATTCTATGACTTGAAGACTCAGACTTTGTTCCTCTGAACCACAGGTAATTAGTAAAAAGGATGGCACCATCAACTGGCTAACATTCAGCTGCAGACCAGGCACGAGGAGGTACAATCTGTCAGACGCCAGGACTTGTACACAGGAGGCCAGATGCTGCACTAGGAACAGTCACACAGTGACAAAGGATAAAGTCGGGCAGGAGGGGCTCTGTTACAGGCCATCAGGACTGTCTCATAAGCAGGCACTCGAAGTGGAAAATGATGCTTTTGTCACTGTCTTTGTGAGCAAAGAAGAGTGGGTAAAGCAAGTAACTGCCTTCACTGCATTTGCGCCTGAGTCTTCCTTGTGGGAAGGCCACCTTCTACTGACAGATCCACCCAAACCCACAGCCACCTCTATGCAAATTCTTTGTTGAACTTTGGGTCCCATCTGGTGCTGAGCTTCCACATTATGCTCAGAATGTTTTTTGGCAAAATCATAATGAAATATACTGGGTCCAGACATGTGCGTAGTAAAATCAGCTCATAGTTTATTCACAAGGAAAACTCGGACTCACGAGCAGGACCTGGGGGTCCGCTTAAATGCCGGTACAAGTCACACCCACAAACACACCCAACCCCCATGATAGGTTTATTTACAGTGTGCCCATAACCATAGGCCCATTTTAGGATCCTGCTAAACTGATTGGTCTATGCTAGGATCTGCTTGGGCTATTCTCTACCGATGCAAAGCTTTGGTAGTTAGCCCGACTGCATGCACGGTCTTCGTTAGTACACAATACAAAATTTGGTGTATTCTCTTTCTCAGGGCCCACCCCAATCTGTCAAGCAGTGATAGATAAAACTGGAGGGTCTCCAGATGAGCTTGTGCTAACTTTGACAATCAAGTAATGCTGGATTACTTCACACAAGGAGGTTCTTTCCTCCAACTCTGTGCAGGTTGTAATGGTGCAGGCCAGAATTCTCCCACTTCACAGCAACACTTGTTCAACGCAGTCATGTTGGGGAATGGTGTGACAAGAGACCCTGGAGGATGGAGGACTTGCACCCAGGCACGCAGCTCAGTCTTCCTCCTGGTTTCATGTAATCGTTTCCTTATTCCTGAAGACAAACTTTTCGGCATGCAGGAGCCACAGACTTGTTGTTATGTCTGCTGACTGCCACATGGCACCAGCAACTTATAGCTTGAGCCTGACTCCTGGAACCAATAGGAGCCAAGGATCCTAGACCCCAACTAGCCTTCCAATAAGAACTCTGACGGGAAATTCAAACCCACCAATAGGACTTTGGGGTGTGTTCTAGGCACTGTATAAAGTTGGCCCTCGTGGCAGGTATTGCATGCTAATTGTGTACCAATAAAGAATGCTGTTTGCTATGTCATCGTCGTCTGACTAATCTATGCAAGGAACCCACAATACTTATTTTTCTAGGTCTTAGCACAGAGGCCTTCACACATCATGGAGTACACACCCAGGCTGGGTCTGGTGTCCCCATCCACATAGACACCGACAGGCTATGTTTCATCCCTGGGATTATTTCGGGATGGGAAAGGGGTGGGGTGGAACAGCTGAAGCCTTTTCTCCACATGTGCTTGTTGGGTGTAGCAGAGATAAGGAAAACGAAGACAAGCGTAGTAGTGGTGGTGCTGAGAGTTTATACAAGGTGGGAATATGTACAGACAGTTGCCAGAAACATTGAACAGCATGCCTGGCTAGGACATTGAGAGCATCAGGGCCCCCCATAGCACACTAGGTACAAGACTATTATACTAACATTAGCCAATCCCTAGTGAGCTGACATAATGGTTAATTACAGTCATTACTCAGTCAATTACATATCCAGCAGTGAAGCCAAAATACCTGCACCTGGCTAACAAGTCACCTGCTACAGCTATGACATGACAGTTAGATCTAGATCGACTCTGTAACTACTTGCTGCCTAACTATAGATTTATATTCCAATACACCTTCTAGGAAGCAAGAGTTACACCTAGTCCATTCCTGAAATAATTAAACATTTCAGTGTACATGCATTTGGTCATAACATCAGCCAGATTACATTCAGAAGCACACTTAACAACTTGTATAAAACCATTTGACAAATGAGTTTTTACAGATTGATAACGAATCAAAATATGCTTGCTTCTGGCTTTTGGACCACCGTCTTCAGACAAACTTAGGGCTGCTGAGTTGTCACAACAAATCTGAATTGGAAGATTACATTTAATACCCAAATCAGACAACAATTAGTATAACCATTCAATTTGTATTATAGTATCATGCAATGCAGCATATTCAGCTTCACATGTGCTAGTTGCAATAATAGTCTTCTTCAAAGACTTATGCATTATTATGGCATCATTTAACATGATCACCATCCCAGTTGTTGATTTAGCTCCAGAACGATCAGCCCAACTTGAATCACAGTATGCATGTAATTTAAGTAAACCAGAAACTTTCAAATTAAATTTATAATCTATGGTACCTTTGAGATATCTAAGCACTCTTTTCGCTGCTATCCAATCCTTATGATAAGGACAATGCATTTTCTGACATAATAAATGAACAGCATAACATATATCAGGCCTCGTCCAAGTTGCCAAATATAAAAGAGAGCCTACTAGAGACTGATATCTTGTAACATCTTGCCATAAATCATCATCTGGTTCCTTCAGATAATTTGTAGACATAGGAGTTGACACTATATTTGCATCATTCATACCATAAGCATCCAGCAAGTTAACAATTTTATCTTTCTGATGTAACTGGTAACATCCATTAGAATCTTTTGTCACTGACACATCCAGATAATTATTGACTGGACCTAAGTTCTTAATTTTGCACACACTTTGTGCCACACTTGTGAATCATTGTGGCTGTGCAACAGAATCATAAATAACCAAAATATCATCAACAAAAATAAGAACAGTGACATCAGTTGCTAATACTCTTCTAGTGAAGATACAAGGATCTGCAACACTTTGCTTAAAACCATATCTCTTTAAAGAAGATGATATATAGAGAAACCATTGCCTGCTTGATTGCTTTAAACCATATAAAGCTTCGTTTAATTTAAGTACCAAACTTTTGTCAGAAAGTTCAAACCCAGGTATTTGTTTCATATAAATGGTTTCATCCAAAGAAGCATGAAGAAAAGCAGTGCTGACATCAAAATGCTGTATCAGCTTCTCTTGAATAGCTGCCTGACATAGTGCCACTTTAAAAGATTCACTTCACATTGTAGGTGAGAAAACAGAATCATAGTCTAAACCATAGACTTGTGAATAACCTTGAGCAACGAGACGCGCTTTATACTGTAAAGAACCGTCTTGCAATGTTTTCAACTTAAATAGCCACCTACAACCTACTATATTAGATTCAGAAGGTTTCTGCACATAAGTAAACACTTCATTAGCAGTCAAGGCATTATATTCAGCTTGCATAGCTTCTAACCAAAGCTTCTGTTTCTTTTCAGGTAAAGATAATACTTCCTTATAAGAACAAGGCTCTTTAGTTACTACATAGTTGATTACAGATTGAGTAAACCCATAGCGTTGAGGTGGAATCCCTTTAGTAGAATGAGTAGACACACGAGCAGGTTGAGTCTCCTCCTGAGTAATGACTTGTGGAACTTGTTTCTGAGGAGAAACACCTTCACTCTTGATTTCAGGCATTGGCTCTGAGCCTAATACATCTGTGTCAGTTCTAAACTCAGTAAAAGGTATCATCACCTGTGGATTTTGCTCATATCCATGTAATCTCTGCCAGTTACCATTCTCACACATACTGGCTGACCTGCTATAGCTTACTTTCTGATGTTCATCACAAAACCTGTAGGATTTCATATTAGGTTGGTATCCCAGAAAAGTAAGTTGTTTGGTTCTGGCACTACCTTTCTTTCTCAGTTTCCGAGGAATGTGCACCCATGCCTTCATACCAAAGATCCTAAGAAAACCCAAACTCGGATCTCTATCATACAAAACCTTGTAAGGAATGTTATCAATGGCTTTAGTCCACAACCTATTTGATAAATAACATGCTGCACATATTGCCCAAAATCGCATGGAAAGACCAGCATCATTTAGCATAGCATGCATCATGGATTGAAGAGTAGAGTTCTTCCTTTCCGCTAAACCATGCTCCTGTGGAGAAGCTGTGTTAGTTACTCTTTTGATAACTCCTTGTGCTTTAACCATTGATCAAACTGATCAGACATAAACTCTCCACCTTGGTCTACCTGTATGGCTTTAAGAGTAGTTGCCAACTGCTTTTGAACACGTTTTGCCCAAGCCTTAAACAAATTAAAGGTATCAGACTTATATTGCATAGGATAAACACAGGAAAATCTACTTTTGTCATCAGTAATAACAAGACAAAACCTGTTGTTAGAACAACTCTTGGGATATGGTCCTATTAAATCCATATGTACTAACTCAAGTGGAACCTTAGACACTCTACTGCTCACCTTGGCAGCAGGATAAGCATGTGTCTTTACTTGCTTACATACAGTGCAGTCTAAGTACTCAGAACAAGGTAATACCTTCTCTTTAAATAAGAGAGACAGAGTTTTACGCAACCTCTCAAATGAAGGATGACCCATTCTCCTATGGAGTAAATGGATACACTTGTCGTGCTTACATTTGTTGGTCACTTCTTGAGCCTGTAAAGAATGATTATGCACAATATAAACATTGTTTTTCAGAACTCCAGATAAAAGTTGCCTGTTCCCTTTAGATACAGAACAGCCTTTCTCATTGAAAGAAACAGTGAACCCAGCTTTAGCTAAAGCACTAAAGCTTAGTAAATTGTTCTCCAAAGCAGGAACACAAAGCACACCTGAAAAAACAAAATTTAAAGCAGAAAAACATAAATTACCCTGAGACTGTACCATTGCTGAACTACCATCAGCCAAAGAAACATGTGTAAGTGCAGAAGCTTTGATATTTGCCAGCAAAGCCTCAGACCTACAAAAATGCTGACTAGCCCCAGAGTCCAGGAGCCACTCTGAACCAACAAAACTTGTGGTAACAAGCTTAGCTTGCTGAGCTCCCTTGTGCTGCTCCTCCATCTGTGCCTGGCCATGCCCTTGCTTCTGGGTTTGCCATCGCCTCCTCAGTTTTGGACAGTTACTCCTGAGGTGCGAGCTATCTCCACACAAGTAGTACCGATGTACTCCAGCTGCTGCAGAAACACTGGCCGGCCTGGAAATGCTGCTGCCTGGAAAAACCTCTGGCGGAACTCCATCTCCTCTCTCTGGTCTGGCACGATGCTCATCACATGGCCGTAAAGCACACAGCCGCGCCTCTTCATCCAGAAGACGTGAAACAACGTAGACATAAGTTAAACGAGCAGAGTCTAGTGTTTCCAGTGAAGAGATTAAGGGATTAAACTCAGAGGGTAAAGAAGACAACAAAATAAATACTTTGTCCATATCTTCTATGCTTTTGCCTCTGGACTGGAGCTGGAAATAGCATTCATCCAAAGCATTAACATGCTCCTGTACAGAGCTTCCTGGCTGCATATGCAAATGATAAAGATGTCTCATTAAAGCAATTAAAGTTCCAGCTGACTCCCTCGCATAGACCCCCTTCAGAGCATCCCACGCACCTTTTGCAGACTGCTGGGACCGGACAAACACCAGCTGCGAGTCTGACAAACTCAGTATGATGTGTGCCAATGCCTTCTCATCCAACGCCGCATCAGCTGCAGACATGGGGCTTGCAGGAGGGTTGTGCACAAAATGCCAAAGAGCTTCCCTCTTTAATAACCACTCCATCTTTAAACCCCATGATGAGTAGTTGGGTTGGTGAGTCTGTCTATGAGATTAACAGGTGAGTAAGCCATACCGCCACCAACATCCATCACAGGAACCACTGGAATTACCTCCACAGGTCTCCCTTCGTCCTCAGACTCCGATGAACTGCTTTCAGACTCTGAGTCAAGAGTGACGTCTCCCACTGAGCCTGGTGAAACACAGCCTGCCAACCAGCACAGAACATCGTCCTAAAACCGGCCCACCCAACTTTCACCTTCAACCACTACTCTCAGCAATTTTCACCTTCAATTTTCACCTTCAACTTTAGACATTCACCTTCAACCACTACTCTCAGCTGTGGTCGTCATCCCTATCTGGCCTCACATGCGTGGGAAGGCACAAACAAAGACATTGACACAGAGTGTAGTCCATCTTTCTGTGTTCTACCTCTGAGGATGCCAGTCACAGCTGCTGGCAAAACATCAGGTACTACAATGCCAAGTCCACAGCCATCCAGCCCGGAAAATCTACAACAACTAACGCGCGAACAAAGATCTTGCTCTCCTGTCTCTTTGGAGGAGAGTCCAGCTGCCCTACTCCATGCTCATCTAGCCTCTTCTGCTTTCCCGTGGGACCAAAAGAGTGGCCAGCGGAGATAAATCTCCTCACAGATCCTCTACAGATCACACCTTCCATTTAGAGAAATACCATGCCATTATATGTAGCTGAAGAGGAATACCACAGAAACAAAAATTATGCATGCAGAAGTGACAGGGAGGAGGCCATTATTCTCGAGCTGAGATCTTCCATGTGCTGGAAACTGTCTTTGTTTGGAGGGCTTCTTAATTATGTGAGCTCCACCCCCCCTCCTAGGGTTGCCAGCCTCCAGGTGGGCCTGGGGATCTCCCAGAATGTAGAGCTCAGTTCCCCTGCAGAAAAAAGGCTGCTCTGGAGAGTGGACTGGACCCACTGAGCTACCTCCACTCCCCACCCCAACCCTGCTCCTCGGCTTCCCCCCTGCTGCTGGCTGGCTGGCCCAGGCCCAAGGGACCCTCGTGACCTGGCCATGAGGACCCATGTTGTGGTTGCCTCGAGGCTAGACTACTATAATGTGTTTTCCATGGGTCTGCTCTTAGAGGCAACTCAGAAACTCCAGATGGTGCTGAACGCCGTGGCTCACCTATCACGAGTTGCAAATCAGAACCTGCGTATCAATACCCCCTCCCCCCACTCTGCAGACGCCCCAGGGGCTCCACTGGCTGAGCTCAGGAGGTGATCTCTGTTAGAGGTACTGATTACGAGGAATGTTTGCTGCTAGACTCAGTTTGTAACCGGCTCACTGGTTGACTAAATAGCTTTGTGTTATTAGGAATAGCTGCTGTTGGATTTAGATATGGTTATTATTCAAACGTTCTTATATTTTGTAAGCAGCTCGCTGATTGACTGACTGAATAGTTCTATTGTTAGCCTTGTAATCCTCATTGAGTCTCAGTGGGAAAGGAGGACTATACATGAACACAGACCACAAGTCTGTTTCTTCATTTATCAGGAAACTTACAGGAGGGGAGGGGGGAAGGGAGGCGTTGGGGGCAGAGAGAGACCTGGCATCATAAATCAGGTGTGATTCCCGGTGGTGTCAGAGATTACACGGTTGCACCTCAAGTGATGACCAAGGTCAGAGGTTCTAGAGACTCTCTCCGGAAGGATAAACAAAAATGTAAGGAAGCAGGGGAAAAAACCAACCAATTGAGGAAGAAGCAGTCTGAAGCATGGGAAAATTCATACATCAAACAAGCCATTCCTTGTCCAGAGCTCCCAGTGATTTCTGGAGTCATCTGAGGTTGGTAAAATGGAAAGGACCTTGTCCTTGACACCAATGGCCCAGGCTAGCCCGATCTCATCAGATCTCAGGAGCTAAGCAGAGCTAACCCTGGTCAGTACTTGGATGGGAGGAAACCCAGAGCTGCTAAGCAGCAGGCAGCAGCGGCCAACCACCTCTGAATGTCTCTTGCCTTGAAAACCCCACGAGGGGTCACCATGACCGCCTTTTCTACCACTCAAATGGAAAGAGGGGGGAAGCTTAAGCCCCCACTTCAGCCCCCACATACTTGAGAATTAAGCATCAAAACTCTCCTGAAGCTCCAAGCATGGCATTTCCAGCACACATCTGGGCTGCATCTGGGCTGCCCCACTCCCCCAAATGGTGTGATTAGGTTCTGGACATTTGTACTGTTTCCTTCCACTGTGTGCGGGAGATCGTTGAGTAGTATTGAAGGAGTTACACGGAGAAAGCCATTCTTGATTCTGTGTTTGTTTTCCCAGATGCTGCGTAGGGGAACAAGGGGATGTGTCTCACTGCACTGGAACTGTGTGGGCTTTACAAATGTTTCAGCAGCAACAGCAGAAGGCTTTGGTTAGATTACGCTGTGATCATAGGAAAAAGAGATAGAGGTGGCCCCTCTGGGGCTAGAGTGACCTTTGTGATCAGTTTGCAAGCAACCACTGAGGAATTTCTAGTAAAAACCACTACGAAACAGCTGTAGATGCTCCCATTGTAGACAGCCCTTATCTGACTGTGTTAAAAAAGTGGTTTAGGGGAAGAAAGAGGCTGCAGGACCGAAGCAAAATCACAACACAAAAGCCATGGAATGCCTTTTATCGGGACCATACACTTCTCTAGCATTAATTCTCTGGCCAGAGTTTTATCCTTGGTTGAGGGACACAAGGCAGAAAAGGGCAGGGTGCCGAGGGAGCCATCAGCAGCCGCAAACTAACAGCTGTGATCACTTACAGAGCCCCTGAAGACCTACAGTGACTAGCAACCCTCAGATACTCTTCTTTAGAGGAACATCCTTTCCTCTGTTTCTTGAACATTCCCTTTTTCTTCCTTAGCTCATCACAGAGTTCTCTGTTCATCCACACTGGCTTCTTGGATCCCCTATAATGTTTTGGTCTTGTTGGAATAGGGATGGCTTGAGCTTGCAAGAGCTCTTGTTTTAGGAGAGCCCACCCATCGCTTGCTTCTTTCCCTTCTAGCATTCTTGACCATGGAATGACTCTCATCATGTCTCTAAGTTCATTAAAGTCTGTCCTACTAAATTTAGCATGCACATCAGGCTACAAACTTCCTTGACACCCCCCCCCCCAGCAACTGGAATTCTAGCAGAACATGGTTACTTCCCCCTAAGGTCCCCACCACCTTCACCCCAACTACCATCTCTTGCCCTGTGGGTCAATATTAAGGCTGGTGTGGCTGAGCCCCTCATAGCTTCCACCACCATTTGATGAAGGAAGTTGTCATCCAGACAGGTCAGGAAGTTGTGTGACTGTGGACGCTTTGCAGAGTTTGCCTCCCAGCACACATCAGGGATGTTGAAGGCACCCATAACTACCAGGTCATGTTGCTTGGATGCCCTGTCAAGCTGCTCACCTTCTCACCCTGGTTGGGCAGTCTGCACCAACTCCAGCCACAATACTGTTTGTCCTTCCTTCCCTTATCCTCACCCAGATGCTTTCCACTGGGCTGCTGTCCTCCCCCTCCAGTATTTCCTGACAAACAAACCATCTCCTAGTATACAGCGCCATTCCGCCTCATCTTTCAGTTTTTTTTGAACAACTCATATCCACCCACTGCTACATTCCAGTCCTGGGAATCATTCCACCAAGTCTCTGTAATGCCATCTAAATCATATCCCTCCATCTGCATTAGAAGCTCAAGCTCTTCCTTCTTATTGCCCAAGCTTTGGGCATTGGTACATAGACAGCTGAAGCCATAGGGCTCCATTTGACCTCGCCTTCCCAGGCGGCCCTCTGCTGTTTGCTCTCCTTCACTGGAACCCCTGCATTGCCTGTCTCCTTTCCTTTCTGGTGTCAGTTTAAAGCCCTCCTAATGAAACACCCCCCCCCCCAGCTTCCTTCCAAACACATTCTTCCCTGACCTTGACAGGCGAAACCTATTGTATGCTGATAGGCTACCATCCAGAAAATTGTTCCCTTTGTAGAATTTCAAAGGACTTTCCTTTGTCTCCATCTCACCTGGGTTTTCTCGCCCGGCACCAACACATCCCATTACTCGTCACCCGTCCCTCCCCCCCCCCACTGCAGACGCCTGTCCAGGTTTTAGGGGGCAGGAGTGGGGATGATCAGCCTCCTTGAAGAGATGCTGCTGCTTTCCCACCTGACCTCCCAGTTGAGAAGGCTGCTTCACACACCATGAGAATGAGCACCTGGACAGCCTGTGAGGTGTGTCCCTTCTGCCCTGACCCGCGTGGCCCAGGACAGCCCGATCTCGTCAGACCTTGGAAGCAAAGCGGAGCCAGCCCTGGGGAGGGTTTGGATGGGAGACCACCAGGGAGGCCCAGGGGTGCCCCCCTCACCACAACCCTACGAGACAGGTCAGCCTTAGAGGGTGTGGCTGGCCCAAGGCCACTCGGAGAGAGAGCTTCCGTGGCAGAGGAGGGATTCAGACCAGGGTGACCCCACGGGATCCTCCTCTTGACACTCTTACGAAGGCTGACACTTCTGTGGGAAGGCCAGCTACAGATGAGATGAGATGAGCTTCCCAGGTCCTGCAGAGGGCTTAGTCACCCTGCTCATCTCCTGGCCTTCTCATTTGCTTTGAGAGGCGCTACACTGCATTGCAAAGTGCCAGTCCAATCCAATGACATGAACAGGAGGGTGGCAAAGTGCTTTATCGGGAGCTTTAATTACATGTGAATAATAGAATGTAGAATGACCTGGTTGAAAATGCAGCTGTGAAAAGAAACAGAGGCCAAGCCCTCTCCCCTTCTCTGGCCTCCCCAGGGCCAGCCACAGCACAGCAGCTTCAGGGGAGCCTGGCAGGCTGTGCGGGGGGCAGGGGGGGGGCAAACTGGTCATCTGGCCCAAACACCAAGTGTGCAATGAAGCACCAATCACCACCTGTACTCAGACTCAGAAGACAGTCCCAGCATTCAAGATTAAGTGTAACATTTCAAGAAAACAATGAATGATCAGAGACAAACACAGACAGACACTGGGGGTGGGGGGTGCAGTATTTTCCTCTATAAAACACTGCTGATAGAACATCAGATTTTATAAATACAATTCAACAATTAAAAAATTTAAGCAAATCATTTATTTATTTCAAACATTCAAAGACCTGCTTCTGGTACTCACAAAATAAAATGCTATAAAATGCCCTTGAATGCAAGGGCCACTTCAGCAAATGGGCATGGGGAAGAAGGCGGCATCTTGATCCAAGGCCGTTTAGGGCTGCATATATGAAGTCCAGCCCTTTGAATTGTTTCTGGAAGTAAAATAAACATTCTGTGGTTTCTGGTCATCTATTTATTTGTTTATGGCTCTCCCTTCCTCCATGATACTCAAGGCAGATCACATGACCTTTAAGCCCTGGGGCAGTGTCTTTAGTCCAGCAAGTCCCTGTAGTGAGCTGAAATTTCAGAGGCAGCCCCACATAAAGCAACTGTAGTACTGCAACATGGATCTTTTCCCCAGGAGAAGGTGGTGCTAGTGCACCAGGAGTGGACAGAAGGTGCTTCTGACCAGTGATGCTACTTGCAGGCTGCAAACCTGATCATTTAAGGATCAGAAACCCTAAAAGGAACTGGCCAGAGGCCACTCCCGCAGTCAATGGCATCGCTTCCCTTCTCAGACCTGCCTGGTACAGGCTGCATTCTATTGATCCAGTGCATTTTTATCTTGTCCTTCCTCTAAGGAGCTGAAGCTCACCTAAGTTGGTCTCTTCTCCAAGCACCACATCACCCTCTTCAGCCTGCCATCACTGGGATTTATTCAAGCGATCGTGGCAAGGAAGCCCCAAGGGAGCATCTGGCATTCTATGGCACACCAAGTGGCTTCCAAGTTAGAACAGATATCAGCAACATTATCCAAGAAGTACTTAACAAGCAAGTCACAGTGAGCTGCCAAGGTTTCTGTCAGGTCATCCTGGGACCCAAAGCTGTTAGAGCATTAAAACAGATCATAACGAATGAGTTTGCAACATTTTTTCTCACAGGAAAGTTGAGCAAAGATATTTGGAAATTCAGATTCAAGGACTGGGCCAGAGTAAAGGAAATGTGGGAGCCACTCTTTTACTGTTTTGTTTATCCCCATGTTCTTTTCTCCTTCAGCTGACAAGAGGGTTTGACTAATGAGTCATGTCCAAAAGTAGAATTTCTCATTGGGTCACTAAGTCCATGGTTGCCCGGGACTGGTTGACACCTCGGCCTCCCTACTTCACAGAGTACCAAAACACCATCTCTCCAGTGGAAAGTATGCTTCTCTTCCGGTCCAGAACATGCTGTGCGCCGCATCTAAATTTTTCCACTGCTGCTGTGCAGGGGAAGCACTCTGATTTCAAAGACGACTTATTCATTTCACAGAAGGGATAGACGGCATTTCTAGCCATTAGGGCATATTTTTCTTCTAAGTTTTAAACATTTCCTCCAAGTCCTAAACTTCAGTGCTATGATTCAGATTTGTCTTAAGGAAATGCTGTTTCCAGATATCTAAAACCGGTACTGAAAAGCTATATTGGTGAATGTGTGAACACTTGGAAAGAGGCTGGGAAACCATCCTTGCGGTCACTAGTGGGCAGACCAGGGAAGCCTTCGTGGGTGCCGGGACCCTTTGGGAAAGCCAGAGTAATGCAGTCATGGGCAGCTCAGGTTCAAATCCCAGCTCCGCCGTGGAACTTGCTGAGTGATCCTGGACCAGTCACTCTCTTTCAGCCTGACATACCTCACGTGGGCGGGGCGGGGCGGGGGGGGGGAGCTGTGAAGATGAAATGGAGAAGGGAAGAACTGCGGGTGCCGGCCTGAGCTGCTTGGAAGAAGGGTGAATCATCACGGCCATCAGCAGCATATACTTGGACCACTCCCCAACAGAAGCTCTCTGGCAAAGTGGCAGAAAACGTTAAGTAGCTTCCCGCAATTCCAAGTACAAGAATTTGAAAATAAACAACGGGGTCCATCCCGTAACCATGAGCATTTGCTGCTTCCTACCTGGCCCCCCACTGATAAGAAGCCGTCAGTCCACAGTGGCTATCAGACACCAGCTGCCCTTGCTGACACAGTTAGGCCAGCCCTGAGAGATCAGCAGCACAATTAGATAGGTACACTTCAAAAATTCTAGCTTAAATTTAGTTTCATAATATCTTGGGGGGCATGATTATTCTTTTCACTCAATTTTGGAAGTACTGTTTTGTACATTGGTGAGGGGAAAAGCCCCCTCCAATTAATATTTATTTATTTATTTATTCACATTTTTACCCTGCCCTCCCCCTGGACGGGCTCAGGGCAGCTTACAAATGGCACACAGTGCCAATCAGATAAAACAGTTTAAAACAAGATTAAAATGTAATAACAACAATAACAATACAGATAAAGTGCTTGCAATGGTGTTGATACTAAACATTCAGATGGCGTTCCTACTAATGCCTTGGTACCAACCTCAGGGTCATATTCAGCTCTCCGCCCAGCCCGGGCTTCATTCAGGGCCAGTCCACGTCACTGGTGTTGCTTGCACTCATAGACAGTAATGATGGTAGATGGTGGCGACTCCTAATCAAAAGCCTGGTGGAAGAGCTCCATCTTGCAGGCCCTGCAGAACTGCATAAGATCCCGCAGGGACCTAATCTCCTCTGGGAGCTTATTCCACCAGAGAGGAACCACCACCGAAAAGGCCCTGGCCCTGGTTCCAGCGAGCCTGGCCTCCTCAGGGCCTGGGACCTGAAGACGATGTTGCAACTTGGACCGAGGTGCTCACTGGGGTATATGTAAGGAAAGGCAATCCCTCAGGTATATTGGACCCTGGCCATATTGGGCTTTAAAGGTAAGCACTAGCACCTTGAAGCAAATTCAGTATGCTATAGGCAGCCAGTGCAACACCGCCAGAACAGGCCGGATGTGATCCCGTTTAGAGAGGCCCATCAGCAGCCTGGCTGCAGCGTTCTGCACCAGCTGCAGCTTCTGGATTTGCACCAAGGGCAGTCCCATGTAGAGAGCATTACAGTAGTCTAGCCTTGAGGTAACCGTCACGTGGATCACTGTGGCCAGGTCCTCATGGCTGAGGAAGGGAACCAACTGCCGAACCAGCTGAAGATGGTAAAAGGCAGATTTGGCAGTGGCTGCTACCTGGGCCTCCACTGTTAAGGAGGGATCCAGGAGCACTCCCAAACTCCTAACCCTTGCCGAAGGCGCTAATGGCACCCCGTCAAAGACTGGGAGTGGACCCCCCGCTCCAGACCGCCCCGACTCAGGCACAGGACCTCTGATATCAGATATGTGCCTATTATTTCCTGTAGGGAAATACAGTCAGCTGTCTTGTTTTTGTTTAAGAAAATGGCATCAAGACTTCTGGGAACCCAGTCCTCCTACCCTGGAAATAACCCTTCAAGTATGAGGCAAATTGGAAAAATCACCATAGGAAACAACGGAGACAGTGCTGTTGGTGATACCATTCAGACTTCAAGGGGCTCCTGGGGTCTTTATAAATTTGATAAATGAAGTATTGCACAAACATTTATTCAAGGGAGCTTTGGTTTATCTGGGTGATATCCTTTTATACTCAAAAGATAAACAATCTCACATTAAATTGGTTCACTAAGTATTGGAAACGTTGCACAAACTGAGTTCCATAAATTGGAGACTGACATCCTGGGTATCACATTTCACCCAGGAGGCTAGAGATGGACCCTAAAAAGGTAGCTGATGTGCAGGGGTGAGAGCTGCCATGCGCCCAGAGGCAACTACAGAGTTTCTTAGGATTCACGAACTTTTACAGGGCTTTTATCTCCAATTTTGCCCAAGTGAGCCTTCCCCTCACGGATCTATTAAAGACTAAAGGGAAGAGACCTGATAGCATAAAGCCTGGAGCCAAGTTGGCGTGGACTGTCAATTGCCAGGAGGCTCTTGACTGCCTCAAGCTTCTGTTCACCTCAGAACCCATTCTAGCACACCCAGATGAAAAATAAAAATTATTGTGCAATAAACACATCTGATGTGGCTAAGGGGGGAGCAATCCTGCAAGAGGGGTCAGATGGGAAGCTGCACCCACTGGCTTATTTGTCAAAAAAATTCAGGGCAGATGAACGTAATTGATTGGTCTGGGACAAGGAGGCGGCAGCCATCCGCTTAGCCCTCTCTTAGCATTGGTTAGAGGGGGCTCGCACTCCTTTTGAAGTTTGGACCGACCATAAAAACCTCAAAGGCCTCAAAACCCTGCACACCCTCAATGCTAAAAAACTCCAGTGGGCTGAATTCTTTTTGAAATTCCAATTCACACTGCATCATTTCCTGGGGAAGGCGAACTCTCTGGCCCTTTCCCGCCTTCTGCAGCATGATAGCCTTTGTGAAGAAACCATTGACTCAATGTTCACCCCTGCCCAACTGGGGGGGAGCAGTGACCACCTGTAGCAAAGGCCGTGTGGCAGCTCCACGAGGTGAGGGCTGGACTGTAAAGTTCTCACAGGCAGTAACCCCCGAGGACTTGGAGGATTTGGAAGTGGAGGGGGGGGGTCTGGAAAAGGGACTCGATGGGTGCTGGAGAAAGGGTGAAAAACAGTTTGTCCCCAAATCCCTGCATGGGGAAATAATGCACTTTGGCCATGAATCTAAGATGGCAGGACATTTTGGATTCTTAAAGACACTTAATTTACTTCAGAGACAATTTTTGTGGCCAAAGATGTGAGGGGCAATCTCACAGTACGTGGGATTGTGCCCCACATGCCTCATGTGCATGCTGGGGAAGCCACCAGGATGATTGCAGCCCCTGGAAATGCCGGGGGTGACCCTGGGAGGTGATTTCTGTGGACTTTATAACTGACTTACCCCCTAGCAAGGGGAAGACTGTGATTTGGGTGGTAGTTGATCTTTTTTTAAAGCAAGCCCATTTCATCCCATTTAAACAAGTCTCAAAGGACAAAGCACTGGCTGACGCATTCATGAATCACATCATAAAATTGCACTCAATTCCATGTAAAGTAGTATCCGACTATGGAGCCCAGTTCGTTGCTGAATTCTGGAAGACTTTGATGCAGGTTCTGGGTATTGAGCAAGCCCTCAACAGTGCTTATCACTCAGAGATTGACGACCAAACTGAGTGTGTAAATCAGGTGGTCGAGCAGTTTCTCTGATGCTTTTCTAATTATCAACAAGATGATTGGGTGGACTTATTGCCTTTTGCAGAATATAGTTATAATAATGCAGTTCACTCATCCACTGGGGTATCATCTTTTATGGCAGTTCATGGCTACGAGGGGGTTCCCTTGCTAGGTTTTCCTGGGAGCCCTGCCAAACCTGGGAATCCCATGGACTGGTGGTCTAAGTTGCATGATTCCTGGCCGCTGATTGGAAAAATTTTGGATAAGGCTATGGCTGACTATAAGCACCATGAGGATAAGAAAAGGGCACCTGTGGGGTCCCTTAACCCCAGGGACTCTGTGTACTTGTCTACAAAAAACATTTGTGGATTACAACCCAGTCAAAAACTGGGGTGGAAATATGTGGGACCTTTCACTGTGGTGCGTAAAATCAATGAAGTGACTGTTGAAATCAAATTGCCGAAATCATTGAAATCCTTGCATCCCATTTTCCATTACAGCCTACTGAAATGCAATCCTGGGCCAAATGTATGGCGACCCCATTGGCCAGCCCCTCCTCCTCTGATGCTGAATGGTGAACCTCACTTTGAAGTCTCCCGTGTCCTGGATTCCAAGCTTCGATGGGGCCGCTTATACTATTTGATTGAGTGGGCAGTCTTTGGGGTAGGGGGAAATGAATGGGTGGAATGCTCATGTGTCAATGCTCCTGAATTGCTTCGTGCCTTCCACCAACGTTACCCTGACAAGCTGGGGGGGGTGGATATGGTTTTTTGGGGGGCAGAATGTCAGCTAATGCTGCCATGGTTCCTGGGCGGAAGTTACCATCCCTCACCTGTCTACGTTACTCAGGTGGAATGTTGAGTTTTGTTTCTTGTGCAGCTGCCTTATCACTTGCCACCTAGCTCTGACCTTGGTGTCTGGTGCTGCTTCTTCCCTTGGGAACACAGAACCATTATTTTAGGCGCTTTGCTACTATATTGTGATTGAGGCTCTTTGGCGGGTTTTTACCTTGAATTCTGTACAACTGTCCATCTCTGAAAGGGCCTCGCCATTACTGACACAGGGCGTGTACAGATGACCTACTAACAGCTCAATAAACTACTTCTAGTTAAGTAAAGTTGTTGGGACTGCTTTTGTGGGACTCTGACAACAAGGATGGTTGAGAGCTCTTGTTTAAAGGGTCTGTAAAATTAGACCTCTTTGTCCAATTCACTTCAACTTAGAGAGTCTCAAAATAAAAAAGCACTGTAAAAATGAGTTAATATGAGAGCTAAAATGCATATATAAAATCCAAAACAGCCAATTAAAACATAAGGCCAGAAGGAGAGATCACTGATGGAACACCTGGCAGAACAGGAAACCTTCACCCACCAATGGAAGACAATGATCGAAGGGAACACATGAATGAATCTGATCTGACCCTCTACCCACTCCATCACACTGGCTCTCAGCTCCCCCTCCTACCCTCCCCCTGACAGCCTCTCCTGGGGAAAAGTCTGGCCAAGTTGCAGAAGTCTCGAGGTGGCTCGTCATGTGGATGAGCTGTGCGGTGGGCTAATGTCAGGTACAGCCAAGTCACACATGCTGTGCAGGGGCTGCCACCAAACCCAGGCCAGCTGCAAGGCATCACGTCATCCAGGAGCTTCTGCTGGACCTGTGATTAATGACAATACATTAGCTGTTGTAGATTTTCCGGGCTGTATGGCCGTGGTCATGGCCATACAGCCTGGGAAATCTACAACAGCTAATGAACTCCGGCCATGAAAGCCTTCGACAACAGACAATATATTAATTAAAACTTCTACTGAAAAAATAATCTGATCTATGGATACACAGAATACTGGCACAGCCCATCCAAATCAACCTTATATAAACTTGCATATCATTCTGATTCTACCTAAGTTGATTTTTAGGGCGGGGGTGGGGGAGTTTATGCGGCAAAGCTTCTTACCCAGAGCTTTGGCGATTAAGAGGAAAGCAGATTTCATTGTATTCAAAACCTGAGGGATTCAAAGGTTACCGGGTGTGGCCAGCTTATACAGGAGCTATCATGTAGCCCAGCACATGACTTTATTAAACCTTCTGGTTCACGCCCTCTAGAGGCGCCATGGAAGACACTTTGGAGCATCCTAAAGAATAAATGTTGCAAACTGTGTTCAACTTGTCCTGGGATTTATTCTGGGCATAAAGCCATTTATTCATAAATTGTCCTTCACAGCTGAAAATTGTAAATTAGTGAAAACAGTGGAAAAAATACGTGTTTGCAGAATTCCACAAGAACCTGAATTCAGACTCTCAGGCCTACTGTGTCAAAACATCCTAAACAGGAATTTCGAGTTAAAATCTGAAACAGGACAAAGTCATGGAGGGAAAACCCACATAGAGCCAAGCAAGAACAGCCCTCTGTTCCCTCCCTCAGTGTATTCTGGGTATGGGCAGTGATGGCCTGGCCTCTGACAGGAGGCCATGGATGCCTTGGCCAGTGTCACTGGCCCCGGGTGGGGGGACACTCACAGGGCCATCGGCAGCACACCACTCTGTCACTGGTGGCTGTCAGTGGAGCTGAGAGGGACTCTGACCCCAGCAGTGAGGGGTATTTGGGTCACTTATTTTCCCTCTGAAGAATGGCCAATGGATACCAACAGCGGCAAATTGCAAAGAGACTTCCACCTTGGCAGAGTGAGTATGCAGAGATGTTGAACATGAAATGATTAAGGATCAGAGGAAGAGAGTTACAGGACTTCCAAGACAGAGGTGCAAGCAGCATTCTGAGGGGGACCCAGAGAGCAGAGGAAGAGGCAGAGGCCCCATGTCCCTACCTGGCCAGCTTTCCCCGTGCTGCCTGCCCCCTTCTCTCTCGCCCACCAGACCCGGCCTATTCCAACATGAGGGTGGGCGGGGTTGTCTTCTGCAAACAAAGCTCTGAACACACTGAGTATGTGAGATGGAGCTGCAGCCTCCTGCACCCTGTGGAATCTGAACACAGACCTTAAGGTAGGAAAAATAAAATTTGCAATTAGAAAACCTAATATTTGGACTGAAACAGCCTCATACAGTTCCATGGGTATTAAGTATTGAGGCGGAGGCGATGAATCCAGCAAGCAGGCTTTTATTCATAACATTGTTCAGCTCTAAAGATGGCTCTAAGAGAGCAGCACTCTAATTTATACTGTTCCAACAAATAACTTTCAACAATGTAACTATATACAAGCGATATAGAATAGAATATTCTATCTAATAGTGGATATTCTAATATCTACTAGAGGCTTTTATCAAACCGTCCCTTTGGGTTTCTGGGAAAAACCTAACGTATGAAAGTCTCTTAGATATAACTGGCAGTTTAAAGTCAGAGGAAAAAATAAGAGTTGAAATGGGAGTTAAATTATCCTGGCTAGAAGAGATGCAGCTAAAATCACGGTATAATGAGGATAAAAAATGTGGATTCGGGGGAAAGAATAATGTCTTAGATGAGGTTTGGTTAAAAAATAACTCCAAATTGATAAAGAAGCTATATGAACTAATACTTAAACACCAATTGCAAGATGAAGAGGTTAAAGTGACAATGATTAAATGGATGAAGGACTTCGATTATAATGTAGATATCGATGATTGGTCAAAGATTTGGAAGTCAGTTAAATATCTAAAAGCCATTCGTTATAAAGAAAATATATATAAATTATTCTATAGATGGCACTGGTCACCCAACAAGCTACATAGATGTTTTAAATCAGTTTCGAGTCTTTATTGGATGTGTGGAAAAAATATTGGCACTTTGTACCACATGTGGCGGTCGTGCAAAGTTGTTAGAAAGTATTGGGAGATGATTAACAATATGATTTTTGAAATTACGGATCATATTATGGAACTAAACCCAGAGACTTTTCTGTTGAATATATTTCCGAACGAGGTATCGACTTTGGACACAAAGCTTCTATCACTCATCGTGACTGCAGCATGCACTCAACGGGCAAGATTGTGGGAAAATGCTGATCTACCGAAAAAAGAGGACATCATTACCAAACGAAGGGAATGGGCAGAGCTCGATAGACTTAGTTATTTGATGAACCCGGATAAAAAGCAAGACTCTTTACATGTATGGTCGAAATTTATGAATTGGTTAGGAGAACATTAGTGCTCATATACTCTATGATATGCTGGATATAATAAGGTTTGTACAACGTGGTACAACTTTGAAAATGTTAATAAAATTTGTTTAATCAAGAACACAAACACAACAACGGGCCTGTCAGCCTAGCTGGAAATCCAGTTCCACACTGGGAACACCGAACTCCTCAACGGCATCTTGTCGTTAGAACACACCATTCAGCACATTCGTTGCAGACGAAATGAGCAAATCTATAGCATCGTTATAATACATAATAATCTTCATACTATACACTTCGAGTAGCACCTTCTTTTAAAAAGCATTTTACTAATTCTACCGATTTTATTCCATTCAAGTTCCCCAGAATTTCCCTTTTTCTGTTGGCAAATTTGAAAAAAAAGTCCACTGGGGGAAATCAAAGGATTCCCCCCCCCCCAATTCCCCAAAATCCCACCCTCTCCACTTGTGGCCTTCACAGCATGATCAGATGTTTTCAGTGGGAGGAGATGTTTTAATTTGAAAATCTGGACCTCCCAACGAGAATTGTTTTGATGACTTAGAATTAAATGTTTTGTTTAGAAGGGTTTTTTTTAAATATGCAAACTGGTTTTTAAATGCCTAAAATACACAAAGGGAACAACACAGTGATATGGTTTGAATTAAAAAAGATCTGTGTACTGACTTCCATTCCAACATCTGTTAAGGCGAAGAGCAGATGCTATTTCTGGAAAAGACAGGGGTCTGCCAAGCTGAGGAGGAACAGAAGAGGCCATGGTCCAGCAGCTACCTTTTTATATGCTTTCCCCAACAATTCTTTCTCTTGCTCAAAGGAGGCAAGCGCTAATCTCTATGGGCACCACTTGGGGTTGCAATACCAGCACTGTATATCTAAACAAGATGAAATATCTGAAATGTGTTTCTCAGTCCCGAAGAGTCTGTAGTGTTTGCAGTGCAAACAGCAAATGTTCAAAATGCAGAAAACAAAAGTCCTACCTATTAACACCACAGTTTAGAAGGAGAAGAAGAAGAAGAGATTAGATTTAGACCCCGCCTGTCACTACCCAAGGGAATCTCAGAGTGGCTTACAAACTCCTTTCCCTTCCCCTCCCCACAACAGGCACCCTGTAAGCAATGCTCCCTCTAAGCTGTGGAGTCTTGTGAGCAAAAATTCTACTTTGTGAGCTACTGGCATTAAAGTTGTGAGCCCGCAATTTGGCTGCTGCAAAAATCAGTTTGCTCTGGAGCCCTCCTTCCTGAGTGGAGACAAAAATGTGTGAGCCAGAGGCTATAAAACTGTGAGCTAGCTCACACCAACTCATCTTAGAGGGAACACTGCCTGTGAGGTAGGTGGGGCTGACAGAGTTCTGACAGAAACTGCTCTTTTTCAAGAACAGCTGTGTCAGAACTATGGCTTGCCCAAGGTCATCCAGCAGGTGCAAGTGGAGGAGTGGGGAATCAAACCCGGTTCTCCCAGATTAGAGTCCGCACACTTAACCACGATACCAAACTGGCTTTTAAAATGCCAGTGTGGCCCTTTCTTACGTGCCCGGAAATGCTGATCACCACTTGGTGTAGTAGTTAAGTGTGCCAAAAGATGAAATCATCATAAACAAGGAATTACATACAATCTATTGCATAGTTTATTTAAATGCATTTTCCCCAAGATCTACCCTCAGATATTAATGGATCCTGTTGGTTTCCAGGTGGCTCCGAGGGATTTCAGGAGTCTCCCCAATGACTCTGGGGAGACCCTTGTGGCTCCATGGAATGATGGGCTGGCGGGGGCCATAAACCGAGTTGCTCCTCGGCACCCTCTTCCATGCTCTGTGAGGCCCCCGGCTCCTTGGTTCACCACAGAAGAGTGGGCTTACTGGGCCATGTGAAGCAGGTACTGGAAGACAGCTGGAGTGATGGGAGGGAAGGTGGTGGTGGATGACCCCTCTGCACTTGACCCATTTCAGTCTGGTTTCAGGCCTGGGTTTGGTACCGAAACAGCTTGAGTTGCGCTGGTTGACAATCTTCATTTAAAGCTGGACAGGGAAAATCTTCCCTGTTGATAATGTTGGACCTCTCAGCGGCCCTTGACACTGCTGACCACTCTGTCGATATCCACTGGCTTGAATATGGTGTTGGCGTTGGTGTTAAGGGGGAAGCCCTTTGATGGTTTCTCTCTCATCTGCCTGACTGGACACAGAGTCTGCACTGTGGTGCCTGTGAGGGCCGCATGGCGCCTGCAGACACCTTTCCTGGCACCCACCAGGCATATTTATTGATTTATTTTATTCGACTTGTATCCTGCCCTCCCTGCATAGCAGGCTCAGGGTGGGTTACAGTATACAAACATTAACATAGCTAAAACATCAATAAAATGCAACAATATCCTTCATCAGGTGCAAGATGTCATTAAAATTAAGACCTCACAGATGCCATCTCTGGTATGCCATTCTGACCTGCTGAGGGAAGGCCCAGTAAAGAGGGAGGGATGTCCGTCCCCCGGGGTTAAAAGTTAAAAGCCTGGCGGAAGAGCTCCATCTTGCAGGCCTTGTGGGACTATAAAAGGTCATGCAGGGCCCTTATCTCGTACGGGAGCTCATTTCAGCAGGTAGGGGCCAAGGCTAAAAAGGCCCCAGGGCCCTAGTCGAGGTGAGACGGACATCCCTGGGGCTGGGGACCACCAGAAGGTGTTGACTGGTAGATCGTAAAGCCCTTCGGGGCTCATAGAGGGAGAGGCGGTCTCGCAGATATGCGGGCCCCTGGCCATAGAGGGCTTTAAAGGTAAGCACCAGCACCTTGAAACGGGTCCGGTACTCAATAGGCAGCCAGTGCAGTTCGCACAGCACCGGGTGGAAGTGGGCCCACACAGGCAGTGACATCAGTACCGGTGCCGCTGCGTTCTGCACCAGCTGCAGTTTCCGGAGCAGAGTCAAGGGCCGCCCCACACAGAGAGAATTACAACAATTCAGTCTAGAAGTGACCATTGCATGGATCACTGTAGCCAGGTCCTGGGGGGTGAGATATGGGGCCAGCTGCTTCATCTGTCTCAGATGGAAAAGGGCAGACTTGGCAGTGGTGGCAACCTGGGCCTCCGTTGTTAGTGAGGCGTTAGGAACACCCCCAGGCCCAGGTCACCAATAGGGCCCTGTCAAAGGTTGGAAGCTTGATCCCGATCCCTCACGATTCAGATTCAGGACCTCCATCTTCAATGGATTCAGTCTCAGTCTGTTCTGTTGTAACCAATCAGCCACAGCTTGTAATGCCCTCTCCAGATTTTCTGGGGCAGAGTCTGGGTGGCCGTCCATCAGTAGGTAGAGCTGGGTGTTGTCTGTGTATCCCATACCCCTGGATAATTAAAAAAGTGGGAGGGGCAAGGTTGGGCTTTTGCCCAGCAAGGCTTCTGATTGGTCATTGGAGATTTGACTTTCTAGGCAGCCTTTCAAAAACACGACATTGGCAGCAGCTGCCACCACCACAGCACAAGGATCATCTTCACCATGTGGCTGAAGGTAAGGAGCAGCAGCCATTTGGTGGCAGCCATTTTGGACCTGGGCCCACCACGCTGTGTCGGGATTCCAAATGTGCCCACAGGTTCACAAAGGCTGGGGACCCCTGGATCAGATAGTCTCATGCAAACCACATCTGAGACATTCAGAGGTGTTTGGGATGTGGCTATCTGATGTAGGCCCCTTTATGTGAAACTCACATGACTAGCAAAACTATTTAATTCATCTTCTCTGATTCTACAATGTAAACATTCCTGAGCTTGGAACAAACTTTCCCATAGAAATGCTGTAAATCAGTGACTTCACATTGCAAGATTTCTTTCTGGGCAGACATCCAGCAATTCAGAATTATCTCTCTCAAGGATGTAACAATGAGAGCTTTGCTGAAACTGTAAAAGTAGATTCTCAAGTCTGCTTTCCCCAACCATTGACACAGACCAGGTCTGCAACAGCACAATGATTTCATCAGTCCCACTCCTTCCCATGTGCCCCCACCCGAAGGCTTCAAGAACCCAAATGTGCGTTCTGACGGGCAGACCCAATCAAAGTGCACACTGAAGAGCAGTACAAACATGGGGAGGTCATCAAGTCATAGGGACAACACCTCTTCTCAGAACATTCACCGTACAAGTCAAAGGAAGAAGAAGAAGAAGAAGATAGAAGAAGAAGAAGAAGAGATTGGATGTATACCCTGCCCTTCACTACCTGAAGGAGTCTCAGAGCGGCTTACAATCTCCTTTCCTTCCCCCTCCCCACAACAGACACCCTGGGAGGCAGGTGGGGCTGAGAGAGCTCTGACAGAAGCTGCTCTTTTTTAAGGACAGCTCTTATCAGAACTATGGCTTGCCCAAGGTCATCCAGCAGGTGCAAGTGGAGGTGCAAGTGCAGGGGCAAGTGGAGGCGTGGAGAATCAAACCCGGTTCTCTCAGATTAGAGTCAGCGCACTTGCTAGTGCACCATTTAATATTATGTTCCAGTTTAAAACATACAGATAGCACTGCCCTTTAAAACTGGGAAACTCAGTTTTAGTACCTTATAAGATAATTTTCTATAATACTGCGCATTCTTGGAAGCCAGCTAAACCCTCTAAGAAGCAGGAACCACAAATGAATCTGCAGATCTTGTCAAAAGGGTTGCTAGATATTTTGGACACGCCAAGGCTCAGCCCCCTCTTCCCAGAGCATCCACTGCCTCTTCCAAACCCAAATAGCGCCTTTTGGCTTGGTAAAGTTGCCAGTCGATTCAGACACTCCAGTATTTTTCCTGACATGAAAGAGAAAACTGTATTCACATTTTGCCTGGTGACTGGCTTTGTATTTTAACTGAAAGCTGAGGGTACAGGTCAGTTAAAAAGCACAGTAGGCCCTGGACCGCATGCCCAGATTCTGTGTAAAACCCGGCCAACGTGGCATCCCCACTTCTCGGTGCTGCTGGATAGAGCTGGTACCAAGCTGCATCTCAAGCCACCTGAAAGCACAGAACCCAGGAGCGACTCTAAAGGCGACAGCTGGCCAGGCTGCTCCAAAACAAAATCCGTATAGTACCTATTTAGTACTGGGTACATTGCACAGTACGTTGGCAACCAATGACTGAATGCTAATGATGACGGTGCCACCAAACCCCACCTTCAATTGACTTCCATTCAAAATGCTGCCTGGAAATGCTGGCCCCTCCCCCTCGGAGCCCCCTAGTGGTACATTGCGAGACAGCCTGACAACAGCCCAGCAGTGACCAGTCTTTCCAGTAAATAAACAGAGGTGGTTGCCTGCATGGTTCAGCCCCAGACAGCATCACAGGGAAGGCAGACAGATGAGTCAGGCCACAGGCTGGAGACACCCAGGCAGAAAGCCCCCAACAGAAACGTCAAGATTTCTGCCAAAGCACCGTGTTCTGTAAATAACTTAACTTGCAAAACGAAAAGGCATCCTGTAAGACCGACAACAATTGGCTCGCTTTTTCGAGAGCTGGTAGAACGAAGGGGTTGAGAAGCTGCAAACAGAACCGGGCAAGAAAATGGGAAATCCCTCTTCCTGCGCTGCTTCAGTCCTGATCTGACCTGGCTCTTCCAGGACATGGTGCGATTCAAATCTAAAAAAGATCCATTTAGATTTCCCAACATCCTTTCACTCTCAAGAAGTCCCCCATTTAAAAGACCTCTCTGTCGCTGAAAAGCTCAGACTTCCTCACACATATTCTATGATTTTTGGGGGGGAGGGATCAAATCTCTCTTTTTTTTGGCAGTACCAATCACCAAGCGACCACATGCCAGAAACAAGCCCCACTGGGTAAGTTAGAGATCAGTGTTGGTGCACAATGCACCCCTGAAAGCATTGTATGAATGCTAAGTAGTGTTACAGTCTCACCCTACTTCCCCCACTGCTGAGAAGCTCCCAGGACAGCAGTGCCAGGAGTGGTTCTCTTAAACTGAGAGAGCAGTGGGAATTTCACTGTCTTTAGAATATGTCGCCTTACCAACCCGTTTACAAACAAAGCTCAGAGGAAGGCAAACAGCTGCTCCCAGAAGAGGCTACAGCATGGACCTGTGTCAACTAGAGGAATGGCAGGACTTCAGCCTCTTGGCTCTTTGGACTTCTGCTGAAAGATCGCCCTCCTCTACACAAAGCCACCAAATGCTCTAGAATGCCTGAGACAGGCCTCCCTCCCTCCCCCTTTTGTAAGGAATGGAACTGAAGAGCAGGGTGTTGGTGGTGGGATTCAAGTCCATGAGCACACTGAAGACAAACAAGCTTTGGAGGAGGGTCTGGGCCTTCGAGGGCCAGAGCTCCCTTGGTCAGATCTGTCCAGTGTTGCTCTTCTGGTGCAGACCAACCCAGCTCTCCCCCTGAGAGGTTTGTTATCTCAAGGAGAACTATCCAACCATCCAAGCTAAGGTGAGCACAGGTCCTTACCACACTTGGATCTCATCCCTGGTCTTATCAGAGTTCAACTTGCGACACAATATCTTGCGTTTATCCTTGGTTATAACAGCATCCGTTTATCCTGGGACAAGTGTGGGGCGAAAGCGGGGTGACCTCAAGTGTAGTGTAGAATGTAAAAATACCCCGAGATAATTACAGGGGTGAATTCTCGTCTGGTGTAGAATGTAAGTTCAGGGACAGGGTTAAACCAGGATTTAAGGTCTAGTATGGAAAGGACCACAGTTAGTTGGGATATCAGGGTAAGCCTAGACAAATATTTGCTTCAGTATTCGTTCTGTCAAGTTACAGTGCCAATGATCTCTCTTTCCTCCTGGGTTCCTCTCAGAGTAGCTGCTGAGGTAACTCCGCCTAGTCTTTCAAGCCTGTTCTTCCGGTGATTTCTTCGGGAGGAACAATCAGTCTGTGAGTTAACTGTGGGGAAAGTCCACAAAACAACACAAAGACTAACTGGCACCCTGATAACCAGCCTCAGCAGCTTCAAGTTGTGCTCAGCATTAGAGTTTAAAACAGGGGTGTCAAACATGCAGCTTGGGGGCCGGATCAGGCCCCCGGAGGGCTTCTCTCAGGCCCGCCCAGGAACTGGCCATCTCCTGCTTCCAGTTCCGTTGCTGCTGCTGCATCACAGCTTTTGCTTCGCCAGACTCTCTCAATCGCTCAGCCATTTCACGTTTCCCCCTGGGTCCTAGACTCAGAACCCAGAGCCAGAGATTTCTGTGGTGAATGTCAGTAAATCAAAAGTAGGGCTGAGGCTTACAGATACACACCTGAACAGCAACAGCACAAGGAGGAAGAGGAAGAGGAGGAGATTGGATTTATACCCCGCCCTCCACTCCCCAAGGGAGTCTCAGAGCGGCTTACAAACTCCTTTTCCCTTCCCCTCCCCACAACAGACACCCTGTGAGGTAGGTGGGGCTGAGAGAGCACTTTCCCAAGCTGTCCTTGACACTTTGATGCAATAATTCAGAGCAAGAGGTGTCAGCTATCAAAGACTGTTAAATAAACAAAATATTGCAAGAGTGCTAACATTTTAAGCATGTTTTTATTTTAAGTTTAAAAAAATCTTATTTTAAGTTTTAAAAAAATGTTTGTGTCCTTTATAAAAGTTTATATCTCTGCTACCTGGCTTTACATTTTATGACACACCTGGTCTGGCCCAACAAGGTCTCATTTATGTCAGATCCGGCCCTCATAACAAATCAGTTCGACACCCCTGGTTTAAAAATTCAAGAAGCCAGAGAAGCTGGTGAGACTCAGTGGGCAAGTTTGTGTGCTCTGAATTGACTTTTGTAAGGGACATCCTAAGTCAAGCAATAGCTTCCGTTCGTTATTTACGTCCTGGATACGCTGCCTTCCTCACTTGGACTCAAGTCAGATTACACAGTCAATACAACTGATGGATGGGATGTTCAATAAACTGCGCTACAGTATTAGGGCTGCACAACCAACCAGAAGTCTCAAAACAAAACGGAAGCAAAGCACACATGTTAACATGACACAAATGACACAAAAATTCCACAGCAGGATCCTGGTGTCAGCAAACTACACACAGCAGTATAGACCACTGTCCCTGTTCGTTTTTCAAAGTAACTTTGTGAATCACTTAGTGCAGTGCAGCTCTCTTGCCTGCGGAGGAAAGCCCTCTCAGACAATTCAGTTTTGCATTGTTTACAGAAAGCCAGGAGAGGGGGAGCCATCCTGACCTCCTCATGCAGGCCGCTCCACAAGGTGGGGGCCACAACAGAGAAGGCAGAGGTGTACAGGCAGCTGCTGAGTTTGCCCGTTTGCAGGCTGGTGCTTGCAGAAGACCTTGCTCCGATGAGCGAAGCTGTCATGGAGTCTAGGGGAGAAGTGGCCTGGCAGATATGAGGGCCTGAGGCCATGAAGGGCCTTGTATCTGATCGCCAGTGCCTTCAGTTGTGCCCGGCACCTGATGGGCAGCCAGTGAAGTAAGTATTACCCACTTCCAGTTGATACAATGAAGATGAGGGGCCGCCTGCTCCCTTAGGAACCAACCAGACCACTCTGGTCATGTTCTAAGGCCCTGCTTGGGGTGCTCCCACTTTCTGAGTCTAAGCAGGTGGTAGCTCAGGAGAGGGCTTCCTTGGTCATGGGACCAAAATTCTTGAGCTCTCTCCTCAGAGGGGCTTGCTGGTTGCCCTTGTCCATTTGTGGGCAAAGAAAATTTTGCTCTGCCTGCTGTTCCCTCAGCGGTCCCACCTTCCTACTCAATGTTTTAGTTGTTGTTTTATGTCTCTGTAGGTATTTTAAATCCTGGTTTTAACTGCATTAAAGTTTCTTGGTTGGTTGTAATGGTTTTTAAGGTCCTTTTAATTGCGTATGTTTTTAATCTGTTAGCTGCTCTAACTGTCTTGATGAGGGGAAGAAAGATGGGATATAAATTGTGTAAATGAATAAACAAGATAGACGTCTTCATTTTTCTAAATTATTTCAGAATTTCACAAATTATATGGGGGGAATGATGGTTCTCTCTGATGTCTGCACATAAGCATGAACCTATTCTTAGAAGTATGAGTTAACGGGAATGAATGGCCTTTAGTTTAATGCTCTAGCACAACATGCTGTTTGAGACCTGGAAGTTGCTTCTCCAGCTTGGCTTCCATACTTGGAAGTAGTGCTAACTATACTTGCTCCTCAGCTCAATATCTCTTCATAGCTGAAACTGATGCACTGGCTTAGCAGTCCAAGGCCAGGTGAACAACACACTTTTGAAACCAGGTAACAGTCAAAGCTTCCACCAAGAAACTGTCATTTTATAATGTGGCTGAAAATTCAAAGAAGTGCAAATACTGGTGAGTTTTAGACCTCAATGACATTTCTAATACCAAAGGAAATGCTGGGCACATTGCACATGACGCTTCATAAGAAGTGGGGCATCATACATGAAGGACGCTTCCTCAGGATTGTTTACATGGCTTTCTTGGTTGCTCTGTCATTTGTGTTCATAGGCAAATTCACAGCTGAAATGTCTTGACATTATTTATCATTTTTTCACATTTAGCAAAGAGCAACGAATTTTATAATGTGGCTGAAAATTCAAAGAAGTGCAAATACTGGTAAGTTTTAGACCTCACTGACATTTCTAATACCAAAGGAAATGCTGGGCACATTGCACATGACGCTTCATAAGAAGTGGGGCATCATACGTGGAAGATGCTTCCTCAGGATTGTTTACATGACTTTCAGAGTGTGGCTCCATTCGGACTGGCACCACCGGTAGGCATCCTTCGACAATATAGGCAAGCAACCGTTGCTTCGGGCTGAACTGCAGATGGGTGACCTGAGAGCCCTGAAGCCGGGCTCTTATTCACGGGGAGGTTTTTGTCAGGAGAGAGACCAACATAGAAGGACTCCCCTCCTGGTCCTGGCACTTAGTAGACACAACGGCAAGTTTCTTTACAGCCCCAATAAGCTGGAAAACAATCATATTTTTTTAAAGCTGCTACCAAAAAAAGAAAAAGAAAAAGAAAAAATCCCTCCTGAGAATAATGCCAGAAGAAGAGGAAGCTTAGCTCCTGGGATCTTGAAGAAGTTGCTGATTTTAAATCAAGAATGGTTCCCTCCAGGAAAAGAAGCTTGAGCTTTTAAATCCTGGAGTAAAATGGGTCTCATGTGCATAATTGCTCTGTTAGATAAGGGTAAAACATTAGATAAAAAGCAAATTGAGCAGATACTGGGGAACACCATACCACACTTCAGATATTTACAGGTAAATAATATGCTAAATTCTCCTGCACTTGAAAAATACATTGACAACACCCCTCACAGAGTTTGAGTTGCTATTGCAAAGAAGTGATGGCTCATCCTCAGGTCTAAGACCGAAGATATACAAAATGTCGATTGGCCATGATACTGGGAAACCTCTTAAAAGCCAAATAAAATGGCAGCTCGATTGTCAGAACTGAACACAAGAAACTGATTGGCTACAGATTTGGGAAGCTCCATGTTTTAAATCAAAGGCATTCAGCATTAGATTTTAAGCCGCAAAGATGGCAACAAGGTGGTATTTGACACCTGTAAGGCTGTATAAAATGAGAAAAATAAGTAACTCAGACTGTTGGAAAGGTTGCTCAAGTTGGGCAGCTGTGTTGGTCTGAAGCAACAGAACTAAGTTAGAGGTCCAGTGGCACCTTTAAGACCAACAAAATTTTATTCAAAGTAGAGTCCAATGGCACCTTTAAGACCAACAAAGTTTTATTCAAGGTGTGACGAAGTATGTGTGCACACAAAAGCTCATACCTTGAATAAAACTTTGTTGGTCTTAAAGGTGCCACTGGACTGTAAATTTGTTCTGTTGGAAAGGTGGTCAATTGGGTGGGTTTTTTGCATGTTTGGTGGAGATGTGTTGACATTAATGCCTTTTGGGGACGGATCTTGAAAGAGATACCAATCATAACTGGTTGTAACTTACCTTGCCTTCCAGAGACGGTATTGCTGAATTGGTGGTCCAAGGATCTAGTTGACAGAACAAAAGCAGAAATTACCTCTGTCGCTATAGCGATGCAATGGAAAAACCAGGCCGTGCCCCCCCCCCCTTATGCCCCTGGAGGATGGCGCTTATGAGGCTACTTTATTCTGGGTGAAATGACGACATCCGGCTCTCAGTCTCTGTCATGTCAGAGTTATGGATAGAAAACTATTAGCCCTAGAGGGTCATGATTGCAAGTTTGGTTGGCATGCTTATCTATACTATGGCAAAGCAAAAATGGACAATATGTTTAAACACTATTATTTGAGACGAACATTAATGGATACATGGACAAGATATAAGAACTTTTTCTTAGAAGAAATACCTATGTGGATAGTTCCAGCAGAAGTGTTAAACCCATTATCGTATTTTAAAGGACAGGACTGGCTGAAATATAAAGACTTATTAATAAGACAAGGTAAAGAATTTGTACTGAAAGAACAACATTTGATAGACTTTTATTATGGTTGGTTGAGGTATAGACAACTGTATGATCTCTATAAGAATGACAAAAAAACTGGTTTTAGAGAAAAAAATAATGAAATTGAGCAAATTTGGGAAGAAGGAGGGAAAAAAATGATTTCCAAAATGTATAAAATTTTGCTAAAATGGTTTAATGCAGATGAAATGGTTAAAGAACAAATGGTAAAATGGGCGATAAATTTTAACAAAGATATTGAAATGTCATCTTGGGAATTTCTATGGAAAAATGCTATGAGTATTTCTACATGCTATAACTTAAAAGAAAATTGTTTTAAAATGTTGTATAGATGGTATATGACACCAAAAAAAATTGCAAATATTAATCAAAATATGTCAAACAAATGTTGGAAATGTAAAAAAAAAGAAGGTTCTTTTTACCATATGTGGTGGACTTCTGATAAAGCAAAGACCTACTGGTCTATGATACGGAAAAATTTTTGAAATGTACATTTAAGAAATTGCCGGAATTGTTACTGCTTGGACTTAAATTAGAAGAGATAAATGTTAAAAAAAGGACACTAATATGGTATATGATTACAACGGCAAGAATGGTCTATGCGCAGAACTGGAAAGGTGAAAAAATACCGGAGGTGTGGGAGTGGTTGAAAAAATTGTTGTACATGGCTGAAATGGACAAATGGACAAGAAAATTGAATAATCTGTACTCAGAGACTTCTTAGAAGATTGGAAAGATTTGAAAGAATATGTTGAACAATATTGGGATATGAAAAATTACATTTATACTTGGACATAATGTTAAAAAGAGAATGTATAATGTATGAATGTATAAATGGCAGTTAGAAAATAAGGATATTTTTAGAATTGTATAAGAAAATAAGAATTTATATGATTGATAGTTTTATAAGGTTGTATAGGTCGTTACCAGGAGAGTAAAATATATATATATGCATATAAAGAACGGTTAAAGTTGAAAATGTTAAATACTTCAGATGTGGTGGGAAACCACCATTACAAGATGATAACAAGATTATACAATAGAACAAAAATGGATGTAATATTGAAAAAGGGTTTGTATAAGAAAAATATGTAATAGTGTTAGAAAATAATAAAATTTATTACAAAAAAAAAAAGAGTTATGGAAGATCTGCAGAAGTGTGGTGTCAGTTAACTGCCATGAATTCTTTTCAATAACTGTATGACTGCTACAAGGTGTGTTTTACGTGGTATCTGAAACGGTCACAGGCTTACATATATTTCCCCCCAAAGTTTGGTGACAGGTCCCGCCCGGGAGTTCGCAACGGGGCCATGACCCCCTCCTCTGGAATGCATGCTCCGCTCGCTTGCCTGCTTGCTTGCTCGCCTCGCTTGCGCATGCCCTGACTCAATTACTTGCTTCCCTGCTGTTATCTCTTGTGTCCCGTCCTTGAACAGGAGTGCCTCCTATTTTGGGTGAGCCAGACTCACTGGTGTTATGTATTCCTTTTCTTCATGTCTTGGGAATTTAGCTTTTAGAAATGTTCAACATCATTATTTTCTGAGAACTCCTTTTCCTGCGTTTTCTATGGGAACTTCAGGCCAGTATATTTGAGCACCTAAAATCCTGTCTAGTGATTGGTAGACAGCTCTGAAGCCATATTTCATATCCAGTATATCAATATATGTAATCCCTAAGCACAGCATTACTAACAGGAAAAGTGTTTGACTACAATGATCTTTTCTACAAATAAAGGACTTACTGCTTAAGGAGACCTTTTGTGGACTATATCTATTGGGACATTCTCACATGTGGTCTCCTATAACACAATGTCTTCAGAAAAGGAGATATTACCTAAAAATCCATATTACCATAAATTAATTTGTTTTTGAATTGACTCTACTTACCAGATCCAGTGGGGTCAATCTCATTCTGTGCAGGGGGGGGGGCGTTGCGGGGGGAGATATCCTCCTGAGGCTGGAGACCTTCAGGTGCTTCGAGGGTGAATATATTCAGTACAGAAAAAAGTCATATCAGATGTGTTTGAGCATTCGGTTGATGTAATTGTTGGAGAAATGTTAACTCAGATTTGTTACCTGCTTTTTGCACAGTATGTGCAGACTTCATAAGGCTTTTGTTGTTGCTTGGATTTGCTCACTGTCTGTAATTATGCTAGTTAGATATGCTATTGCGTTGTTCATTTTGTTGTGAAAACTGTTCAAAATAAATATTTTTTTGGAAAAAAATGCCAGTGAAACCATTTTGAACTATTCTAAGTGTGCCACAGAGTAGTTGTGACATGAGAGGAATTCCAGGCACACTGTTGGGGGAATGATTGGTGGGGTCGTATCAAGGTGAGTCAAGCTGTCACCCAGAGAGGGACCACGGTGGTTCAGGCATCTTTCCCAATACTTTGTTAAACGGCACTGAGTCCACCAAATGTTTTAGTCAGCTGGCAAGGCCTGGATCCAGATGTGGAGGAAGAATGCCAGGCCGCAAGTTAGTGGCGCAAGTGCCCCTCGGCCCCCCGACTGCAGTTGTGCCCAGCAGAGGGTGGTGGGGCAGGTGGCAGGTCCTGGCTGGAACTGAGGCATGGCCACCAACAGTGTTCCCTCCAAGCTGAGTTAGTGTGAGCTGGGTCAGTTTTTTAGCCTTCGGCTCACCATTTTTTATCTTTGCTCAGGAAGGACGGTTCCAGAGAAAATTAATTCATGCCGTAGCCAAATCGCTCACTCACTCACGCCAGGAGCTCACAGAGTAGGATTTTTGCTCACGAGACCCCATGGCCGAGAGGGAGTCTTGGGCCCCCCCTCCCCCCTCACTGCTGCAGCACTTGCGCCACCGGCAGCTCTGATCAGGTGCCAGCAGCCCATTTCCCATGAATGTGGCTTAACGGACAGAGCTTGTGCTGGGACATGGATGAGGGGAGGATGTCTGGCTTGGAGGAGCACAGACCATAAGCTGAGGGGCCTGGCTGTATTTTGCTTTATGCTGCTGGATGGTGAAGGTTTCTTTCTCTGGCACCTCCCACAGGATCTGTCTGAGCCAGGAAAGAGTTTCTCAGAACTGTCTTTTTCAAACAAAGACTTCCCCAAGTCAGCCTGCCCTGGGACCGGGCCTTCGTGGTCTCCTCACAGAAGTTCCTTGGTAGCATTTGATTTTCATAAAAGAGGATGGCTCGTAGCCACAGAGGAAAGTCTGAGAACTCTGGATTTAGAATATCCCTGCTCTACCTCATATTACCAACTCCCTCTTTTGCTTAATCTCTCAGATTTCTTCACAAAGCTATGCATAGCACACCCCCCCCCCCCCAAAAAAAAGCTCTCATCCCTTTTATACCGTCTTGGTTAACTGCTGGAAGAAATACAACATTTTGACAGAGAACTTGCCAAAGCAGCAATAAAGTGATGCCGGGGGAGAAGCCGGTCTGCTTTAAAGTATCCTCTGCTCTGCTACTTTTTGGTTTCACCATCTCATTAGTTCTCCCACTGACAATAGGAGGCAAGGCAACATTTGCTCCATGGCCCATTATGTACTGGTGTTTCCTCTCGCTTGCACTGTGCATGTCCTTCAGTTTTCTTTGTCATTCTGCACTGATTTTCCTCCCATCAGTGCTCAGTTCGCTTTCTAGTCACTATTTCCCTGGGGATTTCTGAGAGGAGTGCTTTTGTGTTGATTTCCCCCTTGCTTTGCTTCCAAGCTGAAGGGAATTCAAAAGCATACAGATTCCCTCAGACTTCCTCCCTGCCCTTTGCCACCCCTCAGAGGTCCCTCCCTGCCCACATCAAGGTTGTTCTGCCCACTCCACACCTTCCGCCATCCTCCCCCCTCCATCGGTGTATAAACTCCATTTCCCCCTCATTTTAATTTTTTTTTACAAGTGGCATGAGTCTAGCAATATGAGACTATCACTAGTCTCAGATTGCTGGATAAAAAACATTAAATCAAGGGGAAAAGTATAAAAGGAGCTGCACAAAGTTTAGTTCCCTACTGGTGTTGACTTGAAAGGGGGATTGGAGAGGAGGCAAACAGCAGCACCCCCCGGGGGGAAAAAACAGAAAAAAAGAATTTCAGTGCAGCTTGCAAACAAATTAAAGGAGGGGTTGTCAGCAGGGAATTAAATTGACATGAGATGTAAAGTGAGAGTGAGAGAGAGAGAGAGAGACTCTGGGATGGGAACCCTAAAGCTTTGGAAACATTTTCCCCTTTAATACTTTAGTGAACAAAGTTGGGAGGGGAACCGTTTTGGCAGCTTCTGGAAGCCTAACATTAAAATGGTGGCTGAGCCACATGGACCTTCAGCGAACTGCCAAACTTAAAAATTGTTTGGGATAAGTCCATTTGGAGGAAGAGTGCAATCCGCACAGGACAGGCTTTAAAAAAACTGCCAAGATCCTGATCAGGCAGGCACAGAATCCAAAGTCAAGATTAAAGGCTTACTGTTGTGAAAATCTGCAGTAAGATGTGCTTGCGTAATGGGCCACTGTGTTACACCTTGGGCAGAAAGAACGGCTAGTCAGGGCAGCCTTATCAATGCAATTCATCTTGATCAAAATGTAACATTTTGCTTATAGATCAACAGTGATCCATTTTGGGAATGAAAATTACATAATAAATCCCCTATGAAATGTCCCAGACCTTCATCATGTCACAACACCCTCCATGCTAGGTCTTTCTTTCTTTCTTTCTCTCTCTCTCTCTCTCTCTCTCTCTCTCTCTCTCTCCCCCTTCCTCCCTTCCTTCCTTCCTTCTCATTCGTTCTCCTTTCTCTGCTTACTTTTGGCTACAAGTCTGACTAGGCCTCAAGAGCATAAATTATTCCAGCTGAGCCTGACCACAAGGTTGCCCTCAGCAAATTGGCTCCATTTTTGTTTCCAGTGACAAAACCAGTAAAGAATGTATGACTCTTAATACTTCTGGACATGGGGTGAACTCCCCTCCTGGAAAAGAGCCGCCACACCTGGAGCGGGCCACCTGGAGCCAGGGCAGCACTCAAGACCCAGCAGTCCTCTCATCTGGTGACAAAAGGGCACCTCACAGCTCCACAGCAACGGGACAGTCAGTAGGGAAAGGACCTCTGCCCCAGCTGCTGAGCTCTCTGATCCCTGGCCTGCTTGGCAGGAAAGCACAATGGCTGATCTGACACCCCCTGACCCTGCAGCGCCGCTGAGGCTGAGGCCAGGGGCCCTGGTGGCTCCTCTCTGGGAAAGGGAACACCAGAACCTCACATCAGCTGCTTTAAGCTTGGACTGGGTGGACCATTGGCCTGATCCAACGTTGGCTTCTCTGGTGTTCTTATGTTCTTAACTTCCTCGAGAATGAACACTGGGGATATGCATAATGAAAATATCCTTTTGGGTAGGCTTGATCTAAACAGGATGCTGCTGAGGCCAAACCAGTTCCCTGTTTGGTGGGATTTTTGCATGGGCTCAGCATCTCATTTAAGCCTGTGCAGAACACCTCTGCCAGATTTCTGTCTGTGAGAGACCAGGTCCTCGGAGACATGAAGGGCCTCCGTCCAGGTCCCGGGACAACCATCACCAGTCAGAGCAGAGCACACGGACCTCGACCAGCCCATGGTCCGACTCAGCGCAAGGCAGTTTAATGCACTTAACCAAATCCATTTAAGTGGAAAATGGTTGTTTTCCCAGTCTTTCCTACTCATTTTCTTACCTACTCCGACCAGACTGCGCATAACTGTTCTTTAAAGTGTTATGCAGCATTTACACTGAGCATGATCGTATTGGCAGGTCACCATGTATATTTTATGACAACGTCTTTGTAAAATGTTTCACTCCTGCCAAGAAAATCACACCAAATCAGAGCGAGACATCCTGGCCAAACTCTTGAGCAATCTCAAGATGTATGTTATAAACATTTGTTGTTCTGAGATGTGATGAATCAGCTGCAAAATTCTGCAAACACAGTTGCACTGGCCAGACACCTCAATGCCTTTTTTAGAAAACAGGTGATTCCTGTTGGGATGTTTTGCTGACCTTTGCAAACTGCAAAAGGCCTTGTCTTTTGTTTCGCCCCCCCCTTCCAGCAATGCCGAGTGGAGCGTCCATGTCGTTCTCACAACAACCCCACCCAGGAGGTTGACCGTGGAGGATGTTCTGGTGCGAGATTACCCCAGTGAGCTGAATGGCAAGACTGGACTAGAATTCAGGTCCCACACACCACCCTCTGCACTCAACAAGTCTGGGCCAGCGTGAGGACTGGCTGGAGGCAGAGCTCCATCTTGAGGGTAACTTGGTGATGAGAAGTAGTCAGCAAGGAGATGTTACTCTCATTTCCTTCTCTGATCAGGTCACAGGACTGTGGGGATGCGGTAGATCGGGGTGGCCAAACTGCGGATCGGGCATGTGGCTCTTTCACACATATTGTGTGGCTCCTGGCAGGGAGGCCAGCTAGGAAAGCGAAAGGGAGACATGCCTCCCCGATCCCTTCCCCAGCCAGTGTTTCCTTCCCTGGGTAGGCTTGAGATGGGGGTGGTGGTGGAAGGGAGCAGAGAAAGAAAGCAACTTTAAATGCATTCTTAAAGACACCCCCCCCCAGGCCGGCTTGGAGAAGTCATTTGTCTCTTTAAACCTCTTCTCCAAGTCAGCCAGCGAGGGGGCGGGGAGTCTTGGAAGATGCATTTAAAGTTAAAGTTGCTCTCTTTCCACCTCTCCCTCCCTCCCTCCCCTATTTGCTTTCTTTCTACTGTCTTTCTTTCCACCTTTCTCTCTCTCTCTTTCTTCCCTCCTTCCCCATCTAAAGTTAAATATTATCACTATCTGTTTTTACCCCTTTTGTTTTTATTTTTGGCAGTCTCATTTAATGTTAATAAAAAGCAAATTTGCATATTTTTCAGTAAAAGGTGTGGGTTATATTTGCTCATGTCTTGTGGCTCTCAGACATCTGATCTTTATTCTATGTGGCTCTTACGTTAAGTAAATTTGGCCACCCCTGCTCTCCCTTTCTCACAATACAAGAACTCGTGGTCATTCCATGAAATTGCTGAGCAGTTGGGGTTAGAACAGATAAAAGGAAGTACTTCTTCACCCAAAGAGTGATTAACATGTGGAATTCACTGCCACAGGAGGTGGCGGCGGCTACAAGCATGGACGGACTCAAGAGGGAATTGGATAAACATGGAGCAGAGGTCCATCAGTGGACTATTATCCACAAAGTATAGATAGGAACTCTCAGTCTGGGGCAAGTGATGCTCTGTATTCTTGGTGTTCCGGGGGGGGGGCAACAGTGGGAGAAGGGCTTCTAGTGTCCCGGCCCCACTGTCTGCTGGACCTCCTGAGGGCACCTGGTATTTTTGGCCACTATGTGACACAGAGTGTTGGATTGGATGGGCCACTGGCCTGATATCCAACATTGGCTTGTATAGCTGCCTTTCTCCCTGGGCTCACTTGACTGGGGCACCAGTTCTTGACCTATTTGGCAGATTTTCTAATATCCCAGAGGATCAAAGGGTACTCGACATCTTTAAACTCTTCCTTTTCCAGTGCAGAGACCTTATTGGAGACAAAGACACTCTCTCTCTCTCTCTCTCTCTCTCTCTCTCTCTCTCTCTCTCGTCCCTCTCCTCCTGACACCGCCTGCCCTTCCCTTTGAATGCCCCTTTATTTAACCTTTCATCTAGAAATGACAGGCGTACTACTTTGGCTGTTGCTAAATTTATTTCAGCAGCACTTGAAATCCAAGCAATTGTGTCTTTGCAGTTTTACTGAATTCTCTTGCATATTTTGTAATCAGTCTTGAGCCTCAGTGAGAACAGAGGGGCTACAGATAAAGCCAACCAGAACAGCAAGGATAGTAAGAATAAGAGGAATGATAAAAAGCCTGTTAATTCAGAGCGGTGGCTGCTCTTGTCAGGCGAGGGTCCCGGCTCCCCTTTGATTAAAATAATATCCGTTTGTGGTTTTCCTCTCCGGGTAATAATCCAATTTTAAATTATATTAGGAAATTACATGTACCTTGAGTATTTATGATGTTGGGAGTCTAAGGTTGCTTTTGCTATGTTTCAAATGCTTTATTTCCTCTTGTGTGTCTAAAAGCCGAGGTGCTGCACGGACTCCCTGAAATCAAGAGAGCGCACAGCAGGGGGGTGCCCTGCCTCCATCCTCCCCGCCCCCCCCCCCCCGCGCATCGCCCATTTAGATAGTAAATGTTTGCTCTGCGTATCTGAGCAACATCTGTTCTGTAAATACAACCAGATCCATTGCGGGATTACATCGTACAGTCCGGGGGGAAAATTTATTGCTTTATTCTACTGAAGAGATAAACTGAAGCTAGGAGAAGAGATAGCGGGAACATCTTACACTTATTTGAACTGGTATGTTTTTAACCAATCTAAAAAAATATCAAGCAGCCAGAAAATACTTCCAGCTCAGAGCCCCAGTTTCTTCCTTGACTGTCACCAGCTGTTTGCCAAAGCCCACAGCTTTAAAATGTCAAAATATGACTTAATTATGACGTGTTAACAATGACAAACATGTACTTCACAATGCATACCTAACAAAAAGTACTTATTTTCAAAGTCCTTTTCCTGGGGACAGGGGCACAGTTTGAATCCATTAAATGACTGTTGGCTAAATCCTTTAATACAATAAAATTCATGTACCAGTGTCCTAGACCTAAATATCCGATCAGAAGAAGAACTGTAGATTCTACACATATACAGCAAGTATGAAAGATCAAAGGGAATGCAGCAGCCAGGGAAGGGATAGCAGGCACACACACCCACACCCCAGAGTCACTGCCCCATTCTGTATCTAGCATTCGCTCCGCTGTTTTACCAAACCCACAGTGGAATGGGAAAAGATACGGCTCAAAACCACATTCAAATACCCTGGGCCAACGCCATACTGACTGCAGAGTCACCCCTAAATGGCCATAAAACGGCCATAAATCTATGCAGACGGCCACCATCAAACGGAGAGATCAAAGGAAGTGAAAGCGGCATGCAGTGGGGAGGCCTCCATAAAATCCAACAATCAAAGACAGTGGAAGTGGCATGCAATGCAGAAGGGGAATTTCTGTTCCGACATGGGTTTGGTAAAACAGCGGAGTGAATGGTGGACACAGAATGGGCCACTGTCTTACTGGTTACATCTGAAGAGATCCAGAGTTTGCCTTCCTGATTTATAAAAGTAAAAAGTGTTCCCTCTAAGCTGTGAAGTCTTGTGAGCAAAAATTCTACTCTGTGAGCTACTAACATTAAAGTTCTGAGCGAGCGATTTGGCCCCTGCATAAATTAGTTTGCTGTGGAGCCATCCTTCCTGAGCTATGACAAGAATGTGTGAGCTGGAGGCTAAGAAAACTGTGAGCTAGGTCACACTAACTCAGCTTAGAGGGAACACTGGTGGTGAACCACAAGAACTCCTGCAATGTGTGTGTGTGTGTATACACACACACACACACACACAGAGGGAGAGAGGAAAGCAAGGTGTCATTCTGCCTCGTGCTGCTGTACCTACTCAGGGTTGCACTCCCCCCCCCCCCTCACCACTCCAGAAGAGGCCAGGGTGACTGATACGAGGGGGAGGTTTTCTCCTCATTACTTACGCCCATCACTGTTTGCATCACTGAAGGCCAAGTTGATCCATAAGATCAGGGGGTGGGAAAGTTCTTTCCAAGGTCTTGATAGCTACAGACCACCCTACACTGAAAACAGTTTTTCAATGCATCAGACAGAGCAACAGACGAAACAGAAGGATTTTCTCCATCCGGCTGGTGCTGGGTGTCTCTGCAGAGACAGTTTTTTTCAAATTAAAATGTAAAACTGGATAATTTTCTAAGTCCAGCAGAAAAATGTAAAGTGAATGCATTTTCCTAGCAATGAGCCAGCTGCACAGATTTACAACAGATGGAGCGTGAGATGCTAATGAATCCAATTCTGTTAAACTGGGCTCATAACACTGACGTTTTGTGCCAACCACTCCCTCCATATTAACCAGCCACAACGCAGATCTTTGGTAGGGTCCAGTTACTCTTCAGGAAAAAGACTGTTCAGCATGCAGGCCACTCATTCCAAAACCTTCAGGGGCATGCCTGGTCCAGAAATGGTGACGAGTTAGTCCTGGTTAGTCTTCCAGTAGTCTGGAAGGGAAGAAAGCAGGGAAAAGATGGCTGGCCAGCCAGCAGCTAAGTAATAGCTGTCTGAGACTCTTTCCCCTCTGCTCCTGAGCACCTCAGGCCTGGGCAGGCCCCCCCAGCAACCCGGGGGGGGGGGAGGAATGACAAGAGGCAGCAAGAGGATACCTGCTTCCCCCCCCCCTTCTGTTGTATTTTTCTTTTGTATTATAAGCCATTTTAGGTCTCCAGTGGGGAGATGAGAGAGAGAGAGAGAGAGAGAAAGGTAGGTAGGTAGGTAGGTAGGTAGATAGGTAGATAGATAGATAGATAGATAGATAGATAGATAGATAGATAGATTGATGAGAGAGAGAGAGAGAGAGAGAGAGAGTCTGTGAGCAGAATCAAGCTATCTGGTTTTAACACTGCTGAACAGAATGGCTCCAACTGCAGAGCAATGTCTTTCTGATTTGTGCCGTACTTCTATGGCACAGAGTTCATCTGATTTGTCATCACAGCATGCCTGTCAAATTAATAAAACTATCCCCATGTTTCACCTGAGCAACTGAGCCAGAGAGGGAAGCGACTTGTCCAAAGTTGATCCGGTGCAGTTTTTGTTCTGGGGCTGAACTTTTGATCATCCAACCTCTTTGTTGTTTTACTACTCCAGCCTCTAGGATTAACTCACTCTTAGCCTAACTTACCTCGGAGAATAAAAGTGTGAAAACCAAGCTGGGTTTGCTCATGTGCACAATGACAGAAGCTTGAGGGGTGGGGTGGGAATCACACATCCCTGCCCAAACCGCTTGCATTGCGCAATTAGGCTCCGGGCACCATCCAGACAGCCCCGCCGCCCATATGCACATGGCCAAATCACCACTCCTGTTGGGACTCACCGTGCTCCCCTGTTTTTGCAGGTCCCCCCCCCCAGCGAACAAAATTAAATGGCAACGTACAACCGAGCACTGGAGTCTGTATGTGCGCTAGAACGTTTATACATTGAATTTATTCAGTGCTGGATTGCTCTTGAGCACAACAGCAGAAGCTTGGGGGGAAGAAACGTCATGAGAAGGACGTTCCGATGACCCAATTGCTGTCCAGACTGGCAAACTCACGGATTCAAAGCACAAATACCCAGAAAGTACTTGATTTCCTGAGTGTAGGAAAACTCACTAGGGAACCGGGAGGATTGTGCAAGTGAGCCCACTTCAGTGAGGGAGACAGATGCGGGCATCTGATCAGCAGTTTTAAATGTGAGAGGGAACAGCGGTGAAACCTGATCAAAATGACCGTGTGACCACATCCTGAGTCTCCCAGATCCTATCCTGAAACGCTAATCACTACAGCACACTGGCTCTCATTGTGTGTGTGTGTGTGTGTGTGTGTGGCAGGGAAGAGAAGGACTTTGACTCATGCACGTGAATGTCTGTGTTCATGTATCCTCCCCCCCCCCCCCCCCCGGCCAGCTTCTCTTGCTCCTGCGGCTCATGGTATTTTAGAGTTCACAGCAAGGTACGTTTTCTTGCACTGTGGCAAGCAACTCTTTCCTATTCAGGAAGATAGCAACTAAAAAAAAAACCCTTTACCAAGCATCAAGGTTGAGAAACTTAACACAAAAAGTGATAAATACACACCCTTGACAAATCCTGCAGAAGTGAGTCCGTCTAGACAGGAAGCAATGAGCAATTAAGTGCACCAATCAAGTGGCACAGGTTATTAAGGGTTTTTGCTGTAGCAGACATTTACTCTTGGGACTCTTGCACGCACGAATACTCCAAATGATATTTTTTTAGAAAAAGGGTCCTTGTCCCTGCCGCCACTGCCTCTCCCCACCCCCCCCCCCACCTGGCCACTCCTGCTTCCATCCCTCCCTCCATCCGTCCAGGGGTCAGCTGGGCATTTGCTTAGCTGGCCCCTGGATGGACAGAGGGAGGGAGGGATGGAGGCAGCCAGGCCGGGGGGGGGGGGGGAGAGAGGGGCAGCGGCGGCTCTTGTGTGCGCGGGGGCTCTTGCCTGTCCCCACCACCGCTGCCTCTCTCTGCTGCTGCCCCGCTGCCATGTCCCCGCCGCCGCTGCCTCTCCCCCCCCCCCGCCTGGCCACTCCTGCTTTTATCCCTCCCTCCATCCATCCAGGGGCCAGCTGGACATTTGCTTAGCTGGCCCCTGGACGGACAGAGGGAGGGAGGGACAGAGGCAGCCAGGTGGGGGGGGGGGAGAGGCGGTGCTCCATTTTCCTGCGGGGGCTCATTTTGGGGGAGGCTCAAGCCCTTGAGCCCCCCCGTATTTGACGCCTATGAGTGGGGCTCATTTGCTAGCATCCAGTTCAGAGGCTCTCAGGAAAGCTCTCTGCTTGACTCTTTGGCTGTTGCTACTCAGAGTAATCACATCACCTCCCCAGAACTGGCGGCAGGTCACAGAAAGACAGCCCTGAGAAAAGACACCAAAGGGCAAGATGTCAGCTGCTTGCTCGGAGGGCCTTTCCCATCAAAGGGGAACAGTCAACTGTAGCTCCACACTCTACAGGTGTTCTGCTGCTTCAGACCAACATGGCTGCCCCACCTGGAACATTCTCAAGGGATAAGCCGTGCTCACAAACATAATATTTTAAGTGTAGAAACACAAAGGCAGTAAAGAAACAATGCAAGAAGTTGTAAAAGGTTGCTATGTGTGGTCTGTGGCAGAACAACGAGATCCGAGCCCACCAGCACCTAAGAGGCCATATAGACCAGTTCAGGGTGTGTGGGGGAATAAACTTTTGAGAGCCAGAACTCTGGAAGTTTGATTCTGAGCTGAGACCCTGAAAATGGTCCTGACCATCTCTAAGGGGCTGCTGAACTCAAATCTAGCCATAAATAAATAGGAACAGTTAACGTGGAGGTGAACAGAAGCAGGGATTTGAGCCAGTTTGGTGTAGTGGTTAAGTGCGCAGACTCTAATCTGGGAGAGCTGGTTTGATTCCCCACTCCTCCACTCGCACCTGCTGGATGACCTTGGGCAAGCCATAGCTCTGTACCAGCTGTTCTCTCAAGGACAGCTTGGGAGAGAGCTCTCTCAGCCCCACCCACCTCACAGGGTGTCTGTCTGTTGTGGGGAGGGGAGGGGAAAGGAGTCTGTAAGCCGCTCTGAGACTCCTTCTGGTAGTGAAGGGCGCGGTGTAAATCCGATCTCTTCTTCCTCTTCTTCTTTTGGTTTGTCCTGGATGGGCACGGAGCAGGACTCTGGTGAGTGGGCAGAGCTCGATAAACAAATCATGGGGCAGGAGGCAGGGGACTGTCCATCTTCCCTTCCTGATCTGGATTCGGAAGAAGAGCCCCATGGCTGTCACAGCCACCACTGTCCTGCAATTATTTAGTTTTCGGAGAGGCTAGGACGGGTCCTTCCCGGGGGCCCTAGCCCAGCCACAGCAACTCTGCAGGCCCCCCCACACCCCGGGACCATATCATGTCACAGTCAGGGGCAGCAAGTGGACGTTCTGTGGCAGATGCATCTATGACATAGGAGGACTCTCAGGGCCAGGATGTTCACTGCCTGGATCCAGGTCTCTCTAGGTTGTGGTGAGAATACAGTAGAGACGGGAGAGCCATACGCGCCTCTGGAAGAAGTTCAGGGTTTTAAAGAGAGGTCCGCTTCTGGTGTGTGGCTGGTTTCCCCAAGCAGGCCTGTTTCTCACAAGAACCAGCTTCAGGTTGGAGAGAGGGCTTGGGTGCCAGCTTAGTGCTTTGTTTGACAGCCAGTTACACACACACACACACACATACACCCCAGCTACTTTTCTCCCCAAGGGATTAAATATAACAGTTGAGTCCCTCTGTCTTTTGGTATGGTTGACTTAACTGGCTTATTGTTTCCAAGGCTTTAGTGCTACATGGTAAGAGGTATAAAAATTAACTGAAGTTTACTTAGAGGAGACATTGGTTCAGACCAGACCAGACGAGGAAAGCCTGAAAAGGGGTGGGTGGGTGGGTATGTTTAGCTCAGAAGAAAGTCAGCAGTGATAGTCAGACACAACAGTGTCTTCCACAACAGCAGTCCAAGCCAAGTGTTCATAATGGATACAGGGAACTTTTGTTTGCCAAACCATCAAAGGGAGAAGGTATACACCAGCTCCTTAGCTCCAAAGCACTTCTGAGTTGCTGAGTGTTGTGGCATCTTCTACCACAAATGCATTGCCCTGAGAGAGGAAGCAAGTCCTCGGGTCACAGCCTGAGGTCTTGGAAGCAACTCAGAGCACCCCAGAGACGAACGAGAGCTGGACAAGGGGGTGGTGGTGGGGAATCTCTCTCTCCAAGGGGATTCCACCGCAAAGGCTTCATTAGGGAAGCCGTGAGCAAGCAAAAGGTCTTGTGTAATAGAAACCGGGAAGTACAAATTAGTTCCACCCAAATCTTTAAACCACAAGTTTCAAAACATGGTCTCCTCTCAGTCCAGATTTGGATCATGTCAAAAGGCCACAGGAAGGTGGGATGACTCAGGGCCCGTCTGTTGGAAGAAGGGGGCACAAAGAACAGTCTGTTCAGGTCACAAGCGGGCCCCCAAAGTTTAATGATGCTGAGATAAGGGTCAGCGGCAGCACGGTCTGATTTTGCTGGGATGATGCTCTATTCATGGTGATGTTTGTGGGAGTGGGAAAACCCTTGGAGGGTTCAACGCAACAGGAACTTGTTCAAAAGCCTGTGTCAGCTCTCTCATTTGCTCACGGCTTTTGCTGTTACTGGCTCCGCCCTGGCAAGACATCCTTGGCAGAAATATACAAGCACACAGTTTTGTTGCTTTTCCATTTTTGTTCATATTTATTGTGAGAATTCTCCTGTCTATTGCCTTTGCTAGTTTGCTCATTTTGCTTGGTACTCAGTCTAATGGAACTTTCTTGCATCATTTTGGGACACTTTTACTATAAACCATTTTAAAAGCATTTTTTCATGACATGTGCCATTGTACACCGTTTACATGCTAAAAGACACCAATGTTAACGACAACATTCCTATTGGTTTTTGTCATTTTGATCCAGAGAAAGAAGATCACAATTTCATCCCAAGCACATCAACAGTAACAACAACAACACTCAACAACAAAGCAAAGCAAAACAAAACAAAAAAACTCTCCAACTTTCAGGGTTTATAGCATTTGCTAACACCTCTCCCACCTGAAGACTGTGCTTGTAGGGACTATTGTAAATGCCAAGACTTCCAGCCCGGCTGCATCATCCTCTCTTTATAAGGATTCAACCACCAGTCAGCCATTGGCAGCATTAGCACTGCAGGTTCCCCTGGGCTAGTGTTGGAGTCAGGGCCGGCCCCAGGGTTTTTTGCGCACTAGGCGAGGCTACCTTGTGGCGCCCCCCCAGGGGAGGATGCCTTGTAGTGCCCCCCCTCCACAGAACTGCCCTCTCCAGTGCTGGAGACCCACCTGCAAGGGACACCCCCCCCTGGCCTCAGTGCCCGCTCACCGGCCCGGGCTCACAAGCTCTCCAGCCCCGCCAGCAGCCACCTGCACCAGTTGGCCACAGAGCCTACAAGTCTACCTGCATTGGCCCAAGGCTAAGTTTGGTTCTTAGCCTGAATGGAAAGCTGCATTCAGACATAATGGTAAATCATAGTTTGCATAAAGTGCAATATCTCCTGGTTTGAGTCTCTCTCAGTCTCTCCGCCGCCCCGTTTGCCAGCTGCGCCCCTAGGCGGTCGCCTAGTTGGCCTAGTGATAGAGCCAGTCCTGGTTGGAGTCCAGGAAGCCAGAGGTCTGCCTCTGTGTCTCCACAGCTCTGACACAAGCCAGTCCTCATTGTCAGCGAGGCCACCCCTTTCTCCCTCAGCCTCAGTCTATAAGTGCAAAGCGGGAAGCTTTTCGGCATTTCACTCTGTTCTGCAAAGAGAGGCCCCCCCCCCTTCAGCACTTCCCCTCAGACTCTAGGGGCTGCTGCTGCCTCTCCAGGCCCCCCGTAAAATCAGTGCCCACCTCTCGGGCACGGCTGGCAGATCCTGACTTCATATGCAATGTTCTGAAGCAAAAACCTGGAGCACCTGCAATCAAGCCTGGCCTACTGTTGCGGTTCAGCAGCACCACTAAAGGATGCTGGAAAGTGATGTGAAACCCTGGTGTCCGATGTTTTGCAAGACGGGCTAATCACATTTCCCATACAAATGCACTTCCAAAAACAGTTTTTAAACGAGGCTTATTCATTCATTCCCTTAACTGTGGGTCAAGTTAATCATTTGTTTATCCATGCCTGCCCCATCTCAGAGGGGGTGTGGGTGAGGGGAGCTGACTCTGCCTGCCCTGCTGCCCCCCCCCCCCCCCGGTGCTCTGGGGCCGCAGGGACTTTGCTTCCAGCCATGCTCCCTTCCAGTCTTGAAGCTGGGCTTGGAGGTTGACAGGGCACAGGGCGGGAGGGCAGGGGCGTAGCTGGAACCCCCTCCCCCCCGACCCCCCCCCATCTGACATGAGAGTGAGACTCCCCAGCCCAGCCCAGCCCAGCCCAGTGGGGGGGCAGCTCTCAGCAAGCCTGGCCGGCCGGGCCTCTTCCCCCCCAGGCCCGTGAGTCCACAGGGCTAGCAGCAGACACCCTGGACACTGAACCGGGTGAGGACAGACGTGAAAGTTCACAATCTAAAAGAAGCAGACCAGAATTCGTGTTTGTGTTGAATTCATAGTGATTTCTATTTCCAGTCTTGAGTTTTACTTAAAAAAAAAACACCCTTAAACTGGGGATTTCTAGAAGGAAGTGCATCAGGGGAATAAGAGCCGTTGACAAGGAATATGATGCCCTCACGCCGCAAAAGGATTTGGTAGCATCCCGGTGGGCGCCAGATGACTGCTTTGAGTGCTCCTGTGTTTAGGGACAGCACCCTCCAAGCAGGAAACCAGCCTGGCTGGAAGACAACCGGATGACAGGCCCCACCCCCGCTTCTCTCTCTCTCTCTCTCTCTGCCATGTACATTTTCTTTTTGAGAGGATTTAAAAGTGGGATCTCTGACCTGTGTAGTTTGGAGAAGCACAAGCCAGTTCACCACTTCCGCACGGGTGTTTCCATTTATTGGCACCCCACTTTTCTCCCGGAAGGGGCCCCATGTCTGCCTCTTGCCCAAGGGCTCACGGCTCCAGCCACACCTGAGCGTTGTAGGACCTGAGCGGGAAGGGGCAAAAACCTCCTCCTCTGTGCGATGGGGCCCCTGGCAAGGAGCCCCCTCCACTCTTCCTATTCTGCCTCTCCAGACAACTTGCTTGAGGAGACTGACCCACCACACAGAACCATCCGATGGTCCTGTGGATTGTGCAGACCCGGCCTCTGAACGGCATTTCAAAAGTGACGATGAACCGGCTACACTGGGCAATTCTGCACTGGCTCTTCCCTCCATTGTTTTACCAAACCCACCTGGGGACAGAAATTCCCCTCTGCATTGCATGCTGCTTTCGCTTCCTTTGTTTATCAGATTTTGTGGTACCTTCTACACTGCATGCTGCTTTCACTTTCTTTGATCATTGGGTTCTATCGTACCTTCTGCATAGATTTATGGCCATTCAGGGGTGACTTTGCAGCCAGTACGGTGTTAGCCCAGGGTATTTCAATGTGGTTTTGAGCTGCACCTTTTCCTCAGTGTTTAGAAAATGTGGAGTGAATGCCGGATGCAGAATCACCCCTTGTGTTGTTGCCAGACTGCAAAGGACCCATTTCAGCCGGTGAACTGATTGCATTTCTTTCAATACTTTGTTTCAGATAAAAGGGACCGATACATTCCAGACCACTGCAAAGGCCGGTCTTTTGGGAAGCCGGGCAGCAAAGAGAAGGAGCTCCTGTTCACTTCTCCCGCCATGGCCGTCCCTGCCAGACCCAGGAGGACTGTGGCGCAAGGAGGAGGAAAGGAGGAAACGCCTGCAGCATATTCCTTCTGAGCAAGAGGGCTGTTGTGACTCACGGCCCAGAATCAGCAGCACACAGAAGACTCCTCCCTTAGTCAGCCTGTGTATTTAAAGACTCAGCAAAAAACTGCTCTTTTATCAAAGACCCTTTCAGCGGAGGCAGCCTGGAGGAGTGGGCGTCTACTCAAAGGTTTATTGAAGCCCTGTGGGCGGTGGCTTCGTGGGAAATTACTTTGGCATCCAGAGCAGTCAAAGCTGTGTTTCCTCACAACTGATGGGCAGTAAACTGGACCGCAGATGGCTGCAGCTCCACTGAAAGTCGGATCAATAATGTGGTAGAATCTTGATAATTTGGGGGAATAAAACCTATGCATTTGAGCTCTCAAGACGATTAAGATAACCCTGCTCACATGTATATGTGTTTGTATTTGGGGGAGAAGATGAACTCAGAAGTTCTAGCAGTCAATGATTATGCCCTCCAGACTCTGTCCGGCTGCCTAAATGCAACCATCTCCATTGACTTAGAATTGTCAGCTGTTGCAGTGGTTATATGCTGCCTGGGGGACGGAGAGACCAAATCCCTGGCACCAAGATGTCCGTCAACAAGGGCAATTATCCCACGTGGTCAGGGAAAAGTGTTCTCCGGGCACCTGTCCCTGGTGGTAACGTGGTCCTGGTCCTTGAACTAAGCCCACAAAACTAGGGCGGCTTTAGCAGGTAGACTCTCCACCATACCCTCCCTCTCTTTACCTGGATTCCTGCAGGCCCAAATATTAGCTGTGGCAAAGGCACAGGCTAATATTTTCAGAATATATTCAATTCTCCTGAGATCCTACAGATCTAAAGCACCAATGCAGAGCAATGACCCATGCATCAGCAAAAAGGATATTTGACTGGATAATGAAAGCACTACTGTGAGACTTGGAGTAAAAACATCACACAAAGAGCACAAGCGAAATAAAAAATAAGAAATGGGAGACTAAGAAGGGTCTGTGGCTCAGTGGTAGAGCACCTGCTTGGCGTGCAGAAGGTCCCAGGTTCCATCCCCGGCATCTCCAGTTATAAAGACCCAGGCAGTAGGGGGTGTGACAGACCTCTGCCGGAGACCTTGGAGAGCCACTGCCAGTCTGAGTAGACAAGACTGACGAGGCAGCTTCTTGTGTTCTTGTGCTGTGTTCTTGTGAGACTAAAGTTGTGGTCACGCAGTCATTTTGATCGGGTTTCACCACTGTTCCCAATCGCATTTAAAAGGGCTGATCAGACGGCCGCAGCTGTCTCCCATATTGAGGCGGACTCACCTCCGCAATCCTCCCGGTTTTCTAGCAAGTTTTCCAACACCAGGAAAATTGAGTACTTTCTCAGTATTTGCTCTGTGAATCCACAACTTCACCAATTTGGACAGGCCTCTCTCGCTGTGAACGTGATCAGGCCGTCTGAACATCCTTCTTGCACTGAATTTCCCCCCCCCCCCCACGTTCGCTATTGTGCGCCTGAGCAATCCTGTGCTGAATATATTCAACGCATGAACGTTCAAGTGCACATATATAGACTCCAGCACTCGGTTGTACGTTGGTGATTCTTTTTATTTGCTATTTTTTTGGGGGGAAACACTGCAAAAACAAGCGAGTACAGCGTGTCCAAGTGGGAGCAGTGATTTGGCCTTGCACATATGCGCACATAATTCTTTTTTAAAAAAAACCCTCATGCCATGCCGCCACTTGGGCGGGCTGTCTGTCTGGACAGTGCCCGGAGCCTCTGCCACATGATGCAAGCAGTTCAGGGATGGACATGTGATCAGCCAAACCCACAAAAAAAATCCCCGATCAAATATATAGCGGGAACAAATCACGATAAGCTTGCCGTGTGCCCACAGCCTAATACAAGGTGGGGAAGTCAGCAGATAAGAAAGAGCAATTCCAGACATGAAAAGGTAAGATCAAGCTATCCCACTTTGTTCCAAGAGAAGAGAGAAGGAGGTGCAGAAGGAAGGAAGGAAGGGTGTGAAGAGGGCTGAGGGAGGGCCGAGGGAGGGCCGAGGGAGAACGGAACAGAGGCCCCTGGAACAGAAGCCGGGTGAGGAAACCCGAGAGGAGGGGAGTCAGCTGCCTGCACACAGCGGACTGGGGGGGGGGGGGGTTGAGGGGGGGGTGCTCAAGCAAAGCTAGTTGGGGGGGGGGCTCAGCCCGACAAGTGTTTCCTGCTTGTTTAATGATGGCATGGAAGAGTGAGTGGCAGCAGGAGCTCCCACGAAAACCCCTTCTTCCACTCAGCTGTCAAAAGACGGGAATCCTGATGTTTATCTATGTTTTTCCTTCCTTTGTACCCTGCCTTTCTCCCCAGGCAGCCGACCTTGCTCTCCTCATCTCCATTTTATCCTCACAACCACCCTGTGAGGGAGGTCAGGCAGTGAGTGAGTGGCTGGCCCAAGGTCACCTGGTGGGTTTCCATGACAGGACAGCAATTTTCACCAGGGTCTCCTGGGTCCTCCTAGTCCAGCACTCTGAAGCGCCACACAAAGGCGTGAGGATGGCCAGGAAGTAAACTGTGTCTGTGCCCCAAACAAGAGCGGTGAGGCTGACAAACATGCCCTGCAACCACTGGCCTGAGCTGGCCAAGGGCTCAAGGGCCACCGACACTGCCCTCCAAGGAGAGGGGAATGGAGGGAAGACAGTGGGGGTGGAGGGTGCCTCCTCCCATGTTAGGGGGTGGCCTTGGGGGAGAAGCTGCCAGAGTGTGCCCTCCGCCCTTTCCCTCTGCTTGGGGGGCAGCACAAAGGGCAGCCATGGCAGGGCAGCACACTGTCCTCTCGGTGGCCATGGGGCTGGCCATGCCAGAGGGACAAGTTCACAGACAAGCCCCCAGAACTCCACACCAGAAGTCCCAACCTGTCTGCCGAGGGAGCTTGCTGGGTAACTGGGTCAGCTACACTCACACACTCACACACAGAGCCCTCAGCCTAGCCTACCTCAGAGGGTTGCTGTGGAGGAAGAAAGAGCCTGGTTGGATGCCCTTAACTCTGCAGAGGAAGGATGGGAGAAAAGGGAGGCTGAGGAACAGAGGTCAGTCCAGTCCCCCCCCCCCCCAAAGTTTAAACATCTCTCAGCAAGTCTAGCTCATCTAGCTAAAAGAAGAAGCGAGATCTTCCCATGGGCATCCTGCAGTCTCCTTTTATTTATTTTTGTCCAAATATTTTGCAGGCTGGTGTTACTGTGAGAATAAGGTTCCTGGGAGCCAAGGCAGTTGATCACATCGGATTCCTTTACCAGACCCGGCCTCCCCCTCCCCCCTCCTTTTCCGGGGCTCTTCCCTCCACACCCCAGAGGTCGGAATTCAGCCATGCAGGAAGCATCCCAACAGCCTCTGTTTGCAGGACCCTGGGGGACTCTCCAGCTTCTAGCCGCTGATAGGGGGTTTTTTTTGGGGGGGGGGTGCAGGGCCCTTGCTGGTGGGCTGCCCGAAATCAGTGGGGGCCCACTCATCCCAAACATGAGCCTCTGGTTGCGAGACCACCACAAAGCCCAGGTGTGCCCAGGATGAGCTTCAAGGCAGGGAACAATTCCGACAGGACTGGAAAGAGGTGTTTTTGTTGCTCTTGCTAAGAACGCCTTCTCTGGACCCCAAAGATTTATATAATTATAGAAGATATATAACGGATAGCCCCTTCTGGGGCAATATGCCTGAAAGGGTTGTGGTGGTTCAGCCCCAGCTGGTTTTGGCGGCTGAGACAATCGGCGGTGGGAAAGGGCCCTCGAGTCACAGCCAATCTATGGCCACCTGACAAGGGCAGTGTTGTTGGATTCCCTGGACTAGGCACTGCCAGGGAACCAGGAGAAATACAGCAGGGTGCACAGAGGCTTCAGCGCAGCAAAGCTTGGGGCTGGGTGTGGCAACAGCCTTACAAAGTCACACGGAGTCAGCAGTCAATCTAAAAACTAAGTAACCTTAGTTTTGAGAACTAAGTAAGTAACCTTAGTTTGCTTGAGAATGCAGGTAAGAGACAGATATAGATTACCTATTCTAACTAACATAAGAGAAGCCAGTGTTGGATATCAGGCCAGTGGCCCATCCAGTCTAACACTCTGTGTCACACAGTGGCCAAAAATGCCAGGTGGATGGTGCGTCCAGCATCCATGCGTCCAGCATCCATCTTCTTGCGTGCGAGAGAGAGGAGAGAGAGAGAGTATGTGTGTGTGTGGGGGGGGGGAACAGAAGCAGAGGACATTCCCCCTAAGAGTCGCATTCTACTTCAAAGGAAAGTGTCAGATAGCAGGAAGGAGAGGATGCTCTGTGTGTCCTGACCTCTCTATCCGTCTAAACTCTGTGGTGCCATCTTCTCCAGTCTGAGGCAGGAGACAGCGCCAAGTCCTCCCCTTCTAACAAGTGTCCGGTCTAAGCTGGGCATGAAGCCACACGTCTACAGATGGACAGCCTTCCAAAGGGAGTTATGGCAACTTCAAGTTATGGAACTTCAAGATACATCGCCAGGAGGCTATGACAGTGTCCCTTTAAGCCTGAATTAGATACGGGGACATCTGGGGGCAGAAATGGGACACGTGTGTGCATGATAGGGTTGCCAAGTCCGGGTTGGAAAATACCTGGGGACTTTGGGGGTGGAGCCAGGAGAAGGCGGGGTTTGGGGAGGGGAGGGGCCTCAGCATGGCCCGATGCCACATAGAGTCCACCCTTCAGAGCAGCCATTTTCTCCAGGGGAGCTGATCTCTGTCAGCTGGAGATCAGTGGTAAAAGCGGGAGATCCCCAGGCCCCACCTGGAGGCTGGCAACCCTAGTGCATGAAGTGCTGTCAAGTTGCCTCTGACTTATGATGACCCTCTGAACTGATGATCTCCAAAATGTCCAGTCGTTAAAGCCTCGCTCAGGTCTTGCGAACTCGAGGGCTTTTGTGGCTTCCTTGATCAAGACAACCCACCTCAGGCCCTCAGGCACAGGCCAGCCAAAGTTCTACCTCCCAGTGGTTTGAATAGGAGAGAGCTCAGCAGATGTGTTGCTTCCCCAATTAAATTAATGAGATTTAGAAGTCCCTAAATAAGGCTGGGTTGTGCCCAAATCCTTTCTTGAGCATGGAAGATGACCCCCTTAAAATCTGTGACAGGTTGGCATGTGGCATTGTGCTGCAACAAGATTCCACTCAAGGGATTGCGGAGTTTGAAAGAGGCAAAAAGCTGTCCTTTGGTGCGAGGCATCCATTCGCCCCCTGCTGCACCTGCGCCACGCCCGGTCATCGCCTTGTTCAATCCAGGCCGGGGGGGCCCTTGCCAGACAGTGTGCGCAAGGCAGAAAAAGAGCTCCCTGCACTAATGGCTGGAGATGAGCCACAGAAACTAGCCAGGCCAGGCCAGGTACTTCCAGAGGAAGATGACGGGTGTTGGTAATTTCTGCCCATCTGCTTTGAGAGGGAACATCTCCCAAACTATCTGGACGAAACCTAGCCCTCAAGGCATCAGAAAGGAAGATTCAATTAACATGCCCTCCAAATGGAGCCCTGTGACCTCAGGCCCGCCTCGTCTCTCTCTGTGCTCATTCCCACGTGGCCTGTCCAAACAAGGCCCTTCGTCTGAGGTGTGGGCGCTCAGGCAGGTGTGGGCACGGGCACCTCTGCCAAAGGAACTGCAGGCTCCGTGCTGTTGCTGTCGTAGAAAAGAGCAAGAGTCCAGGAGCACCTGAAAGATGAACAAAATTTGTGGAGCTCTCCTGAGTCACTGTTCGCAGCTTCAGTTTCGTTGTTGTTTTTGAGCCACAATGCAGCAGGAAGTCAAGCACTTACCCAATGCCACCCGGGCTCTCTCAGCACAATGCCAACATCTCCTTACCAACACTGACATTTCTCAGGTAGCATCTGGCACTGCTGGTGCCTGAACTCCAGGACTTCCCATTCATGGAGGCATGCTGCTTCCTCCCTTGGCTGACAGTCTGGGGCAGCCCTGTCGAATGGATTGGGCTCTCTGCCCGGAAACCAGTCCTTTGTGATCAGGATGGGCAGCCCCACCTTCAGAACCTCAGGCCAATGCAATGCCTGCACCAGCACAACGCCAGGCAGAATCCTAGGCTTGTTCAGCAGGCGGCCGGAGGGGTGGGGGGAGAGACACGCGCAGAAAACTGTAAGGCAGAAAAAGCAGCACAAGGGCACCGGAGTCTATGACCATCCCACCTCAATCCACCTGTCACCGGGGGTGGGGTGGGGGGGACGGAACACGGCACTAGCAGCAGCTGAATAAGACTGGGCTGGGTGTGTCTCTCCTTTGTTTGCAGAGATTTAAGCCTGGACTGGGTCAGTGTTACGAGCCATTTTGCCGGAGCTGAAGGATTCTTGCACCTCAACTTCTAACCGGTGGCTCTCGGCATGCAGCTTTGCATGAACCAGCTACGGGTATCAAGGCCCAGCTCAGGGGTTAGTTCTGTGCAGTCCCCTCCCCCCCCCCCGGTCTGTTAATTTAATTTGCATCTTGAGTGTTTCTATCAGTGGTTCTCAAACCTTTCCGGGCCATTCCCCCCCCCCCCCAGTTCAATAAATTCATCCTCAGTGCCCCCCCCTGCCCTGCCCTATAAAAAGCATTGTGCAGAACAGCAGTTTGCACAGCCCACTAAGGAAGGTTATAACAGTAAAATTCAAGGCAGTAACAATTCATTGCACATTTATTCAAAATCCAATTAATTTTTTCAGTTTATTCAACAAAATTGATGAACTTGATCCGCTGATATCAGCTTTCCACCGTCTGATAGTCATTTAGTTAGAGCCTGAGATATCACATTTGGTAACGACTTTGCTGTTCAGTAAATTCCTAATGCAATGAATGGGCTGGATGAAGTGGAACCACTTTCCCAATGTCTGGCTCAAAGTCATTCATATCATCACATTTAGTAATCTGGATTTCATTTCTTTGCTTGGAGAAACATTGGATGACCACACTGAAGCTTCACTTCCCACCAGATCCGATGCTGGAAATGCAACAGGGAGCTTCGTAACCACTGTCCAGAGTGCAGGACAGCAACAACAAAATTTCCTTCTGTAATCAAAACTCTGGGCGCAGCTTCTTAAACTTTGGCTCCAACCCAATGCCATTTTGTAGCTCAGTCTACTCTCCCTTCACTACACCAACCTCTTCAGTATCCGAAAATGGATTTATCACCCCATCTGGAATTCCCATTGAAAGAAGATCTTCAAATTGGTCAGACGTATCTTTATGCAGCATATACAATGGTCACAAATAAACTTGCAGATCATGATCTTGTATTCCACCTTTGTCAGACAAGCTCGGGAACTGGTATAGCTCAGGACAGCCTCTATGGCAACTGAATAGAGTTAACTTTGAAATAAACAGAGATGACAGATTTGGCCTTAATAAGACTGAGCTCATTTCTTTGCAACTGCAAATTCATTTTACTGATCTCTGTAAATAGTTCTGATAAATAAGCAATGTCATGCTTAATCTCGTTTGAGTTTATCACTGAGCAAAGCATTTGTGTCTTCAAAAAACTCCACAAGCAGTGGCAAAGAGTCTCACAAAGTTGTAAAAGAGTCTCACAAAGTTTTGCTAGCCATCAAACTTCAGTATGAAGCAGCAAATGTACAAAATCTTCATCATTCTCAACACAGAGATCGTCAGTCATTGAGAGCTTTAATTTTATTGACTGCAGTGATGTCCCTGTCTAATGACTTGTGCAGGCAATCACTGAGCTTTGTGCAACCAGATGTTAGCAATGAATGACAAAGAGAATGGTAAAGACATTTGGCACTGCTGTTTTCAAGAAAGCAACACACCCATGGTAGCAATCAGTCATTGATGATGCTCCATCAGTTGCACAAACATATCAGCAGGGATGTCTTTGTCTTTGAAGAACTGCTCAACAACATGAAATATTGACTCCTCTTTAGTATCGGCTCTTAGTAGTCTTTCAAATAACAACTCTTGAGCCAATCTTTTATAAAGTGCACATAAGCAAGAAGCAAAGATTCATTTTCTGGCAAAGTTGATTCATCCAGCTGTAATGCAAATTCGACTATCCTTAGTATGCTGCACTATGTATCTTCCACATTTTCAGCCATTTCATCTATGCATCTTTGCACTGAACTGTTGCAGAGAGGAATCTACCTGATTCCAGCGCTATGCAGATGCTAGGTGCTAACTGGTCAATCATTATGCCAGTGGAGGAGAAGAGAATGCTGGTCCATCACAAATAACTGAGTGATGCAGTTGAAGGGGCCCACCTCCAGCACCCCCCCCCCCCGCTGCCTCCTTGCCTCTTAGCACCCTCTAGGTAACCCCACCACCCTCCAGGGAGCAGTACCACCCACTTTGGGAACCAGTGGTTTAGTCAGTTTGTGTTTTGGAATTCTGGAATTGGGGTGAACAATGACATCGCCCACCTCTGCTATGGGGCAGCTTTATCCTAGCATAACTAGTACAGGGGCAATGCTAAGCCCCCCAACTCCATCTCAACATCCTGTGCTCAGCAACAGTGGCTCACGCAAGCACCTTCTGGGCACTTATTCCACTGACTCTAAGAAGACTGTGGGGAGGCCGGAAAGGGGGGAGGGGAAACGATGGAGCTGTTTTTCTATGGTCAGCCCCACCACTACATTCTTCTTGGAGAGAAGCAGCGGGGTCTCTGCACTCAGGTCACCTCGGCATCAACAGCCCTCATGGTACCTCCAGCCCATCTCAAGAACAACCTTTCCCGAAATGACCCACCAGCCTAAATGGAGGTGAATGATTTCTACCCCACACTCCATCTCTGCTGAGCCATTTCCACACGAACGTCTGTTCCTTGTTGAAGAGATATAAATGTGCATGTGACTAATCGAGTCAGAAGCCTCACTGCCTCCCCCCCCCCCCCCCAACTTCCTGACCACTCTCCTACCTCCAGGGCAGGCCTGGAGTTCTCCCCGAATTACAACAGATCCCAGACGTGTGTGTGGATCAGGGCCTCCAGAGAAAACAGCAGTTTAGGAGGGTGGGCCGTAGAGCATCACGTCCCTGCTGAGCTCCCTCCTGAACCCAAACCACTCCCTCCCCATGTTCTGCCCCCAAATATCCAGGAAGTTCCCAGCCTAGAGTCGGCAACCCTACTACTGCCCTTCCTCCTTCCTTGATGGAACCTTTTTTTTTTAATTGTCTCGCTGCACCTATACAACTGTTCACCAGGGATGCTTTGTTAACGTTGCTTGCCGCTCTCTTCGAACAGAAGGGGAACCTGGCTCCTCCTCGTATGCAGTTTGGCGTGAAGGCCTCCCCACCCCCCATATTCTTCTGGCAAACACCCCAACATCAGCACCAGGGCAATGAAGTACAGGATACACTGCAAGAAGGAATAATGATGTGGGCACACCCTTTTGCCTTGAGTTTCCAAAAGGCAGTTGCATACAGGAGCCTTATTGTGGCTGAACATCTGGCTCAAGGACCAGCCCTTGTCCTCCTGCAAAGCACAGCTGAACCCTTCAGATTTTGCTTGGCAGGAATCTCACAAGTGTGGAGGACAAGCTGTGTGTTTCCCGGTGCTGGAGCTTGAAGATGAAAAAGGTCCAGAGAGATCTTATGTTTGGAGGAAGGAATAGACCCGCACTCCATCTAGCTCTCAGCTGGTAAAACTCTCCATTCATCAGTAAATGTGACTCAGGAGGTGTATTAAGCAATTGATCTCTTTAGCAGGATGTTCAATCATCTTCAGATCCTGGAACAGCAGTGCAGAACTCAGAGGTTTGCTTGATGCTAACTTTGACCAGTTCTTCCCAAGGGAAGGCATGCAAGCCTGCGTCTATAGGGCAGCCCTCCAAGGTGAGGTCCGGCTACAGGTACCACCTGACACAGCAGCAGAACAGATCTTCAGAGGCGTTTTCTCTCTCGCATGTGTGTCTTGTGTGGGGATGAAATGTTTTGGAACCTACTAGTTAGAAGATTAAACCAAGACAGAAAGTGGGATCATTTCCATTAGCAGCTACCTGATTTCTTGGCCTCTCGATGCATTTATATTATATATATAAAGACAACAATTCTCATGAAGAAGGGGCCATACATTTTTTCACGTTAAGCCTCAAAGCAGTTTCAAATTAGCAGCTGGACTAGTGAGAACCAATGAATGTGAGAGGCTTGTATTTCTGTGTCAGTGAGGAATCGGAGCAGCAGGCCCACCAAGAATGAGGAAGGGCCGTGAAGAAAGTTGGACAGTTAAGTGCTAGCAGCTGTTTGCATACAGCCAGGGAAACTTTATAAACAGGATGTGCATTGAGGTGCATTCCGAGAGCAAAAGTGCTGATTTGACCTGGAACAGATTCCTCTTGTGAGCAACAGTGTCTGTGTGGGTTCAGTAAATGCACCAGCAGGCGGAGAATGGACCCTTGGGCCAGTCCTCAACCTTCTCCCCAGCTCTCAGCAGTCCATGCAAGGCTTTCATTAGTGTCTGGTCCAAATGGGGCCAAACTAGACACCCTCCAGCGGATATGTGAGCAGTCCCCTGGTGGTCTCAGGTGGACAGTTGTGTTAGTCTGTCGTGGAAGAGCAAGGTTCAAGGCGAGGAGCACCTTAAAGCCCAACCAGAAACCCCGGGCAGAAGCTTTTGCGAGTCAGAGCTCCCTTTGTCTTATACAACTTTGACTCTCCAGAGCTTCTGCCCTGGAAATCTGGTTGGCCTTTAAGGGACTCCTGGACTCCTGTCTTGCGCAGTCTCCTGACAGCAATTTGAGACGGGGGTCATCTGACTGCATTTTTTTGACTGAACAAGCACCCTGGAGCCAGAGCTGCTCCTTCAGGCATTCTGCTGCCACCAGCACCCCTCCCCCCCCCCCTCAGCTGCCCCTGCTGGGTCTGGGCAGGGCACATGGGGGGGGCCCTCCAGTCGCAGTCACCTTCTCAGCCCTCCTTGGGTCCAAGTGGCACTGGCATGGGGGGGGGACAAGCACCCCCTCCCCAGCCAGGTGCAAAATGGGCTGCAGAGCTGGCCCTGCTTGGAGGCTGGGATCCCGAGCAGAAGATCAGGGAGTGGCGAAAGCCATTCTCCCCTCCTCTCTGTCCCTCAAGAACACCAAGCAGCTTTCCTTCCTGTGGGGGGAGGAACTACGAACTTCCCTTCTGCTGAGTCCCAAGGGCAGACAGGAAGGTTCTCTCCCTTTTTCCAGCTCACGAGGAGAGGCCAGCAGAACTGGGCCCTCTTGCAAAAGATGAAAACCTCCCAGATATCTGTGAAGAAACTAGTCTGAGCGATTGCCTCTAATGCTGACAGATGAAAAGTTTCTGTGTTTGGTGCCAAAAGGATGATGCATCTTCAGTCCAAACACAAGATTATTCCATACATTCAGCTCTGCCCCTAAGGAGACAGGCAGCAGAGAAGGATCACCTGAGAATCCCCAACACCAGATGGCGAGGAGCTCCCCACGGAAACACGATCCTTCCCCCCCCCCCCAACCTGCAGGGGCCTCCTTGGGGGGGGGGGGTCTGCTTTGTCTGCTATCCTGGAACTAAACAGAAGGAGCTCCATGGCGGACCCAGCATCTGCTTCTCATTTAGGGCCTGGACAGGAAAGGGGTCTCACCTCCCGGGGCCCAGGCCCTTCTGGTTTCTAACCTCTGTTCTTTGAGAAGAGATGGATTTGGGAAAGATGGAAACTGGGAGAGACTAACTCTTGGGACCTATGAGAGGTAGACTTTTTGGAGTGGAAGCTGCATCTATCCTACCCTTTCCGGTGGAAAACTCAAGATTTCCTGTCCTAACTAGCAGGATCCCCATGATCACCACCACCCATTCACCTGCTGGCCTGGCTGATTCAGTTGCAGCCATAAATTCCTTTTTCCATGCCAGGGCTTACAAAGAGGTCTCCTGGACTGACTCAAAGAGGGCTTCTGCCAGGGCACGTGAAACAAGAGGGAACCTTCCAGCTCCGGGATCTGCGGCTGTGATGGGGAAGATGGATCTGAGACACTACTTGAGAAACGTCATGCTGTGGTGTCTGGAGACGGACCCCCCCCCCACACACACACGCTGTCTGAAGCAGGCTTTTGTCTTCTCAGGGCCTCAGGTCAGAGGTCTTGTTCCAAGGCTGTCTGGAGAAAACACAAGGTCTCTGCTGCTGAAGTCTGTGCAGAGGACCTGTGCTCTCAGCTGCAGGGCTCTTGCCTGACGAAAGCTCTCCAGGAAGCATCACAGGTCCTCTTGATGGGGAACCCATGGAAGAGAGGATGGTGTTGATCACATCTTCTTCATAACTACTCGGGGCTAACAGGCGAGCCTCCTCAGTCTACACAGGGGTCAGCTATAACCACTTTGGATCCAGGGAGACAACAGGGCTATAACACAATGACCTCTTCCCGGCCGTTGCTGCGACCGAGCTGTGGCATCACTGCCTATATTCCTATATTTGTACTGGATTAAGTTTATTTTTCTTTGAAGTGACCGATCAGTTCTGTTTTCTGAAGGCTGACCAGTTCTCTATAACAATAGTCTTTTCGGGGTTTGATATAACTTATAGATATAGTGAGGACAACGGCCCTGTATAATTCTTTACCAGAAAGTCAGGCACCAGTGCTTGTAAAAGTCAAACAGCACAGTTCTTTATTCCACAGAAAACTCAACAGGGGGATGGGATGTATTTACACAGGATATTTTGTTTCTTTGGTGAATAAACACTTTACTTTGCCTTCACATAGGCTGTAAGCTTATCGCTCTCAGTATAACACAGATGTTATTTGGTTCACAAAACCCTCCTCTGACTCCACTCTCCAATAACTATTTGGTGGCTAACCTTTATTTGCCTGATCTCTTGAGTCTACTGATGCGACAACCCCAGCTTTCCAGACTCCTCCAGACCCTTAGCCCTTCCTTAGCCACCTTTTAAAGTTTCTTTGGAGCAGTGTATCTGATGTTTGTGACCCCTGAGGTCTTATACTTTCCCCTCTCTGGTCACTCTCCTCTTTATATTTAGAGGGTATCAGGTCAGAAGGTTATTTAGCCACAGTTTCCCACACAAATGGCTATCTGGCTGGTTCCACTGAGCCCAGAGGCTTCTGTCCTCCTCAGAGCTCTCCAGTTAACTTTCTGCTCACTTTCTTCCAACTGACTCTCCCAACTGTCAGCTCTCAAATATCAGCTGTTTACAGTTATCTGTCACTCACTGTGAATTCCGAACTCTGCCCCCACCTCTTGCAATCATGTGACTCTGCAGCTCTTGTGTTTACCTGCTGCAGTACAGAAACCTTTAATTCCATCACAGGGGACTTGATAAAGGAGGTTTTCTTGCACTGACAATGTTTGTAGCCCTTAATTACTGAATTCTGTCAGGTTTGAAAATCATAGCCATCTTGGCCAAAAAGACCCTGTTATAATTGCTTCCACTTTTGTGACTTTGTTCTCTATGCAGCAGAGTTATAGATGGAACACTGTGTCTGGGGCAGTAATGCCCTGTCTTCTTGGTGCTTGGTGGGCAACAGTGGGAGAGAGCTTCTGGAGTTCTGGCCCCGCTGGTGGACTTCCTGGTGGCCCCTGGGTTTTGGCCACTGTGTGACTCGGAGTGTTGGACTGGATGGCCACTGGCCTGATCCAGCAGGGCTTGTTTTCTGTTTTTTATTTTATCATCACAACAACCCTGGCCCAGGATCACCCAGCAAGCTTCCATGGCAGAGTGGAAATTTGAGCCAAGGCCTCCTAAACCCTAGTCCAAAACTCCAACCACTATGCATTGCTGCCTGCAATACATTCTACCAGTTGCTAATCATGTTTAACAAATCCAGCTGTGATTACAATTAGCATAACGAGCATGCCTTTGTCTGATGTCATTTCTAAGCACCGGGCATATTTCTTCTGTTCCACCAGCATGATCATTCCTAAGCATCATAATCAAGGCCTGTTCTATTCTTGCCCAGCTTTAAACTTTCAGCTGGGTGGTTAAAGGACTTCTTCCGACAACACATGGGAGCCAGTTCCCGAGGCTGAATTATATGGGGGGGGGGGGGGGAAATGTCTGAGACAAGTATCTGGGCCTGCGCTATTGCACAGGTCCCAGCTGTGCGAGTCTAAACAGATGTTAAAAATATGCTCTCACCTTTTGGCCAGAGATGACCCAAGTCTTATCCGATCTCTCTGACCCCCCCCCCCCCCCCATTCAGGAGCCTTGCTCTGCGGTGATGCTTCGGACGGCCATGTTGACTGTCTTGCCTGCCAAGAGACCACCCCACCCCACCCCGCTGGGAAGCAGCTGCCCTCCTGCAGGAGGGAGAGCCACACAGCCAGCTGGGCACCTCTGGACAGGCGGCAGGCTCCTCTTCCCCACTGCTGATACTGATATACTTGTGGGGTGGGGGGAGAGAAGGACATCTGGTCAGTCTCCCATTCAGGGCAACATGGAGTGGCCACAACTGCTGCTGGCCGTAGTGAATCCCATAAATTACTGTATGAGGTACTTCCTTTTGTCAGTGATCTGAATCCACCACCATTCCAGTGCAGGAGTGGACCCTATGTCCCAGTGTGGTGATGAGGGAGAGCTCCTCTCTCTCAAACCCACCCCGATCCCCAGCATACCTTCCTTCAGAGGTGCATTCACGCAGATTGGATCAGGACCTGTCTCTGAAGAAGCGGGCCGTGGATCAATGAAAGCCCCTCCCCCTGCCACGAAGGTTGCTAGCCTTTAGGAGGCTCCTGGATTCTGGCTCTTTCCTACTGTCACAGGTCTGAGACCTTCAGGGGCATTGAGGCGGAGCTGAATTTGAGCCAGGAATCGTTTTCAGTGCCCAAACTCAGCCCTGGCTGTTTGGGCAGTGCAGAGTGAGATTTTTTTAAATTGTTTTGCGCATGCACACATAAGCATGGCCGAATCCGCCCCCACAGGACTCACCTGACCCTTCCTTCCCGGGCCACACCTAATGCACAGAAACGGCTGTGGAAATTGACCAGACTTCTTCTTCTGCCAGCCAGCCAGCCGGTAGAGCAAGCAATCCATTGGCTGGAAGGGCCCGGCCCGGGCGAAAGTGCACAGGGGCTCCAACAGCCGGTTGCCTAGTAAAAGCAGAGCACGTTGCCTGCTTCAGCGCAGAAAACCCAGCACGGCTCGTAAACGTCAGGGCATGCGAACAAGGGACCTGCTCTCCGGGTTCAGCCAGCTCCTCCCCTCCCCTCCCCACCCCCTCCGCATCAAAATAGAGCAGCAGTTCCCCTCTCCCTCTTTTGCCTGCTCCCCCCCACTTTCCCTTCCAAACACCCTCCTCGCCTTGGTTGAGAAATCGCACAGGGCGTTTTCTCACTAGCTTTCCCCCGCGGTTTACACCGAAGCTAGCACCGGAGCTTCTGGTCAGTTTCCCACCATTTGCTCCCTGCTCACAATTTCCTCCAGAGTATCACTGCACTGCTCCGGAGCTTCCCTGGGGCTGGAGCGGGCCGGAGCGCCGCTCCGGGAGAGAGGGGGCGACCGCCCCCGCCCCCGTTCAACCCCTCCCTCCCCCAGTCGCCGGCCCCGTCTGAGAACCCGGCCCTGCCTGAGAGCCCCCTCCCTCGACCAGTCATCTTCCCCGGGGCTCAACAGGGGCGGGAGGTGGCGGCGGCGCGGGGTCGGCCTCGTCCTCTTCCTCCTCGGCTGCGGCGGCGCCTCCCTCGCAGCCCCCTCCGTCTCAGCCGGCAGGGGCGAGCGGGGCGGAGGCCAGCACGGCCGTGGGGGCGGCGGCAACGACAATGGCGGTGGCGGCGGCGAGCGCGCCCAGCAGCAGCAGCAGCAGTCATCTTCCCCGGTCGTCTTCCCCCAGTTCTCTTCCCCGGGGCGGCGGCTGGCCGCCGGCCCCGAATCCCCTCCCTCGCCCAGTTCTCTTCCCTGGGGCGGCGGCTGGCCGCCGGCCCCAAGTCCCCTCCCTCGCCCAGTTCTCTTCCCGGGGCCGCGGCTGGCCGCCGGCCCCGAGTCCCCTCCCTCGCCCAGTCGCCGTCCCCGGGGCCGCGGCTGGCCGCCGTCCCCGGGAAAAAACCCCTCCCTCCCCCAGTCACCATTCCCGGGGCCACCATTCCCGGGGAGGGAGAAGCCGGGCCCCAAGTCCCCTCCCTCACCCAGTTCTCTTCTCCGGGGCGGCGGCTGGCCGCCGGCCCCGAGTCCCCTCCCTCGCCCCGTTCTTTTCCCCGGGGTGGCAGCCGGCCGCCAGCCCCAAGTCCCCTCCCTCGCCCCGTTCTCTTCCCCGGGGCGGCGGCTGGCCGCCGGCCCCGAGTCCCCTCCCTCGCCCAGTTCTCTTCCCCGGGGCCGTGGCTGGCCGCCGGCCCTGGCCCCGAGTCCCCTCCCTCGCCCAGTCGCTGTCCCCGGGGCCGCGGCTGGCCGCCAGCCCCGGGAAAAAACCCCTCCCTCCCCCAGTCACCATTCCCGGGGCCACCATTCCCGGGGAGGGAGGCTTAACGCCACTCAGGCCCAAGCAAGGGGGGGAGGGAAACGCCAGCCCTAGTGGGGGGAGAAGCGCCCCTCCCTCCCTCTCTCCCCCACCTACCTACATACCTACCTGTTCCTTCCTTTCCCCCTTCCTTCCCCTCTCCCTCCCTCCCTCCCTCTCCCCTTCCTTCCTTCCTTCCTTCCTTCCTTCCTTCCTTCCTTCCTTCCTTCCTTCCTTCCTTCCTTCCTTCCTTTCTTCTCTCTCTCTCCCCCCAACTACCTACCTACCTTCCTGTCCCTTCCTTCCTCTCTCCCTTCCTTCCTTCCTTCCTTCCTTCCTTTCTTCTCTCTCTCTCTCTCCCCCCAACTACCTACCTACCTTACTGTTCCTTTCTTTCTTTCTTCCTTCCCCCTTTCTTCCTCCCTCCTTCCTTCCTTTCTTTCTTCCTTCCCCCCCTCCCTCCCCCCTCCCTCCCTCCCTCTCTTTCTTTCTTTCTTTCTTTCTTTCTTTCTTTCTTTCTTTCTTTCTTTCTTTCTTTCTTTCTTTCTTTCTTTCTTTCTTTCTTTCTTTCTTTCTTCTCTCTCCCCCCACCTACCTACCAACCTTCCTTTTCCTTCCTTTTCCCCTTCCTTCCCCTCTCCCTTCCTCCCTCCTTCCTTCCTTCCTTTCTTCTCTCTCTCTCCCCCAACTACCTACCTACCTTACTGTTCCTTTCTTTCTTCCTTCCCCCTTTCTTCCTTCCCCCCTCCCTTTCTTTCTTTCTTTCTTTCTTTCTTTCTTTCTTTCTTTCTTTCTTTCTTTCTTTCTTTCTTTCTTTCTTTCTTTCTTTCTTTCTTCTCTCTCTCTCTCTCTCCCCACCTACCTACCTACCTTCCTTCCTGTTCCTTTCCCTCCTTCCCCCTCCCTCCCTCCTTGCCTTCTGACACACTGCCCATGACGTCAGGGATGTATGGCCTTTTGAAACTTCCGGTGACGTCAGGGGGTGTGGCATATGCAAATGAGTTATGCTAATGAGCTCCTGCACCTCTTTTTTTACGAAAGGACCCCTGAGTGCAGTGATACTCTGGAGGAAATTGTGAGCACGGAGCAAATGGTGGGAAACTGACCAGAAGCTCCGGTGCTAGCTTCGGTGTAAACTGCGGGGGAAAGCTAGTGAGAAAACGCCCACAGTGGTTTTACCCGTGGAGGGTTTTTGAGTGCGATGAAGGAGTGTCCCCTGATGATCCCTCTGGATTTACTTTTCTGAGGAAGGGAATGTCTACTGCGTTGCCCTTGCCAAGACCGAACATGGGCCCCAAGAAACCCCAGACCTGGCAGCTAGACCCTCTGCTGAAGGGCAAAACGAGAGGTGTCTGTTCAGATCGGCAAAAATGCGGACTTAAAGTGCTTTCCCCGGGAAAGGACTTGATTCCCCCGGGGTTGGAAAACACTCTAGGGAATCGGGAGCATTGTGGGAGTGAGCACGCTTCGGTGCGGGAGGCGGATCAGCCCGTCTGATCAGCAAATTTAATTCCGCAAGGGAACAGCGGCAAATCCTGATCAAAACAGCCGTGTGACCCCCACACCCATGCTCAGGACCAGAGACTGGCAGCACCCATCCCAGAGGGGGCTGGCAGAAGCGCCTATGCACACCCAGACGTGCACATCTGTCTGCACAGACACAGCTAGCCCCCCCACTCCTGGTCTTCCCCTTCCCCACACATCTGTCTGGCTGCTGAGCAGGACGGCAGTTGGCCCCAGTGCTGCTGTGGGGGGGGGGGAGTCCAGCTGCAGCAGGCTCCTGGTGTGTGGGGGGGGGGGAGCTGGGCACTCCACAGGCTCCGCTTTCAGCCAGCCAGTTCAGGATCATCATCACCACCCCCACCACCATGATCATCAACAACAATTTATTTCATTTCTCTGCCGCCTGTACCCAAGGCTCTCTGGGTGGTTTACAAGAAGTATAAAAACAGTAAAATACAAACAACAAAACATTAAGAGTTATAAATTAATTGATGATAACGTGAAAAAGGTCCAGAATAATAGACCGGACCTACGCACACCCCTTTGAGCTCCTCGGAGAAAGGCAGGACCCATTTTTCCTTGACAGAGATGACAGTAACATTTTTTCCCACCATAGAGAACAATGGAGGGGATGGGACAATCTGTTTGGGGGCCCATAGAATTGGACCCCGTGGTCCAATCTTCTTGAAACTTGGTGGGTATCTCAAGAAGAGGCCGCAGCAGCTACCCTGCAAGTTTGGAGCCTCTCCCTCAAACCCCCTTTCCTCCAGCCCCTCATATACCCTATGAGTTTTTGCCATTGATTTCAATGGCCCATAGGGTATAATGGGGCTGAAACTGACATTCCCTTTCTGACACACTTCTGGTGATGTCAGGGGACGTGGCATATGCTAATGACTTATGCTAATGAGTTATGCTAATGAGCTCCTGCACCTCTTTTTCTACGAAAGGACCCCTGGTTTTAATTTAAAAAAATGTTTTTGCTTTGATTTCTGGTTTTAATGATGTGTTGGGGTCTGGGGGCTTGGTTAGTTCTAATGGCTTCAAAATGTGATTTTATGATGTATGTTTGTTAGCTACTTTTTGAGGAGCGAAAGTTAGGGTAGAAATTTTGTGAAACAAATAAAGTAAATCCTGACCATTGCAGCTGGCAGAGTGGAGGAGGCGACAGCACCCGCTGGCCAGTCCAAGCCAAGGGATGGCCTCCTCCTTACTGCCTCCCCTGGCCTGCAGGGGACCGCAGCCGAAGAACCATGTGATGCAAGCAATGTTTAGAGAGAGACTGAACTTTCAAACATCGACCACTAATGCAATTTTACCGCAGCAGACTAGAGTGTCCATTTATAAGAATTAAAGAAAACGTCTTTGGGCAGTAAAAGTACTTGTGAAATATCTATAGAACTTCTTTTCCAGATAGTTCTTTCTAGGTTTCTTCCCATATTTTAATGGACTAATGTTTTGCAGCTGTAGTTATACTGTGATTAGGTCTGTCTTCTGCCAGACATTAAACTATTTTGCATTATGCCAGATTTTGAGCATGTAAAACATAGGCACTCTTCTGAGTGAAATATGTATTTCACCTCTGACCTCTCTTCTGAGGAATCCTCCCTGCCTCTTGCCTTGGTGGGGACTTTGGAAGATCCTCCAGGTTCTCTGAAGAACTAGTTTCAGCTGCATGTGTCAGGGCTCTTTTTCAGCAGGAACACACCGGAACGCTGCTCTGGCTGGCGTCCAAGCCTGCCCCGCCCCCTCCCTGCTGGACCTGAGCAGTTTACACTTAAAGGGAAAGTTCCTGCAGAGAGCCAGCAGGAAAAAGACCCACCTGGCGCTTTCCCTTTAAGTACAGAGAGCCAGCAGGAGAAAGCCCCACCCAGAGATTAAGCACCGGGGCTGGGCTCTTTGCACTGAAAGGCCCGGCTCTGCATTTGGCTTGCCGACATCATGTCTCTCTCCCTGCTCCGGTAAGTGCCTCCCCCATCTCTTTTCCTTCTCTCTCTCTCCCCCGCACCTACCTACCTACCTACCTACCTACCTACCTACCTTCCTTCCTTCCTTCCCCCCTCTCTCTTTCTTTCTTTCTTTCTCTCTCTCTCTCTCTCCCCCCCCCCCACCTTTTTCTTTCTTTCTTTCTTTTTGTTTCATTTTGTTCTTTGTGTTTTTATTTAAAAAATTATTGAAAAGGGGGGGGGTGTAAAAAAGCAGAGAGCCCAGGAAATGCTGGTTTTGACAATATCTTTAATTTTTGAGAATCTCTTTAGTTTTCTTATGGCATCTTCTGTTTAAGAAAAGTAAGTTTGAAGCCTGAGTTCATTGTTGTGTCTTGTTGGGAATGGCTTGCAAATATATGTGTGTCTAAAGTCTGTATTAAAGTGGTTTGGTGCTTACCGCCATGCAAGAGAAAACATCTGAAAAAGTAGCTTCATTGTTGTGTGTATTGGCAGAACACTTGACTGTTGCATGGGGGACTTTGGGGGACATCTGCAGAAAAACAGAGTTGTAATTAAAAATGAGCATGGTCAGCAGCACTTTGGAGATTGCCTGTTTCGTGAAATTTAAAAAAGTGGGCAGAGTTTCTGATGAAGATGATTGTCCCTCTTCTCCTGCCACTGGGCTGACATCTGCCTTTAATGGGCCGGCAAAGTTGATGTTCTTAAACCTCCTAATAAGAGATATTTCTGAGAAGTTGACTTCCAACGATTGGTGATCTTGTGATGGTAGTGATACTATTATGTAGTGATATTATTATGTGGTAAAGACCACCTGTTCACAGGATAATTTTAGCTGTGGGCAGACTCTGCATGGTAACCACTCCACTGGTACATAATTGCTTGTAAAAAATATTATAGTGTAATAATTCAGGTGGGTAGCCGTGTTGGTCTGAAGCTTTTGTGTGCATGCACACTTCTTCCATCTGATGAAGTGTGGGTGGCACATGAAATCTTATACCTTGAATAAAATTTTGTACTTTGAATAAAATAGTCCACAAACTACTCCCATCCAGTGCATCCACAAACCTAGAAGAAAAAGAGATTGGATTTATACCCTGCCCTTCACTACCCAAGGGAGTCTCAGAGTGTCTTACAAACTCCTTTCCCTTCCCCTCCCCACAACAGACACCCTGTGAGGTAGGTGGGGCTGAGAGAGCTCTGAGACAACTGTCCTTGAGAGAACAGCTGGTACAGAGCTATGGCTTGCCCAAGGTCATCCAGCAGGTGCAAGGGGGGGAGTGGGGAATCAAACCCGGTTCTCCCAGATTAGAGTCTGCGCACTTACCCACTACACCAAACTGGCTCCTAGCGTTGTTCTGCCAGTGAGCTAGAGTTGCCAACTCCAGGTTGAGAAAATCCCTGGAGATTTGGGAGTGGAGGGTGGGGTTTAGGGGAAGGAGGGACCTAAGCAAGGCATAATGCCATGGACTCCACTTTCCAAAGCAGCCATTGACCTGATCTCTGTAGTTTGGAGCTCAGTTATAATTCCAGGAGATCTCCAGACCCCACGTATAGGTTGGCAACCCTAAAAAATCATATTCAGCATACTAGTTCTGCAGGAAGGCAAACTGATTTCCATGGGAACCTAACCTTTAGGAATTGATTCCAATCCAGTGTGGGAATAATTGTTGGACGTAAGATATTGGTTCAGGCAAGATTTTGTATAGATGGGACAGAAAATAATATTTGTATTGGTTTTGTCAAAACTGTTTTGAAACAAGGTAAACAGAATAAGAAGCAAAAGGTGGATTTGGCTGGATGACCACACTTCTGGTAACATCGGCTGTGGCCTAATATGTTAATAAGCTGTGCTGTCAGGGGTGTGGCCTAATATGCTAATGAGTTCCTGCTGGGCTTTTTCTACAAAAAGAGCCCTGAGTAGTATGTTTATTTAGACATGATACAGCTTGGACCTAGGAGTCCCAGGGATGTGCGTTTTCTGGAGAAAATTGAATTTGACAATTTGCATTTTCTTCTGTTTTCTTACATATTCTGACACCAGCTCCTTCAGCCAGTCCTGATTGGGATCAGTCCTGCAGTTTGCTCAGGCTGCTGTTTTCAGCAGCAGCTTTTGCACAATCGCAAGGGAATCCTTATTAAATTTGCATATGATACTAAATTGGGAGGGGTAGCAAATATGGTAGAAGACAGAGTCAGGATACAGGATGATCTTGACAGGCTGGAAAACCGGGCTAAAACAAATAAAATGAATTTCAGTAGGGATAAACATAAAGTTCTGCATTTAGGTAAGAAAAATCAAATGCATAATTATAGGATGGGGGAAACGTCTTGGCAGTTGTATGTGTGAAAAGGATCTAGGGGGTCTTAGTAGACCATACACTTAACATGAGCCAGCAGTGTGATTCAGTAGCTAAAAAGGCAAATGTGATTTTGGGCTGTATCAACAGAAGTGTAGTGTTTAGTTCTTGTGGTCCTTTCTTACACACCCACGAAAATGCTGATTTTTTTTTTTGGTCATCTGGGTGTGGAAAAGCGGTCCCTGGGGGCGGGGGTGTAGGGGAGGTATTTGTGAATTTCCTGCATTGTGCAGGGGGTTGTACTAGATGACCCTGGAGGTCCCATCCAGTTCTGTGATTCTATAAACTTTGGGCTGCCCATCACCTTCTGCAGCCAAGGTGAGCAGCCTGGCACCTTCATAGCTTTATTTTATCTTTACACTTGGGGCAGGTTCTTATCTTTACACTTGGGGCAGGTTCAGTTGTAACCTCATCCTCCTCTTCCTCATCATCATCCACTTTAACCCATAGTTCTGCTATACCAGATCCATCCATCTGTTTCCCGGTAGCCCTCAAAACATGGGAGATGTGATGAACACACAGGCAAGGAAGTAGCGGGTCCTGGTAATTTTGCTCTGGTGCCCCCCCCCCCGGATCCTTGGGCAAGGCATACTTAGAGGTGCAGGGAGACTCCATCTTTGAGACCAAACCAAAGAATCATGATCTGGCTACATGTGATAAAATGCAGTTGCAAGAAGAAGTAGCTTGATTCCCATGGGAACTCCACCATTTCTCCATCAACTTTCCATTCTGGGACTCCGAGGCCCCTGAGCCCCAGGCCGTGATGAATGACCGGAGTTTACAGGATAATAATTCAGCAGCCCTTGTCCCTCGGGAACATTGTTTAGAATGCAGACTTGCCCAGAAACCTAACCAAACCCTTCATGAAGCAGGATGGCCTCAGCTCCTCCCCAGTGAGCATTCCTCCCAGGCTGGATGTGAATCAACCAGATCGTGGGGCAAGAAGTTCTGGTGCCTCCCAGCCCCATCGTAAGAGTCCCCCAAGCAGCCCCACAATGGACCTTGGCCAGTGGCACCTGTCACTCCGGTATTCCAGAAGCGTAGTCTGCTCTCTCTCCGTCTGTCTGGGGGGGGGGGGGGCATGCCTTGCGTTACTGCTGTGCTTCGTGTCACCTGCTGATGAAGTGGGGCAAGAAGCACAGGCAGGCGACCTACTGATGCCGGTTCAGGGTTTGTAGGGGTGGGGAGTCAGTCGTCCAGCCAGGCTGCCTGATTGCTGGTAGTGGTGGAAGATAAAGTGCTGTGCTAGTTGCTTGTTCATGCTAGACAATCTCTACGCCTTTCCTTGTTACTGGCATGAAGGCTTGTCCACTGGTGCTGCAAATGCTGTGTTGGTTTTTCCCAGCTACTCTGTTGGCAAGACACAGCCGCCGCCGCCCCCAGTGCAGATCCAGGCAGTGCTTCTCCAGGTGATGTGGAGACTACAGAGTGGGATGTCTGGTGGTGCCTGTCCTTGCTGCCCTTGGTGTTGCACAGAATGTATTTTCCCTGTGAAGCGTCTAATCACGGACATCGGTGTTAGATAATGTGTGTGTTTCTGGCCCACAGCAGTTGGTGGTCTGTTGGTATCCTGACTCTGTAGGGCGCTTTCTGCTAGCCCGGTGCCCCCTCATGCAACAGCTGTCCGTAGCTCAGGCAGCGACCCGCCTGATGGAATAAGCACACCACACCCTGTGCTTGGCCAGCCCAAGGTGCTCTGGGAGAAAGCATAACGCGCAGGTGGCCCCCGAGGCCCACGGTTCCTGGCACAAGCAAATTGGCATTCTGAGAAGCTGATCTTTCAGTCAGGCTCACCAAAGTGAGCTTTCAAAGATCCCCAGAGTTGCCCAGAGGAACACCACACTAGTACCTTCTTCACCGGGTTGCTTCTTTTTTCTGCCTTAAATCAGATGGAAATTCAACAAGCAAACTGGGGAGAAGGACTGATTCTGGTGTTGATAAAGGCATTAAAGAAGTCTACTCCCGCGTGGTCCCACCCATGCAAAACCTGACCTGGAGGCTCTTCTTTTATCTGCACTGACTTGCACAAGACGGTGCTCAAGGCAGGGTCTTCTCAGTAGCGGCACCAAGACTGTGGAACTTCTTCTTAGAGAGATTCAGCTCCCTCCCTCTGTGGTTTGAAAAAACTTGGGGATGTTTAACGATGCTTTTGCATCCTCAAGTGTTTCATACCACAGAGGGAGTGAGCTGAATTTCTCTAGGAATGTATTGTAAAATAAAAATAATATAGGTAAAGGTTTCCCTTGCTCAAAAGCCAGTCAAATCCGACTCTAGGGATGCGGTGCTCATCTCCGTTTCCAAGCCAAAGAGCCAGCGCTGTCCAAAGACATTTCCGTGATCATGTGGCTGGCATGATGATGCCGAGGCGCACCGAAGCGGTACCTATTTATCTACTTGCAATTCCTTGCTTTCGAACTGCTAGGTTGGCAGGAGCTGGGGCCAGAGCTGGGAGCTCACTCCATCACGCGGCACTCAGGTCTCGAACTGCTAAACTAACTAACAACCTCCTGGTCTGCAGTTCAGCATCTTAATCACTTGAGCCACCAGGGCTTATTTCGTAGCAGGAGCTCCTCTGCATATTAGGCCACACACCCCTAATGTAGCCAATCCTCCAAGAGCTTACAGAGCTCTTCTTACAGGGGCTACTGTAAGGTCTTGGAGGATTGGCTACATTAGGGGGGTGTGGCCTACTATGCAGAGGAGCTCCTGCTATGAAATGAGCCCTGTGAGCTGCTATATAAATATGTACTTATATTTGCTGATGGTGTGGTTGTATTGTTGAATTCTGGTGTACTTCTTGCTGGTCTCATTTAGTTTGTGGCTGTATTTTTTTCTGATAGGTGTTTTTAACTGATATGACTTGTTTCAATTAAAATTGTTAGCAACCCTCTGGAATTTTTGTGAACGTCAAAGCTGAGTATAAATATTTAAGCAAGAGTCACCCAGCGGTGGTTAGATGTGGTATATTCTGACTCTTCTCAAGATAAAAGTCTCGTCTTCTTCACCGAACCTAACTGAAAGAATACCGTAAAAGGAAGGGCATGAATGCTGGAGTCAAGCAAGGAATGACCTCTTGGAAAACTGCCTTCGTTTCAGTTTCCATGAAGCTAAATAACTCGACGATGCCTCACGAGGCCTCTTGTCTCTTGTGACAGGGGGCTCCCTTTGTCAGCTTGAGGAAGGTGGTCCGCCCCCCCCCCCCCGACTCTCCCCCACTAGCACAGGCAGGCAGAGGAGGAGAGAGAGAGAGTCAGGGTGGAGGAAAGGATCCTTTTACCTCCGCAAGCAAGAAGAGAGTTGCCTGGTGGTCCTAAGCAGAGTTGCGCCTGTCTCAGCCCCTTGGCTTCAATGGACTGGAGAGGGTGTAAGCCTCCCCTCCCCTCCACTTTCATGCATCCAGATAACATGTAGGAGGCCAGGACCGTCCTCTGAGTGTGTGTGAAGATCCCAGGAGGCTGGGTTGGGCCTGGGGAGCTGAGCCACTGCCTCCACTGGGCAGGAAGGAGGGAACACTGAGGGAATGCCATACAAAACAGAACAGTCTTCGCCGACTGGCAGAGGATGGCCACAAAAGAGGACCGATCGATCTCCTGGGGGGGGGGGTGAGAGTCCCAGAGCTCTGATGCTAGGACCGAGAGGGCCCTCTCTGAACAGGGGAGTTGCCACCCGTCCAGGCTCAGAAGGTGGAGGGACCTGACACAGGGCCCCCAGAGATGACTGCAGTTGTTGGGCAGGTTCACAAGGCGGCATAGGTGGCCCTTCAGGTATGTAGGGTGTCTGAAGGCCAAGATCAGCACTTTGAATTCTGCCCAGAAACCAGCAGGGAGCCAGCGCAGAGGGGCCCACAAGGCTGGAGTGAGATGGTCCCCACAACCCCCTCCAGACCACACCCCAGCTGCAGCTTTCTTAAGGGCTGCCCCATGTAGAATGCCTTGCAGTATTCTACTCTAGAGGTAGACAGGGCCTTGCTGCTCCCCAGCGGCCAGATCTTTTCTGTCCAGGAAAGGCCACAGGTGGCTTGCCCACTGAAGCTCACCAAAGGCACTCTTGGGCCACAGCTGCCACCCACCTCTCCAGCAGCCGGCCTGGGTCCAGGAGCACCCCCACCCCCCCGACTAAGGGCTTCGTGGGAAGGGCAGCCCCATCTAGAACAGGGGGGACCCCTGAAATCCCCCAGCCGAACCTTCTTCTGCCCACCAGTAGCCATTCTTCCGTCTTGCCAGGATCAAGGTCCGGTTTATTAGCCTGCGTCCACTCCAGAACGGCCTCCAGGCACTGGTTTGGGGTTTCTGCAGCCTCCTTGGGAGCTCTTGGAAGCAGGAGGTGGAGCTGAGGGCCATCTGCATACTGGTGAGAGCCCCGCCTACATCTCTGGGTGACGTCCGTCCTCACCCGGCTGGTGCGCGTGGATGTTAAAGAGCACAAGGGGACAAGAAGGATGCCGGGAGGTGCCTCCCTGTCCTATCCCAGACAGAAGGATGCCATGACCAATGGTGCAGTGAAGGTCCCCGGGAGGTCAAGGAGAATCGACAGCATACGTAAGAGGGACGAATCAGTAATTCTTATTTCAACTAGCCCTGACCTGGGTAGCCCAGGCGAGCCTGATCTCATCAGGTCTTGGAAGCTAAGCGGGGTTGGCTCTGGGGAGCCCTTGGAAGGGCGACCTCCAAGGAATACCAGGACTGGGATGCAGAGGCAGGCTAATCAGGCCACCTCTCTGAAAAAGTCCAAGCCCCCAGTATGGGGTTGCCAGAAGTCAACCAGTAATTCTTACTGAAACGTGCAGAGAATGCTAAATCACTATGTTTTCCTCACTGTCTTCCCTATCTTTTAAAATGTCTGTTTAATGGCAATGTTTCTGCCTTGAGGACGACTGTGATACCAGCCCTTCCTAGTGTGGATGGCAAAGTGCTGCTGGTGGAGCAGCCAATGTGTGACCTCAACACAAACCAGCTACTTGCCTGTGCTGAAGGCCACCAGCCCTGGTGGGTCGCAGTAGTCACAGAGACTCCTGGTCTAAGTCAGACGTGCCGGATTCCAGCTGTCAGCCTCAGTCTCAGCTTCCGTAGTGGCCAGCTGAGCACTGATTCAGAAGCACCGCACACTCTTCTCCTCCAGCCTGTCTTGGCACAGTCAGTGTCTGACTCAATTCAGATGTAACACAAAACCATCGTTTTATGTTCTGGTTAGTTGTGAAACCAGGCTTCAGCTCAAGGGTGCAAACTAGACCTGTCTTGTAGCTGGGCTAATTCAGGACTGCAGCAGGAGGGGGAAGGGGAGAAGGGGCGGTTTCACAACCCCAAATGGCTGCTGGGGTGTTATGTGCCCCATGCAACCCCCCAGTGGGGCAAACAGTGACCCCCAGGGCCATTTTAGGGGCTGGAAAGTAGCACAGGGGGAAGCTGGAGCTCCTTTGCCCCCCACCCCACCCCCTGATCCAAGCTGGCCCCTGCAATGCTTGGGGGAGAGAGAGAGAGGGAGAATGGAATCCCCAACTACCTAATGTGTGAAAAACACCACATCACTGCTGGCACCATTCCAGCTTTGGTTGGGCTGTGACAGAAATAGGGAGCATGAGAAGAGAATTGGCATACCCAGATGCCGTGGTTTGGAAAAGTCTCTCTCAACCTGTACTCCATGTCTTCTTATAATAAAATCACAGCCAAAACAACATGATGTCAACAGATGTCTCAGAAAAAGTGATGGAAAATAGGCAAGCAAGGGAGGCCGTCCCACTGGAAGCTAAGCACATTAAAACCATCCACCAAAATAAGCCGGTTGAGGCTCTGTAGCAAGCAGGCAGTTAGAGCCAGGAAAAGGTCGGAAATGTGTTAAAATGTGGCCTGAAATATGGCCCTGGACATCCAGTGAGTCATTCTGAATGGAAGCAGCTCTTTGGGTGAAGCGTAAACCTGCACATTCCCCAGAGATCCTGGAAAGAACACTCAGGGGCCAACACCTTTTGCCTCTTGTCCTGAGATGAGTATGTAGCTCAGCGATATACGACATGAGTTTTACTGGGGTCTCATCCATGGGGGGAAAATAATGAAGGGTTCAAGTGACCGAACAGTTAACAAAATTTCTCTTTTCTTTTTAAAGATATTTTAAGGATTTTAAGTTTAGGGCTCAAGCCCAGTCTTTCTGAAATGGGAAAAGGTTACAGGCTTGTTAACCTAATGATGACTATCTTGCCTATGCTGGTGAAAAACAGTATGATTTTAAAAAATAATAATTTAGTATATAGAAGAACAAGCCTTGATTTAGAAGAGTCAGCATGGTTGGGTGAGGGGATGTTCTGCCGCAGTAGCCTCCCAGAGTGCCACCGCCTGTTGATCGGAATAGTGCTGTGCCTTTGGACCTCTGAAAAGGTTTTCATAGAATCACAGAGTGGGAAGGGGCCCTGCAAACCATCCAGTCCAACCCCCTGCCCAGTGCAGGACCAGCCCAAAGCATCTCTGGCAAATATTCGTCCAGCCTCTTCTTGAAAGCTGCCAGTGAAGGGGAGCTTCTTACCAACTCCCTCGGCAACTGATTCCACCTTGGAACCACTCTGACCGTGAAAAAGTTTTTCCTAATATCCAGCCGATACCTTTCTGCACGTAATTTATACCCGTTGCTTCGGGTCCTCTCCTCTGCTGCCAATTGGAACAGCTCCTTGCCCTCCTCCAAATGGAGCTCCTTGCCCTTCAAATATTTAAAGAGAGCAATCATGTCCTCCCTTAATCTCTTCTTCTCCAAACTAAACATCCCTAAGGCCCTTAGCCTTTCCTCGTAGGGCTCAGTCTCCAGACCCCTGATCATCCTTGTCGCTCTCCTCTGCACCTTCTCAATTTTGTCCACATCCTTTTCGAAGTGAGGCCTCCAGAACTGCACACAGTACTCCAGGTGTGGCCCGACCAAGGCAGTGTACAGAGGGGCTATGACCTCCTGCGATTTCAGTGCTGTGGCCCTTTTAATACAAGACTGAATTTGCCTTTTTTGCCACCGCATCACACTGACTGCTCATATGTAGTTTACAGTCCACTCTTACCCCAAGATCTCTTTTGCATATACTACTCCCCAGAAACGTATCCCCCATCCAGGATCTGTGCTTGACATTTTTGTGGCCCAGATGTAGTACTGTGCATTTATCTTTGTTGAATTGCATCCTGTTTGCAACTGCCCACTTCTCCAGAGTATTCAGGTCTGGTTGAATTTTAACTCTGACAAAGTCATCTAACAAATGAACATATGAAGCTGCCTTGTACCGAATCAGACTCCTCTGTGGTCCATCAAGTTCTTCATTGTCTACTCAGGCCGGCAGGAGCTCCCCAAGGCCTTGGGCAGGAGGTCTTTCCCATCACCTTCTATTTGATTCCGTTCGCTGGAGATGTTGGGGATTGAACCTGGGACTTCACAAAGTGAGTAAACTTTGCTGTCATGAGATGAGAGGGCAGATACTCTTTCTGGATCAGAAAGTCAGAGAGTGGGAAGCAAAGTGCAACGTAACCAACTTCTGCAGCTAAGAGAAGCAAGCCCTAATGGTTCAGCAAATTTCTGTAGGGATCACTGTTCGTAACAGTTTGGTGTAGAAAGCCAGTTTGGTGTAGTGGGTAAGTGCGCAGACTCTGATCTGGGAGAGCCGGGTTTGATTCCCCACTCCTCCACTAGCAGTTGCTGGATGACCTTGCTCTGGCCATAGCTCTGTCAGAGCTGTTCTGGAAAAAGAGCAGTTTCTGTCAGAGCTCTCTCAGCCCCACCTGCCTCCCAGGGTGTCTGTCTGTCATGGGGAGGGGGAGGGAAAGGAGTTTGTCAGCCGCTCTGAGACTCCCTCCTCTTCTTCTTTTTCTTCTTCTTCTTCTTCTTCTTCTTCTAAATTCTCTGGACTCCGCTGGCCAGGCCTGTGGATGGCACCAAACTATTCAGGAGGGTAAAAAAACAGGCAGAGGAGATTGAGAATCTTCATCCAAGAAACTGACCAGAGCCAGCAATTGTACACACCACTGGTCTTCATTCAAATGCTGTACAGAAACCAAGTATAAAATATAGCAAAACACAAATAAAGCCAGGCAAACTCCATTTGTGATAGATAAACCCTGGGGTCAAAATGTCTTCCTGTGATTGGCTCCTCCTTGGCAATGATTAACCAGGAAAGAGATCTTGGGGTCAGGGCAGAGAGCGCAAAAGAAAACAATAGCATCAATGTGCAGCAGCAGCAGCAGCAGTGAGTAGGCCAGAGAGTATTAGCCTAGCAGCTGGAACTGGGGATGTGCCCTTGCATAAATCTTGCCTTCTTGTGTGGGCGACCCCATCTCAAAGACAGTGATGGAGACCTGAAATCTCTGGCTGAAGCCCCTCCAACAGCACGAGGGGGATGCTGGACCAGGTGGCTCTTCAGTCGGATCCATCAGGGGCCTTCCGGAGCACCAAGGGAATGCTGTTTTCCCGGCATTGCTGCTGAGGGGGGCGGGGGTGGAATGGTGGCATGCCCAGGGCAATACAGGAAAGGGAACCCCCCCCCCACGCAGCACATGAAGGAATGCCGGGGGGTGGGGTGGGAAGTGCATAAAGAGCCGGCAGGGCATTACACCAGCATATCCCAAAGGTAGGTGTTACCTAGGGTTGCCAGCCTCCAGGTGGGGCCTGGGGATCTCCCGCTTTTACAACTGATCTCCAGCTGACAGAGATCAGCTCCCCTGGAGAAAATGGCTGCTTTGAAGGGTGGACTCTATGGCATTGTACCATGCTAAGGCCCCTCCCCTCCCCAAACCCCATCTTCTCCTGGCTCCACCCCCCAAAGTCCCCAGGTATTTTCCAATCCGGACTTGGCAACCCTAGTGTTACCACAGCTGGACCCCCCACTGTACCTTGTTGCCAGAGAGTGCCCATGTCCTCACTATGCCACACAGAAAGCCCTCCCTGGGGCACAACTGCGCCAGTCACAGCCACCAGGCTGTTCGTCCAAGGCACCACCCATTGTCACCTACGGCTGCAGTCCTAAGGGGGTAGAGAAGAGCCGGAGTCCAGCGGCACCTGGAAGACGAACAAGACTTGTGGCCAGGGAGGAGCTTTCGGGAGTCACTGCAGGCACCCCTTCAGATTCTTCACACACTTCGTCACACACTTCTGAAGAATTCTGAAGCAGTGACACTCAAAAGTTGGTACTTCTGAAAAATACCCACAGCCAGGCAAAACCAGATGAAGCCTTGCCGGCTCCAGAAAAACCAAAGCATCTTTGCCTCCCGGAACTAAACATTTCCCCTTCCCCTTCCCCTTCGTAGCATGTAAAGTTTTTTCTCCAACATACATAGTTGTTGCTGCTGCTGCCACTGCCGCAGCAGAGCTCCCTGCGGAAGCACCCACCCCTGCAAAGGCTCCTCTCCAGGCCCAGGAAATGACCGCCATTCAGAAAGGGGTGGGGCTCCCTGCCCTGTGCCAAAAAAGAGACCCCCAAATGGTGGCTTCGCCAAGGCCATGCACTTCTTCCCTGGGGCTTCGGAAGCCACAAAATGGCTCCTGCTTAGAGAGTCCCTGATTGGCCCGTTTCTCCTTCCCCTCCCTCCACCCTGGGAGGGAAGAGAGATTGACAAGCCTGATCAAGGGAGGCTAATGGACCCACTGACCAATGGGAGGCTCAGAAACATCTCCCTAGGGTTGCCAAACTCCAGATAGCACCTGGAGATCTCTCACAATTACAGTTGATCTCCAGACGACCAAGGACAATTCCCCTGGAGAACATGGCTGCTTTGGAGGGTGGAGTCTATGTGGCATTACACTTGTCTGTGGTCCCTCCCCTCCCCAAACCCCGCCCTCCCCAGGCTCCATGCCCCAAAGCTCCAGGTGTTTCCCAACCCAGAGCTGGCAACCCTAGGAAGGAAGCAGAAGGGGCTTGCTCACTTGCCCGCAGGGCAGAGCTAGCCAAAGCGGGGGAGTGGACTACGGAGCTGGCAGGCTGCAGCCCTGGCCTGGACTCTCTGGGGAGGACAGCTGGGGGGGGGGCTGGGGGCAGCCCGGGTGGATGGGGCACTCCCCTATCGGGCTTGATGACCCACCCTCTACTTGCCAGTAGGGAGTTATGGGAATTAATCCTCCCCCATTAATTAAAAAACCTGGCCTATAAAAAATAGCAACTTTCCTCCACCTGTTGTTTGATACAGTAGTGTTCTATTAACAGTGTTCTTTAATGGCAAAGCAAATCAGTCACAAGTGGCCCCCATCTGCCACCAGGAATGGCTTGAGGCACGCAGAGCTTCGATGCACTAGGGAGCTAACAAGGCCAGAGACTTGGTATTCCCTCCCGACTGGGGACATAAACAAGCTCCTAGATCAAGCCTGCGCTGCCCCATCCGCACGCTTCAGAGTACGCTCTGGTGCCAGAAGACACACGAATGTTGTATTCTGGTATGGAGGAGCGAAACCTTCCATAGACCAGGGGTGGCGTTTGCAGCTGGAGACTGGCCATCCTTCTGTTGCATCTTTTCCCTCTCACCTGGACGAAGGGGGACCAATTTCAGCTGAGTCTTGGAAAGATGCTCCAAGAGCAACTCCTCTCTGATTCACGGACTACAAATCTAAGGAATTCATTTTCAAAACAAGGAAACAAGTGTGTGCGTGGGGTGGGGAAATGAAAAAAAATCATTTTCACTGACTGGCAGTGGATTTTTCCATGAGACTGTTATTTTGGTGCCGCCAGGCCTCCGCTGTGAGCTCTGCTTTTCGAAACAGGAAAACACAAAATGCATGGCCCCAGAAGCACATATATGCAATTCACATTTGGGACAGTGTGGCTATTTTGAGAGGACTCTAGCAAACAGAAAGGTTGACCTCTGAGCCTTCTGCCTCTTACACGAGACTTGCCTCTAATCTGATGCATGTTTTCCTCAGAGATCAGTTCCCCTGGAGAAAATGGCTGTTCTGGAGGCTGGAGCCCTATGGCATTATGCTCTGTGGAGGCCCCTCCCCTCCCCTTCCCAAAGCTCACCCTCCCCAGGCTCCAGTCCCAAATCTCCAGAGAATACCCAGTCTGGAGCTGGTAACTCTAAGGGATCTCTGTAGTTGGGAGATCCGTTGTGATTCCTGGAGAGCCGCTGCCACTACTCCTGCTGTCGAGGGGAGGGGAGGAACAGGTGGGCAACTGGTGTTGGAAGTGAAGGACTTTGCGCTGTCCCTTTGCCTCAGGCTACAGAGGAAGTCTACAAGAGAGTCAGAGAGATCGGTAGGTAGGACATGGACCACCCTTGCCTTTATTTATTTATTTATTGGATTTTAATCCCGCCCTCCCTGCAAAGCAGGCTCAGTGATTAATGTACAAATAATAATAAAATCCACTCTGGTACTATCCCTTTGATATGTAGATTGCTATTAGGGAAAACTTCCCTTTTTCTCTGGCTTCTCCCTCGGTCTCCACACAATGCCTTGTCTTCCTCCATCGTGGCACCATGAGAGCAGGATGTCTTTCCTGCATCTCCATCCATCTAGCTAGTTAGACTAGATTAGAGAACCAATCTCTTCCCTATCCTACCTAGAAATGGAGTTCTTATAATAAACTATTATTAGCTTTGCAGATATAAAGAGGCTCCGTGTAACTTTGTTTCTTGCTCGCCCACACACACTGTGCCAGGTGGCTCTGCTGCCCTGGTGAGCCTCTGTGCCATCTGCTACCAACAGACTCCAATAATGCGGAGAGAAGGTGAGAGGAAGTGACCAGCATGGAGGAGAGAGTGAGGCAGAGAACAGGTGGTGAGAGGGAGAAAGAGGGAGAGACAGAGAAGTCGGGGGAGAGGGGAGGGAGCAAATGGGAAAGTTGCTCCTCCGAGGGGGGGGGAGAGTGAGGCTGGGGCAGGGTAGGGTTGCTAACCTCCAGGTAGAACCTGGAAATCTCCTGTTACCACAATCACTCTCCAGAAGACCCCCAGAGGAAATGGCTGCATTGGAGGGCAGACTCTATGACATTGTACTCTGCTGAGGTCCCCCAAGCCCCGCCCTCCCCAGGCTCCACCCCCCAGACTTCCAGGTATTTCCCAAGCCAGAGCTGGCAGCCCCAGGGTGGGTGACTACCGGCTGAGAGCGAGCAAACGGCAAGCCTGAATGCCTCTCTGTCCATGGGCTGCTGCCACAGGTGACCGAGGGGAGCCTCCACAGCCAGAGGCGATAAACCCCTGAACACCAGTGGCTGGGAGCCACATCACCAGGAGTCTGGCCTTGGCCCCCGTGACCTGTTCCTTGGCTACACGGGGCAACCAGCTGGTCACTGTGCAAGACAGAACTCCCGGAGGAAATGAGCCACTGGCCTGATCCAGCAGGGCGCCTCCGAGGTTCCCGGCAAAACTGCCTTCTGGCTTTCGGGGTCAGAGGCAATGAATGAGTCTTCCCTGTGGCAGGGCTTTCTGTGGGAGGCATGGAAAGAAAAACAAACAGAGGGGTCAAAGGGCCACGGATGCAGGAAACACCAGGCGAGAAAGAGCATTTCTGTAAAATTCAAAGTCAGCATTCCTCCACCACAGAAATCCTGACGTCTGAAGCGGCTAAATTGGGATCAGCTGAGTGGTTTCTTCCCCCTGGGTTGATTGGGGGGTTCAGGGTTCTTATCCAGCAATGGGGCTCAACTCTCTTGGCAAAACTTGGGGCTCCTTAAGCACTGCAGGTGTCAACTCGCTTAGCATAACCAGGGAACGGTCTCTGTGTTTTTCTTAATTAATCTGGATGGTGTGGGATTACCTTTCAGTCTGCACTTCCTCCGCGACCCCTTGGCCTGGCTCTTTTCAGACTTCCAACACAGAATGAATGCATAGTGAAGGTCCACTCATTACATCTGAATAAGCGGGCGCTAGTCCACAGGAATTTACTGGAATAATATTTTATTAGCCTTTAAGGTGCCACAAGGATTCGTTTGTTTTTATATGAAAATATGTCCGACAGATGCTCGGAGCAATACAGATGGCCGTTTTCTACGGCCTGGATGCAGAACTGAGGAGCCTCAGAGCCGTGCCGTTGGGAAGTATAAATTCTTCGTGATTTGGGCCAAATATCGGAACCAGCAACTTATCTGCTCTAAGCCAGCAATGGGAGAAGAGATTGGTGATCCTGGAATAGAAGACTTTAATGCACTGTCCTGAAATTTCGGAAGCAAAAATTCAAGCAGGATAATTTGTCTAACTATATACGGTTACCACACTCCCACCCCCCCCACCCCCGGGAGAAATCAGTACAATCTTTATTCAGCTATGAATATGTTGCTTATGGCACGAAGATTTCATTTTCAGAATTATTAAATAATCTTATGCTACTATAATTTTAAAATCTCCATGAAACACCTAGATAGTGCCTCTTTCCAACACTTGGCACAGCAGAACAGCTAGTAATGTTAAATATTCTGCGCAATCCAACTACCATTTAAAGCAGTACAAAACGCACGTGGAGGAGACCTAAACAGGCAGCTTTAAATCCAACCAGAATGAAACCCACTGCACTGCATGTCATGAGATCACCAAGAATAAGGAACTCATCTTTACAATTAATTAATTAATTAATGGCAGTTCTTTTTCTGTTCATGCTAAATTAAAGGAATATTGGCTTTCACTGGAAGAGTGAGTGATTTCTGTCGATTCCCTCCCTCACTGCAGATGCTCATTTTGCCCCCTGTGCTCTCCTTGGGGGTCCACTGACCACTCCACCTCAGGAGAAAACATTTTATGAGGCCACGGAGGGTTGCAGTGGGGAAGTCCCATGCCACAATCTTTGCTCTGTGAACAGATCTTGCTGAGTGGGATACAAGCTGAAGCCTGTTTAAAGGGTAAACAAAATACAATGGGGCTGGACATTCTAATCTGCAATCACTGACTGAAATAATGGATATTTATTAGTGAGATATGGGAGAAAGAGAGAGAGAGCATAAGCACGTGTCTATGCTTTGGACAACAGTCTGGATGCTTAGGTGAAAATCTAGGACTCCTCCTTGATCCTCCTGGCTCAAAGATTTATTTTATGGTCATTCAGGAAAGGCTTCCTCATGCAAATAAATCTGAATGAAATTGGCCATTCCTATAGTTCTGCCCCAGGGAGGTCACGGCTGCAGGTGCCCGTGTTCCAATCAGACAGCGTGGTTGTGTGCAAACGTGAGGAATGGTCCAACCCAAAGTGAGGACTTTCAAGTTCCATTGACTTCAACAGAAAGATGGGTAAGCGTGTGCCCCCTAGCTGTTTATGTGTGCTGCGTTTTATCTGTCATGGCATTTAGTCCAATGTTTTATCTGTCATGGCATTTAGTCACAATGAGTTATTAGAGGAAAACAACAGCTTTTTATATGAAAATGCATCCGACAGATGCTCACAGGAATTCAGATGGTCGTTTTGTGTAGTGTGGATGTTGATTCCAGGTTATTCAAAGGAGATGTGGAATTCAGGAAGCTGAGCAGAAATTTCACAATACTATTGGGAAATGCCACTTCAAAAATGGGAATTCTCAAAAAAATAATGAGTAGGTAGACTTTTGTTCATTCCAAATTTAGGAGAATGCAAGATTGGCCAGCAGGTTCCTCCAGAATGCTTTTGAGATTTTTCCTGTTACCCTAAAAGATGGCCTTCTCATACACTGGGTGTCTGAGCCACTACTTCCTTTGCCACTTCTTCAAGCACTCTTTCACGGTCAACAACACCACGTCCCACTGCTGCTGCGGCTGCTGCTGCTGGGACAGCTCGACTCGAGCCCAGCGGCACCTTAGAGACCAAGACCGTTTTCAGGGCATGAGCTCTGGAGAGTCAAAGCAGGCGATTGATTAAGGGAGTGCTGGCTCTTGAAAGCTGATGCTCCAAAGATCCTGATATTGTCAGTGATTTCGAGCTGGTGAGACTCACACCCGGCATGAATGTGTGGTGGAAGCTTTCTCCACCTAAGAAGAGTGGGGTTCTCTAACTTCTTCATCTATGAAACACTCTGAGTCCATGAGAAAGGGCCAGATATTCATTTGTGTAGAGAAAGGGTTTAAGGATGGAGAATAAATTGTCTCTTGGGTTAGCCACAGACATGATAAAGATGAAGTCGTGGGCTGTTAGTAAATGGAATGCAGCTGCTTCAAGATGCCCAAACAGCTGGGCTGTGGATACAACATGAAGACTGAAAGAATAAATTGGGAGGCCCTGTTCCTTCTTGGTTCTGGGAGGTCAGAAAAGCCTCTGCTCAGCGATGTCATCCCTTCTTGGTTCTGGGAGGTCAGAAAAGCCTCTGCTCAGCGATGTCATCTCTCCAAGGGGGTAGTATCCCCCCAAAACTGCCACCAAAAGACTGGGGAGTGTCTCACATCCGCACATCCAGCACTCTGTACCTGTGTGGCTGCTAAGAGCCTGTGCCCCCAGCTACCCCTGTTCTGGCTCTGCTCATGCCAACTGGCGTGGGAAAGATAAGTGGCACCTTTGCCATTTCAGACTATCACGCTCAAAGGATGGCCAGCCTACACACCCCTCCTCCCCTTCACCACAGTTTAAGACAGCAAGACCCAATAGAGATCAGGCTTTAGACAGCAAGACCCAATAGAGATCAGACTTTGAGCATTCAAAACATAAGAAAGTTTAATAAACAAAAATAAAAGTACTGCACATGGTATGTTCAGTCCAAACAAGGAGACAAGGAAAAGGTAAAAACATAAATTCCTCTCACCCTACATGCAGTAATTTATCTGAAACTATTTAATTAGGATAGGTTAGCACTTCTTGAAGTTGGAGCATTTTAAAAGTCCAGCATTGCCTTAGTTCTGAGAGGTGGGATTTCTCCCCATTGTGATGTGGACAAAGTGGAGCTCCTATGCAGAGATTTAGCCCTTTGTGGTCTGTGCCCATTCAAAGTGAAAAGCAAGATGGAACAGAGCTTCTTTCCTGTTGTCCAGAGGATTTATAATCTCTCCTCTGAGAGTTTATAAATCTGCGTGGACTCTAATCTGGGACAACCGGGTTTGACTCCCCACTCCTCCATTTGTAGCTGCTGGATGACCTTGGGCAAGCCATAGTTCTGTCAGAGCTGTTCTGGAAAAAGAGCAGTTTCTGTCAGAGCTCTCTCAGCCCCACCTCCCTCACAGGGGTGTCTGTCTGTTGTGGGGAGGGGAAGGAGTTTGTAAGCCGCTCTGAGACTCCGAGTGAGTGAAGGGGTGGGGGGTATAAATCCAGTCTCTCCTCCTCCTCCTCCTTTTTCTTCATCTCCCTCTGGGGTCATTCTCACTCTTCCTGATCAAGAGGAAGGAATTACTACCCAGCCATTGGGTTGCCAGGCCTCTGTCCCTTGAGGTGAGACTCTGTGGCAAGGTCTGAGTTGATAACCATTTTGTCCTACTTCAGCCAGAGCCATTAGCATCTCTTGGTACCAAAGTGGCATAGGAATGGCTGGGGTGGCATGACAAGTAAACTCCAGATGGCACCAGTCCAAACAGCTAACAAGGAAAAGGTCACTTAGAACCCTATGAAAGCTGCCTTTGGGGCGAGGTTATTACTTGGCACTGAACAAGCTGAACTCGCCTGTTAAGCGCACTAAGAGCCAGTTTCCCTTAGCAGTTTTAAACTAAACTGCTTTCCAGGTACAATCTTGCACCCGTCTTCCATCAGCTAAGTACCAAAGCTCAACGGTTTTTCAAGGAGCTGGACTGTCTCCGCTGTTTAGGTTCATCTTGCACTTTAATGGAATAGTTGTTTGACTAAGTGGGTTAGGATACTTAAATACCAATTCATAAATCAAACAGAAGCTTTTTACAAAAGTCAAACATACCATTTCAATTTTTCTAAAAAAAAAGATGTGAAAGAAATTGAGGAGATGACTTTTACAAAGCTGGTTATCTCTAAGTGGCTCAGGCCACTCCAAAAGTAGCGAACATCCTTTCCCTTGCACACTGTGTGGAAGTAAATGTTGCAGACCGTGTGAAGTGATGTAACGTTCTTCTTTTATGATGCTGCAACCCATCAGGAATGTGCTGATGAATTTTCTAGATGGCGTGTCTTATCCTTACTCTCGTTCTCTCCCAACACCTCAGTTTCTTTAAATTTCAAATGGCTTTCCTCTTATTTTCCATGGTTCTTTCTTACCTTTACTTAGCCCCAGCTGCGCTACAGTAGGGAATGTGTCAGATTCCAGGAATTCCCCTGTTCATCTGTTAAAGATTCTTCTCCGTTGTATACTTCCAATATTTATCAGGCAAATCTAGCTTCTTCTACAGGTTTGTGGGAACCAGTGTTTCCTGGTTTTAGGTTCAGATCTGGATCTTTTTCTTGTAGCATGTTCATTTCTGAATAAAATGTGCCACATAATCATATAAAAATGATCCCACAGGACAGCCAGGGTGTGTGTGGTTGGTGGGCCACGTCCTGCGAATGCACTCTTTCCTGGTCTGACCCTGTTGGGTGGCTGCCTGTGCAGGGCCCAATTTCCCCAGTGATACTGGACGGTTACAACTGTGTCTCTTTTCAAAAGGCATACACCACTTTTCCACAAAAGATACACGGAGTGAGATATTTATTTTAATTTCTTTAACCACAGAATGATTCAAAAGTAATGTCATGCAATTTAGGAGAATCAGTATTAAAGAGATCATCACAAAAATCTGGCTTTGGAGTAACTCAGTATCTATTTTTGTGAAAAACCTTTTTCTTTCCAAGCTGTGAGGCTCTCTGAGGTCCCTGCAAAAGAGAACTGAAGTCCATCCCATCAGTGAAGGAAGACTAATGGATAACTGGAAGAGGGAGTTAACCCTGGCTCTGTTTGCTCAAATTGTCTGGAATTGATGTCTGTAGCTCAATCAATGGAATGACTTGTACTCCCAGTCGGTTGCCCACACTCTCAACACCAAGTCAATAAGACAACCCACTGTGAGTAAGAGGGCAGAACTGACCCTACTATCTGTGAGTTTTGTGGGCCAGCCACTCTCTAGGGCATGGGGCAAATCACCAGAAGAACATCTTCAGCATGCCTGGGATGGGTTTTTCAAACAAACAACACGTGTTCAAGAGTGTCTCTGTCCATTTACATTAAACACGGCCAGTAGGAAAGATACAGGCGGTGGCTACACTGGTAGTTGATCTAAAGGGGGACTAAGAGGGATCATGTTCAGATCCCAGGACCAAGCCAAGGCAGACTCCACAAACTTCCTGAAACAAGCAAGAGAAAAATCGGAAGCCTAACAGAAGACAGCAGAATTCAGATGGCAGCCATGGGGGGGAGGGGGATGATTAATGGGGAAGATTCCTTTGGGGAGATGCTGCCAGAACAGCAGCCTCAGCTACGACTTTGCCTGAGCAGGACTTGGAAATGACAAGAGAGTTGTCACAGTCAATAATGTTAGCTTGAAACTGTGGTTACCAGCCTCCTGGTGGGGCCTGAAGATATCCCAGAATCACAACTGATGTCCAGATGACAGAGATCAGTTGCTTTGGAAAACGGCTGCTTTGGAGGGGGGGCACTCTCTGCCCACTATACCCTGCTGATGCCCCTCCTCCTCCCAAATGCTGCCCTCCCCAGGCTCTGCCTTGAAATCTGCAGGGATTTCCCGGCCCAGAGCTACCCGCCCTACTGCAGCCATATCGAGCACAGCTCATTTTATGCTATCAGCCGAAATGCAATCAATGGCACGTGTGGTAAGACCTGTATAAAGCACAGAGGGATTCTTATGTGTCTTACCCATATCTCAAGATATTCTTTTAAACAACGTAAGAGTCAGAATATGATTAACAATCTCTTTATCACTTTTCCATATAGAAGACTTTTCCCATTCTGGCCTCATCAATTATTTTCAAAATGTGTTTTCACATTGGATGGGCGGAGAGACAACAGTGAATGTCCCTGCTGGTCAAGGGGCAGGGATCTGGTTCCCAAGAAAGCCACAACCAGCAGGAAGGGTTTCCTCTTGTCCAGGGGTTGTGTCAGTCGGGTGTGTGTGTGTGTGTAGGGCCAGGATGCAAGACCCCACACTGATCGTCCACCATCAAAGGAAAGGACACCTGTATCACCTGATATTCCTTCATTTAAAACATTCATATGCTGCTGCTTCAGAGACCTGCTGAATTGTTGTTTATTTCCAGGACTGTGAACTGAGACCCAAGCCACCCTTCCGTGATATGCAGGTAAACGTGTGAACCTAATAGCAGCGGACTACAGAGAAGAAGAAGAGGAGGAGATTGGATCTATACCCTGCCCTTCACTACCCAAAGGAGTCTCAGAGCGGCTTACAATCTCCTTTCCCTCCCCCTCCCCACAACAGACACCCTGTGAGGTAGGTGGGGCTGAGAGAGCTCTTTCAAGGACTGCCCTTTCAAGAACAGCTCTGATAGAGCTATGATTTGCCCAAGGTCATTCAGCAGGTGCAAGTGGAGGCATGGGGAATCGAACCCGGTTCTCCCAGATTAGAGTCCGCGCACTTGCTGGGGAAACCCCAAAGCTCATATCAGCAAAGGAGTCCCGCAAAGATCAGCATCGCTATTTAAATGAATCAGAACTTAGGCCGCAACAACAGTGTCCAAGTTGGCAGATGACACAAAATTTCATCGTCAGGATGATGAAAACCAGGATGGATTGTGAAGATCTCCAAGAGGATCTCTCTAAAGTGAGAATGGGCACTATGTGGGTCAGTGTCAGGTGATGCAGAATGGAACAAAACCTCCTAACTGTGAGACTTCCTGGATGAATTCACCCCACACAAAGGCTCTTGAATAAGACTTTCTTTATTGGGGTATTTTCTTCAGGGTACACATGTTGAGTTAGTAATAGGGGTGAATAAAGGTGTTAGAATAGATATAGTGCTTCAAAACGCCTACTGGCATACAGACCCCGCAATCCCCAGCCGGGGAAAAATCCTGTATAAAACAGATCCCAGGCAAACGAGCGGGGAGACGGCAGATGGCACCTGAAACAGGAGGTAAAAACATATAACATGTCTGTGTGAAGCTACCAGTAACCTTGGATAGAGATAACAACCCTGTGAAGCTAACAAGCAGATCATAGTTCCCGGGAAGCCAGCAAGCAAGGGGGAGGGAGTACATTCCAGTTGGAGGCAAGGGGAGGAGTGGAGTCATCTCATCTCATTCCATTCAGGAAATCCCAACTCCCGCCCGGGAGAGTGGCAGGCATACCTGACACACTGCCCCCTCAAAAACCCTCTCAACCCCCCGGTTTAAGAGGGTACAGTTTATGGAAGGCATGAATTTTAGCAGGAGAGTTAATATGCTCAAAAGCAACCCATTCGTTATGCTCAGGGCCAAAGTCTTTCCAACTAATAAGATAGTAAAGGGGGCCTCGTTTTAGTTTTGAGTTGAGGATTTGACTAATTTCATAATGGGGTTCCCCACTCATCAGAGGAGGAGGAATCGTATGACGAGGTCTCCACGAATTCGATCCAGGGTCTTTCTTCAGTAAGATGAAATGGAAAACAGGGTGAACACTTTTAAGAGACTTAGGGAGTTCAAGTTTGAAAGTTATAGCATTGATTTTTCTTTTCACTTTGAAGGGCCCCACATATTTCCAACTCAATTTCCGGCTAGGCTGCAACCCTTTGATGTTTTTAGTAGACAAATACACCGACTCCCCTTCTTCCAAAGTCCAGCCAGGGTCTCTATGTTTGTCTGCCTGTTTCTTATAATCAGTTTTAGCCACTTCTAAAGTTTTTGCAATAAGCGGCCAAGATTCACGCAAAGAGTTCCACCAGTCACTGAGTCGGCTGGGGCTTGGCGTAGCAGCGTCTAAGATGGGCAATGGGACACCCTCATATCTAGTGGTAGCCATGAAGGGGGACACTCCCGTGGAGGAATGCACTGCATTATTGTAGCTATATTCTGCAAAAGGTAACAATTCAACCCAACTGTCCTGTTGGTAATTAGTATAGCAGCGAAGGAACTGTTCTACTATTTGATTAACTCTTTCGGTTTGTCCATCTGTTTCTGGATGGTAAGTGCTGCTCAAGGCTGATTCAACCCCCAAGATGACCAGGAGCTCCCGCCAGAAGTTGGCAACAAACTGAGACTGTCATGAGTACCTCTGAGGATCTGCCCCCTGTGGACCTAAGTGAGGTGGAGGATCAGCTCCCAGCTCCAGAGGAGCCTCCACCTGAGCCAAGATGAGGCTCAAGCAAGCACCTCCCAGGGTTGTCCCAGCACCAGCAGCAGCTGAGCCACAGCTAAGCTCAAGCCCACCTGATTCACCTCCTTGGGTGGAACATCTAAGGTCCCAATGCAGGCAAGACTTAGCTGCAAGAAGGAAAGAGGCACGCATGCGTGGTCGCAGATCACTAAGTCCTGAGTTCTGGGAGGAGCCGGGACCTCTCTGCCAGCTGCTAACAAGCACAGGAAGTGGCTGGGTATTTAGGCACAGCACAGAGACTACCAACTTGTGCTAGCAACAAGTCTTCTTGGCTAAGCTCTGCACCCATTCGGCTCGTGATGGCTAGCTTGATTCTGGACCCTCTGGCTTGTGATTCTGGCTTTGTTTGACTTCAGCTCTGTTGACTCCCTGGACTGGTCTATTTGTGAGTTTTCCTCTTTGACCCTGGTTTGGACTGACTCTGCTTTTGGCTTAGTGTTTTAGACTTGGCAACTCGTTCCTGATTTGGCTTAACCTCGGACTGTCCTGGACTTCTGCTTGACTCCTGTCCTATTGGCATCCAGCTCATGACAGAGATCCCCTATCGGAGATCATTTTCTTTGGAACCCCGCATAAATGGATGATGTTATTCATAAAACTTCTGGCCATAGCTTTGGCTGTGAGGAGTTGCTTGAAAGGAACAAAGTGGGCTTGCTTTGAGAATAAATCTAAAATCACCCATATGACCTTCTTGCCTTTACTCGGGGGGAGATCAGTAATAAAATCCATGGATAGGATCTCCCAAGGTTGGGAAGGGGTCTCAAGCGGCTGTAAAAGACTTGGGTTTTTCCCACCCCGCCTTTTACCCATTAAGCAGGTTTGACAAGTGGAGACATAGTCAGAAACATCTTGTTGCATGCGTGGCCACCAAAATTGTCTCTGTAGTAGGTTTAGAGTTTTTAAGTACCCAAAATGTCCCGCCAGTAAAGATTGGAATATAACTTGGGGTATCGAACCAGCTAAGGAACCAGTGTGTCTGGCCGCAGAGGATTTGTTATAAATACCTCCCGCATATCGGGATTTAGCAGAGGTTTTCAGCGAAACTGAAGCCAATGAGCTCCCCCCCCCCATTGGACTACAGACTGCGCTACTGAACTGTTGCCTGGGGTAAAGTTGCCAAAAGGAAAATTATACTCAATGACCCCCCCCCGAGAAAGCGGAACTCTGTAAATTTATAGATAAAAACCTCAGAAGAGGGTTCATTAGACCAGCTCAATCCCCATTTGCCGCTCCAGTACTGTTTCATAAGAAAAAGGATGGGGGTTTGCGCTTATGCACAGATTATAGAGGGCTAAACGCCGTGTCCGCGTCAAACGCTTACCCACTACCTCTCATCAAAGACCTGTTGTCAGAGGCTGCTAAAGGGAAATTTTTTTCCAAACTTGACCTTAGAGATGCATATTTCAGGGTTCGCATACGTGAGGGGGATGAGTACAAGATCGCTTTTAACACCCCCTTGGGTCAATTCGAGTATTTAGTCATGCCGTTCAGGCTTCAGGGCAGTCCCGGCATTTTTATGAACCTAATTAATGACGTGTTACACAAGCACCTATTCAATGGAGTTCTATGTTTTCTTGATGATATTCTACTGTACTCTCCAAACGAAAGATCCCATGTACAATCAGTACGAGAAGTGCTGACCTCGAAGCCCTCTGCACTCAGCGCACATTAAACGCCAGACAATTGCGCTGGGCTGATTTCTTTTCCAAATTTCACTTCGTCCTCCATCATTTTCCGGGGAAGTCTAATTCGCTGGCTGACATTCTCTCACGCCTTCCCCCAATATGATTGTCGGAGAGAATCTACTATAGACTCCATGTCCAACTATAGTTTGCAGGAAGAGTTTTCCCAGCCTCTCAATCTACACGTGTACAAACGTATCAAGCCATTTTGCATTAGAAATCTTTTTGAGAAAGTGGTTTAGCATGTTATGGTTGGGACAGAGATACTGAAGAACGGCACTTAAAAGTTCTGCAGCTGTTTCCTCCATGGAGAATCTTTACTCTGACATGTCTTCATCCATTTTTGTTGCTTATTTTTTAAAAAACCCCAAGAACATCCTTCTTCTCTGAATCTTATAGATTTCCCGGCTCCTTGGAAACAACATGTTGATAAAAACAAACTCCCATAATGGCAGTACTTCCTTTTTTGGGAAATTCATAGCTTTTGAACCACTTCAGTTGTTAAGGATCATACAAAGTCTCCAGGAGCTGATATACTCAGTCATCATGAACTCACTGGGATGTCCCAGGCCACGGTCACTGAAGTTTCAGTTCTGTATTTATAAAATAAAAATTAAAAGAATGTGAGGTTTCATTTGGCGTACTGTGTACAGTTCTGGTTGCCACACCTCAAAAAAGATATAGCACTGGAAAAACTGCAGAAAAGGGCAACTAGAATGATAAAAGGGTTGGAACACTTTTCTTACGAGGAAAGGTTAAAGTGCTTGGGGCTCTTTAGCTTGGAGAAACGACAGCTGAGGAGTGACATGATCGAGGTTTATAAGATTATGCATGGCATAGAGCATGTAGAGAAAGGGGTACTTTTCTACCTTTCTCACAATGCAAGAACTCGGGGGCACTCAATGAAATTGCTGAGCAGTTGGGTTAGAACAGATAAAAGGAAGTCCTTCTTCACCCAGAGTGATTAACACATGGAATTCACTGCCACAGGAGGTGGCGGCGGCTACAAGCATGGACGGCTTCAACAGGGAATTAGATAAATATCTGGAGCAGAGGTCCATCAGTGGCTATTAGCCACAAGGTATAGATAAGAGCTCTCGGTCTGGGGCAGGTGATGCTCTGTATTCTTGGTGCTTGGGGGGGGCACCAGTGGGAGGGCTTCTAGTGTCCTGGCCCCACTGCTGGACCTCTTGTGTCATACATAGTGGTCAAAACCCAGGGGCCACCTGGAGATGGCAGAGGGGCACCGAAGCAGGGCCTCTCCAGATGACCAGAGTGGATGGGTGGGTCTATATGAGAGGAGGAGGTCTATAAGGTGTGCTGGGCCCAGGTGATGAAGGGCCTTAAGGGTCAATGCCAGCACCTTGAATTGAGCCTGGAAGCCAGCTGGGAACCAAGACTGGAATGAGCTGCTCCTTCAGGCCGCAGGTATCCATTTGTGGCAGTGCACTAAGGACTCCCGTGGAGTGAAACTGTGATGCGACTTTGCCTCAGCTGTTGTGGGGAATTTCCTCCTGGGTGTTCCTGGCAATTCCTACACAGATGAAGGGGCTGGGTTTTGTTTTTCAGGGTGCTGGGGTCGGATGAACGGGCAGGGGATATTTGGCAGGTTGACAACCACATGGACTCACTCTGCCTCTCACTGCGTGTGCGAGATATGGCCTCAGGCCTTTTGACTCCTGTTTAGAGGGGGAAAAGCCCCCAGAAGCATGGCCATGTCTGGATCTAACCAGACCAAGGGACGGGGGACCCAAAAGGCCAGGTTGTCTGGAAAGGCGGGGTGTAAATGTAAATCATAAATACATGAAATAAGGGAGTGCCTCCCTGCCACGTGTGGAGGTAGATGGGTGGAGAGGGCCAGTTGTCCAAGAGTGGAGAGGAGTGAGCTGACCAGCCTGGCCCAACTAGGCTGAGGTAAAACCTGCTGGGGAAAGGGCCAGGCCCCCGCCCTCTGGGAGGGGGGCAGAGTGGGCAGGAAACCCTCTCTCCCCCCCCCCCCCCCCAGTCAAGCGACTGGCAGCAGGGCTCCGCTCCGGCCAGGGCGGACTGCCTCCCTCTGGGCCTCCGGCAAGGGCGCTCGCCCCCCCCCCCGAACCGCCCCGCCCGGCGGGTGGGGATTGGGGAGCCCCCTGGGCGGCGGCGGCCCAACCTTCCCTGTCCTGCCTTTGGTGGTGCCTGCCCCTGAGGTGGCCGCCCGCCCGGCCGTCCGCCCCGCGGGGCTCCGGCGGCCCTCCCCGCTCCGACAGCGTCACTCCCGCCCCGGGACCGATCCCGGCTGCCCTGCAGAGAAGCCAGCCGGGGGGGCCAAGCGCGCTTGTCTGTGTGGGTGTGCGGGGGCGGGGGGGGAGTGGGCGGGGCTGACGGCGGCCCCCCCGCGCGCAGGTCCTCAGGGGAGAGGAGGGGAGGGGGTCTCTGCCCGTCTCTTCCCGGCCGGCGGGCGGGCGGCCTGGCGCGTCAGCCACGAGGAGGGTGGGAGGGAGGGGGTGGGCGGGCCGGGGAGGGGGTGAGGGGGGGGGGAGGCGCGGCGGGGTCGGCGGTGGGACGTGGAAGCCCCTCCCCTGCTGCTGCCGGCCGCGCCCCCCCGGGCCAATCAGGAGTGGCGGCCGGCGGAGCCCGGAGGGGGTGCCCCATAAAGGGGGCGCGCGGGCGGGGGGGAGGGCAGCCCCGGCGCCCAGGCCAGCCAGACGGAGGAGCGGGAGGAGGATGCTGCTGCTGCTGCTGCGGAGGGACTTGTTCGCGATGCGCCCGGCGCCGCTGCTGCCCCTGCTGCTCCTGTGCCTGGGGGGCGCCTGGGCCACGCCGCCGCCGGAGAGGAGCCCCCGCCAAGCGCAGCAGCCGCAGCCCATCCCGGCCGTCCCCACCAAGCGTAAGCGAAAGGAAGAAGGAGACCCCCCCCCTCGGCTCGCGAAGGGGAGGCGGCAGGGCGGGCGTCGCGGAGGGGGTCTTTTTCTCCCCGTCGCGGGTGGGTGGGTGGGTGGGTGGGAGTGGGCCGAGCGGGATCCCTCTCTCCCTCCCTCCCTCCGGGCAAGGCAGGCGCCGTGGCCGTGGCCGGGGTGGGGTGGGGGGCTGCCGCCTGGGCCGCGGTGGGTGGCCTCTCTCAGGGCTGGCGCCTTTCTCTCTCTCTCCCCCCTGCCCCCCCCCCCCCCCTGCAGCCGGCTGCTACGACAACGGGCAGCACTACCAGGTCAGCCAGCAGTGGGAGCGCAGCTACCTGGGCAACACCCTCGTCTGTACCTGCTACGGCGGCAGCCGCGGCTTCAACTGCGAGAGCAAGCCCGAGCGTGAGTGGGGGCGGGGAGAGGGGAGGGGGCGCGGGCGGGGGGACATCGCCGGCCGAGTCGGCGCCAGCCCACTCCCCGTCGTCCAGCCTCCGGCCCCCGCACCTTTTTGTCTCCGCTCAGGACCGGGGGGTGGGTCGGGGGGTGGGTGGGGGGCTTCTTCTCCCGAGCAGACGGAGTGACGCGGCAGCGGCAGAAGCACCAGCCCCATCGCTCGCGCCCAACCCTCCCGGGCCCGCAGAGGCTCCTCCCCGGGGGGGACTTTTGCTCGCAGGACGCTCCGCAGCTCCGAGGGAGCCTTGCCGGCCGGCCGGCCAGCCAGGAGGGGGGGAGCCTTTGTCTGTCGGGGCGGCTCCCGGGGGGGGGGGGGGGGGCTTTGTCTGTCGGGGCGGCTCCCGGGCCCCGCCGAGGCCCGCGGCTCCGTCGGAAGGGTGGCCGCCCGGCTGCTCCCGCCTGAGGCTGGGACTGGGGAGTGGCGCGCGTGTGGGTCCCTCTGTCTGTCCGCAGGAGCCGCCTCGGCCCCGAGGGGAAGGGGGGTGGGGTGGGTTTACTTCCCCGCCCCTCAGTTGCTGCGCCCTGGGAAGCCTTCAGAGTCCCCCGACACGCCCCCCCGCGCCCCTCCCCCCCCCCGCAAAGTACCAGCATCCCTGGCCCCAGACCCAGACCTCCTCTTGCTAGACCTGGTGGCCAAGAGCCCTATGGTTATGAAGACGCTTGTAGTCCCCCCCCCACCTTCCCTCCTTCCCTGGGGGGTTGTGTGTGTGCAGGGCTGTCTTTCTCCTGGCCAGCCACTCTTCCCCAGGAGGCACAGTCTCCTTCTGTCTGGCTTCTGTGCTGTCTGTGGGAAATGCAGTCCAGTTGCAGCCAGCGTGTGGCAGCGCCTCCCCCCCCCCCCCCCCCCGGCAAGAGACACGTGCAGAGGTGGTTTGCCAGCACCGCCTGCCTCCTCTGGGTAGCGACCCTGGGCTTCCTGGGTCGGCTCCTGTCCAGCCACCAACCAGCTCCTGAGATCTGGCAAGATCGGGCTAGCCGGGGCCACCCAGGGCACCCGGAAACCCTGCAGCTGGACTGGATTTGAACCTGCGGCCGAGTCCTCCATTTGTCTCCAGGTTCCCATGCATTGACTTAAGTGGCTCTGAAGGGGAGCCAAGTTCTGGAGGTCTAGAAGAGCTGAACAGAAAGCCCCCCCACCATTCACAGGCGGGATGGCCCTGCATCCCCCCCCAGCCAGAGGCAGCAGAAGCAGCAGCAGCACCGGCCCCTCTCGCCTTCATGTTCCGCCTCTGGGACCCTCTGAGATAGCTGATTGGCTGGCTGCTGGTGCTGGAAATGACTGCGGGCCTCCTCCTCCAAGGAGCTGCTGCTGCTTCTTCGGCCTGCAAGCCCTCCTGCTCAGTATTTTGGTTCCATGCAGAGGGGCGGGAAGGAAGGAGCGCCAGGGCAACAAAACCATCTCTGGCCCTGCTCAGTTCAGAGAGAAGAATCAGTGGGCGCCGAGTGCGAGAACCGTTTCCAGACAGGGGGTGCTCAGGAAGAGGAGGGCTGTCAGCTGGTGCTGCGGAGGGAAGTCCGGCGGCTCTGGCATCAGACTGCAGCCCTGAGAGAGTGTTGGGAGGGTCTTGCTAACTGCTGGGCTGGTCAAGCAGTGAAGGCATCGCTTCCCAAAAGCTACACAGAATCTCACTGTTTGTGGGGTTCTGAGTGCAGACAAGCAGGACATGCAGTGGGTGCGAATCCTTGCTGTTGCCAGAGACCCAAGGCAGTGAGGCTGGATAGATGAGCCCTGAGATGGACTTTCCTGCAGGGGGAGCAACTGAAGCTGAAGGTCTGTTTGATGGATTCAGCTATTGACTGCAGACCTGCCCCCTCCTTGCCTCCACTTGCTCTTTCCCAGGCCTTCTCCATTCTGAATCCTCCCTTGGGCTGCCCCGCCTCTTCAGGCATTTGGCTCCTGCTGCCTTCAGAGGATTGGAGCAGCCCCCCATGGCAGCCTCAGACCCTTTGGCCTGTCTCCCCCCTCCTTCACCTGGTCACTGCCACAGGCTTCACGGGCACCACTCCCCAAATCCATGGCACACAACAAGGCCTGGGGGGGTTTGGAATCTGAAACCAGCCTGTTCTGCCATAGGATTGTGGAATCACAGAGCTGGAAGGGACCTCCAGGGTCACCTAGTCCAACCCCCTGCACAGTGCAGGAAATCCACAAATACCTCCCCCTCTAGACCCCAAGTGACCCCTATTCCACACCCAGAAGATGACAAAAAGCCTCCAGGGTCTCCAGCCACACTGCCCTGGAGGAAAATGGCTTCCTGACCCCAAAGTGGCAATCAGCAGTTTTCTGGGCATGTAAGAAAGGGCCATGAGAACTGAGCACTGAGGCAACCCTTCCTGCCCTCCCTCTCAGGTTCTGCCTGAATTGACAGAATCCGCATTGCTGTCAGATGGCCATCTAGCCTCTGCTTGAACACCTCCAAAGAAGGAGAACCCACCACTTCCCGAGGAAGCCTGTCCCACTGAGGAACCGCTCTGTCAGGAAGTTCTTCCTGGTGTTTAGCTGAAAACAATTCTGATTTAATTTCAGCCATTGGTTCTAACCTTCTGGGGCAACAGACAACAACTCCACACTATCCAGTACATGACAGCCCTTCAAGTACTTGAAGTTGGTTATCATTATCACCTCTCAGTCATCTCCTCTCCAGGCTAAACATATCCAGCTCCTTCAGCCTTTCCTCGTAGGACTTGGTCTCCAGACCCCTCCCCATCTTTGTTGCCCTCCTGTGGACACCTTCCAGACTGTCTATATCCTTCTTAAATGGTGGTGCCCAAAACTGAACACAACAGTCTAGCTGAGGTCTAACCAGAGCAGAGTCAAGCGATACCATGACTTTGTGTGATCTGGACACACTCTACTTCTGTTGATGCCGCCCAAAATCACATTTGCCTTTTTTAGCTACCGCATCACACTGCTGACTCATGTTCAGTGTACGGTCTACTAAGACCCCTAGATCCTTTCTGCACGCACTACTGCCAAGACAAGTCTCCCCTACCCTATAAGTATGCATTTGATTTTTTTCCTACCTAAATGAAGAGCTTTACATTTATCTCCACTGAAATTCATCTTATTTGTTCTAGCCCAGTTGTCCAGCCTGTCAGGATCATCCTGTATCCTAACTCTGTCTTTTACTGTATTTGTTACCCCTCCCAATTTATTATTATCTGCAAATTCAATAAGCATTCCCGCTATAGTGATACTCTTTTTCCTTCCACTCAGCGGAAGAAACCTGCTTTGACAAATACACTGGATCTGCTTATCGAGTTGGGGAAACGTACGAACGGCCCAAGGACTCCATGATCTGGGACTGCACGTGCATCGGAGCTGGCCGTGGAAGAATCAGCTGCACGATCGCAAGTATGTCAGGGAGACGCGACGCCTCTGCTTTGGGACTGATTCCCCGGTTGCCACAGCACAGCAAAAGTCAGGGGTTTCCGATCACTGAAGGGCAGTAAGGAATTTGAACTGTGAATGTTCATTAATTTATCTGTTTCTGCACTTTGTCGGTAACCCACCTTCTCGCTAAAACGCAAAGTGGATTGCAAAATGTCAAAAACAATTCAGTCAGACAGCATAAGACATAAACAGTGCAATAAGAAATTAGGGTTACAGAACTAGAAAACCACGCAGACCAAAACCAATCGGATGCATGTCATGCTGTAATGCAGAAAGCGTGTCGCAAAGCAGAAGACTGTTCAGGAAAAGCAAGGTGGCCCCTCCAACAAGAAACGGTGCTGTAGGCGACAGTGAAGTGTCCTCCTCAGCTGTTTGGTTGCGCTGTGTTCCCCCCCGCCATGGACAGTCAGCAGCATAACACATAAACATGATAAAGAAGTTGCAAAATGTATTCCATAGATTACAGTTTATCCATGGAGATAACTGTTGGGTGAAACCAAGCAACTGGCTTTTGTAATGTATAGCCATGAAGATGTGTTTAGATCTCCTACGTAAAGTGGCATTTAACCATAAAGTTGGCATCCCTTTGACAGCCTTTCTTTGCTTGCATTCTCATGTGAGGAAAGGCAGTGGTGTTTTTTCACCAAATACTTTTAGCGGTGATTATCATTAGTGGCACATGGGGTGTCAAAACAACAAGAACCTCTTGATTTTATCGGCAGTAACTGTTCAGAATAATTGGCATTGGGCTTGGATGTGGGTAAAAGACACTTTGGATGTTACAAGAAAATGCCATGTTGCAGTCGTTAGACATCTTTACTGAACTGTAAGTCAAGCTGAGCTGGGTCGTTTGTTTTTTTGGCCTCAGAATAAGAGTGTTGACCATTCCAAAAGCTCACATTCCACGTAGACCCCAAACCAAAGGAGAGGATGACCTCTTCCTCCTCCCTGTCCTTCCGAAGGGGCTCAGAGCAAGGTCTCAGGCGTGGCAAGAGGCACCATGGTTCAGTGGGGCATTTGGTTCAGAGGGCCTCGAGCTCAGTCCCCGCAGGAAGAAGCTTGGACAGCCAAACTCTGGAGCATTCCCGAGACCTTGGTGAGCCCTTGGCTGCTGGGGCTGGGTGGACCTGTGGCCTTGGTCTGAGGCAGGTTCATCTGTTCCGTTTCCACAGATCGCTGTCACGAGGGGGGTCAGTCCTACAAGATTGGCGACACCTGGCGCAGGCCTCACGAGACGGGCGGCTACATGCTGGAATGCGTGTGCCTGGGCAACGGGAAAGGCGAATGGACTTGCAAGCCTGTGGGTAGGTATTCATTCGGGGCTGGTGTCTTTGTGAGATATTTGGCAAGCAGCTTCAGACTCAGTCCGTTGGACTCTTTCCGATGATGACTTGGCATGGATGGGAGCTTTTGGGCTTTTGGTGGCAGATGACGGCTGGCTGTCCCAGTGACTGCAGAGATAACAGCTTTTCAAGGCTGCAACGTGGAGTCGATCTTCATGTCTTTAGTGTGTTAGTGCTGTCTACAGAAACAGCCTGGCTTGTAGCTGCTCTGACAGGCCAGGTCTGCCGCTGACTGAAGCAACAAACCAGAGCCTGTTCCTTGCCATGGTCGGGGTGCTCCGCTGTGTCCCTTAACGTACGAAAACGTTTCCAGCTTGTAGAAATCTAGAGCATCAGGGAGCGGAGTTCTAGGCTGCGATCACATGCACTAGAAGATCCAACATAGGTGCAAATGTCTGATGGATCAAAAGGGTGCGATCAGACAGCAACATCTGGGAAGCGTCCCGCAGCCGTTGGCAACCCGTGCTGCTCTGCTGCAGAAGTGGAATTAAAAGACACGGGGGGAAAATCTGGTAGTAAACGGGTTGCGACGGGCCACAGATGGACTTTCTCCTGTCTGATTGCGCAAGCATGCTTCCAAACTATTGGGATGGTCTGATCAGGCCATCCCGGCTCGGTGCCATCCCCCCCCCCCCCTTTGCAGTATGCGCATCATCGCATACCCATAGGGGGCCCTTGGTGTAGAGGTGCAATTCCTTGTTTATGCACATGGGAAACAAATGGCAAAAAAAACTTACTCACCTGCAGTTGCGTCTCATCACACAGTGATGGGCTGGGCCTGCAACAACAAAGGGCTGTGTGATCTTGCAACTGCGGGTCTAATTCCTTCAGAGGGAATAGCCTCACTTCCCCCCTGCTTCAACTGGTGCATGTGACTGCAACCCTAGCCCTGGTGTGCAAGTTGTTTTGGGGGCAGTAATGTTTTTTCAAGGGAGAAACCTTCATGCATGTGATTTCCTGCATTCAAAAGGGTCGCAGCAGAGACACATATTTTCCCATGCAGTGAGCAGGAGTCCTTTTCCTCATTAGATTCCAGATGCCATTTTTTCCTTATTTTCCTCATTTATTTGAGATATATATTAATAGATCCCCACTATCTCTTGGGTACGCAGCATTCTGATCAAGACTTGGTTGAGGGCGCTGGTTTCAGTGTGGGGTGGGGTGTGTGGAAGGGCTGGCAGGTTGCAGCTGACTTGTGGTGATTTTTGTGGGGCTTTCAGGGCAGGAGACGTGCAGAGGTGGTTTGCCACTGCCTGCATCTGTGTAGTGACTTGACTTCCCTGATGATCTCCCATTCAAATACTGACGAGGCCTAACCTCGCTCAGTTTCCAAGATCTGATGAGATCGGGCTAGCCTGGGCCATCTAAATGAAATTCTGTGGGTGAAATAAGCTGTCTTCCCCAACATAAGAGAACATAAGAGAAGCCAATGTTGGATCGGGCCAATGGCCCATCCAGTCCAACACTCTGTCACACAGTGGCCAAAAATACCAGGTCCCACCAGGAGGTCCACCAGTGGGGCCAGGACACCAGAAGCCCTCCCACTGTTGCCCTCCCACAAGTACCAAGAATCCCGAGCATCACTTGCCCCAGACTGAGAGTTCCTATCTATACTTTGTGGCTAATAGGGGCCACTGATGGGCTTCTGCTCCATATGCTTACCCAATATCCTCTTGTAGCCACCTCCACCTCCTGTGGGAGTGAGTTCCATGTGTTAATCACCCTTTGGGTGAAGAAGTAATTCCTTTTATCTGTTCTAACCCGACAACGTTTTCCAATTGATTTTCTGTAGCGGAGCGGTGCTATGACAATTCTGCCGGGACCTCCTATGTGGTTGGCGAGATCTGGGAGAAGCCCTACCAAGGCTGGATGATGGTGGACTGCACTTGCCTGGGAGAAGGCAGCGGACGCATCACCTGCACCTCCCGGAGTAGGTATCGGCTCGTGCCAGAGGGGGTGCCCGTATGGTCCCCTGCCACAAAGTATGAAAGTTTCAGTGTACTTTCCTGGAGAGAGCCTAAAAGAGTGTTTGAAATGTACAGTGTTGCTTGCCGATTTGCATATTAATGTGAAATGTATAACTCTAATGATAACCTCTTAATTACCTGTTGAGCCTCAGCAGGCTCTTGCGTATCTGAAGTGAGGCAGAGGGCTTTCCTCACTGCTTACCTGTCCTCTCCTCCCTCCAGTAATGGTTGTTTCAAGGTACAGACTGCTTGCCAGACGTAAGCCATACCTCCCCAAAACAACAGAAACAGTGCCTGTGGCCTTAAGAAATGGATGCTCTCAGTGGCGGTTGCTAGCCATCTGAAACAGTATTGCCAGCCTTTCTGTCGGGAAGAGGAAGGGAGAGCAGGCAGAACCCTTTCCATGGCTATATTCTGATGTTAGTGGGAGGACTCACTGGAACCAGGCCGATCTGCAGCCACCCAGCTCCTTGCTGCCCCCCACCCTGCACGGCACCCGGGCCTAACTGCTTGCTACTGTTCTCCATCAGCTGCCTCCGGAATGCCGGTGGGGTAGTGGTTAGAGTTTCAGACTAGGAGGGCCAGGTCCGAATCCTCACTTTTCGGTGGAAACTCACGGGGTGACTTTGGGATGAGAAGGAAGCAGGGAAATTTGAGAGGACACGGGGGCTCCAGGAGGGGAGAGGAAAAAATAGTGCAAGGACTGGATGTAGGGAGGAGTGAGGTGCCCCCTGCAAGTTACTGCAGGTTCCCCACTATGTGTCGAGGTCCAGTGGCCAGCAGCCTGTAACACAACTAGTGTTTTCCTGAGTGGGGGGCTGGCAAGGTGGGGGAAGCTGAAGACAGTGGAAGCGGATAAAGGTAGCATGGCTGGTGGGTGGGAAAGAGCCGGAAGCAGGGAAAGAGGAGAGGCTGCCCGGAAAGGGAAGGAGGGGGGTGGGGGTGGGGGAAAGGAAATGCCTCCCACAAGCCCTTGTCCGTCCCTGCTTCTATATACAGAATTTCAGGGTGGTATGTAAATGTGAAACTGTCAGATTAAACAGAGTGGTGACATTTTCAAATGCCAAGGAAAAGGCATGATTAGTTGATGGGATATTTTGCTATCTTTCGTTGCTGGGTCTAGAAGTATATTTTAGCTTAGAACAGGAATTTCTGATTGTTTTCTGAATTTCAGTGAACTCTGTTCTGTGGGTTTAGTACAAACGTTAGCTAAAATTACCCAATCCTGTGTTTCCTGAAGATTGCACAGGTCTTCTGTCCTTCCCCAGGCATTGCCCCCCAGCCCCTGGCAAGTAGCTCATTTATCTCTCTGCCTTATGAGCCCCCTTAGCAGGTTTCTAGAGAGACAGCTTAGAAATTTGATAGACAGGTAATGTTCTAAGGATGCAAGGGAGACGTAGGGACTTGCATCCAACACTCACTTGGAATGTGGGCAGACGGGGATTAAAACTCTAGTTGGAGAGCAACATCTGGTCTGTGGGCCATACCAGCCCTCTGTTTGTGTTGGAGCTCATCCACCCCCCCCCCCCCAATGCCCAGCATAGTTCAGGTAGTTCCATGGGTGGGGCATGCCTGCAAGCCCTGCTTCGCTCAGAATTTCCCGGACTCAGCCTGGACCCTTTCTGTCCATCCCACTTGGAGCCGGTCTCTGTGCTGTCATTCTGCTTGATGACCGCAAGACAGGAGTACGTCATTGTCCTTTCTACCCTTTTGGATTTATCTCCTGCAGCTGAAGAGTGCTGTGAAAATGCTTCAGGACCCCTTGGGTCTCCCTCCCCGTTCACAAGAGCAAGATCCTGCATAGTAGCTGTCCAGTGGGGGAAATGCTCTCCTGGCCGGATTAAGCAGCTTTACAGTTTCAGCACGTTTGTCTTAACTTTCTCACAAAATCTGCCGCAGTTGCTGGCACACACACTTAAAAGTGTGGACGTCCACCGGCTGTTCTTCCCATCCAGGCATCAGTCTGAGCTCTCTGAATGGGACCTTCGGTCTTTGGGTTCCCATTCGGAATGTTTTGGAAAGTCTGGTCCCAGGGTGCCCCTCCGTACAGATGTGCATCACGGCTGCAGACTAGTTTCCTGGCAAATGCATGCACTCCATCAGTCTGATCTGGCGTCTCTCTAATGGGTTTCCCACATGGCAGTCCTGGTTGCCAAAGCGTCTTGAATAAGTGTTTGGAGCGATGCAGATCCTGTGACGGGAGAGGGGGGATGCCCTCACCACCACCCGGGCTTCTCTACACATCTCGCTGCTGTTCATTGCTGGCTTCAGATCGGGCAGAGGAGGAAGATGATAACGTTTGTTGTCGGTCCCCCTGCTTCCCAGGAAGGCGGCGTGGATGGAGGAGTTGGGGGGGGGGGTGTTTCTCAGGTGGGCTGTCTGTCTGAGGAGGCGCACGAGGGGCCAGGATGCCTGAGAGAGAGAGAGAGTGCCCGGGCTGCCTGTGAGAGGAGGGAGCTGAGGCTCTTGAGCGTTGTGTCCTGTCTGTGTTGTGGTGTGCTGTGAGTAAAACCACACTGGATGGACTGAGGCCTAATTCTGGGCATTGTGGACAGTCATTTCTCATGCAAACAGACAGTTGCTGCGTTGATCCCAGAGCAGAGGTGTGGCAGCCTGAGGAAAACTGGAAGAATTCGTTAGAGGTTTTCCCCCCCTCAATCCCCCCCCCAAGCTTTTCTCAATGGTTCCGATGGAAAAATGGGGGGATTTGGGGGAACTCTTTGGAAAAAAGCTCCTATGGAACATTTTCCTAGCAGAATGAGTGCGGTACTTCTTAAGGCAAGGTTTCATGCACAAAATGTATGTCATGAAAAAGTCTGAGGACGTTTTCAGTTTTCCCAGTGGTAAAATTGGCAAGTTTTGGAGAATACTGCAAAAAACTGATTTTTTTTCTCCCTTTTTGAATGAGTGAAGCAAAAGACCAGGTTTTACTCAAACTGTATAGAATGAATGACAATCTACAGAATTATGTACAACAATCCACAGAATTAGATATACTGTAGATATATTCAACATTTTCAATGACACTTTCGTTGAGATGTTATAATTTTTGCAACTGTCATATGCTATCACGTGTTCAGTGATAATACATTATTAAACTAGTTGATGTGTTCAGTGTTCTAAAGTTTCTAAACAGAGAAATATGCTGGTAGTCCTACATACTGTGATTGTATTGAGAGGGTTTCTGTCCCTACAACGCCCTTTTGTTCACTGTAGAGTTTGTTTTCTTCTGACCTCCAGAAATTTGGCACCTCTGTCCCAAAGTGTTTATTTGCTTCTTCCTTTGCCCATATTTTGGGCTGAGGCTCAAAGTAGATTACAAAATGTAAAAAAAATCTGAAGGCATCCAAAAGACCAGCCCCCCCTCCCCCTGGTGGTGGACACATGGGGGTCACGGTGCCCCCCGAAACCTTTCCTGATGCCCACCCGTTGTTTTTAGGATGAGGGAGGGGCCAGCCAGGGCTTTTGCCCAGCAAGGCTTCTGGTCGATCATTGGAGGTCATGATTGGCTGTGCAGATTTTTTAAAATATTACTTTGGTAATGGCTGCCACCACGGCAGAAGGGTCTTCATGGCTGAGGGTAAACAGCAGCCATTTTTGTGACTGTGTCTGCCTCCTGTGACTGCCGCCATGTTGTGGCTGTTCCCATCTCATCATGTCAGAATTGCAAAGGTGGCTGCCGACTCAAAAGGGCTGGGGGGCCCCTGGCTCAGCAGACAGGGCAGCAGGACTCGGATTGAGGAACTGGAGAGAGGTGCAGCACCCCGCCCTGTGTGATGCAGAAGGTGGCCGACAAAGGTGGAGGAAGAGGCAGTGAAAGTGAGGGGGGGACACAAAATCAGTTCTGCTGTGATGTAGAATGAATCCGATCCTAACCCTCCTCATATTTGGTTGCATGTGCATTCTGATTATTTCGCTGGGTGCCGGGTTGCATGCGGAGAGCACTGGGTATTGGGCTGCCTTTATCGTTTTGCTACATTGACTCGCGCATGGATTGTCTTCTAAACGCAAGACAGTTCCGTTGTGAAAATTGCTATGGCACAAAGCTAGTGATTTGGGGATCTAGCCTTACTCCCAAGTAAATGTGCAAAGGATTGCTGCTCTCATAATCTATTTGGCCAGATAAATGCGGGGGCCCTACCCTGCCTTCAGAGCTCATCTTAGGTGTCAGTAGTGGTATTTTTAATTAAACTCATTCACGTATATTTGCCACGACTGGCAGAGTTAGCTGTGTTCAGAGGCACTCATTCTCTGAAATCCCAGAGCCAGGAGGCAACATCTGGGGAAGGCCTCGGCCTCTCTGCCCTGTTGTCGGCCCTCCAGAGGAACTGGTCGGCCACTGTGTGAGACAGGATATGCTGGACTAGAGGGACCTTCCCTGGTTTGGAAGAAAAGGGTTTTCCATCACAAGTTTCTATGCGGCTGGGTAAAACTCCCAGCTCTGCCACTGGATGACAGAGCTATGGTCATGAAAATAGACATGAATCAAGGCACAGGTTGGGTTTGGTCTTCCGTAACTAAAACAGATCAGCAGTCTTTGACTGGCCCATTCTGCCGGAAGACTCAGTTTCCTTAGCTTGGGTCCTCTGCTATGCATATTTTTTCCTCCCTTCAGACAGGTGCAATGACCAGGACACCAGGACATCCTACCGAATTGGAGACACTTGGAGCAAGAAAGACAACAGGGGAAACCTCTTGCAGTGCATTTGCACAGGGAATGGCAGAGGGGAGTGGAAGTGCGAGAGACACACATCCCTGCAAGCCATGGGAGTCGGTGAGTGGTGATTGGTTTGAAAAGGACCACGAGACCTGCACGCATCGAGGGCCAATTGGTCTGTTATCCTTCCCCCTCCGGCCATTCACAGACTCCCACCCTTGGGATCATGGGAGCCAGCCTTCAGGCCCGCAGGGCCGGCCAGCTTCCTGTCTGATGGGGACGTACTCCTTTGCTAAGACACGTGTGTGTGTGTGTGTGTGTGTGTGTGAGAGAGAGAGAGAGAGAGAGAGAGGGCATGTGTGGGGGGACACAGCGTGATGTAAAGGAAGCCATTTTCACGATGCTGCGTTGGGTGTGTAGTTGTGCCCGTTCAGTGGCAGAGGTCTTCTGGGTTTCCGTTGCTCTGACAGTCTGCTTCTGTTTTCTGCCTTAGGAACGGGATCAGCCACCATCACTGACGTACAGACTGCCCTTTACCAGCCCCAGCCCCAGCCCGCCCCGTACGGGCATTGCGTCACTGACAACGGCATGGTGTATTCCGTGGGCATGCAGTGGCTCAAGACCCAGGGCAGCCAGCACATGCTTTGCACTTGTCTGGGCAACGGAGTCAGTTGCCAGGAAACAGGTATGGGCCAGGTCTGGTGTTGATCCACGGATACAGGAGAGAGAGAGGGTGGAGAGGGTAGGATTGTCGGCAGGATATGCTTGATGGGAGTAGGATTTTGAGAAGGGCCAGCATCTCGGTGTCAAGCCCGGCTAGGTTGGGCAAGTGGGTCAGGGAGGTAATAAATGCCTCTCTGCAGGAAAGTGTGGTTCTGACCCAGTTGAAAGAGGCCGTCATGCAGCCTGTCCTGAAGAAGGCATCCCTGGACCCCAACGTGACCTGAACAGCGACCCCCTGGTGGGTGATGCCCCAGCCTTGGGCAAGAGGCCTGAGGAGATGGTGGCGGCCCAGCTTCTGGTGGTCTTGGAGGGGCTGGGTTCTTGTGGACCCGTTTCAGTCTGGGGTTGGGACAGCCGCGACTTGGGCTGCCCTGACTGGGGCTCTTCACCAGGAGAGTGACGGGGAAGGGCATCCCTGCTTATTCTTCCGGACCTCTCGGTGGCTTTTGGTACTCTGGCCGTGGGTGTCCTTCTGGAGAGGCTGGCCGTCTTGGGGGTTGGGGGGGGGGGGATGACAGTCCATTGGGGATTCCACGCTTCCTTGGCTGACCAGTTCCAGAAGGGGGTGCTGCAGGAGGGCTGCTCGGCCATGTGGCTTGGGTGCTGCAGGGTTCTGTCTTGTGCCCCGTGTTGTTCAACTTCGGTGTGAAATCGCTGGGGGAGATCCATCTGGGCATCTGGAGTGTGGGGATGACACCCTGCTCGGTTTCTCCTGAGTCTGGTGGGCCTGTGGAAGAAGGCCTGGAGGGCCACTGCCTCCTTCCCTGCCCAGCCTGCCACACAACAAGCCCTGCTTTCTGTGCCCCTTTTGAGGCACCCGACCAAAACGTTTCTTTTCACCTTAGGCTCAGTTAGGAAGCTGGCATGGTTTTAGCACTGTTTTTATGGCCTGCTTCTAGGCCAAGAACAGCTTTGAGACTTGTTTTAAGCCGCTCGACGGCTTAAGCGGTGCTTTTTTAATGGTCTAGCTGAATTTTTGATGTTGGCTTCTGAAGGCTTATTGGTCGATAGCTTTTATTGTGCTTCTAAGTTTGTGAAGTTTTATTTTGAAAGCTGGTTCTCCGGGGACATTGTTTAGGAGCGCTCCAAATAAACGGGCGTGGTTCTTCTGTGGGAGGAAGTCTCCTCGGTCTGCTGGGTGGGGAGGGGGAGAGGTGGGACCCAGGCTCAGCGGCCAGAGCGCTCCAGCGCCGGAGGGCAGGTCGAACCCTCAGCCGGGCGCTTCCGTTGTTGCCTTTCCCCAGCGGAGCAGGATGGGAGTGGCGGGAGTCAAGTGAGCTGTGCTGAGCGACATGGCCAAGCCATTTGAACCAAATGGTTTCCACAGGAATTAGCCCTGCTGGATGTCAATCAGCCTCGTGCTGAAGAGCCTCGGAGTCCTGGTTCAAACGCCACCTCCACCAATTGACGGAACTTAGGCCGTGATGCTGTAGCCTCGGGCCCTCATTCGTGCTCAGACCTTTCTCCCCCCCCCCCGGGACCCAAAGGGGCTGACGTTGTTTTCCCCTCCTCCATTTTCTCTGCACAACCACCCTGCATGCCATCCGAGGAGCATACGGACCTCTCTGACAGGTGGCTGTGAAAGTGCCCACGCGGGAGGTGTTGTGGCAGATGCTGAGTGGTGTTCTGAGAGGGCGCTGTGGGAGAAAGGGCAGCCAGAGCCACAGTAAAGAGAGACCGGGGTCCTTGAGGAACCCTGCGTGGTCTTGTAGTTGTGGCTCTGTTGCAGGATCCTGATGCAAAATTCTGTTTTATTCCAAAGCTGTGACCCAGACCTACGGCGGGAATTCCAACGGGGAGCCTTGCGTGTTCCCGTTTACCTACAACGGGCGGACTTTCTACTCGTGCACCTCGGAAGGCCGCACGGATGGGACGCTCTGGTGCAGCACCACCTCTGACTTTGACCAGGAAAAGAGATACTCTTTCTGCACGGAACAAAACGGTGAGCCCTTCGAAATAGACGCGTGTTTGGGGGAAACGAGGCACAGATTTTGGCAGTCTGGAGGAGAATGCAGCGGACCTACCAACAGCAATTCTGGCAACGCTCCTCTGAATTTGAAGTTGAGGCTCAGTGGAAAGGAAGGGGGAGAGAAATGAGAGCCACTTTGGTGCAGTGGTTGAGTGCGCGTACTCTAATCTGGGAGCACCAGGTTTGATTCCCCACTCCTCCTCCACTTGCACCTGCTGGATGACCTTGGGCAAGCCATAGTTCTGTCTGAGCTGTTCTTGAAAAAGAACGGATTATTTTCTCTCAGAGCTCTCTCAGCCCCACCTACCTCCCAGGGTGTCTGTCTGTTGTGGGGAGGGGAGGGGAAGGAGTTTGTAAGCCGCTCTGAGACTCCAAGTGAGTGAAGGGTGGGGTATAAATCCAATCTCTTCTCTCTTCTTACCAGCAGGGAAGACAGAAGGGAAGAATGGGATACCTGGGGGTCTGGATCTGGGGCAAATTCTGTTTAGACCCAGGAAACCTGGGTTTAGCTCCTTGGTCACCCGTAGGGCTGCCAGACAATCTCGGGCAAGTTCTTACCACTTGTGCTTTGTTTAGCTTCTGTGACTGGGGCTCGCCAGTTTGGAGTCCTAGGGCTAGACCTCTACTCCTCCTCTTGCGTTGGTGCAAAGCTGTTTGGGCCCGCCAGGCATCAGTTGGCTTCGTTCCTGCGAAGCCAAACCTGGTTTTCGTCATGAATCATTGGCTAAGGAAATGGCTCTGCCATTACATATTTGCATTCTTCTGCTGTGTTTTGTCAGATGAGCCCATAAATGTAGGTGGGAAAGTGTCTTCAGCAAAAACTTATGTAGACTGGTAACTTATTTGGCTCTGGCTGCTTACCTCTGGCTTTGGGGTAGGGAGGACATGTCTAGACACGGAGCGGAGCCCTGCCCCTTTGATCGAGAGAGGCTTTTCTGTCTCTGTGTGTGTGTGTGTGTCTCCTTGGCCGTGTTTCAGCCCCTCCAGTAAAGCAAATGCCCATATTAGGCCAGAGGGAAAGATGCCTCTGCAGTGGGATTTCTGCAGTGTTCTGATGTCACCCCGAGATTGTGAAGCCTCAGCCAGGGGGCCATATATGGCATATATGGCAGGAACCTGAGCCTCCTCCTGGGCCTGGGCCTTGTGGGGCTTTTCTCCTGACAGCCTCTTCGCCTCAGAGGTGTGGAAAGACTTGCCTGGAACTGGAGCTCCTGTGGTGCACTTGAGTAGTCCAGGAGGGAATGGAACGTCTGCAGGCTGAAACTGCCCACCGGAATGAGGTTAATCGTTTTCTCTGTCTCTTCCCTCTATGTCAGGGAAACGTACACAGCCCTGAGGTGGGTAGCTACAACTAGGGATGCTTCTGAAATCCTCCCCATCTGGCTTCGTCTCCAGAGTTTGGCCATCCGATTTACCGGGCCTTCTTTGTGGAGCAGCATCAGCGTGTCGTGGCTCTCCCTCCCATTCCTGATTTCCGGATCTATTCAGACCTCTCAGAATGTCTCTTGTTCAGAGACCCTCTTAGGAAGTTGCTCCGTAAGAGTTCTGATAAGAACACAAGAGACGCCTGTGTTGGGTCACACAGTGGCCAAAAACACCAGTTGCCCTCAGGAGGTCCACCAGTGGGGCCAGGACACCAGAAGCCCTTCTCCCACTGTCTCCCCTCCCCCAGTATCAATCCAACTAATGTTTCTTTGGTGCTGTGATTGAATCAAAGCATACCTACGCCCTTTACTAACCTGCAAGGGATGGTGGCAACTGGAAACTTCAGTCCGCTGCATAGGTCACTGGTGAAATCAATGTTAGGAATCCCTGAAGAAGAAGTAGAAGAGATTGGATTTATACCCCACCCTTCACTCACTTGGAGTCTCAGAGCGGCTTACAAACTCCTTTTCCCTTCCCCTCCCCACAACAGACACCCTGGGAGGTCGGTGGGGCTGAGAGAGCTCTGAGACAACTGTCCTTGAGAGAAGAGCTGGTACAGAGCTATGGCTTGCCCAAGGTCATCCAGCCAGGTGCAAGTGGAGGAGTGGGGAATCAAACCCTGGCTCTCCCAGAGTAGAGTCCACGTACTTAACCACTACCCCAAACTGGCTCTCCAAGCCAAGGCAAGCTGGAAGGGCAGGCCGGTGAAGCCAGGTGGCCGAACAGGAAACATCTGGCTGTTCCTTATAGTGTGTCTTGAGGAAAAACAGATTTGTCATCAAATGTCTCCTTGTCAGTCTTGTGTTGACTGTAGCACGAAACAGAGAGAGAGAATGAGAGCAGGGAAAGCAGCGTGTTTTTTTTAAATAGAAAAAATTTATTCAGTTTTTCAGTTTTATAACAATTAAAAAAATATATAACAATAAAATACCAAAATATACAAAGAAACAAAGAAAGGGAACCAAGAAATAAAAGCTTATTCAAAATACAAGAAACACAAAACAATAACTATTACAAAAACAAACAACAGTAATAATTACCAAAAATTCTGCCATAAACATTTACATAAGATTCACAACATCATAATATTTATCAGGAACGCTAAACTTACGAGGGAGAGTTTTGTTAGAGACATATTGTAGAAAAGGAAGCGGCGTCAAGTGATGGGGACATCGTCAGCTGCACGGATGGAGAGGTGTGGTCTTGTGGCTGCCTTTGGGAACGGGTCTCCTGCACGGAGCACTGGGCCACCGGGAGGCTGGCTGTTTTCTTTCAGTGGGCCTGCTGCCAGTGCTGGTAGTTGCAGACCAAAGCCTGGGAGCGGGTTCTGCTTAGATGCTTGGAAAGTAGGGAAGGCTGCATCCAGCCTCCAAATAGCTTCTGGCGCACCAGGTTCTGTCCCCTTGGCCTTCTTATCCCCCCGTCGGCCCTTTACTCTAGAAGGTTCTGTGGTCAAAAGGCACCTCTCTAGCCTGGTCAGGAATGTGAGCAGAAATGCAGATTCCTCAGGGGAAATGATGTCAAACCAATCGTGAGAAAGCAAAGGCAAGAGTCTTCAGACAGTATTTATCATGGGTTCACAGTGTCAGAGGGGTGGTGGTGAAAAGTGCCAAGCTCTGGCAACCCCGTGGATTTTGAAGGTGAGAGACATTCAGAGGTTGTTTGCTGCTGCCTGCCTCTGCGTGGTGACACGGGCTTCCTACCTCCAGGCAGTGACTGGAGACCTCCTGGGGTTACAGCTGTTCTCCAGGCAACAGAGATCAGTTCACCCAAGAAAATGGAAGCTAGACTCTGGAAGGAAGGCTTTGGAAGGTGGACTCTGGCATTAAGCCCCTCCCCTTCCCAACCCTGCCCTCCTCAGGCTCCACCCCCAACATTTCCAGGTATTTCCCAGCCAAGTATGAACCAAGGCCAGCCCTGCTGGTCTCCAGGACAGAGATGGGCTGGCTTGGGCTGTGCAGTGTCCTACGAACACGGGGGCTCCACCTTGCCCTTGCCCTCCCCCCCCCTTTAAGTTGCACAAGCTGATGCATCTGGAAATTTGAATTTGGACTTGGCTTTGTATATGGTGTGTGTGTGTGTGGGGGGGTCTCTTGTTGTGCCTCAGAACTGCTTGTCTGAGAAGGGTCTGCCCCTCACTGGGCCATTCTCCCTTTGCTTGGGGGGGGGGGCTGTGGGGCTGGCAGTGCTGGCAGTGCTGGCTCTCTGGTCTGTCCCCTCGCTGCACCTTAAGTGAAGGAGAGGCCTGTTGTCCTCCAGACCTCCTCCCAGGCTGGCTGCTTCTCGTGAGGCTGCGAGGCCAAGATCTTGTGGGACGGCCCGGAGCTGCCTTCCCTCTGCCCAAGTGTCTGCAGATGGCCTCCGCTTTCTGGTGGCCTCACAGCTGCTGCTGCTGCTGCTGCTGCTATCTCAGCTGTCTCGTGGCTGCGGCATGACTCGTCTGGGCCACCATCAGGGACTTCAGAGCCTGGACCCCCCCACCCCCACCCCCCGCCAAGTCAGCCTTGTTTGGTTGTGGCTTTGGAAGTGTGTGTGGCAGGGGGGGTGGGGTGGGCGGGGACGGACAGTTTCTGCAGTTGAACCAAAGCAAAGCACTTTCTTACCCAGTGGTTTAAGGGAGGGGGGAGTCTCTTGTCTGTTCTTAACTGTCCCACTGAAGTCTGTGCTGCTTGCTTAGAAGGGCCCTGCCCTGCATGGGGGGCCTTCTGCTGGACGGTGTTGCGAAGCGGCGTCTCCAGAGAAAGTCCAGATGAACCTTCTCCGGGGGAAACAGGTGGGGTGTGAGGGCGCCTCCTGCTTTATTTCCCGGCTTGGCTTGTTCTAAGAGGGCAGTTCTGGTCCGAGCTTTTGGTTGTCTCGGCTGGGGATTCTGCCCCGTTCCTCCTTGAGTGCCGCGCCTGCTTCCGTCCCACTTTGATGTCTTCAGGCGAGGAGCTTTCTTTAGCAACTGGGTTACAATTGATTATAACCTTGTAATACGGAGGACCTCAGGGAGGGATGGAAAAAGGTCCTTAAAATAGAGCAGCTCTGCCTGACCATTCGGCTGTAATTAGGGGAGGAGAGCAGAGGCCCTTCTGAAAGCCTCCCCAGCCAGCTCTGCTCTCCCACCTCCATGTCCTCCACACCCCGCCCAATTAATCCGTGCTGGGAGTGTGAGTAAAGGCATCCGCACCCTGCCCTCCATGGGCATCTCTGTTTATGCAGCTGCACCCAGGGGTGGGGTGGGGCAGGTTGTGCGTTTTGCTCTCCATGCTCTCTGCCCCAAGAAGATGCACCAGGTGCAATTCCTGGAGCCCCCTGGGAGCTTGTGAATCCGTCCTGGGCTTGGACACAGCTGCAACTCTTTAGCTGTCGGCCTGACAAGCGGAGCTGTCTGACAGGCTGCAGAAACCGCTGCCAGCGTGGCAAAGGCTGCCTCTGGAGAGGGGCCAGGTCGTACCCTCTGCCTCCCGCCCTTGCCTGGCTGTGGCAGGTCACGGTGTGTGTGTGTTAAAAGTGTGCAAATGGCCCCCAGGATTGGGTCTGCTCTGTGCAGAGAGACCCCGGGCCAGGTCCCCAGTCAGAGTCCTGAATATGAGGACAGGTGGTGGATTTGGGCACGGGGGCCTGAGCGGCGGCTCTGACAGTGTTTCAGGCCTGGTTATGACCGCTGTTCCCTCTGAGTTTTTTAGCCTCCGGCTCACGCATTCTTGTCTCAGTTCAGGAAAGATGGCTCCAGAGCAAACCAATTTATGCAGTAGCCAAATCTCTTGCTCACAGCTTTGATGCGAGTAGAATTCACAAAGCAGGATTTTTGCTCACAAGACTCCACAGCTTAGAGGGAGCATTGGTCATGACCCTTTTGGGGCACCTGTTGCTTTTTTGCAGTCTTGGTCCAGACCCGTGGTGGCAACTCCAACGGTGCCCTGTGCCACTTCCCCTTCATCTACAACAACCGGAACTACACGGACTGCACCTCCGAGGGGCGGCGAGACAACATGAAGTGGTGTGGCACCACCCCAAACTACGATGCTGACCAGAAATTTGGCTTCTGCCCCATGGCAGGTGAGCTGCGTGCGTGTGCACTGTCAGCCCCGTGGGAAAAGGTCTGGCGGGTGGGTCGCTTTGCTTTTCCCTGGGGATCATCGCTGAGGGATGGCTGGCTAGTGCATTGCTGTCCAGGGACTCACGAGGCATCAAGCAGCGGCGGCACCTGGAACGTCTGTGCTGAGTACTGAGGCGTCCCCACTAGGACCCCCCCTCCCTCCCTCCCTCCCTCCGCTGCTAGAATCAGTTTTGCCCGAAGGGACAACCCAAGCAGAAGTCCCTGGGCACCTGAAAGACTGGCAGCATTTATTCCAGGGTTAGCTTTTGTGGGGCAGAGCTGGACCTCTGTTTCCTACAACAGACGAGCACGGCTGCCCCACTAGACGTGCCAGAGGAAGGCGGAATGCCTCTTCCCAGTGGAGGCTCCCAGCGGAATGCCTCTTCCCTGCTATTGTAGCACCCACAGTTGATGGGCCAAGTCGCCTTCCAAAGCTCCTTGTGTGGTCAGTCGTGGCCACAGCTTGCATCACACTTCAGTCTACTTTCCTGGGGGGAGAGGTCTGAGTAACAGCGCACACCCGATGGGCTGCCTCTGGTGCTCAGAGACCCTGCAGAGCAGCCGTAACCATGGCCGGCCCAATCCCCCCGCCTTGGGGATGGGGGGGGCGCTCTGAGCTTGCAGCAGCGATGGCAATTGCAGCACCCTCAGGCTCTGCCACCCCCTGGGAGAAACCACCCCTTCCCAGGTAAGGCAGAGGTGATGCGACCCCAGCCAGCTCTGGCAGGAGCATCTTTGCTCCAATTGACAGCCACCCCCCAAATTCTTTTTTTTTTAATTGCTGGAGGGATCTTTCCGGCTTCTCTGTGCAGTGTCCACTTGGGCCTTTATACAAACAAAGCCCTGTCCTTTGGGTTTCTTGGTGGTCATGACTGTGTGGGGCGGGGCCTGGTGATGTCACGGGGTGGGGCTGGGCTGGTGATGTCGCAGGGCAGCACCAGGCAAGTTCCATATTCCAGCCGGTGTAGTTCCATGAGCTGTACCCCCCCCCCGGGGTGTGTGTGTGCTCAGAGTGGGAACAGTGGAGCCTCACTGGAGTCCAGCCCTTCCTTCCTCTAGATTCAGACTGCAGCGCCCTTGAGACCTTGACGCATCTCTCTTCCGGCTAGCTCAGCGTGGGAATCCGCGGGAGGGAGAGAGCCGGGCTCCTTCGGCTTCACATACAGGGCAGAATGAATGGGGAGAGACACTCCCAAGGAGCACAGGCTTGATTCTTGTCCTTCCTCCCCACAGCGCATGAGGAGATCTGCACCACCAACGACGGGGTCATGTACCGGGTGGGAGACCAGTGGGACAAGCAGCACGACATGGGCCACATGATGCGCTGCACCTGCGTGGGGAACGGGCGCGGAGAGTGGACCTGCATCGCCTACTCCCAGCTCAGAGGTATTCCTGGCTCTGCCCTCCCACCTCTGCAGCGCCCGCGGCAGGCTCTGGCGCAAGGAGGGCCTTGGGAGGGAGAGGGGTGTGTCGGAATCGGCCGTCTCCTGGTCTTTCTGCTCCCCACAGCAGGCTTTTCTGCTCCGGGGGAACTCCCCCTTCCGGATTGCGGGACCCCTGTGGCACCAGAGCCGAATGCTTCCCTCCTCTTTCTTCTTCTTCTTCTTCTTCTTCTTCTTCCTCTACCCTTAGTGGGGCTCCACTCGCACCAGAGGCAGGAGGGAACGGTCTTGTTTCCCTCCACCCCGCAGCCTGCTGGTGAATACCCAGACAGGTCCCCCCATTTCAGGAATCATTTTCACTGAGCTTGGAAAGGACTGCTGGGGGAGGAGAAGACTGAGGAATTCAGTGGCCCTTATGCAGCCCTCCCACGGTCGGTCCTGGCACGGGAGTTCAGCCCTGCAGGCTGGGGGTCAGCCCACATGGCAGCCAGAGGACGTGGAGGCACAGGAAGTTGTCCTGAACAGGCCTCCAACATAACCCAGCTCTGTATGCCTGTAGAGGGCAGTTGCTGAGCTTAGGAGGCATATTCTGTTAGCTTCATTGGGAACGGAACCAGGCCCAGGATCACGGGAGGCCTCTTTTCGAAGTCCAGGCGGAGGGAAGCAGCACAGCCAGGAGCAGGAGCTGCCAGGACACTCTTCTTTGGTCTTCTGGGCCTTTTTTGATTGCACTGAATGGGAATCTCCACAGGTTGGTGTTTAGAGCCAGTTTGGTGTAGTGGTTAAGTGCGCAGACTCTAATCTGGGAGAACCGGGTTTGATTCCCCACTCCTCCACTTGCACCTGGCTGGATGACCTTGGGCAAGCCATAGCTCTGTACCAGCTGTTCTTGAAAAAGAACAGTTTCTGTCAGAGCTCTCAGCCCCACCTACCTCACAGGGTGTCTGTTTTGGGGGGTGGGGAAGGAAAAGGAGTTTGTAAGCCGCTCTGAGACTCCCTTGGGTCATGAAGGGCGGGGTATAAATCCAATCTCCTCTCCTAGTTTTATTTTAAAATTTTATTTATTTCATTTTTTCAGTCACCACTCACTGAAAGGGTCTCACAGTGATTTACAACACTTAAACAACTTCATGAGAGATAGTAAGATGTTTGGATATATAACTCAGCACCATACCACTATCAAACCAGCCCCAAACATCTGGTTAACCTCCAGAAGGCAACTTGAACCATTTGGCCTTGCAGTCCCTTCAGAAACTGAGCGAGTCCCGCAGGGCGTGGGTGTCCCTGGACTGTGTTCCGCAGGGTGTAGGGGCCATGCCTGAGAAAGCCCTTCCCCGGGCAGAAGCTGATGGAACCCTCCTGGGGCCGGGCCACCCAGAGGTGGAGTGGAATCAGGCCCAGAGTCTCTTGAGGCATCTTTTCCAAGTCCAGGCTTAGGGGAAATGGCACAGCCATGAGTGTGAGGATGGCTGAAGGGGGCTCAGTGGACTGTAAGGGGAGAGGCAGTCCTGGAGGCTATGAGGGGTTTGCTCGGGCCCTGTGGTTTGTGCAGCACTATTTTTCCTCATTGTTGACCCAATCTCTGCAGCGGCTGCTGGGTGGCTCCTTCATTGGAGGCAGTGACTCCGCTGGGCTGGGAGGAAGTTGGGTCGGGGCCAAGAAGAGGGCCTCAGACTCTTGAGTATTCCCACACTACAAAGAGAAGGGGCCTGCCACTGTGTGTACTCTGAGAATCGGAAAGATAATATTGGCCAGCAACGTGGGAGACTCCTTGGCCTTTGACCTCTGCTCTCCTGTTGCTTTGCACTCTGTTCCTCAGCTCCCCCCCCCCAAAAAAAATTCCTGCCTCCTTTGATCTGAGGGGGGGGGAAGGCTTCTCCTTGGGTGTCGGAAGCGCAGCAAACAAACCAAAGGCATCCTCCCAGTTTCCGTAAACAGATTGGGGAGGGGGTGAGCTGTGGCCGCAGAAGTCCCCTTGTTTGTTCAGCTGCTGGTAGTGACAGAGCAACGAAACCTTCATCCTGTGTTTCCTGCGCAGCCATTTTGCTCACCTTGGGCAGTGGTGTTGATTTTGCCTAGGGAGGAATCGGAGCTCCATTCTGTCTGCAGGGAACTGGGGCTGGTGCTGCTGGCTACAGGTTATTTGGGGCGGGGATGGGGAAGTGCTTAGGAAGGCGGAGGCAAGGGGAAAGGAGTCCTTTAAAGGTGGATTGTCCCACGCCTGCTTCCCAGTAGTGGGCTCCTGTTTGGGAGGTGCAGGCCAGGTGGGTGGAGAAAGGACTCCCGCGCTGCAGCTGAAAGGGAACCTAGAACATGGGGTGCTGGTTTTGGACGTTGCTTGTGCCCTTTGCTCAGCCCTGGAACTCTGCCGCTCCTTGCCTTTGCGTTGCCAAAGTTCAAACAGCTTCAGTTCATCTCTGCTTGTCTTTGCTTAGTTGTTTCACTACTGGGGCCCTCCAGGGACACATCTCTGGTCTGATAGCTCAGAATGCAGGTTGATTTTTATTACCACTGGAAGGTCTAGTGATTCCCTGTGTCCTAGAGGGTTTGATAGTAGGACAGCTAGCAGAGCCTGCAAGATTTGGGCGGTGTCACTGGCTGACCAGCCTGTTTTTAGGAAATTTAGCATTGTCCATCATATTACGCAGAATGGTCCCTGGGCTGGGGGGAGAATGGATGAGCGAAGAGGCAGGGAGGAAGGGAGAGTGGCGGGAATGAGATCATGCACGGTCTGTTTATGACAAAAGGCTCCCCCTGTTTTGTGTCAGCAGTGGAAAAGAAGCTTCTAGGTGGGGGCAGAACCAACGAGAAACCACTGGGGCTCACAAAAAGACATCTTTGGTGCACCTGCCTCCTAGATGGAGGGGTCAGAGAGGTCTCTGTTCCCTCATGGAGTACCTGCCAACTGATGCTGTTGGCCAGAGTCCCTTGCTGGCTTGCTGTGATTGAAGGGAGGTTAGGATCTGTGCCCTCAGTGCGGGAAACGCTGGCATTAGACATACTATTGCGGAATCTGAGTTTTTGATGGAGATGCTGATAGAGGACGTGTCCAGGTGATGTCGTGGGAGAGCAAGATGGGCCTGGCGGAGGTGACTGAATTACCTGGGCGGCAGGTACAGCTCATACCTGGCAACAAAGAGAGAGAGTCGGGAGATGGGGAGATAGGCCTGGCCATGTAGTTGGTGAGGTTTCCAGAGAGGTTTTGCATGGAAAAGGAGTTTCCTGAGAGGCCTGAGATGGTCAGTTATTGTCCTGAAAACGGGTCTTTGGCCCATGCCTGGGTGACCAGGCTACTTTGTCCTGCTAGAGCCTGAGTGGATACAGGCCGTGGCTGAGAATGTCTGGTTTAGACGTACAGGAGGGCTTCCCCCAAACCTCTTCCTGTACTCAGCCGGGAGATCCTGGGGGGAACAGAGACACGGCTCTCCGGGAGGGGAGGGGAGGGGGGTCTTGGAGCAGTTGTGGCTACCATCAAGTAACAGGAGTTCTCTGTGCTAAGCAGAGAGAATCATTCCTTTGCTAGAAATTGCACTCAGATTAAAGCCGGAAAGGGGGGAAAAAAACTGGTGGTGGGGTCAGATTGGTGGTGGAGAAGTCGTGATTGCCCCTGTGTCCTGTGTGGATCATGACAGTGGCTGAGGCTGGTCGGTGTCCTCTCCCGCCTGCTTTCCCCCGTCCCTCAGCTTGCGGTAGAGGCCTCCCCAGCTCAGTGTGGTTAAGGGCGTAAATCTCCTGCTTGTGTCTCGGAACAGACCAGTGTATAGTCGACGGGATCACATATGACGTCAACCAGACCTTCCACAAGCGCCACGAAGAAGGGCACATGCTGAACTGCACCTGCTTCGGCCAAGGGCGGGGCCGGTGGAAGTGTGATCCTGTTGGTAAGTGTGCGCCTGGCTGAATGTCACCGGGGGGGGGGAGTGTGTGTGTGTGTGTGTGGGGGGGTTTCCCGTGAAAAACTCTGCATTAGTAAAATTGCTGGAGGCCGGGTCAATCAGGATAGCAGTGCAAATGCAGAAGAAAATCCTGCTACTGCTGCTTTCTGGTGGGAATCCATCGCAAAAGTTTGCATGTATGGTTTGTGTTCAACACATCCAGAGATCTTGTCCAAACCAAAGAGGCAGGATGAGCTACTGAAAGTGTCAGCTCATGATTTCCTTTCCATCATAATTGGGTCCCTTGGTCTAGTGGTGTAATCAGAGCCCCCCCCCCCCCCCGGCTTTGGCTGACAAAGGATGGAGTCTTTTCTCCCCTCCCCTCCCTCCCTCCAGCCGGGATCGATGGTGGAGTGCTGCTGTCCCACGGCTTCCTGTTATTCCTGCCCTCCTCCCTGTCCCCCCACACCTCCCTTGAGCCCTAGGTGTGTTGCTGCTGCTTATTCCTCTCCTGGCCACTCCCGCCAGGGATCAGGCCCCCAAATGGGCAGAGCGGGTGTGGCGTGCCTCCTTTTGGAAAACCTGAGGAGGGAGATGCCGTTTAGTCTGCCAGCCTCCTGGACCTGAAGAGCATTTAATAGGGCTCTGCTAATATTCTCTCAGCTGAGGTGCGGCTTCTTTTCTTGGCCCGGCTTTGACTGCTTTTTTCTAGGATGAAGGGACAAGGAAGGCCCCTGGCGATGACCCTTCTGAACCTGACCACAATTTTTTCCCCTTTCTGAAAATGAACAGTGACCTTTTCCTGAGCAAAGGGCTCACCCCCCCCCCCCCCCGCCCCCCTGGTCATTCTGATCAAATAATGAATAGATTTTTTGGATCTCTGGTTTCTCCTTCCCTGGAGAGTGTGAACAACGTGCTTTCCCTGGCGTGGTTTCAAAAGTGCTGGTGGTGACGCCTGGCCTGGCTGAGAAAACGTCTGCGGAGGCTTGCACACATTAGTGTCTCTTGGAAAACGCAGAACCATTTTACCATTAGTGTCTCTTTTGGAAAACGCAGAATCATTTTACAAAGTTAGAGAACTCACTGCAGAAGCTAAAATCCAATATTGCTCTTCGGGATGCTGGCAGAATGGCAGTGCTTCTTGACCTCCAGTTTGATGTCCCTGTGGTGGGGTGGGGTGTGTGTCAGTTAGCTCGGAGGAGATGCCTTTCACAGCCTCTTGATCGCATGCTGGCAACTGTGGAGGAAAGGAGGGTGGAAATCATTGTGGCAGGAGGGGCCCCCTCTTCTCCTCCCCCCCCCCAGCTTCCCTCCCATGGTGATGCCCCAGTTGCTGTAGGGTGGCCTGTTCAGCTTTCTGGCCAGCCCCCTGTGCACATCAGTCCAAACAGAGTTTCGGCGACGAGGACCACTTCCCTGCAGAAGGTGCTGCTGCATTTCAGCAGCTGTCTGAGGCCCCATAGCCTGCTGGGAGCTGGCCCTCCAAAGAGCAGCAGGGACTGGGGGGGGGGTGTCCTCTGCCGGAGAGGCTCCAGCCGGGCAGCGTCTCAGTCTCATCGGGTTGCAGAGCCCTTTTGTTTCCAGCTGAAGACCCTCCCTCCGCCCAGCCCCAGTCCTAATGCCATCTCTGAGGAGTGAGCCAAAGGAGGACGGAGGGTGGAGGGCTTTCAGGGTGCCCCATGGCAAGGCAGAGAAGTCCTGGTGGAGTCGGGGGGTCTGGGGAATGCCAGTGTCCCTGGGATACCAAAGTCCCTCTCCCCTCCCCCTTTCAGACCAGTGTCAAGACTCGGAGAGCCAGACCTTCTACCAGATTGGAGACTCGTGGGAGAAACACGTTCACGGCGTCCGGTACCAGTGCTATTGCTATGGGCGGGGCATCGGAGAGTGGCACTGCCAGCCTTTGAGCACCTACCCAGGTAAGGCTCCATGGCTCTGTGAGGAATGTCCCCGCGCGCACGCCCTTTGGGCAGGCATTCCTGTCTCCCATGATCCCCTTGTCCTGAGTTCTGCACAGACATTCCTCTCTTCCATGGTTTTATTCACACTTTTCACCTGAGAGGGAGATGGGAAGACAACACGTCCCTCTCGTTTGGCAGCCTTTGCAGAAGTCACCCCCCTTGGTCCACAGTATCTCCCCCCCCCAAACTGTCCCTCTGGGTTCCCATCTCTGGTCCCTGGCGCCGCCCTCCCACAGCAGGATCACCGGAGGGGAAGAACCAAGTCGGGGTCCGGCCAGGCACCTTTAAGAGACCAACGGAGTTTAATTCTGGCTGTATCAGCTTCCGTGTGCACTTGCCCCCTCCTTCAGATACCGTTGGGGATGAAGGTTTGCTCGATCTTTTCACAGGGAAATGCCCAGCTTCTGCCTTACTTTTCTCTTTCCAGTTTGGGCTTTTTAAATGTTAGCTTTAAAATCTCCCTTGCAATGGCGCCAACTTTTTCCTGGCAAGGTTCCTGGCCACTTAAAAGCAAGGGCCAGTTCAGCTGGGGTGACTCTTGCAGGAAGCAGCAGCCCCTGCCAGCTTTCTCCTCCCATGAAAAGCAAAGGGCCTCTGCTAGGAAAGATGCTGACCGCCCGGCTCTGCATGCTGGGTTGAAGTCGCTGGTCTGATGTGTCCTCCCTGTGGGGATCCTGGCAGAAGGGAGGCTCCCTTCCCCACGGCCACTCCCGTTATTCGGCCCCTCCACTCCCATGGGCCCCGTGTCTGCAGGAGTAGTTGACTTCTGTTGCAACGACAGGCGGCTCTCTTTGCCTAGAGTTTCTGCCATTGGTCTTGCTGGCGACTGATGCAATCTTTCTGTGAACTAACTGTTTGCACTCTGTGGCTCATCCAGTTCCAGGAACTCTCCATAAACATGGTCAGTTTGAGCGCGTTTTGTTTTATCTGCTTCAGTCCTGGACATTGATAAGGGGTGATAAGGTTCACCTGCCAACCCGGGTAATCCAGAGCTGCTGCAATGAGCAACAGACAAGGCTGGGATGAACGGTTTCCTCCCCCTGTCAAGGTGCCTGCTTAGCAGAGAGTTACGTGTTTCTCGTTCAAGTGAGCCAAGCCATGTGCCACAAGAGGAAGGCTAGTGAGTCCCGCGGGTGAGAAAGGGTGGGCTCACTCATCTGTGGCAAATTAAAACCCTTAATGGAAACGTGGAAGTGGCAGTCTGGCTTGGAACGTGAAACAAGTGGGAAATGGTGGGGATGCGCATGCCTTCCTCAGCATCAGGTTGTGCAATTGCGGCCAGCTCGGAGGTCCTCAGGGGTCCCCCAGCCCCTGGAGCGCTTTCCTGTGTTGCTTCTGCTCTCGGCGTCCTCCTGGCTGCCCCCTTCCCAGCAGGCCTGGTGGGTCACCCGCCTGCCCTGTCCTCTCCCCTCAGCCGTCTCCTGCTAATTGGTCAGGGCTGGCTTAAGGCCTGTTGTTCTCCTGGGGTCCTAGTCAGTGTTCCCCCTAAGCTGAGTTAGTGTCAGCTAGCTCACAGTTTTTTAGCCTCCAGCTCACACAGTTTTGTCTTTGCTCAAGAAAGATGGCTCCATAGCAAACTAGTTTGTGCAGCAGCCAAACTGCTCGCTCACAACTTGAGTGCCAGGAGCTCAAAAGGTAGAACTTTTGCTTACAGGACTCCCCAGCTCAGAGGGAGCCTTGGTTGCATGCCCTCGTCCCAGATTCTGGGCTTGTGGGCCTGGGTGGGAGCTGTGCCAGAGGCTGAAGCCAGTGGGAGGCTGCTGGTTTGTCACTGTGTGTCTTTGTGCTCAGCATTCGTTGACGTGCCTGGCGCGTGCTGGGAACGGCGCATGCGTATTTCAGGTTGCTCATTTTCTGTGTGACCCGCATGAAGGTAATGGCTCGAAAGGAACAAAATCCCCTCTCTGTGAATATTGCTGGGGAAAAAGACTGACGGTGTTTTAGAAGTTCCCTCATTCTTGGCTGACCCAGGCTGGGTACAATTTGTCCGGGGGATGTACACAGGAGGCGACAGAATGCCACAGGAGAAGACGCTCAGAGCTAACAGGGCCCCCCTCCCCCAAAACGAGGCTGTTTGTTTTTATGTATTTGCTCTTCAGGTACAGCTGAGCTGTTGAAGGCAGCCAGCACAGCAGCCGTTGCACAAAACACAATTTGAGTCCAGGACCAGCGACATTTCCCATAGTAGGACCTTCCTTCCTCCCTCCCTCCCTCCCTCCCTCCCTCCCCCCCCCTCCCTTCCTTGAGGCAGAGCTCCCTTGGTTAGAGTCAGGTGAGGATGGATCTTCATCCCTGCTTCTGTCTGAAGAGCCGAGCTCTGACTCGTGATGGTGTCTACCCTAGAACATGCTGTTGGTCTTTAAGGGGCTCCTGGACTAGATATGGTTAAGCAGACTGATACGGCTGCCCACCTGGAATCATGAGATAAAACACTTTCAGCTGCTGTGCACAGAATCATCGCAAGCAAATGGCCGATGGTTCTCAATGGGAACCTGGGCTGTGTCCTTCCTTGACCACCATTGTTTCAAGGAGATGTTCCAAAGCTGCGGTAGCAAACATGACGGGAAATGGAGAGCCGACTTCCAAAGCAAGGGAGGGGGAGTCAAAGCCCCCCAGTCACTGTGGAGGGTTGGGTGGCCTGAAACATCCTGCAGACCAGAAGGTTGGTAGTTTAGCAGTTCGAGACCCGAGTGTTGCTTGACGCAGTGAGCTCCCATCTCTGGCCCCAGCTCCTGCCAACCTAGCAGTTTGAAAGCAAGAAACTGCAAGTGGATAAATAGGCACCACTTCAGTGGGAAGGTAGCAGCATTTCGTGCACCTTGGCGTCTAGTCATGCTGGCCCCACGACCACGGAAAAAGTCTTCAGACACCACTGGCTCTTCGGCTTGGAAACGGAGATGAGCACCGCATCCCTACGGTCGTATTTGACTGGCTTTCAAGCAAGGGAAACCTTTACTATGTATATATATATCTAACAAGGGCCAGATCTGACATAAATGTCCCTTTGTTGTGCCGGGACAGGTGTGCCATAAAAGGTAATGCCAGGTACCAGAGATAGAAACTGCATATAGGACAGCAGCTGGTGAGCTCCGAGTTGGTGCATCCTCACGACAAGGCCCCATGGGCTCGGGGGGGGGGGGGTGCAGAGGAAAACCCACACAGGCGGAATCGAGAGGCAGCAGTGCAGGGCTGGGCGGAGGCTCCCACGATGCTTGACTGCTGCAGGCGAGGTTGATCTGCTGTGCCGAAGCCACAATGGAGTGGCTCCGCGCACCCCAGCACATCCTCCCTAGCATCAGTTGCTCACGGGCTGCATAAGAGCCCTGAATGGGCCGGATGCGGCCCTTGGGCCTTATGTTTGACATCCCTGCCCTACAAGCTTCCCCAACACGCTTCTTTGGGGGAATCTGTTTGTCTTTCAGCACCCCTTCAGCAAGTGTACAAGATCAGTAGCCAGTCTTTGCGTGCACCATTGGCCTTATTTTTTTAATCACTTAGAGACCGGTGCAGCCCTTTCATTTTCTCCTTTTTTGCCTCAGGATAGCAGCTCTGGCGTAGCACACTTAAATGGCAGCTCTCCAGTGGGATGGTTGACTGACAGAGATAGAGTCAGTTTGCAAACTGGCCCTGATCTGTCATGAATTCTCGTGCCCCATAGCAAGCTCTGAGAAATGCAACATTTTGGCGCATCTTCAAGGAAGAGGCCCTCTGGTTTCTTGGTTAGCTTCTGAGCCCCGGTGTCTGCGGCCTGATGGGCCACACGGACATCTTGTGGAGCTGGGTGCCACCTGGGTGCGCTCAGAAGTGGTCGCCCCGGTCTCTCCCCAGACACCCACCTCGGTGGGAGAATGTCTTGGGCAGTCAAGCGGCTGAATCCTGGAGTGGCTCCCGGGAAATTAGGAGGCCGGCTTTGAAGTGGTCTCTTGTGTGTATGTGGGGGTGAGGGTTGTTTTGACGGAAGCCCCTTAAAAGTCCCCACAGGTATGTCAGTTACACAGGTTCAGAAAGGGGGATGCTGTTTCAGATGGAAGAATTTAATTTGCTAAAATGACAGGGTTCCCACCGAGTCAGACAGTTGTTTGCTGGTGTGCTCAGTTGTCTGGGTCTCGCTTGCAACTAACTCCCCCCCCCCCCCACAACTGCTTATTCAGCATCTGGACTGAGTCATTTAGTTGGAAAGGTTGTCCGTGTGTGTGTGTGTGTGTGTGTATGGGACAGGAATGGAAGGTCCGCAGCTTGAATGAAATGGACTTCCTGTCTGTGGCTTTTTAAACTGGTTATGGGGGGGCCTCAGCTGGCCACTCACTCTCCCCTCACTTGCGTCTCGAGTGCAGTCCTGGGGGGGGGGGGGGAGCATCAGCATGCACCATCCTGACCGACCCCCTTGGAGGAAAGGCCGGGGGAACCCAGTGGCCACACCGTGAGCGGTTGGGAGTGCTTCGCGGCTGTAGGAGGTGCACGGGCCACGGAAGGCCATGTTCACGCCTGGCAGATCCCGCTGATCCCGTGTCAGCTCCAGCGCCTTCCCTTGCTGCCGCCCTCGGAGCCTGGCAGAGTTCCCAGGCTGTAGAACGCGGAGGGGATGGCACAAGACGTGGCACCGCATGAGATCCTTGTCCGGATGAGTGCTTTTCCTGAGTGCCCCCTCACCACCACCACCCAGTCTGGTGTCTCGTGTCAACCAAGGGCGAGTTCAGAGATTACGGTTTTCTTGTCCTGAAAGCTGAACCCACGCAGGGAAGTAGTGCTGGGAATCCCACTGGCACCGTGTGTGGGTTTATTGAGTTGTCTTTAGGGGAGGCTTTCACAATCCGCCTGCTTGGGAATCCTGCCACAAGAGTGATTTTGGGAATAATTCTGTCTCCTGTGAACAATAGAATCGAATAATTCTACATTCTGACCAGACTGTCTACACTGTACAGGGGTGATAGATAAATAGTTTAGTGTGTGGATGTTTACTCACGATCTGTGACTGTAATAAAATCTATATCTACTCATGATGCTTACAAATACGCGAAGGACGGCGACGTTTAGCGTCAGGGTCTTGCTGCAGAAGGGGGACAGGGGCTGAACCTTGTTTCTGGGGAGGGACAGGCTTTCCATGAGGTGGGGAACGGGTGAAGCCCTCAGTAGAAGGATCGGTGTCATTTCTGTTTTAGGTTCCACTGGTCCCGTCCAGGTGATCATCACAGATGTCCCGATTCATCCGGATTCTCACCCTGTCCAGTGGGTCGCACCCGAATCCTCGCATATCTCCAAGTACATCCTCCGATGGAAACCAGTAAGGACTTCAGCCCTTGAGTCAAAGAAATCCCTGGGCCTTGGCCAAGCGCTGTAACCTGTCTCCACCGTCCAGGAGGAGGGGCTCCTACTTGGGAGGGGTGGCGCTCAGTATCTGGACGGTTCACTCCCTGGGCCAGGACTGGGAGCTTGCAGAGCTGAGCCAAATGGCACAGTCCCAGTTTCACATCCCTGCCAGCCAGCTTTCAACGCCGTCTTGCAGTGGTGGGCGAGGAGGCTGCGGGTCAGGGGAAGGAGGGCCCAGGGAGGGCAAGGTGGTGAGCACTGGGCTGTGGCTCTCAGTTAGGCGGTTCTGCAGAAACCCAGCAGCCTCCTTGCGGCGGAGCGGAACAAGAGAGTGTCACCTGGGTGGCCGTGGGGATCCTCACCTTGGTGGATTGGGGCCCAACCTCCACGTGACATTTGACAGATGTGAGCGTCATGTGGACTGGCAGCCATATGCCTTTTGTGGGAATTCAGTGCTCAGTTCATGGCCGTGGTGCAGGGGGAGGAGGGACTCCAGCCTTTTCCCCCATGGGGCCATTTTGGGTCAGGAAAGGAGGGGGGAAGGCTGGAGCCCCTCCCCCACACTATGGTGCTGATCTGAGTGGGACCCCTGTGGCGCTTGAGTGTTCAGCTCCCACAAGAGGAGGAGTTCGCCGCTGGCGCACGGCTGCTGACCCTGCTCATCTCTCCTTCTCACCTTGTATTGTGGCACAAACAAGTGGGTAATTTCAGGGTCCCAGTTGATATAGTGTACAAATATTGGTTTTTTTGAGTTCTCATCCACAAGTTGACCTCATGGGATGAATGCTTCGGCAGGATTGCCAAACGTTTTTCCACCCAGAGGAGCTGCAAAGGCTTCGTGCGAGGGGGGGGGGGGCCCTGTCCCATCGGTCCCTGGGCACGGTTTTCCCCATTGGTCAGTCAGGGGAGTCTTTTCTCAGGCCAGCTGCTGCTGCTGCCGCCCAGGCCCCTGGCCACCAAGATCGCTGCCCTGCTCTTCAGTACACGGTTCCTCTCGATCAGCCCCACAGGCAGCAGTTATCAGGCTCTGATGAATTTCTCCCTCTGCTTTAAGGGAAAAGCCTTTCCTTGCAGTATTCTTCACAACCTGGAACAAAGAGTCAGATGTTCTTGGCCGTTCCTTGCCATTTAGGCATGGAAGCCCCTTCAAGGGTGTCTTTCACTGTCACGACACTGCCTCTCTTTGTGGAAATCAATGGCTGGACTTTTTCCATGCTTTTCAGGCATTGAAAAGATAACCACAAGAATCTTTTGAATCCCTGCTCTTACTGGTAACGTTCTGTATAAAGATGGCGCATCCAAAATGGGGAAGAAACTAAAGACTGCTAAGCAGTCAGTCTTTTTCGGGTGACCGTGTTGTCTCTGTGAATTGCTGACTCTGTCATGTAGAACTCCAGGCTCAGTCAGCCCAGGATACCGGTGCGTCCTGTGGCATGACTCCGCATCCTGGAGTACTGCTCAGGCATAGCCCTACGCTGTGGAGGGTCTCTCCAAGAAGCGCCTCCCTCTCCTGTCCGATGGCTCTCATTCCGTTCCAGGTTCTTCTAGACGAGTGGCCCACTCCGGCGGCAGGTCGGGGCTCCAGAGTGGGTCTTCTTGACTTTCTTGTGTGTGTGTGTGTGTGTGGGGGTCCTGGTGCCAGGAGAGAGGACGAGGAGCAGGGCTAGCGGGAGGGGGGGGGGTTCAGCAGCAAATTTGAGGTTCCCTCTGCAGGATGTGAAAAATGGTCAAGAAATACAGCCTCTTGCTCAGCAGTGCCGTGTGACAGGTAATAGTAACGGACATCAGTTGTGGATGCCAGTATATGGTAATGTGTTCAGTGCTAACTGCTGCGAGGATCCGTGAGCATTTTGTGCTGGGAACAGGGGGACATTTAATGGAGATACTTTGCAGACTGTTCCTGAACAGTAAGCTTAGCAGAAAGTTTTGAGAATCGCTCTTTTAGGCAGCTTTTGTTCCTTCCACCAGGAAGCATCACTTAGGAAACGAAGACGGTGGCGATCTCCCTCCACCTGCAGGCTTGGATGCCTGAGATGTTCCTGCCCTGATTTCCGTTGTGTTTGGCTTTTTAGAAGAACTCTGGAGCGACATGGAAAGAGGTCACCATTCCAGCTTACTTGAATTCCTACACGATCTCTGGCCTGAAGCCGGGACTTCTCTACGAGGGGCAGCTCATTTGTGTGCAGCGTTACGGACAGCGGGAAGTCACCCGCTTCGAGTTCACCACCTCGAGCACCACGGCCGTCTCAAGTAGGTCAACCTAGGAAAGAGGAACTCTGTGGCCCTCCCCCAGTCCTCTGGTCTCTGGCTCCTGGGGCACTTTGACCCCAGTGGACACGTCTCACGTGTCGCTGCTTTGCCCTCGCTTGGTTGGTAGCATGTCTTCCGTGCACGCTGCGTGTTTTTTGTTTGCAGTGTGCTTTCTTATGCAAAAGGAATGGCATAGAGTTTTATCTCCTTATGCAGGAGTTACGTGATCACTTTGGGCCTTCCAGTTCACTCTGAAGGTTGTCTGGCTTGCAGGCAGGTGCCTTGCTTTTGCCTCCGACAGCGGCCCCTCTGGAGTTTTCCTTCTTTCTCTCCCAGATCTCATTTCTCTGTGGTCCTCTGAACACGTCTGCATTGTGAATTTTAGAATTGTGAAGGACAGAATTCTGCATGCATTTGAAACCTAGCAGAAGATTATTTTAATGCTCTCTTGCCTCTTGATCTCTTCGCTACAGCCAGCCACGTGTCTGGAGAAACCACAGCGCTTCCTTCCGTGGTGACAACCTCGGAGTCGGTCACAGAAATCACAGCCAACAGCTTCGTGGTCTCCTGGGTTTCTGCTTCAGACACAGTCTCAGGATTCCGTGTCGAATATGAATTGAGTGAAGAGGGTGATGAGCCCCAGTACCTGGGTGAGAGAGAGAGAGAGAGGGGCATGGACTGGTTGATCAAGCATTTGATGGCAGAAGTAGCATTAATTCCTGGGAGTGGCAGGGGTTTGTCTGACCCAGCCCCCATGCTCCGTGGTTCACAGCCTGTCTCCTGCGCACACTCAGTAGGCTGTGCAGAACTTCCTTGTGTTCCCCCTCACCTTCTGCAGGTGGCAGGGCTGCCGTTTCTGCTGGCAGACGAGCCCTTCCCATCCCAGATTTTTGTCCACTTGTTAGAAGTGCCAGATTCCATCCAAAATTGCATTTGTGTGGAAGTGGGGGACACTAGGAATATAAACTGAAACCCCTGAATAAATTGGCAAAGGCTGTCTTTGCTTAAGTAATCAAAATCACCAGGAGGGCCTCTGTCGTCATCTCAGCCCACTGTGCTAACAGAAGTCCGGGAGGAAGGGAACAAGACCTCTGTGTGTGTGTGTGCGTGTGTGTGTGTGTGTGTGTGTGTGTGTGTGTGTGTGTGTGAACGAGACATGTGTCTCCGGGGGAATGAGCCTTTCTGTTCTGTGTTTGTTCTGTTCTTCAAGACCTTCCAAATACAGCCACGTCGGTCAATATCCCCAACTTGCTTCCGGGCCGCAGATACATCGTGAACGTCTACCAGATTTCAGAAGAGGGGGAGCAGAACCTGATCCTGTCCACTTCCCAGACAACAGGTGTGTTGGGCAAGGCCAGGTGGCCTGCTGCAGCTGGGCTCTCAGCGCACGGCGTTCCCTCTTTGCCGCTCACCTTGGCCTCTCGCTGTTCCTTCCCACAGCACCCGACGCTCCTCCGGAACACATTGTGGAAAGTGTGGATGACACGTCCATCATCGTAAGCTGGAGCCGGCCAGAGGCTCCCATCACAGGTCTGCCCTCTTTGCCTGCCCTGCCCTTCCAGTCCTGGTGGTTTTGTCTTTGTGCTCCTTTGCGAGAGAGAGGGAGAGGGAGAGAGAGGGGAGTGGGTGTCGGACAGTCCCTGTGGAGAGCACCGTTCAGGCCAAAAGAGGGGAGGGTTTATCTTGCTTCCTGCCTGGTTGAGGCTGACGGCTGATTTGTGTTGCTTCCCCCCCACCCCCAAGTAAATTTGTGTTATTTTAATATATTTGTCGACCACCCCCTCTCCCTGAAAACTGGGACCCAAGTTGGGCAACAGCAGTAAGACCAACACATCTTAAAAACACTGGGAAATAATGATCAAAACAGCCAGCACTGGCCGCTGTGCCGTGACCCTCCCTCCAAGATGCTGCAGGGGTGGCTGAAGCCCTGGGGAGCCCCAGTGGGCCTTAAAGCCGCAGGACACGCTGGGGTCCCCCCTTGGCTCTGCCTGGCGCTCTGCTCCTCGGCTGATTTGACAGGAAGAGGCTTCAGATTAATTCCAGAATCGGCATAGGTGCTTTTTGATGCAAGTTGACTTCTGTGCTTTATTTAAAAATACACCCCTGCCCAGGTGGGGCCCAGGGTTCTGGGGGGGGGGGGCAGCTTGCAGTGGAACAAGTACAAAGACACAATGAATATAAGGCCCAACCCAGAAACTAGGACCCAGTTGTGTGTCTCTTTGCTGAGGTAAGGTTGTGTGTCTCTTTGCGGCACCTGTGCAAAGCGTCATGCAAAAGGGAGGGTTGTTTCAGTTGCACAAGAAGGGCGTCAGGATTCCTCCTTAGGCTGTGACGTGCAGTGCTGTATTATAAATATTTACTTGGAAGTAAAGCCTGTTTTGCTCACTGGGGCTTATTCCTGGGTAAGTGTACGTAGGATCGCAGCCTTATGCTTTTTTCGTACACAGTGAATAATGTGCTCTCAATCCACTTCCAGTCCACTTTCACGATCGTTTGTAAGTGGATTTTGACATTGCACACAGTCAAATTCAGCTGCAAAAAGGGTTGAAAAGTGTATTATTTAGCAAGTTGCCTTGTCTGTCTGAGTAACCTGACGCGAGTGGAAATGGCAGCACATCGCACGCGTGCAGCAGTCCAAATGAATCAGAGCCCCATAGTTCCGTGGCCCCACTCCACAAACAAGACCAGGTGACTCAGCCCCAGATCCCAGGGGGAGTTCGTTTGGGGAGGACTTTGCAAGCATCCCCAGTGCAGCGCTCCCAACCTAAGAAGTGTTGCTCCAGAATCAAAAGTGCAAACAGTCAGGTCTCGGGTGCTGGTTTCATGCGAATCTTGTAAAGACGCTTCCTCAGTTAACACTCGAGGTAAAGTGTCCTGCTTGGTGGATTGTTTCTCTGCTTAAACTGTGGCCCCCGGGGCTGATGGGAGTTTGTTTTGGGGAAAGTCTTGTAAACAGGCGGCCATTCACAGGAAGGTGAAATGAATGAAGCCTGAGAATGCCGTTAGGCGGTGAGGTCCTGCTGAGGTCAGTGGTGGGCAGGCAGGCAGGCAGGCCACCTGGTTTCCTCTGGACAGAGCTCGGGGTCTGCCGAAGGCTTTGGGAACAAAGGGCAGGTCGGCAGCTGCTGACACCCAGGTCCGTGGCGGAGCCTTCCGGGGCTTCTCAGCTCCTTGGCTGGCTGTCTCCCTGTTTCCCCAGCCTGCCCCTCTTCACCTTTAAGACAGTGCTGGAACTCAGCCAAACAACCCGAAAGCCGTGATAACAGAATAGATGGGCAAGTCCCTGAAAACGTGTTTTCTGACTGCTGACATTTAATTGGCTCAGAAGAGCTTCCGTGGGGACTCTTTGACAGCCTTGGCTCCCCCTAGGTTACCGCATCGTCTACACCCCGTCCATGGAGGGCAGCAGCACAGAGCTGAACCTGCCCGAGTCGGCCACCTCCGTGACCCTCAGCGACCTGCTGCCGGGGGTGCAGTACAACATCACCATCTACGCCGTGGAGGAGAGCCAGGAGAGCAGCCCCGTCTTCATCCAGCAGAAGACCACCGGCGTGATGCAGGAAGGTGAGGCGCAGCAGCATGCCCAGGGAGCAGCGGGGCTTTCCTGCATGCGCCGATCCGCGTTTCGGCTTCCTTTGTGGCTTGCCTGTCTCACCGGCCCTCGAGGTGGATTGCCAGCATCAGGCAGCATCAGGCAGCCAGTGAACAAGGCAGTTAAGACTCGGGCTGCAAAACTGGGAGACACGAAGAGCCTTCAACCTAGGTCACATGGCAGACCATAAATGATACAGAAAATGGGCAGCAGCAGCAGCCAAAGATACAGCAGCAGAAGCAAGATAATGGAGCGCATGCAGAGGAGAGAGACAAGGATGATCGGGGGGGCCTGGAGACCAAGAAGCCCTCTGAGGAAAGGCTGAGGGACTTCTTGGGATGGTTTAGTCTGGAGAAGAGGAGGCTGAGGGGGGACATGATTGCTGCTCTCTTGAAGTCTCTGAAGGGCTGTGTCACTTGGAGGAGGGCAGGGAGCTGTTCCTGTTGGCACCAGAGGAGAGGACTCGCAAGAAGGGGTTTAAATTAAGGGCAGGAAGGCAGCAGCTGGATCTTAGGGTAAACTTTTCACTTGTGGCAGCAGTGCCTTGGGAGGTGGTGAGCTCTCCCTCCCTGGCAGTCTCCAAGCAGCGCCTGGACAAACCCTGGTCAGGGATGCTCTAGGCTGAGCCTGCACTGAGCAGGGGGTGGGACTGGATGGCCTCTGGATGGACCCTTCCAACTCTGTGATTCTATATGCAGCCAACAGTGAAACAGAGTACAATTCTACTACCTCCTGAACCTTCCGGGGAGACTGTAGCCCTGTTTCCTTCATATCTGAGGCTGCTTGGCGGGGAGGGTGGGATGCAAATTAAACAAATAAGAATAAATAAATATCTGCACTGGCAATCTGCGACTCAGGGGTGACTCCTGGGAGGGTGACAGCTGCCCCCCTCCCCCCCGGTCTGGCCTCTAGTGCCAGGTCAGTGAAGGACGGCCGTGTAACCAGGCAGTTTGCTTGGACAGACATCCCCCTCCCTTTCCGTTCAACCAGGTTGCAGTTTGGTTATTAGTGGGATCTAATTTGAGCATTCATATTCCTATTTTTCTGCAGGAGTTGCCTTGGGTTGGACTTGGTACCTAGTCAGTGAGGTCTTGGGCAGGCCCGCCAGAGCAGTCCTGCCTTTCTGCCAGTGGACTCCGGGACGTGCATTGGATCAAAGCCCTTTTTAGACCCGTGTCTAGCACTTGGGGCGGCAGGGATTTACACTTTTCAGTTCAGGACAAGGCCCATTTTACTCCCCACTTATTTTTCTGATTTGTTTTCCCTTCTGCAGTCTGGACACCCTGTCGGGGCGTGCCCAGTCCCTCCCAGTGGCTAGTCGTTCCTTCCCTAGTCTGGGGAGTACAAGGGGAGGAGGCGCCTTCCCTTAACCAGCACGACACACGCTGCAGTTGTGTGAGGGCGCCTGCCATGACTTGTGCCCCATGAGATCAAAAGGCCAAGCTGGGATTTGGGCTTGATGGAGTGTGATGTGATGTCAAGCTTAGCTTATTCTGTGGTCTTTGCCATCAAGAAGTCAGTCCTCCTCTCGCTGGCCAGAAGAGGAAGGGAGGCTGTAGCCATGAGGGGGTCGGGATCCATTCCTGCTGCCGCCACCACCGCCTTGTTCACAGCTGAGTGAGGAGTGCTCACTTTGCACCTCTCTCCACCCAGGTGAGATCCTTCCCCCCAAAGACCTGCAGTTTGTGGACGTCACGGACATCAAAATCACCATCATGTGGAACCCTCCGGAGAGCACCGTCTCTGGCTACCGAGTGGAAGTGATCCCCGTCAACCGCCCCGGTGAACACGGGCAGAAGCTGCCTGTCACCAGGTATTCCTTCGCCGAGGTCACTGAGCTCTTGCCCGGGACGACCTACCTCTTCAAGATCTACGCCCTGGCGCAAGGCAGAGAAAGCAAGCCTCTCACTGGACAGCAGGCGACCAGTAAGTGCCCTTCCTCTGCAGCCCTTCACGGCGGGGCTCTTCTGTTCTCGCGTCTGATGTGCCCCCGTCTGGGCCAGACCGCTTCACGCTGCAGGTGGGGGATCGTACAGTCATGCTTCATGCACTCAGATTCCGTGCTCGTAGAAAACTGGGATGCTGGTGAAAAGGCGAGGCTAGAGCCTCCCGGGTATGCCTATTCCCTGCGGGGCGGGATTTTTGGGGTCAGGAAGAGGCAAACATGGAGCCCTTGCTGTGCGGTGTATCCAGCCATGGGTCCCTTCCTCAGTGAAAACTCTGCCCAAATTTCTGTGTGCACTGCTGCCGCCGCCACCCCCTCCCCCCAAAAAGCTTTTGAAATGACTCTTTGCCTGCTTGTGCTTGGGGGCGACCATTTTTCCCAGGTGAGGATTAAAAGTCTGTGGCTAAGGAAGTATGGGCAGGAGTTTGTCTGTGTCTCGGTGCCTGGCAACTTGCGGATAAGTAGATGGCTGCGGTGGCACTCCTTGCCCACCCGGAGTGTGTGTAGGAGCCCCCCCGCCGCCGCCGCCCCCCATGGGATGGGCCTCCTGAGGAGGGGAGGGGGAGGGAGGCAACTTCTTGAGAAGTTTTTAGGAGGCTCTGCCCGGCTGTTTCATTGGCTTGGGGGGTCTTAACAAGGTGTAAACTGCCAGCATTTTGGGGTGGGGTGGGGGGAAGGGTTATTACTCTGGGCTGGATTGTACTGCATGTGTTTTAAAATTTGGAACTGTGAGCTGCCTGGGGCGTCAAATGCAGTAATAATGAAACCAGGAAACAGTCTGAATAGAGGAACCAAAGGTTTAGCAGAGTTGTTTGATTCTTCCCTCAAGGGCTGGATGGGCCGACCAACTTGCAGTTTGTCAATGAGACAGATTCCACTGTGCTGGTGTCGTGGAGGCCCCCCCGGGCCCACATCACTGGCTACCTCCTGACTGTGGGGTTCACCAGAGGGGGGCAGCAGCCCAAGAAGTACACGCTGAGGCCGTCGGTCTCCAGGTACCTGCTGAGGAACTTGCAGCCTGGCTCCGAGTACACCGTGTCCGTGGTCGCTGTCAAGGACAACCAGCTGAGCAGCCCCGAAACTGGCGTCTTCTCAACCTGTGAGTGTTCTGTGGCTCCTGTTCCCCGCTCCCAGAGGCCGTACTTGAGTGATGGTCTCCGGCCCAGGAAAAGAAATCTGCATTGGTTGTGGAACTGTGTGAGGTTTTGGCTGCAGAATGTTAACAATCAAAGTTCTAACAAAAATCTGTGGGAAGCAACTTCTGCCAGTTTCATTCCATATCCTCAGGTTTTTCTTCGACAAATAGTACCCACCGTTTACAGGCAGTCCTAATGATGAGCTGTACAGAGTTCCTGGTTGCTGCCTAACATTGGTTGGAATTTCTGGCTTGTTATTTCTTAAAGAGGATGGGTCATAAGCTTTGCCTTCCTCCTGCTCGGCAGTGACAAGTTCCACAGAGATAAATCTTGACAGATGCACGTTTGCCGGATGGAGCACTGTCCAAAAGTCATGTGGCCATGGAGCAATAGTTACACTAAGGAGCCCTGTACATTCATTGTACCAAGAGGCAGCAGCAGTGTGGCCACCTTCCCCAAAGGAGCGCACTGTGTTGAGTATTGTAAGGAAATGATGGCCTGGGCTCTGGAAAAGCATTTCCACTGAGGGTGGGATTTCCACCTGCAGAGTGTGACTTTCTCCCCCCCCCCCCCCCCCCCCTTCTGCCGCCCAAAATGCCACAGCATTTCAGAGGAGCATTTCGGGCTGTGGTCGAAGGGCGGAGGTGAGAACGTGGCACTCCTCGGATGGAAATCCTTCCACATGCGGAAATGCTCCTCTGGATCCATGCTGTGACATCTACAGTGCTGCAACTTGGAACTGCATGAGGTGAGGGGATGCCTGTACCAGATCCTGGGTTCTTCCCCCTCTGAGGTCTCTGTGCCAGATGGGTTCTGTAGTGAAAAGCTCTAGACTTCTAGTCCAGGACATGGTGCCACGATCCCCTCCGCTGAGGGAGGAGGGTGCCTCTCTGGGTGCCCCTGCTGCGTTCTTCTCCGCCTGATGAGCTGTCGGCAGCCCTGTGCTGGTCCTCTGAGGGACTGCTCCAGCTTGGACTGTTCTTTCTCACTCTCCTCTTCTCCCTGCAAGAAGAAAGTTGGCGTTGCTTGCTTCCTCTTGTCCGAGTTCTGTCTCTTCCTTCTGTCTTTTCTCTTTCCTTTCTTCAGGCTGAGCTGAAATGGTCAGAGCAAGCCTAATAAAATCAGGAAAAGGAATCTGGGAAAGAAGGGGAGACTGTTTGGTGCCAGTGAGTGGGCTTGTTTCCTTTTCAAAACAGAAAACGGGGTTCAGGAAAGAGAGTTCGTGCTCAGGACACAGGCTGGGTTGTGTGCTTTCTTGAGAGAAGTCCATGCCCGTTCTGTTGCACAAATAAATAACAATGCATGTTACTATTAGAGCAGCCCATCCAGGCCCCAGGTGAGCGACTGGCGTTTCTTGCGATGCCGGAGGCCAAGTGCCGTCCCATCTCTCGATCGTGTTCAGTGGGAATTCTCTCCGTGGTTTTGTTCCACAGTGCAGCGCTTGGGCTCAGTCCCCCCCTACAACACGGAAGTGACGGAGACGTCAATCGTCGTCACCTGGACTCCTGCGCCCAGGATTGGCTTCAAGGTAGGGAGGGGCCTCTGGGCCTGCATCTCCTGCCTGGCAGTCGGGCAAAGAGCTCCAGATCACGAGGTGGGGGGGGGATGGGGACTCTCCCTGGGCTCAAGGATGCGGCACACAGTTGTTGTTGGGTTGTTGTTTTTTTTAAATACCCCAACAAAAGAAGGCCCTGACCGGGACGGCCCCGGCCAGCCCAATCTTGTCAGATCTTGGAAGCTAAGCAGGGGCAGCCCTGGTCATTATTTGGGTGGGAGACCTCCAAGGAAGTCCAGGGTTGCTCTGCAGAGGAAGGCAATGGCCAAACCCACCCCTGAACGTCTCTGGCCTTGGAAACCCTGTGGGGGTTGCCTTTAAGTTCTCCCTGACTTGATGGCAGTTTCCACCACCACCACCAAGAAGGCCGCCCCTAGTCGGGCTCGTGTGTAGTAGCAGGTTCCTGTGACGACTCCCAGGATTTCTCTGCTGCTCTTCAGCATTAGCAGGCACAACTCCCCCCCCCCCCCCCCCCCCGGGGTCTGCACCAAGCAACCTCTCGTCCTGGCCCCAGAATGTGTAAGACAGACATGCGTAGGATACTTTGATATGAATAACTGAAAACTAATCTTTGGTGTCTGGCATGCTTTGGAATAAGTTGCTTGGAGCCACGGTGGGTCAGAAGACTGGAAGGGAGATAGATCTGGGATGAAGGGAGGCAGATGCAAGAGATCACAGATCGAGGCCTAAGGGAAGGAGCATGGCAGCAGATGAGCAGCACCCCATCCTGGCCACACAGTCACCCGAGACCTCTGGAGCCTGAGGCTTTTTGTGCTTCCCTGTGCAAAAACTGGCCCATTTTTGACCCACGAGACCTCCTGTGCGCTTAGCCAAGTGGTGTTCTGTTTTTTTTTGGGGGGGGGGGGGCCCTTCATCCCATCTCCGTGCTCCAGCTGCAAGAGAAGTTGACCCCGTGGAATGCATTCATCGCACGGAACTGTAAAAGCTGGAAGACCTGCTCTCTGCCTCTCTACAGCTAGACATTTTAGAAGTTCCCTCAAGAGTCCTGCATGGAATGGAGCCCAATAGGTTGACCCAAAAACATTCCAGAAGGTTCCTGTTTTGTTTGGCTAGCCTGTGTGCCCTCTAGAACTTCTCAGCAATATACAGGCTTGCATTGCTAAAACATAAATCTGAGATGCTCAAATAACTGAGTTCTACTGTCCTAATGTCAATTCCAGGGGTCCTTTCGTAGAAAAAGAGGTGCAGGAGCTCATTAGCATACCTTATTAGCATAACTCATTAGCATATGCCATGCCCCCTGACATCACCAGAAGTGTGTCAGAAAGGGAATGTCTGTTTCAGCCCCATTATACCCTATGGGCCATTGAAATCAATGGCAAAAACTCATAGGGTATATGAGGGGCTGGAGGGGAGGGGGTTTGAGGGAGAGGCTCCAAACTTGCAGGGTAGCTGCTGGGGCCTCTCCTCCAAATACCCACCAAGTTTCAAGAAGATTGGACCAGGGGGTCCAATTCTATGGAGCCCCAAACAGGTTGTCTCATCGCCTCCATTGTTCTCTATGGTGGGAAAAAATGTTAACTTTTCTCCTGGAGGACAGTTTGGACATTTCTTGATGTTCCCAGGGCCTTGAGTGGGCTTGTGCTCCTTCTGTGGCTGCTGTAGGAGGCCCAGCAGCTGCTTTCCTGTTAGGCAGTAGGGGGACCCCGAGTCCTTCCCTGGGGGCCATAGAGAATGACTCCTGATCCTTTGTGCTGTAGCTGGGCGTACGACCAAGCCAAGGCGGAGAAGCACCACGGGAGGTTATCTCGGAGTCGGGAAGCATCGTCATCTCCGGCCTGACTCCAGGAGTGGAATACATCTACAGCATCACCGTCATCACGGATGGTCAGGAGAGGGACACGCCAATCATCAAGACCATCGTTACACGTAAGACTCCTTCATCCGTTGTACGATGCGCGGTCGCAGTCTGAGGCCAGAGACCCCCAGAGCCACCTACAGAGCCTCACTAAATCCAGGAGGATCACGTGGACTGAAGAATGTAGGAGTTGCTAACAAAATTAATTGGGCAAATGCCTGACTTGAGACAGGAGTTTTGGGCATGTGAGGAGTGCCTGCCACTGACGAGTGGTGTGATGGGGGCTTAATCATTCTCCTTCTGTCTGCTTTGATGGTACCTGCATTATGAGTGGGCAGAAGGCTGACCTTGGTTCATTGATAGACCACAGCTGAATGCCTGGTAGACCCACCTGTGTTGGTTATTTGGTTGGACTAGCTGGACTTGATTTAGCAAGTTCTGATGCACATCCACAGTGGGAAGGATCCCCTTGGATAGCTGCCATGAAGACATCTTTGGCTGCCCTTGGCCGCTTCCCCCCTTCCCACTCTGCCAAGAGCCCCCCACCCTGAGCGCTGTTGTACAGAGAGTCTGCCCACAGGGGAGTCCCATTAGGGTTGCTAGAGACTGTCTGCCAGTCTCTCAGGCCTGGAGTACGTGGATATCCTGAATGGGACCCGCTTCTGTGAGGCAATGCTGGAGGGAGCCCCCCCCCCCCCCCGGTAGCGTGAAGAACATGGGGAAGGTTCTGTTTACTGTCCACCATCCAGAGGAGCTCTGGGAATGGGCAGAAGCTTTTCAGATTCACAGTTTGCTTTTCAAGGAAGAAAATGCTGCATTTCTGGAGAAGTCTTAACTATTGATTTTGTTTCCTTCAGCTGTCTCGCCCCCATCCAACTTGCGCCTGGAGTCTAACCCAGACACTGGGGTCCTCACTGTCTATTGGGAAAGAAGTACAACTCCAGGTATTTTGGCTACACAGTATCGTAGGTTACAGTGACTTTGCTTGCTTATTGCTTAATTCATATGCAACTGGTAATCAGGGGTTGCACAACAAATTTTAGTTTAAACAAACTGTGGTTTTACTGTGAGATCTTGAATGTGTACACACTCACCTAGAGGGAGAATATGGGATCATATTAAAGGCCTTCTTGGTTTAATATGTGTGTTGCAGCATTATGCGGAATACTTGGCAGAGCGGATTCATGCTCTCGGGTTTCTGAGTGTTAGAAGCAGGTACTGGGTTCCCTTTTATAGGTTAAAATATACTCATCATCTCTCTGATTGCTGTTCTGCAGATATTACCGCATACAGAATAACTACCGTCCCTACAAACGGGCAGCAGGGTTACACCCTGGAGGAACTGGTCCACGCAGAGCAGACGTCCTGTACCTTTGAGAACTTGAGCCCTGGTGTGGAGTACAATGTCAGTGTTTACACGGTCAAAGACGATCAGGAGAGCATGCCCATCTTTGAAACCATCACGCAAGGTGAGATTAAGGACTGAGTTGTGAATCCAAGTCCTGCAAGCCACCTGGACACGTGAACTTACTTTTCACGGATCACATTAACTCAGAAATAGGACCGTGTTATTGCAGGGGGGCTTACTTAGGATCAAATCCCTAGATAATTGCAGGGAGGGGAAGTATCTCTACATACTGCAGAGAGAACAACTGTTGTTTTGCTATAATACCTTATTCTGCGCAAGGGGTAGGTAAGCTGGGCCAGCAGATCTGCCCAAGGGTGTCTCATCCAGTGCAAGGGATCCCGTGTCTTTTGAGCTGACATTAGCCGTTAAAAAAAAAAAGGCAAAAGAAAAACCGAGCGGCTGGAAAGGCTCCAAGAAGGGCAGCCAGCCAAATTACGGGAGTTGTGAGAAGAAGAAGAAGAAGAAGAGAAGGAGATTGGATTTATACCCTCCCTTTACTACCCGACGGAGTCTCAGAGCGGCTTACAAACTCCTTTCCCTTCCTGACCCCACAACAGGCACCCTGTGAGGTGGGTGGGGCTGAGAGAGCTCTCAACAGCTGTGCCAGAACTATGGCTTGCCCAAGGTCATCCAGCAGCTGCAAGTGGAGGAGGAGTGGGGAATCAAACCCGGTTCTCCCAGATTAGAGTCCACGCACTTAAGCACTACACCAAACTGGCTCTCTTAAGAGGCAAACTATAGTGCCGACATCCTTCTTTTCTGAAGAACCTGGCCAGCAGATGATCAGAAATCGATCCTTGCCATATTGAGCCCACAAAATCCAAAACCAGCAAGATGGTTCAACTGGCCCACCTGATTCTGTGGATGTTTGCTCGGAGGTCGGTCCTCCCGTGTGCCGTGGGGCTCGTCCCCACCCAGGGGTGTGTAGACTGGCGGCTGTAGTCCTATGAAAGGAGTCTTCTGGCTCTTTTCTTATGGGCTCCAAAGTATTGGAGTTGAACATCTTTTCCAGGCTCTGTTTGTGTTGAGACCACTCAGTCTAGCCTTGTGCTTGTCGGAAAATCCCAAGCCTGTGATTATGGGGTGTTCCCACATTCCTGCTCAGCCACAGAATCGCTCCCAGGCAGATGCTGGCTGTTAACATTGCTTGACGTTTCTGTGCTTTGGCCAAGGCCGGCTTTGCCCTGTGGGTAAACTAACACACTGGCGCGAGCTCTTGCAAACAATCACGCCTGTGATCTCTAATGCCACTTTATGAAGCAAGGAAGTACCAAAAAGGCGCATCTTTGGAGGTCTTTTTAGTGCTTTTTCTTTTACAGGTGATATGCTAATCACATCCCTCAAAGATAAATGGTATTTGGGGGAAATGTGAAACTTGTTTCTTCAGTTCTGCACAATGTATTTTTATAACAGTTTTGAATAACAGAACAGAAAGAGTTCCTAATTATTTGTGTTTAACAGTTGAAGCAGCTGCTTCTAACTCTGGACCCAGGCTAAATTTTCCATGGGCAAGAAGGGGCTTCCATCAGTGGAACAGGAGGGCTTTCCCGCCTTCCCCTCCCATGGCATCGAATTGGAAAGGCTGTTCCCGGGAGCCTGGAAACCACTTGGGGGGGGGGGGAGGATTCATTTGCCTGAGGTGGAGGGAGGGACAGAAAGGGTCCATTCTGCCGATGGAAGGGGCCGTCTCTCTTGAGGGAAACTGGACTTTTGGAGCCAAGCCATTTAATATGGCAGCACAAACAACAGCGTTTTTCATTGCGTTTCTCAGGTTGTGAACTAAAGGCTTCCTGTTTGTTAACACGGCATTTTGCCCTCCCTTTGCTATACTGCTTCTTTGTCTTTTTACCCTACTAGCTAATTAGGCTGAGTTCATCCAGTGCTCACGTGGTGTTCCTGGTTGCCCCACCCCCCAGCTCATGCAGATTAATTTTTCCTGCAGACCTCAAATGGCCGGCCGGCCTCCTCCAAAACCTAGTTTGTTCTTCTTATATTTGCTTATTCCCTTCTGCCTGCTTCTCGCTCTCCCACTCCTGGGCCGAGTGCAGTTACAGATTTCCCACTCTGGGGAGCCTTCAGACAAACTGTGGTGGGCCGTGGTGTTTAAATGCAGGGGCCTCCCCTCTAACAGGAACTCCGGACCAGCAGTTTCCCACAGTGCTGCTGCACAGGCAAAGGGTTGACCAGGAGGCGTGTGGAAACACAGAGACAAGCCATGCATGCGTGCATGTGGCTTGCCTCTTCTGCGGCCAAACAGTGGCCAGCCACCTCTGCTGCTCCCCTGCGTTGCTGGGACACTGGAGGCTGTGGAAATAGCTGCCTTGGTTGCTTCAGTGGGATGCCACTAGAATAAATGGTTTTAGTCTGATAGACAAACTGAGCCATTGCTGTCTCTGATAAAACACTGAATCTGCCCAAGCCGTGCGTTCCGCGTTAAGCAGAGTTGCTGTTAAGGACTGCAAGTGATGTTAAGGAGGAGGAATGCTCAGAGGTTGGCAAACATGTCTGCTGTGAAAGGAAATGGTTTGCTGGGCGGCTCCTTAGCACCCCTCAGGGGTCCGTCACCTGGAGACCACCTTGCTTTTTCTCTGGGCGGGAGCTGCTCCGCCCTGCACACTTACTGTTGGCAGACTCTTTCCTCAGCGCAGCAGCTTGCAGGTGTCCTGAATGGCGCTTCAAAGGGTCTTGCATCAAACACCCAGTTGATCGCCGTGTGTTGCGAAAGGTGTGCTGTCACCCAGGGCGTCCCACATATCACCCTAATGACTTCACTGTCGCTTTCATTTTTAATTCATGCAACCTGATGGTCACTGCTTTTATTTTTCCCCCTTCCTCCTTGTGTCTCCTTCTTCTCCTTTGCCTTTGTTTCTCCCTGCTTCTTCCTGGTTTTTGCTCTCTTAACCCCGTAGAGGTGCCCCAGCTCACTGACTTAAGCTTTGTTGACATAACTGACACCAGTATCGGCCTGCGGTGGACCCCTCTAAACGCCTCCTCCATTATTGGCTACCGCATCACCGTAGTGGTGGCAGGAGAAAGCGTCCCCATTTTTGAAGACTTTGTGGACTCCTCGGTAGGATACTACACGGTCACCGGCCTGGAGCCCGGCATTGACTATGAGATCAGCGTGATCACCCTCATTAGTGGCGGAGAGAGTGCCCCCACTACGCTGACGCAGCAAACGGGTGACTGTCGAAGACCTGCTGGGCAAGGGAGGGGCTTCCTGTCGCACACCCTGCCGCTAGATGCTTGGAGGACTCGGGCTCCACTGAGGAGGAACTGGACCCCCGTGGCTGGGCTGGAAAGGGCAGGGGGTAGCTTTCATTTTCCAGAACCCAGCGGGGTCGGACGTGCAGAGCCTGATGCCTTTGAGGACTTCCATCCGTTTGCAGCTGCAGGTCCCAGTTACCTCTGCTAATTCTCAGCTGGAGTGACTTCATTGCTGCCCAGGAGACCCTCTCTGAGTGGGGACTTAAAAATGTGTGTTCAGGATAACAGTAGGCCATGTTGGCTCTCGGCCTCTCTCCCCTCTCCGAGTGCTGGCGCTTGGCAGTCCATTTCCTGATCCTGAAGAAGGAGAGGGTGGTGACTGCTGTGGCCCAAGGGATTCCCCCCCCCCCCAAAAAAGTGGCAGTAAGAAACAGTCCTCCAAGCTCACGCTAGCGGCAGGCGTGGCAGGCTGTGGAAAGTCGTCTTAGTGCATGTGCCGAAATGCCTGTCGTGCATGGGAGCCAGCTGTGTCCCCCTTGGTTGCAGGAAGACTTTCGTCACCTCGTTTTAATGCAAGTCAAGTCGCTTTTGCATGCTGGTGTTACGGAAGGGGGGAGGGGTGATGGTCTTCCCATCCTGGAGCAAATGGGGGCCTTCCTGCAGACTGCTGACGCCACAGGTGGCTTTGCAAAGACAGGGACGGGTGGGCTGTCTTCTTCTTTTTTTAAGTGCCATAAAATATGGTTTAGAATCCAGGAGGTTTGAGAAGTTGATGGTGCTTTACAGCCTTTTTTATCATAGTGGAATGAACCATAGTTTGTTAGTTAATCTTTGCATGGATTTGACTCCGTAGTACATTTTTTGTTTTTGAAAGTTTTTTGCATGGTCCTGTTTGTATGTCTCTTGAATGTCTTTCAAACCAAGCTGCGTTTCCTCCGAAAGAACTAAAAAGTTAACTCTTTAAACTTAGCTGTCCCTCCTCCCACCGATCTCCGTTTCACCAACGTGGGACCGGATACAATAAGAGTGACTTGGACCCCCCCAGCATCCATTGAACTGACCAGCTTCTTAGTGCGTTACTCCCCCGCAAAGAATGAGGAGGACGTCACAGAACTGAGCATCTCACCTTCAGACAGTGCCGTGGTTTTGACAAGTAAGGATCTACCTGTGTTGCTCAATTGGGCATGGGATGTTTTCTTCAGGGATGGCCGGCAGGTCTGTGTTTGTTTTCCTCCTGTTCTTGTGTTTTCTTTTTGTGTATCGCGTGGTCTTCTCCTGTTTTGCTCTCTTGTTTTCCGTGCCACCTTCTCTCTTGTGCCAAGTGGTGGGTTACTCTGCAGCTCAGAGAGTGTCCCTTTGAAGGCATAGAGCCATTTCATTCTCACTTCTAGTATCACGCAGCAGATCACACTTCAGATGCTCTACAGAAGCACTAAAAAGGCCCCCTGAGGGTTTCATTATTGTCAAGCACAAGCAATTTAATAAATACCTCCTTTCCCCTGTGGAGTCTCAGCTTATTGAGCCATCCGTGGAGATCTTGGCTGATGTGTCCACTCCCCCCCCCCCCCGAAAAAATCCATGGGGTTCCTTTGTGTCTTCAAGGCACGGCCATTCCATCTTTTGTGACAAAGAAAGTGGTGGATGAAATTTTGAGCCAAGGAAGGGGAAATAAATCAGGGTTTGTGTGATAGGCCTTTTCTGCCAACTGATGGGACCCACACAGCCTCTTTATGATTTTGGGGAACTGGGTTTTTTTTTTTAAGTAAACTTTTGCCTCAGTTCAGGATGTTCTTATGGTCAAAAGGGTTTGGGGTTTGCTGCCATGAGGTAAATTTTGTGGTGAGCAGGTAGAACACGGAGGTCACTGAGGCAGGAGTTGTCTGTAAACAACAGAGAAGATTTATTTATTTACGGGTGGCTTTCAAAGAACCAGTCAGCAGCAGAAGGGGTCTGTCCAGACAGTCAGAATCTGAACTTGAATTTGAGCAAACCGGCTCTCACTGACCCCTCACCGGGTTGGATCCTTTCACTCCCACACCAGCCTGCCCTTCCCAAGAATCAGACTCAGTGTGGCATGCGGTCTGCTCCAGATCAGACTATTGCAGTTTGTTCTTCGTAGGGCTCCCCTTGGAAATGCTTTGGAGACTCCAGGTTTGCTGCCTGGGACATCATGGTCAGCTCATATCACTCCCAATTCTGCAGCAGCTGCACTGGCTACTGATTAGTCTTGGGATCCAGTTCAGGGTGTTGGTATTAACCTTTAAAAGCCCTTAACGGTCTGGGACCCCCACGCCTGCGAGAGAGCACGTCTCCTGCTGCAACCCCCTGTGCTCCTGTCAGTCATCGTCCGGGGTCCTCTTGTGGGTGCCTGGCCCCAGGGCTGGCTCAGCTAGCTGTCACTGGGGGAAGGGCCTTCTGTGTGGTGGCCCCTACCCCGTGGAAGGCACTCTCGGATGACACCTGTGCCCTGCTGGACTTTTTTTAGTTCCCACAGGGTGGGCAAGGGCTGAATTGTTTCTGTTGGCCCTTGGAGGGTAACCACATGTTTGAGTTGTTTTTAATAGTGGTATGGGGACAGCCACATATTTTAATATCTTATATTTGTTATTTGTTTTTATGTTGTTTTGCCTTATTGGTTTTAATATTGTAAGTCGCCGTGAGACCTTTTCGGTGAGTGGTGACTAAAAAAATCTAGTAAACAAAACAGTCAGGCCTCACAACCGAGCCCTCAGCCCTCTCCCAGAGGTGGAGTTGAACCACTCCACTGCACTACCTTCAAACTGCCTGCTCTTTTCTTGAGCCATCCCTGCCCTCTCCCTGAGGAAGACCTGAACTCAGCTCCTGCTGTGCTTCCCTCCCACACACTGTCCCCCTCCCTGAAAGGTGATTGGGTGTTGGAGCAGCCCTTCCATAGGCGCAGGGGTGATGAGACACCCGAGTGGCTGTTTCCCCCTTCAGGGGCAGGACAGCAGGCTGTCCCTCACACCTTGGAATGGGCAGGATTGGGCTCTCGTTCTGGCTTTCCGTGAGCTGAGTGGGGAAAAGAGTAAAAGAAGGGCCGGAATGGTGCCGGTGATGCCAGTGGGGCTGAAGAGTGGTTGGGCTTGCTTGTACCTTACAACACGAAGTCAGACCGTCCCACAGGTAGAGGGGAAGGAGAAACAGAACAGGGGGAGGTTGGAGGGAGGGAGAGTTCCCATGCAGAAGCAGTCTCACTGTGAGCAAAGCCATCAAGATGATGCCTTTTGGAAAAAAGGAACTTAAACCAAAAAAGAAAGAAAAAGAGCACACACAGCACGACCCATTCAACTGGAGCAACATTCAGAAGTTTGTCAAGGCTCCTGCTTTGGAGCCAACAACTTGCTTGCTCATTTTGGCTAAGGAGTGATGCCAGGTAAGAAGCTCAGATTTCCATGTCCTGAAGAGTTCTGTGACTGAGAGATCGTCAACGTTTGCTTTCTTAACCCTCCAGATCTCCTTCCGGGCACGGTGTACTTGATCCGGGTCTACAGCATCTACGAACAACATGAGAGCCAGCCCCTGAGCGGAGAGCAGGGAACGGGTAGGGACTCAGCTTTCGCCTCCCTCAAATATCAGGACAGATCTGCATTCATGGAACAAACGTTTATTTATTTACTTCACTGATACCCTGCCTCCCCCCCCCCCCCCCCCGACTTACATCATTCTCCAGGTGGGGTGGCCGTGTCGGTCTGAAGCAACAGAACAAAGTCTGAGTCTAGTCAGGCTCCTTTCAGACCAACAAAGTTTAATTCTGGGAATCAGCTTTCCTGCGCATGCACACTTCTTCAGAAACCTCTGCGGCTGAAGAAGTGTGCATGCACACGAAAGCTGATACCCAGAATGAAACTCTATACATCATTCTTCATCACTGTTCTCACCTGCAGTTTATTCTCATGGCAACACTGTGATGTAGGTTAGGTGGAGAGCTTGTGACTAGCCACAGGTCACCCAGCCAACTTTCTTGGAGGAGCAGAGAGCTCTGGGTCGCCAAGAAACTGGCCTGGCACTCTTCTACAGCAGAGCGGCTTAAGAAACTGGATCCAGTCTGACGTTTCCTGCCATGCAAGGATTTCTGCTCACAAAGTGTCATTTCCCGTTCTTTCCCCTCAGTCCGGCAGTGGCCCTGTCCTGTTCTTTGGGGTGGGGGGTGGGGGAGGGGGGCTGTCAGCAGCAGGACTTCAGCAGCATCCTTCCTTCGTAGGTGGGAATTCTTGCCCCTGTGTGGAAGCATCTAGTCTGGATCCAACCCTTTTAGTTCTTTGGGAAAGAAATACTTTTGCCTCCCTGGGATGAGACGCTGTGCCCTGTCAGTTTCCATGAATTCATCTGCAGGCTGAGTTAGTTGCAACTCATCACCTGATTTCCTGAATGTGCTTCCTTGGGTCTGCTGAGTAACTTGGGATTTACTGTCAAGTAATCCCAATTGGAACTTTTGCCCAAACTCCCATGAAAAAGAAAAAAGGTGGCATAAATTGGATGTAAGGAGAGCTCTCCGCATCTGTGTAAACAGGACAATCAGACTCTCTGTTTGTTTCACAGGGGTCTCGGAATCTGGGAAGGAAGGTATCAAAGTCTACCATATAGAGAGCCTTCTGGATCAGGGGTGTGGTATTTGCAGGGAGGGGCATCTCTGATGGATGATGACCTCTGAATGCGACCAAGGGCCGTCATGCTGTCTCATTGGGAAAATGTTATATATATTTCTTGAGACTTAGTGAGAGAGGCAGGCTATAAATGAGTCAAACCAATGGGTTAATAAACTTGTGGTAGAATATATAATCTTTCATCCTCATATATTCAGAGCTGTATGTTGATGGGACTTTAGTTAACACTAAAATATTCTAATCATTACAAAGTTTGAGTCCAGTGGCGCCTTTAAGACAAACAGTTTAATTCTGGGGAGAGAATCAAACTGTTGGTCTTAAAGGTGTCACTGGACTCAAACTTTGTTCTGCTGCTTCAGACCAAAATGGCTACCCACCTGAAATCTATATTCTAATTATTGTAATTGTCTGTATCTACGTATGCCTTTTTCCCTTTCAAAAGGCATTTCCCAGTTGTCCACTTGAAGTAAATCTATATTTCCTTTGGACAAACAGGGCTCGATTCCCCTACTGGGCTTGACTTTTCTGAAATAACCGCCCACTCCTTCACTGTCCACTGGATTGCCCCCCGCGCTGCCATCACTGGCTACAAAATACGGCATTACCTCGAGCAAGGCGGCAGCCGACCCAAAGAAGTCCGCATCGCACCGTCTCGTAACTCCATCACCCTCACTGACCTGATTCCGGGGTCCGAGTACGTGGTTAGCATTTTTGCATTCAACGGCAAAGAAGAAAGCTTGCCCCTGATTGGACAACAAAGTACAGGTGAGAGCTGGACAAATCATATGTAAGCCTTAGGTTGACTTTTATGTGGAATTATGTGGAATGTGGGAGAGGGGAGGCAGCTGTGCCAGGGGAAGATGCATCTGTAGTTTATTGTTTAGTTCTGGCCCCGGGCCTTTCCGGCGCTGAATTGTGCTTCCATCTCAACCTGGTGAGCTTGTGGCAGACGCAGAAGCATGGAGATGGGCTTCAACACCATACCTTGCAGTGGACTTTCTCAAAAGTCTTGGGCAAGATTACATTCTTGTGGCTGGTTTTCCACCCGTAATGCAGGTGGTGATGGTGATGCATCGGGATGGGCTCTTGTGAGGTTGAGTGAGACAAGGAAATACCTGTTGAGGAAGATCATGGGATAAGATCTCAGACACGGGCTCATCTTAGCGCTGTTGGCCAAAGTGGTCACTGGCTGTTGCATTATCTGTCGTGCGGCAGATGAAATGTGGATGGGGTGAATGTGGGGCAACCTCAACTCTGCTTGAACTCTTCTTTTTAGTTTCTGACGTTCCAGGAGATCTGCAAGTCACTTCCGCCAGCCCGACCAGCCTGGTCATCTCCTGGGATGCTCCAGCTGTGACCGTTCGATACTACAGGATAACGCATGGAGAAACAGGTTAGCGCTGTGTGACATTGCTGTGTGCCATCAGAGAAATGCCGGGGTTTTGAAAAGCTCTTTGGCAGGATCTCAGACCAGGGGTTGGAGGAGTTTATGCCATGACTCTAGCCCACAGTTGGCTGTGAGATATTGGCCAGTGGTGTAGAGAGGGAACCAAGGCTTGCCCGTGCAACGGTGAAAGCTCTGCCTGGAGCACAGCCATCTCCTCCTGTCTTGTTGGTAGCAGCCTTTGGGGGCCGCAGGTTGAAGGAGGTGCCTTGTCTGCCTGTGAAGATGCAGAAGGGGTGCCCGGGCACCCAGGCGGCAGGGTGGTGGGGAGAGAGGGCCCCCCCCGGCAAGAGCTCTGGTGGGCTGCACTCAGCCCCGCTTCTGAGGTGGAGCAAGGGAGTTGCTGTGTGCAGCAAAATGGCCTGGGGGAGTCTCTGTTGAGAACAAAGTGAACCACCGTGCAAATAAGTGTCATGCCAGTCTGTGAAATATGGAAGTGTGCTGTGGGATCTATGATACCGAATCCCTTGCCTTGGTTTGTAAAGTTCAACAACAACAACTAGCCCCCCCCCCCCCCCGGTGGTTTGCCTCATCGTCAGAAGCTCAAAACCAGCAGGGCTGTTTTGCAGTGGTTTGGATGACCAGGAAGGGAACCCGGGTGGTCACCTGAAGGAGAACGTTTGGCTTCCTCTGAACAGCCTGTCGGGTTTCAGGTCCTCCTTTCAGGCCCACCCTCCGTAGCTGGGTGTCTGCCTCAGAGGTGCGAGCTCTGTAGTGAAAACAGCAAGTGCGAATGCAGCAAACACACATCTAAAGTTGTGTGTCTCGTGCAAGTGTGTATGTTAAGGATTTGCTCTGGTTGCCTGTTGAATGCCCACCATGGGCCAGACTGTCTGTTGGCCAGAAGAAGTCTTGGACTTCTCTCTGACATGGTTCAAATGAAATGCAGCCAGTCTAAGCCAGCAGCAGCAGCTGCCGCCGAGGAAGGTTGCTGGGCATCTGTTGTGATACAACACACTCAAAGTGTCACCTGAGCCCCCAGCCTCTCCTGTGCTTCTTGTCTTTCGACGTTCCCAGGAGGCAGCGGGCCTGTCCAGGAGTTCACGGTGCCCGGCCACCTGTCCACGGCAACCATCTCTGGCCTGAAGCCCGGAGCAGAGTACACCATCACGGTCTACGCCGTCACCGGCCGTGGAGACAGCCCGGCCAGCAGCAAGCCGGTCACCGTCAGTTACAAGATGGGTAAGCCTTGAACAAGCGGGCCCCTCTCTCTTGCCATTCCTGCTGCCCCACAGGGGCTTTCTGCAAGAGCAGTGCTGTGCCGGAGACTGCCACTCTTGGGGGAGGGCCCTTCCTTCCTTCTCGGCCTGCTTGCTCTGTCTGGGAGTGGAGACAGCCAAGCTCTTCTTCTCTGCAGGGCCTTGCCTGGGGCCACTCTCCGACGCCAGTTCTCTTGCCCAGTTGCCTCCCTGGTGACATTTGTTTTACTCTGATTTTCATCTGATGTTTTCTAGTCCCTTTTATTGTTGTCTTCTGAGGCAGTGCTCCATTTGGCTGTCTATGCTTTTATGCTCAGGTTTCAGTTGTTTTGGGTTCCGATTTCCCAGCACCTCCCTGGATCCTGGCCTCATTGTGCTTGGACACGGGAAAGCGGAAGGGGTGATTAGACTCACAGCTGATGGGTGAATTGACTGACAACGGGCTTCTGATCTACTTCTGGGCATGGAACAGGGTGTGTGGAGGGGGAGGTATTTGTGAATTTCCTGCATTGTGCAGGGGGTTGGGCTAGATGGCCCTGGAGGTCCCTTCCAACTGTACGATTCTATGCAGTTCCCCCTCTGAAGAACTGCTGCACAGCGCAGAAGGGAGAGGAGGAGGAGACGGTTTCATTTTCCTGCCCCCCATGTCGGGGGGGGGGGGAGAACCGGGGTGGGAAGCCACGCTTCTGATCTCCTTGTCAGCTCTTCCTGATCTCCCCCTTAAGAAAAACGTTGCTTGGTGCAGAGCAAAATTTCCCCAGCAGGAGATCAGGAATCGCCTCCCAGCTGATCCCTCCAGCTGGGACCTGGGTCCTGGTGCCTGCTCCCAAGGAGCCTGTTTCCAAGAACAAGTGAGCGGCTGCCAGGAGACAAACAGCCGGTCGGTTCAATGGCTGCCTGCTCTCCTACCGCTGGAGAAGGGGATGTGAGCCGAATCAGCAGACGGAGAGGAGACGGTCAGCCTCTTCACTTCACGCCTTGACTCTCGACTGACAGGGCGGATGAGATTTGGTGTATGACTGCCGCTTTTGAGGGTACCACCCGTCTTTGGGTCTGGGATCCCTGAAAGTTGCCGAATTCCAGATAAAGACACACACGCACACACAATTGTCCAGACCTGGATTAGCACTTTATAATGGATGGTGTTTGAATTGTTTTAATGGCTCACGCGGCTCGTTGGCTAAAGCCCTTTGGGGACAAGCAGGCTGTGAATGTGTGAAGAGTAAATGTGATTCTGTGTGTTGTATTCATCCTAAAACGGAGGTGTGGTGCAAGGTAATTAAAGGACTTAAACTGACGTGGCTTTTGCTTTCCCTGCCCAGAGATCGGCACCCCGTCCCAGCTGCAAGTGGTCGACGTCCAGGACAGCAGCCTGACCGTCCGGTGGCAGCCCCCCTCCTCCCCTGTCACTGGCTATCGTGTGACAGCGGCCCCCAAAGACGGCCATGGCCCCACAAAGACCAAAGTTCTCTCTGCAGGTAACACGGCTTGGCTTGGCTTCCCAGGGAGCCAACATCCGTTGTCTCCCTTAGTGCCTCCCCCCCCCCCCCGGCCACCGAGGTGGTCTGTTTTGTTGGAAGCCAGGAAAGGAGCTGGACCCCTTTCCCTTGCCCCTTTGCCTGCGGGTTAAAGAGTCTGTCCCCTGGGCTGCCTTCACTGGAGACTGGGGGGTGGGCATGCTCCCTGCTGGTGGGCAGTTTAGTAGAGTCGCTGGACCCTCTCTGAGAAAGCGGGTGCTGTCAGAAGCACCGAGGTCCCCTCTGGGGGGATGGATTTGGCCCTTGGAAGATGCTGAGAGATCCTGTGTTTGCTATAAATTCCACCGTGCTTAGCACTGGGTGTTATTTGCAGTTTTAGGGTTTCATTTATTTTGCTTTGTAACTGCTTTTTCACGCAAGACCCTCTAAAGTGGACTGTGAAATCACAAAACCCGGTAACAGTGACATATGGAATGAAACCCCCCCCCCCAGTTTGCTTATAGAGAACTGCAGAAGAAAGCAGTCTGCGTGGGCTTCCCCAAAGGTTCAGCGGCACAGTAAAGGACCCCCCCCCCACAGTAGCCTCAAAGGCTCTCCAGAGCAGGCCTGGAGGAGCTCCCTTGGCAGAGATTTGCACCGCCCAAGACTCTGCCGTGGGACCTGGAGGCCCTGGAGTGTCTCCCCAGCAGCTGTCACCCCATGCGATGTGCAGAGTGTCTTTGGGAAGCAGACTGTGTCCCTCCCTGGGGGTTGGCTGCTCCCAAGACCAGCCTCTCTTCACAGTTGTTGTTGTTCTTGGCAAATGGATGCCGACGCCCCCCCCTCCAGCGCACAACAAACTCTGCTGAAACGACCTCTCGACCGAAGCGTTTCTGCATTTTGTGCTCTTGAGAACTTGTAGGCCTAGATCATTCCAGGCCCCTCAACAAGGCCGAGCCAGTTGATTTGCTGCGGTGAACATCCCCGACACACACGTGGCCGCGCTCAAGATGAGGGAACTGTCCCAAAATGACGTTCTTTCCTGAGGGGTCTTTTGTCGGCATTTTGTTGCAGATCTAACCGAAGTCACCATTGAAGGGCTGCAGCCCACTGTTGAGTACGTGGTTAGCGTCTTCGCCCAGGGTCAAGACGGAGAAGGCCAGCCGCTGGTGGAGACAGCCGTGACAAGTATGTTTGTCGGCCTCTCCTGCGTTTCAAGGCAGGAGTCAGGGGTCTCCACTCGGTCCTGAATGGACACGTTTTGCTTCTCGAATGCGCCCGAGACAGCAGGAAATGGCATTGTTCTCCCTCCTGAGTTCCAGAGAGGCTGCCAAAACCCACCCCTCCCCACACACCAACACCTGCGCTTTGAGTATCAGTATAAGTGGCCAGTGGGAAGAAAGAGCTTAATTGCCTTTGGCAAATCTGTGGCTGCTGGGGCTGGGAGGGGGGCCTCTTCTCTATGGGGAGGTAGCAAGGTGATCTGACCCTTGGGCTGGAGAAGTTGTTCCAAGGAGCAGCATCTAAATGCACAGGCCCTTGTTCCTCTCAGCAGCCTGTGGGGAAGGAGAGTGAGGAAGGGAGGTGAAATCCCGTAGCTCCAGCCTTCTGCTTGGTCAAGGTGCAGGCGCTGCCAAGTATGCAACGCAAGACCAAGCTGCAGAGGGAGAGCTGCTGGGCCAGACCCCAAAGTCCCGCCAGTCCAGCCTTCTCTTTCCAGCAGCGGGAACCCAGGCGGGTGAGCCTCCTGTCAGGGGAAGAAGAAGAGAAGAGATTGGATTTACACCCCGCCCTTCACTCCCCAAAGGAGTCTCAGAGCGGCTTACAAACTCCTTTCCCTCCCCCTCCCCACAACAGGCAGGTGCGGCTGAGAGAGCTCTGAGAGAACTGCTCTTGAGAGAGGTGTATCTGACCCAAGGTCACCCAGCTTGACAGCATGCGGAGGAGCAGCAGTGGGGAATTAAATAAACCCAGCTCTCCAGATTAGAGTCCCCTGCTCTTCACCACCACAGTTGTGTTTGGCCCCTCCCCTGTTCCCGCTGCATTTCTCCTCCCCACCCCCAGTGGAGAAGGGATCAAGCAGAGCCCCAGCGGTTCTCCTCAGGTGCTGCTCCTCCTGCGTAGGGGGACATCAACCTCTGGAAGTGTACAAAAGACACTGGGAACGGGAAGAGAACCAGAGCGGCCTACTCAAAGCCCAAACAGAATTGCATAAAACAAATCACCTTTTTTACCTTGGGAGACATAGAAGCACCCAGCTAACTGCACCCTGCGATCAGTCATGGCAGATCTGAGCCATCGCTTGAGCCTTGTGACAGGAATCCGTGGGTCGTGGAGACAGGCTGGCAGGTCAATGTCAAGGCATGTCTCCTCCAAATGAGGGCGTAATGAGGCCTGCTTCCAAGGAGGCGGGCACCAGATTGCAGCACTCGCTTTACTGACGAGGTTCAACCGGATTCTTACTGATCTCCAGTGGCTTAAGATTTGCTTGCAAAAGATTTAGATGCCCAGAAGGCTTCCCGCAAGTCACTTGCGAAACATCTGGAGGAAAAGGAGGCAGATGTGCAGGCTGCTTTGGGAGCTCCGGCATTCCTGCCAGAGCCCCTCTGCCGGCTGCGCAAAGGGACCCTTCCAACAGGTGGTTTCCAGGCATGAAGTGACTTGCCTTTGTGCTTACACAGTGACACAAAGGCAAACCAGAATTCTGGGTTGCCGAAAGGCACCTTTAATTTATGCTTGATATGCCCTCACGCGTATATGCTGTAGAAGTAATTTTCAAAAGCAATGTTTTGTCATTGTAATTGATGTAAACATTAATTGGGAAGAAGGAGATGGCTGCCCTGATTCCTTTTGCTGCCAAATACAGCTCTGCAGGTCTCTGATTATGCTGAGGCTCTCAATCCGGTGGGGGATTCTAGGGGAAAATTGGCTGCTGGCCCACGGGGAAGCGTTTCCCAGCGAGGGGAGCCGGACGATCTCGGCCTGGAGATCTGAGCTGAACCTCATCTTGGATGGGATCCTGCTGCCTGCTTATCAGCCCTCCACGGCCTGGGCGGCAGCGCCGACAAAAAGGGCATTTCCTGAATGCACCGTGCCTCTCTGTGTGTGTGACGGCCAGTCCGATTCTGGGATGCATGCGCAGTCTCTGACAAATCTGCCTTGTGGTGGGCAGTCACAGCACGAGCCTCACTGTTGGGCACCCCCATTGCATTGCTGTATATGTCTGTCGGAGGTTCTGGGGCAGCTAAACCCCCCCTGCCCTGTTTCTGAATATGCAGGAGGAGGAGGAGGAGGTTGCTTTGCATGCCCTTTGTCTCACTGCAATGCCTGCTTTTCCCCCCTTGCCACATAACCTTTCACCGTTAATTTGCCTAACAGACATTGATCGCCCTAGAGGATTAACATTCACCGATGTGGATGTTGATTCCATCAGAATTGCTTGGGAAAGCCCACAGGGGCAAGTCAGCAGGTACAGGGTGACCTACTCCACCCCGGAGGATGGAATCCGCGAGCTCTTCCCTGCCCCAGACGGTGAAGATGACACCGCGGAGCTGCGTGGCCTCAGGCCCGGCTCCGAGTACACTGTCCGCATCGTCGCCTTGCATGACGAGCTGGAGAGCCCGCCTCTGGTCGGAACCCAGTCCACAGGTACATGCCCCACCCCCCTGGCCCTGGCCGCTGCCCTTCCGGTTCCTCACCTGGGGGAGACCCAGAGCGAGGCAAGAGCAGGGGGTTGGCGCGAGCAGAGTGTGTGTGTGTGTGAGGGGGTACCTTCTGTGTGAAAGAGGGACCGTTGTCAGTAGTGAAACAAAGTTGGCGTCCCATGTCCAGAATAAAACTTGGTTGGTCTTGAAGGTGCCTGGACAGGACTCGGAGTGTGTTCTGCTGCTTCCAACCAGCACGGCTGCCCAGCTGAGGCTGTCCGTCGTGCCTGTGCAGCTCCTTGAAGGCTTGGTGGCTCTCACGCCTGGTGCAAAGCTTGGCAGCTGCTGGCAGCACATTTGTTGGTGTTGTTGGTGCAGTTGTTCATACGTTCCATGCCCACTTGCAAAATGCTGAGGAAATAGTTCACAATCCAGTGAGAATGCTATACAGAAGGTTGCTAGTATTCCCCTGAGATAACAAAATAGTTTCTTGCCCTGACTTGGATCGCCTCGGCAAGCCCGGTCTCGTCAGATCTCGGAAGCTAAGCAGGGCCGGCCCTGGCAAGTACTTGGAAGGGAGACCTCCTTGGAATACCAGGGCCGGGAGGCGGAGGCAGGCTATCAAGCCACATCTCTGAGCATCCTCCGTGGCCCAGTAGGAGTCAGATGTCACCATGACTTCTGGGCATGCCTGCACACACACACGCACATACACAAATGCAAAAATCCCAAAAAAGAAAAGGAGTAGTTCCTTGAGCCCAGATTTCTGGGTTCCAGTCCACCTCACCTTGGTTTGGCTACAAGAAAACCCCAGGCGGGGCAGCCTGGGATTCTCTGGCTCAGGCCACTGCGGTTATCGAACAGCATCAGTCTCCTTCCCCCATCCAAGGTGCCCAGTCTATTAGGCAGGAAAGAGGAAAGACAGAGGGGGGGCCTTGCCTCCTGGCTGAGGTGGCCCCGGCCGTTGGGGGGGGGGGTACACTCATACACTTGGGTCCCTGGGCATTTTACCTTTGGAACCTTTTTAAAGACTCCGTTTAAGACACTGCCTTGACCCACAAGGGGAGGCGGGAGATAAGTCTTAAAGCCTGACCATGTTGTGTTTGGAATCCATCCGTTTTAGAACAGACATCATTTTGTCATTTTTGACCAGGACGGCCTCTTTCTCCCTACTCAGCTGCTTGTGGCGACCCACCTCCTCTTTGTGGGCAAGGCGGCTTGTCTGGGCAGAGGTGACTGTGTGTGGGGGCCTGTCCAGTTTTCCTCCTCAAGCCAGCCCCCTTCCTGCCTGTGAATGTTTTTGCCTTGGTCAGCCAGGTGAAGTCAGCTGGGACCACAATGGAATTGCTGCCTTTTCCATCCTAGAGATGAAAAGCCTTCAGTCCTGGCTTCAAAGGGAGCAAGAGGTTTAGAGGTTGGAAGCAGGATGCTGCTGCTGCTGCTGCCCAGAGCCACGCGTTCAGATCTTCAAACCCAGCCAGGATAGCCACAGTCATCTGTGGGCAGCAGGACCTACCTGGACTGTGCCCTGGCATAGAGGCGGCACTGGGCACGGTTTAAGGCCAACCTTGCTGCGCAGCTCCTAGGAAGATCAGAATACTTTTATCTGTAGGGATACAGCGTGCTTGCCCTTCGGCTGCTGGGCAGTTTGCCCCCTCCCCCTCGCAGTCCTTCGTACGGCTCCTATCCACAGTCGGCCCTGCCTTTCTTGGCCCTCTGCGTTCTAAAAGGACAAGATTTGACTGCAGAAGCGCCTTAAAGACCGATACGCTTTTCCTCCATTGGAGGAAAACGGAGACCCTGGAAATGTTCTAAGGCACTGCTGAACTCTAATCTTGCTCTGCTACTGCAGGCCGGCACGATTACCCACCTGAAGCTAATCTTTAAAGCTTTGGAAAGGTGCTGGGCTGTTTTCATGCCACCCAAACACAAACCGGAAATGTGCTCCAGGAGGACAAAGGCAAACGGGCAGCATTTCTTGCACGTTCCTTTTCCTGGGAGGTTCTACATCTGCTAAAGGGCTGATTGGGTAGGACAAGGCTACTTCCAGGACAGTCATGATTTTGTCCATTCTCAATTTCACAGCAATCCCACCTCCAACAAATCTGAAGTTTATTCAGGTCACTCCAACCAGCCTGACGGTGACCTGGGTGGCACCAAATGTCCGGCTCACGGGATACCGACTCCGAGTGAATCCCCAGGAGAAGAATGGGCCCATGAAAGAAATCCACCTCTCTCCAGACAGCACGTCTGCTGTCGTCTCCGGACTCATGGTCAGTCTTCCCCTTTTCTCTGGGGTTGGGTTGGGCAGGCAGGAGGGTTGAAGCCCTTGGAAAAGTTCTTGTGGCCGATTCTCACCCAGTATGAACTCAGTCACACTACTAAAGATTTAGATGGCCCCAGAATCTGCCACAAAAACAAGAACATCAGAAGACCCTTGCTGGATCAGACCAGCGAGGGTCCATCCAGTCCAGCATCCTGTCTCACACAGTGGCCAAGCAGTTCCTCTGGAGGGCCAGCAACAGGGCAGAGAGGCCGAGGCCTTCCCCTGACATTGCCTCCTGGCTTTCGGTTACAGAGGCTTAGTTTTGTGTAGATTGCATGCTCTATTTATATTTGATGTTTTGTTTGATGATCTTTGTTATTGCATTTGTCCTGTAAATTATTGCAGCTTAAGATACAACAGGAAATTGGGGCATTTCCTTCTTCCTGTATTTCAGAAGTCCCCTGCTAATGTCTGTGCTGAGAAGTAAATGAATCATAGAATCATAGTGCGTTGGAAGGGGCCATACAGACCATCTAGTCCACCCCCCCCCCCCCCCCCGCCCAGTGCAGGACCAGCCTAGAGCATCCCTGACAAATGTTTGTCCAGCCTCTTCTAGAAAGCTGCCAGTGAAGGGGAGCTCACCACCTCCCTGGGCAGCTGATTCCACCTTTGAACCACTCTGACCGTGAAAAGGTTTTTCCTAATATCCAGCTGATACCTTTCTTGGTATGTAATTTAAACCCGTTGCTTCGGGTCCTCTCCTCTGCTGCCACCTGGAACAGCTCCTTGCCCTCCTCCAAATGACAGCCTTTCAAATATTTAAAGAGAGCAATCATGTCCCCCCTCAATCTCCTCTTCTCTAAACTAAACACTCCCGAGGCCCGAGGCCTTTCCTCGTAGGGCTTGGTCGTAGGTCTCAGAAATGCTTCATACTGTTAATGGTATCAAGAACATAAGCGCAGTGAGCAGGCCAACTGGAGGGGCCTCTTATGTCTCCTTCTGGGAGACGTAAATCTGACACTTTCTGGTTTCGTTTCTTTTAGATGGCGACCAAGTATGAAGTCAACGTCTATGCTCTGAAAGACTCTCTGACCAGCAGACCCGCCCAGGGAGTCATCACTACCCTAGAGAGTAAGCCACCCTCTATCCTGCAACATGCTGACAGGCGTGAAGCCGGGGCGGGCGGGGGGGCTCTGTTGGAAGCAGGACTCTGGAAGTGGGAATTCTGGGGGCGTGGCTGCTGGGGCGTCTCTGCAGGGGTATCCCTGGGCTGGAGAACGCTTTCGGGGGCATTCAGGGCAAGTCCTCCACCTTTTGACAGGGTGTGTGTGTGAGCGTTGCCCCTCTTTCCTGCAGACGTCAGTCCTCCTCGCAGGCCACGGGTGACCGACGTCACCGAGAGGACTGTCACCATCACGTGGCGCACTAAGACTGAGACCATCACTGGCTTCCAGATTGATGCCATCCCTGCAAGCGGCCAGAACCCAGTCCAGAGGACCATCAGCCCCGATGTCCGGAGCTACACCATCACTGGTACGGGAGCACCCCGGCCCCGCCTCGCCTCGCCTCGCAGGAAGTTCTGTCCCATGCCCAGAATGCTGGGCAGGAAAGATGCGGCAGGACCAGAACAATCGTCTGCTGCTTAGGGGTTGGGGCTCAACTGGACTGTTTTTGGGGGTGCCCTTTTGGCTACTTTTTGGGAGGAGGGTACCAATCAAGCGGAGGCGGTTCTGGAAAAAGCAGCTGCTGTGAGAGAAGCCTTGGGAATGGATGGTTTTGGACTTGGAGATCTGGAAGGCCCTCAGGGCCCTCCTGCCCTGCCCACCCTTATGCAGGTTGCTGAGGAGGGAACGGCACTGAATGGGCGACTTGGCCGAGGGCGGCTTTTCCTGCCCACCCCATGGGTCCTGCGATGGGGGAAGCACCCTGGGCTGGCGTTTTACCTTCTGGGCTCACAGGGCTTCCTGGGTCACCTCAGCCTCCGCACTGCTGGCTTTTCGATCTGTTTCCTGCGCCCCATTATTTCGGATTCTCTTCTCCACCCTTTTGTCCTCACCGCCCAGCCTCCCCCCCCCCCCCCAGTGAGATGCATAAGGCCCAGGTAGCTGGAATTTCCACCGTCTGAGTCCCATGCTCTGACCCTGTGGGCTCTCCTGAGCCAGTCTTCTCTCCCGGACTTCCCCTCTGCCAGCAGCCCATTGTCCTTCCCGTGCCCCCCTGCCTCCCCCTGGTGTGAGAGCGGCCCCGGCCTCTCTGGCGTTCCAAGTCCCTGCGGCCTTCTCTTCATGTCCGTGTTGTGGGCTTCATCCCACCTTTCCTGCAGGAAGCGGTATGGCACGCCTGCCCCTCTTTCCCCCAACAGGGAGCTTCTCTGTGGGTCCCCTGGAAGGACCTGCCGGCTGGCCTACGAACCTCAGGGCAGAATGCAGCTGGCCTGAAGTCCCTTCCGGTTTTGTTTTGCATGGCAGGCTTGCAGCCGGGCACCGACTACAAGATCTACATCTACTCCTTGAATGACAACGCTCGCAGCTCCCCGGCGGTGGTCGATGCGTCCACTGGTAAGAGAGCCCTGACTCCTCTCAACTGTGAAACGGTGATTTCCTGAAGCGTGAAGTGGCTGACACGTACAGAGACTCGGGGGGGTTCACCAGATGTCTTGGCAGATGTCTGTTCAAGTGCCTCTGTTTCCCCTCAGCCATTGACGCGCCCTCCAACTTGCGCTTCCTGACGACCACCAGCAACGCTCTGCTGCTCACTTGGCAGCCCCCCCGTGCCAAGATCACCGGGTACATCATCCGATATGAGGCCCCCGGGGGGCAACCCAGAGAGCTGCTCCCACGCCCCCGCCCGGGCACCACGGAGGCCACCATCACGGGTAGGTCCCAGGAGGGGCCAGGGTTTTTGCACAGAACGTGACCACTCCATTTATTCTCCAATGCCGAGAGCTCTTGGGAGCCCTCTGAGGTGGCTGCATCCCAACAGGTCTTCAGGACATCACAAGAAATGTTCTTTCTGCCTCTGAAGGCCAGTTGCTGTGGCAAGGCTGGGTGCGCATTGGGGCTGGGGTTCCCCCAAAGCCCCCGCCCACCCGGCCAGTGTCGCAGAGGGAGTGCTGGATGACATGGAGCCTTCGGAGTCTGAAAAGAAGGCTTTTCTCGCTCATTTGTGGAGGAAATCCACAGTCTTGCTCAGATGATTTACAAGTAGACATAATATGATAATGTCATACAATAATAATAGGTTATCAGATTTTTTAGCCTCCAGCTCACACATTTTTGTCTTAGCTCAGGAAGGATGGCTCCAGAGCAAACTATGCAGCAGCCAAATCACCAGCTTACAACTTTAATGCCAGTAGCTCACAAAGTAGCATTTTTGCTCACAGGACTCCACGGCTTAGAGTGAACATTGTCATCTAGTCCAGCTCCTTGCACAAGGCGGGAGATTCCCTGCTCCCCCCCCCCCCCCCACTCACCCAGGGGCCCCTGCTCTCTGCCCAGAGGAAGGAGGCCAGTGGAGGACGCTGCCTTTCTGTGTGAACGGGAGCTGCCCTGGGTGGCCTCTTGAGAGTGACTGTCTGAGAAGGGGGATAAACATGCAATAAAAATATAATACAAAAATAAAATAACTAAAAAGGCATATGCACACGCATGCGCACTGTGGCCAAGGGGGCAGGAAGTCTCTACGTTTCCTGTAGCAACCCTCCCATCTGCACAAGAGAAGCTGCGCATTGTATACACACTGGGACTCTGGCTAGAGTGGTCTTGGCCCTCCGCTCCCCCTTGCCTTCCGTTGGCTTCTGGCCTCCTGTTTGGTTTTTGTTCCTCTAACTTGGTATGTCTCTGCCAATGAAAACTGGTGCAGGAGGAGGAGGGAGGAGATTTCTGCCATTGGCCAGCTGCACTCTGGCTCCTCCCCTCTAGGCCTGTGGTTCCCTCTTCAGCCCTCTTGGGATTGGTGAGTTGTCGTGAATGTCTTTGGGGAAGGAAGAATCTAGACCCGTGGATGCTGTGCTAAATCTGACTCAGCCACGCCCTGGGATCCATCTCCTGCTTGCCCTGGAAGGTGCTGGGGTCTGGCGTTGTGTGGTCAACCTCCGGAGAGACATCTCCTAGTTGCACTAGAAGGCGGTGGTCCCTGGGGTCTGGCAGGCAGGCGGGCCGAATTCTAGCTGCATTGTTCCAGAATGTGAGCCGCGCTGATCCCTGCAAACCTTCAACTGTTCACCTGATCCTGAATAGTTTGTCGTTTGGTGCCACATAGACATGGGCTGCTTCTGATCCTCCGACAGGTCTGGAGCCAGGGACGGAGTACACCATCTACATAATCGCGGTGAAGAACAGTCAGAAAAGCGAGCCCTTGATTGGCAGGACGACAACAGGTACCAGAACCTGAATCCGGCTGAGCATGGGGAGCCGGGGGGGGGGGGGTCTAATGCCGCAGCAGTGCTTAACATTGCCATGGGTTTGGACCCCACCTTGTGCCACCCCCTAATGAACGCTGTGCTTGCGGTGGCTGGAGGGCTTGGCTTCACTCACTCCTAACCTCTCTTTGGCTTAGATGTGCTTCCACACTTGGTGACCCGTCCACACCCCGGGCAGAGCGGGCCAGAGATCCTGGACGTGCCGTCTGTCATAGAGAACACGCCTTACCTCCCCGACTCCTACGACAACGGCAACGGCATCCAGCTTCCAGGCACCTCTGGCCAGCAGCCCATCCTGAGCAACCCCGGCCAGCAGGTCTTCGTGGAGGTGTACGGCTCTCGGACCCCTGCGAAGACCACCGTGGCTACACCCATCAGGCATCGGCCGAGACCAAATGTGGACGAGGATCTGGGGCTGGTGAGCCAGCATCCCATCCGTATCCCGGACCTGGATGAACCTTCCTATCCGCACAGCCTCGGGCCCAGGAAGAACCACACCCGGCTCCAGGAGGCACTTTCCCAGACAACCATCGCCTGGAGGCCCCTGCTGGAGAGCTCCGAGTACATCATCTCCTGCCACCCGCTCGGCACCAAAGAGGAGCCTTCAGAGGTATGGCCTTCCCGCTCGGTCCGGAAAGCAGGGGGCGTTTCTAGCTGCTCCCCAAAACTTCAGTTTTTCTAGTGGAAGAATAAAGTCCTCAGACTTCTGTGCTCCACGTTTCGAGTGACTAAAGCCTTGAATTAAAAAGCATTTCATTCCAGAAGGGGGAAGAACATGTTTCATAGGAATTTCTATTTTTCCCATTAGAAACATTGGGGAAAAAATCCCTCAGATTTCCATGCTGTATGTTTTGAGTAAGGAAAACCTTGGCTTAAAAAGCAGTTTGCTCATTCCAAAGCGGGGGGGGGGGGGGGGGGGGGAGTTTCATACAAGGTTTGCGGGGGGCCCTGGCCTCCATTCTGCGTTCTGCCTGGACAGAGAAGTGAGTCTGTAAAAGCTGCTTGTGTAGGTTTGCACCGGTTGTCTTGGGATCGCTCTGTTTTCACTTGGTGAAGAACTTTGAGTGTGCTTTCTGCATGGAAAGGTGTGAGCTATGAATGACCGGAATAGCTGGCCTGAGGGAGGGGAGGGAGGGGGGAATGTTTTCAGCAGCAGAAGGTAGGTGGAGGCCAGCCAGAGAGGAGAAGGTGGCTGTGGTCGGTGTGGGAGACGACCAGAACATGGACCAAAGTTTTAGCTGCGGGGAAAGAGCAAGTTCTCCCGCGCTGGATAGAAAGAGGGAAACTCTCCGTGGTAGCATTTCCCTGGAGCTGAGTTGGGGACCGTCTCCATGAGACAGCTGGCTGTGGGGGGGCGGGGGGGGGCGATGACACAGCTGTGCAGCAAGGATCCTGGCAGGGCGGGAGACCCCAAGCAGCAGCAGCAGCAGTGGGCCAGGCAGGCGAGCAGCGGGCTCATTCCAGCAGGAAGAGGAAGGGGTGGAAGAGGTAGTGAGCGGGAAGGATTGTTCCCTCTAAGCTGTGGAGTCTCGTGAGCAAAAATGCCACTTTGTGAGCTGCTGGCTTTAGAGTTGTCAGCGAGTGGATTGGATGCTGCATAAATTAGTTTGCTCTGGAGCCATCCTTCCTGAGCTAAGACAAAAATGGGTGAGCTGGAGGCTAAAAAACGGTGAGCTAGCTCACACTAACTCAGCTTAGAGGGGACACTGGCCAAGGGGAAAGAGAGCCAGCGGAGGTGAAGGCAGAAGAGTTGTGCTATAAACCCTGGAGCCAGGAACACCCCCCCTTGGGCCACCCAGCACCAGCAAACTCTTGGCAGAGGCTTGACTAGATGGAAGGACGGGAACCCGGGAGGTACAGGAAGGAGCACTGGGGAATGGATGGCGGAATGGGGGAGCAAAACGCTTGGATTGGGTTGTGCAAAACAGGGTCCTGCTCCAGAGACTCTTGAGAGACCTAAACCTGTTTCAGAGCTGGCCTTTTCTTTTTGGTGAAAGCAGAAGGTTGCATTCTTACGTGTGGCATTTTTCTCCAACTGCAGTTCAAAGTTCCCGGCACCTCCTCCAGCGCAACCCTCACCGGTCTGACGCGGGGTGCCACCTACAACATCATTGTGGAGGCCGTCAAGCACCACAGGCGGCACAAGGTCCTCGAGGAGGAGGTCACTGTGGGCAACGCCAGTAAGCATATTCTGCCCAGCTCAGCAGCACCCCCCCCCCCCCCGGGGAGGAGGGCCTTGCAGGTGTCTGGGCCATGGGTTTCAGAACACACTCCTGCCAGCTCCCTTCCTTCACGTCGGTCCAGGGGAAGACCGAGGCCAGAGGTCTGAACAGACCGGCCTGTGGATCAGGAGGACGGAAGTGTGCATGCTGAGGGGTTTTGCAGGGTTTTTATTGGCAGCCCGTCACACAGCCGAATGAGCAAGCTGCCTTCAAAGGAAAAGGGGGGGAGAGGGAGGGGTCCTCATTTTGCCAGGGAAGTGAGGGACTCGGGCAAACTTGTCCAGAGGCCGGCAGCTGTGCATCTGGGGGGGTCTCTTCTGGCTAGGGTTGTGGCCCATGTGGGAGGAAGAATTTTTCCTCCTCCCCAAACCGGTTCAGAGCTGCTTGCCAAGAATAGTTGTGAATCTTGAACAGAAGTAAAAAACAACAACAAAACGAGGCTCTTGTGGCACCCAAAGTTTGCTTTTGCTGCAACAGACTAACAAGGCGGGCCCTTCAGGAGCTGAAGTAACAGTTCAGCCCCAGCACAAAGTGAGAGGTTTCTTTCGTAAGGGTCTTATTAGGGTTATCACCCTATTAAAGAAATCATAGTCGGTTGATCAATTGAATTTTAACTAGTGAATCTGCATGAACTTGCATACAAATGGAGGAGAACAGTTCTGAGGGCAAAGGCTGCCTTCTTTTCCAGTGACGGACACGCAGTCAGAGGAGAGGCCTTCCCACATAACTGTGGGAGGAATGCTTTATCGAAGAGGCATCTTTCCCCCTGGAGCATCTTTTGACGGATCCAAGGGGTGTTTCTTTGTATATTTTTTAATATGTGTGTGTGTGTGCACCTGGGAGTCACGTTGACCTCTGGTGACTGACCCCCTACTGGGGGCCTGGAGGATATACAGAGAGGAGGCTGAATAAAGCCTGCCCCCGCCTCTTGACAGCTGGAATTCCAAGGAGGTCTCCCCTCCAAGTACTTGCCAGGGTCAGCCCTGCTTAGTTTCCCAGATCTGACGAGAGTGGACTTGCCGGGGCTGTCCAGGTCAGGGCTAATCGTGAGGGTTTTTGAGAGACTGACAGAGCCTGCCTCGCTGCTTCCGCCTGGCTCCTTTGGCCTCTTCCCATCAGGGACAAGTGCCACAAAATCTCAAGCAAAGAGACTTGGCCACCGACTCGCTGAATGGCAAAATCCCTGTTCCTCTTGAAGGGCTGGAGCTGAGATGGACTTCTCTGCAGATCTTTCAGCCCCAACACAACTTTTGCCCGTTGTGTCCCTAACAACCAACATTGTAAGTTGGGGGGAAACCCAACAGCGTATCCCCAGAGGACAAAGAAGACTTCTCATGGAGGTGTCCCTTCAGTGATGGTAGCAGTGGTGGGGGCTTACATGGATGCCCTTCTGCACAGAAAGTCTCCTCCTCTCACCCGTTCTAAGAGGAACGGATCAGTCCAGCGCCCTGGTCCGTCACCTCACTGAGAGGCAGCCTTTGATCAGCTCCCTTTCCCCAAAGGGTGAACGGCCATGCCTACGGCACAGAGCGGTTCTGTGTTGCCACCACTGAAGCATCGCTGAGCATGGCAGTCCTCCCTCCTGAAGGCGCAGGTTCCTGCCTGGCCCAGTTTTGGCATCCCTAGTTGCGGGGGGGGGGGAGGGGGGGGGAGGAGGAGGAAGGGCCAACAGGCCAGCCAGCCCCCTCCGGGTCAGGGACCCAGTAGCTTGATTCCTGCTGGTGTGGAGGTCTGGTGAGGCCCCCTCCCTCCCTGGCGGCCTGCTCTGCCCTTGTGGCCTTTGGCCTCTGTCCTTCCCTGCCCCCCAGTTCTTCTGTGCAGGCGCAGCCAAGGCGTCCAGCTGTGAGACTTCTGAATCTAATCAATAAGCCAGACCTTTGATGAAGCAAAGAGTTCTTTTATTCTTAATGATGGTTCAGGTACTTCATGTTTGTTAGAGATACTTGGTTACAGACAGCAAGGGTTAATATACCCCCCACCTTCAGGTAATAGCAGGTAGAGGGCCAATCAGGATGATTACAAAAAAGCACGAAATTCTCTTAAGCCGTTGGTTCTCACAGAAAAGGCGCAAAAGCACTAAAATCCCCCCCATGCCCCTTAGTGATCTCTAATTGCAGTTTGCAGACCAGACACCTGGCTAGAACAACAATTCCACAGTTCCCCAAGGTTACAAAAGCAGATAATACTGAGAGAGAAAAGGGAGGTGACGAGACAAGATAGCCAGGCTGTATATGTGACGGGATGGAATGCAAGAAGCCATCCTCCCGGGGAAAGAATGATACATTAAGCAGGACAGGCAATAAATCTCAAGGCAAACCGTAAATTACAGATAGAGACCCCAGATACCAACAATTAATGGCAGAGGCTTTAGGAGACTCTGACACCAGCTGGCATGCTGAGCTCGGCAGACGGGGGCTTCCTTATTCCCCACAGGATAAATGAGGACTCCCCGCAGGGCACCGAGAAAGGGTGGGCCTTTCCTGGCCTTGGATCACGGCCTGAGCCTGGCCTTTGCATTCTGGCTGTTGACCTCAGAACTGTGGCCCTTTTCCTCCTGAAATAGGTGGTGCTATTCCTGCTTTCATCCCAGGAATCCTGGCAGTTGGAAGGATTTCCTCTTTCATTTTTTGTTCTTTTCTTTTTTATATAGTATTTTTTATTTTGTAACTACAGACACTACAAACAGGAAGGGAAGTGCATCTTTTTATCATATTTCATCTTTGCATGGAGAGTTTTAGGAGTGGCTGCTCCCTTTTCAAAATCAGAACCTTCTGAAGAGCTGTCAAACCTACTTAGACTAATTTTGGAGTCCTGATTAGTCTTCTTTTCTTCTTGTATATTGTCCTTTGTTTTTCATTTTTTGTTTTAATCCTGTCAATAAGATTTTGGGGTTTGGGGATCAAAAATGGGGTGGGGGGGAGGTTCTGGTCTCAGGCAGAGGCCTACCATGGCAGGGGTCTACCGGAGCAGGAGGCCGATCTCTCTACTGGAATAAGAACGCTGCATCAGGGCTGGGAGCATATTCAAGAGGGGAAAGCACCGTCCTGTTGTCCCACGCCTTTTCATTCTCTTCCTTCCTTTCAGTCACGGACCGCCTCAACCAGCCCTCGGAAGACACGTGCTACGACACTTACACGGGCTCCTTCTACGCGGTTGGGGAGGAGTGGGAGAGGCTGTCTGAATCGGGGTTCAAACTCTGGTGCCAGTGCTTGGGCCTGGGCAGCGGACACTTCCGCTGCGACTCCTCCAGTGAGTAGCCGGGGGGGGGGGGGCTCCTTGGGCGGCTCCCCGGGAGGGCTGAGGCTGCAGCCAGCGCGTTCTCTGTGGGCCGGGCATCCATCAGAGAGAGAGACAACAACACCCCCCCCCTTTACCTTGTTTATTCCAATTAGTGGCTACATTTTATTTGCTGTTTGGCCTTGCTGTTGTCCCAGAATGAGTGTGCAGTTTTAGGAATTACACTTGCAGTCCCATGTTTGTGAGGTGAGCAGAAGAGGACGAGGAATGTTTAAAGTGCTCCTCATTGGCCAAACCCTAATTTAGGTCAGTGAAGACAGTGGGATGTGATTTGGCTAAATACTGGGCCTGCACCGCAGTCTGAGCTTCTTCAACAGTGGATGTGCCAACAGCTGGTTAGGGATAGAGCCACAGTATCTGTTGGGCGCCTGAGAAAACTAATCCGCGCTCCTTGGACTTCCCTTTGCCTTCTGGAGTTGTTCATATTTTCCGGTGGTGAATCAGAATACAGGAGAGGCATGGAAAGTCCGCCGTCACCCCTAGCTAGTTCAGATTCCCTTGGCTCAATCGGACTGAATGGAGATCATAAAAATTCTGTGGAGATCATTGGCAAACAGGTGTGGCTGAAACTCCCTGGAATTCCTTGCTGATGTGGGCAGGCAAGCGCTGAGGCTTGAGCCATCATTCCTGAAAACTGGCTGTGTAAACAAGGTCGCTTTTGAGCCTACCTGGCTGTTGCTCCACCTCAGCGGCACCTGGAGAAGAGCGTTTAGCTTCCTCATACTTGAAAGACTGCTTTTGTGCAGCAGCCCCCATGAGCAGGAATCACACGGCCATCTCATAGTCAGTCCACAGGCTGTCAGAACCGCTCGGGAAATGGATTCAGCTTCAGGTAGATGACGGGAGCCGCCTTGGCTTTGTTTCTTTCAGAATGGTGTCATGACAACGGCGTCAACTACAAGATTGGGGAGAAGTGGGATCGGCAGGGGGAGAACGGGCAGATGATGAGCTGCGCCTGCCTGGGAAACGGGAAAGGGGAGTTCAAGTGCGAGCCACGTAAGTGCCGGCCTCCCTCCGCCAGCAGCAGCACCCCCTCCTCTTTCTCTGACTCACACCTGCAAAAAGTCAGGGGTATTCAGTGGTGATTTTGAATGCAGGAGGGGGGAAATACCTGCCGAGGTCTTTAAAGCATGACATTTATTTCCAGTGTAGTGATTTCTTTTATCCTTTAAAAGTTGATTTTACCCATCCTTGCTGGGTTAATGAGGCAGTCTTGCTCCTTCCTTGTCAAGCAGAAGGCAGCCCACAAAATGGTGGCATTCACACTTAACAACAAACCCCCGGGGTTTGCTGTTATAGGAGGAGTGCGCTTTGGAAAGCCCCGATTGTTCCTCCTCCTCCTCCTTCCTCTCTCTCTCTCTCTCTCTCTCACACACACACACTCACTCACAACTCAGAAATCACTCATTTCTGTACTTTCATGCTGGCCGAGAGATCAAGAGAGCAAACCAGTTTGTCGTGCTAGGGATTAATTTCTGAGTGGCATGTGGAGGGGGGGCGGGGCTTGCGAGGCCAAAGATTTCTGAGGCTCCGGTCTAAATGCCACTGATCTGAGAGAGTGAGACTGGATTTATACCCCGCCCTTCACTCACTCGGAGTCTCAGAGCGGCTTACAAACTCCTTTCCCTTCCCCTCCCCACAACAGACACCCTGTGAGGTAGGTGGGGCTGAGAGAGCTTTTTTCCAAGCTGTCCTTGAGGGAACAGCTGGTACAGAGCTATGGCTTGCCCAAGGTCATCCAGCCAGGTGCAAGTGGAGGAGTGGGGAATCAAACCCGGTTCTCTCAGATTAGAGTCCGTGCGCACTTAACCACTGCACCAGACTGGCTCTGTTGGCTGTCAGTGTGAGGATCTGCCCAGCTTAGGTGCTGCCCTCTCTAGGGACAGCATTGCCATGGCGTTGCACTGGCAAATCATGGGTTCTATTTTGTCTGCTTCGTTTGTACCCTGCTTTACTCCCAGTGGGGGGGGGACGGGGACCCAGAGCAGCTTACCTCATCATTGTCCGGCAAGTGTGTGTGTGATTGGCCCCAGGACACCCAATGAGCTTCCGTGGCAGGATGGAGATCTGAGTCTCGGCCTCCTGGGTCCTAGGCCAGCCCTCTGGCGGCTTCAGCACCCTGGCTGTCCAGGAACGAGCCGCTCTGGCCCGGTCTCTTCGGGGCTCTCTCCCATGGACCACGCGCCCCCTTGCTTGTGGGGCAGGGGGGGGACCTTAGCAAATCCCTGCTGCCCGGGTGGCATACTTCCTTTTTAAAAAACGTACTGGAGATACTTGCCTCCTGTTGGCACCTGGCACGTTTTGGAAGGTGAATCTAATAAGAGGCATGATGTGTCCACTCTGCCGTGAGACAGGCTAAATGGTGATGGGATTTCTTCATTCCTGGTTGTTTCCATGCAGATGAGGCCACGTGCTATGATGATGGCAAGATGTACCAGGTGGGAGAGCAGTGGCAGAAGGAGTACCTGGGGGCCATCTGCTCCTGTACTTGCTACGGAGGGCAGCAGGTAGGTGGGGGGGGGGGCGGGGGGAGGATTTGGCGCCTTCCTCGAGTCCCTGCCGGACTCTCTCTCAGGTCCACCTGGCAGTGGCCCTGCCTGCGGAAACAGGAGCCCGTTGGTGCGTCCTGAGCAGCACTCCTCCCTTTGGACCTCTGCAACAACTGGACATGTCATGTGATCCACTCACCTGTTGTCCAGGACAGTTTCATTTATTCCCAGGCTGTGCAAACATTGACAGTGTCCTTACCCCTAAATTGGTTTCAGCACCTCTGCATACCACAGTTGCCATTCTTAACACTTTTTTTTTTGCCGTTAAGTCGTAGCCAACTTATGGTAACCCCATAGAGTTTTCGCGGCAAAAGATGTCCAGAGGCGGCTTGCCACTGCCTGCCTTTCTGTTAGGGCCAAGTCCCAGAGCGCCTTGGAGACCTCCTTGGGGGGTCTTTCCATCCAAGTATGAACCAGGGCCAACATGACTTAGCTTCCGAGATATAGCCTGGGCTGTCCAGGTTAGGGGTGAATCAGTTAGGCATCTTAAATTCTGTGGGGTTCGGTGGGAAACTGACCAAGCAAAAATCTGAACAAGCCCCGGAATTGAGCAGCAGAGTGAAGGGCCAGCAGGGTGTGAGTGCAGCCCTCGGGGCCCATGGATCGGCCTCCCCTTCTGAGCGGCATGTTCTGCCTCCTTCGGTGAAGAGGAGTCATTCGTGGGCATCCTTTTGAAGTGTGTCTTACAATGCAGTTGGGAGAAGTGTGTTGACCTGTTGTTTTCGGCAGCAGCGGCAGCACCTGCTTTCCGGATGCTTTGTTGTGACTTGTGGGATGTTTGCTTCCACAGGGCTGGCGGTGTGACAATTGTCGCAGACCTGGGGCGGCAAGTTCTCCTGAAGGTTCTCCTGGCCACACCTATTCCCAGTACTCACAGAGACAACATCAGACCACGACAACCGTAAGTGTTGCCCCCCCTCCCGTCCAGCCATAACACCCTTCACACATCTATACACCCCCTCCCTCCCTCCCTTTCTTTAGAGACCTGCATTTAAACCACAGCAACTTACATATAAAATTCCACACTGAAACGCAGAAATAAAATACACATAAGATAGTTGTAGAACGTCACACTTGTCTGATTGCCGTCAAGTTCAGCCGTTAGAATACTGTGGCAGTGAACAGGCTGGGGGAGGCGCATGGCCACAGACCGGACTGAGGGGCTGGGGAGGGGGAGAAAGCTAGCGTGCCTCCTCACAGCCTTCTCATCAAGCATGGAAATAAAGTCCGGAGCTTTGCACATAGAGGAGGCTTAGCAGCTCACACCTGTGGCTTGTAATTGGGTCTGGTGAGTGAGGGCTACCCAGAGTGACCGTTCAGAGCTCCGGCTGGAATTCTCCACACGCAGGAGGGGCAGGCAAGGGTTGAGTCTCTGTACGAATGGTCAGCAGAGGCCAGTTGTTGCCTGTGCGGAGTGCCTCTTTGGCTGCCTGTGAGCACTAACGCCTGTCCGTCTCTTCCAGCAGAACGTCCACTGTCCAATTGAGTGCTTCTATCCTCTCCATCTACAATCAGACGCTCAGAACCGACGTGGAGATTAAGATGCCAGAGAATGTCACCAAGCCCAGGCTGAGCTGCTTGCCGGGACCTCACCTGCTGTAGAATTTGGCTAGGAGAAAGCAGGTCCGTCTCCTGGTGGCCGGAGGAGACCCCTGCCTCTCGCTTGGCTCAACGCACGGCTTCTTCCAGGCAGGCCACTCTGGGACGCCTCCCACAACGGGTGCGGCCAGCTTCTCTTTCTGCTCAGTGTTGCAGTCCCATTCAGTATTTCTGCTCTCCCCCCCACCCCAAGGAGAACGACTCGGGGACGGGGGGGGGGGGGGGGGAGAGCTGCCCTGCCCTGGAAAGAAATGAAGGAAAAGCCAGGATGTCTGTTTTCCTCTCCCGGCAGCTCTCAGGCCCCAACCCTGTGACACTGGAAACAGGTCCCAGCCTAGTCGTCTGTCACGAGCGCCACGTTAGCAATTTTTGGGGGGCTGTTATTTATCAGATTGATCTTCCCCTCTTCTCCCCAAGTGTGTTTCTATGGGAAAATGTATTGGGGACACGTAGAACACAGTTGACAGAGGAATTTGGTGAAATTATGATCAGTAATTATTTTTATACTGTTAAGTGCCAAAGCTTTACTACTGTGGGAGACCACTCTTTTAATAAAAAGATCTACAAACCAGCTGTGTGCTTATTTCTGAACTTGGAAATCAAACACTCATCCCTCCCACAGCACAGGGGGTCCCCTCCCTACTTCGGTGGGGATGGGGGGTGGGAGGAGTACCAACAGGTCCCCTTGCTGAAGGAGACACAGTGATCAGCACAGGGTGCGAGAAGCTCCTGTGCGCGTGCAGGAGAACAGCACAGCAGAGTCCTGGATTCGGCTTCAGGACCCCTCAGGTCTCCCCCTTCCCTGTTCTTCGTTATGCAAAGCCCACTGTGGGGTCTGGACCACGCAAAGGAAGAGGATCCCGCTTGGGGCCCAGAGGTGGAGAAACAACCAGTCTCGGCCGGGCTGTTAACATGCGCCACCCGCCATCTGATCTCACCCAGAGTTCAGTGTAATTGGCAGGGCTCAGGAGCTTCTTCCGCCTTTCCTCCCGCACAGCCAGAGAGGGCTCTGGCTGCTACTAAGGACTTCCTGAGTGCACACTCTGCAAGCCAGCTCAAGCGCTGCTGTGCTGCTTGAAGAGGGGCTGCATCCTGGTGAGACGCTCTGGCAACAGCTCCCTCTCAGAGTGCATACCCTTTAGGGCTGTGCAAAAAAAATGGTATTGGGGTTTCTGTCTATTAAACCCAGAAGAATTTCAGAGTCTTCAAAAAATCCCAGATCCCAATACCAGGAGGGTATTAGGATCTGGAATTTTTTTTTTGGAAATCCCGATATTTTCTGGGTCCAATAGACCCAAGCCCAACCCTGGGGCTGGCTTGGCTTCTGCGGCGTGGTTTAAACCACACAGCAGGAAAGGCTGGACCCAAGAGGATCAGCAGGGGCAGCGGGAGCTGAGAGCTCCATGCTGCCTTAGCTAGGGCTGGCTCCCCTTGCAGCCAAGCCGATGTATAGCTGAATATTCCTGAATAAAAGCCAAAAAAAACCCCCATCTGCTTTTATTTGAGTTCAGCTATCCTGGTAGCCAGTCAGATCCTCTGATCTGTATTCTGTTTAAATAATACCCAGAAAATACTGCTCTTTGGGGGGGGGTATTTTTTTGGCTTGGTTTATGCCAAATGCACACCCCTAATGCCCTTCATCTATGAGGCCGGGGGGAGGGGGGGGAGCAGCTTGTCTTTTTCTCTGTTTGGTGCTCAGCCACAAGAGAAATTGGGGGGGGGGGGGAATAGTTTTGCAGCTAAGGCCCAATTCAGACGTTCCCAAACAGCTTGGTTTTGCAGCAGAGACCCCTTGTGCTCAGCTGAAGTGTTTTCTTCCTAGTAGGCTGTGTGCTCCCCGCATAACCTTGAGTCACACTTTTTCTTGAGTGCCTCCTGCCGACAAGGGAGAGTTGTTGTGAAGGTCAGATGGCGGTGGAGAGAGCCCTGCATGGCCCCAGAGCTCTTCAGACAGGTAAAGGTAAAATACTGTCCACAGGACACCCCTCTGTTTGTAACCCCCTTGGGTGTTAAGCAGGGCCCCCCCTTCCCCCTCAAACAGACGAGAGGGGATGCTGCTGGGAGGGGGGGGGTGAGTCTCCCTCCAAGGGGGGGCGGCTGGCTTGAAGGCAAAATCAGTAGGGTGTTCCGGTGGCCTCTCTGCAAGGCCTGCACGGCTGCTGGGGGTGTGTGGTTTGTCCCAGCCCCGCCCTCCTGGACGCAGGATTTGCATCCCCCCCCCCCGGGCCAAACAGACCCTTCCCAGCAACGCTGGACTCTGTCCGGACAGAGGCACATATCCAGGGGGCTGCGGAGGGCAGCTTCCCACGCTGGGGCGCCCACAGTCAGGAACTGTTCCCAGGGACTGCCACCTCCGGAGAGAACAGGCCCCAGCTCTCGAGAGCCCGCAGAGAAGCGTGAACTGGCGGCCTTCCCATCAGTCCCAGTGCCCCGGTGGTGATGACAACAGCCAAGGGGCGCCTCAACGGGGGGGGGGGCAGGGAGGCCCGCCTCCTGACCACGGTGGAGCAGCCCCGCCTGCCCATCTCGGCAGCCGCGAGCCCCCCACCACCACACACAGGCTGCCAACACCCATCTGGGAACTGGGCCGGTCGTGCTCTTGGGGCCTGTGGTGGTGTGGCCTACAGGCCCCAGGGAAGCCTACACTGGAGTAGCTGTCAGGGCCTACATTTCCCGGCTCCCCTCTGGGCCCTGTGATTGGCTGAGGGGATTTGGAGGGAAAATTTGCACCAGTAGAGGAGTAGAGAGCGGTGCCTGGGGAGAAGGGCTATAAAAGGCCTTGCCCTGAGGGGGGGAGGTCCTCACACCCCGGGAGCAGAGCGGGGGGCAGGGGAGGCTGCGGCAGGAGGAGGAGGAGGAGCCCCCCCCCCAGCAGAGGGGGCAGGAAGCCATCCTGCCCTCCAGATCCATTGGGAGGGAGGAGCTGCACGGGAAAACCTTCCTTACCTCTGACTGGAAGTTCTTACGTTCCATCTGTATCTACCCTGACATGGAACCAGAGGGTTTCCAAGGGCCTCAACAGTACATGGTCACACAAGAGAGAAGCCCGTGTTGGATCAGGCCAGTGGCCCATCTAGTCCAGCACTCTGTGTCACACACTGGCCAAAAACACCAGGTGCCCTCAGGAGGTCCAGCAGACAGTGGGGCCAGGACACCAGGAGCCCTCCCACTGTTGCCCCCCCCCAGGCACCAAGAAGACAGAGCATCCCTTGCCCCAGACTGAGAGTTCTTATCTGTACCTTGTGGCTAATAGCCACTGATGGACCTCTGCTCTTAAGAACCTAAGAGAAGCCAATGTTGGATCAGGCCAGTGGCCCATCCAGTCCAATACTCTGTGTCACACACTGGCCAAAAACACCAGGAGCCCTCAGGAGGTCCAGCAGTGGGGCCAGGACACTAGAAGCCCTAGAAGCCCTCCCACTGTTGCCCCCCCCCCCCCGCAAGCACCAAGAAGACAGAGCATCGCAGGCAGTATTTGACTTGGAGGTTCTTAAAATTCAGATTTAGAGCAGCAAACAGCAGATCTGTGTCCCCCAGCTTAACCAGCTGAAGGCAAACTGGTGGCTCCACATTAAAAACTCTTGTCTGGGCAGGCTGTGTAGATTCACACATGGCCAATCCCCCAGAAAGGGCTCAAGGCTTCATTCACCAAGCGCCATCCAAAAGCCCCAACCCTTGGCCAGCTTTCCTTCAGGCTAAACATGTGCCTGGAAAATTTTATTTTTTTTTAATTTGGAAAAAAATATTCTCAAAATCGAGCCATTATGCTGCTTGGGCTAATCTAATGCCAACATGAATCACCACCGAGAACAGGGAGGCTGCTCTTTTTAAAGCCACCAGTCTTGAGCGTGGCAGACGAAACCGACCACCTGCAGGAGAGCAAGGCTCCCTTTGCGTGACTTCTTCACAAGCAAGATTCCCACCCGGCTCCCCAGTTCATGCCACTGGTCTCTTTTCCCTTGCCGGCTTTTTACTACATATTAGTTTATTAGTCAAGAGTCTCTTTGGCTGGGAACATGTGAATAAGCACCCCACTTCTACAAGGTTCAAGGTTTCTCTCCCTCCCCTGGGCAAGTATGGGGCAGATAGCGCTGCTTTCTGCCAGCCTTTTAGCACACGGCTGTCCACAACTGGGGGTGTCCAGAGTAGGGGTCCCCAACACAGGGGCCCGATGACACTTTCAGGTGCCCACCAAGTGCTTTCAAAAAGTAGGAAGGGGCAAAATGGAAGAGGGAGGATGGGTGTTGAAAGAAGAAAATCAGTTGGACTTTGAGTATGGGTGGTTCCGATATAGACAGATTAAGGATCTATTTAAGGAAGACAAAAAAAGTGGTGGTTTTAGTAGTAAAAAATTGAACAAGTGTGGGAGGATGGAGGGGAAAAAATGATCTCCAAAATGTATAAAATTTTGTTGAAGTGGTATAATGCTGATGAACTTATAAAAGAACAAATGATAAAATGGGCAATCAATATGAATAAGGATATAGCAATGTCGTCTTGGGAATTTTTGTGGAAAACTGCTATGAGTATTTCTACATGTAATAATCTTAAAGAAAATTGTTTTAAAATGATGTATAGATGGTACATGACTCCGGAAAAAATTGCAAATATTGGTCAAAATATGTCCAATAAGTGTTGGAAATGTAAGCAAAAAGAAGGATCGTTATATCATATGTGGTGGACTTGTGATAAAGCAAAAAGGTTTTGGTGTATAATACATGCTGAAATGGAGAAAATTTTAAAATGTAAGTTTAAAAAATTGCCCGAAATGTTGTTGCTTGGTCTTAAGTTAGAGGATGTAAACATAAGTACAAGAACATTGATTTGGTATATGATAACAACAGCAAGAATGGCTTACGCACAAAGTTGGAAATCGGAGAAAACTCCAGAACTATGGGAATGGTTGAGAAAACTGCTATTTATGGCAGAAATGGACAAGAAAACTAAACAATCAAGACTCAGTGAAGTTCTCAGAAGATTGGAAAGACTTGAAGGAATATATGGAGCGAGAGTGGAATATGAAAGACAATATTTTTACACTTTCTAACTACTGAAATGAGGGACAGAATTATGACACAAAAAATGAAATTTTAGTTAACCGCGAAACTAAACCTTTTTTCTTTTTTAACCAATATAACACTTAAATGTATAAAAGTTATAATAGCTCAAAATGTTACCTTAGGAGGCAAATACTTTTAAATACATGTTTACCAGTTGATACATATAAAAGTGCAGGTGGGGTGGGAAGTCATTTAATGATTATATCTTTTTAGCTAACTATGCAATATTATAGAGAATGGAATATGTATAAAAGCTAACTGCATTTGAAAATAATGGGGGGAAAAAATAAAATTCTATTGCAAAAAAAAAATAGGAAGGGGCAGGTGGGGGCCTTGCCCAGCAGGGCTTCTGACTGGCTGTGCCGGTTAAAATCACCTTGTTCCAGGGGCAGCTGCCACCGCAGTGTCTGCCTTATGTTCTCTCACTCCTCTCTCCAAGTGTGCCTTTCAATCGCACCTCTTCTCTCCCTGCACACGTGGCTCCGCCTCCTACGGCAGCCATTGTGTGATTCCGCCCACTCCATGCATCACAATCCCAAAGGTGCCCAGAGCCTCCAAAAGGCTGGAGAACCCCTGTGGTCTAGAGGGACTGCCTGACCCATTCCGATGAGCAGCCAGGGACCCTGCGAGGGTTTCTGCTAGCCAGAAACTGAGATTTTTATCTTCGGCATGCTGAATCTTCTGACCACAAATCCCCCTTTTTTGGTTTGTGGCTAGAAACAAACTTTTTTATCATTAGATTTTCTTTCCTGCTGAGAAACTGGAGACTACCTTCCCCCACCCGAGGGTGGGGAGCCTCCCAGCCATTCAGCGATCCTGGCCTGGGCTGGCTCAGCGGTGTCCCCGTCCTGGCCAAGGAGCCACAGGCAGTTGTGGGGGCAGGAACTGGCCAAGAGGAGCTGGAGCCAAGGTCTGCGGGGCTGTGCACGGAAAGCCACGTTTGCCTAGGCACGCACCGTGGGACCCAGGCTGACACACAGCCAGAGTAAAAGGCACGGAAAAAAGACCCATTTCCAAAAGCCAGGAGAATCTAGGCAGCATAAAGTCAATAAAAGGAGCAAGAACACACTTCAGAAACAGCTCTGACCGGACCATTTCATGTATATATTTTTCATTTCAAGACAGCCTTTGTAGGAGGACCAGCAGCTTTGCCTCGACATTCAGAAAAATATGAGCATTAGGCTGATTTGAAAGGGGAAAGGGCCTTTGCAGACAGCCTTTAAATCCTTGTTAGAGAAGATGTGGCTTTTGCAGGCCAAGCAGCCAAGAGGAACGTCTGCTGCGTGTCTCCGGAGCACATCAGTGGTGGAAGAGACGGAGGCTGGTGTGGACCAGAGTGATCCCCAGCTCATCACATGCTTTGATCACAACTTGGTCAGCGGCCGAACCAGAAGGGGCAGCGATGAACTGGACGCCACTCTGAGGGAGGGGGAGAACAAGATGCAGCTCACTGAACCAGCATGATCCGTAGGGCACAGTTCAATACGCAAAACGATCCAGTGGAACGCGGCATCCCAAACAGCGCTCCTCCTCCACTGACCTCACCTGGCCAGATGGGGGGGGAGGGGGGAGAGGAGTCTGTATGGGTGGGCCGCCCACGACTGGAAGCCTGGGTTCAGCAGGCATCTGCTACCTGTCTTATTACGCTGAATCTGGCTGCACCCCACCAGTCCAGCATTCCATCCTTGCCGCAGTAGCCAGCATAAGTCAAACCAGAGGCAGGAAGGCTCCTGCTTGGGTAAGAGTCACCATCCAGCACTCCCCTTTCCTCCCTTGCCAGTCCAAGGACGGGCATCGCCAACTCCCGAGGGGGCAGGGCCTTACCCGTTTCGCCCTGTCCACATTATCCCGGAAAGGGAAGAAGGCGTCTGAGCTGAGTGAGACTCCTTGCAGCTTTGCAATCCACGTCTTCTTCTCTGCCTCCGTTAAGAGAGCAGGGACTTCCTCAAACAGGGCCTTCCATTTGACCAGATCCTCATCCTGGAAAAATATTTTTTAATTACCCACTAAATTAGCTGAATTGGAGTCAACACTCCACAAGAAGTATAGTGACAGAAGTGTTTGGTGAGTGTTGCTTCCAGCACCCCGTTGCAAGGAGTGGCGCGGTTTCTATTTGGACACACACATCTGTTCTACAGTTACAACACTACTAATTCTGGAAAATTTAGAGCCAGAATACGCTAAATTCTGAGCTAAAGGAGACTGTCATAGCTTAAAACCCTTGAAACCTCTTACTAAAGTTTCCCTTTGCTGGCTTCACATGCTTTGCTTGGCCTGGTTTGTGCCTCTCCAGTTGGGGAGAAAACAGCGGAACACCCAAAACACAGGACCCCGTTCAAGGAGTGAGACAGAAAGTTTGGCCGGCAGGAGCTTGATTCGCTGCCCACCTTCTTTAAGCGCCATTCCTCTGGCTCCTGTTTGCCCTCAGGAAACAACCGGATTTGCTGCCACGGTTGGCAAAGTAGACACAACCCTGTTTGATTTCTGAAGTTTATAGTTTTAAATGGACACACTGCTTACTGAGCTATGTGGCGTGCCTAACGGAAGCCACTGTGCTGCTTAAGTACAGGCAGCTGAACACACACACATTTCTTTGCTCACATTTGTGAGGAGGGGGACAAGAAGCGTTGGCGTTTCAACTCTGGACATTTGTTTTAACCCTTCAGCACTCCAGGCAAAATTCTACCATGATCCTCTACAGCTCCTTTAGGGCAGCTCTTGGTTTCACTGGTAATTCAGACTGAAGTGTTCCAACATCCTAATTGCCTCCTCTCATGAATGAACCAGAGTCCGCACACACTGAAGGAGAAGAACTGGGAGGGGATATAAGTGGGCCTCCTTGCTCCAGGCGCTCCGGTGGATCTGGCAAATCCCTCAGCTGGCGGCCTTGTCCCTGAAGCGTGGAAGGAGGGAAGGGGCGGCTGAGGGCGAGGGCTGGGCAAAGGAAGAAAGGCCCTTCCCTCTGAGAACTCTGGCTGTGCTCAGAGGGGAAATCTCTCCTCCCCGCCCCCACCCAAAGTGGTGCTGGGATTTCTGATTCTCTGGCAGCAGACCACAGCAACAGTTCTCCATTTCTCACAGATGATGCAAGAAACAGCAACTTATGGGATACAGGATGCTATGACAGTCTTCTATCCCCACTGCATTTGTTTTAAACACGAGAAACAGGAACACCTTTGGCAAAAGGGCTGTCTGCTTTACCTCACCGATGGTCCCCGTGACATACTGGTCAATCGCATTGGAGATCTCCGCCCTTTTCACTCCACTTTTGAACTTCATGGAGAGCACGCGGGGGTGGTGCCTCAGCCACCAGTGGTTGGCCTTGTCTCCGGCCAGGCGGGTGCAGTGGATGCGGGACTGCTGCCCCGCCCCAATGCCGATCACCTGAAACAGACCAGCCACCAGCGGAGTAAAAAACCTTACCAGCAATGCCGCCAAAGGGCTCACCTGCACTGGCAAACAGTCAATCACCCCCTGTTACTAATATGCACTGTTGGAGGAATGAGATTTCTGCCGATTTTCCCCTTCTGTCACCAGTTACAATCATTTCATTTCCACAAGAAGACAATTGGCTGCATTCTGCGTACTCACTTATGCCTGCTAACAGGAAGACCGCGTGTGCACACACTTAAAAATACAGCCAACAACAGACGGTACAAAAGGATGCATCAAAAGGGAATACAAACAAGCAAGCGGGAACAAGCAACTCCAGCGCTGCATGGAAACTTCAGATCTTCCAGCAGCCCTGGGCCCTGCAGGGGGGCACACCCCACAAGCACCAGGCAGTGTTTTTGCCGGGACCCAAAGGATACACACCAGGCAATTCCTTGCTCCTCAGCTGTAGACAGTTTGCCTCTCAGAAAAGAGGGGCTCCGTGGGCATGGATGTGTGCCGGGGGCGGGAAGAGCAAAGGCCCCCGGCCCCCAGGCACTCTCTGCAGCTGCAAATTCCCCAAGTTGCAGAAGAAGGAAGAAGCCCAGTCTGCAGGTCTTCTGCTAGGGTCAGCCTCAGTGGAAGTAAATTGTTCTTCCTTGACAGCAGGGGCGTCAAACGTCTGCCCCCAGGCCGGAACTGGCCAGTCCATGGCTTTTATCTGGCCCATGAGCAACAGAAGGCAGAGCCTGTGCATTTGGTCCCCGTGTCCTGTCCCAGGGCGAATGAGTCATGGGTGGTGGAAGTGAGAGGTTGTGAGCCGCCTAGAGCCGCCTTGTGCAGGCTAGGCGGGATATAAATCTAAATAAATAAATAAATAAATTCCAAGGGGCAGGCAGGCAGGTCAAAGAGCAAGGCCAGCCCAGTCAGCTAGGGGTCAAGAGGAAATCCAAGGGCTCCGTTCTTGTTAAAGAAAGAACCAACAGGGCCCATTTCTTACACATTTCTCCAATCCAGTTTTAACCACGCGGGATCCTGGCATGACCTGCGAGATGAAACAGCTGCGCACTTCACCTGACAATGGGGAGGGCATGATTTAGGGTTCCCCACGGCACCAACCATACCAAAGCCTGCCTTCAGCTCTTCCAGTCCCTTTTTCCACCAGTCCCGTATCGCTTCACAGGTGCTCTCAGAGAGCAAGGCCGCTCCCCCCACGCATCAACGACACTTCCTATTTCCTACTCCAGCTCACAGACTCCTCTGATCACTTCATGCTCTCTCATGCACACACCACTGGTCTCCCAGACCAACTTCACGCTCTCTCATGCGCACACCCATGCCCCAACACCCTGTGCTGCTGGAGGCCCTGGCCACACAACAGACCGGTTCCTGGGCAAGGAGGGGCTTCCCAGCAGCCAAGGGGAGGGTCTGAAAAGCCCTGCCAGCATCTGGACAAATGTCGCTGCACTGGGGAAGCACTGAGAAGTTTAGAAGAGCCCTGAAATGTCTGGGACTGATCCCTCTCTCCTCCCGACTCCCTGGAAACAACATGGAGCTCCCAGGGCCAGCTGAGAAGCTTCATCTGTTTGGCAGCTGCTGGCTGGGAGAGGGCAACAACACAAACACCACCTGCAGAAGCAGGGCCGCTCTGAGCCCCACGGCCAAGGGCTGCGGCCACCCCCTCCAGTCCCTCTGGGCAGGCCTCCCCCAGAGCCGTCTGTGTGTGAGAAAGAGGGTGCTGGAGAAGAAGGACCCTGGCCTGCCTGACTGGGAGAAATGCCACAGAAGGTGCCCCCCCCCCCACCTTCCAGCACCACTTGCAGGATCCGCCTACTCGCTCTGCAGTCTGGAATCGAGAGAGGTGAGAACCCAGGAGCGGATTCTGAAGGGACAGATGCCAAGCGGGACAGGGAGGAACAGAAGCACTTCACAGACCAGCCGGAGCTTGCAGAGTCAGCCGCAGGCCGCCTGGTTTGTCCACTCAGGTTGGCCTCCCCGGTGAGCTCCCAGGCGGGCCTCTCTCTGCCAGGCAGCCTTCCCTAGGCTTACCTGCCCATCCTTGGCGTAACACACCGAGTTCGACTGAGTGTACTTGACAGCAATGCTGGCCACAATCAGGTCCCGGATGGCCGACTCGGGCAGCTGGAAGAACAAGGAGGCGGCCGTCATGAACACCAGCAGACAGTCCTCACTCAGACGCCCGCATGGCGCGGGGAATTCCTCCGAGAGCTACTTGGAGGCTCCTCTCGAGCAGACACCCATCGGGGCAAAGGGGTGCTTCCCTTTGTTCTGGGACATTCCGAATGGCTGGCCGGAGGCATCTCAAGGAGTCGGGCACAGTCAGTAAGCGGCACTGGAGTTTTTAAAAGTGGGTTCGGGTTCAGTTCAGGGAGCTGTCAATAAAGGCCACAAAGGGCCTTCTCCAGCACCAGTCCTCTTGGCAAAGCCCAACACCCCCCCCCCCCCCCCAATTCCTCAGAGGTGCTAAAAGCGGGAAGGAATCTCCCTCCGGCAAGAAGGGAATATCCCCCTGACAGAACCTGCTGCTGCTGCTGCTACGGCCCTTTTCCTCACGTTAAGACAGTTCTGGGCACCCTCCAGTCAGAGTCGAAGGGGAAATGTCAATTAACTGCCCCCCCTGCATAAATGCTCACTGTACTGCAGAAACTTGAGAAAGGCAGTGATGATATTGGCACAACTCAACTTTATCCCATTTTGCCAACAAGGTGATGACTGTCAGTTCAACGCTGGCCCCTCCCTCTCCCGGGAGAAAGAGCTGAAAGGGCCCCCTGCTGATCTACCCCCCCCCCCGGGGCTGACTGCAGGGCTGGAGTGGCAGGGCAGAGGGGCCTGCTCCAAGAACACTGGGTCACCCGGGGAGGGGGGTCCCTGGAAATTCTGGAGAGTGCTGGCGCGAGGGCCCTGGTGCTCCGATGTTAAGCCGAGCAAGATATCTGGCTTCAGGAAACAGAACAGTGGTGGGCCCACCACCCAGCCTCCTTCAGAGATGAGAGCAGACTGGATGGGACATGAAAGAGAGGAGTGGCCTTGAGCATACCAATGAGACACCAAGTCATTTGGCACAAGAGATCGTGGCCTATTAGTGTGGTCTCAGTTCAGCATTCCTCCCCCCCCCCCCCCATTGCTAACCACACATACCGAGGACAGTATCCGTGCAGAGAACTGCAACGCCGCCCACTTCAACCTCTCAAAACAGCGGCCAAGTACTGACAAGCTTCTCAGCTGCCTGCAAAAACTCCCTACAAGAATATGATGTGGCTTTAAAAACCTGACACACACATCAAGGCTTCCTGGAACCATTTTTATACGAGAGTTTATGGAATACCAACAACAGAGATACAAGAGAAGCAGCTGGACGCTTCAAGTCTTCGTCGCCAGGGCTATGGAAATAGTGTCTTTCAGGATACAATTGAATTTTAGCAGCTATAGTTAATCTGAGCACTAGAAGGATTTCAAGACTGTTCCAAAAGGAAGGGGAGATGCCAATTATAACACAGACAAAAGCCAATCTGCCTTGGTTAAAATCCAGGGCAAGTTTTCCATCTCACTGGTGATGAGAGATTCCTGGTTGAACCTTTTAAGTTTTCACTGAGAATTTAGAAATGCAAGACTGATACATTTTCAGAGTTGGGAATGGAAAGACTTGCTAAGTAGTATGTAGATCTACTTCACCTTTTCTAAGAGCGTAGATAAAAATGCTGGGTAAAAAAACGTGCATTCCAATGACTCAGAGGTGTGCTGGTTCAGCCAAGCCATTCACTAAGTCTGAGCAGCGGTCACAGCAGCAAACTGGGCGGCCTCCCAGCCAGGATGTGTCGTGGCGTGGGTGACTTCGCAAAATCAAGTCAGAAAGGGGGGGAGTTGTAGTCGTTCACGTACCAGACACTTTGTGGGGTAAACGGGGATGGCTGTTCAGCGGGCACAACACACCTGGAAGAATGGGCAACATGGCAGGGGGGGGGGGCGGGGGCGGCCCTCTGAGCTCTGTTTGAGAGGCACACCCAAGTCGGAGCAGAGGTTCAGAGAATGGGATGCGTCTTCTTCACCCAAAAATTCTAACAATGGCAGCAAGGACTCTTGGCACCATCTTGGAAACAAAACCGTTTGCCCAGTACAGATTCAAAACATATGACAGTGATAGATATGAACAAAATAAACTGTCTGCCGTTGCTGAGCAACCACCCATTAGCAAACATTAAAAACATCAGCACTTATGTAAAGTATTTATAAAAGGCAGTCATGTCAGGTGCGTTAAAAGGAAATGTGGGAATTCTCTAAGCTGGTATTTTCCTGGACGTGGACTCTGATTATGACGGGAACTTGGTCTCTGCTCCTGAAAACGGAGATCCCTAGCCCTGGGCCTCCCAGACAGCACCAGGAGAACTGATCTCTCAGAAAATGCACCTGTCCTCCTGCTGCGTTTCGCATGCACTCCAAAAGACACCGCATGGGATTCTACGAAATGAGATGCAACATCTCAAAATAAAACAGGTCGCAAAACACGTTGCAGTCCCTACTATTTCAGTGCAAGAAGCATGCACGTGAAAGTCACGTCAGCAAACTGGACCACGGCCAGACCAGCAAGGCTCATAGCACACTTAGTTGGACGGGTGCTGCTCACACAGAGCCGTAAATGCAAAGAGTCACTCCAGAGTCCGCTAAGTCAGCTCCAGTGGGACGGGCCTTCTGCTCTCCTCTCCCCACTGCCCGGTCTGGGACTGTCCCCTGACTGGGGCAATGCCGGTCTCCTAGTCTCCGGGTGGCCCCATGCTCTCTGGGGGGTGCCTGTCTGAGCCTCAGGCCAGTCTCTGAACCAGCCGATGCAGACAGAGCTGTGCCCCAGCAGTTCTCTTTCCTGTCCCTTGCGCCTCGTGCACAGCCTTGAACAAGCACAGCCGCACTCTCTTCCCCACTCTGCATCGGCGCAACAGCTCTAGCTGCCTTGAGCTGGCCCAGCTGGTTAGGCGGGATATAAATTTTAATTAATAAATAAATAAACGACGTTGCCGGAGGAGGAGCAGCTGGACCCTCGTTTCCCCTAGCCCAGGACTGACCAGCTGGAACTCTCCAACCAGGCAGGCATCTTTCCCCGACCCCAGACTTCCAGCATGCCAAGCATGTGCACGACTGCCTGCAGAGCTGCTGCCCTTCTCCATGGCCCACAGAGCTGGAGCCCAGCGAGTGGACGGGTGGGGTGGGGGCTCTCTAGCCAGCCTCTGCTCCTCTCCTCCTGACTGGAGTACACCACTCTGATGGATGAGATCAGCTACAAAGATGTCCCCCCCCCCCCCCCCCCCCGGATCACCTTACATTTTTATTCTTCGTCACAATGTTTTTGAAGAGGGCCCGGTCGATCACGCCGTTGTTTCTCTTCTGCATGAGATGCAGGCCAAAGAGAGTGCGGATCTCATTCTCCTCAGGCTCATACGCTGGGTCCATCTGGAAGCAGAGGGGGGGGGAGGGAATAAAGCACTTTGGGGGAAGCCTCGCCAGCATCGCTCCTCAACACTGTCCAGGGGCACTGTGCCCCAAATGAGCTGGGAGAAGCCGCACCCCAGAGATCCTCTGCTCTGGCCAGCCCAGAGAAAAGCTCGCCCCAAATCTGTATTCTAGCAGCCGAGGAGATCACACTGCAAAACGCGGAAGCAAGTGGCCCCTAATATGTCTATGGGATCAGAACTCGGGGGGAGGGCTGAAGCCCCTTCCTCAAGTACTCCCAGGGAGCTGGCTCTTGCCTGCCTCTGGACAGTGACCCCAACTCCCTTCGCGGTCTCCCATCCAAGGACCAACCCTGCTTTGCTTCCGAGATCTGATGAGATCAGGCCAGCTTGGGCCACTTAGGGCAGGACAGGGTAGAGGTAATCCCACAGAAATCAGTAGAAACAGGAGGGCTGATTCGCATGGTGCATACCATTTTTTAAAAAAAAAACCCGTTCAGAATCCTGTTATCAGGTCTGGTTGGGTGGGATGAACAGGAGTTTCCCAGAAAAGCTGCAAGCCATGCAGGATTGCCTGGATCCTCCCCCTGGAGAAAACACGGGATTATTGAAGGAGAACCTCACTAGAGGCTACTTCAAGACAAGCCTCGTGGGCAGCTTCAGGAAACCCCCGAATTAAAGCCGGTTCATTTTCTTTCAAGCCATGATAAAAGGAGCCTGAGGGAGGGGGGCAGGGAATCCTGCTGATCCATCGAACCGGGTTGGGGGAGGGGGCTACGAGGCACTTTCAAACCCCTGACAGGCGGGCACCTGGAAGCCCTGTGAGGACTGACCTGGAGCACACAGTAGCTCCCGTTTTTCTTTTTGGACAGGATTTTCAGGGCTTCTTCCTCATAGCCGGGAGCCACAACTCCATCCGATACCTGCATACAAAACAGCAACAGAACCAGGTCAGCTGGCAGCGGCCGAAGGCAGTGCAAAGGGGGCCAGACCCAAGCCCCTTGTCCTTCCAGGGGGACAGAAACAGGCAAGGACGGGTCACATGCTCCCACGCTGCTCCTTAAGAAACCACCCCTCTGTGCAGAAGGCTTCTGATCACTTGGAGAGTATCTACGCATCGCCCTCTCACCAGTGTGCTGATTCTCCATACGTAGAGCAGTATTTCATCATGAGAGTCACACACACACCCCCGGCACAGACGGAGCTTCGCAAAGAAAGCTGGGGCTGACCGCCTGAGGACCCGCCCCCCCCCCCCCCCCCGAGCCAGCGGGGCTAGAGGGGCTGCTGTTCCCCCACTGCCTGGCTCATCAAGAAGGGCCCTCCTTGGTGGACATCGCTGCCACCAAGACCCCTGCAGACAGTGCGACAAAGTGGTGGCAACCCTCCTGTCCCTTTTGGACACCACCTAGGGCAACGCTGTTGGCTGTGAGCAGCGTCACCCTGCTGGCCTGTCCACTCTGGACAGGCCAGACACTCTGGAGGCACCTGGTGGAAGAATGAGCCATTTGCCTGCGCTGTTTCCAGGCTGCCCTGACATGAACAAGCGCTCTTTCTTACACACAAAATTAAGAGCAGCTGATTTGAACACAGAGATCAGAGGGAAGGCAGCTTCTAGGGACAAATGAGAGGGGTCCATGTTTTACAAAGACAGAAAGGGGAGTGGGTAAAAGCACAGCTCCTGGCAAAATAGGCAACAGTAATCACTCAGGTGATAAAAATCACACATTTAATAAAACCAACAAAAAAAGCACGTCCCCTGCCCCCACACGAGCCAAGAGAGAGGTCACACAGGCTACATTTCACAACTCTGAAAAAGCCTCAAAAATCAGAAGAGTTATTTAGGGATTTATTTGATTTATACCTCGCCCTCCCCTCTCAAGCAGGCTCAGTAGAGACATTATTAATGGGTATCAAACTATTTCTATCCTGCCTTTCCTTGTGGCTCAAGACAACTTACCACTCATTATTACAGCATTTCAATTTAAAGCCAGAAGAATAAAGCCCCAGACGCCAACTTCCTCCTAAAAGGATGCCTGTTGTTTGTACCTGTTAAACACCCGGGCAACTACGAGGGCTTGGCAGCACCCCCCGGCAGATTTTTACTCCGGGAGTCCAGCCCATCCCACAGGGCGGGGGCGGGCTACAATGGAAAATGCACGGGGTGCTGGCTGATGCCAGCCAGGCCACCTTAAAAGGGGGAACACGCAGCCAGTTCGGGGAGGAGGGCCAGCCCAGGGCGAAACGGCTTCCAGTGGGAAGAGAGCCCCCACCCTTAAGGGAACATCTAAGGCAGCAAGTCAAAGTCCAGGTGAAGGTGAAATGACCAGTGTGGAATTCCAGGGGACCAACTAGTTTTAACATTTCAAAGAGACACGACAGCAACCAAAACACTACCAAATGAACAAAGCACTCATGAACAGGAGTTGCAAATTCTAAATATAAAAACATTTTGGGTGCAAACACAGATAAATAGACTTGACACTTGGACTGTTACCTCCCTTTGGAAATAGCCTTGAGCAACTCAGGCCGAGTCAAACCAATTGTAACTGAAGAGTAAGAGTCCAGTTGCACTTTAAATACTTAACAAAACTTGTGAGTCACTGCTGACTTCTTCAGAAACCAAGGGCATAAGCATTTGCAATTTGGGGGTGGGGTTCCCCCCGGCAGCCCAATCCTGGCCAGCAGGAAGCAAGCCAATCAAGCGGGGGTTTCCCCACTCCCCTGGGGGATTTGGCAACCCTACCGTACAGCTGTTGCAGAATTAGGGCCTGGAGGTTACCCCACATTGGACGGCTTAGCAGCATCAATTGAAAAACCCCACCCTAATATGTTTTTTAATCTTTGGAAAAAGCACAATGATCAGAAGAGACTCCCTGGCGTCTCATCTTGTCGGTTTAACAGATGCTGTGTGCTAAAACCACCAGGAGGCAGGTTTTGGAAGAAAGGAATCCCGCTTCCGATGGCTTGACATTTTTGCCTTGAAAACATATCGTCGCCAAATTATTTCTGAACCATCCCACGAGAAATGGTGGTGTGGGAGAATTAAGTTCAAGTACAACATTCCAGGAATTGACGGGACACAATTATGGTGGCTGAGAAGTGTGGGAATTTAGAGCTTGACACATTTGGCATATCCTTCGACTGTGACCTGTAAAGCCCAGACATACTTTTCCAAGGAACTCTCTCCTGCTGTCGGTTAGCACTGCCAATGTTCTGTTGCGGTCCTGTCAGGTAACCCTGCCAATGGTTCTGTTGCAGTCAACAATGATGTCTATTGCCCTTCCTGATGGTCATTTAACATTACCTTTGTTTTGAGTGCTGTTCTAGGTCCCAGACGGGAGATAGCACCAGTAGAGTGACTCCCACTGCAGGAATGCGCTTCTTGCTCGCTCTGCACATGCTCGCAGCTTATTAGCTTTTCTTCGCTCTTATCTCTCTTTCGCTCCTCATTAGCTCACAGCCTTGAGCTGGAATCCTTCTGTGACATGTTATTTTATTCACAGGTGCAACTTGCTCCTTTGCTTGATTTTACCCTTAGGAACATCCGCCCCACAGATCCTGACAATGTCTTTGCTTGGGAACCTAATTTGCTGCGCTTTCCTTGGGAACAGTGGGCCAGTATATTTGGGCGCCAATAATTCTCCCAACTGATTGGTGGGAGTCGTAGGGGAGCTTATTTCATATCAGGTATAATTGTAGTTGTGTTACTATGCTTGGGCATTCCTAACAGAAGAAGTGTGTTTGACCAACCAGATCTTTTCTGCAAATAAAGGACTTTCTGTTTAAGGAGACCTGTTGTGGACTACATCTATTGGCACAATCTCACAGACTGTTAGTAATCCCCAATCAGGGACCAGTCCATTGTACTCACCACGGCTGACGATGGCACTGAAATCCCTACTACAGAACAGGAGATACCGGTTCCTACCGAGGAGGAACCAGTACGGCCCATGACCACTAGTGGGGTGACCGTTAGCCCCAGATGGAGTGGAGGAGCCCAGTCCTGGGCTCGATTTGGGTTGCAACCCACTTCCTCGGTGGGAAGCCAGGGTGAGGCAGTCAGCGGCCTGCAGCATGGAGTGGAGAGCCATGGATGACTTCCAAATGGCCGAGGTGTGGGTGCAGATGGATCGTAGGTTCGACATGATCCAGAGATGCCTACAATGAGAGATGACTGCACTGCTAACCGATCTACCAAACGTCATGGCACAGGCGGTACTGGGGCAGCTGGCGGGGGCTGGAGCCGGACCACCGCCACCTGTACAACCACCGGTCCAGCCTCCCACCCCCCCAGGGACCATCCGCTCCGCCCGTCCCAGGTCTGGTGCAACCAGCAGATCGCAGACCTGTGCCTCATGAGTTGATGGGGGCCACCTTTGATGGGAACCCCACAAAGTTACAGTTTTTCATCATCGAAGCTGGCCATTGTATGCAGAATTGGGGCCATCTGTTCCAGAATGATGGTGACTGTGTGGGTTACATCAGTTCCCGACTGTGAGAGAAAGCTGCTGACTGGTATGTGAGTCTCCACAATCCCCCGGGGCCTGAGCTGGATAGTGTGGAGGACTTCATGTGGGCCTTATGCCGCCAATATGAAGACCCGATGAGCGAAGAGAAGGCCCAGAACCAGGTGTGCACTCTCTCGCAAGGGAAGATGTCCGTCCGTGAGTATACTGCTGCTTTCAAATGCTTAGAAGCTAAAATCAGAGGTTGGCCATAAGAAGTGTTTGTAGAGCAGTATTGCAGGGCTTAAATGTCAATCCCACCACTCTGAATGGTTGGATCAGAGCTGCTGAAGAAGCTGAAACTCGTTTCACCTTGGTTCACATGCGGTACCCATCTGGTATCCCTAAGAGCGCTGGCCCAACGGCCACCCCGTTTAAGCCAAAGACCAAGCCACCCGTGCGGGACCTCAGAGAATTCTGCATGAAGAAGGGGCTGTGCACCAGATGTGGGGAACCGGGCCATTTCGCCTCGGTGTGTCCAGCTGCCTCTCCCAAGGGAGGGGCCCTGTCCTCCCCACCGGCATGTCTAAAGCCAAAAAAAGCGTCCACTCCGAAGCCACTGGTGCTCCAAATCGTGAAATCCTGCTTTCCAGAGAAGCCAGAAGAAGGGGCTGCTGCTCAGCCGCAGGGAAATGACCAGGACCTGCTCTGAATGGCGCAACGCAGCAGGTCCCTCAACCGACAGCGCCTCAAATGGTGAGCTCCCCTGGGCCCCTTCTTTATATCTTAATGACTGCGGTAAACCCCCATCTAGGCACACAGATGTGTATTCGAGCTCTTATTGATTCAGGGTGTGCCAGAGACTTAATTAGCCCAATGGTTGTGGATGGATTGGGGGTGAACACTCTCGAAGAGCCTTTACGTTTTACCCAAATGGATGGCTCCGAGATGAAAGAACCTTGTGCTTTTGAAACTGAACCCTTAATAACTGGCACGGGGGAACATTGGGAACAGCGGGCTTTTATAATCACTCCCCATGCACAATTCCCCATGGTGCTAGGAAGCCCATGGTTAAGGACGCATGATCCCTACATCTCCTGGAGTGAGGGACAGATTACCTGGGTTTCTCCCTCTTGTAAAAAGCATCTTTGGAAAGCTGATTGGGGCAATTGGCCTGGCTTCGAGAATGCTTGTTTGGCACGTGAGGAACTTTTACCCATACTTACCGCATACAGGGATTTAGTGGAGGTTTTCGAAGAAACGGAGGCTGATGAGCTTCCCCCCCATCGAAACACTGACTGTGCCATTGAACTGTTACCTGGGCATAAACTACCCAAGGGTAAATTGTACTCCATGTCCCCCCAAGTGGAACTGTGTAATTTCATAGATAAAAACCTCGAATGAGGTTTCATTCGGCTGGCCACTTCCCCCTTCGCTGCGCCAGTACTTTTCCGAAAGAAAAAAGATGGGGGGCTGAGGTTGTGTACAGATTATCGTGGCTTGAATGCAGTGTCTACTTCAAATGCTTATCCCCTTCCATTAATAAAAGACTTGCTCAATGAGGCCAGTAAAGGGGAAAAAAAATTGAAACTGGACCTCCGGGATGCTTACTTCCGAGTGCACATCAGAGATGGGGATGAATATAAGACTGCCTTTAATACCCCCCTGGGGCAATTCGAGTACCTGGTTATGCCCTTCGGCCTTCAGGAGGCTCCAGGCGTCTTTATGAACTTAATAAATGAAGTGTTACACAAGCATCTATTCAAGGGGGTCCTGTGCTATCTAGATGATATCTTGCTCTATTTCCCGGATATGGAATCACATATTAAATTGGTGAGAGAAGTGTTATCCACACTCAGAGACAATAAACTGTTTGCTAAACTCTCTAAGTGTGATTTCCATAAGACTGAAATAGACTTTTTGGGCTACCGCATTTCTCCACGGGGTTTGGAAATGGACCTGGCAAAAGTTTTGGCTGTGGTAGGGTGGGAGACCCCCCGCACGAGACACCAGTTACAAAGTTTCCTAGGATTCACCAACTTTTATAGAAATTTCATCAGCAATTTCACCCAATACAGCCTTTCTCTCACTGACTTATTAAAAACGAAAGGGAAGGGGCTGGAGGTTGCAAAGCTAGGAGCTCGGTTAAATTGGACTCCCGATTGTCAACAGGCTTTGATGCTCTGAAATGTCTTTTTACTTCTGAACCCATTTTGGCGCACCCAGACGAAAATAAAAAGTTTGTAGTGCAAGTTGATGCGTCCGATGCAGCCACTGGGGTGGGGGGCAATCTTGCAAGAAGGGACTGATGGGAAATTACACCCTTTAGCTTAAATTTCAAACAAAATTGGGGAAACCGAATGTAATTGGGCAGTGTGGGATAAAGAAGCTGCAGCAATCCACCTAGCTTTAACTACCTGGCAGCATTGGTTGGAGGGGGTGCACCAACCGTTTGAAATATGGACTGATCATAAGAACCTGGAGGCCTTATGTACTCAACGCTCCCTCAATGCTAAACAGCTCAGATGGGCTCATTTCTTCTCTAAATTCAACTTCACCCTTCGCCACTTCCCAGGGCGCTCAAATTCATTAGCTGATGCTCTCTCTCGCCTCCCCCAATACGACTCCTGAAAAGATGAGGTGATAGAGACTATGTTCACACTGGAACAGTTGGGGGGGGGTGCAGACTAGAAGCCAAGCCAAAAGGGGGGTGACACCTGAAGTATCTGAATGGATTATGAAATTCGCCCGAGAATATTCTGAGGCGGAACACCGAGAGTTCCATTCCTTGTCTTCACTCGTACGGAGTCCGGAAGGTTGTTGATTTAAAGAACAGAAAATAGTGGTTCCTTTAGCACTGCGCAAGGAGATTATGCATGCAGCACATGAATCTAAACTGTCGGGACATTCTGGTTATTTAAAGACTTTGAACCTCTTACAAAGACAATTTTGGTGGCCGCGTATGAGGGGAGATGTCTCTATCTATGTCTCCTCTTGCCAAACTTGTTTGATGGGAAAATCCTGGGGTAGAAAAACCCCAGGATTATTACAGCCTATGGAAACTCCCAGTTGTCCATGGGAAGTTATTTCTACGGACTTTATAACTGATCTGCCTCCTAGCAGAGGAAAGACTGTAGTGCGGGTGGTGGTGGACATTTTTTCTAAACAGGCTCATTTTGTTCCTCTAAAGAAATTGCCTACTGCAAAGACTTTAGCTAAAGCTTTTGTAAATCACGTGATCAAACTTCACAATATTCCGAAGTTAATTTCCGACCGCGGCTCCTAATTCGTTGCCAACTTCTGGCAGGAGCTCTTATAAGTTATGGGAGCTGAAGCAGCGTTAAGCAGCACTTATCATCCAGAGACGGATGGCCAAATCGAAATAGTTAATCAGATATTGGAAAAATACTTGCGTTGCTATACTAATTTCCAACAAGATGACTGGACAGACCTATTGCCTTTTGCAGAATATAGTTATAACAATGCTATGCATTCATCTACTGGAGTGTCCCCATTTATAGCGGTAGGAGGTTTTGAAGGGGTTCCTTTGCCTAACTTAAGCCCAGCTGCTGAAGGGTCTAGTGATTTTGCTACCTGGTGGAATTCATTGCGTGACTCTTGGCCCTTGATTGCAAAAACTTTGGAAGCAGCCAAAGCAGACTATAAGAAATATGCTGATAAGGGGAGGGCCCCAGGATGGGACTTCTCCTCTGGGGACTCTGTTTATGTGTCAACTAAAAACATTAAAGGACTCCAACCAAGTCGAAAATTGGGCTGGAAGTATGTGGAATCTTTCCCAGTAGTCAGATGTATTAACAAAGTGACTTTTGAACTTAAGCTCCCTAAATCATTGAAATTTGTGCATCATATTTTCCATTACAGCCTTCTGAAGAAGGATCCTGGTCCGAATGAATGGAGACCCTCATCCTCTGATGAAGAATAATGAGCCTCATTATGAAATTGACCAAATTTTGGACTCAAAAATAAAAAGGAGACATTTGTACTATCTTGTTAGATGGTTGCATTTTGGTCCGGAAGAAAAAGAATGGATAGAGGCCTCTCATGTGCACGCTCCAGCTAAAATCCATGCTTTCCATAAACTGTACCCTTTGAAACCTGGGGAGGGAGGGGATGTTCTACCGGGAGGGCAGAATGTCAGTTAGCACTCCCAATGTTCTGTTGCTGCCAGTGTTCTGTTTCAGTCCTTTCAGGTAACCCTGCCAATGGGTTGTTGCAAGAATGTCAGTTACCACTGCCAATGATGTCTATTGCCTTTCCTGATGGTCATTTAACATTACCTTTGTTTTGAGTGCTATTCTAGGTCCCGGATGGGAGATAGCATCGGTAGAGTGACTCCCACCGCAGGAATGCGCTTCTTGCTCGCTCTGCGCATGCTCGCTGCTTATTAGCTTTTCTTTGCTCTTATCTCTCTTTCGCTCCTCGTTAGCTCACAGCCTTGAGCTGGAATCCTTCTGCGACATGTTATTTTATTTACAGGTGTAAACTGCTCCTTTGCTTGATTTTACCCTTGGGAACATCCACCCCACAGATCCTGACAGTGTCTTTGCTTGGGAACCTACTTTGCTGCGCTTTCCTTGGGAACAGTGGGCCAGTATATTTGGGCGCCAATAATTCTCCCAACTGATTGGTGGGAGTTGAGGGGGGCTTATTCCATATCAGGTATAATTGTAGTTGTGTTACTATGCTTGGGCAATACTAACAGAAGAAGTGGGTTTGACCAACCAGATCTTTTCTGCAAATAAAGGACTTTCTGTTTAAGGAGTTCGTTGTGGACTACATCTATTGGCACAATCTCACACCTGCCCACCAAGCTCTCTGCGGTCTAAAAGGCCCACCTGGGTTCCTTCCGCAAGCAGCCCTCCTGAGCTTCAGGGTTCCCTGTTGCTTTAAAGTTTCAACAGGTTCCAAAGTCAGGTTTCCAAAGACCCGAAAACGTTCCTCTCCATCAGTAGCAAATGTGCAGCACCCTTAAAAAAAAAAACCCTCTTCATCACCCCCCCGCCCATCGTGGTGCAACACAGCTAACTACAGCCCGACCACCTTGACGGAGAATATGGAACAATGGCTGACCTCTCTGGAAATGATCTTCGCTGTGGGGATGTCACAGATGTCAGAGAGAGCAATGAAGTCCCCGAAAGACGACATCCTGTCAGCCCCTAGAGAGAGGGGGGGAAAGGCAGCAACAGACCAGTCAGCTACTCAAGGCCCCACTGCCGAGTGGCGCAGTTAGGAGTCGGGGATCCAAACCGTGTTGAGCTTACAAGTACTTTGGAATTATGGGAAAGAAGTGGGCCCCATCCCCACACCGCTGCCACCATGTCTCCCTCCGTAACGACATTTTCTCCTCAGAGGGCGGGGCAGGAACCGATCACTTCATGACAGCAGCGCTTTTATTTGGAGGAGGGTGGGTGCTGGCCAAATCCTGGCCGATGCCGATTTGCAAAATCAAGTTTCAACAATGCAACAAAACGGCCAGGGCAAAAATGGGAAGGCTTGAGCCTCGTCTGGGACCAAGGAAAGCTTTCAGGGCGATGCTCCAAGCTGATTGATGTGTATCCAGCTACAATCGGGGGGTGGGTGGGGGAGGCCGGACTGGTCACCTGCAGATCTCTGTGGGATCAGGAAACTTGGACAGGGTGATCCAGTTGAAGCCAATACTGGGGAGTTCCTAAGCTTCTATAACAACGGATTTTATGTGGTTGAGGGAGAGATATTGTTAGTGGCAGGGTTTCTTGGCCCAGACTCAAGAAGCGTTGGTCCTCCTCTTCTTCTCATTCCCTTATCTCATCTTCCTTCTCAGTTCTTCTAGGGTGGGTCAACCCGCCCCCCCCCACCAGGGACTTCCTTTCTGCTGATCCTGTTGCAGTGAAGTAGGTCAAAGGCAACCCACGTTCCTAATGAACGCACTTCAAGCCCACCTGAGCTCAGGGGCCACAGTGACCTAAAGGGAGATCACTTGGGGCTGGGGGGGAAGGGATAAAAACATCTCTCCCTGGATTCTTTCGCTGCCACCAGCTGCAGGATTGGGATAAACAGCTGTCCACAGCTACACCTTCCTCCTCATTCAGAATCAGCCTGGTTGAGCGAATACAAACAAAATAACAGACGCCAGGCTGGAAATCTAACATTTCCCTTCCTTCCCTTACACAGGGATACTGAGAAGTCTGCAGGGTGTGGGCAGCAAATGGACGCAAAAGCCCAGCCAAACCACTGGATATGCTCCCACCCAGTGAGACTGACACTGGGATCCAGCCCCCTCCTCCCTCTCCAACAACGGTCAGAACAAAGAATAACCGTTTGCGTTCTCTTTTATTTGAAAGCCTCGCAACCAGCCCCCCCCCCATGGGAAATGGGAGAGGGGGCTCTTTCCCTCACCTGGTCATGTGTGTGTGTGTGGGGGGGGGTTTCATGGCCAATCCACATGAGGAGGAAGAGGAGATTGGATTTATATCCTGCCCTTCACCACCCAAGGGAGTCTCAGAGCAGCTTACAATCGCCTTTCCCTTCCCCTCCCCACAACAGACAGACACCCTGTGAGGAAGGTGGGGCTGAGAGAGCTCTGACAGGAACTGCTCTTGAGAGAACAGCTCTGAGAGAACTTGTGACTGACCCAAGGTGGCCACACCAGTAGATGTATGTGGAGGAGGAGTGGGGAATCAGACCTGGTTCTCCCAGGCTGGAAGGCAGAGGAGCATGCTTGCAGAGGCTGCCTGGACTGTAACCGTGTGAGTGCTGCTGAGAAACTGGCCTGGAAAGAGCAGCGGCTGCAGCCACATTCCACAGATGCACCCACCTCTTGCCCGTGCGTATGCAGCTGCCAAGGGGGTCAGAGTCTTGAGCAGGTCGTGCACCATGCAGACTTGAGCCTCTTCCTCACTGAGTGGTACTCCAACAGCCGCACCTGATGGGCAAAATCAGTAGAGACAGGAAGTGCAGACAACGTCTGAGAAGTTGCAAGACAGTGGTTCACCGCAGTGCTTGAAGGAGGCACACACAATGAGCGGATGGATGCCACCCCTGACAAAGAACAGCCGAAAGTCATTTCCAAGGTCACTTTTCACGGCCCTGGTCTGGGGAACAGCTTTGCAGCTCTGAATGCAATGAACCCACGGGGCCATCATGCACAGTCAGGGGGGAGGAAGGGGGACGTGTTGCACGGTGAACTGCGCTAAGGACTCAAGCAGCCAACACCAAACCAAGCGAGGGTAAGAACATGGCTTCAAGACTGCAGAACCACTTCAACCACGTCACGTGGTTATGCCAAGCACTGGGCAGCAAATGCATTCCATCACAAGTTTTTGAAGTCTTTTATGTGCTCATTTATGTCCATTAACGCAAAAATTATGACCAGTATTCCCTCTAAGATGAGTTAGTGTGAGCGAGCTCACAGTTTTTTAGCCTCCAGCTCACACATTTTTGTCTTAGCCCAGGAAGGATGGTTCCAGAGCAAACTAATTGATGCTGTAGCCAAATCGCTCACTCACAGCTTCAATGCCAGTAGCTCACAAATTAGGATGTTTGCTCACAAGACTCCACAGTTTAGAGGTCACTTTGGTTATGACCACCGGGCCCTTTAAGGCAGGCACGAGACAAACAGCACGTGGCGTAAATGGCCCTTCCCCTTCCACAGCCATATCACAGCTGCACCGTGTTACGACATGTATTTATCATGACAACAATCAACACGGCCAAATAGCCTCTGTGTGGCAAAAGCCAGGAGGTGGTGCAGGCAAAAGCAGATTATTTGTACCTGGAGGGCTCCATGGGCATGTCAAGTACCCCCAGGCAACTGGCCAGGGCCCGAAGAGTATTAGCTGGGGTGCATGCCCCTGTGCGTCAGGTGGAAAGTACTCCAAAGGCATCACTTCCATGCCCAACACAACGTCAGTGCAGACTCTGTGATCTGGTGAACTGAGCTGCAAGACTGACATGTCTCGGGGGCCTTCCAGCCACGTCCTGGCCCATGCAAAGCTGTCTGGTGGAGCGGAGCGGAGCGGCCGTGACGTGACAAACCAGGGAGTCTGCAGGTCAAATCTCACCTTTACCATGAACTGGTCAGGTGGCAAGCCACAAACTCTGGGTCTCGGACCCTCATCTGCAACATGGAAATGTGAATGCTCAATGCGGTTGCACAGCCCCACGCACCCTTATTTTGAGCATGAGGAATGAGGGGTTTACTGAGCTGGCCTGCAGCTCAAGCTGCTAGACTTCAGGGGAGTTCCTCTTTCACAGACAGGGTTTATGCTCTGCTGCCACCAACAGCCCACTCGAAACATTGCAGGTTTGCAGCCGCCAGTCAGACCTCTCCACTCAAATTCAGAATCTCCCCCCCCCCCCCCCGCGTTTTAACCACCATGAAGGCCAGAGAACCCCAAACTGCGCAGGCTCCCCCTGCTTTTTTGTACGTTTCTGTAAGCATGAGCCAAAGCAGGAGGCTTTGCCAGCAAATGAAAAGACCAAATAATTCTAATTTTTTGGGGGGGGGGGGATGTCATTGTTATCATTTTTACACTAACACAAGTGAAAGCACACCGTGAACAGCCAAAGACTACAAGCATCTGAGTGTCGGCAAAAGCAGACAGGTCTCAAACACAACCCACTTTCCCCAGTCTTAGATCTCAGTCATGTGAGACAGAAATGGGCGGAAGCATCTCCATGGTGGTTCCCGGTTTGTTGCTCCGGCCCTGCCCGTCTCCCTTTCGCCTTCTTCCGGGACTCCTCTCTTCAGGCCCGGTGCTCCTGAAGTCTGCTGTTCTGCCTCAAGCATGCCTCCTCCTGTCTCACCGACAGACGTCCCCCGAACCCTTCTATAAGGGAGAACTGCCTCTCCCCACAAGCACCCCAAATCCCTCCCAGTGGAGGTTCGCCAGGTAGAGAAGAGGCAAATTCTGGCATCGTCTCCAAGACTCCGGGGTCCCCACTGCTGCTTCTCTACCGTCAGGCCACACCCCTGTCCTGGCTCTTCTGTCCTCTGGGGCTGCTCCACCAAACAGAGCCTAGACCCAGCATTCACCCAGCAACAGACAGCTCTCTGCACGTTCTTCAAGCACCACGTAAGCAACGCTTGGGTGATGTCCACCCCTTGCTCTCCCCCTCTCACACACAGATCAGCTCTGTTGGCTCTTCTTATCTAGGACACAAGCCGCTCTTTGCACGCACGCACGCACGTGCACACACACACACACGCAGGCGGCTGCAGCCCCCACCCACACAACCGAAGCGGCAGGAGGAGAAAGCCAAGGTGGGTGTCCCACCCACCATCTCCTCACCTGCCGGACTGACGTGCTTGAAGGAGGTGGCGGCCGGGATGCCCGAGGCCCGCTGGAGCTCCCGCACCAGCTGCCAGGCGTTCAGGGCATCGCACAGGTTGATGAACCCCGGAGAGCCGTTGAGGACTGCGGAGAAAGAGATCAGGACTGAACAGTCAGTCGGGGACGCCTCGGCAGCCCCCGCAAGAAGTTCCCCGCCAGCCCAGGGTGGGCTGCGAACAGCCTCTGCATCGGGTTCCTTTTCAGGCCTTCCTGTACTCAGCACATGGCAATGGGGGGCGGGGCAGGGGGGAACAGACTGTCCTCTTTGTGCAACGCTCATGAAGTCACAGAAAAGCACACCGGGCTCAGGAACAGTGATATGAGGAGTGATACACTCCGCTCCATCCAGCAAAACCAGTCCTGTGACCACAGTCCCTGGTGCGCATTGGTCAGCTTGAGGCGTAAAGCCGTACCCAACGAGACCAGATCGAGAAGCCTGTGGCCCTTTGGGGAGGGGCTTCCACTGCCCACTCTTGCCTGACTCCCCGGGGGGGACAATTTGGTGTAAATACTCTGGGTAAGAGTGACAGGCATGTAAGAGAACTCAGGAGTGAGGGCAGGACGGTGAAGGAAGGCCATGTGCAGAGACAAAGGGACCAAGGGAAACGAGGGTTGCTGGAGAGAGAAACACACCACAGGTGTCTACATGCCAATACAAGAAGCCCCCAAGCCGAGGGGGAGGAGCTGGATTGCTTGGTGCCCACTGACAATTTAGATAGAGTGGCACAGAACTTCTTCTCCCTCTCCCAAACTCTGAGCACTCGAGGGCAGCCAGTGAAGCTGATGGGCAGCAGACTCAGGACTGACAAAAGGAAACACTTCTTCCCACAATGAGCGACGGTCTATCAGTGGCTACTAGCCATTGTGACGAAAGGGAACCTCCACTTTCAGAGGCAGTAAACTTCTGGATCCCAGGGCCAGAAGGCAGCATCCGGGGAAGGCCTCGGCCTCTCCACCCTGTTGCTGGCCCTCCAGAGGAACAGGCTGACCGCTGTGTGAGACAGGAGGCTGGACTGGATGGACCCTCCCTGGTCTGACCCAGCACATTTACATGCATTGTGGGTCAGGAGCAGTGTGGTGGAAAGACAGGAATGTGGATAGGCACAGAACAAAGATACTATTTCAGCTGAACACTGAAGTTGTTTTCGGGTACTTTTGGCCACTGCAAACACGATGGCTGAAGGTTTGGGTTTTTTTTTGAAGTATGAAAAGCTGTCAGCCTGGAAATCCAAGAATTGCTACGACTGTACCATGAAGCCAGAAAGATTCCACCATGAGCTCACGGGGGGGCCCCCTCCCCCTCCCCCTCTGGGGCTAAGGACCCTTCCCCACCTCACTGCAAATAAGAAGGCACGTGAGGCCCTCTGAACTCCCAGAAGTGCTACATGAATGCCACAAGTTGTCACATGCCTCCGTGATGCAGAACGGGCGGTCTAAGTCACCCTACCTGACAGGGGAAGCTGAGGCCTGAGTGTGTAGAGCTGAGCAGGCATCTGGTGGGGATTCATGCCGTATCTCAGGGGAAGGTGAGACACGCCTTTGCTGTACTCTTTCCGGAAGTAATCGGAGATGGCCATGTCGTACTGAGCTGTATGGGTGAAAGCCTGGAGGGGAAGCAGACAAGATGCATTGAGAACCTGGATAGGGGTGCCCTGACCTGGATAGCCCAGGCAAGCCCAGTCTCGCCAGATCTCAGAAGCTAAGCAGAGTCGACTCTGGCAAGTTCTTGGATGGGAGACCTCCTTGGAATAGCAACAGTTGGGAGGCGGGGGCAGGCTTTATTCAGCCACCTCTCTGAAGATCCTCCAAGCCCCCAGTAGGGCTCAGTCACCAGAGGTCACCATGACTTCCAGGTGCACACACACACATGAAAAACACACACACAAAAAAAACACCAAAGAAAAAGAAAACCAGGATAATGGAGATGTTCAGCTGGTCCACTGCTGCTTTCCCACAAGAGCACACGACGTACCTTGAGTGCCAACTGGCGGCGGGTCTCTAGCACGGTATCGTTATTACTGGATGCCTTCATTTCCTTCGCTACAACAGTGTAGTCCCCAGGGTCACACACAACAGTCACCCGGGCATGGTTCTTCGCAGCCGCTCTCAGTAACGCCACACCACCTGAGGTTTTTTAAAAAGCGTATTTATTGATCAAGAAGACTTGATTGAGTTGGACATGACTTGACTTTAGTGGCTACATCAGTTACGCTTTCATCTTTCCACACAGAGAATGTGTGACCCATTTAAACTGTCTCTTTTCCCCTTAAACTTACCTATGTCGATCTGTTCCACGGCCTCTTGGACAGTGACATTTGGGGACTCCACAGTCTTGACAAAGGGATAGAGGTTGCAAACCACAACTCTAGAAGAAGAAAGCGGGGGCGGGGGGTGTCACTCAAAAGGATCTGCTCAAGGCCAGCTCCGCAGGCTGCTCTTCCACCCCGAAGTACCACCTCTCCAGCCGCCGAGGGGCCAGCACTGAGCCACGGATGGAGACGCAGCCCCAGCACAAGGCTGGGGGGCATTAAAGCGCTGCCACACAAATTCCGCACTGTGCCCGGGGACCAACATCCCCACCCAACTCCACCCCTTCCATAGCCTATCCCCTGCTATTCCACATGGAGTGCCCAAGAAGGAATCCTTAGATGGCCACCTCACCGGCAGCTAGACTGCCAGCCACAGGGGGGGATGGATGGGGGCCCCCAATCATAGCCGAGGGAACAGCCACCCTTGGCCCACCCTGATGGCCAAATACAAGTCTCCGCCACAGGGAACACTCACATACCCAGTGTTTGCCAAGTGACTGGGCGTGAAGCGGGGGGAAACAAAGTGACGTCTTTGCAAAGTGCGGCATGAAAACATAGAACTCAACAGCCCACAATGTTCAGGTGAAGAAAGCGCGGGGACTGTGGTGTCAGTCGAGCATCGAGCCACTGCTTGCGCTGGTCATCACCAAGAACCCAAGCCAGGGCCTGCCTTCCTCACCATGTCTCAGCACAGCTGTTTCTAGGGTGCAGCAGGTCATGACATCTGGCCAGCTCAGATACGGCCCCTACCCAGGTCTGTGACCCCCACATCAAATCATGGGCTTTGATTCCAGTGTCATGGCTGGGTGCAAACTCCTCCATCACACCAAACCACAATTAGAATAGAATATACTTTATTGTCATTGTACATAGTACAATGAAATTAAAAAGTGCCATCATTCAGTGACTCGCAACATATACACATGCGCACTCACACAGACATTCACAACTGCTTCTCCCTTTTACATAGCAACCAAACCACTGTTTCCTCCAGATTTCAGTCTCATGCAGCATTCAGGGCAATAATAGCTCTCGAGTAAAAACTGTTTTTTAGTCTATTTGTCCTTGTTTTGATTGTCCTATATCTTCTGCCCGAAGGCAGCAGTTCAAACAAGGAATATGCAGGATGTGATAAATCCTGTAGGATGTTCTTCACTTTTTTCAGACATCGAAAACTGTACAGTTCCTCCAAAAGTGGGAGAGGACAGCCAATTATCTTCTGGGCTGTGGTGATGACTCTCTGGAGTGCTTTCCTATCTGCAACCGTACAACTAGCAAACCAGGCGCAGATACAGTATATTAAAATGCTCTCTATTGAGCAACGATAGAAAGACATCAGTATTTTCTCATTCAAGTTATTTTTCTTTAAAAGTCTGAGAAAATAAAGCCTCTGCTGGGCCTTCTTCACCAGAGCAGTGGTGTTTGCACTCCAAGTCAGATTTTGTTCAATAGTCACTCCCAAAAACTTGAAAGTAGCCACCCTTTCCACACATTCTCCGCCAATAAACAGTGGCTTAATGTCCGTTTTGTTCCTCCTGTAGTCCACCACCAATTCCTTGGTCTTGGTGGTATTAAGAATCAGATTATTTTTCCTACACCACACACAAAGCCGTTCCACCTCATCCCGATAAGCAGACTCATCATTCCCAGAAATGAGCCCCACCACAGTGGTGTCATCAGCAAACTTGATGATAGTATTGCTGGGGTGAGTGGGGGTACAGTCCTGTGTATATAGGGTATAGAGCAGGGGGCTCAACACACAGCCTTGTGGGGAGCCGGTGTTAAGGGTAAGGGCTGTGGACATATGAGACCCTACTCTAACCCTCTGAGGGCGGGCTGTCAGGAAGTCCAAAATCCAGGAACATATAGAGCTGGAAAGTCCAAGGCCCTGCAATTTGGGCACTAATCTATGTGGGAGGATGGTATTGAAGGCAGAACTAAAATCCACAAACAACAGCCTCACATAACTCCCCGGCTGCTCCAGATGTGACAGAGCAGTATGGAGAGTTGTAGTGATAGCATCCTCTGTGGATCTATTTGCCTTATATGCAAACTGATAACTATCCAGTGTGGATGGAAGGCATGAAACAATATGACTCCGTACCAATTTCTCAAAACACTGGGAATTAAGCCATTGTCTCCTTTATTTGTTCATAAATGTCCATAAAAGATAACTTGCTATTCCACAAAACGCAACACAACTGGACAGTTGTGCTGCTCTGAGAGAAAACAAGGAAGCTTAAAAAAAAAATTCACCCAGTTCGGGAGATAATGGCGACGCTCGGAAACACAGAAGAAAAAGTTCCCTGCTTGGCCTCTGAGCTTACTTCCCAGGAGACCCACAGGGAAACGGCCACCCCACAGATTACGGCTGAAGAACCACAGTGGCAGCAGGAGGGACGAAAGGTATGGATCAGGTCCGCTTGGAGCTTCTTAGCAGCCCAGGCTGGCCCTGAATCTTTGCACTGCTGTGTTTGAAATTAACCCGCATGTCGAAATCCAAACAGTATTATGTCAGTCTCAAAGGGTATGTTTGCTCATACATCAAAATCAGAACTCCTGACCGGAGGTTCCTTTCCCTGTGGAGTTTCTCAGGCCAAAAGACAGGCACCAATGCGCAACATGTCTAGGTAACTTCATAATGGGAAAGAGCCACCAAGATGGGAAGCAGGGAAACCGTCCTCTCTCCTGCAAATTGACATTCGCTGACCGGAATCAGAGGTTTCATCTCATGATTACTGATTACTCACAATGACCCCTCAGGAGGTTTACCTCACAAGGCTGAAATCCAGTTTCTTCATGTCCGCAGCATCTTGTGGAATGTCACGAGCCAGGATGCCTAATTTGGGGGGGAAGCATGATCTGAAAGCGAGTATTGCCTATATATCAGTATTTCCCCCAAATTCCCAGGGTACCCCCAGACTCCTGGGGATTTTAAAAAAAAAATTCATGGCTTCAACATTCCAGGAAGTTTTACCCCTCTGTTCAGGAGAGAGCTAGGCGAGAACTCCCAGCATCTACTGAGAGGGAACTTTTGCATTTGTGGCCAGGGACTTAAAACACGTAACCCTCCACCAGCGTTCGAAAGTGATCGAGTCACAGAAGGGTTGCACTGTACAACTCCTCTGAACAACGACTGGATCACCGGCACCAGTACCATTTTTGTCTCTGTCCAAGCAAGGTGTTGCAGACCCACACCCTGCAGAGAGCCTGCGTGGGCCGGGCCAGGTGCCCCCCCTCACGGAAGGCCGTAATGGCTGCTGTGGGGGGGGGGGGGGTTTCAGCCAGCAGGTGCTGTTCAGAGGAGGGCTGCAGCGTGAGGGGAGTGTCTTGGCCAGCCTGTCACGAGGCCCTACCCAGAATTCCCACCACAGAGAGAGAAAGGGTGGCAGTGGCCTCCACTTACCAGCATGGACTGCAGGATGGAGCGTCTTCACACGCCCTCCTAGCATTTCTGGAAATCCGGTAAGATCAGACACATCTCTGCGGGAATGGGAAAAGAAATCACACAGCTGGCACCTTATTGTTTGTCTACGACTTCTTTTATACCTGCCTCCCTCCCCAGTGGGGAACCAAGGCAGCTCAAGTTGTTCTGTTCTCTGTTGCAATCTCACACCAACCCTATAAGGCAGACTAGGCTGACTATGTGACTGGCCCAAGGCCACCCAGGGAGCTTCCGTGGCAGAGTCGTAATCTGAACACGCGTCTCCCAGATCTGAATCCGACACTCTAGCCATGACTCCACGGAGGTTCTCACACAGATTTTTTCCCTTTATTCAGATCAGCTGAATTGGCCACTTCAGAAACAGTTCACAAACCCAAGCTTAAAACCAGGGGAAAGTGCTCTTCAGATGGCACTGTAAATTTCACTCTCCATGGACATTTAAGAAATCCACCAAGAACTCCTGCCAGCAGTCACATGCTGATCAACGCCATTCCCCTCATTTTGGACGCAGCTTCCTTCCACAACACTGTGATGAAGTTACAGATAAACAAACACAATTTGCTCAAGAACACCCAAAATATTATAGCCAAACCAACCTTCTGAGTCCAAATCCAACACAACTCCAGGGCCCCTGTCACATGAACAGCCTGATCAGAAAGCCTTAAACAAGTTGGCTTGTTTGTTTTAAGTAATGTGTCCTCTGAGCTCCTAGCAATATAGCTGTCCTTAATCTACGGCATTATTTTATAAGATAAGTGTGATATTTAGCATTTTTGTGCCTAGTAATCTTTTGGGACCAGCTACCAAACACTAGCTAGATGGCCACTGGAATTTGTTTGAGCTCTCAACTTGCTGCGCTCTCAGCTTCTCCTGAAAATGGGAACAAAGACCCCAGTCCCAACACTGTTCTGAAAACCAGTGCCTGTCCTACAGGTCACTTTTCACCCCAGAAGAGGGCTGGTGATATAGCTGTGCAGATCTGCATGCCCCAGGACAATGAGGGACACGCGTCCTTTTGTTTGGTTTGCATTGGTTAGCTCTTCGGTCACACTGGATATATCCAATCCTGTTCAAATACCCCCTTCCACTGGAGCCATGGGTGCGTCAGGTATCAATCCCATAATCACTGCTTCAGCAGCAAAATACTTAGCTATTATAATAGCATTGAAGCATAAATAATTGCTGCTAAAATAAGGGCTGCATTTTAGTTTTGTTTTATATTTAAATTTTTATATAGCTTATAATTTTAACCAGACTTGAAACATAGTTTCAAACTCGTGCTTTGGTATTTTAGATGTATGCTGTAGTTGTGCTTGAGACCATTGGTCATATGAGCTGACATGAACTACTACTTGTATGACACACTTCACACACTTTGTATCACACAACCAGGCCATGTGGTCAACTACTAAGGCCTGGAACTGAGCAACCCTGGAGGACATACTCCGCCCAAGTGTCTGTGGGGCAGACGTGTGGGGCCAGTGCAGGTCTAACCCAAGATCCGAGCCTTTGGGGAGTGCGCTACCTCAGCTTCATGGATTTCCCTCACTTTTTGGGGCTTGGATTCAGCTCGATCACTGGTCACATCAAGGAGAGAAAGATTCTCAACATCTCCTTTCAGAAGCCCCAGCACCAAGCATCAAGTGACTTCCATGTGACTACAAAGAGTGCGGGGTCTCATGACACGGAAAAGAATAATTCAATCAAGTGTCAGAAAAGAAATCCTCCTTGGCTGGCATGGCAAAGAAAAAAGACACTCATGCTACAGGCTCTCGTGAAAGAAGAACCAGAGAGTGGGTTCTCCCAGATAATTAAAATATTTGAACAAAAAAGGCCGCCGACAATACTTTGTTCCCCAACTGCTCAACCCGACCCCCCCCCCCAAACAGGGCAGCCTTGAGGGCTTATTGTTGCCCTCACCCCCCAGACTGAGACAAGGCCGCCCACACTCCTCCATGAAGCTTAGAGGGGGACCCTTGGGCTCTTCCCTCCCACCAAGCCCACCTCATTGGACAGAGATGGAGGAGAGCCGCCCAACGCCAGCCTCTGCTGCTCCCCGGGAGGGAGGGAGGGAGGGAGGGAGGAGGACAGCGTTGCCACACCACGGCCCTTGACCTCTACCGAGCACAAAGAACCCCCGCTTCTCTTTGGCACATCCTAGGCCGCCCAGTCATAACAGGAGATGTCGAAAGATTCTCTCCATCCTTGATGTAACCAGTTGAAAAAGAAACTCAGTGTTGCACTTCCAAGCCTGTTTCTCCCAAACCAACCGTGGGGCGAAAAAAGTATCTTCAATTGAAGCAGCAACAAAGTCTACCCAGCGGGCTCCAGTCCAAGAAGAGGGCCCTGCTGAGTTCACAGTTCCAGATTCGTTGACTGTATATATGCGATAACAGGAAACTAAGAGCCAACAAATAACTGCCCAAATTGCAAGGGCCAACCCCCCCTCCCCTCTATGGAAAGTAGGGAATGGATCGTCTTCATATCTTCTGTTGACTTCAATACAAAGTCTGGCCTCTGGCCTGAAAGACCAAGATCAATACATATATAAGTGGTCTTTTAAAACTTCACAAAAACTATGCAAAACACCACACCTCTATGACAAACCATAAACGGCACGTTTGCCAGTTCTTGCTACCTTTGACAGACCTGCTGAAATTCATAACCTCATGCTCTATATTGCAGCATTCTATATTGTGACTCCGAGTACAAAGACCCCAATGTGTTCACCAGGGCTTATGCCAAAGTAAATGCGTGAGGTGGGTGAGGCAGCTGTGGGTCCGTTGGTGTAGAGGCCCTGCTTGGTGAAGGGCCCCAGGTCTGACTCCTGGCAGCCTCCCCAGCTGAAAGGACCAGGCAGGCGGTGATGGGCAAGACCCTCTTCCGCCCGAGGCCCTGGAGAGCTGCTGCCAGTCCGAGCAGGAAATGATGACCTCGATAGCCCAAAGGCCTGACTCCGGGCAGAGCAAGGCCACCGAAGGGTCTCACTTCTCCCATTTCAGCCCCATCATGAACCCTGTGAAGTGGCACCAGAGGCCAGAGCAGACGAGAGCCACGGGCAGAGCGAGGCTGCCCTCTCCTTGCTGCCGGTCCCCTCCGTAAACAGCTCGGGTCCTGTGGTGCCATGGGCCTCGCCGCCCAGCTCCAGAAAACGAAAGCTCGGGTGACCGGCCCCTGGCCACCCAGCGGGTCAGTAGGCACCCTTTTTTACCTGACGTCCAGGCCTGCGTCCCGAAGGGCTTTGGCCGTCCCCCCAGAGGCCACGAGGGCCAGGCCCAGGGAGTGGAGGCATCGCGCAATCTCCACCAGGCCGGTCTTCTCTGACACGCTGAACAAGGCTGGAGAGAGAAAAGGGGAGCAGGAAGTCTGTGCTCAGAAGGAGGGTAGCAGGCAGCAAAGACCCGACATGCCCTGAACCCCCACCCGGAGGCAGCCGGGTGGGATCCCTCTCAATAAAGACCTTCAGGAGCACCACGGCATAGAAAGCCTCCTTGATGCGGTAACCGTAGGCGCATCCAGGCTGTGCCACCCACCCTGCTGGAGGGTGCTCCCAAGCCCCTGCCTCCTGGCCAGCCCCAAAGAAGGCCCGGCCTGGGTCACTGGGGCCCTGCCTGCCCCTGGGTGGGGGAAGAGGCTGCCTTGGGGGGTTTCCCAGGGTCCCTCCTGCTGCCCCCCACTGGAGCCTCCCAAGGGGGCTCCTCAGCCAGCCCTTCCCAGGACTAGCCTCCCCCCCCCAGCCCTTCTGGGGGCCCTCTGTGGAGAGCCCTCCCCTGGCCCACCTGGAGGCAAGGAGGGATGCCAGCCTCCCGGTGGCGCCTGTGGATCTCCCGGAAGCCCGGCTCCCCTCCCCCCAGGCTGCGGAGATCAGTCCCCCGCGGAGAAACCGGGTGCTGTGGAGGGGGGCCTCTCGGGCCCCGCCCCCTACCCCCCCTGAGCTCCCCGCCCTCCCCAGGAGTCCCCCCCCCCCCGCCTCCCCGGGCAATGCTGGTTCGACTCCCTGGCGGGCAGCCCCGTTCCGCGGGGGGCAGCCCCCGCCCGGACCCGAGCAGCCTGCTTCCGGGGGGGGGCGGGAGGAGGGGGCTACCCGCCGTCCCCGCAGCACTCCCGGCGACTCGGCCGCCCGCCCGGGGGCTCACCCAGCTCCTGCCGCGCCGCCATCCCTGCGCCGAAAGAGACGGGGCCGGGGCCGGGGTGGTGGGAAGGAGGGCGGGGGGGGGGCGGGGCGAGGGCGCCCATTGGCCCCACCGCACTTCCCGCCCCTTCCCCCGCCCGAGCCCCGCCGCCGAAGGCTCCCCACGTGCGCGGCCAGGGGGGGCGGGGACCGGGGGAGGGGGAGGGGCTTCGGCGCCCCTGGGCGGAGGGGGAGTGGCCCCGGGGGGAGTCCCGGGAGGAGCCGAGGGGGGGGGCAGGCATGGAAGAGAGCGGGGGCGGGGCGGGGGCTCTGCGCCCCCCTTTCCTCCCCCCCTCCCTTCCCCCCCCCGGAGTCCAGGCAGGCCCGTGGGAGCGGGGGCGGAGCGGGGGCGGGGGCTCCCACCGACTCAGCTGCGGGGGGGGGGGGGTTGGGGGGGAGCGCCCGCCGAGTCCGCCCCCGCCCCCGCTTGCGCGGCCCTCGCCCGGAGTGGCCGGCCCCCTGCTGGCCCGGAGAGCCCCGCCGTCCGGCCGCCGAGTGGCAGCGGCAGCAGGGGGCCCCCTTGCGGGGCGCGGCGGCTGGCCAGGTGGGGGTCTGGGCGGGCGAGTGGCAGGGGGCTCGCGGCACCGTCTGGAGGGCTGGCTGACTTGCCCTGCCGCGCTGACACAGCCGCCGCCAGGACGAGGAGGACTTCGGGGAGACGGGCGGGCTGAGCGCCGCCGCCTGCTGCTTCGGTCACCTGGCCGGGCGCCCGGTCGGGGGTCCAGGGCCAGCAGCGCCCAGCGCCTCTCTCGCGCTCTCTGGCGTTTCATCCGGCGGGGCTGGGGGGGGGGGGGGCAGCTCGCCAGCCGGTTCCTCCTCTCCCTCCCCCCCCCCCGACGGGGGGGGGGGGCTCTTCCGGGCGCGTTTCAGGGCGCCTCCTTGGGTGGGAAGAGGCCGCCCCCGTGTGTCTTCAGGGCCCGCCGCCGCCGGGACAGCTCTGAGCTCCCCTAGAGGAGGCAAGTGGCCGACCACCTCCTTCCCCGACTGCTTCTGGGCCTGGGGACTAGGACGGAAACCGCCCTGGTTGCCCTGGGACGGGGAGGGAGGGCGGCTGGACCACCTGTCCGGACTGGGACTGGGGAGGCGCTGTTCTGGGCGCCACACCTTTTTCTAGAAAAAACATTTTAAAAAATAAATTTATTAACAATTCAACAGAATAATAAAACAATACTTTTCTACATACTACCAAACTCATTTGCCACCTCACAGAATACATAATGATACCGGACCGAGATGCTATATAATACAATAACAAAGAGATACCTTAATCTATTTTTTTTTCAGAAATACAAAATCTTATTATGGTATGTGTTTTTTTGGAACTATTTCACCGCCTATCAAGTACTCTATAATTGGAGACCAGACTGCATGGAATAACTTCTGTTTACTCTGTGCATTTTTATTTGCTACATTTTTTGCAATTCGACTGTGTACAAAATATTCCCACAGTTTATGTTGCCAACAACTCAGGGTAGGGGCCTCTTTCTTTTTCCAGTTTTGGGCTATCAATATTCTGGCAACAGCAATTAGTATAGCAAGTTGTGTTTTAATACATACACTGTCAATTGTAAGTAGACCCATTTCCAAAACTACCGCCTCCAGAGTAACAAGTAGACTATCGCCCGGAATTACTACAATTTGCGCTAATATTTGTGTCCAAAAACTTTGTATGATAGGGCAATGCCACCAGCAATGAGCCTAATCTCCCAATTGGCTGCAGTTCTTCCAGCACTTAGCCGAGATGTTGGGATTGATTATGTGAAGAGCAGTAGGGGTTACATACCATCTGTGCAGTACCTTAAATGTATTAAATCTAATACTGAACACAGGCGACCTAAAGTTAGGTAAAGACCAGATTTCCTTCCATATCTCACTGGTAAATTTTTGGTTACAGTCTAAATGCCATTGTTTTTGGCTCAATGTCCAAGGGCCATTTCTCTGAGCAATTAACAAACTATAAATTTTAGAAATCAGACCTTTGAGCTCTCCTTGCTGTTTATCTAGCAGATGTTCAAATTCTGTTATGGGAGTGGAAAAAATATTTTGGTTTTTTAATTTTTGTAACATATTGCTAAATTGTAAATACCTAAACCAGGTTATTTTTTCACCAAGTTTTCTCTCTCTTTCTAATTTCGTCAAAATGTTACCCTTATATATAAAGTCATTTAGACAGCCCAAACCTGCTATATCCCAATTAACAAAAGCAATTTTTTCCTTCCCAGGTTGGAACCACTCTTGTCCCATATACATCGAAAACCTGGAGACTGGAGGCAGCAGCAAAGGTTTGTACTTACGCCATATTGTCAACGTAGTTTTTAAGAATAGATTTTGTGGTTTTTTTAACTGTGTCTGTCATATAAAATATTCCAGAAAACTTCTGGTAGTGTAGTGCCATTTAATTCCACTTCTTCTATTTGTTGCCAATTTATGGTACAAGGAGTCTTCAGAATTCTCACTACATCTGCAATCTGGGTCGCCTCATAATATGTTTTTAAATCTGGAAAGTCCAAACCTCCATCTTTAACTTTACGCTGTGAAGTATCAAAATTAATTCTATGTCTTTTATAATCCCAAAAGAATTCATTGATCATTTTCTGCTATTTGGCCAGAGTTTTGTTATCTATAGCAATTGGTAATGCTCTAAATAAGAATAAAAATTTCAGAAAAACAAAGCACTTAACAATATTGATTCAGTCAGCCCATGAAAGTTGTTGTTTATCCCATTGTTTAAATTGAATCTGTAAATCCTGTATTATACTTGAAAAATTGCAATCTAACAGATCATTGAGAACAGGTGGAATTAATATTCCAAGGCATCTCCATTTATCAAAAGTCCAAGAGTAGTGAAAGGTCTTATGTAGTTTTTCTAATGTGACATTATTGATCTTAATTGGGATAAGAACAGATTTTTTAATATTAATTGTCAAACCTGTTACTTCTTGTATATTCTGAAACATTTTCTGTAGGGCAGTTAGTGACTGTCCTGGATTAGATAAATAAATCAACAAGTCATCTGCATATAAATTTAAGGAATGCATTTGCCCTCCAACTTTGATTCCCGTGATATCTGGATTAGATCGAATAATATTCGCCAGGGGTTCAATAGCCAAGGCAAATAATAGTGGCAACAGGGGACAGCCCTGTCTAGTTCCCCTGTGCATGGCTATAGATTTACTTAAGATGTTTTCCACTCGAATTTTTGCTGTGGGCTTGTTATAGATGGAATTTATTGCAGTCAAAAAGCGTTCACCGAAACCCATATATGTTAATAGATATTTTAGATGCATGGGATAGAGCAGGTAGAGAAAGAAGTTCTTTTCTCCCTTTCTCACAAAACAAGAACTCATGGGCACTCCATGAAATTGCTGAGCAGTCGGGTTAGAACAGATTAAAGGAAGTACTTCTTCACCCAAAGAGTGATTAACACGTGGAATTCACTGCTACAGGAGGTGGTTGTGGCTACAAGCATGGGTGGCTTCAAGAGGAATTGGATAAACATATGGAGCAGAGGTCCATCAGAGGCTACTAGCCACAAGGTATAGATAGGAACTCTCAGGGCGTTTTCGCACTAGCGTTTGACCTGGTTTTGCCCTGATGCTTGCTCAGGAGCTTCTGGTCAATTTCCCACCAGTTGCTCCGGGCTCAGGGTTTGCTCAGGAGCATCGCGGTACTGCTCTGGAGCTTCCCTGGAGCAAGAAAATCCTGTTTTTTGCAGTGTTTCCTGTTTGCTCCGGTGGAGAAGCCAAGATGAAAACACCCCCACTCGCCCGCCCTCCATCTGGCCTGCCCCGTGGTGGGCATTTCTTTAATTTTTTTTTTGAAACGAGCCCTCCTAACGTTATACCAAAATAAGGAGGCAGGGAGCCAAGATCCCACCACAGGGACTGCGTTGGCAAGGTGGATTTGCCGTTTCTTGGTAGCAGGAGCCGGGCACCATTGGCCCGAGAGCTCCCTGTGCTTGCAGATGACTGCTGCCCTTTGTTTGGGCTGCCCCGGCAACAGCCCCTGCAGAGCTGGCAGTGGGTGCTTTCCTCTAGAAACCCGCGGAGAAGCCGTGGCAAGCGGGTGGGCCGGGGACGCGAGTCTTCCTTCCCGCTCCCTGTGTGCGGTCCTACGGTCCTGAAGCATAACTTCCCCCCCTCCTTTTTTTTTTTTTAAAAAAGGTCCTTATAACGTTATATCAACATAACGAAATATTGATGCAGCAAGGGAAGATGGCACAATTGTCTTTTTATAATACACACACGTTCACATCTATTATGGGGGGGAATGTTGTTCGGTGCTCCAATTCAGCATGTGTAGCAGGGAGACTCTCAGCCTCAGCTGCCACCGCCTCAGCCACCACCATTTCGGATGAAATTGCCTCCCGTATTGTCTCCTTTAGATGTCTCAATTTTCAGGTTTTTAAAGTTATTTTTATTTAATTACTTTACACGGACCATCCAACACCATATTGGCTATCCACCATTTTGTCCCTGTGCTCCCGCAGGCAAAGCAGGCGACATTTTAGTTCAGAGCGGAGAATCCACCAATCAGAACGGAGAATCCACCCATCGGGGGGGAAATCCTCCACTGACATTTGCGGTCCCTGTAGATAGCCAATGGTTTTGCTTCAACCAAGAGTGGCGGGAATAATTGATTAGGAAGGAGGGAGTTGTTGAATTCTGGGAAGAGGAAGGCTACCGCAAGGTGGGCAGGGGATGCACTACTGTCATGCCACTATGACGTTATAACGTTACCACGCATGCGTTTTAAAAAAAGAAAGAAATAGTGGGGAAATGAGGGAGGGGTGAGGGGGGGTGGGAGGGTAAGGAAAGGGGACATGGACAGGGGAGCGGCTGAAAGCATCGGGGCAACCGCTAACTGTGAACAAAAAACTGTGGAGTTAAAGAGGAGCTGAATCCTCTAGTGAAAAAATGGATACCGTTGCTCCAGGGGAAAATTTCCGGGGGAACTGAGAAGGAACTGAGAGGCAAGTGGCATGTGCGAAATCACCCTCAGTCTGGGGCAAGTGATGCTCTGTATTCTTGGTGCTTGGTGGGGGGGCAACAATTGGAGGGCTTCTAGTGTCCTGCCCCCACTGTTGGACCTCCTGAGGGCACCTGGTGTTTTTGGCCACTGTGTGACAGAGTGTTGTACTGGATGGGCCACTGGCCTGATCCAGCATTGGCTTCTCTTATGTTCTTATATGAAGCAGAGGTCCATCTGTGGCTCTTAGCCACAAGGTATAGATAGGAACTCTCAGTCTGGAGCAAGTGAGGCTCTGTGTTCTTGGTGCTTGGGGAGGGGGGGGATTTTACTTTTTACTTTTTTTGCTATTTGTCTATTTTGGCTATTTTTCTAAAATCTCCTTTGTGAATTTTTGCACGTATACTATTCCGTTTTATTAAGACTGTTGACAGTAAAGTAGGTTATAGATAGTACTTGATGTGCTTCCGTTTTATAATTTTTATAATTCCTCAATCACTGTAATTTTGATTTTTTTGCAATATAAATAGTAAGGGGGGAAATAACTTGGGCTTGCTTCCAAATGGTAGATTGAGGATTAGAATATTAGTCACAGTTCCTTTAGAGAAACTGGTTTGATTTGCAGTAGTAAGATCTTGACACCAGAGTGTGCTCGCACATTTGAGACCAAACATGGTTCCCTTCTCTGATTGTACCCAGAAATCAGATTACGCCCAGAGATGAGTAAACAGTTTGTCTGCTCTTTCATGATTCTTTGTTCTCTTTTTCAGTTCTTCAGATGCATAGTGATAAAGTTGTGTAAAAAACTGTAGAAACCCGTTCCCCTGCTTGACTGTATGGAATATTTCAGCTGCTCAGAATCGTTTGTACCCCAAAAGACACAAAACAACAGTACGTGGCCTTTTAAAATTTAATCCAGGTGGGGTTCAGTTTTCTTCAGTGGTTCAAGTCAAGAGCCTGGGAGCACTCTTGGACTTGACCTCGTGGATGATGAGGAGGAGGAGACTGGATTTATACCCCGCCCTTCACTCGGAGTCTCAGAGCGGCTTACAATCTCCTTTCCCTTCCCCTCCCCACAACAGACAGCCTGTGAGGTGGATGAGGCTGAGAGAGCTCTTTCCAGAACTGTCCTTGAGAGAACAGCTCTGACAGAACTATGGGTTGCCCAAGGTTACCCAGCTGGCTGCAAGTGGAGGAGTGAGAAATCAAACCCGGTTCTCCCAGATTAGAGTCTGTTATGCATTGGGACTGAAACATTGCAGGACTGTGCTGCCAGGGTGAGCAATAGCCCGCTAGGATTCTGGCAGTAACCAGTCAAGGTGTACCGTTATGTAAAGAGCCTATCACTGGGAGTGGGGTGCGTTTGGGGTGTGGCCACTGCGTGCAGTATAACTGAGCGGAGGCTCTGGTCTGCAGCCTTGTTCAGGCTGAAATCACTGGATAAAGTACAGCTGGTCATGAGACTTGGAGTCTGTTCATCCATGGAGCCCATTATTTAGCAGAGACTGTGCACTTAACCACGACACCACAGATGAGCAAAGATCCGGGTGCTGTTGGCCAAAGTAGTAGGTGTGATGGGGGCAGTGTGGGTGCTGTGAGGACACCCCTGGCATTTCAAAGTGATTTCAAAATACCAATCAGCGTGGCGCTCTTATTCCCCTTCCCACCCATTTTCAAATGTGAAGTAGCCACTGAGGAGGCATTTTGGTACTTGATAAGGCATGGGGGGGCAAGAAGAAGAAGAAGAGATTGGATTTATACCCCGCCCTTCACTACCCAAGGGAGTCTCAGAGCGGCTTACAAACTCCTTTCCCTTCCCCTCCCCACAACAGACGCACACCCTGTGAGGAAGGTGGGGCTGAGAGAACCCTGACAGAAACTGCTCTTTTTCAAGGACAGCTGTGCCAGAACTACGACTTGCCCAAGGTCATCCAGCAGCTGCAGTAGGAGGAGTGGGGAATCAAACCCAGTTCTCCCAGATTAGAGTCCATGTGCTTAACCACTACACCAAACTGTGGAATTGATCAGGATTGGGCCCTTGTAGTATTTTAAATTCACTTTAAAATGGCGACTCTCCTTGTGGTAGCCATAAGATGGTGTCTTGTACTGGCCACAAGGATGCTGTTGCATCTAGTTTGGCCCTGAGAGTACTTTCTTTGAGTCACGCACCTTGTGTGCCACCTGGTCCCTTCTTTGGGTTATGTGGACCAGGCCACGCAAATCCCATGCCGCCACCATGGCCCCCAGATCAGACTACATGGGGCTGCCTTTGCAGGTGTCTTGAAAGCTTCAGTGGGTTCAAAGTGCAGTGCTGAGATCCCTGTCAGGTAACAAATTGCGTTGGCTTTACATCAGTGGTGCTGGAGGTCACCTATTTGCTTCTGGGCCCAGGTTACCTTTAAAGCACTTGACCCCCAGCCTGCCTGTGATCTGTGTGGAGAAGGGCTAGCTCCATCCGCCTGTGTTCCATTCCAGTAACAAAGAAGAGTGCTAATGTCAGCTGGGGTGGCTATTAAAACTGAATTATGCCTCCTTCAGCTTATTTTTTTTTAAAGCTGAGCCTGTGTCTGCTGTACAAGCTCCAACCCATTTAGCCTGTTCCGTCTTCCCAGCTGGGACCATGGCTTTGCTTTGGTTGTTCTGAGGTTTCGTTAGGATACAAAGACTTTCTGTTGGGAACTCTGGTAGCCCAGCCAGAAAAACCACCAACACACTCTTTCCCTGAAGGAAGCTAGCTGATCATCCTTTAAAAACTTTGCCTCTTTAATGTGCCCAAGGATTAAATCTCCTTGGAGGCTGTCTTCAGCGCTGCGTGCAGATTGTGGCCAACGTAGGCCTTATATTTTCATTGCTAACTGGTTGCTGTATGACCTACTTAGTGGAGCAGGATTAGTGCCAGCTTTGCTCCTGGTAACCCTAAGAGTTGCTGCATTGCAAACACACAGAGAGAGAGAGAGAGATGTGACATGACCTTGCAACCCATCCAGAGGCCCTCCCCTTCTAGGATTTTGAGCTCAGACAGCTATGTAAGGGCTGATCTGAGCAACTGTTCTACACTGCAGAAAGAGGGCAAAAATTATTTTATTATTTATTATTTGTGTTATGTTCTGGCCGAGGAACCGCACATGCGGTCGGCCAAACACGTGGCCAGGCGAAGCCGTTGAGCTTCCAGAGACAATAGATCCCCCAGATCCTAGAAGGGACCAATGAGCGAGTCTGCACCCTGGGAGAGACAAACAGGGTGCAGGGACACCGTAAATAGCACATCACGGGTGTGGGGGGTGTGCATGGGTGCGGTTGAGAACGGGGATAAAAAGTGGACCTGCGAGTCCAGCTAACCAGTCTTGTTCCGACCTCTTAATAAAGTAGGAATTGTTTTCACTCAACGCATCTCCGACCTCAGTACTTTTCAGTTTACTTCATTTATAGCCCGCCTTTCTCATGAAACTCAAGGCAGATTGCAAAATATAACAAACAGTTCAATTGAACAGCTACAAGATGCTAAACACAGGCAGTGCAACTGGACCGGGACATCAGAGTTAGAAAAAATGCAAACAGGAAACGGTCTCATGAATGGCAGATCTTAAACAAAACAGCAACTGGAGAGCAGAGGAGAAAACAGTGCAGTAAAAGCAAGATGAGAAATCCTCCCCCACCCCCCCAGTTTTTTCTAATGGAAAAATTAGATTTGGGGCAGGGTAGCACTAAACCCCCCCCCCACCACCACCACCACCACACACACACGCACTCTTACGGACTCCTTTCTCTTTTAGAATGAATAAAATGCCTTTTTAAGGCAAGTGTATTCACAGTCAAAATGTAGATAAACTCTGGACACTTTTTCAGTTTTTTTAATGGAAATGTGGGGAGCTCTGGAAAAAATGTCATACTGTAGAGGTATACAACATTTTCCTAAAAAAATTGTTTAAAATGTTTTGGCAACAAGTAATATGGTATATTGTTTAGTGGTACCGTATTATTAAAGAGTCTGGCGTTTCAGTGTTATAAAGCGTAGCTTAATATCCAAACATGCCTGTAGTGAATCTGTGACTCTCTTCAACTAATGCACAGCCTTTCTTTACTACAGGATATGGGTTCTACCCTCAGCGTTGATTTTTCCCTCCCTCTCAGGTGGCGGACATGAAGACTCATGTGCTCTGGGGCCAGAGGCTGCCACAGTTTGCAACTCTTTCTCAATTACTGGGTTTACTTGACAATTTTCATGTGGAAGAATTCCATAAATATTCCAAATAGCAAAATATTGTGTGTTAACTAAGTTATAACGGACATATTTTATGTTGTCAAACCAGTAAAAGTAGTTTAGGGTTGATAGGAAAGTAAATATTATGGATGGACTGGGGAGAGCTGACAAAGAGAGCTTTTTCTCCCTCTCCCCAAAGACTAGAACTCACTGAGGGCATCCAGTGAAGCCAATGGGCAGTAGGTTCAGGACGGACAAAAGGAAAGACTACTTTACACACAGAGAGTGATTAAAAGGTGGAATTCACTGTTAGGGGGTGTAGTGATGGCCACAGGAATAAACAGCTTTAAAAGGGGATGAGATTGATTCATGGAGGAGAAGTCTATCAATGACTACTATCCATGGTGACTGAGGGGAGCCTCCACTAAACCTCTGAATCCCAGAGCCAGGAGGCAACATCAGGAGAAGGTCTCGGCCTCTATACCCTGTTGTTGGCCGTCCAGAGGAACTGGTTGGCCAGTGTGTGAGACGGGAGGCTAGACTAGATAGACAATTGGCTTGATCCAGCAGGGCTCTTCTTATGTTCTCAAAACTGCGTACATTTCAGTTTTCAAAAAAGATTTTTTTCTGGACGTTTTACATCTCTACTCCTGACCTCCTTAGGCATGCAGTTACACAGGGTCAGCACCTTGCACAAAGCATGTGTACAATCCACATGTACAAGCAGTTGCCAACATTACCCACTTGCATGGGGGTACACTCAGAAGTCCCTGCTAAGGTGAGCAAAGCTGTCCTAGCAGAGTAGACAGCAGGAGAGGAAGCCCTGCAGGACGGTATGGGGACCCGAGGCCTCTGCTTGTGGTAGCTGTTAGTGCCCTGCACGGACCCTGAGAGCTGACGAGCAGCCGGCAGAAGGGCGGCCGGATGTGCCTCCCACACACGCTCCCCTTCATGCCTGAGAGTAGCCAACGGTGACATTTTGTACCAACTGGAGCATCACCTGCCCCAGACTGAGAGTTCCTACCTATACCACTACACCAGAGAACCAGTCTGGTGTAGTGGTTAAGTGCACGGACTCTAATCTGGGAGAACCGGGTTTGATTCCCCACTCCTCCACTTGCACCTGGCTGGATGACCTTGGGCAAGCCATAGCTCTGTACCAGCTGTTCCCTCAAGGACAGCTTGGGAAAAAGCTCTCTCAGCCCCACCTACCTCACAGGGTGTCTGTTGTGGGGAGGGGAAGGGAAAAGGAGTTTGTAAGCCGCTCTGAGACTCTTAAGTGAGTGAAGGGCGGGATATAAATCCAATCTCTTCTCTTCTTCTTCTTCTATACACCTTGTGGCTAAGAACCACTGATGGACCTCTGCTCCATATGTTTATCTAATTCCCTCTTGAAGCCATTTTGTAAGTTGTTAACAACTGAAATCTATTTATACTCATTAAGGTAGAGAAGCAAAAATAATTTATTTATCAGCTGATACCATTCAGAATGTAGTTTCTAGCAGAATAGGGAAGAAGATCTTTCTCATTTTCCTCTTAATCAAAAAATCTGAGCGTGGCTTTATAACCGAAGGCCTCTGGATGTTTTTGGCCAGTGCGTGACACAGAGTGTTGGACTGGAGGGGCCACTGGCCTGATCCAACATGGGCTTCTCTTATGTTCTTTACCTTTTACTTTACCATTTTTAAACAATTTTAATACTATTTATGGTTGTTTTATAATTATGTTGCTACCTGCCCTGAGACCTGCTATAGCAGGGGAGGGTGAGTCAGAAATCTAACTAAAAATAAATCATGCTGACTCAGCCGTGCTTCCAGCTGCCCCCGTCTGGGGCTGGGGCTGGGGCTGGCATTTGACCTCCCCTGCCTCTACACAGCAGGCCCCTCCAAGTTGCAGCAGGCCACGCTGGCCTGGCAGCAGAAGCGCTCAAGAAGGCAGGTGTGTGACGCAAGAGTGAGCTGGCAGCTCAGGGTGAGAGCGTGGCTGACTTGGACAGCCGATTAAGACATCGAGGATGAGGCATCCTTGGAACACGCAAAGCCCGGGAGGGTTTCCATAGACAGGCACGCAGACAGAGACCCTGTTCTGTGGTTCGTCACGCCTCTGTCTGGGGACCTCTTGGAAGTGGTTTTGAAAGACTAGCCAGGTAAGGATTAGGTTAGGGCCTGTGGGCACCCGAGACTCTAAGGAACACGTCAGGCATGGTGGAGACCCAGGACTCTCCCACCGGGGGCGGGGGTGTGTGTGTGTGTTATGTCCAGGGACTGCAAAGTTCGTGCGCGTTTGCTTGCAGAATCACCCCCCCCCCCCCCAGTGCTGTATCTTCCAGGGCACTGCTGGTGATGCTGCCTTGGCACTCCCAGTGTGAAGACCAGTCCCTGGGGAAAGCCGGTTTCAAGCACGGCCTTGCATGCGCCTCCCCCACGGCTCTGCCACCTGGGAAGCACTGTGGGCTCTGGCTGCTCTCCGGCTGTTCACTTGTTTTCGGGCCTCCAGATCCCAAATGCAGATAAGTCAAAACGGTCACGAACAAAACTGTGGCTCACTCATAATTCCCACGGAAACCTCTGAAGATCCTACTCCCTCATTCTTTGCTGACTGTATCAGAGTTACACCTTGGGGTGGCTCAGGCATGTTATTGTGTATGTTTAGAACAACGTTTGAGACCAGTGGCACCCTTAAGACCAACAAAGTTTGATTCTGGGTAAAAGCTTAAAGACCAGCAAAAGCTTTTTACCCGGAATAAAACTTTATCTTAAAGGTACCCCTGGACCCAAACTCTGTTTTAGTTTTCTAATTTTTAAGGAAAGAGAAACCTGGCCTTATAGCCTCGAGATAGGGAAACGTGTTTGTACAGGAAGCTTCTAGAAGGTAGAATTGAGCCAAGAGGAAGAAGCTGAAAAAGGAAAAAAAACAAGAAAGCCGCAAGAGACACCTGGATGTGGCAGACTGACCGACTTGGTGCTGCCTTTCATGGGTGCCATTCCTAGAGGCCTGTAAGGAGCCTATGGAATATGTCAGCCAGTACAGAGCCCATTTGGTGCTGTGGTCAAGTGCGTGAACCCTAATCTGGGAGAACCGGGTTTGATTTTCCACTCCTGCACTTGCACCTGGCTGGATGACCTTGGCCAAGCCATAGCTCTGGCACAGCTGCTCTTGACAAAGAGCAGTTTCTGTCAGAGCTCCCTCAGCCCCACCTACCACCCAGGGTGTCTGTTGTGGGGAGGGGAAGGGGTTTCTAAGCCGCTCTGAGACTCCGAGTGAAAGGTGGGGTATAAACCCAATCCTCTTCTCTTCTATGGTCACACATGCCCCCCTCCCAGGCATCTTATCCCCCACCCCGGAAATAATAAAAAAGAAAACAATCACTCCCTACTCCCAGCATACCGACTAATGCTGTGGAAGTGTGGGGCTGTCCTAGGTCAAGTGTTTTGGTGTCGTTTCCCCCCCAAAGTCTGAGTGACGTTGTTCCACTTTGCTCTAGAGGCTGCAGCATCCTCCGTGTTGTGCCCACAGAGGGACATGAGTCGGCTTCCCTTACTGTTGGCTCTGGAAACTGCTGTAGGAAAGGCACAGCTGTTTTGCACCTGGAGAAAGAGTGCCTGGTGTTGCTCAACAAAAGAGCAGTGTGTGTGTGAGTCGGTGAGCAATCTGCCCGAGAGCACAAAACTCTTCTGCCTTTTCAGCATCCCCCAAAGAGCAGCCGGCTGACGTTGCTGAAGCAAAACCGGTTGTGGGGCAAATGATGGCTGGATGGGCATGTCACAGCCCTGAGCTCTAAACAGAGGATTCATTTAAAATATGCAATACTATACTTCCTTCTCTCTCTAGTGTAGTGTATTGGGTCAAGGGATACGATGCTTCTGTGTTGTGTTTCACTTTCTGCTGTTCTGAGTGGAGGAAAGCGGGCAGCCACACGCTCTAGGTCTGGCCCTTCGAGCCGGCCGGGGGACTCCTTGAGCCCAGGCAGGAAGCAGCGCATGGCTGTCATCAGAGCCAGAATCCCACAGGTTCTTCTTACAGCTGGACTTAGTCCTTCTTGTTGTTCAGTCACACAGTCGAGTCTGACTCTTCATGATCCTATGGGCCACATCACACCAGGCCCTCCTGTCATCCGCCATCTTCCAGAGCCGACTCAACTTCATGACCTTTGCATCGATGACGCAGTCTAACCATCTCCTCCTTTGCCGTCCCCTTCTTCTTTGACCTTCAACCTTTCCCAGCATCAGGGTCTTCTCCAGTGAGTGCTCCCTTCTCATTGGGTGGCCAAAGTATTTGAGCTTCAGCTTTAATATATCTGGCCTTCCAGGGAACAGTCAGGCTTGATTTCTTTTAGGATTGACTGATATATATATCCGGCTCAAATCTGTGCATCTGAATGCACCCACTGATTTGATCTCCTTGCAGTCCAAGGGACTCTCAAGAGTCTTCTCCAGCACCATCATGCAAAAGCATCTATTCTTCGGCGCTCGGCCTTCCTTATGGTCCAGCTCTCGCAGCCACACATCACTACTGGGAATACCATGGCTTTGATTATACGGACTTTTGTTGGCAAGGTGATGTCTCTGCTTTTTATTATGCTGTCTAGGTTTGCCATAGCTTTCCCCCCAAGGAGCAGGCGTCTTTTTAATTCCATGGCTGCAGTCATCCTCTGCGGTGGTCTTGGATCCCAGGAACGTGACGTCTGTCGCTGCTTCCGTGACTTCCCCTTCAAACTTTCTGTCTGACGGGTCTTGATCATCACAAGCCTCTGCTGGGAAAGACAGTGGCCCTTTCTGCACTCTCCTTTTAATCCACGTTCACCACGGTGTTGCCTGCTGTTGCCCCTGGTTATTTGACTGGAACACTGAGGAAATCTGGAGTAGCAGGCAAATGTGGAAAGGACCAGTGTCTGGTGCACAAAGAAGAGGAGGAGGAGGAGGCCCTGAAGGGGGCCGCCAGAAGACAACTCCATAAAAGGATGAGGTTGGCCCCTTCTCTCTCCTATCAGGTGTCCTTCCTCGTCTGTCTCCAGCTTGCTGCTCTCCGGGCAGCTCCCCCCTCCTCCTTCCTCTCAGAAGTGCCCCCCTAAGTCTACCCCTCTCTCTCCCAGCTAGAGATGCAGTTAGGAGCCTACCTCTGTCTCTCCTCTTTCCTGTCAAGTATGTGAGTTCCTGAATCAATCTTCATCTACTCTTTAATCAGGCTGTGCACCCGTTGCGGTGTTGATTACTCTGCCAGCAGCCTCGTGGGAGAAAGAGAGATCCCGAGCAGGCAGGCAACTAGGCGCTCTGTCACCAGAGCTGGGCTGCCCGTCTCTGCTCCAGGGGCTCAAGGGGGCCTGCGGGATTACTGGGGAGGGGAAAGTTTAATTGACAGGCTATCCCCGAGGTCCCCGTGTCTGGCTTCTGTTCACAAGCCCTTGGGCTTTCCGGTCCTGGAGTCTTGCAGGTGGCCCACACGAGCCCTGGGTGTCTGAGGGCCCAGAAACAACAGGGTCTTCCGGGACCTTGATCTCTGCAGGGTTTGCCACCATGACTCCCTCACCTTGCAAGGAGGAGTCATCAGACCCAGCCCTGGCATAAGCAGGGATAGCCAAGTTGTCCCTGTGCTGCTGGACCTACTATTTCGCCCATGATCCCTTTTGGGTGTCAGCAGAGCTGCTTCTCTTCGGAGGTCCACATTGCTGCACTCTTGGGTGCCTTCCTAGAGCTGAGACCCTTAGGTGTCTCTGCCACAACCTGTGAGCATCGGGAGATGGGAGGCGGAAAGGCCACCTCCTCATAAGGTTTGCAGGTGACAGCATCTCCCTTTCACTTCCCTCCGCCCTGATCGCCAGCGCTTTTAAGGGAGTGCCAGTTTGCCTCATTGGTGCTGCCCTTTCCCAACTAGGTTGGAAGCAGGCAGCTGTTCCCTTTGCTCCAGGCGGCGTCCATCTCATGCTGAGACATGCTTGGTTTTCTTTGTCAGGGGAGACTGACTGGCAGCTGAGCTGCTCTAATGTCTGTTAATTTGGCCTCTGCCTTTACAAGATAATTTCCAGCATTTCCACTCATCAGTTGGTGAATGGCCCTCTATACTTGACTGGATGGTTTTAAAAGGGGTACCCAGATCGTCTGAAATGGCCTGGATGGTAGCCACTGTGGGACAGCTCTGTCTTACAACACTCCTTGACCCACAAAGGGTTTTTTTAAAATTAAAACAAACAAACAAACAAACCAAAAACCACCTCCCAACCATTAACAGTAGTTCTCCCCGCCCACCCCTGAATCCACCAGCCCGGTTTCTCCAGATTTGCCCAGGGCTCCTGGCAAAAACTGACTTTTGTGAAAGGGAAGGATCACTCTTTTCAGGCTTTAAATGACCACCCAGGAAAACAAGCCTTTCAACTGAGCCTTGAAGCGTCTGTAAAGGGGGCAAGGGACCACTCCCCTTGGATAAGGGGGGGGCTCCTGGCAGCGAGGGCAGCCCACGGTCTCTTGGGCCAAGCTTTCTGATCTAGGGTGCCATTCCTCATCCCTCCCTTGAATGGGGGAGGTCTGCCCCCCTCCGCTGCCTGGAAGATGCCCGGCCCAGCCTGCCAGCTGCAGAGAGATGGCCAAGTGGAGCTGCCTGGGTGGGCGAAGAGCAAGACTGCACAAGGCCCTTGGTCCTACGCGGAGCTCCCACTAAAGGTCACTTACTCAAAGTGCAAGACAGACTCCAGCAGAACAGGAGAGGAAAGAAATGCCAACTGTAAAAATATGGCTTACTACAGCAAAACCCGAAGGAGTCCAGAGTGGCTTTCAATCACCTTTCCCTTCCCCTCCCCACAACAGACACTCTGTGAGATAGGTGGGGCTGAGAGAGCTCTGACAGAACCGCTCTTGAGAGAACAGCTTTGAGAGAGCTGTGACTGGCCCAAGGTCACACCGCTGGCTTCATGTGGAGGAGGAGTGGAGAATCAAACCCAGTTCTCCAGATCAGAGTCCACCACTCTTAACCACTACAACAAACTGGACCAGGTTATAAGATTCTTGAGGCCCTCATTTCTTATGAAACATCTTTCCATTTCCTTTATGAGACAATTCACAGTAGGTGCTGTTGCCCCATCTTAGTATTAAAAAGAAAGCACATCCTTCTTAAAAAAGCTGTCGGCGCAGGAAGACTTTTACTGTCCATCACCAGCCAGATAAAGAATGAATGCAGAGCTGGGACTAAATATACCAGCACTGCAATGTTCCCTCTAAGCTGAGTTACTGTGAGCTAGTTCACAGTTTTTTTTAGCCTCTGGCTCACACCTTTCTGTCTTAGCTCAGGAAGGAGGGCTCCATAGCAAACTAATGTAGGCAGCAGCCAAATCGCTTGCTCACAACTTTAATTCCAGTGGCTCACAAAGCAGGATTTTTGTTCACAAGGCTCCACAGCTTAGAGGGAGCATTGATCAGCAGTGTCCATTCCTACCTCTGAGTCACCACACCCAGAGGTTTTCAAATTAAATCATAAGTAATTTTGTCAAATTTGCTGTCTGAATTTGGGGCAATTTTTCCAGAAGTCTGGCACTTTTGGAATCAGAGGTGCACACCAATGCTGGCTCTCATTAAGGCGAGAAATCAAGGTGAGAAAGTCAGCAAACGAACACTCATTATGGTTGCCAGCTCCAGGTCGGGAACTACTTGGAGATTTGGTGGGGGGAGTTTGAGGAGGGCGGGGTTTGGGAAGGGGAGGGACTTCAGTGGGGTACAATGCCACAGAGTCCACCTTCCAAAGAGGCTGTCTTCTCCAGGTGAACTGATCTCTGTCGCCTGGAGGGCAGGTGCAATAGCGGGAGAAATCCACCCACCACCTGGAGGCTGGCAGCCTTACCATTCATAGACAGAATGTGGCTCTTTTCCAGACCAGCTGCTCTGTGGATGTCTGTGGTGGGGGGGGGAGGCAAGTCCTTTCTCTGCCCCCTCTTCAGTTTGTAAGTGCTTCAGGGTGGGATTCAAAGCCAGCAGTCCTTCTTGGCTTCCAGTAGCAGCAGCAGCTTCTCCCTTCGGCTTTCCAGGATGGCTCTTCTGATCCAGAACAGCAGCAAGGCATGGCCAAGTGGCGCTTTCACATGGCTGGGGGGAGGGGGGGCAGCAACAAGGTTTATTTCCTTCACAGCTGCAGGACTGAGGGTGGGTTCATACAGCTGTTTTGAGCCGCACCAGGCATGAGTGCCTGGTGGACTTAAAGGGCATGGCCAGGTCACAACATCTGGGAAGCGTGCTGCTTCTGTGAGTAGCCCATCGATCCCCGTCAGGGATCTGTACTTAAAAGATAGCGGTGAAAGTCCGGTCTAAACCTGGCCGACAGGCCAATGCCAGACTTTTCACCATCAAGTCATACCTCCACAGTGGGCAATCAGCCCGTAGGGATGGTCTCCAGACCATCCTGAATGGCCAGCATTTTAAAAAACTCTTAGCGATATGTGCGCATAACCGCTTAAACACACAATATCCCCAGAGCTCGACTCAAGCAATCCGAACGATTTAATGTTTCTGAGGGTCCCCTGAACTTTACTTACTTTATAAACGGAAAGGGTACCTAGTGGAAGGTTTCGTTGTTGGTGTTTTACTATTTTAGTCCACGCATGCGCAGATAAACAAGTATATGGTGAGGCACATATGTGCATGCGCAGAAAGGATTTTTTAAAAAGCTGACCGCATGGCTCCTTATGGTGGACAATCCACCGTGGGAGTCACACGTGGTAAAGCGCTTCACGGGCGATCTGTCCGGTTGCGCAATGCTGGATCAAAAAGATCTAGCTCAAATTACAGCTGGGCCAGTGGCGGGATTAGTTGCCCGTCTGAACACACCCTGAGAGAGTCAGATCAAGGTGGATCAGCAGCACAGCACTTTGCTCAGGCTGGCCTTTGTGCTGGGTGCCTTAGCAGAACAACAGTCTCCTGGTGGAGAGGCGTGAATAAGAACTTGTGTGTGTGTGTGTGTGGGGGGGAGAGCTAGGAAAATGTGTCAGTTTAGCTACATCCCACAAGCAGTGTGTTGGGCTACATCTCTATCTACTTCTCGGTTTAGCATTGGGAGTCTGTCCCCAGAGCGTGGAGAAGAATGGGGAGAACCCATCACCCAGTGCCCCGTTCCTTCCTCCTCACCAGCATTCCGAACTTATGGCAGGCCAGTCTGCCGGAGATAACACAACAGGAGGCATTTGGGAATTAAGGAATGACGTGCTTGTGCAAATGTTTGTGAGGTGACCTTTAAGTTTTTAACACAAGCAAGTCTCTTTGCTTTTTGCCGCTGAGGTGTGCGGATCACAATGACATGTTCCCCTCCCCTTATTTCTCTTGTTGTGGAACTGGAAAGCCAGACATTCTGGCGGGGTCTCTAGTGCTTGGCCGCTTTTCTTTTACGACGCAGGACAAAAAGACGCCCACAAAGGGCCAGAATTTAACAAGCTTTGGGCTGTGATCATCACGCACACTAAATAATGCACTTTCAATCCACTTTCAGTGCACCTCCCAGCTGGATTTTCCTGTTGTGAGCTGGCAACATCCGGTTGGAAAGTGGATTGAAAGTGCACTGTTTAGTGTGTGTGTCGACCGCAGCCTCAGAATGCCCTGAAGTTGTTCCCACCCAGCCTGGGGAATCTTCCTCGGAAGAAGACGCCATTCTTCAGCCACGTGGGTTCTCCGTCTCCCTTTCTGCTTGGATGAAAACTTTGGCTCTGCTCTTGTATGCCTGACAGTAGAGTAGCTGCTGTTTTAATAAGAGTTAGTTTAAATATTGTAGTGGTTATTTAATTAAAAAAAAATCTTTACTCTGCCTTTCCTCCTGGCTGGTACAGCAAACTTCACAATGCCCTCCAGCCAGAACAGCCTGGCCAGAACTCACTTTCAAAGCAAACATTAACAAAGAGTCCGGGTACTGCCTGAGCCCAGCTAATAACCGAGGGAAGATGGGAACCGGCTTAATTGCTTCAGCCATTCCGGGACTACTTGAGAGACACCAATGTCTTTTGTGTATCTTTTGTCTGCCTAGCTGAGGCCAGCTTTCCTCCTGAGCGGAACATCGCCAGACCTTCATCCATTTTCTCCTTCTCGTCAGCCCAGCGCCAGGGGTCGACATTAATTCTACTGCTGCATCTTCATCATTGTAATCACAGTGCTGGATCAAAACGCAGGGTGCCAAATTTGTTGTAAGAGCAGAGCCACTTAAATGTTTTAATGACTTCCAGGTTTGTGTGCACCCCCCCCCCCACACACACATAAAAATATCCAGTCCCACCACCTCAGACCCCAGCGACATTCCCTACGGAGGCCCCTGGAGGAGGCCAGTGCTCACCTCCCTCCACGGTAGAAATGACTGACTAAGGCTCCCCATCAGCCTCCTCTGTTTGAACCAGGGCGCGTTCAGATGGCTCTTTTGAGCTGTGCCAGGCATGAGTGCTTGGTGGATTTAAAGTGCATGTCCAGGTCACAACATCTGGAAATCGTGCCGCTTCTGTGAGTAGCCCATCGATCCCCGTCGGGGATCTGTACTTAAAAGATAGTGGTGAAAGTCTGGCCCTAAGCTGGCCGACGGGCCAATTACAGACTTTCCACCATCCGGTCGTTCCACCAGCATGCAATCAGCCCATAGGGATGGTCTCCAGACCATCCCAAACAGCCACCATTTTAAAAAAGTCTTAGCAATGCACGCGTAACCGCTTAAACATGTGACGTCCCCAGAGCTTCACTCAAACGATCCAGACAATTTTATGTTTCTGATGGTCTTGTGAACTTTATCAACTTTGTTAACTGAAATGGTACCTAGAGGAAGGTACCACTGGCGGTGCTTTAACTATTTTAGTCTGTGCATGCACGGTGAAGTAAGTATATTGTGAAGCGCATATGCACATGCACAAGCAGGATTTTTTTTAAAGCTGACCGTATGACTCCTTACGGTGAATGCCATCTAGACAATCCACTGTGGACTCACGCGTGGTAAAGCACTTCACTGGGGAGCTGTCTGGTCGTGCAATGCCAGATGAAAAAAATCTAGATCAAATTCCAGCCAGGCCAATGGTGGGATTAGCTGCCCATCTGAACGCACCCCCAGTCACTAAGCCATGATGTCCTTACTCCTAAGCCTTTGGTGAGGCACCTTGTAGAATGCTACTCTTGTAGATTCATCTGTTTTTTCTTAGTGAGCGTTATTGATTAAAATCATTAGAATCCAATTCCAATTTCAATTTATTGCATATGGCCAATGGCCATTACAGATACAGTACAATACAATAAAAGCTACAAAATACAGAATAGAATCTGCATTAAAACTCAGGGATTAAAAATATAAGAGGTGCGTCAAGCATAAAACTGGCTACATTCGTAAAATAACATGAGATAAAAAACTAAAACTACAGAATGAATATAGAGTTTGGAGTAAGGGCCTTATATGCCTTAACATCGTTATTTAGCAGGCAAAGATTCAGTCAATTTGATTCGAATTTTCTTTGCCGCTCGGGCAAAAAGTGCGACCTTGTACGAATACTCTGGCTCCAGTTCTGCAAGTAAAGCTATAACTTTCCCAGATGTCGAGCAGGGGCCCAATTTATCTAAGTTTGTGCCAAGAAACTTCTTTCTTGGGGATGAATAGAGTGGACAATCGAGCAGGTAATGACCCAGGTCTTCATTAGAATCCTTTCATTTACTCGCCTTGCACGGAGAGTTGGGGCTGTCTTTCTAATATGGGAATGCCTGCTGCATGGTTTGCTTTGTTTATCCTTTTATTCCTTTTTTCCCTCTTTGAATTGATTCTGTTTGTTGGTTTAAATCAGGTGCCCCCATCTTCGTGAGCCCGTGGGCACCTTCGTGATCCGCATATGGGGTGGTGGGCGCGGCCACAAAATGGCTGCCATGGAAAGTGGAGGCAGTCACAACATGGCTGCTGTAGTTTACCTTCAGCCATGCAGTGAAGATCCTTGTGCCGAGGTGGCAGCGGCTGCCAAAGGAATATTTTCAGAAATGTTCACAGCCATTCAGAAACCCCTGCCCACTTTCCAAATACACTCGGAGGGCACCAGAAAGGGTGTTAAGGGGGCACTGTGGCATCCGCAGGCACCACATTGGAGATTCCTGGTTGAAACACCCACACCCCCACACCCCATGGTCTAGTGTTCTGGTTTTGAGGTTTGGCTTTCATCTTAGCATCTTCATTACATCCTCATTAAATGAAAGCAGCCAGCTAATTGAACTGATCCTGACACTTTTCAGTTTCTTGCATTTCTTGATGACTTTGTGGGAAGTAATACTTCCCCCCCTCTCTTCTTCTTTCTGATGTGGGTCACTCGTTCTTCATTCCTCCAGATTTTCCCAATCCTCCCTGTTTCCTTTGAGATCACATTTCCCTTTTTATTTTGTCTTCATTGACTCTTCTTCTTAACTTACGATGCTCGGTGTTGACACGAAGGTCCCTCTTCTTCCCTCTGCTGTTTCTCTGCTCTGCCACTTCTGCAGCGTCCCCTGCTGATGCACTGTGCCTTCTTCGCCCCCTTCCGGTTCTGACCCTGTCTTTCTGGACACCCACAACCCTACCTGTTAAATACTGGGCTCTGGACACGTTGCAGTGATCAACTCTAGTTTATTTAGTGATTTCAGGAACATGACAAGGACAAAAAATCCAGGGCTGGCTGCCCTGTTTATAAAGCATGCAAAGACCACACCCTGAACACACCCCACTCCCAACAATAGGCTATTTATATAATACTACATCTCTATTGACCCACTCCTGAATCCTGGTAAGCTATTGTTTGTCAGAATCTGCTGATTCAGACAAAGTATTTTTCTGCTTACAGCCATGTTTCAGATATGTTCTTTGTGTTTGCTGCTTTGCTTTTTATAGAACTGTATGTATGCTAGCTGCCCTCATGAACACCTGTCATGTACCCCTCATTCTGGCCAGTATGTATTAGCATGTATGTAGAATGTGTAACCCCAGGTTTATGACCCTGACCGGCCTGGTTTGTGTAACTGTCAAAGCGGGAGGATGTCAACTTCAAAGTATGGGAACAATGGGCCTCTCACACTCCTACCTCCGCATTCCATTCATCTCGGCTGAGACTCCAAGGGAGGACAAGTCTCATCTCTTATCAATGTGCGAAAGCCTCGAGGCCATGGATTGTTATGTGAACTGGTAACATCTGAAGGGTCTGGTTTGGAAGGGGAAATTTACAACTTGACACCTTACTTTCTTTCCTGTGGGAAGCAAACGGCCAGAGCCCCTTTTTGCCCGCCGTTTTTCCCTTGTAGTGATTGGCTACCTATGGGTAATTCAAACTGCTTAGAAAGGTATAATAGACCCGCTTTTGCCATCTGTGTTATCTCTGACAATAATCCGAGAAGCTGTACCAATGTAGAGATTGGAAATAAAGAACTGTGTTTCATCAACAAAGATCTGATCCTTGACTACTTTGAGCAGAAGTCTCACATTGTTCAGGGGTCACAAGCTCAGCCCTGCTAGCTCAGGGACAACTCATGCTCAGTACACAACACTGCCATATTGTGAAATCCAGCCCCCCCCCCCCCCCCAGTCCATTAAGGTCACTATTGTCCACCCAGATGGACAGTGGCTCTCCAGGGTCTCAGGCCGAGGCTTCTCACATCACCTTCTACTCAGTGTTTACCTGGAGATGCTGGAGATTGAACCTGGGACCTTCTGCATGCCAAGCAGAGGCTCTGCTACTGAGCCTTATCCCCTGTCCCTTCGGCTCCTCCCCAGCCTTGGCTTCACGTCTTCTTAGCTCATATCGCTGCACGACTGTTGCTGCAGTCTCATCCAGGCTTCCATCTTTCCTCTCTGCTTTCTTTGGCTAAAGCAGTCCCCCCCCCCCACACCTTTATTATGTTTTTGTAATTCCGGGCTTTCATCTTTTCCCTCTGCTTGCTTTGGCTAGTGTAGCCTTATCCCCCCAACCCCAGTCCCTGTGGTTTTGGTTTTTGTCTTCTGTTGGTAACTTGTTGCATGCTCCTTCTCCTCTGTCTCTCCAGCCCCAAGTTTTTTGCCCCGTATCTCTTGGATAAGTCCATCCCCACTCTTTCCCCTGGGGCCAGCAGGGCATCTCTCTGCGTGGGATGTGCCTTTCCCACCTGGCCTCTCTGATTTTATGTATCACAGTGGAGGGTCAGGGACCTGCTTGGAGGCCACCCCATGGAAGTGTCCAGGAAGGGGCCGTGCTGTCCTGGCCTCTGTCCACCTGCCCCACTCTTCCAGAGGCCCATTTGGCTGCCTTTTCCTGAAGACAAAAGTCTTTTTGCCTTCCCTGGCGCCTGTCCCAGCTCTGCATCCCTCCCAGGCAATCCGTGCACATTAAAGCGTGTGTGTTTGTGGGGGGGGGGGGGGGGGAGAGAGAACCCAACTGGCCTTACTGGCTCGACAAGCCGGCTCTTTGCTCCTTTCTTCTATGACGCCTCTTCTGCAGGCAATATGTGTGGGCCGGTGGGGGATTTCTCAACGGGGAAAGGCGTGCTGCTTTTATTTCAGCAGAAGCATCTTTTTGGAATGCCACCCATTTTATCAGGCTCGCAAAGGGGGAAAGGCAGCCTATGGTAATTAGCGCAAGCTGGTACAGGCGGCTGCTGCCGCTGCTGCCATTCCTGTTCCTTCCTCACTGGGGGAAGGACCTGTTGCATCTGCTAGGAGTGATTGGAGTTGGACAAGGATCTAGTAGGTGTGCGGAGGACAGAGCAGGTGGATGCGCTGGCTGCCTGAGAGCGATGCTGTGGAGAGTGCGCTCATATTTATTTATTTATTCATCCACCAAGTGCTACGAGTCTTGCTGGGTTTCAGCATACAGGTTTCGGCTGGGAAGAGGTCTGGCTTGATCGGTCTTCCGAGTTCTTCCCAGGATGGCATCGCTCTTCCGGCACTTGCGAGTGCTGCTGTGGAAGAACTGGCTCAGTGTCAGGAGGCAGCCGGTGAGTAGAGGAAACGCGACTGATCGTCTTCACCTGCAGTGAGAAGGGGGAACGGCCCGTTCTCCCGCCCCGTTCCACTTCATGTGGAAATCAGTTTGGCTGAAGATGAAATATTAGCAGATTATCAAGATGGTTACTGACAGATGCTGTACTGAAATTTAAAAAATACAAATCAGTAGGAGAAATGTAGAATGGCCCGTTTCGCATGGATTCTTTTTTTAAAAAGAGTCATAGCCTTGCTGCCTCTGTTTCACATGGAACCACTCTAACACCATTCCTGTTCACCTCGTGTGTAGATGTCTCCATGTGCTGCAATAGATCCATGCCCACTTAAGCCTGTTAGAGAGGGGTAGAAATTGGGCAGGCATGAGAAGAGCAGCTGTTTAAAACGTTGGTGGGTTGCCACGTGGGTCTGAAGCATCAGAATCAAGTCTGAGTCCAGTAGCACCTTTAAGACCAACAAAGTTTTATTCTGGGTTTAAGCTTTTGTGTGCAGGCACATGAAGAATGTTGAACAGAAAAAAGTCTGAGTCCGGCGGCACCTTCAAGACCAACGAAGTTTTATTCTGGGTATAAGAATAAAACCTTGTTGGTCTTACAGCGGGCGCTTCAAGACGTGGCGGGCTGGCTCAGGCCGAGCCGACTGAAATTGAATCCAACAAAGACGGAGGCCCTGTGCCTGAGTTGGAGTGGACCGGGGGTAGGGATCCCATTGCCGGCCTTCGGAGGGGGGGCACCATTGGTGCCAGCGCTGAGGGTTTGGAGTTTGGGAGCACTCCTGGACCCCTCATTAATGATGGAGGCCCAGGTAGCAGCCACTGCTAAGGCAGCCTTTTACCATCTGCAGCTGATTAGGCAGTTGATTCCCTTCCTCAAACACAATGACCTGGCGACAGTGATCCAAGCATTGGTCACCTTGAGGCTGGACTACTGTAACACTCTCTACATGGGGCTGCCCTTGTCTCAGCTCCGGAGGCTGCAGCTAGTGCAGAATGCCGCGGCCAGGCTGTTGATGGGTCTCTCGGTGCGAGACCACATCCAGCCTGTGCTGAGGACACTGCACTGGCTGCCTATAGCATTCCGGATCCAGTTCAAGGTGCTGGTTTTAACCTTTAAAGCCCTGTATGGTCAGGGGCCTGCCTACCTATGGGACCGCCTTTCCCCATATACACCCCAGAGAGCATTGTGATCAGGCACCCAACACTGCCTAACCCTCCCTTAGAGAAGCTAGGCTGACGACCACCAGGACCAGGGCCTTCTCAGTGGCGGCTCCTTACTGGTGTAATGAGCTCCCGGATGACATCAGGGCCCTGCGGGACCTTATGCAGTTCCGCAAAGCCTGTAAAGTGGAGCTCTTACTCCAGGCTTATAATTAGGAGCCGCCACTGGGGGGAAGAGGGTCCCTGGGAAGCGCCAAAATATACCACCGGCACAAGCTTCTGGTCACAGGCCTGGAAATTTGCTGTACTTTGCACCTGGAAGTAATGTTGGCTGGTGTTCCCTCTAAGTTGAGTTAGTATGAGCTGGCTCACATCCGTTAGCCTCCGGCTCACACATTTTTGTCTTAGCTCAGGGAGGATGGCTCCAGAGCAAACAAATTTATGTAGCAGCCAAATTGCTCACTCACCACTTTAATGCCAGTAGCTCACAATGTAGAATTTTTGCTCACAAGACTCCACAGCTTAGAGGGAGCATTGTTAGGACTTCAACCGTGCTTTGCCCTGATGGTAGACTGCAAGAATTCTCCTCATTTTCAGCTTGATTACACATCTACAATAGGTAGACTGGCCCACAACAGCTTGCTGAGTTTACTTGCTGAGTTGTGCCACTGCCGCAGCACCACTCTGCCAGTGAACTCAGCAGCCATTTAAAGTTTAAATCCTGTCTGAGTTAACTCGCTGAGTCGCCATTTAAAGTTTAAGTCCCTTCTGAGTTCACTCGCTGAGTCGCCATTTAAAGTTTAAGTCCCTTCTGAGTTCACTCGCTGAGTTGCCATTTAAAGTTTAAATCCCTTCTGAGTTAACTCGCTGAGTCGCCATTTAAAGTTTAAATCCCTTCTGAGTTCACTCGCTGAGTTGCCATTTAAAGTTTAAATCCCTTCTGAGTTCACTCGCTGAGTTGCCATTTAAAGTTTAAATCCCTTCTGAGTTAACTCGCTGAGTCGCCATTTAAAGTTTAAATCCCTTCTGAGTTCACTCGCTGAGTTGCCATTTAAAGTTTAAATCCCTTCTGAGTTAACTCGCTGAGTCACCATTTAAAGTTTAAATCCCTTCTGAGTTCACTCGCTGAGTTGCCATTTAAAGTTTAAATCCCTTCTGAGTTCACTCGCTGAGTTGCCATTTAAAGTTTAAATCCCTTCTGAGTTAACTCGCTGAGTCGCCATTTAAAGTTTAAATCCCTTCTGAGTTCACTCGCTGAGTTGCCATTTAAAGTTTAAGTCCCTTCTGAGTTCACTCACCAGGTCGCCATTTAAAGTTTAAATCCCTTCTGAGTTCAATTGCCGAGTTGCCATTTAAAGTTTAAATCCCTTCTGAGTTCAATTGCCAAGTGAACTCAGAAGGCATGCCTTCTAGCCACGTCTTTTCGCCACACCTCCATCCATTCTGCCGGGCCTTTGGTCGAGGTGGCAGGTGCCCAGTTATTAGCTCTCCCAACTGTATATGGGCCATATTAATAAGATCTCCACTATCATTTGGTTTGTGGCCTAGTCGCCTCCAGCCGTTTGGGACTACTGTACTTTCCTAAGTGCAACAATAATTAAATAAATCAATATTGTGCTACCTGCTTTTAATTGTTTCTGTTATTTATTATTTTAACTGCTTTAATGGCTTTGTAATATTACTGCTGTAGCTGCCCTGAGCCTGCTTGCAGGGACGGTGGGATACAAATTTAAAGAAAGAAAGAAAGAAAGAAAGAAAGAAAGAAAGAAAGAAAGAAAGAAAGAAAGAAAGAAAGAAAGGCTGAATAATATCAGCTTTTATTCGGGCATGGCTGCTTTGGTATTTATTCGGCTGGATATATACCAAATGCCCACCCCCTACTCTGCAATCAGCTCTTTTAGTACCAACTACAGTTGGTTCAAAGTTTTCGTATTAACCTTTAAGGCCCTAAACGGTCTGGGAGCCACATATCTTTGGGACCACCTCTCCTAGTACACCCCCTGAAGAACACTGCGCTCTGCAGAGGAGACCCTGCTGGTGATGCCCGGCCCAAAAAGATATCCAGTGGTCCTCAGTCAGAGCCAGGGCTTTTCCGGCCCTGGCTGCAACCTGGTGGGACTCTCAGCCCAGTGACGACATCCGTGCCCTGCGGGGCTTAATGCAGTTCCATGGGGTCTGTGAGGCAGAGATGTTCCGCCAGGCTTTTGGTTGAGGACAGCGACGGGTACTACCTTGCATGACGCTCTGTTTCTGGTCCCCCCCCCCCCCCCAACAGGGCAGTGGCGCAATCTGGAGTTTTAGCACCATCTAGTAAATGTTAATTGCTGTATTTTATTTTATTGTTTTTAATTGTTGATTAATTCATGAATGCGCTTTTATTGTTGTACACCACCCTGAGCCCTGTTTTGCAGGGGAGAGTGGTCTACAAGCCTTAACCTATAGATAAATACATAAACTGGAAGAAAGAGCACAGGTTGAAAAAGGGAGAGAAGGGCTCACTGAAAGCGAAGAAGAAGCCAGGAGAAACATTTCCCTCCTTCTGGGTACGTCTGTCAGGTATCTGCAAAGTGAAGACAGATACAGCCAGGGGCCAGGTTCATACCCCGCTCACAGAACAAAGTTTGAGTCTGGTGGCACCTTGAAGACCCACAAAGAACTAAACTGTTTCAGACCCACACGGCTGCCCACCTGAATAGGCCTAGCTCAGGTAGACTTGCTCTTCTTTTCTATACTTATGTTGTGTGTATGCAAGAAAGTGGGGTTTTTTAAAAAAAAATATATATATATATATACGTTAATTTCAAAAGGCTTCCCAGGAAACAGATCTCCTGTCTGAACTGCTGAAGAGCTGTTGTCAGAGTTATGCATAGCCTCAGTCCCTGACATTGCGTGGTTAGTCCCGCCTCCTGCGGTAGCCATTTTGTGGCTGGCTCCATCTCCCATACCAGCGAGGAGTGAGTGCTAGTAACGTCTTGTCGGTTGCCTTGGGGTTCAGCAGCACGTTATATGGTGTTTCAAATTCTCCGTTGTTCATACGAAGAGACGATGCGGTGTGGCAGGCAAGCACTAGGGCCAGGCATAGGAAGGCATCCGCCCGGGCAGGGATTATTAGGGTTTGGGGGTTACCTTATTTCTACCCTCTTAGTGGACTCTGAGTTGCGGTTTGGACATTTCCAAATGCACGGCTTGTACAGACATTGAGCCTTTCTTCCCATGGTCTCCAGTGATGTGTGATCCTCATTGAAGGAGAAGACTGACATTTTTTCGGGGGGGGGGGGGGGGACAGCACCTCAGGCATTTGTTGTGCACAGGGGGCCCCTTGACCAACATGGGGTTTGCATTTCCCTTACGAAACCACCTGACACGCAAACTATATTTCAGCCTCAGTTGTGAAACAGCCTGTGACTCACCAGTGGAAATGTCGCCCTCTGCCTCAAGGGCCCGCCCGTCAGTCACCCCCCCCCCCCCCCCCGCAGCCTGCTTCAGTCTTCGCTGCCTCCATTCCCATCTGAGTCCCCCACTGAGTTTAGGGTCTCCTATGGTCGAGACTGATCATGAATGTTAGTATTTTATACAGTTATATTTTTGAATGTAAAAGTTTTATGTGGCACATAAACAATGCAAAGGGACACAAACAATGCAAAGGGACCACGTTGATGGTATTTTATGGTTGTTAGCCGCCTTGAGCCAGTTCGCCGGCAAGGTGGGATAAAAATGAAATAAATAAATAAATAATTGTAAACCAGTGTGCCAGGTCAACTGATGCCAATGACGCTTTCTATGGATTGTAAACTGGAGTGATGTCATTTTGGGCATAAGGACCCCCTGCCCTTCCTGACCTTGGCGGAGAGCAGCTTGGAAATCGGGGTGTTTAGATACCACGTGCTGCGTCTCCTCTTTGCTGCAACCAACATATCAGAGAAACCCCAGCTGCTGGACCCCGCCTGCGTGTCTCTCATCAGGGCGGGGACGGGGGCAGGGGAGATGACTTGTGTCACAGCTGGGATCTACTCCCACACGACAGCGCCCAGCTGAGTCACTCGCTCTCTGGTGCAAGCCGAGGGGGATGTGCTCCTTGCCGTAGCTCGGTCTTGGACTGCAAGAGTGCAAAAAGACAGGTGGCTTCCTCAAAGGTCTCCCAATCCCAGGAGGCACCGACTGGAATGACTGAAGCCGGAGAGAGCTGCCCCATCCATCCTTCCTTCCTTCCTTCCTTCCTTCCTTCCTTCCTTCCTTCCTTCCTTCCTGTGCCCAGTGCTCATGCCCAGGGCCCGTGAGGGAGGGACTAAGGGGCTGCTGGGCCGGAAGGCAGGGAGTCTGGAAGTAGGGTGGCCAGATCTGGGTTGGAAAATACCTGGAGACTTTGGGGGTGGAGCCAGGAGAGGGCGGGGTTTGGGGAGGGGAGGGGCCTCAGCATGGTACAGTGCCATGGAGTCCACTCTCCAAAGCAGTCATTTTCTCCAGGAGAGCTGATCTCTGACAACTGGAGATGAGTTGTAAAAGCGGGAGATTCCCCAGGCCCCACCTGGAGGCTGGCAACCCTATCTGGAAGGTGGGGGACAGAAAGCCCCACCTTAAGCCCCCAGGTGGTGGAACAGGAGCAGCCAAAGTCCTGGGCAGGGATTATCAGGTGGGGGGGGGGGGAAGGGGGGCTTTAAAGGTCTTGGAGGGCTTTGTCGAGAGTTTGTGCTGGATCTGGAATCGGTCAGGAGCCAGGGTCAGAAGTTCATCAGACCGGCCCCAGGGCTGAAGACTTTTGCTGGCAGGGGGTTGAAAAAAGTGTGAGAACAGAAGGTGATGGCCTTTGGAATTTATTTATTTTTATTTTGTTGGGTTTGTACTGGCATAGCTGGTTTAGGGCAGGACCCATCAAATATAATATACAAAGAATTAAAAGCAATTAAAATACATCATATCAAATACAAAATTCCTGTGTTTCTAGTCAAAGCCTCAACAGATGAGATCTGACCTGCTGAAGGGGAGGCTTGCTAGAGGGAGGGGAGGCCTGCCGCATCAACTGAAGGCCTGGCGGAAGAGCTCCATCTTGCAGGTCCTGTGGAACTGTAAAAGGTCCCGCAGGGCCCTGGTCTCCCTGGCCCGAGTCGAGGCGAGACGGACACCCCTGGGGCCAGGGATCACCAGGAGATGCCGATTCGGGGCTCCTAGGGGGAGAGGTGGTCTCTCAGATATGCAGGCCCCTGGCCGTAGAGGGTCAACACCAGCACCTTGAAACAGATCCAGTACTCAGTTGGCAGCCAGTGCAGTTCACGCAGCACAGGGGAGATACACGTCCACACAAAGAACAAAGTCAGCACCCGTCCTGCTCAGTTCTGCCCCAGCTGCAACTTCCAGAGCAGAGTCAAGGGCAGTCCCATGCAGGCAGAACGACAACCACCCAATCTGGAAGTGACCGTTGCATGGGTCACTGTAGCCAGATCCCGGGGGGTGAGATATGGGGCCAGCTGCCTCATCTGTCTCAGATGGAAATAGACCTGGCAGTGGCGGCAACCTGGGCCTCTGTAGTCAGTGAGGTATCCAGGAACAGCCCCCGGCTCTTCACCTTCAACGCCGGCACCAGTGGGGCCCTGTCCAAAGTTGGGAGCCCAATTCCCACTCCTAGTCCCCCGCAACCCAAGTGCAGGACCTCCGTCTTCAATGGATTCAGTTTCAGTCTCCACTGTTGTCACCACCCTGCCATGGCTTGTAATGTCCCGTCCAGATGTGCAAGGGCAGAGTCTGGGTGCCCATCCATCAGGAGGTAGAGATGGGGGTGATTGGCATATTGGTGACAGTCCAGCCAATGCCTCCGGATAATCTCGGCAAGGGGGTGCATGTAGATAATCGAGCTACGTTGGGGAAAGAATTGCTCACGGTGGCACCCCACATTTCAGTGGGTGTCACTGAGATAATGCCCCCCCCCAAGCACCACCCTCTGTCCCCGAGCTTGGGAAAAGGTCGTCAGCCACTGCAAGGCAAGCCCCCCCCCCTCCCCACACCAGCAAGGCAGAGGGTCAACAGATCCCTTCTTGAGGCTGATTTGGCACCAGCATTCCTTCCCTTTAGGCGCCAGGCCGAAAGACGGGACTTTGCCCAGGGTTTTAACTCGGGGGCTTCACCTTGTTTCCAGCTGTTTTGTCGTTTGCTTCTAGCCGGAGGATTCTTTTATCAATATTTTAGACTGCTCCAATTTATGTGGCTTGGTGGTGTTGATTGACATATATTTTTATTAATGACTTGGATTCTTTTATTGATATTGCTGGATGCAAGTTCAGTAGGCCGCTCGAGACCAGGATTTTTGGGGTGCAAGCTTCCCAGAACAAGAACTCCCCTTCCCCTGACTTTTGAAAGCCTGCTCCCCCCCCCCCCCAAAAAAAATCTCGTTGGTTCTCATTGTTCCTCTGCAGGCCAACATGGCTGCCCTTGGTCCGAGTCCGCTTCTCTTGAAGGCTTTTACTGTTATGATGGGCCGTGTTGTCTGCTTGGTCTGCTTGTGGATTGAGTTGCCCCAAGGAGGCCTGCAGGGACTGTGTGCCTGTAATGTAGTATGCTCTGTGTAGCAACCAGCCTGCCATGTGCTCCCAGGTAATAGCGCCCGCCGCATGGCCAGAGCACATGGTCAGGCAGAGAGGGGAGCTTGAATCTGGAGGAACAATAGACGTCCGGATTGAAAGCCTCCACCAATGTGGGACCTAGGTTCTCCCTGGAGAGCCAGTGTGGCCAAAGGCTCCTCCAGGGAACCTATGATAAACATGCACATATGTTAAGCCCCTATCAGGTCTTTTGGGTGCGGCCGGAGGTGTGGCTCTGGCCAGGATATAATGAGGGCCCTAGAGCCCTGGAAGCATGCTTGTTCTGACCATCTACTGGGCATGCTGAATCACTCAATAAAGGCTTCATGATTTCACTGTTCCTGGTCTCCCGAGTCCAGTACTCTTCAGTGTCCATTTTTTAAAAGGACTAACAGAGTGAAGAGGGGCCAGTGGCAGAAATCAAAGCAAGAAAAGGCTAGAGCAGAGCTTCAGCAAGAGTTTCCCCAGTGAACCTGGAAGGGCCCTCTTTGGGGAAGGGCTGAGGGGGGGTCTCTCTTCCTGGCCACCTCTTCCTTGGTGTCTGGAAGAGAAAGGGAAAGGGGAAAGGCATCTCTAAATCGGAGGGGAAGCTTTTCTAATAATGCACTTAGGAACCAAGTTGTTTTTATGTTTGCAAGGGAGTTGCCACATGAATGGTCTTAGATATGAAGAGTTTATTGGTATCTCACACACACACACATACACACACACCATCTGTAATATGTAGCCGTTGTTAAGCTGTTCTTCCTTTCAGGAATATTGTAAAGTAAATGTGCTCCCTTTGTATTTAAAGGCAGAGGCAACTGTCATGAGCATGGGTGGCAGAGGGCTATTTCTGTTCCCTGACAGGATTTTTTGAAAATTATTTTTTGTTTGGGGATTAGGGTTGCCAGGTGTTACTTGCGATGTACTGGGGGGGGAGTCCTTGTCGGGTCTGCAAGGGTTCTGGCATGCGTGTGAAGCGACATCATCGCATCGGGCACGTTGGGGGCAGGACCTCTGTAATTTGAAGGGAAACCATAGAGTTTTTCCTCGAATCATAGAGTGCCCCCCCCCCGAAACATGCCCAACATGGTGACATCACCTCCAGGTGACGTCATTGCGCCAGGCACATTTCCTCAGTTCGGCAATTTGGGGGTGGGGTTCCCCCTGGCGGCCCGATCTGGGCCAGCGGGGAGTGGGCCAATTGAGTGGGGGTTTCCCCGCCCCCTGGGGGGACTTGGCAACCCTACTGGGGATAGCCCTGGCACACACACCACACTTACCAGGGGGGAGAGAAGATGGCCAGCTGGAGCAGCCTGCCTGATGACAACAACCTGCATACAGCAGAATTAAGAACATAAGAGAAGCCAATGTTGGATCAGGCCAATGGCCCATCCAGTCCAACGCTCTGTGTCACACAGAGGCCAAAAACACCAGGTGCCCTCAGGAGGTCCCCCAGTGGGGCCAGGACACTAGAAGCCCTTTCACTGTTGCCCCTCCCCCCCCAAGCACCAAGAATACAGAGCATCACTTGCCCCAGACAGAAGAGTGTAAGAGAAGCCAATGTTGGATCAGGCCAATGGCCCCTCCAGTCCAACGCTCTGTGTCACATAGTGGCCAAAAACACCAAGTGCCCTCAGGAGGTCCAGCAGTGGGGCCAGGACACTAGAAGCCCTCCCACTGTTGCCCCTCCCCCCCCCAAGCACCAAGGATACAGAACATCACTTGCCCCAGACAGAAGAGTGTAAGAGGAGCCAATGCTGGATCAGGCCAGAGGCCCATCCAGTCCAACATTCTGTGTCACACAGTGGCCAAAAACACCAGGTGCCCTCAGGAGGTCCAGCAGACAGTGGGGCCAGGACGCTAGAAGACCTCCCACTGTTGCCCTCCCCCCCCCCCAAGCACCAATAAATAGTGTTCCATCTAGACCTTGTGGCTAACAGCCACTGATGGACCTCTTCTCCTGCATCTGTTGATCCCACCCCCTCTTGAAGCCAGGGTTGCCAGACCCCCCCAGGGGAGGCGGGGGTCCCCCACTGACAGGCTCCACCTCCCTGCCACTAATCAGCCAGCCAGCAGGGGGAACTTGCCCTGAAAGAGAGGGAGATTCATCCAACGTGCAGCAACTTGTCTACCTCATTGCCAATGTAACAAGGATGTGATGTCGTCACATCCAGGACTTCAGGGTGACTCTGGTATTTGGGCAAAAACTCCAGTGTAGAAGCCAAATTTACCATAGAGGTTTTGCCCAAATACCAGAGCATCACTCCACTGTCCCCGATGTGATGATGTCACTTCTGGGTCACATGGGCAGTGATGCAGACACGCTGCTGTATGTCGGGGGGGGGGGGTGTCTCCCTGCTGCTCCTGGTAAGTCCCCCCCTCCCCTGCCGGTGGCCAGGAGGGACCTAGCAACTCCCACAGAGGCCCACGCTTGTAGCCTCCACCACCACCACCTCCTGTGGCAGGGAATTCCACGTGTGTTAATCACTCTTTGGGTGAAGAAGGACTTCCTTTTATCTGTTCTAACCCGACTGCTCAGCAGTTTCATGGGGTGCCCACAAGGAGTTCTTGTCTGGTGAGAAAGGGAGAAAAGTCCCTCTTTCTCTACCTGCCCTATCCCATGCATAATCTTGTAAACCTCGATCGTGTCCCCCCTCAGCCGTCGTTTCTCCAAGCTAAAGAGCCCCAAGCGCTTCAACCTTTCTTCATAGGGAAAGTGTTTGGTCCTGTCTTGCCAGTCGGCACTGGTGGTGGGCCCGCTGAAGCCAGGGCAGGGCAGGCCAGGAGGGCTAGGCGAGGGAGGCACAGCAGTCTCCCAGGGAGGCCCGAAGCCTTCCTGTAGCAGCATCAGCGGGGTGGGGATTGGGACAGCCACTTACGGGAGGTGGGGGGTGAGGCTGGAGGCCCGCCTGGGCCAGTCACACCTGATTGACACAACAGCTCCTACCTGTCAGACCAGGATGGTGGGGCAACCCTCAGGGAGACAGAAAAAGGAAATGGCGGGCGTAATCCAGGGCGTCTCCCTCATGAGGTCCAGGGACTCAGGCCTGGGGGGGGGGGGGACTGTGCTAGGCCTCCGGCCAGCTGACTGGTTTCAGGGGAGGGAGGCAGAAGACCTGAGGTGCTGTTAGCCCCCTGGCCGAGGTCCTGACAAGGAGGCTGGGGAGGGTATCGGCTCTTCCTGACACTGACGATGCTCAAAGCTGCATTTCTAGGTCACCCTTCCTCACCGACATTCCAGGTGGATTTAATTACACAACATAAAACAAGTCTGTCAGACAGCGTGATGGGGAGATATCTAACCATCAGTGCAATAGGGAGGGGGCGAGTTCCCTTTCACTGGCAGCTGTCAAGAAGAGGCTGGACGAATATGTGTCAGGGATGCTTTAGCCTGGTCCTGCATTGGGCAGGGGGCTGGACAAGATGGTCTGTATGGCCCCTTCCAACTCCCATGATTCTATGATTCTATGGCTAGGGTTACAAAAATTAGGGAAAGTATCAGGAGTGATATGCCAAACAACGGGGAGGATGGAATTACAGAATTAGAACCCAGTGCAGCGAGAGTGGTGTCATACAGAAAATAAACAAAAAATACATACTGTTTTTTAATTAAAAATACATACTGCTGATCCTGTTTTTTTAGGATCTAGAAGACTCGGGGAAATTGGGCAAAGCTGCGGGTCAAAATGCAGCCACGCAGCACATACTGGGGAAACTGACACGTGCAATGGGGGGCGGGGAGGAAGAGCGGAGGCGGAGCAGCGGCTTGTGTAAAATCGGTCAAACACTTACTGGAGGGTCCTCTATGGAGGATCCGAGTTTGGAATAATAACTTAGTAAGACTCATGGAAGGATGGCAACAAACGAATGTTTTCCCTATCATCATTAATGGGATTTTTAAAAAGAAGATTCCAGCAGAATTTGAGTTAGACATTATGAGAAATGTGTGCTTCTTGTTTGCAGCAAAAACTGATGCTAACTTGGAGAGGCTGATTTTCCTGGCTCAACGATATGTATTTTAAAATATTAACAAATAACAGTAAAACTGCAGTGAGACCAGCCTCCAATTGCCTTCTCTTCTCTTCCACAGCTCTGGTCACTGACGCTAGTCACCTGGCCAGCAATTACGTTCATCCTTGTGGCCATCATTCGACTCAGTTTCCCCCCAGAAGCTCAGCCAAATTGTGAGTAATGATGTTCTTTTTATCCCGTTGGGTTTTCACTGCCCTTTCAGGGAGGAATGCTGCATCTTCCAGAAACAAGGTCTTCCTGCAGACTGCTCTTTGGGTTTCAGCAAATATTTCTTCCCCTCTTAGGGCATCGTGATTGTCTCATGTAGTTGTGAGTCTGGCTGCCCCCCCTCCCCCATGCCTGGTCTAGGCCACACTGCTCTCGCCATCTGCTGGACGGTTGTGGTGCCCTGAGGCACTGAAAGCGCTGGGTCATAGGAACACACGAAGTTGCCTTATACTGAATCAGACCAACTGTCCACCAGAGTCGGTATGGTCTACTCAGGCTGGCAGCAGCTTGGAGTAGAGGTTCTTCTCATCACCTCCTGCCTGGTCCTCCTAACTGGAGATGCAGGGGATTGAACCGGGGGCTGAGCAGAATCTCTTCCACGGAGCCATGGGCACTCCTTCCAGATCCATTTGTGGGACATCAAGGAGCAACCTGAGAAAAGACAACGCTGCCCCTGGGATCTAGAGCTTTGTCCTGCCTGTGAACTGCTTATGGGTACCAACTTCTGGTCTGTATAATGGCAGCAGAAATCTTGGGAGCCATACATGTGGAAAATGCACGAGTTCTGGCAGCTAGGAACCCGTATTCTTGCACAGCTTGTGCAAGAAATTATGCCTGTGGGTAGTAACTGGATGGAGGGGGTGTTTTCTGGAGATGCAGTCTTTGGGGAAATGGATGAAAATGTCCCTTGTTGATATCGTGAAGGCGGTAATTTGCTTCAGTGTAAATTGCAGTGTCTTGTGGTGACTTCCATTACTGTGAAACCAGAAACCAGAGTTAGTGAAAGCACCTTCACCAGACCAGGCCAACCAGTATTTATATGCAGGTGGAAAAAAACCCCCAAGAAGCTGCCTGTGAGAATCTGACACCAGTTTGAGTCTGTTGCAGCCAAAATCAACAGGAGTCTTCGGGCACCTTCGAGACTGACAGCCTGTTATTCCAGGAGACACCACCCTTGTGGATCCAGACATTCTTCCCTTTCCCGAGCACAGAGCAGGTGGCAGGGGAGGGAGGGAGGAACAGGAAGGCTCAGGATAGTCGGTTCTCGGCCTCCCCTACAGCCCAGCCCCCACCCGCTGCGGAGCTACTTGCCCCGCCCCAGGCATGAAGGAATTCCCGGGCCAGGTCACCAACCGTTTGACCTTTCCAGCACTTCCTTCTTTGCCCCCCTCCTTGGCTCCTTCTGCACTGGGCAAGAGGGAAGAATCTCCTTTTTAAGGCTGATGCCCGGAGCCCAAGGTGGGAATTGGGAGAGCCTCCCAGATATGAAGCATGGGGACCTGGTGCCACGGCTGGACCTGCAGTTGATGCCCCTTTTCTGTGTTCAAGTTTATCCCTTGAGAATGTGGCTGCCATCAAATGGGCAGTTTGATCCAGTGTGGCCCTGGTTTTAATTGATCCCGGGGGGGGGGGGGGCGGGTTGTAACAGAGATTTTTGATCAGGCTTACCCCCTTAACCCTCCTCACTGACCGTTCACCCCATCCTTGATCGATTGGATGCAGCAGCCAAGGAGTGGGGTGGTGGAGCAGCTATTTAAAAAATCATTTGTCTTCCGAGCATGTGCCTAAGCACTTATGGGAATCAGTGCTTCAAACTCCTGGCAGAATGGCGGCAGCTGGTGGCCAATGGGATTGCTGGAGGAGGCTGCTGAGAAATGGAGTCCAGTGCGAGGGTTTTGAAACTGTCCTCCTGAAAAATCCCGCGTTTCAAATGTTTAAAAGCGTGGCAGGGGGTGAATAGAGAAGCCTCATCCTGTGTCCTGTGTGCTGCTGCTGGTTTTATTTAAAAGCTTGGAGCAAAGCTGGAGTCACCAGATTATAATCCTCCAGTCTTTTTAAAAAAAAATTCACATATTTCTGCAACTATTCAGGTTTGCAGAGAAATTCCCCCAGTTTGTCCTTCGCTCCATTTTGCAGCTCTGTTACTCATGCCCTCTATGGCATGGTTTGTAAATAAATATGTCAGCAAGCACAGAGGATCCACAAGGACTTGCCGGGGGTCACTTCATTTCACTCTTCACTTACTCTTCACCCAGCAGCCCTTATCTCTTTTCTCCTTTCTCTGTTTCCTTCTCTTCTTTCTACTCACCAACCAACCAGCCTGTCTTTTATCTGCCCTTCCAGCCTTTATCTGCTTTCTTTTTTATTTACTTCCTTATACCTCACTTTTCTCCCCAGTGGGGACCCAAAGCAACATATATAATTCTTCTCCCCTCCATTTTATTTACACAATCACCCTGTGAGGTAGATTAGGCTGAGAGAGTAAGTTGCCAATTGGATTCAAATCTGGACTCCAAGATCCTGGCCTGATGCTCTGACCACTACGCCACCCTGGAGCTCGGCTTTCCCTCCCTCCGCTCCCACAGCCTCTTCCTGGGAAGAGTTTGGTTCTACCAAGTTGCTCAGGTGAGTTGTGCGGCCACTGCCAGGCCCAGCCAGGGTGCCCGTTGTTGTGTGTCGGCTGCCACTGTGCCCAGGAGAGTTGTGTGGTTTGAGGTTATCCAGTGAGTTGCATAGTTGTCATGGCAGCAACGTGCCCAGGGCTTGCTGCTGTGCCTGCCCCTGATGAGTCATCTCTCCAGGGCAGGAGGGAGGAGAGCAGGGGGTGTATCAGATGGCCAAAATAGCCCAGGGAAGGATCCTCCACATTTTACTGACACAAACCAAGGCTTAAAGGTTGGCAATATTGTGGCGTTTGCGAAGCTACCTCCACAGTGGCCACCGAGACCTCAGAGGTCATTCATTTCTTAAAGGTACAGGAGTTGCTTCTATTATTTGAGGGGGGGTGTTAAACCCCCCCCCAAGTATTTTTTTAAATTTCAGGTTTCTCTGAAACCTGGGGCTCTTTTCAGGCTTCCAGAAAGATCTATCCTGTCTGTTCATGGCTCCAGTCACCAGCTGGGGATTTCCCCAAATGGGCCATGTTGATAATTAGATATATCGATCTTCATCTGAGTGATGACTGATAGAGGAACGCATTTAGCATCTGGGAGCAGGAGGAGCACCTGTGTGTCCGAGGGGTCTCCCCCCACCCCCCCAGAGTCCAGTATAGAACTGAGTTCCCAAGATGAATGCAGTATAGCCATGAGGCTCTGTCCTGGGAATCGTGGGGTTTGAGTTTAAAAGGATGATGTTTCCGGACCTCATGATCACAGAGGGAGGAAAAACCCAAAAAGTTGGGCTGGTATCCTGAGGAGAGGGAGAGGGTTTTCCAGTCTCCCTCCTGGCTGCAAGTCCTCCCCCACCACCACCCACCCCCGCCGCCAGCTCCACCTGCTGCTGGCCAGCATTCCATGAGTCTCACACACGCCCCGCCCCTGGTGTGGCTCAGCCACGACATGGACAGGCCCCAGTTCAGCAGGAGCAATTCTGCCTTGGGGAGCTGCCATCCTCCCCCCCACCCCTGTTGCCATTTTGGACAAAAAAAATGTTTTGTGCCCAGCGCCACTTAACCCCTTCCCCTTGTGCCTCATTTCAAGCTGCTTCTCCCCCCCCCCCCCCCGCATGCCCTGAGACATCTGCGCTCTCTCTCCCACAACCCCCTTCATTTCTTTGTGTTCTGGGCAGGAAGCCTGGGTGGAGGGTTCGGGGGAACTGGAGAGCTTGCTGCCTTGTGATCGTGGGGCTGGTCCTGGCAGGCCAGGTGATGTGGACTCAGACCCCCCCCCTCCGGTCCATCGAAGTCAGTCTTGTCTACTCAGTGAGGCAGCAGCTCTCCAGGGTCTTAGGCTGAGGTCCTGCACATCACCCACTGTCAGATCGTTTAACTGGAGATGCTGGGGATCGAACTTGGGACCTTCTGCATGCCAAGGAGATGCTCTACCACTGAGCCATGGCACCTCCCAATCCCCAAAGTTGTTCCAGGACAGAAACAGCATGTGGCTCAGAGAATAATGCCTCTCTGTTCAGGTTCTTCATTCCATAAACCTTTCCCACTCCTGCCTCTCAAATTATAAAATCCCATTTTTTTCCTTTTTGGTGAGGAAAATCTTTTAATACCTTGGTAATAATTAGATTCAGGTGGGTAGCCGGGTGTTGCAGAGTGGCTGGTTTTGGAACCAGGTGAGAACATCTCCCTTCCCACCATGTTGTGAGGACAGACAGTGCTTTTCTAGCACCTTCAGTCAACAGCACCGTGCCGCCGAGCGCTAGATCTTTCCCTCTGCCATCCACAGTGTCCGTGTGGGGATTTGTGCCTGCCTTTTGACTTAAAGGTTGGGGAACAGAAAGGTTCTTGGTGCACATCACTGCGCCCGGCTGGTTGTGTCTTCTCCCCTGCTCCAGAGCACCCATCCCTGTGCCTGCTGCGGCCTTTCCCCAACCAGCTTGTCTAAGAACCAGTTTCTAGAGAGCTTTGCACCCAAAGATTGGGGAAGTGCAGAATCCCCACCCCCTCCGCGCAGATCCTTTCCCCAGCAGCAGATGCCTGCTTGCGTGTGAAGCGTGGGCGTGCCGGGGAGATCTACTCTGAATTTCCTGGGTGCAGAGCCAGTTTGGTGGAACCTGTTTGCTAGGAATGCCAAGAATCGTTTTCCCCAGCATTTTTTAAAATGGTGCGCTCCAGAAGCCAGCGGTGTCACAGGCTCTCCTGAGAACTATGAAGGCAAGCAGGAGTGCCTGTAGCCATGTGAAACTTGCCCCACTTGGCCACTTCTCCTCTTGGCCAATCCGCTCTGCTCTCTACAGGATATTAGCCGAGGCGGGGAGAGGGCAGCCTTTTCATTGGGCCAAGTCCAGAGAGGGCAAGAGAGGTGCGTGTAGTCCAAGTGCATGAAGGTAAACAGAGATCCCTGACAGCACAGGAAGGGGTGGGGGCTTCAGTGGAGTAGGCCCCCCACGCATCAGTTCTCCACCCATTTTATGCTGGGAAGGGTGGCACGACTCCAGGCCCCTGGCTTAGGAATGTGTATCTGTACACACAGGTCTCCTGTACACACAGGTCTCCTGCTTGAGGTAGATATACACACACATGGACACACATGGAGCAGCCTTCTCCTGAATCAGACCCCCCCCCCCCCCCCCAGTCCATCCCAGTCAGTATTGCCTACTCAGACTGGCAGCAGCTATCCAGGAACTGATGCTGGTTGGAAACAGAGTCACTTGGGGGGGGGGTTGTTTGTTTGTTTGTTTGCTTGTTTTATTCGGTTTCTATCCTGTCCTATCCCAGAAACGGTCTCTGGGTGGCTTAGCTATTTTGGATGGGGAAAGTTATCTCTGTTGGAGTAAAGATCTCAGGAGCAATCCTCGATCCATCTCTGCTACCGGAAGCGCAAGTGGGATCACAAGACATGCTTTTTACCCTCTTCGTATAGTTTCATAAACTTCTTTGCCAGTTTGGTGTAGTGGTTAAGTGCGCGGACTCTAATCTGGGAGAACCGGGTTTGATTCCCCACTCCTCCACTTGCACCTGGCTGGATGACCTTGGGCAAGCCATAGCTCTGTACCAGCTGTTCCCTCAAGGACAGCTTGGGAAAGAGCTCTCTCAGCCCCACCCACCTCACAGGGTGTCTGTTGTGGGGAGGGGAAGGGAAAAGGAGTTTGTAAGCCGCTCTGAGACTCCAAGTGAGTGATGGGCGGGGTATAAATCCAATCTCTTCTTCTTCTTTTGGGTCCTGCTAATGTATGCATCGATAACCTCTCGTGTGGATTGTTGTAGCTGGCTGTCAGTGGGGGCTGCCCTTGGAGGTATCTCAGAAACTGCAGTTGGTGAGAAAGCAGGGGGGGGGGTGTGAGAGAGAGAGAGAAAGAGGTGAAAACAACCTCACAGGCTGCTTGTGTGTTTCCAAGCTCAGTTCCAGATGCTGGTTTTTACTGTTACAATTCTTTATAGTCTAGGACTTGTGTAAGTGAGGGACCACCCCCTCCCTGTACTTTCCTGCCCACCAACTTCAGCGAGCAGACGAATTCTTGTTGGCCATCCCATTGTGCCATCTTCTGGGCTGTGGGAAGCTGGCCAGAGAACATCTGGCTCAGTGGCTCTCAGCGGCCTCTTTTCCCAGTGGGTGTGGCCAGCCGTTCTCTTTTGCAGGGCCTTCAGCTGAGCATCTGGAGAGTCTTTGTTGAGGTTATGTCCTGCACTCTGCAGGCAGGTCTCCTCTGGAGTAGTACACTCAGGCCTGGTTTGGACTGTGGCCCGGAGCTGGAACAGGAACGCCGGCGTGCACCTAGTGGACTGGTTGATCCAGCAAGCTTCCCCTCCTCGCTCAAGGCTCCAGTAGGCGGGGAGGTCAGCAGTTCCACCTGCTCTGGAAGCAGCTCCCGGGACTTCTCTTGTCCAGGCTCTTGTCCAATGCTCCCTCTAAGCTGTGGAGTCTTGTGAGCAGAAATTCTACTTTGTGAGCTACCAGCATTAAAGTTGTGGGTGAGTGATTTGGCTACTGCATGAATTAGTTAGCCCTGGAGCCATCCTTCCTGAGCTAAGACGAAAATGTGTGAGCCAGAGGCTAAAAAATGGTGAGCTAGCTCACACTGACTCAGTTTGGAGGGAACACTGTACTTGCCAAGGATCACCTCCACCCCGCCCTGGCCCAGGAGGGGAAGTCGGGGCTGCCTCTCGGCATGGGCACACCTCCTCTGCTGTTGCTCTCGCTGGGGGGAGGCGGGCTCCGGTGGGCTTGTGCTTGTGGGTGGGGGCCTGGACTGCTGCTTCATTGCCCCAGGGCCTGGAGGGGAGAAGGGAGTTCTGGGGGCTCCTGGGGGGCAAGTTCCAGAGGAGCTCTGTAAAGTACCGGGTCCAGAAATGCGTTGCAGTGAAATCTGTTCATAAGTTTATTGATGGTACAATTCCAGGCTGCTGAAAGGGGCTCGGGGGTCTGCTTAAATACACGTCTAAACTGCACCCCTGGCCTTGCCCAAACTCCCTGATAGGATTACCCTGATAACATTACGCCCAAACTCCCTGATAGGACTAGTCATGAGTTACCTTAACCCACAGGTCCCCTGGTGGATCTTGGGTGGCTGCTTGGTCTGATTTACAATCCAGCCGGGCTATTGTCTCCCGAAGCAGAGCTCCGGTAGCCAGCCTGGCCACATGCGTTTCTCTGACTGCGTGCGCGGTTGCCATTAGGACATAAAAGTTTCCAGCGCAGGTTCCTGAGGGGCAAGCTCTAGCCGATGGGCCGAGGGCACCTACCCTCCAGGGGTCTCCCCGAGGGGGTTCCCTGCCCTCCCCCAGGCTGTATTTCTGGCCTGACAGACTGCTGTTGGGAGGCTTCCCAGCTGGAGCCCAGAAGAGCCAGCTTGTTGGGTAGGGTTCCCAAGTCCCCCTGGGGGGCAGGGAAAACCCCGCTCCCGGTGGCCCGGATTGGGCTGCCGGGTGGAACCCCGCCCCCAAATTGGTTAGGAGTTTGGGAGTGCTCCGGGATGCCACCTTAACCATGGAGGCCCAGGTAACAGCCACTGCCAAGGTGGCCTTTTATCATCTATGGCTGATTAGGCAGTTGGTTCCCTTCCTCAAATGCAATGACCTGGCAACAGTGATCCATGCTATGGTCATCTCGAGATTAGACTACTGCAACGCTCTCTATATGGGGCTGCCCCTATCCCAAATCTAGAAGCTGCAGCTAGTGCAGAATGAGGCAGCCAGGCTGTTGATGGGCCTCTCCATACAGGACCACATCCAGCCTGTACTGAAGACTCTGCACTGGGTGCCAGTAGCGTACCGGATTCAGTTCAAGGTGCTGGTTTTGACCTTTAAAACCCTATATGGTCAGGGGCCGGCCTACTTGAGGGACCACCTTTCCCCATATATGCCCCAGAGAGCACTGAGGTCAGGGTTGCAATATTGCCTGCCCCTCCCTGGCCCGAAAGCTGCCAGGCTGGCCATTACGAGATCCAGGGCCTTTTTGGTGGCGGCCCCGTACTGGTGGAATGAGCCCCATACTGGTGGAATGAGCTCCCCAAAGATATCAGGGCCCTGTGGGACCTTTTACAGTTCCGCAAGGCCTGTAAAATGGAGCTCTTCCACCAGGCTTTTGATTAGGAGCTGCCATTGATGAATGTGGCAACCGACAATCTGGCACAGGAACATCTTCTACCCTGGGACATACCGGTTGGCCATCGCCTACCGCTATCGGAAAATAAACTGAATGCTGCCATCGTTTGCACTGCCCTGCTGTACTGTTTTTAGCAGCACTTATGCTGTATTTTTGTATTGAATAATTTTAGTGTTTTATTATGATTTATATTCTAATTGTATGTATGCTGCCTTGAGCCAGTTCGTCCAACAGGGCGGGATATAAATGGAAATAAATAAATGAATAACATGGAAAAAGTCTTCAGACAGCTCTGGCTCTTCGGCTTGGAAATGGTGATGAGCACCACCCCGTAGAGTTGGATTCGACTGTTTTTTTAGCGAGGGGAACCTTCCTTTCCGTTATTTTAGAATGTGGGGATTTTGAGTCAGAGTGCGTGCCAGGAGAGCCTGCCACCCTCTTGAGCACAGCAGGAAAGGCACAGCGGTAGAGGAAAAGGAAATGTCTGGTTCTTCTGTGGTGGGCTGGGAAAGTACTTGGGCTCCATCTTTATGGAAAAAATTGTAAACATCCACAGGAGTCCCCACCAAACAAGATCTGTGTGATCCCATTTATTAGGACCAACAAAACTGCCATCAAAAGCTTGGACAAGCTGTTGACATCAGCGGAACTCTTCAACAAGCAGGCAGGTGTGAAGCCCGACAAGGCAGAGAGGTGGGAAGCAGGTTTCTCCAGGCCATTTGGTTATGGCCTGATCTTACAAACATCACCTGTAAATAGGGCTGCCAAGTCCAACTTGGGAAACATCTGGGGACTTTGGGGGTGGAGCCAGGAGACTTTGGGGGTGGAGCCAGGAGAAAGGAAGTGACATCATTTTGTGATGTCACATCCTGTGATGTTGCTTCCACATGCTGACACATCAACTCATGAAGTTTCCTAATACTGAATCAGGCCATTGGTCCATCAAGGTCAGTATTGACTACTCAGACTGGTAGTGGCTCTCCAGGGTCTCAGGCTGAGATCTTTAATGTCACCTATTACCTGATCCTTTTTTAGCTGAAGAGGCTGATACCTCCTGCATGTCAAACAGATGCTCTATCACTGAGCAACGGCCCTACTGAATCCTTCCTCATCTCGGAAGAATATGAAGCACTAAGTGCTACACAAGTGCTAAATATGATTTTCATATCATAAGAACAGGAGAGAAGCCACAGTGGATCGGGCCAACAGCCCATCCAGTACAACACTCTGTGTCACACAGTGGCCAAAAATACCAGGGGCCCTCAGGAGGTCCAGCAGCGGGGCCAGAACTCCAGAAGCCCTCCCACTGTTGCCCCCCAAGCACCAAGAATGCAGAGCATCACTGCCCCAGACAAAGGGTTCCATTTAGCCCTTGTGGCTAATAATAGCCACTGATAGACCTCTGCTGGATGGGGACAGAGAGAGAGAGAGAGACAGACAGACAGAAAAAAGAAAGAAAAAGGGAGAGAGAGAGAAGGAAAAGAGCTGTAAGAGAAACTTACCCCAGCAACCTTGCAACCTTACCCCAGCCACATGCAAAAGCAGCCCCTTCAGTCCCTCCTTAATCTCTGGGCGGAGCTCTCTTGCTGACTCTATTCTTAAAGGGGAAATGTCTGGTGAGGCTTTTTACTGCAGGGCAGACTCTCTGCAGACATTTCCCTTTTAAGGCAGGGCAGCAGCCATTTTGTCCCCCGGTGGCCAATTTTGAAAAAGCGGGGGTAAGTATTAAAAATCGGTGTTTTCCCCGCCCTACCGGGGAACTTGGCAGCCCTACCTGTAAAATGCAGGCATGCACAAAGCTTGACTCTGTCGCTGGTTGTAATGTAGTATGTTCTGGGTAACAACCGGCCTGCCATGTGCTCCCAGGTAATGGCGCCTGCCGCATGGCCAGAGCACATGGTCAGGCAGAGAGGGGAGCTTGAATCTGGAGGAACAGTAGACGTCCAAATTCAAAGCCTCCAGCAATGTGGGACCTAGGTTCTCCCTGGGGAGCCCATGCGGCCAAAGGCTCCTCCAGGGAACCTATGGCAAACATGTGCATATGTTAAGCCCCTATCAGGTTTTTTGGGTGCGGCCGGAGGTGTGGCTCTGGCCAGGATATAATGAGGCCCTGGAGCCCTGGAAGCATGCTTGTTCTGACCATCTACTGGACATGCTGAATCACTCAATAAAGTCTTCATGATTTCAACGTTCCTGGTCTTCCGAGTCCAGTACTCTTCACTGGTGTTCCCTGGGGAGAAGCAGCATTTGATGATGTCTGCGCTTTGCCCATTCTTTAGAAGTACAAAAACTGACAGTAGTCCAAACATATGTCTCTCAAATGCCAGTCTAAGGCACAGCGTTCACTCCCTTGCAGAGCAAAAAGAAATGCTGGCTAGACTTTATCCCTTTGTAGGATAGGCTACAGAATTTCAAGCCTATTTGTGGTCTTTTCTGCATGGAGTTCTTTCATCAGTTTGAATCCCGTACTCTTTCAGTTTATCCCCCTGTTTCCACATTGCATTTTTGTGCGTTTTCACTTCCATTTTTTGGGTTTTTTTTCTCTTGTCCCCCCCCCCAAAAGCTCTTTTGAGACCACTTTCACCCCAATGTTTTTCTGGAAGTCGATTTTGAGTCTCCTTTTTCCTTGTGCATAAAGTTTCTATTCGTTTTCTTTGTCCTGCTTATTCCCACCCACTCCCAGCCCAATTTTCAATTATTGGCTTCTTGTCATCGTTAAACCACCACTCCCCCCCCTATTCCCTCTCCCTCAAGAAAAGTGATTTGTATTTTTTTTAAATGCCTTAATATATAGAGATACAATGCTGGAGTGTTGTAATGATAGTTTAAGCCAGTTCTCTGAATTCCCCGCTTTCATTTCTATTTTTTAGAAAAGTAAGTCTCTGTCCTCTTTCCTCTCAGAGATGTGCCTTTTCCTTACAGCTCCATCATGAGGCAAGAGGCTCGAGACTCTAAATGAAAGCTGGGAATTCAGAGAACTTGCCTAAACTATCACCACAACACTACAGCATTATATTGATATTGTAGGACATTTTTTTTTAATTGGGGGGGGTTGCTGTGACAGATGGCACTGGTCACCCTCACAGAAGGCCTCCATAGACACCTGGATTGAGGTGGGTCAGCACTGCTGTTTTTGCTTAATCTTACTGCAGCAATTTACACAGCTGATTATGACCTAATGACCCACCGCCTTGCCCACAGGGGGATTCCTGGTTTGTCTCATTTCTCCACGGTCAGGGACAGAGGGTGGCATTTGGGGAGCAGGTCACCTGGTGTTTTTGGCCACTATGTGACAGAGTGTTGAACTGGATGGGCCACTGGCCTGATCCAACATTGGCTTCTCTCTTATGTCTCAGTGCAACACCCTTAGGTGTGCAGAGTTGAATTCCCCGCAGGCAGGAAACCAAGGCAGACCTCTAAAGCTCAGGATATTCTGCTCAGCAGGGAGGAAAATCAGAGGGAACACTACTCACCACACCAAGTAAATTCAGACTTATGGGTCACCATACCAAAAAAGTTGAGAACCACTGCTCTAGTCCATGTGTGGACTAAAAAGCAGACTCCTAGTCCTTTCTATTGCAGCAGTCAGACTAGCCTAGTGACCCCCCACCCCCCGGTGGCGTAGTTTATGGATCATGATCAGTGGATTACCACACAAGCATGATTGCATGTTAGCCATGTTAATCTGTTATACCGCAGTGAAACAGAAGTCCAGTGGCACCTTAAAGACTTAATGATGTTTATTTCAATAAGAGTCTTCATGACTCACAGCTCGCTTCTGTAGATATGTGGACAGTTGAACACGATCCATTCTGCTGCTTTAATTTTAATTGTATTTGTATGTTTGTTACATTTTTATTTGGTAGACCATTGTCTCCTAAAGGAGTTCTCTCTACTAAAGAGTGTGCATCCCTGTTTTTAGGCCCTTTGCACTGAAGGGGCTGGAGGAGAAAGAGAGGGAAGGCTCACTTAGACCCTTTCTGCACTGACGCCTTGCTTCAGAGAAGCCAAGGAGCCAAGTCTTAGGGGTTGACTTTGCAGTCCCATACATTCCCATGCACTGGTTTCCCCCCCCCCCCTCCAGTTTATTTATTTGTGACTTCTGTATGCATTCTGCATCTACAAGCAAACCCACATTTTTGAGCTAACTTGCCAACACTCCCTCTGTGATTCTGCAGAAAGAAAGGGAAAGGAGGGGAAATCCAGATGCACACATGCATGACTGACACATTGGGGATCAGGGAATCCCCTAGTTCTTTATATGTACTGAGTCTTTCTTATACTCTTTGGCTTTTTAAAACTTTGCCTGAGTGGGAGGACAGGTCCTCTTTTGTCTTTGGAGAAGGAAGGAAGGAAAACAGAACAGGGAGGGAGCATCAACCTAAAGAGAGCTTCTGGAAATGCTATGGGTTGAATTAGCGGGCCCAAAAGGAAGCTTAATGCTGGGAGTGTGTTATCTCCCACTAGATCAAAAGATAGGGGAGGATTATAAAATGATGAATAAATTAAAGATAGTGGCTAGATGAAATAACTGTGCTGTAATAGGTGATTTAAGTACCCACACATTGATTGGGTCAATATGTATTCAAGTTGGGGAAAAGAGATCGAGTTTCTAGACACTCTCAATGACTGTGCTATGGAGCAGATGGTCACAGAACCTACCAGGGGAGAGGCAATCCTGGATTTGGTCCTAAGTAACACCCAAGACCTAGTGAAAGATGTAAAAGTGATCGCACTGTTTGGGAATGGTGACCATAATGTTATTGAGTTCAACATTTGTATAAATAGGGACTTGCCCCAAAAAGACTGACACAACCACTTTTAACTTTAAAAGGGGTAACTGCTCTGATATGAGGGAACGTGAGGAGGAAACTGAAAGGAAAAGTAGAAAGGGTCAAAACCATTGGAGAAGCTTGGAGACTATTTAAAACTACAATACTAGAAGCTCAGATAAAATATATACTGCAGGTTAGGAAAGGCACAAATAGGTATAGAAAAAAGCCTGCATGGTTAACAAACAAGGTAATGGAAGCTGTAAAAGGTAAGAAGGATTCCTTTAAGCAGTGGAAAGCTAGTCTCAGTGAAGTTGATAAAAGGGAACACAGGCTGTAGCAAATAAAATGCAAGTCTGTGATCAGGCAGGCAAAAAGGGAAAATGAGGAGCATATTGCAAAAAACATAAAGACCAACAATAAAACTTTCTTCAAATACATTAGAAGTAGCTAGGGAGGCAGTAGGGCCCTTGGATGACCAAGGGGTAAAAGGAGTACTGAAGGATGACAGGGAAATGGCTGAGAAGCTGAATGCATTTCTTGCCTCTGTCTTCACTGTGGAAGATGAGAAGTGCTTGCCTACTCCAGAACCACTGATTTCGGGAGGGGGGTTGAAAGACCTGAGTCAGATTGAGGTGACGAGAGAGGAGGTCCTACGACTGGTAGACAACTTAAAAATTAATAAATCACCGGGCCTCGATGGCTTACATCCGAGAGTTCTGAAAGAACTCAAATGTAAACTTGTGGATTTCCTGACAAAAATATGTAATCTTTCATTAAAAACTGCCTCCATTCCTGAGAACGGGAAGGTAGCGAATGTCACTCCCATCTTTAAAAAGGGTTCCAGAGGAGATCCGGGAAATTACAGGCCAGTCAGTTTGACGTCGATACTGGGTAAGTTGGTGGAAACTGTTATTAAGGAAAGAATTAGTAGGCACATTGATGAACAAAATCTCTTGAGGAAGACTCAGCATGGGTTCTGTAAGGGAAGATCTTGTCTCACTAACCTGTTAGTGATCTTTGAGAGAGTGAACAAACATGTGGACAAGGGGGACCCAATAGATGTTGTTTACCTTGACTTCCAGAAAGCTTTTAATAAAGTTCCTCATCAAAGGCTCCTAAGTAAGCTCAATAGTCATAGGATAAAAGGTCAAGTCCTTTTGTAGATCAAAAACTGGCTAATTAAAAGGAAACCGAGAGTGAGTATAAATGGCCAATTTTCTTAGTGGAGGGTGGTAAGCAGTGGGGTACCGCAGGGATCAGTACTCGTTCCAATGCTTTTTAACTTGTTTATTAATTATTTGAAGTTGGTAGTAAGCAGTAAAGTGGCTAAATTTGCAGATGACATGAAGTTGTTCATGGTGGTGAGAACCAGGGAAGATTGTGAGGTACTCCAAAGGGATCTGTCGAGGATGGGCGAGTGGGCATCAACGTGGCAAATGGGGTTCAGTGTGGCCAAGCGCAAAGTGATGCACATTGGAGCCAAAAATCCTAACTATAAATACACGTTGATGGGGTCCGAACTGGCGGAGGCTGACCAAGAGAGAGATCTTGGAGTCATAGTAGATAACTCAGTGAAAATGTTGAGACAGTGTGCGACTGCAATAAAAATGGCCAATGCTATGCTGGGGGTTATTAGAAAGGGAATTGAAAACAAATCAACCAGTATCATAATGCTCCTGTATAAATCGATGGTGCGACCTCATTTGGAGTATCGTGTACAGTTCTGGTCACCACTCCTCAAGAACGATACTATAGCACTGGAAAAAGTGCAGAAAAGGGCAACTAGAATGATAAAAGAATTGGAGCACTTTCCCTATGAAGAAAGGTTAAAGTGCTTGGGGCTCTTTAGCTTGGAGAAACGACGGCTGAGGGGTGACATGATCGAGGTTTATAAGATTATGCATGGGATAGAGCAGGTAGAGAAAGAAGTCCTTTTCTCCCTTTCTCATAATACAAGAACTCGTGGGCACTCCATGAAATTGCTAAGCAGTTGAGTTAGAACAGATAAAAGGAAGTCCTTCTTCACCCAAAGAGTGATCAACACATGGAATTCACTGCCACAGGAGGTGGTGGCGGCTACAAGCATGGATGGCTTCAAGAGGGAATTAGATAAACATATGGAGCAGAGGTCCATCAGTGGCTCTTAGCCACAAAGTATAGACAGGAACTCTCAGTCTGGGGCAAGTGATGCTCTGTATTCTTGGTGCTCAAGGGAGGGACAACAGTGGGAGGGCTTCTAGTGTCCTGGCCCCACTGCTGGACCTCCTGAGGGCACCTGGTGTTTTTGGCCACTGTGTGACAGAGTGTTGGACTGTATGGGCCACTGGCCTGATCCAGTATTGGCTTCTCTTATGTTCTTATGTCAGAGAGAGGTAGAAATGGGGGAGGACAGTGGACAGCACTTAAATGCCCACAGAAACTATTCTACTTTAGATAGGATTAGGGATTCGAAAGTGGATGAGAACAAAGAATCACAGCAAAAGGAGTTTGGATAGCGGCAGGGCAACAGTGTGCTGGAAGTGGTCTAAATGCAGGTTCCTGTAAAACAAATGCAGAAACAAGAGACAGCCCTGACACAAAGTGGAAGTGCCAGAGGGAGAGAATGCAGAATGGAAGACGAGGATTTGCTCAGAGACCAAGGCAAAGTACAGGTGCAGAAATGGCTTTAGAATCAAGTTGACTTGGTTTCCTGTCTGCTGGGAGTTCGATCCCGAAACCATTGAAGAATGTCAGCCTTTCCAGTCTGTTGCAATTCCCTGCTCTCATACTCCAAACAGGAACGCCTGACCTTCTGGGATGCATGAGAAACTTTGTGTGGGAGGAAGGGGAGGGTGTGGGATGTAGTGAGAGGAAATTGCAGGCTTCTGGTTGTAAGGGGAGATGAAGAAATTGACTATTACAGGTAATCAAAACACAGAGATGAAAGACTGAGAACCTGAGCATACTTCTAGCAGCACCCTGACTTCGGTGCAAAGTTTGAGTCCAGTAGTACCTTTTACGACCAACAAAGTTTTATTTAAGGTATTTTTTATAAATAATAATAAAAAAAGTTGTATTCGAGTTTTATTTAAGGCATGCACACGAAAGCTCATACGCAGAATTAACCTTTGTTGGCCTTAAAGGTGCCTGACTGGTCTCCAACTTTGTTCTGCTGTTTCAGACTGATGCGGCTGACCCACCTGAACCTGACTTCAGAGCGTGCAGTGAGGGAGGGGAGTGCCGCTGTTCAGTCATGAAGGAAGCGCATTGTGCGCATGTTATAGAAATCATTTAACACACACACACGCTCATGCACACAGAGAGTAAATTGTGGCTGGGAAGGGTAAGAGCAAACTTGCGTATTAGAAGACGAGAGGAGAGGTTTATGCAAAATGGCTGCAAGGGAAGTGTGAGATGAGACGCCAGAGGCAGCGAGGGGTGGATCAGGACCAGCTCTGCCAGCCAGAGTTCTGGTTTCCCCTACGCCTTCCTGTCTGGAGATCTTGGGCCCGGACAGAGCAGGCAGCCTGTGGGGACAACTCAGGGGTCCTTGGTCCGTGGGTCTTTACATGTGGCTTGCAGGCTGTGTCTATTCATGCCCAGATCATCATTTTGTGTGTGTGTGTTAATTTTGGGTCCCCATGAGGGAGAAAAGTGAGGTATAAATGTCTATAAACAGAATGTTGTGTATTACAGAGATGAGTGTGGGGGTTTCTTCCAGACGGCAGCCATGTCGGTCTGAAGCAGAACAGCCAGGCTGGAGTCCAGGGGCACCTTAGAGAGACCAGCGAGTTTTTCAGGGCAGGAGCTCACGGGAGGCAACGCTCTCTCCACCAGATATGGGTTTCGTGGTTGTAGCTTGCTGATAGACTGTTTCTGGGTCCACAAATAAGTACCAGAATGAGTCTTAAAACCACTTTGCTATAAAGAGCAACTAACACATCTTGAACTGCAGCCTCTAATAGGCCTTTCTTCCAGAACAAATTAAGGTCAAGTGATCTTAGGGCCGGTCCACAAGTTACCAGTTCAGCAGCACTGTAGAGTATAAGAGAATTTACAGTTTAGAGACCTTCTGTCATTACATCGCCCTCCTCCTTAAGTATTACTCAGTAACCAAGTAAAATAATAAATAAAGTAAAAATGTCATAAAGTGAGTTTAAACCGCATCATTCCTTTATTGATTTGATTTCTGGACCGCCCCCTTCCCCCAGGAGGGCACTGTTTACTTGCTGGGTTGTGATGGGCCCCCTCCCTCAGGTTTCAGGTCCTGTTTAACTCCTACACAGAGAGTTGATTCAAGGATTTGATAAACTGTGTCGACCTCCATCTTGTTGTAACATGTTTAATGAATTGTCCTTTCTTTTTAATGGTTTCAACTATTGCTTAAGGATTGTTCATAATTGTTGTTCTGATCCGCCCTGAGCCCTGCTCTGCCAGGGAGGGTGGGCTAGAAATCCAGTTAATAATTAATAAATAAATGGGGCTCAGGGTGGTTCACATCAATCAGTGAATATACTGTATCATTCCCATTGGCCATACAAACAAGTTACTGTGTCATTCCCATAAGTACAGTCGTACAAACAAGTCAAACTATTCCAGATGGTGTTAAAGTGTTTGTGTCCTACCCCTTGGGAGGGGGGACAGAGAGATGGAGGACGAAGGAGGCCAGGCTTGATGGCAAAACCACTGCTGTCCTCAACCACAGGCCTGGCGGAACGTCTCTGTCTTCCAGGCCCTGCGGAACTGCACCCAGTCCTTTCCTGCATGGGAGAGGTGTCACTAGGCAGAGAGTTCCATCGGGGCCATGTTTAGACCCGAAGGGCCCTGGCTCTGGTCCAGGACCGCTGGGTGTCCTCCAGGCCAGGGATCACTGGAGGATTTCTCTCCCCAGCGTGTCCTACTCTTTGAGAGGTGCACCAGGAGAGGCAGTCCTGGAGGTACATTGGCCCAAGACCATTTAGGACTTTGAAGGTTAGAACCAAAACCTTGAATCTGATCCGGTACTCAGTCTGGAGCCAGTGCAGCTGCCAGGGGGGTTCCAGTAAGGTCCCGAGCTGCTGCATTCTGGGCCAGTTGTCATTTCTGGGTCAGTTTCAAGGGTATCCCAGCATAGAACGAGTTCCAGTAGTCTCACCTGGAGATGACCATTGCATGGATTATTGTGGCAAAGTCAGGGCGAGACAGCAAGGGGGGCATTTACCTGATCTGGCACAGCTGGAGGAACACCAGCCTGGCAAAATTTGTGACCTGAGCTTACATGGATAAGGAGCCATCCAAGAGCACACCCAGGCTCCTGGTGGTAGGTACCCATGTCAGTGGTACACTGTCCAACCCCAGCCCAGAACACCCCCTGACTCAGCCACAGAACCTCCTTCTTAGAAGGATTCAGTTTCAGCTGGTTCTGCCTCAACCATCCTGACACAGCCTCCAAACCACCGGCCAGGATGGATGGGGCAGTGTCCAGCCAGCCGTCTATCGACTGATATGGCTGGGGGTCATCAGCATACTGGTGGCAACCCTGCCTGAAACTCCACACCAGCTGGGCAAGGGGGGCGCATATAGATGTTAAATAATAAATTAAAAGTTAGGAATAAAATGTTAAGCAACACTGGAGAGAGGATTGCCCCTTGAGGGACTCCAGACACCAAGGGGTGTTGAGGTGATACCCCCTCTCCTAGCTCCACCCTCTGCCCCTGCCCCTGGAGAATGAGGTGAACCACTTCAAGGCTACCCCACAAACTCCTATGTCAACAGATTGTGATCAACCATATCGAACGCTGCTGTCAAGTCTAATAGTAACAGCCATGCCGACCCACCTCAATCCAGCTGCCTGCAAAGATTGTCCTTGAGGGCAACCAGCGCCATCTCCGTCCCATGACAGGGGCAGAGGCCGGACTGGAATGTGTTCAGGGCTTCCATATCTTCCAGGAGATTCTGAAGCAGTTCTGCCACCGCTCTCTCCACTCCCTTGACCAGAAATGAAAGATTCAAGACTGGGAAGTAATTGGCAGGCTCTAAGGATCCGAAGATGGTTTCTTTAAGAGCAGTGTTACCATGGCCTCTTTTAATCCCCCCACATAGACACCTGAATTTACAGACAGATTGACAATGTCTACCAGGGGCCCCCATATTCCCTCACCACTGGCTTTCGCCAGCCATGACGGACGTGGGTCCAAGAGGCAAGTGTTTGGCTTGACAGCATCCAGGATCCTGTCAATGTCAGCCCGGGAGAGTTGGCTGAAGTTGTCATTCGGGGTGGTGTTTTGGGTTGCCACAGCAGGGGGGCATTGACAAAAATCCCCCCCCCCTTTGCCAGAGGAGGAAATTCAATATTCATTCTTCACGGATGTTTAATGGGCCCTCCTGTTGATAGTCACATTCCTCTGGATTACATGTATAATATCAGTTGACTGAAACTGCAGCCAGCGCCTTCCAAGAGCTCTGGGGAATTCCCTGGGAAACCTCTGAAGTCACAATCCTTCCAGCGCAAGAAGAAGAAGAAGAGATTGGATCTATACCTCGCCCTTCACTACCCAAGGGAGTCTCAGAGCAGCTGACAATCTAAAACAGTAGTCTTTAACCCCTGTTCTAGATCAGCCGTGGTCATGAGATTTTTAGGCTAGGCAACAAGTTACCAGTTCCTTAACACTGTAAAATATATGGGCATGTTTCTGTTAAATACTGGGTTCAAGATGCATTGCAGTGAGCAGCTCTGCTTTATTTAGTGATTTCAGGAACACAGCTAGAACAAACTGCTGGGCTGGAGTCCTGTTTAAATAGCATGCAAGCACCACACCCAAACACACCCCACTCCCAAAGAGAGGCTATTTACACAACACTACTTCTCCATTGGTCCATTCCAGAATCCTGGTCAGTAACAAACTCAGCCAGTCTCAAGTACTAGCTCAGGGATCACCCAGGCTCAATACACAACAGTTTCTAAATTGTAAATTCGATAACTATAAAGAGCATGCCCCCAATAACCTTCTGTGTTAATTTGAAGCTACCGCTTTTTGTTTGGCTGGTGCTCAGAGACGGTGGGAATTCTAATCCATTTCAGTGACTTGAGTGGATACAGATAACCAGATCATTGCATCGGAGACACAGGGAACCGTGTGCTAAAGTGCTGCAGTATAGATTACTCTGATTGTTTCTGCAGTATTCCACAGTGGCGGCGGCTGCTGCTCCACCTCTGGCTGCTGTCTCGTTTTGTTGTTAAGAAGTAAAGTTCTGCTTTTTCGTTCTTTCCTGGCTCTTTGCCTGTGGAAGCAGAAGGTTGGATGTTGTGTTTCTTCTCCTTGCTCCTGAGGAGAGTAACGTGTGGTCCCACTCCTCCTCTTCAGGCTCAGCCCTCCCGGTGGCCTCTGCTTCCTGGCCCCTCGTCCCAAGCAGGCGGGGGCTGGTCCCATCGCCTCAAGGAGGAGGAGAAAGAGAGAAGGCAAACAAAAACGGAGGTTTGGTGGCAGCCCTTCACTGACGTCGGCAGGCCATCTCTCAGTCTCTGTGTAAAAAGAAAACACATGAAACTTCCTTATACCGAATCAGACCCATGGGGGTCCATCAAAGTCAGTATTGTCCGCTCAGACTGGCAGTGGCTTTCCAAGGTCTCGGGCTCAGGTCTTTCATCCCGCCTCCCACCTGATCTTTGAACTGGAGGTGCTGCCGGGGATTGAACCTGAGACTGTACCACTGAGGCTGTACCACTGAGCCACAGGACCTGTGCTTTGGAGCAGCGGCATCACGCTCTGTTTGCTGCATGCTGAGGGTGTTGGCTCATCCAGCCGACCTACCCTTGTCTGTCAGGCCATGCCGTCGTGCTCCTTGCAAGATCATGGTCCTGGGGAAACAAATCCATGACGTGCTGCCTAAGAGGACTTGCTGGTACAAAAAAAATCATGGCATTAGTGCTGAGCGAGGACAGTGGGTCAAGGGGGAGAGGGTAGAATGTGGGGAGGGAGTCAGGAGTGAAACCTGGCGGGCCCACAGTCAGATCCATGGAAAAAAGGGGGGGGGGGAAATAGGGTTGCCAGTGGTCTTTCTGCACTTCATGGGCATTTTGCTGTGCAGGTGGTCATCAAGCGTAGAAATAAATCTGTTTGTGGGAGAGGAAAACGCTGCATTTTCAGAGTCATATTTGCACAAATGTATGCAAGGTCTCGGTATCCGTGGTCTCTGTTTTGACAGGGAATGAAGTGTTGGCTGGTGCTTGTGGGAGCAAGACTTGGACCTGTAGAGGACTGCTGCCGGGAATGATCCCAGTCAATGTTTTGGTACCTCTACTTGAGAATGCACCCAGAACTCTTCCTTGGCCTCTGGTCCTCAAGTCATTCCTCCTCCTCCCCCCTCACCTGTTTGTGGCTCTCTTTCTCATGGACTTTTAACAAAAAATAAGTGACAGGTGGCAATTTTTTGCTCCTTCTCATGCTTGAAATGGCGTATGAACAATTTATGCTTTTATACTCCTGTTTTTCAGGTTACCTTGCGCCTCGGAATCTTCCTAGTGCAGGATTCTTCCCCTTTCTCCAAACTGTGCTCTGTAATTCAGATGCCGTGTGCAAAGCCACACCATATACACCAGAAGACCTTCTGCCAAAGCTAAGTGGTCTATCACCCACACGCCGGTAAGGAATGAACTCCCCAAATAAATTATATTGGTGGAAAAAACTGGGCCGTAAGGGTTACTTAAAAGTGGGGGTGTACTATTGTCCACCTGATCAAACCCTTGATCTTGATATGGAAAAGGAAATAAAGGTAAGGGAGGTGACTAAGGCAGATGATGTTATGATACTTGGAGATTTCAACTACCCTTACATTGTCCGGGTAAACATGTGTTCAAGTCATGCCATAGAAATGAGATTCTTAGATTTCATAAATGACTGTACACTGGAAAAGTTGTTCACAGAGTCAGCCAGAGGGGTAGTGATCTTGGACTTAATTCTGAGTGGAGAATAAAACCAGGTGAAGGATGTAGTGGTTGTTACTCCAGTTGAGAACAGTGACCACAGTGCTATCAAGTTCAGCATTCATGTCAAGGGAAAGTTACCCCTAAAGTCCAAAATTGTAACATTTGATTTCAAAAGAGGGAACTTTAACAAGAATGAGGGCAATAATTAAAAAGAGTCTGAAAGGGAAATTCAAGGGAGTCAGATCCCTAGATGATGCTTGTAAGCTTTTTTAAAACCACACTAATTGAAGCCCAGCTGGAATGTATTCCTCAGGTTAGGAAAGGTACTGCCAAGTCTTATAGAATGCCTGTTTGGTTAACAATTATAGTCAAGGAAGCTATAAAAAGTTAAGAGGCTTCTTTTAAAAAGTGGAAGGTCTGCCCCAGTAAATTGAACAGGAGGGACAACAGGTTCTAGCAAAAAAAAAAAAAAAAGTAAGCCAATAATTAGGCATGCAAAAAAAGATTTTGAGAAACAGGTTGCTAAAAGCACCAAGACAAACAATAAACATTTATTTTAAAATATCCAGAGCAGAAAACCAGCCAGAGAAGCAGTTGGGCCTTTGGATGATGAAGGAGTAAAGGGATTGCCATAAGAACATGGGGAGATGGCAGAGAAGCTCAATGACATTTTTTGCTTCTGTGTTCACTGTGGAAAGAGTGAGGCGTGTACCCGTGCCACTGTCTGGGAGTCTGAGAACTGAGTCAAATTGAGGTGGGCAAGAGAACAAAGTCTGAGTGCAGGGGCACCTTTAAGATCAACAAATTTTTATTCAAGGTATAAGCTTTTGTGTGCAAGCACAAGATACAAGAAGACAAAAGATAAAGTTCTAGACCTGTTGGGGAAATTAAAAACCAATTAGTCTCCAGGTCCTGATAACATACACCCCAGAATGTTTGTGTATGTGCTGTCAAGATGCTTCTGACTTAGGGTGACCCTATGAATTAATGACTTCCAAAACATTCTTTCATTAACAACCTTCCTCAGGCATTAGGGAACTTAAATGTGAGATTGTTGATCTACTAACCTGTATATGTAACTTATCAATAAATCCAGCGGCTGTACCAGAAGACTGGAGAGTAGCAAATGTTAGATCAGTTTTTAAAAAGGGGTCCAGAGGGGAACCGAGAAATTGCAGGCCAGTTAGCCTAACATCTGTCCTGGCAAACTAATTGAAACCATAATCAAAGATAGCCTTGTGAGGCACACAGAGGAACAAAGTCTGCTGAGCGAAAACCAGCATGGCTTCTGCAAAGGGAAGTCCTGCCTCACCAACCTTTTTGAGTTCTTTGAGGAAGTGAACAAGCATGTAGACAGTGGTGACCCAGTAGACATTATATGCCTTGACATACAAAAGGCCTTTGACGAGGTACCTCACCAAGGACTCTTCAGGAGTTACGCGATAAGAGGATGGGACTATGGATTAAAACACGTTAAATGACAGGAAGCAAAGAGTAGGAATAAATGGAGAGTTCTCACAATGGAGGGAAGCAAGCAATGCGGTCCCACAAGGATTGGTATTGGGGCCAGTACTATTTAATTTGTTCATAAATGATCTGGAATAAGCAGTGAGCAGCATAGTGGGCAGGTGTGCAGATGACACAAAATTCTTCAGGATGGTGGAAACCAAGGGGGACTGTGAAGGTCTGCCCAAACTGGGTGAGTGGGCAGCAATGTGGTACATGAAGTCCGATGCTCGTAAGTGTAAGGTGATGCGCATTGCAACAAAACATCCCAATTTCACGTATAGGCTAGTGGGGTCTGAACTTGCTGAGATTGAGAGGGGGAAAGGTCTTGGGGTTTTCCAACCCAGACCTGGCAACCCTAACACAGGATTCTTTCCACTCCTTTTTTAATCAGAAAGCGGAGACGGTCAGCAGATGCGGAAAGGGACAGCCATCTGTCGTCCCAGAAAGCTGGTGTTCCCAAAAGCAGAAACGCTTCGTTGGGTAGGTGATTTGATTCCATTTGCTTTCTCACTTTCCGGTAGGGATGCCACAAATTTCTCAGCAAATATGTTTGGCAATCAAAAATACCCTGTCGTTTGACACCCATTGGAGCCAGCCAAGGATAAAATCAGACTGCTTCAAGCCACTGTGAAGAGTTGCTTCTTGGTCAGAAACTGATTTATGGCTGATGGGGTGGGGAATATCAGCTAGCAGTCAGGTTCTGACCTGGCCAGCCCCTTCGGCAAAATAGCTACTCCGTGAAATGGCAAAAGCGAGAGGAGAAAGAGTTGGTTTCTCTTCCATCCCCTCCAAGGTGGCGGGGACAGAAGCAATGTTTTTAATCTCTGCATTGCAAAAGGGAACCGGGGGGGGGGGGGAGGAGCTCATTTTCTTCCCTGCCTCCAAGCTGGGTGGGGACTTAATCAGTACTTTTAACCTCTGCATTGTAAAAAGGAGGGCAGAAAGAGCTGAATTTTCTCCCCACCCCCCAAGGTGGAGGGGGACAGATGCACTGCTTTTAATAGGTGCATTACGAAAGAGAAAGGAGAAAAAGGCCCATGTTCTTCCCTCTCTCCAAGCTGAATGGGGTCAGAAGCAATGCTTTTAGTCTCTGGGATTTACATATTTTTAAAAATTTATATCGTATCTTTCGCTCTTCACTAGGGGGAAGGATCTCATTCCTGACATTCCTTTGTTCGTACCGTAGCAAAACCATAACTTCACATTTTGATTTTTAAGAGACAGCTAAGAACCTTCCCTCGGAACAAGCCATTTCTTCGGTGAAGTTAACCTACCTTTAAACCTTAGTTTGACATTTGGAATCTCTAAACCTTCCTGAGAAATACAGCTCTACGTAATGCTTGCAGTTATTTGAGGAGGTTTTCTTTGACATCTAAAATTTAAAATAATTTGTTGCCACTTATTTAAAATACGGATCTTCACATCAAGAAGAATACTTCAAAATAAAAATGAGATTTTTAGGCAATAAAACAATATTTATGATTGTTGTTTTGCTTAACAACAAAATAGGAAGATATGATAATAACTCAAGAATCTCCAATTTCATTTTCTAAATATCTTGGAAGATGAAGCAAAAACATTCATTGCCAACTCCTCTTGCAACCAACTCTCCTGAAATAAAAGGATATCAAATTTGGTGACATATTCCATAAAAGAAAGGCCTTTAATTTTATTAAACCACCCCACAATGTTCCATGGAATCATCTTAATTCTTGGGAAATCCAGATGCTATTTATTTAAGCCAGTTTGTAGTGGTTAGGACTCTAATCTGGGAGAACTAGGTTTGATTCCCCACTCCTCCACATGCAGCTGCTGGTGTGACCATGGGTCAGTCAGGTACAAGTGGAGCAGGTGCAAGCAGAGGAGTGGGGAATCAAACCCAGTTCTCCCAGATTTGAGTCCGTGCACTTAACCACTATACCAAACTGGCTCTCATTAAAGAACACGGCAACCACTCTGTGATATTTCTGTAGTGTCAGCTGCAAATCCTCAGTGTCATTAAGCAGTTTTTGCAAAAAGCAAATTCCAGGGATATTTTCCCCAGTGTCTTTACTCCCCTCCAGTGATCTGGGAGGGTTCTGCTTTATCATCCCGTCCAGAAGCCTGTCTAGCTGCAGACTAAATGTTCCGGCAGACTGACATCAGCTGCAAGGCAGGGCACCACCCGCAGAAGGGGCTGTTTGTCCGGCTTGTTCTGTGGCACAAGGGATGCCCCACAGGCCTGGGCAGGTGTTCAGCCCCCCGCTCCTGAAGCCAGCCTCCACCTTTCCTGGCACATGGCCCCCTGGGGGAATTTCTCCTTTACAAGTGGGTCAGCCTGTGCTGTTCCCTGATGGAGGGTGATAGGCAAATCGTCATGCCTGTTGGAAATGCCAGCAGTTTGTTTCTCGTCTTGTGCTGGAAAAGCGGCCGATTGCACTGATTGCACTGCTGCCTTCACCTCTGAAGACTTTTTAAAAAACACATGACAAGTACAGTAATGTTCACATGTACGTTTTTAAACATTTGCTGGAGGAATTTTGCATCTTACCATGCTTTTGGGGAAATCAGTAGACGAAAATGTTGTTCTAATTCCCCTCAAGAAGCCGGATGTGATTCAGCCACCCGCTCATTTCTAGGGTAGTGACCCCTCCACTGCTGCCACCTGGAGCCCCCCTATGCACCATACCCTCCTCCCTCTCTCACAGCTTCCAAGCCCCCACCCCCAACTGCCGCCGGCAGCTCCCATTGGCTAGTCTTCTGGCCATTTGCAGCGCTCGACCAGCCTTGACTCTTGGGGCCTCGGAGGCTGGTGGGGGGTGGGGGGTGGAACCTGTGGACGAGCACCTCCTCAGGCTGACACGCCCCCCGATGCAGTCCCCCTCTCTGGCCACTTGTGGGCACTGATGGGGCTGTCGTCTGTGGAAGCCTCTGTATTCCTCCAGCTGCCTGCCCATTCCGGCCCCATGGAAGACTGCTGGATGTCTGCTAGATGGCTTTGCTAATACTGGGAGTCACCAGGGTTTGCTCAGCTGAGGGTGGAGAGAGGGAGACCGGGCGGGGCTCACTCAGCCCTTCGCTGCCAGGGTTGCCTCTGCTGGCCCGGTTGTGCCAGTCAGCCCCCCCACCCCCCCTGCAGGCGTGTTTCTGGACTATGAAGAGGAGCGTTTGACCCCGCTCCTGCAGCAGCAGTACTGGCTCTCCGTCTGCTCCTGGACCCAATTCAAGGTGCGGCTCTTATCCTTCAAGGCCCTAAGCGGCTTGGGACCAGGCCGTCTGAAGGACCACCTCCTCCTGTGCGTTTCTGGCTGGGAATGAAGATCACAGGGGGAGGCCCCCCCCCCCCCCCGGCCTGCTGTCTCCCCTGCCATTCAGTGTCTGCAGAAAGCCCCTTAGGAGAAATCCGTATGCTGACGAGACCCAGCTCTCGGTTCATTTGCTCTAGAGGTCTTCTGGAGCTGCTGACAGGTGTAGTTGGCTAGGTCAGAATGAAAACCTTGAAACTGAACCCTGGGAGTACTGAGGCAGGGCCCAGCTCCTGACGGACATTATGCCCCCCGTATTTGAAGGGGTCCAGCTGGCCCTTGCTGGCTCTGCTAAGAGCCTCGGGGTTATTCTGGAGGACCCAGCCGGAGAGGCAACCTTTCATAACACTGGCAAAAAATGCTTTCTACCACCTTTGTTTATAAAGTATATGAGTTACATCCATTCTGCAGGCACCCCATTGGCTACCTATCAGTTCATCTCAAGGTACTGGCTAGCACCTGCAAAGCTGTTCATGGCCTTGGACTAGGGTTGCCAGCCCCCCCATGGAGGAGGAAGGAGTGCCCCCCACCAGGCCCTGCCCCCCAGCTGCAGATCAGCTGGGCGGCAGGGGGACTTAGCAGTAGAAAGAGAAAGGCCCAGGCCATGTTGCTGGTGTCGCACAGGAAGTGACATCATCATGCTAGTGACTTCCAGGTGATGATCTGGTATTTGGGCAAAAACTCTGTGGTAAAAACTGGCTTTACCATAGAGTTTTTGCTCAAATACCAGAGCGTTGCCCAGAAGTTGCTGGCATGATGATGTCACTAACTGTTCGATGCCAGTAACATGGCCTGGGCCTTTCTCTTTCTCCTGGTAAGTTCCCCCCCTTGCTGGTTGCCAGGGGGACTTGGGGACCCTACCTTGGACCTACAGATCTGGAGGACACACCTGCAGATCCATCTCTCTTGCTCTGCTCTGCCACGACAGCTCCGGTGAAGGCCCCAGCCTACGAGAGTGCAAGATGGATCACTGCCCCGTACCCTTGTGCAGTCTGTGTTGTGGCTCCTGCTCTGAGGAGCGGCCTGCCCCAGAACCCAGGAAGGCTCCCCACTCTCCTGGCGCTCTGCAGACGGTGTGGAACAGAATGGCCGAGAAAGGCATTTCTGTGAAGAGAACTGGGCTGTAATATAATGGGACTGTTGGGGGGGCACTTTTTTACTGAAGGAAGAAGATTGCCATCCATTCCAAGGATTATTGTCGGTTTTATGCTACTCCTAAGGCATTGTCCTCTACTTTTGTAATTCCATTTCCAACATTGTTTATGAGCAAGAGGGAGAGACAGAGAGATCTTTTATAATGTTTTTTCTAACTTTTGTAATCTTAGTCCTATTGCATTGCTCATTGGGTATCTTTCATATACAGAATCTGGGAGACCCAGGTTTGAATTCCTGCTCTACATTGGAAGTTTGTTGCGTGATCTTGGGCCTGTCACAAATACTCCGCCTAACTTAACTCACAGGGTTATCATCACAAGGATAAATTGGATAAGGGAATGATGTAAACTGCTTTGGGTCCCATCAAAGAGAAAGACAGGATACAAATGAAGTTAAAAAAATAAAAGAAAGTCTGCGGTAGTATTTTTTGAATGATGTTTGTGGGAACATTTAGAAGGTGTGACTGGTTATGACAACTCTCCACACTAAATTTATCCTGTCCATACTAAATTAAATTAAACTATCCAGACCGAATTTATTTACTTATCTGTTTATTTATCTGTTTCCTTAATTTGTACCCTGCCATTCTCTCCAGTGGGGACCCAGAACAGCTAAAGGTTGTTGTCCTCTCCTCTGTTTCATCCTCACAACAGCCCTGCGAGCCCTGTGACAGGCCCAAGGTCACCCAGCAAGCTTCCCTGGCACAAGTAGGGATTTGAACCCGGGGCCTCCAGGCTCCTTGGTCCAGCAGTCTAACCACTACCTTGGGCTGTCTCTTTGAAAGGAGATTTTGTTGAGTTCACCCAGGAACAGTCATGTTGTCATATGTTTCAGGACAATCAGCAAAATCAAGCTTCTGAAATGATTACCTGTTGATGTTTTTTAAATCGTTGCAGAGTCGATTGAGTCGACAGCCAGTCTGAAAAGCTCCACTGAAAATATTTCATCATCCAGCCATAACAGAACTCATTCATTCAGAAATGTTCTCAGCCCAGGAGAGGTAATTTTCAGCCGCTACCTTAATGAGACAACTTCTAACATACCATTTCATTAAAAAGTTTGAATCCAGTGGCACACTGAAGACTGACGACATTTACTTCTGTGTATAAGCTTTTCTCTGCATGCACATGAAAGCTTTTACCCAGAATTAAACTTTGTCGGTCTTCAAGGTGCCGCTGGACTCAAACTTTGTCCTGTCACTTCAGACCAACCTGGCAACCCACCTTAATACCATTTCATGTCACCTAACCTGAGTGTGGGTTTTTATTGTAATAAGAAAAACCAAGTACAGTTCTCGTACGTGCTCTCTTGCTCCCTGTCTAGCAACGGATTGATCCTCCGCTCAGACTGTCTTCTGCATTTCCAGTGTTGCGAGTTGAATCCCAAATCCTGCAGAAAGATCGCCAACACTTCCTGCTGCCCCCGCTCTGGGCCTGGCCGAAAGCCCCCTGAACAGTTCAGGGAGGGGAAGAAGCTGTCCCCAGGGTCGAACACAGGCACGGGGTTAGCGTGGCTGCCTGTGGCCATTGGTGGCTTCCAATGCTTTAGGATGCCTCCAGCCCTGGTGGGTGGGCAGAGCGGTCTCTCTCTGACCTTGACGCCACCATTTGTGGGATCGAGCTGCTCTAGGTAGTCTGTCTCTTGCCATACTCACTAAAACGATCTGGCCATCTTCTCCTCTTCTCATGCTGAATTTAATTTTATGGATGCAAATGCATAAACTATCTGTAGCATATCTTAGGTTTTTTTTAAAAAAAAATGATATAAAATACAAATAAATAGAAATGTTTAAAGATATAAAATGAAAGTGAAGAATAAGGCAAAACATCATGTTCCTGCTTGAGTAAAGAAGAAAGGCAAACAAACCGCCCATGCTGGAGGGCCACAGCAGAAGGCTGATCCCCTTCTGGAGTCAGTCGTCCCTCCTGGCAGTGCCCAAGGGACACCTTTCTTGCCGGAGGTACCGGGCAGATTTTTGTCCTTGGTCTTGCTCCATGTGGCTCGGAAGGCCCTCGGCACGACTGCCCTGGGCCCCTCCACATCCCTCCTGCCGCTGCGCTGGTCCGGCCTCTGCTCCAGAACCAAGTCTGGGGACCAGCCCGGCCACCCACCGGAATCGAGCCTCTGCCCCACCAGCCCTGCCTCTTTCAAGGCTGCATGTGTGGGGCAAGCTGAGGCTGTTCCTGCCAACTCTAATGCTGAGCTTTCTCTCCTAGATGCCAACGCAAAAACCGACGGTGGCAAACCTGAAAGCGGGTATCTGTGACGTTCTGTCAGCATATGCCTCTTCTCAGAACCCCCTTTGGGAAGCCCTGGGAGGAAACGTCTACCAGACCTTCTGCTTCACCGAGCTGTCCCTTGTGGAGTCCTTCTTTCGAGAATTCAGAAGTCAGATGGCTAAGGTGAGTACCCAGCTTGGCTCTTCTTTTCTCCCTTAGTGGAAACAAAGACACAGAACCATGGGACCGACCTCAGACGAAGCCCCCTGAAGCATTCCTGCCCCCCACCCCACCCCGCCGGGCCCCCTCCTGCCCAGGCCACTTCTCTCTGGCTCTGTGCCCGCCAGCGGGTGGGAATGGGCAGGAGAAGGCCCGGTGGGGGCAGAGGGGGGCATTTTTCTGCTGGGAAAGAGGTGGGCCAGGCTGGGCTCTCCTCATGGGAACCAGACGCCCACAGCTTGCTGGCCTGTGGAGCTGGAAGTCGGCACACCCAGCTGAGCCTGGTGGGAACGGACCTGTGTGTGTTCTAGGCAGAGATGTGCCCCAGGCACACGTAAGAAGAAGCACTGGCCGTTCAGCAGCTCGGGCATGCATCGTTCCAGCAGCAGCTGCAGCAGCCCCCCAACCTGCGTGCGGACAGTGAAACAGATTTGCTGGGCGGCCAGTTAAGGAGGTTTGTTTATTTTTTTAAATAACGTCTTTCTCTTCTGTGGCCAGCTGCAGGAGGATCCTCAGTTCCAGGTGACTTTCGTCAGGGAAACGGTCTCTTTCCTGTCGCTCCTCTCCGAACTGCAGAATGAAACGTCGGTGTGGCGCCTCCTGCTGCTGGCCCCGGATGTCACTCAAGGGGTCCTCCGTGTGAAGGGGATGGTTGCTGCCCTTCAGAATACGAGCAGGTGAAAGGAACGCTGCAGGAGACAGAGCTCTTGGGCCTGTCGTTTCCGGGGCAGCGGCGGGGTGACTCCTTAACCACCCATCGCCAAGGGAAATACAAAGCATGACGCTTTGGTGGCTTCTCTTCTTGGAAGGGGGGCTCTTTGGAACATGACCTTTGTATGCAGAGGCCAAGTTGGTAGCAGTGGCCCACATGAATGTTGCCCCAGTGTTGCACGAGGGAGACACATGGAGCTGCCTTGTACTGAATCAGACCCCTGGTCCATCCAGGGCAGTCATATCGACTCAGACTGGCAGCGGCTCTCCAGGGTCTCAGACAGAGGTCTTTCCCATCACCTGCTGCCAGGTCCTTTAACTGGAGATGCTGCCGGGGATTGAACCAGGGACCATCTGCATGCCAAGCAGAGGCTCTTCCACTGAGCCATGGCCCCTCTCTACAGCTCCCCAGGGTCTCAGGCGGAGGTCTTTCCCATCACCTACTGCCAGGTCCTTTAATTGGAGATGCTGCTGGGGATGGAACTGGGGACCTTCTGCCTGCCAAGCAGAGGCTCTGCCACTGAGCCACAGCCCCTCCCCTGTTGTCTTGAGGCATAGGGAACCAACTGCCAGTTGACCCTGACTAGATGACACAGGCTTCCCGATGCATCTTTGTACACATTACTCAGCTCAGTCTTCACAATGAAAAGTTTGCATACAACTTTGGACTATGAAGAACCACCAAAAAAGCAGCTCTGCCAACACTCCCATTAATTGTGATGAGGATGGTGATGACTGGGTGGGTGGGGGGCTTCTGGCGTGAGAATCCCCCTGGGGGAGCTTTAAAACGCTTCCTGCTGCTCTCACCTTCCGGTTCTGTCTAGGTCCTTCCAAAGAGACCTGCTTTGCCGCTGAACGGGGCAGGCAGTGGGCCAGCGGACCAGGCTGTTGACTTTGGCCCTCTCTGAAGCCTGTTGGCCTGCTCCCCTCCTCCCCAGTTCCTACATTCCCTGGAAGGGACTGTGCGTGAGCGGCCTTTCGTTCTGCTTGGGAAAAGCCCGCCACCCCTGCCAAAGGGAGGAGGTCAGACTCTTTGGTGGTTTTGCACCGTAGATCTTTTAGAGTCTGAAAATCAAGAGATGGGAAGAACTGCCCCCACCCCCATCCTGAAAAATTAAATGGAGTGGGTCACATTGTGTTTTACTTCAATCATCATGATGAGACCTCGTGACGAGTAGGGTGTATCCATGGGGGGACCCACAACAACACATTGTCGCATGTGGCTTTTGGCTCACCCAGGAAGGGTTCCCACCTGGGTAGCTGGGCTGGGGAGTGAGAGAGAGTTGTTTCTGGGAGAACTCCCCACAGCTGCCCCCCCCCCCCCAGCACCCGGCGCCTTTTGGTGTTTTTTTTTTTTTACAGAGGTCTCTCCCTTCCCTCTGGCTTTCTTTCCTTCATAGTTTTGTCGGAGTTCTCTCGGAGCTGTTCTCTCAAGGGCAGTTCTCGAGAGAGCTCTCTCAGCCCCATGTACCTCCCAGGGTGTCTGTTGTGGGGAGGGGAAGGGGGAGGAGATTGTAAGTGATGGGCGGGGGGGGGTACAAATCCAATCTCCTCCTCCTCCTTCCCTGCCACTTGCCTCACACGGCTCCTCCTCTTGTCAGTCCTCCTGTCTCCTTCCACAGGCCCCGTGGTTTGTCCTCCGCCCCTCCTTGCCTGATGAATGAAAAGGCTATGAGAAGGCAAATCCTCTGCCCTTTTGCGTGCCTAGAGCAGGCTGCAGGCTTAAGGAGTGGTCTTTGTTTGCAGAACGGACTGGTCCAGTGGCCAGGTGTGCCCTGGGTGGACCGAGGGTCTGACTCAGTAGAGCCAGCTCTCCCCTTGCAGCAGACCATGCTAGCCCAGGCGTCCTCAATCTCACCGTCGGATTACTGTGACATGGCCTCATGGGGCAACCTAGAAACGGCACATGCTTCAGAAGGAGGCAGCCCAGTTATTGCCCGGGAATAGCCTACAGGAATATATCTTGCCTGTTTTAAAACAACTCCATTGGCTGTCCATTTGTTCCTGGGTTCAATTCAGGGTGCCAGTTATGACCTTCAGTTATGACCTATATGGCAGCCCCAGTCGCCAGGCTGCCACCCTCTCCTTGGCTGGTTTGCCCACTTGGCATCCACCACCAGGCACCCCTTCTCTGTAGTCGAACAGGCTCCCTGGGGAGACGAGGGCCCTCCTGGCTTCAGAAGTTTCTAAAAGGCACTGGTTCCACTCGGTCGGGCTTTTTGTCAGGCTTTAACTGCAAATATTTTCCTGGGAGGGAAGTCAATGGACTTTTCTAGTGTTATGGATGGTTTTAATTTAGGATTGTAAGCTAATTTGAAGCACAAAGAAATGAGGGGCATACGTATTTTAATAAATGAGTAAATGTAAATGAATAAATAAATAATTTAAATGGATTATAACGCTATTTGGTGATCTGTTTCTCCTTAGGCAGGTTTATAACCTCTGTTCTGGGTTCTTTTGACATACTTGGGTTCCATTTCTCCCCTTTTTAGGACTTTTATAGACCAGGAAACAGATTTTCTGTCGGATGCGAGTGACAGCGGACTGCAAGCTCTTCAGGACATGATGACTAGACTGCTCTATTCCCTGAACTGTACAGAGGAAGGTAATCCTAGTCAAGGATTCGTTCTTTACCTCTGCTGGGTTTCTTTATACAAATGTTGAAGGGGAAAAAAACACGTTGGGTTGTATACAATGTGGGGAGGGCGGGATACAAGTCTAATAGAATAATTAAAATAAAAATAAAACTTTCCTTGATACAGATTAAAACCTCAATGAATTTTTTGTTTGTTTCAATGTATAATACAGCTAAACAGGACCTCCATTCAAATCATTTTAGTTTCCTAATGGGGTATCCAACCACCTGTACCCTTCATGGAGCAGACCTTTCCCCCTTCCCCTCCTTCCTCAGACCCTCAGGAACACGGGGGGGGGGGAAGAGTCAGAGGAAATTGCCACCCCCTCTCCCACAAACAGAAATGCCACTCCACCTGAGGAATTTATTTTATTTTATTGATAAAATTCAACTTGTTAGGCTGCTCTTCCCTGCAAACAGGGCTCAGGGTGGCTTACATCAGAGCAAACACAACTACAATCCATTAAATAACATTTTAAAACTGCTAAAAACAATGTATTATTCAAGCGATACATTGCATTGCTGATACTGATGTAACCCACCCTGAGCCTGCTTGCGGGGAGGGCGGGATAGAAGTTCAATAAGATAGGGAGGGAGGGAGGGAGAGAGAGAGGGAGGGAGAGAGAGAGAAAGAGAGAGAGAGAAAGATGAGATGAGATGAGATGATAAATTTCTGTTCCCACCAGCCCCCTAGGTGGAGGGGGTGTGGAGGGCTGAGTAGGAGGGTGCTAACTGTTGCTGTCCTCAGCCAAAGGCCTGGTGGAACATCTCTGCCTTGCAGGCCCTACGGAAAGGTAATGGATCCCATAGGGTACATATATTCTCTGGCAGAGAGTTCCACCAGGCAGGGGCCAGGCCTGGTTGAGGGCAGCTAGACCTCTCTCGGGCCTGGGACCACAAGCCAATTCCTGTTGTTGGAGCATAGCACTCTTCCCAGGACATATTGAGAGAGGCAGTCCAGAAGGTATGCTAAGGGCCTTGAAGGTCAACACCGGAACCTTGAACCGAATTCGGTGTTCCACTGGAAGCCGGTGCAGCTCGCACAGCACTGGTTGAATATGTGTCATCCGAGGGATGCCGGTAAGGCCTCGTGCGGCCACATTCTGGATCAGTTGGAGCTTCCGGGTCAGGCGCAAGGGTAGGTCCGTGCAGAGCAAATTACAGTAGTCTATTTGTAACTGGATACGTTCCAGTATGTCCATCGCATGTGGAAATAATTATTTTCTTCTTTTTCAACATTTCTCATGATAAACGTCATAAGTAGATGACACTTCATGAGGTACCTTTGGTTCAATATATCAAGCGGTCATTAATTTAAAACAGATTATCTGAAATTAACAAATACAATGCAGAACTATTACTTAGCTTCCAAATGTACTCCCAAATATTGTTAACAGATGTGCCTAAATAATAATCAATTCTGTATAATATCGGAGATGTTTTGTGCTGTCAGATACAAACTTTTAAAAAAGAAAGTGGGACAGTTGCTCAAATAACTCTCACCCTACTCTTTTAATTTTTCTCCATATTATATTTTAAGGGAAAGTACCATGGAGGAATGTAATTATCCAGGTTTTTAATATTTTTATCTGACCATAGTTGCTTTTAATAATGCTTTATAATGGAATCATTTTGAACTTGAGAAACGTCTTCCAGTTTAAACTTTCAGGCCTTTTGGCGGTTTAGTGGTTAGAGTGTCAGACTAGAAGCTGGGAGGCCCACTTTCAGATCCTTACTCTGCCATGAAAGCTTGCTGGGTCAGCCTAACTTGCAAGAGCCAGCTTGGCATAGTGGTTAAGAGCAGCAGACTCCAATGTGGAGAACCAGGTTTGATTCACCACTTCCCCGCTTGAAGCCAGCTGGGTGACCTTGGGCAAGTCACAGCACTCTCAGCCTGAAAACAAGCATAGCTTGCCACCTAGTGGTGCCCAGAAAGAACTACAGCTTCAGGCAGCCAAACGATCCTTTGGGACTTTTTGGTTATTCCACACACAATGCCATACAATAATTTAATTTATTTATTTAGCCTAACACACCTCACAGAGTTGTTGTAAGGATAAAATTGAGAAGAGGAGAATGATGTAAGCTGCTTTGAGTCTCCATTAGAGAGAAAGGTTTGTGTGTGGGGGGGTAAGGGGGTAAATAAATAAAGCATTCACCTGTCATCCCGATCAAAGTTTAAATATACTTGTATATTTTAAAGTTTATCTTGTCTACTTTTCTGTTGTAGATGAGAACAGTTCAGAAATTACTGATCTTTGTGAGCTCTCTCGTCACTGGAATGGCAACCATACCTTGTTGGCTCAAATGAAAGATATTGTGAAGTAAGCCAGAGCAAAAGTTCTTAAGCAGAACCCCCTCCCCCCCATGTGTGTCCTGTCATGTGGAATTATCCTTCAGAGTTGGGAAGGGCCCGCTTAGCTAGAATTGGGTTCCCTTTTCCAGGTTCTCTGGGTCTTCATCGAGGATATTCTGTATTATTCAGTTAAACATTGTATATAAAACCACAGTAATAATGTGAGTTAAATATGTGTAAGAACTACTGTTTTTACAGCCTTAACTTTATAAAATCTATGGGGGGGAAATGTGGGTTTGAGCACCAATGCAAGTATGAGAACGTCTGGGTAGGAAATGGAAGTGTCTGCTAAAAAGTCATTACTAAAACTAAGAGTCAGTTTGGTGTAGTGGTTAAGTGCGTGGACTCTAATCTGGGAGAACCAGGTTAGATTCCCCACTCCTCTACTTGCACCAGCTGGATGACCATGAGCAATCCATAGTTCTGGCACAGCTGTTCTTGAAAAAAAGAGCAGTTTCTGGGAGAGCTCTCTCAGCCCCACCTATCTTACAGGGTGTCTATTGTGGGGAGGGGAAGGGAAAGGAGTTTGTAAGCCACTCTGAGACTCCCTTGGGTAGTGAAGGGCAGGCTATAAATCCAACCTCTTCTTCTAAAAAAAAAGAAAGCAAAACTGCCAACTCCAGGTTTGGAAATACCTGGTGATTTGGGGGTGGAGCCTGGGGAGGGTGGAATTTGAAGAAAGGAGGGACCTCAGAAGGGTATAATGCAGCCCTGTACCCAGAAAAATTTTGTTAGGGGAGCCCCAAGTTTGCAGTTTAGTACGGTGGAGCAGACCACATCACAGTGTGGTGGTTGTTGTTGTTAGGGATATATAGAGGCGGAGAGAGATGGCTAGGAAAGAGATGACAGGTAAAAATGGGAGGGGGAGCAGCACTGGGGACATTTCGAAAATAATAAAGAAAGGTCAGGACTAGGATGTACATTCGGTTCATTTGAACTGAATGCACCCCCCGAAAATAGCTCATTTGGTCCCCTTTTGGGCAGCCACCGGCCGAATCAGATTCTCCAGTCTGATTCGGCTGGCCAAACAGGGATTCCCCGAATGGATGCCGTATATTTGGATATGCCTCCCCACCCCCCTGGGTCCTTCCTAGAAAGCCTGCCTCGGTGGGCGAGCTAGGAAAGGCAGCCGGGGGGGGGGGGCTCTGCCGGGCTTCTCCGGCAGGCCAGGGAAGGAGGGGGAGGGCTAGCTTGGAGGGGCAGCAGGCTCCCTTCACTGAAGGGAAGGCAAATTGCTTTCGGGGGAGGGATTTAAACTGTAAAACTCAAGTCGTGCTGCAGAGGTGGCACGCTCTCTTCAGTGAGGAAACTCCCCCCTTAAGAGGGGGATTATTATACCATATGGGGACAGTCCCCACAGGGTATAATTGAGCTGAATGTTATTCGGCCGGCTGGATGTCACCCCAAGCAGCTTGCATTGCCGAAAGTGGCATTCGGGAGTCATTCAGCTGTCCGAATCACATTCTGCTGGATTCAGCTGAATCTGAATGGACCGAATTTTGTTGTTGTTGTTTTTGCACATCCCTAGTCAGGACTTGTGTCTGGGAGTTGTGTTCTCTCTGAAGCGCTGTGCATTGCTCCAAAATCAAAGCCTACTCCCTGGAAGATCCAGGATGTCTGGCGAGCACTGCTAAAGGAGCTGGGAGAGCCCCTCAAGGTTTGACAGACACAACCTGGTTCCCTTGGCTAGCTAGCAGCAGCGCAGCAGCAGCAGCAGGACATTATAACCCCCTGAGCAGCCCCTTAACCCCTGGTGCCAACAGCCTATTCTCCTCGCGTCCCCTTCCTATACACACACACACACACACACGCCTTTGTGGGCACTCCGAGAGGAGAGCAAAGACAGGAACTGTGTCTTGCACCTCCCGAAGCAGCTCAGGCATCACAGTCGCGCCGGCAGCCAGCTGACTGCGGGTTGAGATTTATTTATTTATTTATTTATTAGTCTTATATCCCGCCCTCCCCGCCTCTCAGCAGGCTCAGGGCAGCTAACAACACATACCGTGAACATTAAAATAATAAAATACAATATAAAACATATCACATACAGAACATTGTACAGTGTCCTTCCCACTGGGTAGCACTGCTTCACCCCATCCCAACAGTGTCAACAGGTGCCGATGGTCTGGACGGCGACGTTCATTATTTGGGCCAGGGCTATAAGCTCACGGTGGCAGCGGCCCCTACTTGTAGGCCTGGCGGAAGAGATGTGCTCCGCCACCTCCAGCAAGCCAGGCAGGTGCTTCACAGAGAGGGGGAGGGGGGGCATGGCTATTCGGGGAGGGTGCTGGGCACTCTTAGGCACCCCCGTGCATACAAGCCTGGTATAGTACCATAGACTCTGCCCTCCAAAGTAGCCATTTCCTCCGTGGGAACTAGGGTTACCAGCCTCCAGTTGGGGGCTGGAGATAATCTGGAACTACATCTTATCTCCAGATCAGGGAGATCAGTTTCCCTGGAGAAAATGGCTGCTTTGGAGAGTGGACTCTGAGGCGTTATACCCTGCTGAGGTTGCTTCCCTCACCAAACCTTGCCTCCTAAGGCCCACTCCCAAATCTCCAGGAACTTCCCAACCTGGAGCTGGCTGCCCTAAGAGGACCTCATCTCTGTTGTTGGGAGAGGCAGTTGTGATTCTGGGAGATCTCCAGTCCTCACCTGGAGGTTGCCAACTCTACAAGGAGAGAAGGAAGCATGGAAGGAGAGAGGCTATGGGGCTTTCAGGAAGGGGAAAGAGGGAGTAGTGGGGGAGGGAGAAATGGATGCCTCCTGCAAGTCCTTGCGGGTTCCGACTTGTACATTCCCAATTCCTAGAACGAAAGATAAATGCAGTAGTTAAGTGAGTCTAAAGTATAATGTGTATTTTTTTTACTCTAGATAGCCTGCCTATTTGTCATTTGTACTAAATTTTTATGTTTGTATTTATTTCCTTTTAGCAAAATAATGTCTCCAGATTTTGCTAGTGCCGATTTCCAGATGGGGAATCTCACAAAGGATTTAGAAGGTATTCAAAAGTCTCTGCATCTCTTCAAAGATTTGCAAGAAGGCAACAGCACTACTGAACAGGAAAACCTAAAGCCACCCAATCAGTTGGATAACCAGACTGTGCTGAGACTGACTGAAATCCTTTTGAGGCAAATGAGGGATGAGCAACACAATGAACAGAGAGATCTTTTTCAGAAGGAAGACGGCTTTGAAGGCCTCAATTTTACATCTCTGCTGCGTCAAACTGGCTTCAGCACCTCCTCCTTCTTCCAAATGATGACTCACCTGACAGAAATCCAAAGCATATACAACTTAACCAGAAATATTTGGGACCTTGTATTTTTAAACAAGACTAATTTTAAGTCCACAAAGTTATGGCAAACCATGAAAATGATAATTTCTCAGAAATTTCTTTACGTGCCTGAGAAAGTCAGGAGATATTTAACTGCAATGCAAGAGGTGCCTTCACTGTTTGTAAATTCTCTACTGAAGCCGACAACGATGGAAAACTTTCCTGAGAAGATCCTAGCCCTGCAGAAAATCTTTGACATTGTTGCAAATGTCAATGCAAGTCGCAATTATTTGCTGATCTCGTCCTTGACTGGTCTGATGCAGCAGATCCAAAATTCCATTAATACCTACCAGTGGAATGAATTCAATACCTATTGGCATATCGGCGAAAAATTAAGATCCGCAAAATTGAATGATACAGACATCGTTGCTTATGGGCAGGTTCTAGATATCCTCCACAAGAATCTGTACATTCATCGCAATGGCTCTGGCCTCCTTCTTAATAAAGTACTGGAACAACTGGCTGCGTCTGTGAGCCACGCACTAGAAGACTCCAGCGGAGACGCCCTGGGTGGAGGAAACATCTCCGTGGCGTTAGACACCATCGTGAAAACCCTACATGTGTTGGAAGACCTGGAGGAAAAGTACATCAGTGCATTAATCACTAACCCACTAATGAGCGCTGATGCTCATAATGAGACGATCCAAAGATTGTTTGAACTATTCAGAGAAGGGGTGGATATACTTTCTGATCCAAGATTGATGGAAGCATCCTATATTAAAAAACTGGATAACCTCTTCAGTTTCTCACGCTTGTTAGATCTGCAGGACTTCCACAGGACTCCGGTAAGGCCTGAAGCATCAGCGGAGGGGAAAGTGTTAGAACTCTGGTCTTTAACCTTGAGCCCTTTTGTCAGGGAAGATATTCAGGATGGGGAAAGCATGCTGAACTGCACTGTCAAAGACTTCCATCGCATTGCTGTTGAGGTCTTGTTTAGTAACACCACATTAAACGAGGCCTTGGCAGCAAGCAACTGCCGTTTCCTTTTTTCTTCCATGAACACAGAAAACAGGACAGCGATCAACAATCAAACATTCACTGAAGTGTTTCAGCTTGTGCTACGAAACTTAAAATCACTGCCAACTTTTTCGGCGCTCCAGAAAAGCAAATATTTTCCAGATGAATTTCAGTGCTTTGTCAAATCACTAGAGTTGTCATCAGGGTTTCTTTCCAAACTGGATGCATTTATTAACTACAAGAATCCATGGATACAAAAGATGCATAGAAGTCTAACGAGCATCTCCAGCAAGCTCTCCCAAAATAATCGGACCTGCCAAATACCGCTGTTCAGTAATATGGCTGTTATAAACGAATCTTCAGCATTTCACATCTTGATTCCTTTTGTGATGAATGATACAGAAACTTATTCTCGCCATTTATCTGTCAGTCAATCTGTCCAGGAGCGAGCGCTTGCGTCTTTTATGTCACTGCTCAATGAACCTCACAGAAATACTAGCATATCAAAGATGTTAGAAAACAGGGGGAAAGCTGTCAACCATCCACAGGGGAAGAATTTATCAGCTGTCTTGAGTAAAGTTGCAAATGAATTGAACACCACGCAAAATGTGACAGATGTGCACCTACTGGGAATTATTAGAAAAGCTCTCATTCTTGCTGGCACAGCATTACCTCCAAATTCAGCTGAAACTCATCCATTTTTTGAAATCCTAGATTTGGGAATGAATGCTTCCTCTTTTGAAGACATGCTTGAGTCATTAAAATTGCTCAATGTAACCTCTGAGACAGATTATAGAACTTACTTAGAAAGATATTTTCATACTTGGTCTCCACATGTTGACGCCCTTGCTCAAAGCCTTTTCCACCTTAACCCTCAGTGGGAAGACACCAGAAAGGCATTAAATTTAACCAAGGTTATTTGGAATAATTTGCTTTTAAATGAGACCGGTTTTAGTTTAGCAGGGATATGGGAAACTGTCAAAAAGGTGGTGTTGGATGCAATTTCACCGTTTTCTGTGGACACCAAACGTGATCTCCACTCCACACAGGAAGCCACATTGCAAGTTTCAAATTTTCTGCTAAAATCTATTGCCACAACAAACATTTTGAGACAAATTTTATCCGTCCAGGATATGTACAACACTACAGCAAATGTCAGCATGAATAAAAACTACCCTTTCACTGTTCATCTTTCAGAAATAATGCAGAGAATCCAAAACACCACAAATCAGCCGTGGTGGAATGAGCTGAGTGACCTTGAACATGAACAGTTAAGATCCATGGGACCGGATAGTTTACATCCAGATGCATACAGTCATTTTGTAAAAAAAATGCATAATCATTTGATTACAGAGCATAATGTTTCTGGTCTTCATTTCAGTCGAGATCTGTTTACTAGTCTTTTATCTCGTGTACTATGGAAGGGTGTGGAAGAAAACCTCCAAAACGACAGCTTCTCAGAAGCATTCGGCACTGTCCTCAGGAGTCTGTTCTTTGAGGACAACTTTGAACATCGACTTGACACCAGCCAATTAGAAACACTGATGAACGAAAGTAATAAAACCCTCCGGAGAATATATGACACCTTAAAAAGAGGGACGATCCTATTGGCTGACAGCAGATTGAACGAAGCAACGGATAAAGAAAGAATTGCCGCCCTGTGTGACTTTTCACGCTTTCTGTTTCCGAGGGAGTTTAACCGGTCCTTTTTGGGTCAGGAGGCTTCTTCAGAAGCAAAGCTCGCAGACATCCTGCATGTAGCTCTGAGTCCTTTCTTGAGTACGAGGAACCACGGCGGGAGGCCACAGAACTGCAGTGCCAGGGGCATCATTCACGTACTGCTTCAGATGCTGCTTAAAAATGCCACACTTCACGAGTCCTTCAAACAAAGCGATTGTGAAATCCTTTTTACCTCCAGGGATTTTGAAAACAGAACAAAGCCTAATCAAACGTTGACTGAATGGTTCCGCTTCTCAATAAGAAATCTAAATCTGAGTCAAGAGTCAGCAAATCTTTACAAAAACGAGGATATTTCTAGCACATTGTTATGCATCATCAGATCGCTGCAGATTTCTTCAGGCGTGCTATCAAAAATGGACATCCTCTTTAATTTTAAAAATCCCTGGATACAACAAACCTATCAGTCTTTAGCAGCAGTCTCTAAAACACTGCCCTCAAATAATTCAGCGTGTCCAGTCCTTGACGGAGTAAACAATGTAGTCAGTTACTATCCTTTAAAGCATCTCCCTCCTTTCCTTGCTCGTGGAACAGACCTTCAGTTACGAAATTTCATTGACTGGCTAGTGGATCGGAATAATTTGTTAGTGTTCTTTAAGCTATTGGAGGACAATGTCCACTGGTATTCTGCCACAAATGAAGCTCTGGAGATGGCCAAGGATGTCCCTAGCCCTTCTTCAGGGGGCGATTTTTCACAAGTCTTGAACTTGGTCTCCAAATGGAGCCTGGCAGAAACAGAGGGTGCAAAACACAGCTTGAAAGTAATGGAAAGGGTTCTCATTCGCAATGAGTCAAATCCTCTACTGGAGGCCAGCATTTATATTCTGAAGAAAGTGATGCTTTTAGATAAGTTGAAGAAGCTGAAGACAGACCAAGTTCCAAATTTTCATGCAAACAAATCAAATATGGAACATATTACATATCCTTTCGCCATGATCACTGAAATACTTTTCAATGAAAACTTACTCCAGAATGAGTTGGGGAAGGCATCGTCTCCAAACAATTTGATTGCACAGTAAGTTAGTTTTTTAAAATATATATATCTAATTGCCATATTGTGTTGTAGAACTTAGCATATTAGCACTTCCCAAACTTTGCCTTCTTAAGTGAAGAAAAAATAATTGCGTGTCACAAGACAAGTGGCTTGGATCCAGCGATCACAGGGGGCTGGCAAAAGCAGCCTCCATTCACGTGAGAGGGGGGGCTGCTTATTCTCCCATTCGCTAGCCCTCCCCCCCCGTGACCCCCAAAACTGGTTCTTGAGGAGCAGGGGACTTTCCAGAGCAACATTTCAGGGGCAAAGGAGACTACAGAAGGGAAAGAATATCTGTGGGCTTCACTCTGCGCCAGCAGATCGTTGGAGCAAAGCCATTTTGTTTTCTGAAACGGTTTGCTCTGATCCTCATCAAAGAGAAAAACAATGGCAGAGAAAGTGCTGAGGCCTGTGGGTTTATAGCTTGTAAAAACAAAGTGGTTTTGAGATTTTTAAAAACACTGGTAGTCAACAAAAGAGGGCCTGATCTTGGAGTGCGGCTGCTGTCTTGGAGGTGCGTCTCACCAGTCCTCCCTTTCACCAGGCATAGTGGTGGGACAAGGGGAGCTACAATGCTGGCAACCACATGTGGGACCCGCAGGCCAGGCAGCCGGATCCTAAGAGTTTCATGACAGCTTGTGCCAACCATTTCAGTCCTTCTCCTGTCTGTAATATGCTGAGAATTCGCTTGGCCTTGTTGTGTCACATGCTCCTTCTAGGGGTCTTGCATGGGGCTGACCTCCTAGGAATGATGTTTGGGGTTCCTGTCTCGGGCCCCAAACTTTGCCCTTAGGGCAGTAATCCTAATCACAATAAGTAGCAAGACCATCCTGTTGACCTCGGTGAGGTTTAGACCCAAGTCGCTGTTGTTTAGGACCGGGCAGCCTTTGAGCTCAGTGCCTTTGTAGTTCTGTTAACTTTCTGCAGAGGAGAGGAAAGCCAGGACAGGCCCTCCGCCCCACGGCCCAGGCAATGTCCCTGAAGGCCTGGAGAGCTGGTGGGTCTTCCGGGCTGCAGAAGCTGTGCGGTTAGGAAGAGACACTTGATGAAGAACAGAGGCTGAGTCCAGTGGCACTTTAAAGAGCCACAAAGTTTAAGTCTGGGTATAAGCATTTGTGTGTGTGCTCACAAAGTCGGCATGCACACACAAACACTCATACCCAGAATCAAACTTTGTGGGTCTTCAAAGTGCCACTGGACTCAAACTTTGTTCTGCTGCTTCAAACCAAAACGGCTACCCCACCTGAATCTAACTTGATAAAGAGTTGTACTAGTATTTGTGAATTTCCATGCATTGTGCAGGAGTTTGGAATAGATGACCCTGGAGGTTCCTCCCAACCCTATGATTCTGTGATTCTATGAATTAAGAAAAGTCGCCACAATTTTTTGTAAAGAGTAAATCATGTTTGGGTTTCCAAAGTCAGTCGTTTACACAGCTGTGTAAAAACCTTTCTTTTTTCTACTCTTAAGATGTGCAAACCAAGTCATTGACCTCGGTTGGTATTTTCAGAGGGTAGCTGAGCTGGTCTGCAGTAGAACGGCTAGATTTGAATCCTGCAGCACCAACAAGATTTGGGGGGGGGGGGGGATATCTGAGAGTCAAGGCTCCCTTTGTCAGGTTCTTTATGGAGCTCGAGTCTAAGGTTCTCCTGGACTCCAACCTATCTCTTGCCTTGGTTGGGGATGACTTCACCCCACTCTTCCAGTCAAACCACTCCAGTGTTCTTTCTTGTAGGACTCTGCTTGTCATTCAGTAATGTATGTTGTTTCATACTTGGGAAGATGACCCATTCTTTTTTTATGTTCCAGGTTTTTGTTTTCGGAATTTGAGAATACCTTCTTAAAAATGTTGCCCAATAATGGCTTTCGATCATACATGCTTTGTCTGATGAACGTAACTGACGGGATAGACAGTGAATTATCAGGTAATATCTATATACTAATAGCCAAGACGCTCCCTCTGTTTCAGATCTCTAAATCTGCACATCAGGGGCACTTGGGGGGCAATGAGATTTTCCTGCACATTTGGGGCAATTCCCAGGTGTGCCGAAAAATCTGAAAATGTGAAAAAAAAATACGGGGGATACTTAAATCCCCCCCAAAGTGAAAGAGCATTCCCTTTGCATGCGCAGATAACTTTCTGGAAACTGCTGCTGGCCCGGTGGCTGGAAGCCACTCAGACCTCCCCATGGGTGTTTGGGGGGGTAGGATTGGTGGGCCCAGGTCTTGCCGTTGGGGCCGGGGGGTGGGGGAGAAGACTCACCTGTGGCTGCTTCCTCCTCCACATAGAGCTCCTTCTCTACCCCCCCCCCCCCGCAAGTATCGCGGGTCTCTGCTTCTTGTTTATTTCTAGTTCCTGAGCTGGAAAGCCCAGGCTAGCCCAATCTTGTCAAATCTCAGAGGTGAAACAGTATTGGTCTTGATCCGTATTTGGATGGGAGACCACCAAGGACTATCAGGGTCACAGCATAGAGGCAGGGCATGGCCAACCACCTCTGAACGCCTCTTGCCTTGAAAACCCTGGGCCAGCGGTGACTTGATGGTATTTCCCAGCACCACCATTTGTTTCTCCAAAGTTTTCGTTGCTCCTGAAACATCCCTCTGTGTGTGGCTTAACACTTTTTGGTGTGTCCCTTGCACAAGACTTGTTTCCAAACAAGCTGTGAGCAGATTTATTTATTTAAAACATTTATTACCTCCCCTCAGCTTACAACACAGATAAAATACAAAAAAATAGATTACATGAAAAACATGAAACCGAGACCGTTTTCCCACAAATGCCACCCCAGCATTGTTCCTCCGTTTGCCCCGATTGCCTGCTTGAATTTCCCACTATTTGCCACGGGGAACATTTTGACCTGCGGCTTCACGTGATTTACCTTGCACCTTCAATGATCCTGTTTTTTGAGGATCACTGAAGCCACGGAGGGAGTTGGAGGAAATTGTGCGAAGCCTCAGGGTCAAAATGCGCCCCGCGGCAAATAGTGGGAAATTCAAGCAGGCAATCGGGGCAAACGGAGGAACAACGCTGGGGCAGCACTTGTGGGAAATCGGTCCAAGAGTTTACAATCACGAGTTAGGACTGCTTCATTCAGACTCAGTCCTAAATAAAAGTGTCTTCAGCTGCCTCCTGAAGGTCAAAAGTGAGGGGGCTGGGCACGCCTCCCTGGGGAGGTTGTTCCAGAATCGTGGGGCTATCACTAAAAAGGCCCTCTCTCTATGCCCACCAAACAAGCTTCTTTGATCAGGGGGGCCTCTCTCTCCCTGTGATCTTAATTCCTGGGCAGGAAGGTATGGGGGAAGGCAGCCTCTCAGTTTCCCTGGTCCCGAGCCATGAACGGCTTTAAAGGTCAAAACCAACACCTTGAATTGGGCTCCGGAATGGATCCTCTAATCAGAAACACACCTTCAGTGTTTTCATCCCGTGTGCCAGAATGCAGGGAGAAGTGAAGGAAGGGAAAGGCTGAAGGCACTGCCCCAGGCAAAGAGTGAGAGCGGGGAGCAAAGAGGAAGAGCCAGAAACAAAACTCCTCACTGCAAGACCTCCTGGGTCCCCCACTTGTTGCCCTGAAGAATGGCCACAGTTCCCCGTGCCTCGAAGCATCTGTTGTGAAGCCCAGGTCACAAGAGAATAATTCTTGCGGTTTTGTCCACAAGGTGCATAAAAGTGTTCAGTGCCTGTAATGGTTGTTTTTCTTAGCAGAAGATGCTGCTGAAAAGGTTCTTTTTGCCCACCATGACACCTTCAAGAACTACTCATCGGTCCCAGAAGTCCTAAGGTTCAGAGTGAGTAGATATCACACATTCAGTGATGCATTATGTGCTACGACAACGGAAGGTCTCACTACAAATTACATGTAAATGGCTGCAACAAAAGCTGGACAGGGGCTTTTCCTAGAAAAAAGCAGCTTTTGTCAAGAAATGTAGAACAGACCAGTTGGTGGAGAAGGATTCCTGAACCCCTTCACTAGCTGCTGCTGGTGCTGTTGCTCCTCCTCCTCCTCCTCCTCTGTTTGAAACCTGTGCTTGCCTCTTTACATTCGCATTTGCAGTTCCACAGAGTGAAATCACTGAAAGGTGACTTTTGGAGGGGCTGAGAGACTCAGTGTGTAGAAAACAGATTAAGCCCTTTCTCCTTTGTGCTGCGTCTCCACCCAAAATCTCCTTTCAGATCTGCTTTTCCCCAAGAGAGGCAGCAATTTGTTGGAGGCATGTGTGTGCGTCACTTGTCATTCTTCCCTCACTGCATTGTTAAGAACAGGAAAGGCCGGGTTTACTGTACCCCGCAGGGCTGTGGTGAGGCTAAAATGGAGGAGAGGAGAAAGATGCAAGCTGCTTTGTGTTCTCCTTGGGGAGAAAGGCAGGGATCCAAGGAAGGAAATAAATAAGTAAAACAACCCAGAAGTTCCTTCCTGGTCCTGCAGGGGGCAGCACCCTGGGGTTGGGGTTGGGCCTGGCCCCTAGGGTGTCACAATTTGAATTCAGGGCAGAAACCCAGCCCCCCAGTGAGCAGAAAATGCAGGCCTGAGGCCTGACCAGAAAGAATCTGCCAGGGTGAGTCCGGGGTTTCTCTTTCAGTCATGGGGCCGTTACCACCTGCTGTGTTGACCAGCACTGTCCACATCCACTAGAGAGCAAAGGGCTGGACTCTACATGTTAAATGACCGGCTCCAAATGAAGCTTCCAGTGAGGCGAGGGTGGCGCTTTTGCTCTCCACACGGGGTGCCCTGTGGACCATCATGGTTGTTGTTCAGTCGCACCCATGGATCACCTCACGCCAGGCCCTCCCGTCTTCTGTCGTGCTCCGGAGTCTGCTCAGCTTTATTTTTGTTGCATCGATGACACTGTCCAACAGTCTCATCCTTTGCCGCCCCCTTCTTCTTTGACCTTCCATCTTTCCCAGCATCAGGGTCTTCTCCAGCGAGTGCTCCCTTCTCATTGGGTGGCCAAAGTATTTGAGCTTCAACCTCAAGATCTGTCCTTCCAGGGAATAGTCAGGGTTGATTTCTTTTAGGATTGACTGGGTGCGTTCAGACGGCGTACTGGAGCCAGCTGGAGCTGGCTTGAAATGCCCCACTCCGGACCGGCACGAAGTGCACGCCAGCAGCTCCCCGGCGTCTACACAGGAGTGTGCGTTGGGCTTTTTAAAAGAATTTTCGCTGTTTGCGCATGCACATAAACAATCACTCGAAAATACAATCTAGTGCATGCACAAAAGCAGGAGAGCAAAGCCTCTCACTCACCCAAGCTCTGTGATTTCCTTGCGCTGAGAGAACACTTCCCTTTAAACTTTTACGCCGAAACTGATCTCCGTGGCATCTGGAACGGAGAAGTAGTGGCCATTTTTTAAAACTTTTTTTTTGGAAAGGTGTAGAAGCGCTCATGCGCATATAGCCGACGGTCAAAAAGCGGAAGCCAGGGGCTTCCGCGGGGGGGGCCCTTAAAGACTCGGAAGTAGCTCGGCGACGGCTCCGCGATCACATGGAGAGAAGGCGGCTTGGGTCAGAAGAGGACAGGAGAAACCACCTTGGGACCTGGTCTCAAAAATGTGATGCTTTGAGACGGCATTTGGTCCGGTAGGTGACGGCTGGGGAAGGGAGGCAGCTGTGGCTGTCTGAACGCGCAGATTTGAGCTGGCTCAAAGCGTTTCAAACCAGCTCAAATCTGTGCATCTGAATGCACCCACTGATTTGATCTCCTTGCAGTCCAAGGGACTCTCAAGAGTCTTCTCCAGCACCATAATTTAAATGCATCTATTCTTCGGCGCTCAGCCTTCCTTATGGTCCAGCTCTCACAGCCATACATCACTACTGGGAATACCATGGCTTTGACCATACGGACTTTTGTTGGCCGGGTGGTGTCTCTACTTTTTATTATGCTGTCCAGGTTTGCCATCACTTTCCTCCCAAGGAGCAGGCGTCTTTTAATTTCATGGCTGCAGTCACCATCATAGACTCTCTTTTAATCAACCAATCAGATCCATCTTGAAACTTGAATTTTTTTGGGGGGTTGTGTATTTTTATCCTGCTTCCCCCCCCCCCCCCAAACAAAGACCCAAGGCAGCTTGCAGGGAATATTAATACAACTGAAATAAATTTAAACCAACAAAACATTGTAGTCAGAAGCATGCAAAACCTTCCCAAAAGTTATGCAAGACAACCTGAGCTAGGTTTGAACCCCCTGGGTTGTTCCCTCCGGCCAAGCTGCTGGCCACAGATGACAAGCTGAGGGCCCTGGGGCTCCCCCCCCCCCCCCCCATCACACCCAAACTTTAAATACTTTGCAACAGGAGTGAGACTTCTGGATGGCAGCCATCTCCCCACAATGCCTCCTCTTGCTCTGACTGGCTGCCATTCTATCATATTCTTACACCCCCTGACAGGCTTGGATACCTCCAGGGTGTGAATGCGGGGCTTGTTATCGATGGGGCTATGAAAGATATGCTGCTTCTTTCTGGGCATCACAGTATGCTTAGGTTCCTCCTGGCAACCAGTGGGAGATGGGGGGGGACTTAGAGGAGAAACAGGAAGGCCTAGTGTTGCATAGGAAATGACATCATCATACCAACAATGTCCAGGTGATACTCTGGTATGTGGGCAAAAACTCTATGGTAAAACTGGCTTCTACCATTAGAGTTTTTGCCCAAATACCAGAGAGTAATCTGGACATCCCTGGTGTGATGACATCACTTTCTGTGTGATGCCAGCCGCAAGGAGACCTAGGCCTTCTCCTTTCTCCTAGTAAGTTCCCCTCGCCGTCCCGCTAATTGGCAGCTGGGGGTTGGACCTGGCAGTGGGGGAGCCTACTGTACTCTTATCCCTCACCCTGCCAGGTGGCCTAAACAGACCTGAAGGGAGTTTTGACTCTCAAAAGCTCACCCTCCCCAAAAATCTTATCAGCCTCTGAGGTGCTCCTGGACTCAAATCTTGCCCCTCTTCTCCAGACCAAAATGGCTGCCCTCTGAAACCATCTCCATGGATGGTGCTGGAGGAGGGGCTGATGCTTAGCTTTTCAGAGTGCCGGGATAAAAAGATCTGCTCAAGAAGGCCTGAGCACGTGGCAGGCCCCACAGCCTGGGTGGTGGGAATGGCCTTTTTGGTCCTGCTTACCTCAGAAACACGCTCAGTGTAGATTCCTTTGTTCAAACAGGAGGTATCTTGCCAGACAGCAGCACAGTGTTTAAATCTGCACCTTCGTTGACCCTGGCACTTTTCTGATTTCCTCGACCCGGGGAGAGTCCAGGAGAGTATTTCGGAACAGCCTCTGCGGCCCCCGGTCAGGGGCAAGGGTCAGCTGCCCTCCCCCATTGGAGTGGGACTCTGCTGTCAGTCGGGCTTGGGACAGGGGCCTGCGGAGGCTGGCCAGGCCTCACCCCTTGTAGCTGGGATAGGGTTTGCAGAGCTAAAATGGTTGGTTCTGAAGGCCCCCCTTCAAGCAGTTTCCTGGGTTTTGTGGGCATCCCGTCCACTTCCGAATGACTTTTGTGCCTCTCTTGTTTGTACTTGAAGCTTTCCCGCCTCCAGAACCTGACATCGGCCCTTTGTGACTCTGAGCGGCTCCAAGCAGCACAGCGAGCCTGCCAGCTCCCCGACGTCAGTTTGGTGGACTTGTGCAGACAGAGCTGGTTCCACGGGAAGCTTCTCCATGCTGTTGCGCTAAGTGACCACCTGGTGACCAGCCTAATTAATCACAGGCGCGTGCCTGGGGAACTTCAAAAAATACTCATCGGAGACCCAACAAAACTCCAGCAGGAAATTCAGTGGTAAGGCCTTCCTAAAAAGTCCCCAGTAGAAGCATACCATTGTTATCTGAAAAAAGTACACATTTTTGCATGTTTTTATTTTGCTAGGTTTCGAGAAAATGTCCCACAGTTTCATTATATCCAAGATATCCCTCGGTTTGTGGCTTCCGTGAATTCTTTTGTGAACCACACAAAGACTGCAGCGCATTCCAAGAAGCAAGGTAATTTTTTCATGCACTTCCTCCTTTAGAACTGTTGGCTTGCTTTTAAACTTGGTTGGGAAAGCATATCAGACTGTTGCTGATATTTCCGAAATTGTATGCATGAGGGAATTCTGGACAGGACTTTGTGCTCCGGCAGCCCCAGTTCTCCATGACAAAAACTACATTGCTTCACTGAAGCTTTTAGATCAAGATGGGTAGCCACGTTAGCAGGAGAAAAGAGCCGGAGTCCAGGAGCACCTTAAAGACTAACAAGATTTGTGGCAGGAAATGAGCTTTCCTGGGTCACTGCTCACTTCTTCAGATACTCCTGAAGACACCTCTGAAGAAGTGAGCAGTGAGTCACAAAAGCCCGTCCCCTGCCACAAATGTTGTTAGTCTTGAAGGTACTCCTGGACTCTGGCTCTTTTCTGCTTTTAGGATAGTGTTTGATTCTCCCCCTTTGCCGGCCACTAATATTCATCTTCCAGCCCCCCCAGTTCAAGCAACAGCGTTCTGTTTGGCAGCAGAATAAACCAGCCTGTGATTAGCTTGTTGCTGGTAGTCAGTTTTGAAGCAAGTGGAAAACTGATGTTTCGTAAAGATTGGTTGAGAAGCAGATGTAATGCATTGCTGAGGGTGATGTGTTCTTACTTACAACAAATTGAGAGTCCAGTGGCACCTTAAAGACCAACAAAGGTTTATTCAAGGTATGAGCTTTCGTGCGCAGGGACATTTGATACTGCTTCAGTATCAACTACTGTTGTCCTGCCTCAGATCAACATGACTGACCGACTGGATCTATGTTCTTACTTAGTATGATTTAGAAAAGGGAAGACAATTCATCTGTGTGCTCTGAGAGTTCATTTGTAGCATTTTGGAATAAAATACCAGGAAAAAACTAACTAGTGGGATTTATTTCAGGGGTTTTCTTGGTCAAAGGATATGCTTTATTAAGATTGTGGTCCTTTAAATCTTGATTAGACATGTGTATGTGAGACATCTTTAAATAAAGGAAGAAAGGGGTCTGCCTAACACCCTGAAATTATGTGCCGGCTTCCAATGCCTTCGGGTGCCAGAATACAAGAGAGGACAAAAGGAGAACAGGGCCTCTGAATTTTTCCATGTTTAATTTTAAATGTACCACAGGGTGCCACTCTTGAGGCATTCTCCTCAGCTTTTGCCAGGGCTGGCTGGAAATATTCTGAGCAGGCCGTGTTTCTAAAAGACAGAATCAAACTGTAATATCTAATTTTGGTTTTGTGATGTTTCCAAGATACGATAATAGATCTGTTCAGAAATGTTGACCACCTGAAGGAGGATCTCAGAAATGTGGTAGGAATGTCTGTGGAAAGTACAGATGCCCTCCTGGAAATGCCTCTTCCAGAAAACAGGACAGAGGTAAATAGGTTATGATGTTTTACCCTTCGCTTGCCTCTCCTACTCAGGGCCTGAAGCCTAACTCTCTCTCTCTCTCTCTCTGTGTATGTGCCCACCAGTGTTCCCTCTAAGCTGAGTTAGTGTGACCTAGCTCATAGATTTTTAGCCTCCGGCTCACACATTTTTCTTAGCTCAAAAAGGATGGCTCCAAAAAAACCTAATTGATGCAGCAGCCAAATTGCTCGCTCACAACTTTAATGCCAGCAGCTCACAAAGTAGAATTTTTGCTCACAAGACTCCACAGCATAGAGGGAACATTGGTGCCTACCTAAGCGTGTACATGAATAAAACATGGGTTCTGATCACCTGACTGAGTTGAGTCAGTGACATCTTTCTTAATGAGACATCCTTTTGAAATTTGTGTCCCATGGCCTGGTGGGGGGCTGTTCCTGGGGGGTCAGGGGGGGCTGCAGTGAGGGCACCCAGGGTGTGGGGTGGTGCAGTGACCACAGCGGCTCCACCCGGACCTTGCTTGCTGACCTTTCCTTCCCAGGGTCTGGGAAGGAGCTGAGGACACCGTTGGCTGCCTGCCCTGGGCTGCAGTGGGTGGGTGGGTGGGTAGGGGGTGCCGTGAGGAAAAGATCCAGGCGGTGCCCACAGTCTCCCTCTCCCCGCTTCAGTCACAAGGGCAGTCTAGTCTGGTCAGCAAGCCGGTCATCGTGGCCTTGGGCACGCCCGGCACGCCCACGTACCTCTGTCGGCATTTTCGCTTGTGGTGCCTCTTCTGAAAGACGATGGGCTGCCACAAGAGTGTGACCTTTGGCCCAGCAGGAGAAGACAGGTGGCTTCCACCCGCCCCTTGTCCTCTCCTAACCCGCCTCTCTTCTGGGCCGATACAGCTCCTCTTTGAGATGCTCCAGCTGGAGTCTTGTCACCATGGCGGTGCTGATGCTAAACTGGAAATCGTGGCCAAGGAGTTCTGCAACCTGCCGCTCACAGAGAGGGCCCACAAATCCTATGTTTTGGGGATCACACTTCTACGTTACTTGGATGTGTACAACTTCATGTACAAGGTTTGTCTTGGACTTTATGCTGCTTCTCTGTCTCTGTCTCTCTCTCCCCTCCCGCCCTCTGTTTTCGAGGCTGGTTTGCAGTCCCACTCAGGCATTTTGCTTTCTCTATATCCGTCTCTTTATATCCTGCCCCTCCTCCAGGGCAGAACAGTGGGCAGGGGCCCCTGATTCTCCTCTCCTCCCCTCTTTCAGATCTTCACAGCCAGACCGTGAGCTGCTGTGGTGAGCTGAAGGGGAGTGCTGGCACCCCCCACCATCTAGAGAGCCCCCTGCCCGAGTGGGAACTGGCCTCCTGCTTTCTGACCACTCTGTCCCACCCCAGTGCCCTGCTGGCTCTTTCAAAGGGTCCCACTGCCAGCGGCCACTGAAGGGCTGCCCCTTGGAAGCTCCGCTGGGAAGGGCCGGGCCTTGGGGGCAGCCGGCATGGGGAGAGAGCTCCAGGCAGCGGCTCTGAACCTCTCCCCCTCCCCCCCCCCCAAAAAAAGAATGAGATAAGAATGACAGCCCTAAGGAATATTTTGTCTGGAATGCAATGTCATGAACAGATATGAGCAGATAATTTTTTAATAATCTGTGCCTCATTTTCTGTACATTGTTCAAAGTGGGTTACGTAGCCCAAACCCAAAACCTTTCTGTCATCTTGTGACATCTATAACTGCGTGCCGGCTCTGGGGAGGCCGCAACGGGAGAGGGAACAGAAACGGGAGAGGTCCTTGGCAAGGGCTTGCCCCACTGACCATTGGCGTGAGCACACACCGCAGACACACACACCGCCTTCCCACAAAGCACAAACGACTGGGGGAGGGGGTCAAGGGGGCGTTTTCCCCAAGGTGCCCCAAGTCCCAGCCAGCAGAGGGCAGCATGCGGGAGATCATCTTTCCCCAAAGGGGGGGGGGGGGAGAAAGGAACGCATGTCAGGGGCGGGAGGGGAGACTGAGGCCTGCCCTCTGCCATGGAGGGTCTCCCGGGGGGCCTTTCTGTTTCAAAGTGACACGTTGCCAAAAGCCAACCCCCCCCCTTGATCCCAACTGCTCTGTTCCTGTGCTCCTGGGGGGGGGGATATGTGTGCATTTCTGGGACAACACAGCCCACCATAAAATGGTTTTATGGAATCTGATACGCCAGCTCGATCGCACTGAAGCACAGAGTTATGACTTAAATGCATAATGGCCAGATAAATTGGTTGAGTGATATTTCCTCTCCCTCCTGTGTCTTAATAGCCAGTCATTTCCTCCTCCCCCTCCCTAGCAAGATGACGTGATCTTACCAGCTGTATCAAAATCCTGTTGCATATCCGTGGCATTCCACACGTCGCCCGCCGGCAGGGTCCCAAGAGGAACCATGGGGCTGTTTCAGCAAGAGCTGGGGGGCAGCACTCAACTCCAGCCGTCCTGGCCGGGTGTCCTCCGAAGGGGACTAGCGCTGCCAGGTTTCCTGGAAAGGCAGCAGTGGGGGGGGGGGAGTGGAACACAAGGAAGTTGCTGGCAGGTGATGGGGGGGAGGGGGCCTCTTGGAGACAGGTGATGGCACCAGGTGGGACTTCTCCGAGGATGGAGCCTCGTGAATGCGGGGTAGGATGAAGGGCACGGCAGGGGCTCTTAAGTAGCCAAGGCCCTTGCTTTGCCCTGAGAAGGAAGAAAACCCTGGGGCCCAGAGTCCCAGCAGGCTCACTCTGCGGAGCTTCCTCAGAACTGTGAAGCCGCTTGGGGACTGACCACAGGCAGGCTTTCCGCCATATTGCCTGGTGGGCCCTCTAGCAGAGACGGGCAAGCACTTGAGCTGCTGTTGCCCGAAGGAGGAGGCCACCTCAGCACTAAGAAGAGGCCACTGGGACTCTCCTGCCTGCCTCTCTTTGGCCCGGAAGGCCTTGGAAGTAGTTCAGTGTCAGCCACAGCCAAGACCCCATCAAGGGACAGCAACTGCTTCCATGGGAAAGCTACTGTAGTCATAAGAACATAAGAGAGAAGCCAGTGTTGGATCAGGCCAGTGGCCCATCCAGCCCAACACTCTGTGTCACACAGTGGCCAAAAACACCAGGTGCCCTCAGGAGGTCCAGCAGTGGGGCCAGGACACTAGAAGTCCTCCCACTCTTGCCCCCCCAGTCAAGCACCAAGAATACAGGCCATCACTTGCCCCAGACTGAGAGTTCCATCTATACCTTGTGGCTAAGAGCCACTGGTGGACCTCTGCTCCATATGTTTATCTAATCCCCTCTTGAAGCTGTCCATGCTTATAGCCACCACCCCCTCCTGTGGCAGTGAATTCCACGTGTGTTAATCACTCTTTGGGTGAAGAAGTCTGAGATGTGCGAATGAGGGCTGGCACCAGGGCCCAGGGCAAAGCAGGTTTCCTTGAGGGGGCATTGGAAATGGTTCCCCAGGAGCTCTGCTCACATACCCATCAGTGCTCGGGGAAGGTGACCCCTCTTCTCAGATGGGAGGGAACATACAGGTGCAAAGAAACTGCATATCTCTCTCTCTCTCTCTCTCTCTCTCTCCCCCTCCCCGATCTCATGTGGTTCTGCTGCCCTGTCGGAGTGCCTGGAGTCTGCTGGAATCTCCCGCAGTCCCTCCCTCTTCCCCCTCCCACCTTGAGGCCTTGTTTCTCGAGGCCTGGCCTCGGACAAGTGTGTTGGGTCAACTGTGATTTTGCTTCCTCTGCTCTCTTCTAGATGCTTTTCCCCCAGGAACTGCAGTCTTCTCTGGATAAGGTGTTTGGGCTCCTCCAAGAGTTGGACCACTTCAAGAACCGGGTGGAATCGGATGTGCGCCCGCTCTTGGACGCGATTCATTCCCTTAAAAAGCTGCGTCAATCAAGAAATGCCCCCCTTTCCAAGGTTTGTTTTCTCTGCCAGTAAGTGACAGGCAGGGCTTGTGTCCCCCCCCCCCCCCCCCCCCGCTTATACAGAAAATGAGTTCTCATCGAGCCTCTGGTTAAAATAGCAAAAACCCTCAAGGACCCCAGCCCAGCGGGGAGTGTTCATTTGGAGCTGACAGGAGCAGATGGTCTGAAGGTTCCCACACAGGAGGCCTGAAATCACCAGACAGCCGGGCAGGAATCATGGCTGTAGGTCCAGGTGGTCAGCTGTGCTGAAGCAGTAGAACAAATTCAGAGTTAGCTAAATTAACTAAGCTAAATTAGCCACATTTAGCAGTGAAATGGGCAGTGATGCCCTCTGCCAAATAAAGCCCTTTGCTTGTCAAACTCCGTCTGCAAAGAAATAAAGTGGGGGGTGTCAGATGGACAAAGGAGTGTGGGGGGGCTTGTTGGATGTCAGAATAGCCTGTTGGAGGAGAACAACTTTCCTTTATTTAAAATATTTATTATTTCTACCTTGTGGCACTCAAGGCAGCTTGCAGCATAGATCATATAATCACAGAATCATGGGAGTTGGAAGGGGCCATACAGACCATCTAGTCCAACTCCCTGCCCAGTGCAGGAGCAGCCTACAGCATCTCTGACAAATATTCGTCCAGCCTCTTTTTGAAAGCTGCCAGTGAAAGGGAGCTCCCCACCTCCCTAGGCAGCTGGTTCCACCTTTGAACCACTCTGACCGTGGAAAGGTTTTTCCTAATATTCAGCCGATACCTTTCTGCATTGAATTTAAACCTGTTGTTTCGGGTCTTCTCCTCTGCTGCCACCTGGGAAAGTGCCCGGCCCTCTTCCAAATGACAGCCCTTCAAATATTTAAAGAGAGCTAAAGACGGCAGTTATAAAACACGTAAAAGATGCCAGTTTGAAATCTCATTTGGGACTGTCAATAAATAAAAAGCAAATTAGTCAAATGCCCTCCAAAATGAAACTGTCTTTAGGTGCTTCCTGAAGATCCAAAGTGCGTGGGGGGGGGGGGGGGGGGGGCAGGGACACCTCCTTGGGGAGGCTGTTCCATAATTGTGGCCTAGCTGACAGGCTGCTGCCAAAAATGTAAATCCTCTGGGGGAAATGGGAATGTGCGTCCTCCTCAAATCTACTGCGCAATAAACGATTTCTGATAAGTATTCACTGCTCAAGTTCTATGCATCGCAGAGCTTTTACTGGAGGAAAGGAAAGACATATCTGAGGGAGTGAGCTGTGACTCACAAAAGCTCCTCCCCTGCCACAAATTTTGTTAGTTCTTTAAGGTGCTGCTGGACTCTGGCTCTTCTTTGTGCTGCAGCAAAGATTTTGTCTACTAGAATAAGAATAACCATGGATTAATTCTGGAGCTTTTGGAAGGTCTTTTCCCAATATTGTAACCCAATCTGCTCTCTCTGTTTGAGCACCGTTCTGGCTTCCAATGTTACGTGGTGCCATCGAAATGTTATGTCATATATAAACGGGGAATGCTGTCGTTAACTTTCTTGCCAAAAGCGTCTCTTTGATATGCTTTTTATTTTGTCCATATGGCTTTGGTTTGCTTCTCCAGGCACTGTTCAAGGCTAACAACCTCACAATGGATGCAGGGACATTCAAGACCATTTCCAAATCTCTCTGCAACCAGGAAATCACCCCTCTGTTCTTTGAATCCCTGCTTCCTGATTTCGAAGAGCAGAATGTTCACCATTTGTCCGCACAAGATGAGGGGGTGAAACATATTATGAAGAAATATGGCATTCCACAGGATTCCTGTGAGTAAATAAGTCTAAAGCCCACTGCAAAATATAATCACACTCTGTCTGGGGCAGTGAGGTTTTGTGTTCTTGGTGCTTGGGGGGCAACAGAGGGAGGGCTTCTAGTATCCTGGCCCCACTGCTGGACCTCCTGATGGCACCTGGTGTTTTGGGGGATATACAAAACCGGTCCCTTTTGTTCTTAATCTTTCCACTGTGCCTTGCCAATTCTCTCAGCTGGACAAATTGTTACCCATTACAGTGGGAGCGGATGTGTGTGTGTGTGAGTGTGAGTGTGTGTCAATTAGTTGTATGAGTGAAAGAAGGGCTTCCCAGTGATTCTGCAAAAGTTTAAGACCAGCTGACAGTACCTGTTTCCTTTTTATGAATCTGTTTTACTCATGTTAATCTCCCCCCTCTCTCTTTGCAGCCCCCTTCTGCCTGTCATTCTATTTGGACCTGGTTAGGACACCTACTGGCGCGTTAATTTGGTCTTTCCTGAAGCCCATGCTGCTTGGGAAGATTTTGTATACACCAGACACCCCTGAAACACGAGCCATCATGGGAAAGGTAATCCCACACTCAGTGGAAGTGATCGCTCTTGTAGATGAGGATGGGCCGGGTACTGGCAGCAGATGCCAATTAGGAGACTTATTTTCCTGCCATGTTGTGGAAGGCCCGGGATTTGCAGTGTGAATCTGCCCTCCAGATATGTGCCATGGCTGGGGAGAAACTTTACAGAAACAGCAGCACGTGCTAGAGATGATTGACTGAAACTAGAATAGTCTCAAGCCCTCCCATGTCTGTACTGATGTAGTGATGGTAGTCATAGTTTTGATGGGAATGTCTACTTGTTTTTGCGAGTTTGGTGCTGCTGGAAGACCTTCATTGTAGCGTTGATGCATTTGCGCAGAAGTCATCAATGTATGCCATTGGATTACTAAGAATGAAATTTTGTATTGATATTTTTGCCCCTTAAATTATCTCAATGGGCTGGATGTGAATTTTTCATAGACTATTCAATTTATTTATTTTTAATTCCTTAAGTCTAATTCAACTTTGAAGTTGATGGCTGATCTGGCACATAAATCCCAGGAGTGGCTGGAAAATTCACCCCTGATCATGAATTCACTGACCACATTAAATCAGACCATCCCAGTACTGAAGGTATGAAATGTTTACTCTCCTCCTTGTCGATGTATTCTTGTGTCTTGTGTGTGTGTTTCAGCTGGTGACAGTTTACTTGCAAGTCTGATTAATCATTGTGCTAAACATCCTATAGAGTAGGATTCCAGGTGTACTGAGCTTCTCTAGGAATTTGCTAGGATGGAGAATCTGCTCCCTGCACTGGAATTACCTTAAATGCATGTGGACATGGGGAATAGTTCCCTCGTCACCTGGAGTTTTGATTATCTCTCCAGAACTCTCATATCGCAGCATCCTGCATCAGTTGCAGAATGGATTGGGCTTGCTGTTAAGCATCTCATTGCCAGTGAATGGCGGCCAAAAAGAGAAAGATGGCATCAAGAGTATTTGGCTCGAGACTGCTTGTCCTTTTATCCGGTCCTCCTTGTTCAAAAACTGAACTTTGTACCCCAGATCTCAGAGGACCAGGAATCCACCTTAATTTCTCAACAGTGTTGGGAAGTGAGACATCCCACCAACACTTTAAGAACAGATTCTGCCTTTGGTGGTCTGTGAGAAAGGTGGTGGGCGAGAAACAAAGTGAAACAACTCACAGTTTTACACTGTCAGGCCCCCCAGGGTGGTCTGGGCATCCAAAATTTTATTCCTTTATTAATCAGCTTATTTAATTTATTATCCGCCTTTCTTGCTGAGACTCAGAATGAACAATCCCCCCCCCCCCGGTACCCCCTCCCGACCGCCAAGCTCTCCTTCCAGGGGACTCCATTTCTCCTCCACATACCCTAACTTCAGTTCTGAAATATGGCTAGATGTGCATGGTTTTCATTGTCAAAGCAAATTTATCTTGCCCTTTGGCAGAACACACTGCGGAACCCCTTTGTGCAAGTGTTTATCAAGCTCATGGTGAAGCTGGATGCCATCGACCTCCTGAACCAGATCAATCAGCTGGGTAAGCGACTGGACGTAGGCGTTGTCTCATTGACAGGCAATTGATGGGTGTGAGGACACGTGTGTATTGATGAAGTGCAGGAGAGGGAGACCCGAGAGCATCAGCTTTGGGCTGGTTCTTGTCCACGGGCTGAAAGGGCAGGCCATTCCTTCAGAAGAGGGAGGGGGAGCTGTGTTAGCCGCAACACCAGGTCCCTGTTTGAATTGCGATGGAGGGATTTAGCTAGGAGACTGTTTCTTAATGGGTGTGCAAGCTAGGGATCGTCCTCCAACTATACCGGAGCTGGAACCCTCTCGGAGCTCTCAGACAACAGGCAGGAAATATCTTTTTGAAATTTATTAAGAAAATATCCCTAATACATTCAGCTAATTTAATAAAAATATCACACACTCATGCAAGAGCTAAGAAATAAAGGGCTGAAGTGATCTTAAGAGATTAGAGACAAAAGAGGGCGAAGCGTTGATGAGGGGGTTATAGCTGCCTTCCGAAGAGGAGAGTCCGCGGTGGAGAGAAGCAGAAGGCTTGGCCAGCAAGCAGGTCCATGAAGACAGAAAATAAATTGGGGATCCAGCTGGTACAGGTCCCAGGAGACTGAACCAAAGATGGCTGGGTTGGGAGGCTAGATATAGGGAAATCTATATTTTCAGGGCAGTGGACACAATAGGGAAATGGGCCAGGATGACTGGTAATGGCTCAAAAGGGGGTTTTGGACAAAAGAAGTCCAGGTTTGGGAAGGGAAGCCTTTGTTAGCAAGGCATGGGGGCAGTTGCAGAGTCTTGGCTCCATTAATGGCTTGGCCATCAAGAGAACAATGACAACAATAGACTGTGGCCAGGGTGGTCTTGATATTGAGGGGCAAAGTCCAGAGGTTCGATTGTGAGATGTAGACCTGGAATGCAGGTTTGCTGACATTTCTGAGATGATGAAATTAAGGCATTGTCCTTTCACGATGACAGAGAATGTGCTTGCTGTGTCTGAGCTCGGTGGTTGAATGAGTCTGAGAGGGACAGTCCTGAGCCCACGTCCAGGCTTGCTGGCCTGGCACACAGAAAGGGCTGGACTTGCCCTTTGCCAGCCTTGGCCCTGACCTGGCTGGGGTACCGTCCTTCACGTGGCAAGGCGAGGCTCAGGCCAGTAGCTGTGACTGGCTCTTTCGTGATTGGGAGAGACGTTTTCATCCCCAAATTCCCCAGCACCTGTTCGGACAGAACTATTTTCAAGTGTCTGCCATGCCAGTGTGGGGTAGTGGTTAGAGGGTCAGGCTGGGATCTGAGAGAAGCTGGTTCGAACCCCCGCTCCGCCAGGGAAGATCGCTGGGTGACCTTGGGCCTGTCACAGACTCTCAGCCTAACCTGCCTTATAGGGTTGTTATGAGGATAAAATGGAAGAGAAGAGAATTAAATGTAACCCACCTTGGGTCCTCATTGGGGAAAAAAGTGGGATTCCTTCCTTCCTTCCTTCCTTCCTTCCTTCCTTGCAGGCTCAGGGCGGATTACAACAGCAATTCAAAATAACCACTAAAACAATACAGGAAATAAATAATTTAAACAGTTTAAAGCCAAGAATATGAACTGAGAGCAGATGGCACTGTCATTTACAAATATAATGTTCTCAAAACCGGAGCAGCTGGGCCATAAACCAGACTAGAAGATCTTCTCAGATGGGCCGTATCTGAGGGGTAAACAGGTTGGGCAAATTTGGCTGCACTTTTGACTTTGTGATTTAACTGTGTACTTTTTTTTCACATGTTGCTGGACACTTCTGATGTTTTGGTGACCTTACAGCTCTCGCTGCTTCAAGTCTCAGGAAATACGGCAGGATACAAATATTTCTTACAAGTCAATTAAAAACAACCGCAAAACTTAACTTCACCAAGCTGAATTCTCCTTCCTGGGCAAAAAAAGAACCAAGACTCCCCACATCTTGTTCTTTCCCCAAGGTCATGATCAGTGTTCCCTCTAAGCTGAGTTAGTGTGAGCCAGCTCACAGTTTTTTAGCCTCCAGCTCACACATTTTTTCTTAGCTCAGGAAGGAGGCTCCAGAGCAAACTAATTTATGCAGCAGCCAAATCGCTCCCTCCCAACTTTAATGCCAGTAGCTCACAAAGTAGGATTTTTGCTCACAAGACTCCACAGCTTAGAGGGAGCATTGGTCATACAATCTGTGAGTGAGTCAGAAACCTGTAGCTCATGCTCTGTCTCAGCAGCTGGGCTGGTTTTGCATTTCCAACTCTATTCATTGGTTTCCTGTAGTCCTTCATGCTGCTTTGGAGGTGAAGAGAGTGAAACCAGTGCCAGCCCTCCTCTGTTCTCCCAGGATGCAGCGGCTGGCTCCACCCCGGAGAGACGGATTGCCCAGGGGAAGGCCAAGGAGGGGGAGGCCTGCCTTCCCAAGTGACTACTGTAGCCCCCCTTTTTCGGTGCACGAAATGCTTTGGACTTCTTTTGAGGCTCTCTGGGAGACCCTAGAGCCTTTGGGATTCTCCCCCCCCCCCCAACAACAACTACTATGGAACTTAATAAAAGAAACTGGAGTTTCTGTGTCTGGAATGAAGCGGTCCAAACCCGGCAATGAGCATGGCCTGAACCTCATGGAAGTGCGATAGGAGTGTTCTTTGGCGGTTTCTCTCGCCTTGTGTGTGTGTGTGCGCACTGGAGAAAGTAATCGTCACTGTGATCTCAACTGTGTACTTGCCAAGAAAGAGACAAGTGATGTTCATACATAATGGCTACTCAGAGAGATATTTCTCTGTGACAAAACTTGTATACCAGTGTGGATAATGAACAAACAGAACTGATCTCAGGACTCTTCAGTCACTCAGGAGAGTTATGATGCTACAGGAGCTCCCGCATGTCGGCCACAAAGATTTCCAGAGGCAACAAATGGGGGCTTCGTGGACCACTAGAGCCTGCCGCTCAGTCTTTCGTGTTCTCGTTGTGTCTCTTGCCCAAGCAGCTGCCTTGCGTGAGGGAACAAAGGGATATGAAGCTCAGATCTGAAGGGCCTCTCAGGTCAATGTGGTCAAGAGACAGAATCGTAACCTTTGCTCCGGTTTGTCTTGGGGGAGCAGGGCAAATAAGGACTCTTGGCCTGTGTAAACAGTGGGGTGGGGGGACTACCAGGCTCATATCGAGAGAGACACCCCTTAAACTCTCAAGGTATGCAAGTTCCAGGTTGCGAGGGACTTTCGGGGTCCAAACTGGCCCCTTGCTTTGAACAGCCAGCCAGCCAGTGTAGAGATTTCCGGGGAGGGTTATTCCTACAAATCAGTGTGCCTCAGCCACGAATTGAGCTATCCCATTTTGAACCGTGAGCAGGGTCAAGAAGAAGGGCCTCTGGTGGGTGCTGCTGGGGGCCCTCCTTGTGTGCTGTTGGCCCCCCACTCCCCCCCCCCCGCTCCACTGCTCTCCCACTCCCTCATGCCTCAGGTTACAAGAAACGGGAAATGGTGGGAGTAGGAAGAGTCCTGGGAACTTCTTCATAAAGGAGGAGGAAACTGAGGGCCAAACTTGACATGACAGCATCCATGGATTTGACCACCATTAAAGCCATTTTAAAATGACACAGGGCCCTGATCTGGATCAGGCCCACCACACAGCCAGCTGAGCAATTATTGTCCCCCCTCCACCTTTTCAAGTGTTGAAACCACCCCTGCCATTTGGCCCTCGAGAAGGTATGCGGGTGGGACACACACACACACACACAAGAGCTCCGTTACGGGCCCCATAAAGGTCAGGCCCTCACACCGCTTTTAAATCTCTTTAAAATGGTGGGGGCATCGACGGGTCGGCTTCGTGGGCACCGTTATGCCTTGTTTGGACCGAAAGCAGGACTTTCCAAGTTGAGATTGCAGCAGTGAGAAATTTGAAATTGTCTGTATTCAGAACGAGGTTGCTGAGGCTGCCTGCTGAACTCAGTCGTATTGACTTTTCAGGATTTCTTGTGGCTTCCGGAGGAGGGTTTCGAAGGGGTAGTACAATGGTGACTTATGGGCCCTGGCTTTCTTTCCCCCCCCAGATGACATACGCTTGGAACTGCAAAGTAACGCTGACATCATAAATCAACTCGACACCTTGTCCGGACTGGCAGTCAATGTCTCCTCCTGCGTTCTGTTTGATCGCATCAAACCGGTGAGGTCTGTAGACGAACTGGAGACGCTGGCGAAACAACTATTTTTGAAGAATGAGCTTTTTGCCAGTGAGTAACGTCATCTGAATTTTAATTCCGTTTCTGAGGTGAAATTATTTTCTACCAGAAAAAAAACACCAGGTGTTTAAATAAAGGTTTCTTGTACTCTAACTAATTTACGGTGCCCTGCTGAGTTACACCCTTTCGAATCCTTTGAAGTCTGCCGACTGACAAGGATCTAACCTGTTTAGGATTCCCAAAGGGAGGAGCCCCGTGCGTCTGTAGCAGCGACTACAGTGGCCTCTCACAGTCTAACAATACATTTTAAAGACAGTAAAATTTAAATCTGTAAATGTTAAGATTCATAGAATCATAGAACCACAGAGTTGGAAGGGGCCATCCAGTCCAAACCCCCCTGCTCAGTGCAGGGCCGTCTTTCAATTCAGTTAGTCCTTAAGTTGCCACTGTTCTGCTAATCTCTTGTGTCCATGAAGTCCCTCAGAGGTCCCCAACCTTTTTGAGCCCGCGGGGTCCTACTCTGCTCACTCCTGAAAAAATGGTCCTGCTATCAGTTTTTTTCTCTTGGTAATATTGAGGTCCTTTGGCTCCTTGAGGAAGCCATCAATATCAAGGTGGTGGTATCGAGCTATTTTGTAAGATTTCAGCAGAGGAGGGACACGCAGACTGCAACCCTAATAACACTTTTATGGTATGTGCCCAGCTGAATAAAATGGGACTTGCTTCTGAGTAGTCTGGCAATGCAAGATAAAGCACTTTGCATGTTCTCAGTGGCTGGGAACCTTCCACCCTCTTTCTGCTACATACCAGATATACACAAGTAGTTAAGACAGGGGATGTCCCTTTTGCCTTTCTTAGCAGCAGCCCAAGCCTCCTGGAGGTAGCCAGCGTTGGTATGTGAGGATTATGGTAGTAAAGACTGTGCTTCTTTTGTTAAGCATCTTTAACACCTCAGACAAAATTAGCGGTTCCTCTGGACATAATATTTGTGTGAGAAGTCTGTGGTCAGCTTGCGCTTCCCCCCTTTGGCCTGTCCTCTGCCCAAGGATAAATTTGTGAAAGGCAAAACGTCCGTCTTCTTTCTCTTTCACAAGGCGTCATTTTCAAGTTGCCCTCAGACGACAAAGAGAGGAATGGAACAAACCGCAGAACTGTTTCCCTCCCACCCTTGGTCAATTATACCATTCGGATGAGCAGTAAGATTTCCCAAACGACGAAAAGGATCCGAGAAAAAATCTGGACGGTGGGTCCACATAACTCGGCCTCGCAGAGCCAGATCTACAGCCGGGCCTTTGTCTACATCCAGGACAGCCTGGAAAGAGCCATCATCGAACTGCAGACGGGGAAGCGGCCCGAAGAGATCGCGGTGCAAGTGCAGGGGGCACCGTACCCCTGCTACAGCAAAGACATGTGAGTCCCCGACTCGGTTGCGATCCGCAGGAGGAGCAACGTTTTGGAGGCAGGGAAAAGGGCTCGCCATTTCTCCGGTAGGGAGGGGCTCCTCTGATCCGTGAAAGATGACTGAGCAACGGGGCAGGGCCGGTCAGGCGGGTGCCCTCCCAAGGACGGTGCTCTTGTCTTGAGGGTTAGCAGGAGGGGCTGCTTCTTCTTGCTGCAGAGGGGGATGTTTGCCAAGAATGGGGGGGGGGTATTGTTTTACAGTGGACAATAAGGAAGTAAAGCTATACATCTCATTGCGTAAAAACATGTTCGTGTGTTTTATGAGTTTATAATCCTTCTTATCGAACTGCCTCAAAATTGAGCAAATATGTTCTGCTCCTTTCTTCAAAATTGGGTGAAGATGAATGCCACCGTAGCAGTTCTTCAGTCTGACTGGGGTCTCCCTCAGTGTCTTTTGCCAGCAGATTAAGACTTCTCCGTCTCATCTGGCCTGCCCCCAGGAATGGTTATTGGCCCTTAACTGAATTTTATGACTTTAGTGGTACTTTTAATGGTTTAAATGTTGTGGTGTTTTTACATTTATTATTTATTTATTTAATTTATATCCCACCCTCCCCACCAAAGCAGGCTCAGGGCGGCTCACATCAAAAGATAAAATACATTAAAACAGGATCTAGTTCAATAAAACTCATAACATCCACATATTTCATCACAGACAAAAAGCTGGAAAGTGCTGATAAAGTGCCGACAGGGCGCAGGCGGCAACAGTGTTCTGCGTGAGCACAGTGGTGTAATAATAAAGTGCAGCCACAGTAAGACACAGAAATATCTCGGGCCGTGATGTCCGTAAGGGCCTCCGTTGTTATTGGTGTTATTGGTGGTCATTTGCTGCCTCAAGGACCCTGATAGGGCGGAATGGCAGCATAAATTTTTTTTAAAGAAATAAAAATTACCCAGACCCTTCCACAGCTCCCTTGGCAAAGGAAAGAGCTCTCCTGCAGGAGGGTTCAGGTGTGGGGGGCACCGGCTGTCATGTCCCACAGAGGAGCTTTTGGTAAGGTGAGGGTGATGCCGACACAGAGCTGTCCATTTACAGCCAGCATGTCCGTCAGCTGCTCAGTCCCTCGCTGAAGAAAAGCCGTGGAGGCTGAGGCTTCAAATCCCCCAACCAAAAAAGGGAGAACTCACCTTTGGGCCAGTGAAAGGAGGAGGCAGGACTAGAGCCCACCTCTCTCTCACTCACTCTCGAGCTCTCCTCTAAGCCTGTGTCCGAGGGGGCACGCAAAACATAACCTCCTTGGGTCTCTGGCCCTGGGGGTGGAAGCGGCCATCTTGATTTTGGTTTGCATAGCTGGCAGCAGAGGTTCAAGGAAACTGCTGGCTAACCTCCCTAGGAGTACTTGGAAGGCGTGCCGCTTTGTTCCAGCAACTGTCCTCTTTGAAGAGCTTGGATATCGTGTTTTCCTGTTGGCATAGCTTGCCATCAGAGCAGTAGGCACACTGCCAAATGCAGAGGGGCTGAATAAACTGGTTCCGCAGAGGATGGCAGTCATGGCACTTGCTGTTCTGCATTGAGCCAAGCTGGGGAGACGTCTCTATGTGAGTCTTCGGACAGGCAGGGAGACAGATGGTTCAGCGTGGGGACTGGAGGACCTGCAAGGCGGTGCTTCAGTCAGTCTTGTGGGAAAATGTCTCCTGCAGAAAACATCCCCCAGTTTCTAAAAATGTACACGTAATTTTAATTGTATGCCACCATTCAGAGAAAACCTATATTTCCAGCCTTGCCTTGAAAATGGTGTTCATTATCTCTGCCTCTTCTAGCAGGATTTCCATTGCTGGACCTCCTGGGGGCACCTGGGGTGTTTTTGGCCACTGTGTGACACAGAGTGTTGGACTGGATGGGCCACTGGCCTGATCCAACACTGGCTTCTCTCGTGTTCTCTTGTGTTCTTAGCTGTATTGTGGCCTTGCCTTTTTCAGGTTCCTCACGAGCGTCACCTACTCTCTCCCATTCACCCTGATGGCTGCTTGGGTGCTTTTCATTGCTGCTTTTGTGAAGAAGCTGGTTCAAGAGAAGGACCTGAGGCTTTATGAGGTATGGGGCGTATTCACCGTGCCCCAAAGCCACGCCTGGTGATTTGCACTGCAGACCTGGGTGGCGTGGGGGAGGGGGCTCCCCGTGAGTTTGTCTGAGGCCTGGCCTGAGAGCAGCAGCTTCTCCTTGGCTTCCTCCCACCCACCGGGAGACTCTGGGCTCCTTTGCAGACCGCTCCGGCAAGCAGAGCAGCAGGGGATGGCCACGAGACCAGGCTCTGCCGAGGGAGGGGCTCCTGGGAGGGAGAAGAGGAGGCCTCGAGGGGGAGTGGAGGGGGCTCTGGGAATGCCACCTGCTTGCTCTCCCTTCCTCCAAGGGGGAGGTTAGTGCTCCAGAGGGGCAGCCCCCCCCCACCACTCGAGAGGGTGTAGAGGGTGTGGTTGAGCTCCAGTTCTGCCACTTGCCAATCTCCAGATCCATCTCTCTCTCTCTCTGAACATTTAACAGCCAGATTAGAGTCCCGCAGCACCTGAGAGGCCAACCAGATCTCGGGGGTGTAAACTTCCGAGACTCAAGAGCTCCCTTTGTCACAGCCCTGTGTCTCTCACAGCTGACCCCCTGAGAGGTTTTGCTGGTCTGCTGGGGGCTCCCGGACTCAAATCTAGCTGTGCCACAGCTACCCTCTGAAGCTATCCGAGTATTCAAGCCATGTCAAATGTTAAAGCGGACACAGCACACATCTTTAGAGATCTGCACAGGTGTCCAATTTAAAACAGCCACTGGTTGAAGAAGAAGCAGCGGCTATGACTGTGCCGTGTGCCGTGCTGTGAAGCTGTCCCGGCAGCCCTCGGAAGGGCAGAAAGGCGGGGGGGGGGGTGGATTCTGTGAATCACAGAGAATCCTATCAAGGGGGTGCAGATGTATTTTTGGGGTCACACACAGATGTTGTGCTGGAAGGTTTCAGCCCACCTCTGGTGCAGTTTACCCACCCTGAAACTGCCTCTGGGTGTATCACTGTTTGCATGTCAGGGGAAAATTTACATGAATTAATGCAGGCACCCCATGGGGGCAAGTCCCATCTCCCTGGCACTTCTCAGGGCAGGAAACTGGTGCCCGGGGCGGGGGCTTAAGCCCCCCTCTCCTGGAGCCATGGTCCTGATCCATAGGGAGCTCTCATGCCCCTGCTTTTCAGGGGTGGGGGGCAGCTGCTGGGAACTCCCTGCGTGATGGGTCTCTCAGCATCTCCTCTGCCTGAGCCCGAAGGTGTGTAGCTGTGCTCAGAGGGAGGGAGCACTGGAGGGGAGGGACAGCAGTCCCTGGCTGCAGCACGCGGGGAACTGTGGTCTCAGCCTCTGAAAGAAAGCTACAGATTACAGCTCAAGAACAGGAGCGCTGCTGGGCTGGGACTTTGGAGAACCAAATTCAAGTCTGCGTTCTGCCACGAAGCTTGCAGGGCGGTCAGTCTCTCTCAGCATCGCCTGCCTTGCCGGACTGCTTTGTGGCAGAATGGAGGAAAAGGGAGAGGTGCATCCTGCCCTGGACATCTCAGCAGAAGGGCCGGATGAAAACATGGCCCAAGAAACAAACAAGCAGAGTCTTCCCCTGCAGCATGCTCAAGAGATCGATCAGTGCCATGGAACGATTGCAAAACAAGGGGGATAAATAATCATAGAAACGCCAGGTCTCCAGAGGCACAACAAAATATTATAAAACAGTAAAGTACGGCCCAATAATGGAGCAAAAGGGCAGAAACCGTCTCTGGCTCTGCCTGCCTGCTGGGCTGGAGGGTGGGGGGGAAGAGGTGAGCGAGTCGCCTCGTAAACCTCCACTGTTTTCTCTGCAGTACATGAAGATGATGGGCGTCAATTCCAGCAGCCATTTCTTTGCCTGGTTCCTGGAGTGCGCCTCCTTCCTCCTCATCACGGTCACCTTCCTCATCCTGATCCTCAAAGTGGGCAACATCCTCCCCCAGAGCAACGTCGCGATCCTCTTCCTATACCTCACCGACTACGGCTTGTCCGTCATCGCCATCTGCTACCTCATCAGCGTCTTCTTCAACAACACCAACATCGCCGCTCTGGTCGGGAGCCTCGTCTACATCCTGACCTTCTTCCCCTTCATTGTGCTGCTGGTCGTGGAGAACCACGTCAGCTTCTCCGTCAAGAGCCTGCTGGTAAATTCCTCCTTGCTGTAGGAGGCTGTCCCGGGTGTGTGCTGGACATTGGGAGAGAGACCAGACCCTACATGGGGAAAGGCCGAGAGACTTCTTGGGAAGGTTCAGTGTCTGGAGGAGAGAAGGCCGAGGGGGGGGGGGGGGACAGGATGGCTGCTCTCTTGAAGCCTCGGAAGGGCTGTGTCCCTTGGAGGAGGGCAGGGAGCTGTTCCTGGTGGCAGCAGAGGAGAGGACTCGCAAGAATGGTTGAAGATCGCCATCTTTTATTGCATTTTATGTTTATATAGTGTGTTTTATATTGACTGATAGTTTTATTGGAATTTTAATGTATATTAATTATGCCGGAGCATCCGCCAAAGGGATTCCCAGTTTGGGAGGGAGCTGGGCCCACGGAGAGTTGATTCAGGTGCTTTGCCCCGTGCTTACCCGAACAAATAGCGCGACGGTCACGAAGCCTGGCTCCAATGTGGGGTGCCACGTTCAAATCCTGGCTTACCTACTGAGCTTATTCAGCGGACAGCTCCAGTAGAGGTGTTGCGAGGACAGATGGAATTCCTTGGAGGGACATGAAAGGGAAAGATGGCCTCACTGCTCCCCTGCACTCTTGTGGAAGAGTTCTTCCTCTTTCTTTGCCGTGTTTTTACGTCTAGCTGAAGTGGGCCGTGTGACTTGACTTGAGCCCCACAGTCAAGTACTTGGAGCTGCCGGGGTGGGGGGGGTGGGGGGGGAGGTCTGTCTCCATGCAGCCTTGAGACATGATTCCCCCCCCCCCCCAACCACACTCCTGTTTTGTTTGGTTTCCAGAGCCTCTTGTCTCCCACGGCCTTCAGCTATGCCAGCCAGTATATCGCCCGCTATGAAGAGCAAGGTGTTGGTACGTGTCTGTCCTGGGGAGGAGTGAGGTGGGTGGCTGGGCAGCTTTATCTGGCAGGATCCCCTTCCCTCTTCTAACGTGGCGCTTGTCCTGGCGGGGTTTTTTGGGGGGTAGGTCTGCAGTGGGAGAATGTGTATAACTCACCCATGACGGGAGACAACACGAACTTCGGCTGGATGTGCTGGCTAATCCTGATCGATTCCTTCATCTATTTCATTCTGGGATGGTACATTAGGAATGTTTTCCCAGGTAAGCGGGATAACATTTGTTCTTTACAGACACGCAGAGAGAGAGACTGGATCAGAAATGCATGATTTACAGTCACTCCTAGGAGATCACTGAAACCCCTCCTCTCTGTTTGAAGCTTTTACCTCTCGTGCTGTGAGACTGTGTGACATGGAGAGGGGGAAGGGTTGCACGTGTGTGTGTGTGTGTGTGTGACAGCTGGCTCATGAAATGACCTTCCCCTTTCAGGTTGCATTGGCCAGTGCGTTTATGGCCAGTCTGCATTGCAGGCTGATGGCTGGCACTCAGCACTGATGGCAGAATGCGCTCCGGCCCTTAGTCGTCGTCTCCCCTGCATTTCCCCGCTTCCCTGCTGTGTTTCCATAGACACCGTACCACAGAGGTCCAGGACTGCATGAGTGGGGTTTCCATTCTAGGACATGATTGGGATGTCCTGGTGGCTTCCATAAAGCCAAGCATCTTGGCTATACCCAGGTGGCTTAAACATCTGGGCACTGGCCTGGGTGCTCACGGGCAGGCCGGCAGGCCCACTGTTGGAAACACGGTTGGGAACTGTCAGGAGAGATCCTAAGCAGGTCTACTTGGAAGGAAGCCCCATTGCATTCAGTCGGGTTTATTCCCGGGAAAGGGTGGTTAAGATAGTAACAGCACCGGCGCATTGCCTGCCCCACCACTTTCTCCGAAACGGTTAAGATACACTGAAAATGGTTTAGACCTGAAGTGCTCTCAGATGCAACTGAGCAGAGGTTCCCAGCTTTTTCGAGCCCATATGGGCTCCACTGGGATTCTGACACAGGGTGGTGGGGGCGGCTACAGGATGGCTGCGACACAATGGAACCTGCGGGAGGTGGGGCCAGCCAGAGAGCGGCTGCCGCATCTGACCTCCAGTCACACAGTGACGACCCTTATGCTGTGGTGGCAGCTGCTGCCAAAGCAACAGTTTTAAAAACCTGCACAGCCAATCAAATCTCCATTGGCCAATCAGAAGCCCCGCTGAGCAAAAGCCCCGCCTGGCCCCGCCCACTTTCTGAAGGCACTGGAGGGTCACCATGCTGGGGGTCCCCCCTTCTGTAGCGCACGGAAACAGGAAGTAACCCTGACACCCTTCTTCCATACAGGGAAGTACGGCATGGCAGCCCCGTGGTATTTCCCACTCCTCCCATCGTATTGGGCAGAGCGCTACGGTTACATCCCACTGTGGAATGGGAAGAGCAAAGGCCTTGACTTCACCAGCCTCTTCTTGAGGAAAGAGCCAGCGTTCCCTGAGAAGATGTGTATGTATCTTCACCTTTGGTACACAGAACTGTAGATTTACTTGCCTGAAAATGTTAGGTCCATACCGGCAGGGGTGGTGGGTGCTGCCCAAAATCTAAAGTCTAGCCGTGACCCTGAACATGACGCAAGCATGAACGGAACAGCCACTTCTGACTGTCCATGTTACGCTTGCCTTCTGATTCCGCACCCTTTGGGAACTGATTCAGGCTGGAGGACATGGCCTTTGTCAATCTCCTTGCAAAATCCGGAGGGTAATTCAGATCCTGACATCTGATGGGGGGCCAGATTCAGACTGCTTGATAAATGTGTGGCTTGTTTAGAAAAATAAACAGTTGCCACAGTATGGCAAGATGGTATGTGTGTGTGTGAGTGTGCAGTCACACACACATGTGGAAGTGGGAAGGAAGCTCTTTATGGCTCAGAGGTAACAAACTTTATCTGGTAAAGAACGTCCCCTTAACTCTCTGTTAGAGAGATAGGACGCTCTCTCTCTCCAGGCATGTTGGCAAACCCAGATGGATTTCTCACAAGCCACTGCTCCGACCCTGCTCTTCCTTTCCCCCGACTGCATGTGTCAATTTCCCACTATGTGTTGCGCGACCGCATTTTGACCCACAGCTTCGCCCAATTTTCCCCATGTCTTCTCGATCCTGTTCTTTTGGGGATCTAAAAGATGCAGGGGAAATTGGGTGAAGCTGTGGCTCAAAATGTGGCCCTGCAGCACATAGTGGGAAATTGACAAATGCAGTTGGGGGAAAAGGAAGAGTAGGGGTGAAGCAGCGGCTTGTGAGAAATCGGTGTGTGTATCCACCCATGCGTGTTGAATTCCAAGCACTGACTTGCTGCTGTGTTTCCCCTGTCTTAGAGACACGTCAAAGTAGGTGAGCGGCATGCACATCTGTCCCTCCCTAGCTCTAGAACGAAGCACCGGTGAGCAGCACCACAGGGCAGCCAGGCCTCACCCCATGCAGCTGCCGCCACTCCCTCATCATTTCACGCAGTCAGCGTCTGTCGTGTCTTCTTGTTGTTCCCTAGATGTTCAGGGCGCTTTGCCTTCTAACCTTGAACCAGAACCTTCCAACCTAACTGTGGGAGTTTCTCTGCATGGAATAACCAAGACCTATGGATCCAAAGCTGCTGTCCAGAACCTCAACCTGAAGTTTTATGAAGGCAACATCACTTCGTTGCTGGGTCACAATGGAGCTGGGAAAACAACGACCATGTAGGTGGCCTTGGCGGAGGAGTTGTGCAGAACGGCAAGAAAGGCAGCCCTGTAGTAGAGAGCCAAGAAGGGCCGTCTTGAAAGGCCTTCCGGTGGCATCCGACGCTTGCCTTGGAGGCCCGCTCCTTGAAGTTCCCCTGCCGGTCACAGTTCCAGAGCTGGTTGCTCTCTCAGCCGGGCCCCTCCTCCTTCCCAGGAAGGCAGAGTTCTGCCGCTTGAAAGGGGTTTTTCTGCTTCCCGGCCAGTAAACGGTGACATCCAGCATCTTTCACAGTGAGGGAGTGCCCTGCGGCAGTTAGGCTTGGCTTCTGAGCTTCCCCGGGGGGGGGGGGGGGAGAATGACCCACAGCACATCTTGCCCTGGGAATTACACGTGAGCACACGGACTGCTGGTGCTCATCCAGACCAGACCCCGTGAAGAGTTTGGGGACAGGCGGAGCCCCTGGAAGACCTTCCTGCCGAGCGAGGCTGGAGTGCTCCTCAGCCCAGAAGGTGGTGGGATGCCCCTCAGAAGCCCAGTTTGATACATACAGTTGTGATAAAAAAAAAACCCCTAGAATACATTTCAGAACTGGAGCTACAACTGTACAGGAGCAGTTGCCACTGATCTTCTTTCATGGGGCAAGTGACGCCATAGAAACATAGCTGGAATTAAAACCCACCACTGTCTGAAACACTCCCCATAGTCAAAGTTAAGGAATATTCCAAATCTGGTTGGTTTTAAATTTAGTTTTACTTTGGACTGAAAGGAATGCAGGCTTGCAACGTGGTGTTCCCCCCCCCCCCCCCCCGTTTTTCTGGGGAAGTCAAAGCCCGTGAAAAACCAGCACTCTCTGTCTCATTGACTCGGTTTGGGCAGCCTCATCAAGGCCGTGGCCAACAGAAGACTCGCTCCAATCTCACATCACCCGATTCCACCCGGTACTTTGCTGAACCCGAGTGCTGGGAGTCAGCAGATCCCCTGTGGACAAAAAAAATTAAAATCCTACTTATAACCTGCCTTGACCTGATCTCGGAAGCTAAGCAGGGTCGGCCCTGGCTAGCATTGGGATGGGAGGCCACCGAGGAAGTCCCGGGCCGGGAGGTGGAGGCAGGCAGTGGCAAAAGCACCTCTGAATGCCCCTGGCCTTGGAAACCCCACGAGGGGTTCGCCATAAGTCAGCTGTGGCTCGACGGGAACCCGAACAACAGATCTGCCTCGAGTCTCAGTGAGAAAGGCGGACTGTGAATGGCGGTGCTGAGAGGGGGATGGCGGTGCTGGTGCTGCTGTCTCAGGCCGCCCTCTTGGTCTCTCTCTCTCTCCAGATCCATCCTGACCGGCTTGTTCCCGGCCTCCTCAGGCACCATATTTGTTTACGGGAAAGATATCCGGGCCGACCAGGACATCATCCGGAAGAACATGGGGATCTGCATGCAGCACAACGTCCTCTTCAGCTACCTCACCACCGAGGAGCACCTGCGCCTGTACGGCTACATCAAGGTGCCCCACTGGAGCCAGGCGGAGCTGCAGGAGGAAGTGAAGAGGTGCGCCACTGGAGCTGGGGAGGGGGAGCCGCCGTCACCCCCCGTGTGCCGCGTTGGGCTTGTGGTCCTGCTCCCTGTTTTCCCTTCCGTGGGGCTGGTGTTTTGTGTCAGGAGGGACAGTTTGCCCACGTAGGACTGCACCCTCTTTCCGTGAGGAAAGGCACCTGTGCTCATCATCCCTGAATGTGACTGCAGGTGAAGGTGTGCGCCGTCCTCTTGTACGGCCCGGCAGCCTCGAGGGATGGAGGCAGGAGGGATTCAGGCTCAGGGGTTCTTTTGTTGGGATGGTTTCCTTTAAGGTGGGGGTCGAAGTGACTCAACCCAATAGTCATTTTACTCCCAGGCCAATAGCCAGGACTTTTTTAGTCCGGGGGGGGGGGAATTTATTTTTTGTAGGGGGCACCGGCTAATGAAATTAAACTTAATTTAATTAAAGCTAAATAGACTTTCTGGGGGACTTTTCTGGCTCTGTGCTGCCACCATCGCCGGCCCCTCGTGCCAGACAGCTGCAGTGGAATGCCTGGCTTCTTCCCCGCAACCACCATCAGTTGGGGGCCCTGGGCTGGATGGGAAGTTGTGGGGCATTGCCAGTAGGTCGGGGGGCCTGGCCCCAAGATGCCCCAGTGCTGCTGCGGGCCTGTTTGACCCCTCAATGTCCATGGGGAACGTATTTCTGAGTGTCACTCCCCCTCCCCTAGCTGGGATGAAATTCTTGGGTATGGTTCCTTTCACCCAACTATTGACCCTGCCAAATTCCTGAGGAATAGAATGCCTTCTTCCTTTCCATGCAACTAAATTCTGGCTTGCCCAGTGAACTTAGGCAGGTGTGACAACAAACTGGGCAGGGTGGCTGAGTCTAGCCTGGTTCCCACATGAACGGGGGGGGGGGGGGGTCACAGGAAGGACAGTCTCACTCCCAGATGTCTGGACCCCAGCATCTTTATGCACTTCCAGAGCTCCAGGCAAATAGAAAGCAAATGTCACGAGGGAAAGTTCTCTCTGCTTGCAATGCTGGATTTCTGCGTGCAGGGAAATGTTGACTTTAGGGCATGCTCCAAAAAGGCCGCACCATGGCCAGCCACATGTCTTGTCTCAAAAGAAAAGATTTCCAAGCCCTTGAACATATGAGGTGACTTTTTCTACACCTTTCCCAAGGCTACAGTATCCTTTTTCAGACACCGCAACCAGAAGAACACAGCCGGCCCTTCCCAAGGAAGCAGCACTAGAGAACTCTCCCTAACACACAATTTGCCTTTTCCTCTGCCCTCACACGTGGAGTTGTGATTTTATTTAGGCCATCTCCCACCCAGCCCTTCTCTTTTCTGGTCAGTCACCAGCAGTTCAGACCCCGCAAGCCTGTATTTACAACTAGGATTTTTTGCCCCTGTGTGCCTCACTTTGCACCCATGTACCAAGTTGTCACTCACCTACTGATTTGGAGAAACCCTTTTCGAATCTCTTCACCATGCCCTCTGGTTTCCACCATCCTTGGTAATGGTGTCATCCGCAAGCACGGCTGCTCATCCAAGGTGGCAGATACGGCCCCTCTCCCCCTCGTGGCCCCTGCCCAGTTATTCCTGTCCCCGGACTCCCGTCGTTTCCAGTCCTCCAGATGGCCCATCCTCTGCTGGTCTCATGACTGCTAAGTTCTCTCAGGAGCCTCGGTGAGGGACCGGACACTCTCCCTTGAGAAGCCATGCCGACTCCTTCTTAGCGCGGCTTGTTCCTCTGTGTGCTCTCCAATCCGGTCTCCAGTAACAATTTCCCCTTATCTACACACCACTGACATTAGGCTAACTGGCCTGTGCTTTCCTGGCACTTTTCTGCATCTATTTTTAAAAAACGGCTACCTTTATATTTGCTACCTTCCACTCCTCTGGCAGGCAGGAAGGCCAGTTTTAATTAGGGTGCCAGTTTCTGTCATTCCTAACTGCTCCCAGGCACACTTGTCTACAGCATCCAGGAGTTTTCTCTCTTTCCAATGACCGGCTCACCTATTAACCCAGCTAATGGCAGGGTAGTTAAAGTCACCCATCGTTACACAACTTTCTCTTTTAATTGGCCGACTTCATTCATAGCCTGCCTTTCTCATCAACGACAACCCTTCAGAGTGGCTTATAGAGTTCTTCTTTCTTTCTGCCAATCTCTTAAGGAGGGAGCCAGAGTGGCCACTTTTGTCCTCCTCTCCTCTGTCTCCTCACAACAATCCTGTGAGGTAGGTTAGGCAGAGAGTGCATGACCAGCCCTGAGACTCCCAGCAAGCAACCTGGGTCTCCCAGTCCAATTCTGACTCCCCGGCCCACTACACGGCACTGGTAGCCTTCTCTTTTTCTCTCTCCATTGGTTGCCTCTCACGGTGGCATTTCTACCTCCAGCAATTCTGCGGGGGAATTTATCCCTCTGCCCTTGTTTATTTGGCTCTAAGACCTCTCTGACCTCCAGTCACCTGGGATGTGCACAGGGATTGGACATGGCACCTCCTGGGAAACCTGTGGCGTGGGGGCTTTCCGCACGCTGGCGCCAGCTACGTGGGCTCCCTCACTGGTCTGCTCCAGCCACACCCTCATGTCCCCCGTGGCCCCTCCTCCTCCTCCTCGGTGGGCTGTGGCTACTTCCTGCCACCTTCCCAGGGGCCAGATGCAACCCGAGACGACCCTTGGGAGCGAGGCCACCTCAGCCAAGTGCTTCCCACCTCCCCTCAGCTTCCCCACCGGAGTTAACTGGGAGGCCACTCTGCAGCTGTTTTGATGCTCTCCTGTCTTCCAGGTGGTTGAAAGGATTGCAGGAAGGTAACTTGCGCACAAAGTGCTCTGCTGGATCAGACCGAAGGCCCACCTGGTCCACCAGCATCCTCTTTCCCTCAGTGACCAGACAAGTCCTGGCCCGAGAGATCTCCCCACCACCACCCACCCCGCCCTCCTTTTCTAAAACAAGACATCAAGTCCGAAGAAGAGAACTAGGAAAGCCTGACCCTGGGCTGTATGGCTCTGGTTGCTCTTAGAGAAAGACGTCCACGTGGCTTTTGCTGTTAGACTTTGCTGCGGGCCACACGGTTCCCACCTTTGCTTAGCTGTGCGTAACAGAACCCGCCCTTTGCTTTCTTGAAGGACTCTGAAGGAGACGGGCTTGTACAGCCACCGCCACAAGCTGGCCGGCTCTTTATCGGGAGGGATGAAAAGGAAGCTGTCGATATCGATCGCCCTCCTCGGAGGGTCGAAGGTCGTGATTTTGGATGAGCCAACCACGGGGGTTGATCCGTGCTCAAGGAGAGGCATTTGGGAGATCATCTCGAAGAACAGAAAAGGTGACCCTCCAGCACTCTCTCAGCAAGGCCCCCCAAAGGACTAGGCTGTCCCAGTGGAATGGCAGGTGGCCTTGTGGTGAGGCCGTGGGGGCGGAGGAGGATCCAGACCATGCGTCCCACCACCAGCCAGGCTGCAGTGCCTCCTTCGCCTCCTAGGTGGCACCCGGAGCTCCCTCTGGAGGGCCACTCAGAGCTCTGGCCAGTCTAGGAAAATGGGCAGTCTGCGTGGCACGGCCAAGGCCCGGCCCAAATCAGACTGGGGCTCCACTGCCTGGACTGCTGTCAAGTGGGCCCTGCGAAAACCCTCCCTCACACTGCCCAAGAAAGGCCCCTTGCGTCCTGGGGCTGCCAGTTCTGTGGTGGTTTCCACCGAAAGAAAGGCATTCCCCCCTCCCAATCTCAAATGCCCCAAATCGATCCCCTGTGAAGTTGATCCAGCTGAGGAGAGGAGAGACCTGGGCTGATTCTGGCTCTTGGCTACTTCCTCATCACCCCCGCCCCCATCACCCCCCAACCCAGCCTCACCTGACAGGACGGGTGTCGATTGTAGCACTGAGGAGGAGGAGGAGGAGGGGGAGGAGGAGCTGCCCTCGCTCGCTGAAGGTCCAGCTCCCCATAGCCGGGCAACAGAACTTCCAGGGGCTGTGGGGGCAAGACAAGCAGGAGCCCCCCAAGGACTGGGGTCGAGGAAAGAAAAGTCATTGGTGGCTCTTCTGCCGTTCTTGCCCACACCGCCTCTGGCTCTCTTTCGTCCCTCTGCTTCTTAAAGGGGGTATTCGGGCCCAGTGTCCCCAAGGGCCTCTCGCTGGAGGGTGCCGGCTGCAGCCCGGATGGGGCTCGTGGCGCCCGTCCCTGAAGAGCCCTCCGTGCACAAACACAGGAGCCGTCCCCCTCCAGCCAGGCCCGTCCCGTCTCCACCCGGCCTTGTTTCGTGGGTTGGCTGGTCTGTCGCGAGGCAGACGGGAATGTGTGCCGCCTGCCAATCTTTCGTGCGTGTCCCCCCCCCCGCCCCCCAGGGAGAACGATCATCCTCTCGACCCACCATCTGGACGAGGCCGAAGTCTTGAGCGACAGGATCGCCTTCTTGGAGAACGGAGGGCTCAAGTGCTGTGGGTCCCCCTTCTACCTCAAGGAGGCCTTTGGCAGCGGATACCACCTGACCCTCACCAAGAAAAAGGTTTGCTCGCTGCAAAGACCCTTCTTGTTGTTGGCTGTGTCTGACGAGTCGTGCCGGGCCGAGAGGCGTCTCGTGAACAGACGGCCCATTCCGTCCCATGCGCCCGCGTGGAGGAAACAGGGTCCGCTTGTCGGAGGAGGCGAAGGCGCAGAGCCCCGGGGGAGGGGGGGGGATGGATGGAGCGTTTTCTCTGCCTGGCAACTCTGGCTCTTGATTAGCTGACAGGTTGGCAGGAAAAGCCGCATGCTTTGATTCTTCCTTCTTATTTAGGTTACGACTCAATGCTTTGTGTTGGAATTTATGCTATGAGTTACTTAGCAAGACTTCAGTTCTCAGATCGTTTATTGCTTCTTATGCCTGCCTTCCTTTGTGAGAAGCTCCGTCTTCGGGCCAAATGAGACAGGGCGTCTGACGTGACCCCCCCCCACCAAAAAAAACAAAACCCATGTTTTTTTCCCTTTACAGAGAGACATGACATCAGGGGACTGGTGTGCCCAGGGTGTGCCAAGGCCCAATTTGGGGACTGGGGTGGCGGCGCAGGAGGGGGAGGCCTTCAGCCTTCCTTTCTGCACCATTTTCCTAAGCCAAGATGCCCATGGTGCCTGTGTGTTGGGGGGATGCCGTTTGCCTCTCTGGGGTGGGGCACGAGTGCTGCTTGCCACTTAGGTCAAAGGTCACATCTCGTTTGGTTCTGAGTGATTCAGTTTTTGTGTTTACGTTGGTGTCTCTTTACTTTTTCCTTTGTCCCATTTGGAAAACTCTTTGTAAGAAAAGATTTTAAAAGAAACCCTGGGCGTAGCTTTAGACTGTCTTAGAGCCCATGTTACCACTTCACGATGAATTGAGCTTTCCTGTGGAAACAGTCTGTTTGGGTCGCTAAAAGCCTCTCACTGGGCTGTTGCGCTGTGCTGTGTTGTCCCCCCCCCCTTTCTCCAGAGCCCAGCCTTAAACCCGGCAGAAGAATGCGACACCTCCACCGTGACGGCCATGATCCAGTCTCACCTCCCAGCGGCCTACCTCAAGGAAGACATTGGGGGAGAGCTGGTCTTCGTGCTCCCCCCGTTCAGCAGCAGCGTGTCTCCGGCCTATCAGTCCCTTCTGAAGAGCCTGGACAAGGGAGCGAGTGACCTCCACATTGGCTGCTACGGGATTTCTGACAGCACCGTGGAAGAGGTGAGCGTCTTGTGGACCTGAGGGCAAGAGGTTGAACATCTGGTGCGGATTGCGGAACCCTGTAAGAGATGGACACGGGAGGTGGGGAGGAAGCGGAAGGAGACTCGTGTCCCACTGCTTCTCTCTGGGCATCCCTCCCAGGTGGAAATGTCCCCGAGATCCCTCCTCCCCGTTTTCCCCCTTCCGTCTAGAGGGAGGCCCAGGGAGAGGAGAGGGGTGAGTGCCCCAGTGGGGTTGGGAGGGTCTACCAGCAGTTGCCCACCTGCTCCCTCCTCCAGGCTCGAGAATGTGTCCAGTAGCACATGGGGGAGGGGTGCGCGCTGTCGGAGACTATTTTGCCCATGGCTCCACACAATCTAGTGCTGACCCTGGTGCGAGTGAAACTACTCGCACCTTGGTGTGCCTTGCTGGGCAGCAGGCGGGTCCAGAGTTCCACCGAGACAGTCTTCTCGGGACAAGGAACTGGCCGTCTGAAATCCTTTTCCTGAACACCTTCTTGGAGACGGCGATGGCGTGTCCTCCCCCCTGCTCCCTCCCCACCCCTCACAGAGTCTCTGCCTGGATTGGGGCTCCCCCGACCTTCCCTGTCTCTCAGCAAAGCTGGAAGAGAAGTGCAAAGACCACACCGGGGAACTTGAGTGCATTTATTCATAGGAACATAAGAACATAAGAGAAGCCAGTGTTGGATCGGGCCAGTGGCCCATCCAGTCCAGCACTCTGTGTCACACAGAGGCGAAAAACACCAGGTGCCCTCAGGAGGTCCAGCAGTGGGGCCAGGACACTAGAAGCCCTCCCACTGTTGCCCCCCCCCCCCCGCATCCAAGCGCCAAGAAGACAGGGGGCATCCCTTGCCCCAGACCGAGAGTTCCTACCTATAGACCTTGTGGCTAAGAGCCACTGATGGACCTCTGATGGGTGGCAACACAGACGCCATGTGGTTTTTGCTCCTCAGGTGTTTCTCAATTTGACCAAAGACTTGTCAAAAGCTGAACCGGTGGATTCAGAGCAGCCCCAAGAGGCGCCTGGCTGCCCTCCGGAGAACGATGGGATGTCCATGAACTCTGACAGCTTCACAGAAAGAGACGGTAGGATCCCTGTTCAGGAGGAGCTCCCAGGCGGGCAAAGTGTCGGCTCCGGTCATTGGCTGGGCTTGAAGGAGGAGGGAAAGGGTGTTGTGAGGGACTGAGTGCGAGGGGGACCCTCAGGCATACGCACAGGAGTGCTTCCGCTCCTGGGCCAATCTGGGGACCTGGCTGGCCCTGCTCTGACCCTTTCTGCCGGGCTCCTGTTGGCCTGAAACATGGAGTCTCAAATCTCTTAAGGAAAGGCTCAACAAAAAAAAAAGACTGGAAGAAATGGTGCATGGTGTGCAGTTTGATGGTTTTCAAGAGCAGATGAAACAAATCATTTCGAATATGTCAAATAGCTGCTTCCAGTTCACTTCCCTAGTAGTTGCCACCTGCAGGCACGCAGAGAGCTCTCCAAAGAAGCCGTCAAGAGGCTGGGCTTGCTGGTGGCCCATCTTTGGGACTCAAAACTGAGCCTCCGGGCAAAGCCCCGAGAAGGGGCAAGCCTCCTGGCAGTCTCAGCAAAGGTTCATGTTTTGCTCCCTCCCCATCCGCCTCATGGCTTGGGTGGCCAGCCCATGAATGCCAGCCAGCAGGAGCGTGGGGGGATGGGGTGGGAGAGGGGCATGAGGCCCTGCTGGCACTCCAGAACAGCGTCGCTTTGGGCAGACACCTGGAAGGGGTGTCACAGTGCTGCTGGGGCATCCGTGCACGGCCCCTGGGGCTTGGGCAGAACTGGCTGGCTTTACCATAGAGAGTATGGCCCAAAAACTAGAGTGTCGTGTCGAGAGCATGCCAGAGACGTGACGCCACTTCTGGGTGTTTGCTGGAGGTTCCACCAAGGGGCCCGCAACAGCCCAGTTTCACAAACCGTTTTCTTCCCACTGGTCCTCGGTGGACCGGCAGACAAAAGAGGGCATCCAGGAGCTCTCCCTGCTCATCATGAGCAGGGATCAGGGAACCCAGCCTGCTTCTCCTCTGACGTCATCTCCTGGAATGAACCGGCTTCTGTTGCACTTCTGTTGGCCCAGCTGGCAGACGCTCAGTCCAGCACTTTAGGGAAGGCAAAATTCACGGGATGTGGTCATGTGACCTTTCCAAGAACATTGGGGAGGCCGATCTGCACTACTTGCAGCTCTCAGCACTGTGGGGAGCCTGGACCGACGCACCCTAACCAACCGGGGGTGAGGGTGCTTACTGCAGAGCCACCGCAAAGGCTTCCCGTCTGGCTGCCCTGCCTGCCACTGGGCCAGCTGCACCACCTCCCTGCCTTGGTGCTGTCGTGCAGAACTTGAAGTCAAGGGGGCAGCATGTGGGGAAAGATGGCTTCTCCAAAACACCAGGGGTCCACCTGGACCTCTTTCGCCCTGTGTGCTTTCTCAGACCCACGTGCAGCCCTGGGTTCCATCCCTGCACCCTGCAGGCGTGAGAGACAAACCATCGGGGGGGGGGAGGGGTTGGCTGCCCAAAGGGCTTGACAGTTCTGCGCAGCCCCGGGGCTGCTGTTACATTACAGAAAGGCAGGTTTCCCAGAGAGGCAGCATAGAAATGGTGTACATAATCCACCCCCACCCCCTGGGTGGTGGTGGGGGGCAGAGGATATTCCCCCCATTCCTTTTCTGATCCACAGACCAGGCGCTGGTCAAGCCCAAGAAGCGGAACAACTTCTGCCTCTCGCTGAGGAAGGCCACCGCCTTGTTCGTGAAGAGGTTTCATCACACCCGGCGCAACGTGAAGGGCTTCATTGCTCAGGTCATCCTCCCCGTGCTCTTTGTGACGGCCGCCATGGGCCTCGGCACCCTGAGGACAGAGGTGGCCGAATACCCGGCACTCCACCTCTCGCCTTCCCTGTATGGTGACTCTGGCCAGGCTGACTTCTTCGGGTGAATATATCCTTCCTTGTGACTGGGACAAGCATTTGCCTCAGCCACCCTTTTCCTTGGGCGGGGTGGGGGAAGGATAGCTTTGTGCTGGACAGGCCGAGTACCATCACGAGGTGCCTGTTAGGGGACCGGTGGGGAGAGAACGGGAAATGACGATCTGGGGCAGTGGACGCAGGAGAGGGAAGGGATGTGGTGGGAAAGTGTTTCCAAGGGAATTGGCTGGGGGACAAAATGCCTTATTTCGGGCAAGAGGCTTAATTGGAAGGGGGGATGCGTTTGGGGAGGGGCCTGGGGAAGGGGCAGGGCCGCTTCTGGGGGAAACTAACTGCAGGGAAAGTGAATTTTGGGGAGGGGGGGATCTGCGATGGTCTTGGAGGGCAATGGAGAAGGATCAAAAGTAGTTTCAAAGGTGGCCTTGGCTCCTGTTGTGTCCAAGAGATCATAGAAACAGTGACGAGTTCTGTAAGAAAAGTGTGTCACTGAACTCTTGGGAGTCCACACAGTGAGGTCCTGGTGGCCATTTGGGGGCTGCTCGGCAACCTGTGCAGTGGCTCAAGTGGTTAAGATGCTGAGCTGCAGACTGGAAGGTCAGTCGTTCGGCAGTTCGAGACCCAAGTGCCGCATGATGGAGTGAGCTCCCGTCTCTGGCCCCAGCTCCTGCCAACCTAGCAGTTCAAAAGCAAGAAATTGCAAGTAGACAAATAGGTAGCGCTTTGGTGGGAAGGTAAACAGTGTTCCGTGTGTCTCCGCATTTAGTGGTGCTGGCCACATGACCACGGAAACATCTTCAGACAGCACTGGCGCTTCGGCTTGGAAACAGAGATGAGCACCACATCCCTAGAGTCATATTCGACTGGCTTTCAAGCAAGGGAAACCTTTACCTTTACCTAGGCAACCTGTGAACAACATAGCTGACTGTAGCTGGGGCCCCTTGGTGCAGTGATGAGAATGTATTATTGATTGATTTTATTCCATTTATATTCCCCCCTCCCCACAAGCAGGCTCCGGGCAGATCACAGGAGGGTTCTAAAACACATAAATAGAATTTGCAGAATAATTAAAAAACAATTTAAGATAGCATAAATTTAAAAAGAAGACACAACAAGTTGCTCTATTTCGTTACATGCATCATTTTCAAGCTGGCATAACTGGGTTTCTGAGATCCTTATTGGTCCGGGCCACGCTGAGGTGGGAGGCTTCAGTGTCAGCTTCAATACCAGACTAGGATCTGGGAGACCCAGTTCCAGTCTCTGCTCTGCCCTGGAGACCTTGTTGGGCCAGCCACACACGCTCAGCCCGGTCTACCTCACAGGGTTGCAGTGAGGATAAAATGGAGCAGAGGAGGAGGATGTGAGCGGCCTTGGGCCGTCACTGCAGGGGGAGGCATAAATGAAGGGAATCACAATAAGATCCTGAGCCTCCGTGCATGAGTGTCCGCAAGGGGGAGAGTGGGGAGGGGCAGGCTGGAGAAGGGGAAAGACAGGAGGGCGGGAAGGAGAAGGGAGGAGCAGGTGCGGAAAGAACAGGAAACTCCCAGGGGGGACGCTGGCAATGGAGAGGGGGGTCAGCAGGAGGTGGCTGGGTGTGTGAGGGGGGACCGTAGCTGCCGGGGGGGGGGAGCCAGAGAAGGCAGTGGGGGTGGGAGAGAAGGGGAGAGGCTGGGGGCATGGCCAGGGAGGGGGAAAGAGGGGAAGCAAGAGGGGGTGGGGGCAGGAGATCCCTACCCACGAGTCCCTGCAAGCCCTCCACTTTTATAAAATTACAAGGCACTGTGAAGAAGCTACAATTAGGTTTTCTGATAGCAATAAATATGAAGGCTTAAAAATAAGTCTGGTCCCTACATTTTGGGGCTGGTGCCTGGAGTATCACATGAACAATTTGGTCAGGAATATTAAGGAAGTCGATCCGTGAGCGTTCTCACAAAAGCAAAGGCCATCGTCCGCAGGCTCAGAGCCACGGAGCTTTCCTGAGAGGCCTGGCTCAGGCAGCCCCCACCAAAGCCTTCCCCGTGTTTTCCTGCCGGCATGCAGTTCTCGGCGGTTCACTCCCACCGCTGCTTAAATTCTCCTGGATTTCAAAGACAAGTCCGGCTTTAGCACGTTTCTGCAGAGAGAAGACAGGATTCCAGTGAGTCTCCCTGAGTGTAGGCTGTGTGTGTGCACTGAACTCCCCAAAGTGCTTTTCTCACTCAAGGGGATCCACAAAGTTCTGGTCCTCAGATCCTCCAGCACCATTCTGGTGCACGGGATTTGACAGTGCTTCTCTAGAGTGCCTGCTCGAATAAGTCAGAAACGTCCTCTGCTGAAACAGGCACCTGAGGGTCTAGGGACTGGCTTAGGAAAGGAAAACTGACAGCTGAAACAGGACTTCTGAACAGTGCTGCTGCCTCCGCGGAATTCCTTCTAGATAAGCTGTCTGAAGGTGACTGCTTCCAGGATCACAGCCTCAAGTTTTCAGCAGGCAAAGACTCTGAGCTATTATAGAGCTTTGATTGTAAGAGTAATCTGCAGACCAGCCCTCCTATTTAATGATGAAACTCTGCCGTGTTTTACTGGACTGGGAGGCTTCTGTGTGGCTGTCTCCTTGGGTCTCCTGCCCTGTCTCTAAGGAAAGTGTTGCTAACCACCCCTACCCCCCCCCCCCCGGCTTTCTTTCTGAACCTAGGAACTATAACGCGAGCACAGAGCCCCTGGTTGCTTCCTTGCTTGCCTTCCCCGGAGTGGACAGCACCTGCCTGAACAGAAGCAACCCGTGAGTAGTTCTGCCTCATCTGTGATGGGCACAGCACCCCAGTTAAGAGTCACTGGTAGGGATGGGCATGGCTGGTGGTTCATGGCGTGCCCAGTTCATGAGCCACAAACTGTCACAAACTTTTAGACACCAAACTGGTTCAGTTTGTGAGGTTTGTGGTGCGGTAGAACGGCCCCCTGTATACTGGAGACGCCAGACCTGGAGGGGATCTCTGGATGAGTCTCACCTGTGCCCTTTTCTCGGGGATCAGTGGAGCTCCCTCCCCGGGAACTGTGCTGCAGAGGAGAGCAGTGCTAGCTCACCAAGGCCTCTCCGTCCAGAGAGGCAGGAAGGGCCTCATTCCCGCCAGCGCATTCTTCCCTCCAGAGTGGCCCAGTGGCTGGAGGGTGGCTGCTCATTCTTGAGTGGCTGGAGCACGCCTGGGATGCCTGGGATGTGGTCTGGATACCGTTTATCAGTTGCCTCATTCATATTTTACCCCTGCAGAGCATCCGAACACGGCACTCCCTTCTGCCTTTGCAGTAATGTTGTCGTGCAACTGCTCCCCTCTCGTCCCTCTTGCAAGGGGACGGGAAGCAATCCCTGTCAGAGTTCCGCCACCAGAAAGAGCAGTAGGCACCCCTTGATAAGCCCCGCCTTCCCGAGGGATTTGGCACCGTATTGCTGTGTGTGTGTGTGGTGTGCGCGGCGCCTGCCAGGAAACATCTGGTCTCTTTCAGAGGGTGCTTCGAGGGAGACATGCCCGGGGAGTGGCTCTCCAGGGGGAACCAGAGCACCCCATATGCCGCCTGCAACTGCACGGATGACCAACAGGTACTGCTCCGCAGGTCTCACGGAGATCACACAACCGGCTTTAGGGGCTGGATGTTCTTAAGAACTGCTTCCCATGGTGGGGGTGGGGGTTGAGTAAACATTGGAAGAGAAGCCGCGTCTTCCTCAACCACGTGTCCAAATTCCCCCTCAATGAGCTGGGGTCTACAGACCATCACAGGGGGCACCAGGGAACGCCATTTCATGCTCGCCACCTCCCTTAACTAGCACCTGTCAATGGTGTGAGCAGACTGGCTTCTTCTTAATGTGACCGGAGTTCACAGAAACCAAAGAGCCCCGAGAGGCTAAGTGCTGAACGCACAAGAGGCGGCTGCCGCCTCCAACAACCAACAAAACTGGATTTCCTGGATTTAAATGCCTCTGCAGCCCAGCCAGATGGTCACATTCTCCATGATGCTTCTCGGAACCAAGAGGAAGCCCTTCAAGGGCAGCTCTTTGGCGGGGAGGGAGCAAGAGATAGATGGGTGGCATTTTTTTAGTTACTGTTTGCTTTATCCAAAAATATGCAGGCAGAACACAGGTGGAGGGAGGCAAAGCGGCAGACCTGCTGTGCCAGGGCAAACCCCAGAGCCAGGGAGTCCCTTCCTCTCTCGGGTGCCCCCGTCAACTCACAAGCACCTCATGCTGCCTGCTTCCCAAGAGGAAGGACTGGTTGACATGTTCAAAGGTCCCCAGGTCTCCACGATGGGCTGTCAGCTAACGGGGTCTGGGAGCTCCGTGCTTGCGACTTGATTCCCCAGCCTGTGCAGGCCCCGTTTGGATCGGGACCCTGGGGAGCAGGGAGAGGGGACCTTCTCTTCTGCAACTCAGGGAGTCACTTCACACACCCCTTCCATGGTGCCCAGCCACGGGGCCTGTGGGTGAGTGAGGAGCTCCTGCTTTGCCGGCAGAAGGCCCCAGGCTCAGACCCCGTCACCTGTAGCTAGGAGGATCCGGTCGCAGGTGGCCTGGAAGACCTCTGCCTGGAGTCCAAGAGATCCACTGCCAGTCTGAGTAGACAGACCTTGATATAGTTTGGTGGTCTTCTTCAGCGGTGGTCCTGCGCCGTCCCTGACTGTGTCTGCCGGGTGGGCTTTTGCCACGGGACTCAACACTGGGGCTGTCCGCTCTTCCCACGGAGGCCCTCTTCCATCTCCACCCTTCAGCAGGGAGGAGAGTCACCCCCTTCTGGCCCTGACGTGTCCTTGGGCAGAACCATTTCCCAACCGTTCAGGCCCAGGGAGGCAAGATCCCTTGTCATCCAGAAACATTCCTGCCCCCCCCCCCAAGCAGGCCGCTGTAGACCAAGCCCACAGGCGAGCAGCCAGAGTCCAGACTCATAACAATGTGGGTGCTTACTCAGCTGTCAGTCCCATTCAGTCCGGTGGAACGTACAGGGACTGTGCGTGCTGTGAGAGAGGTGCCTCCTAGACCCACCCTTCCTTCCAAGGCCCTCTGGGCATCAGACCGGATCCTCCCCTTCGAGGTCTGCATGGTTCATGGTCTCACAGCCAAGCCCTGCCCATGTCTGCTGGTTTCAGTGGGGCTGAACCCCAAGGTGAGGCGCACCAGCTATTTGCACTGGAGTGTCCGGAAAGACTCCCTGTGCTGAGATGTGGCCGCTGGTCTCTCCGGTGCCGCTTGGCTGCTCTTGGCCAAAGGAGGGTGGAGGCAGGTGGGCTTGCGGGGGACCTCTTGCCCAGGCTGCTCCCCCCCCCCTGCAATGCTGCCTTCACCTTCCTCAGGACAACAGGCAAGAGCTGCTCCATTCTTCTAAGAGGGTGTCAAGCCACTTACCTGGCTTGCTGGCAGCCACACTGAACTCCCCCTGTGTGTGTGTCTAACTGGAGAGGACACTCAGTACTCTCACGGGCCTGGCTGGCTGACTCGGATCAGCAGAGAAGAAGAGAAAGGGCTCAGTGGAAACAGGGTGGTGGTGGTGGTGGTGGAAAGAGCTGTCGAGTTGACCCCGTAGGGTGCTTGAGGGGGAAAGGCGTTCAGAGGTGGTCTGCCACTGCCTGCTGCTGCCTAGTGGTCCGCAGCTTTCACGGTGGTTCCCCCTCCAGACAGAAAGCAGAGCCGACCCGACTCAACTTCCGAGACCTGACAAGATCAGGCTAGCCAGGGCCATCCTGGGCAGGGCAAACACAAAGAGAAGTCTACAGTTGTCGTTATTATAGCAGAATTTGCCCAGTCATAGAAGCTTGATATGAAGTCCAGTAAATGCATCTCCCAAGCATAGGCATCAACTATGGGGGGGGGCTTGGGGGCTCAGGCCACCCCTGAAGTTTCCCGGGGGGACTGAGCCCCCCCGGCAAAACGGGGCGCCTGCCCCCGCACCGCCGCACCTCCCCGCCTCCCTTGTTCAGCAGGCAGGCATGCCTGCCCGCCACCAAAAGAGCTGTCCGTCCGGAGGGCTCCCCTCCCCTGAATCCACTGGCTCCCTCCCTCCCTCCCTCTCTTCCTTCCGGGGCCATCCCAGCGTGATGATGTCACCCGGAAGTGACATCATCACACCAGGCACATTGCCGGGGCGATTGCCAGAGCGTCGCCCCGGCAATGTGCCCGGCGGTACCAGTGGGTTCAGGGGAGCCAGCCAGCCGGGCGGGCTGGGGGGGGCTCTTGCGGCGGCATTGTCCCAGCGGGCGTGCGCACAAAGCGTGCGCCCACAAGCCCCCCCCCCCCCGGTAAGTTAAAAACCCTACGCCCCTGCTCCCAAGGAGTATATTGCCAAAAAAAAGGTAAACTTGCATTTATTCAGGTAGATCCAGCTCACGCTCAGGTTGCAGTTGAGAGAACAGAGAAAAGCCTAGTCTAAAGAGTACTTTTCCCTGTCCCAAATGGCCAGCATGCCTGGCATCAGGTGTGTGGGAGGATGAGGGGACTGTCTCTACAGGGGAGGCCTGCAGAAACATAGTATATCTCCGTGGAAGGCCATGTGAGGTGAGTGAGAGGACAAAGGGAGTGAGAGGGTAAGGGTCAGAGGGCAGCTCCCAGGTTAAGGGGCCAGTTCACATAGTAGAAATTCAGTTGGCAAGTGCACTGGGAGTGGATTATTTAGTGTGTGTGATCACAGCCTTAGAGTGATGTGGCCCCCCCCCCCAATCCATCAAGACATGCTGAGTCACTCGGTCCAACAGTAATTTTGTCAGAAACTGACACAGAGGCATTGATGATATTATCATTCTCTTTGTCAATATACAAGTTCCAGGGTTCAGTATAATGGCCGGTTGCCCGTTTAAGGAAAATACAGAGAATTTTACGTGTAACTAGCACTTCTTATGTGTAACAGATTTTTAAAAACATTTTATTCTCTTCTTTTTTTAGACTTGCCCAACGATTGATTTTGCTCCTCCTCACAAGAGAACTTTCTCATCCCGGGCAATTTATAACCTTACTGGGCATGATATAGAGGCATACCTTCTAATAACTGCCAAGGAGTTTGTGCAGAAGAGGTACCAACGCTCTCTCCCTCTGTCCTCACTGACCTTCACCTGGTCTAAGAGCATCGGAAACGTTTGCTTCTCCCCCCCCCCCCCCCCGTTTTTATAATGCTGTGTGCCCTTGTCTGGTCATTGAAGTTCATTTATAAGTGTTTGATGCCTGCATCTGTTTAAGACACGGCTTAGACCCAAAGGGGCTTTTCCACTGATGTAATGGGATTTAAGCTGTTACCTTCCCACCAAAGCAGTACCTATTTATCTACTTGCAATTTCTTGCTTTCGAACTGCTAGGTTGGCTGGGGCCAGAGACGGGAGCTCACTCCGTCACGTGGCACACGGGTCTCGAACTGCTGAACTACCGACCTTCTAGTCGGCACTTCAGCGTCTTAACCACTTGAGCCACTGCAGCATTCCGTGTGCCTCAGCATCTAGTCATGCCGGCCACATGACCACGGAAACATCTTTGGACAGTGCTGGCTCTTCACCTTGGAAACGGAGATGAGCACTGCATCCCTAGAGTCGGATTCGACTGGCTTTCGAGCAAGGGAAACCTTTGCCTTTACCTAAAACAGGACTTCCACAAGTAGAGAGAGAGAGAGCTATTTTTGATTATTTCCTCCTCCCACTGCAGACATCCACTTTGCCCCCTGTAGTGTTTGTGAGGGTCTGCTGCCCCCTCCCGAGCAGAATTTCCTGGGAACTGCAGGAGGATGCAGGAAGTCTCGGCCCAGAATCTTCACTCCACTCACAGTACTTTGGATCCAACCCCATTTGGGCCATTTGGGTATAATAACAAGCTACGGTTAGAGTAATTACAGGAACCAGCGTCAGAAATTCTTGAGCTCTTGCCTCCTCCTTTCCTGGCCACTGGGAACTGAAAGCTTCCACTTTCCCAACAAGCCAGAATTTTTTGTTTTGTCCAGACCAGACTAAATGACACACAGTGATTCCCCCCCCCCCCTTGCCTAAAGACTAGAATACCCAACCAGAATCAAACTACGACTTGGAATCCTGATTTGCAGGCAAGAAAATAAACTGTTTTTTCATTTTGTCCAATTCAAGGGGAGAGGGGCAAGAATGCGCAAGACCAAAGTGCCAAAGTCTTGTTCCCATAATGATAAACCCAGGTTTATTGTGACATCATAATTCAGCCAGTGGCCTTAATCAGTGGTTATGATAAACTATGATTTGTTACTAGGTCTGAACAGCCAAGGTTTAACAAACCATGGTTTGTTAGAAGGTGTCAAATTATGATTTCAAACTAGGGTTTGTAGGTGGTTTGTTAACTACAGCCAGTGTGACCTGTGATTTCTGATGCCGAATGCCAATAGCAGGCAAATGACAATAGCAGGTGTGACTGGATTAGGTGAGATATACAGAGGGGTAGTAGGCGTGGAGAAGTCAGCATTGGTAATGAGACAGGAAACCTAGGTCTCGATTCAATCCAGGTGGATGCATTGTCTTGAGCTTCGTTATCAATCACAATTCAGCAGTTTCTCTTTCTAATCTCCCGTTTAAATTCCTTTATAAGAGAACTGTTACTTTTAGGTCAGCAAATGAACATCCTGGAAGGTTAAAATGTTCCCTAATGTCAGCCTTATGTCTATTAATTCTTCGTCGAAGGGACTGGCCTGTTTGTCCAATGTAGAGGGTGGAAGGGCATTGCTGACACGTGATGGCATCAATCACACTAGAGGATGAGCCTGAGATGGCCTGGCTGATATTGCTGAGTCCGCTGATGGTGTTGCTAGGATCTATGTGAGAGCAAAGTGGGCCTCTTGGTTTATTGCAGTCCTGGGTACCAGAGTCCATGTGACTGTGAAGTAGTTTGTCATTGCGGGTGAGAAGTTGTTTTAGGTGAGCAGGCTGTCTGTAGGCAAGAAAAGGTTGTGTCCCCCTCCCCCCGCATGCCTGTGCAAGGGAAGCGTCACTGTCCAGCACGGGTTGTGGGTCATTAATAATGCGTTGACTGATGTTAATGTTTTCATCGTTAGTTCTCGTTCTCAGTTGGTCTCCATGTCTGGTTTCCCAGTGCCTGCGGGCAGTATTGTTACCAGGCTATTATTTACCATTAAGAGTAAATGGTGGCAGAAACAACAAGGGGGCAGGGGGCAGAGGGGATGCCCGTGTCCCCTGAGTGGCAAGAGGAGAACAAATAAAACCGACAGCTCCCCCCACGCCCACCCCAGTCACCCACTGCTGTTCAACTATATAGTTGTGCCTGCCTCTGTGGCATCCATTGATTCGTTACAGGAGAGATCTAAAAGCTCCGGCTTTTGACAGCCCGTGCTTCCTCAAGTGCTCTTTCCCTCTTTCCAGGTATGGTGGTTGGAGTTTTGGGATGCCTTTGACGAGCGACCTCCAGTTCGATATCAACCCCGTCCCTGCAAACAGAACACTGACTAAGGTAGGCTGTGGAGGGGGTCTTTGTGTCCTTGCGGAGCAGTCTCAAGGCAAGTGTTATGACTTCCTTGCCAAGTGTTATTAGCAGCCCTTTTGAGGCTGACACCTGAGAAAAGCTGAGCCTCTGAGCGCACTGGGGGGGGGGGGATTTTGGCTAACAGCTGCATCCCAGTTCCTGCAACAGGCACTGGAAGGACATATGAGTGAATGCTGACACCAGACCTGGCATAGGGCGTCTCTCTCCTGATGCAGCTTAGAAAGCAAAGTCAGTTCAGTCGTGCAAACCACCTGTTCGACATTCCCTTGCGCCTTTCATCATTTGTTGTTGTTGAGTCGCACAGTCGAGTCCGACTCTTCCCGAGCCCATGGACCACATCACGCCAGGCCCTCCTGTCTTCTGTCGTGCTCCGCAGTTTGCTTAATTTCACGTTCGTTGCATCAGTGACACTGTCCAGCCATCTCCTCCTTTGCCACCCCCTTCTTCTTTGACCTTCCGTCTTTCCCAGCATCAGGGTCTTCTCCAGGGAGTGCTCCCTTCTCATTTGGTGGCCAAAGTATTTGAGCTTCAGCATCTGGCCTTCCAGGGAACAGTCAGGGTTGATTTCTTTTAGGATTGGTTCATTAAAAATGGAAGCCCTGAGTGAAGCCCTCCCGTGGCATGGGCATCGGTGCATTTGAAATGAACTCTCAAAGAGTCCTCTTGCTGGAGCCTGGAGGGGTTCAGGTGCCAGATTTTTGAGAAAGCGCAAGTGGACATGCAAGTCCAGACTTAAGGGTTCAAGGAAGATCCCCCCCCCAGTAAATTATCATCAAGCCAAGCTAATGCCTCCCTGTTTTGTTTTTGCCTCTGGAATGTCAACATAGGTCTGGTACAATCCAGAAGGATACCACAGCCTGCCAGCCTACCTGAACAGCCTGAATAACTTCATACTCCGAGCAAACTTGCCGAAGGAGAAGTCCTCCACCTACGGTAGGTGCTCGGCAGCCCCGTTTACCAAGGCCGGGTCAAGAGGCTTTGGTTTCCGGTCAGTATGGGACAAGGGATGGGCAGGGACGGCATTTTGCAGTTTAGCTCGTGGTTCGTGGCCGAACCACGAATAGAACCATGAACTGATACGTTGGTTCGCAACTGGTTCGTATGGGTTCGTGAGCCTGTTTTCTGCTTGCTGTTTTGGTGGGGAGCAGAAAGCGGGGGCTGAAATGGCTCTGGCCATTTCACCCACTGCTTTATACTTGCACCCAACAGTGGTGGGGAGCAGAAAGCAGGGGTTTAAATAGCTCCAAGCCATCTAAACCCCTGCTTTCTCCTCCTTGCCACTTTTTTTTTTTGTAAAGAGCCATTTAAACCCCTGCATTGTGCTCTTCATAAACCAATATGAACTGCCTTAACGTTTGTGAAAGTTTGTGGCAGCTCTTCGGTTAGTGAACACCACTTTGCGAACCACAAACTGGCCAAAATTCGTGATGAACTGTAGTTCGTGAGCTGGTTCATGCCCATCCCTGTATAGGATATAGGGTTGCCAATCTCCAGGTAGTGGCTGGAGATCTCCTGGGATTGCAACAGATCTCCAGGCAACAACTGATTTTCAAGTGACAGTTCGCCTGGAGAAAATGGCCAACTTGGAATGTGGAGTCTAAGGTATTATATCCCATGGAAGTCCCCTCCTTCCCCCACCCCAACTCAGGTGAAACCCCCCCCCCCCCCAAATTTCCAGGTATTTCCCAAGTTGCCAGATCCAGGTTGGGAATTTCTTTGAGATTTGGGGATGGAGCCTGGGGAGGATAATAGGCCTCACGCAGCAGAAGGGCTTGTCTGACTCTGAGATTTTTCAAAACATCAATTATGCCTCGACTGGTGATTCCACTGTGTGCTCCGGGAGGCAAAAACCAGTTGTGTCCGCCAGTGGCAGTCCCACGTATGGTGCCTGTGGATACCACGGTGCCCATAAGTACCTTTCCTGGTGCCCACCAGATGGTTCGAAGGAGGCTTAAAAGTCCCCGCCCACTTCATAAAGACGTTTGGCAGGCCCCCAGGAGCGGTGCTGGTGGGCCGCTGGAGAACCCACTGGCCGTGCAGATTGTCAAGGCCGTTGTTTGGGCAGCAGCTGCCCCCCCCGCCCAAGGAGGCTCTTCAGCGTGTGCGTGAAGATCAGCTGCACGCGTGTGTAAGAAAACATTTTTAAAACCATAGGTTCATTTTAAAAGGCACCCTGTTAAACAGAGCTCCAGTCTGAAATAGTGAAGATTTACCACAGTTACCAGTTTGGTGTCGTGGTTAGGAGCGCGGACTCTAATCTGGGAGAACCGGGTTTGATTCCCCACTCCTCCACATTCAGCTGCTGGTGTGACTTTGGGTCAGTCACAAGTTCTCTCAGAGCTGTTCTTTCAAGGGCAGTCCTCGAAAGAGCTCTCTCAGCCCCACCTACCTCACAGGGTATCTGTTGTGGGGAGGGGGAGGGAAAGGAAAGGGATTGTAAGCCGCTCTGAGACTCCTTCGGGTAGTGAAGGGCGGGGCATAAATCCAATCTCCTCCCCCTCCTCCTCCTCTTCTTCCGCATTACCTCAGTCCCTGATGTTCTGGGCTCGGCTCTGCCTCCTGGAGACACTGTTTCGTGGTTGGGCCCCCCCCCCCCCCCGGTCAGAATTTCCAAAGTGCCCACAGGCTGCAAAAGACTGGGGAGCCTGAATGGAGACAGGTGCAGCTGACGGGAAGCCCTCCTTGAGACCTTGCAGGCTGCCGGAGCCCTCTCTAGCTTTGGCAAATAAATGACAGCTTCAGAACTCCCAGAATGGGCAGATCAAAGCAGGCTGTCGTTCCAGCCATTTGGAATAGGTGGCAATCCTGCTTTTGAGGTCCGACTTAGGCATCATATATTTAAAAAGGCACATAAAAGAGCTTTTCCCCACTGTCACTAAGCAAATCATAATGGCTTTAGACTTATGTATATTGTGCTGCTTCATCTTCCAAGCCTCCAAAAATATGTATTGAAATGGAAATTTTGACTTCTAGCCTGAGCTGCAGTCAAGAGAAAATGGCTTTATAGTGGAGCATTACCAGCTTAGGCAAACACCACCTCCTTTATTTCTGAGAGAAGGAAATGATTTCTAGTTGTTTGTACTTCATTGTTACAGACTGAAGAGTTTTTTCATTCATCAGTAGAGAGGGGGGAAAGCCACAGCATTTAAGGGGAAACTTTTCTTTACAGCGAACTGTGAGAAGCGTCTTGCGGCTCTCTCTCTCTCTCCTCTCCTGTTCTTCTGCCTGCCTAACAGGCGGGGGGGGGGGGCGACTTTTGAAAGGTCACCTGCAGTACATGAAACAGCAAGGCCTTTCTGCTAAAGGAACGTATTCCTGGAAGAGTCCCCAGTGGGTGGAATTTAAGCACCAGCATTGTTCCCCTTTGTGTCTTCAGAGCAGTCCCACATGGAAACTGTGCATGTGCAGGCCAGCCTGCTTGTCTGTAGGCCTGCGCATACGCAGTTCCCATGCCTGCCTGCACTGAAGACACTCCATGAGCAACACTTACAGGTAAGTGCAAAATGCTGCTTTTCCCTTCAGCACGTGAAGCAGAGTCTCCACCACTGAGGGTGCGTTCAGATGGGCAGCTAATCCCGCCATTGGCCCAGCTGTAATGTGAGCTAGATCTCTTTGATCCAGCGTGGCCCGACCAGGCAGCTCGCCCATGAAGTGTTTTACTGCGCATGACTCCTGCAATGGATTGTCTAGATGGCATCCACCATAAGGAGCCATGTGGTCGGATGTTTTTTAAAAAAATCCTATCTGCGCATGTGCATAGGTGCCTCACCATATACTTGTTTATCCGCGCATACATGGGCTAAAATGGCAAAAGCACCACCAGCGGTTCGTTCCTGTAGGTACCCTTTCAGTTTATAAAGTTGATAAAGTTCAGGGTACCATCAGAAACATTAAATTGTTTGGATCGCTTGAGCAGAGCTCTGGGGATGTCATACGTTTAAGTGGTTATGTGTGCATCGCTAAGAATTTTTTAAAATGGCAGCCATTCGGGATGGTCTGGAGACCCTCCCTACGGTCTGATTGTGCGCTGGAGGTGCGACCTGATGGTGGAAAGTCCGGCATTGGCCCGTTGGCCAGCTTAGGACCAGACTTCCACCACTGTCTTTTAAGTACAGATCCCTGACGGGGATCGACAGACTACTCACGGAAGCGGCATGTTTCCCAGATGTTGTGATCTGGATGTGCACTTTAAATCCACCAGGGAATCGTGCCTGGCGAGACTCAAAAGAGCCGTATGAACGCGCCCTGAGACACAGACCCATCAGGTCTTATTGGTGTTGGTTTCAATTTCGACATGGAAAGTCAAGCAACAAATCTCACATTTTCAAAATCTTCCCCTGTCAGTATAATGGTCTTATCCTTGGAGTAGGTTACCCTTTAAGTCTGAATCTGTCCCCTGGGCCAGCCAGGCATAGAAGCCCAGAGAATGGGGCCAGGGAGGGACACACACGAGACATTTTCCTACAGCCTAAAAAGTCCAAGAAGAAGAAGAAGAAAAAATAGTTACCTTTGGAGTAAGACTGAGATTGTGCAGTGCTGTGTCGTGAGTTCTCAGCCACCACTTCAGGGAAGGGCGGAGCAGCTGCCAGGCAGGTAGAGGAGGAGGAGGAGGAGGAGGAGGAGGGGTGGGCCATGCCCCCGTTGCCCCCAGGACCCAGGCAGTGGAGCAAGTGGGCAGGAGAAAAGCAGGTGCCACCCCCCCTTGTTAGTAGCCCCCCCCCCCTTTCCACTGCCACAGCTGCATGGTCCAGGCAGAGAGAGGGGAGTGCTGCTGCGGGTGGGTGGGCTGACCAGTGAGCAGGGGGCCCAGAGACCACCCCACCCCACCCCCGGTGCCTCACAGGTCTCCTGATTGTGCTGATAATTGTTTGCATTTGTAAAGCCCTTCCATGGGTTCAGAAAACACCAGAAAGTGATAACTAAGGCAAATTCTTTTGTGTGTGTGTGTGTGTGAAATTTCTTGGGAATCAGTGGAACTACATTAGGGGTTTTATCAAGTAGGGGAGATTGTTGCACAATTCACTCATTGGAAGGAACATGAATGTCCGTGTCCTGAATAAGGAGCATTCTGATTTTTCCTAGAGATCTGTTAGGCAGAGCCAGCTGCAGGCAGCGAGTGGTTTGAAGTGGATCCCGCTCCCTGTGTGCAGCAAGTGGATCCCACTCCCTGGTATCACGTTCATGTGTCAGCCTGGTCCATGTGACTGTTATGACTTTCCCTGGCGTGGGGAGCCACTCTTCAGGAGGGGCCTCCACATGTTGGGTTCTCGGTGTTCCATGCCTTATTTGATGTCCAGGGCACAGACCCCAGGCAGGAGGGGAGGGGAGGGGAGGGGAGGGCAGCCTGATCCAGATCCCACCCTGGGAGGACTTCACGCGGAGCCGTCTCTTTGTTGGGCTGAAGTCCAGCCGGTCCTGGGAGCCACCACTGGTTGAGAGCAGTTCTACATAAATTAAATGAATATCAGACCAGGCAATCAGAAAACTCCTTTAAGAACCACACTCTTCAACAAGTTTTCTTGTCACCTTCTGGGCATGGAACAGCGGTCACTGGGGGGGTGGGGGGTGGAGGGGGAGGTATTCGTGAATTCCTTGCACTGTGCAGGGGGTTGGACTAGGTGACCCTGGAGGTCCCATCCAGCTCTATGGTTCCACAATTCTAAGTACCTTTGTTCTTTGCCTAGGTATTTCTGTCGTTGCTCATCCGTACCCTGGAGGAGAGAGTCAGGAACAAGTCATGTAAGATGCTGCTTTTATCTGTCCCCTCTCTAGAATTTGCCAGGGGTGGGGGGAGCACCAACTGATCTCTGGTTGTTCTGGAGCAGTCTGAAGACAGGAGAGCCTGCCTTCTGTTGGGGGGACTGGCCAGCCACCAGCAGCCTTGGGTCAGTCACAGCCACGCAGAAGAGTCTGTTTCTCATTCAGTGCAGGAGCTGAGTACAAATGGCTTCCCACTGCTGATCTTCTCATGTGGCATCCAGGACCACAAGAAAAGCCCGGGAGTCTTTACAGACAAGCGTCTTTCACATGGGAAATCTGGGGGGGGGGGGGGGGGGGGCGCAACAGTGGGAGGGCTTCTAGTGTCCTGGCCCCACTGCTGGATCTCCTGAGGGCACCTGGTGTTTTTGGCCACTGTGTGACACAGAGTGTTGGACTGGATGGGCCACTGGCCTGATCCAACATTTGCTTCTCTTACGCTCTTATGTCTGGGGCAAGTGATGCTCTGTATTCTTGGTGCTTGAGGGGTGGGAAACAGTGGGAGGGCTTCTGGAGTTCTGGTCCCTCTGGTGGACCTCCTGGGGGCACCTGGTGTTTTTGGCCACTGTGTGACACAGAGTGTTGGACTGGATGGGCCACTGGCCTGATCCAGGAGGGGCTTCCCTTATGTTCTTAAGAACAGAGATCCATCTGTGCTATTAGCCACAAAGTATAGATAGGACCTCTCAGCCTGGGGCATGTGACGCTCTGTATCCTTGGTGCTTGACGGGGGGGGGCAACAGTGGGAGGGCTTCTACTGTCCTGGCCCCCACTGCTGGACCTCCTGAGGGCACCTGGTGTTTTTGGCCACTGTGTGATACAGAGTGTTGGACTGGATGGGCCACTGGCCTGATCCAACATTGGCTTCTCTTATGTTCTTATGACAGGGTTTTGTGGTTCCCCATTGCTGGGGTGGCTGCAGATAAAGCGCAGCAGCAACAGGCCTTCCACACGGCAGCTCTCCCTGCAGTTTTCCTGCCCCAGCCCCTCAGCAGTGGCCACCCCCCTCCCCTGGGCCACCAGAGCTTTTGCAATATTTTTTTGGCACTAGAATATCATTATATTAATATACTGTTGTAACTGTAGGTGTGGCAGGTTCTTTGAATGCCCAGGATTCTTAAAGTAAGTCTCTGTCCCCTTTAATTGCAAAGATATGCTTTTTTCTTTCTATCTCTATAAAGGGGAGGGGCTTGAGATTTACAGGGGTCCTGTGGTTCTTTTGTGCCCTGCTCCAAATACACAGGGAGAAAAACAAGGGGGAGGAAGGAAAAGATGAAGCAGCCCGTCTCCTGCCATGTTTCAGCTTCCATTAGCAGCTTTTCATCTTTAAAGTTAGGGGGAGGCCTCCCAGAAGTCAGTCCTTGGAGGGATCTTCCTAGATCAGCTGCAGTCAACATAATAGAGGAGTTGAAGAACTGGGTGTGCTCTTAAGAACATAAGAGAGAAGCCAATGCTGGATCAGGCCAGTGGCTCCTCCAGTCCAACACTCTGTGTCACACAGTGGCCAAAAACACCAGGTGCCCTCAGGAGGTCCAGCAGTGGGGCCAGGACACCAGAAGCCCTCCCACTGTTGCCCCCCCCCCCCCAAGCACCAAGAATACAGAGCATCCCTTGCCCCAGACCGAGAATTCCTATCAATACCTTGTGGCTAATAGCTACTGATGGACTTCTGCTCCATATGTTTATCTAATTCCCTCTTGAGTCCGTCCGTGCTTGTAGCCGCCGCCACCTCCTGTGGCAGTGGATTCCACGTTAATCACTCTTTGGCTGAAGATGTCCTTCCTTTTATCTGTTCTAACCCGACTGCTCAATTTCATGGAGCGCCCACGAGTTCTTGTATTGTGAGAAAGGGAGAAAAGTCCCTCTTTCTCTACCTGCTCTATCCCATGCATAATCTTATAAACCTCGATCATGTCACCCCTCAGCTGTCATTTCTCCAAGCTAAAGAGCCCCAAATGCTTCAACCTTTCTTCATAGGGAAAGTGTTCCAACCCTTTTATCGTTCTAGTTGCCCTTTTCTGCACTTTTTCCACTCCTACTAATATCAGCAGAAAACAGTCAGAGTCCGGGAGCGCCTTAAAGACTCACAAAATTTATGGCAGGGTTTAGCAACAAATCTAGCTAGTTTTTGAGGTGCTCCTGGACTCTCACTCTTTTCTGCTGCTACAGACAGACTCACACAGCGACCCATCTTGCTCCTACTAATATGGAGTGCTAAAACTGTGACCGGCAAGTGCTGGGGCTCCAGCTGGCCCAGAATGATCCATCAGATGGCCTGAGCTCAAACTCCTTAGGGCAAGTCCTTAGAACAGCCTAGAGGGGCCCGTGGCCTGCCAGTGATCCCTGAACCACCTGTGGAGAACTGTGGCCATGACGCCCACTAGATCAGAAGGATCGGGGTGAATGTTATGAATAGTATCTGCAAAAGAAAAGAGAGCTGCATGTTTATTTGAGGGAGTGAAATGCTTCCCCCCTCAGGCTTAGTAGTCTGCTGGACATCATCGTCTCCATGTCTGTCCTGATTGGCTACTCCATCACAACCGCGAGCTTCGTGCTTTACGTGGTCAAGGAGCACCAGAACAAGGCCAAACAGCTGCAGCACATCTCCGGCCTCGGGGTGACCGGCTACTGGGTGACCAATTTCATTTACGACCTCGTAAGTAGCCGATCCCTTAAACAGAATGCCCACAGTGACCTCTGATGGCAGGCAGCCGGGAAATGGCATTGCAAAGTACAACGCTCAGTGGGATATTGAACTTACATTGATTCTTGGTGTCTGAAATCTGTAATGGTTATATTTTTTAAAAAAAAATTAAAATGTATTTTATTAATATTTTAAGACATCTTGAGCGCTGTAGGGAAGATTGGCAGCTAATGAATATTTTATATAAATACATAATCTTGCCCCTTATTGCCCCATAACTTGGGTGCCTCCAGGATCCTTGCTTTTAGTCCCCATGGGTGGAAAGCAGATGTGCACTGGAATGCTGCATCTCTCTCCCATAGCTTTCCATGGAAGGCTAGTTTGGAGGAATGTCAGATGCACAAATTATAACAGTTCTTAAATCCCCAAGAGGGGCTGCGGTGGCTCAAGTGGTTAAGACGCTGAACTGCAGACCGGAAGGTCAGTAGCTCGGCAGTTCAAGACCCTAGTGCCACGTGACGGAATGCGCTCCCGTCTCTGGTCCCAGCTCCTGCCAACCTAGCAGTTCAAAAGCAAGAAATTGCAAGTAGATAAATACGTACCACTTTGGTGGAGAGGTAACAGTGTTCCGTGCACCTCGGCGTCTAGTCATGCCGGCCACGTGACCACGGAAACTTCTTTGGACAGCGCTAGCTCTTTGGCTTGGAAACGGAGATGAGCACCGCTTCCCTAGAGTTGGATTCGACTGGCTTTCGAGCAAGGGGAACCTTTACCTTTAAATTCAGCAAGAACCTCTTGCAAGTCTCGGCAGTCAGGCAGAAGGTGTTGTTATCAGTCATGAATGGGGTCTAGATCATGTTCTGGTGAAACAGGAGATGTTCAGTTGAAGAGGCTGGGATTTTTCTGGTAGAAAAGAGTCCAGGTACAGGATTGAGAGCCAGTTTGGTGTAGTGGTTAAGTGCGCGGACTCTAATCTGGGAGAACTGGGTTTGATTCCCCACTCCTCCACTTGCACCTGGCTGGATGACCTTGGGCAAGCCATAGCTCTGGCACAGCTGTTCTCTCCAGGACAGCTTGGGAAAGAGCTCTCTCAGCCCCACCTACCTCACAGGGTGTCTGTTGTGGGGAGGGGAAGGGAAAAGGAGTTTGTAAGCCGCTCTGAGACTCCGAGCGAAGGGAGGGGTATAAATCCAATCTCTTCTCTTCTTCTTCTACATTACTACCTACCATTGGTAGTAGAAAGTGCGGCCAAGTCACAGCTAACTTATGCCCCCCCCGGGGGGGGGTTTCCAACAAGGCAAGAGGCCTCCTGAGGTGGTGTGCCATCGCCTGCTTCTGCGTCAGGAGGACCCCAGTATTCCTTAGCAGTCTCCCAGCCACATACTAGCCAGGACCTGACGGAGGTTTGGGCAAGCTTGGGCTATCTCTGCCTCTTTTTATGTTACAAAAAATAATAATTTCAGAAGCAGGAACAAAAAAATGCAACTCTATAATGCTGGTCACCTTTTCCCAGTTCCCAGAGCAGTAGCAGTGAAAACGACAGAAACCAAAGAGAATGAGTGAAGTCCATCATGAAATCCTTGACACAGGAGATGTGTGGCTCTGGAAGATAGATGGACAGGCATCCAAGCTTAGAAACAAAAATGCACCGGGCCTGGATGATTCTGATCCCCCCTCCACTGATGAGTTGTTGTTCAACGGTTAAAGCCTTTGTCCTGCCACCGTGTTTCCCCGTGACGCGCTGACAGGTAGTGAGAGCTTCCCTTCCCACCCCTCAGGGACCCCACTGGCTCCTTGGCCCCTCCTTCCGGCACTGCAGGGAGTGCCCACGGAAGCCCTTGGTTGCCACACTGTCAGGAAGCCCCATCAGGAAGCCCCAGAAACAGGGCAGGTTGGCCACTGCCATAGGCAGACATCACACACTGGGGCAGCTGCCAGGGCTCTTGTGGGCAGCTGCATTGCCCATTTCATTCCAGTTGGGAGTGAGCGGCAGACGATAAGCCCAGCCAGTGGCAAAATGAGGATGCTGAAGAGCAGGCAAGGGAGCTCCTACGAGACTCTGGCGCAGGTGGGGTGGCTGTGATCTGGCACAAACACGGAAGGCTTCAGGGATGTTTTCATTTGCAACTCACTGATTGGTTAGATACAGGCCACACGGTGGGAATGCCCACAAAGTGGTCTACTGCGGAGTTTCTCCATGAAATTTCATTTCCCCACTCCTTGGCGTGGTGTACAGAAACTGAGCTGACTGTGCTTTTTGTCCGTTCCCCCCCCCCTCGCCTGCCCAATTTTGCCATGTTTTTTGTACTGCTAAGGATGACTGCAGCAAGCACTAGGTTCCCCTTTGTATACACATCTGGATAGTTCCTCACACAGTCCTTTTCAGCACAGGTTCGTGTAGGACTTTTCATATGACCCGAGAACAAGGCAACGATTAATCAGTATTTCAAAAATAAATGTGTTGCGGCTGCTGAAATACAGAATAAGATTGCTGGAAAAACACAGCTTTTTTGCTCCACTGGAGTCATAGACATTTCAGGCCATATTAGATGTGATCGCAGCAAACCTGTGCATTGAAGCATACAGACTGAGTGTTTAAGTACGGAGCTGAAGTACAGTGTTTGGCAATAATGAACCTGCTCCAGTCATCTTTGGAGGTTCTCCTTCTGGTGCCCCCACTATTTGAGCCTAGACGGGTGGCAACTATTTTCTCAGTTGTGGAAACCCCCACCCCCATCCTGGGGAAACCGTTTGTCTCCCTCTATCCGTGTTTTTTGCCAGTAGGTGAAGACTTCTGTGTTTTGTTTGCCCCCATAGATGGAAGAAAGAGACCTACAACAGTAGTTGGGAAAATAAGGGCCACTTTATTTATTACAAAACAAGGGCAAGCAGTATGCAGCCGCATGGCCAAGGCCGGGGGTCTCCCAAACCCCACCCTTGCCATCATATGGGCAATGCATCTGGCCCCCGGGATGAAGCCCCTTGTAGAAACGGCTCAAAACCTGGGCAGCCCAGCCATGGAATATGTCATGACGAGCCCTCCCCACAGCCGCACGGCCTGTGTACCGGCTCCATCGAGGCAATCCCAAAGGCAGTCTGCCCTCCTCATCCCTGGCCGCACAGCCTCAGCGATGATCCTGACAGACCCCTCTACCCCCTCCCGGGTTGCTGAGAGGTGCTTGCCAAGCCACCACAGATTTTTTGAAACCAACCTCCGCCACCGCAAGGGTCAAGCCTCTGCTGAGGCCCCTGCGCCCACTAAATACCCAACACTGCCACAAGCCCTTGCCGTAATTCCTGCAGAAAAATATCATTACCTTTTTCTGACAGGTGAACACCGTCACCCCGGTAGAGGTCTAAACTCTCATCTCGAATTTGGGGGTGCCTTGCACCGAGCCCTCTCAACCCCCCTTGGGTCAAAAGCGCCTCACCCTTCCCTCCGTGGGATCATGGCAGACCAAGCAATAATCACCTTAGGCCATTGGCACTGAATGAAGTCACAAGCATCCCGGGCCTGCAGCACCAGGGCCTTCCCTTTCCAGGAACCCAAGTCATTGCTGCCCGGGTGTATCACCACAACAGCAGGTGGAGAGCCAGTGCCCTCCCCGAACAGACGCTGGTGGAGGTCCGCCCAGCGTAGGCCCCGGCGTCCTCTCCATTCAACCGCGGCCCATCGACTCAGGCCCAACTGAGAGCCGATGGCCGATCTGTGTGCTCGGTGGGCCTCCCAGAAGACGACACTGTGTCCGCAGATGAGAATCTTTCTCCTCCTGCCACAGGACACGGCACCTAAAAGAGAAGACAGTGAACGACCGAACCCAACGAGAAACAGATCACAGAATGGAAAGGGAACGCACATAACCCTTATAGGCAGATGACCTCCAGCGCCCAACCCTGGAACATCAGCTGCAGAATAGCCCAAGGCAGCTGCGGTGGAAGCGGTGCCAGTCCGAAATGAAGGAGCTCCAAACTTCACCCGGAAAGGCCCAACTTGTCCAAAGCCCGGGCAGTAACTGCCCAAAACTGATGTCTGGTCAGCAGACTCCCATCCTCCTGCCTGACCAGGTAACCGGCTTCCCTTCCCCTCAACGCCAGGTAATGGGACGGTGCCACCACTGGGCAGAGCTCCCGGTCAGAACAAATACCCAGTTTAGTCACAGCGCCTTTGTGCTTTTGATCAGTCTTGGAGCTCCGTATGTTAACCTGCGCCTCGTTACCCTGGCACTGGATATCCCGCACCTGCAGGGCTTTCCCAGAGTGGTCGGTCTTGGACTGCGCAACCAACTCATTTACCTGAAGGGCCCCAAAAAACGCCAGCAAAGAGGCTGCATGGAAAAGGCATGCCTCAAAACCTGAAGCACAAACACCAATCCAGGTTGCTCTCAGTCCCTTGAGGACTACCGGGGAAATGGGTCGCCTCTCATCCTTCTTAACAGCAATTTCGCGTGACCAACCATCCAACATTTCCCTAATCCTGAAGTCCTTGATGACTTCTGGGAAACCCAGTGCTTTGCTGGCAAAGGCCAGAGTGGAAAGCCGTCCCCTAATAGAGCGGACAGATAAGCCAGTCTCCTTCTGGGAAACACAATGGTGGATTAATTGTTCCACTGCGATAGGCCAGACCTTCAGATAATGCTCCTCAGCCCTGAAGACATCAAACTGGCAAAATGCTTGCTTATATCCTTTCAGCATGCCAGGGGCAATGGTGAGGCCTATCGCCCTGCAAGCCTCAGCCCTCCAACCTGCCATAGCTCCAGGGACATTCTTGCCAGCAGAAGATCGGCCTCCGGTGCCAGCTGACAAAACCTCGCCATCTTTTGGCGAAAGAGCGCGTCAGCTACCCCATTGTTTACCCTGGCACATGCCTAGCAAAGAAGCGCATGTTGAGCTGCAGGCATTGTAGCATGAAGGCACAAACCAGCTTCATCACCCATGGCGTTTGGGATGTCAGAGAACTGATCACATGGATCACCGCCAAGTTGTCGCACCAAAAGTGGACAGTGTGGTCTCTCAGCTCTTCCCCCCACAGCCAAACCACCACCAAAATGGGAAAGAATTCTAAAAATGTGAGGTCCCTAATGAAACCAGCTGAAACCCATTCCCCAGGCCACTCTTCAGTGCACCAGTGGCCTTGAAAACACACCCCAAAACCCTGTGATCCGGCAGCATCTGATGTGACTTGAAAGTCCACCTCAAGCCCTCCCTCCAAAAGGAAACTCCATTAAAGGAAACCATTCCTGCCAGATGCCAAGATTAGCACACATATCATTGTTAATGCTCACTCTGTGATGCGGGAGATGGAGCCCTGCCATAGCATCACAGAGCCACCTGACAAAAGCCCGCCCTGGGGCAATGACCTTACATGCGAAGTTAAGATGCTTCACCAACTGCTGCAGCTCCCGCAAGGTGGCCTTCTTTTTCCGTAGAAAAGAACAAAGCCGTACCTGCAAGTCCTTAACCTTATCCTGGGGCAAGCGAGATGTTTGAGTTATCATGTCTAACTCGACCCCCCAAAAGACCAACTGTTGAACTGGGCCTTCAGTTTTTCTGTGGGCCAAAGGAACCCCCAGCTCCTCAGCCAATTGAGTAAACCCCACCAACAGCTAGGCACACCTACCAGACCCCTGGGGACCCATGAAAAGAAAGTCATCTAGATAATGGGCAACCCCCTGAATGCCTGTCTTGACCCTCAGCGCCCAGTCATGGAAGGCACTGAAGTGCTCAAATGCAGTGCATGACACAGAACATCCCATGAGCAAGGCCCTGTCCATTAAGAACTGGCCATCAAAAGAGAATCCCAACAGTTCAGAATCATCTGGATGCATGGGGAGGAGGTGGAACACAGACTTAATATCGCACTTCGCCAACTTTGCCCCACAACCACAGCATCACACAACACAAACTGCCTGGTCGAAAGAGGTGGACCTCACCGTGCACAGATGATCCGGAATGGCGTCATTCTCTGATTCCCCTTGAGGGTAAGAAAGGTGATGAATTAGGTGAAATTCACCAGGTGCCTTTTTAGGCACTGTACCCAGAGGCGACACCCGCAAATTGGGGAGCAGTAGTGTGGAAAAGGGGCCAAAAAACCTGGCCTTCATTCACCTCCTTTGCAATCTTTCTCCGCACCACCGCCTCCATGCCCCTAAAAGACTTTAAATTGCGAGCCATAAACGGGGCCCTCGAACCTATATGAAAACCAAAGCTGAATCCCTCTAGCAAATATGCACCATCCTCCCTCCTAGGGTACCGCTGAAGCCAGCCCTCAAGAGTCTCAAGTTTAATTGGACTGAGCCCCTTTTCCTGAAGGAGTGAAGGAACTGCCCCCCCCCCCCCGCACTCCCTATGTGGCTTTCCCTTTGAACGGGCCATAAATGAGTGGGGTCCCCCACACACTGGGCATTCATGTCTATACGTACACGTTTTCCAGCTACAAACCTCTTGGGAGCCAAACTCCCAGCAAAGCAAGCGGGGCTGAACTGCCTGTCCCATGGGCCCATGGGAAACAGAACCGGAACTGCCTTGAAGGCGCTGTACTAAATGCCCACTGTGCAGATGGTCCCCAACATCAGGCCTTGCCGGAGGCATGGTCTGCAGCCAGAGATGGGGATGGATCTGATCCTAAAAAACCGCCGGATGCATGGTGGCTCCCATACGAAATCCCTCGCCCTGTTGGAGCCAGGTTGGACCATTAAAGCCAGTAGAGGCCTTATAGATGATATCCAGATACTGGAACAGTCTTCCAGTGTTGCCCCCGTGCTGTCACCCAGGCATAAATGAGGAAACCTGGTAACCAATTAGCCCAGGTCCTGTCTACCTTTCTCCTCCTCAGAATCGCTTTACCCTTATCATCCAGCTCTTCTTTATCTTTCTTTTCCATCTCTCAATAAAGAAGGCTGAAGAAATCCACCCTCACCTATCTTTTCGAGACGGTCTCCCAGAGGCAAAGCCATGTGGCCAAAGGGCGTAGCCTTCGTGGGCGGCGTCACATACGGATTAGCCCAGGGAGGGGGACCACCCCAAGCCCCCCAGGGACTAGCCAGCAGCATGCCCACTGCTAGGGGTGAGAAGGTGCCCCAAGGGGGTCTGGCCAGTGTTGGAGGAGTCAGGTGTTGTGTCAGCTGATGGGCCCCAAGGCCCCCATGGCCACATCATGTCCTGCTGCACGGCATTATCACCCTTACCACTGGGACCGGGTTGTTCCTCTTCAACCACAACGATTGCTGCTGCTTTTCCCACATCAGCACCAGATGCTCCAGCCGCCTCTGTGTCAGCACCCTCAACACTCTGGGCACTACCGGACCTGGACTCAGTTGAAGACAGGCGCTTAAGCACCTCTTCCTGACACTTTTTCCTTTCGTCCTGACTCCCTTTGCGTCCAGACCTAGCTGCAGACCCCATGGGACTTGCCAGCGGTGCCTCTTTTGCTTGCTCCAGGGCAGCCAACCTGGCCAAAATTGCTTGCCATTCCCGTGCCCCATCCTCAGACAAAGAAGAAGCTGCGTGGGTAACTTCCTCACCTTCCTGGGAAATTTTGGTGCAGGCCCCTTCCCCTTTGACTGGCCATACCCCTTGCCTGGTGTTAACATACCTTCAGATGGCCGCCCCCATTTGGCCCACTAAGACCCTCCTAAAATGGCCCCCAGGGACCTCCCCAAGATGGCCGCCAAATCCCCTAAACAAAGAAGTCTGCTTAACACTGGCCACCTCCTCAATACCTACGGGCCCAGCTAAGATGGCTGCAACCCCAACCCAGCCCGAAATGGCCACCAGCCTTGCCAGCTATGGGCTCGCCAGGCAAAGGAAGCCCTGGTCTGGGGGGAAATTAGCCAGATGGTCTGCCCCCCACTGACATCCGGGGTGGGGGGTGGAAAGCAGCAAATGGAACGGTGGCTGCCCGAGGCCCACAGTCCTCCCCGAGTTGAATCTAACACCACCCCCACCCCAAAAGCCAAAGCGCTGCCTTGTCTTGTCCTCCGCCTTCCGGCCGCTCAAAACTGTCACCGCCTCGGGGATCACTGCCAGCCGCTGCTGCTGAGCCCCTCCCTCCGCTGCTGGGCTCTCGACGCGCCTGCTGAAGGTGCTGCTGCCACCGCCACCGCCAGCACTGTGATCGCCACCGTGGTTAGTCAGTGGGGCGCTCCGCCGCCTCTCCTGGCCGAGCACGAGGCAGAGACTGACTGAGAGTGGCCGGGGCCAGCGTTAAACAAGGCGCTGGCCCCGCCCCCTCCAGGCCCCGGCTGCAAATGAAGCCAGCCTCTCTCCTTTCCAGGAGGCGAAGTCGGCTCCCTGCAGGATGCTATCGGCGTCTGCGGGGGAGCCGGATTGTCACACCCCCAGTAATGGCTGTTGGCCCTCCTTCCTGGTTCTGGTGTTGGCCATGTGTTTTTATTGAATTATTTTATAGGTTTAAAAGTTGTTTTTTAATTGTTTAAATGCTTTAATGTTTTTTATATTTGCTGCCTTGGGGACTCAGAACATGTGAGAAGGTGGGATAAAAATGTTGTGAATGAATGAATGAAATGAAATGAAATGAAATGCCCGCTTTCCCCTCTAACACTTGGACTCCTCTCTCCCACAGCATAAGTAAGGAAATGCAGTGGCTTTAATGATTTGGAAAATAAATCCTACAAGCCACAATGATTCTGATCTATAGAATGAAATCCAAGTCCGCTGGCACCTTTAAGACTCACAAAGTTTTGGGTACAAGCTTTTGTGGGCATGCACTCGTCTTTAGCTACGTCTTCAGTGCATGCCCATGAAAGTTTGCACCCAAGAATTACAGGTGCCCAACTGGACTCAAATGCTGTCCTGTTGCCTCAGGCCAACGCGGCTGCCCACCCGGCTCTGATCTATACTGGTGAGAAAACCATGAGGACTGCTGATCATTCCAGAGTAAAACGGTGTGGCTCTCTCTGTCTGTGCCCTTAGGAACTGCAGCTCTTTGCATGCATTAGAAGCCAAACCCACGCCTTAAATAACCTGTATGTGTTGCTGTAAGAAAGTGGGGCATTTGATAAAGTCTTGTTATCCTCATTCCACAGGTTTATTTTATGGTGCCCGTTGCGCTCTCAGTTGGAATAATTTCAGCTTTTCAGATACCAGCATTCTTCAACGGCAATAACCTGTTGGCCGTGTTCCTTCTCCTTTTTCTCTTTGGGTAAGGATTTCGTTCCGTTTCATTCACCTTGACTGAAAAACAAATGCATAAAAGCATTCAAAGTCAGTTGAATTTTTTGTAGCAGAGCTGCCTGGCTTTGGTGTAGTGGTTAGGAGAGTGGACTCTGATCTGGGAGAACCAGGTTTGATTCTCCATTCCTCCACATGCAGCTGCTGGTGTAACCTTGGGTCAGTTACAAGTTCTCTCAGAGCTGTCCTCTCAGGAGCAGTTCTCTCAGAGCTCTCTCAACCGTTCCAAGGAGGTGAGGGCCAGCCGGCAGACCATCTGCCACATGGCTTCTTCCTCATTGCTCAGAGTTCACACCAGGCAGTCCTGTTGCTTCTTTTCTTCTTGCCAACAATGAATGTCCAAAGTGCTCTTCATGGAGGTGAATAAAAAGGCCCCCCTTCTCCCAAACAGCCAGGAGGAACCGGGTCAGCCAGTGAGGGCTTTCTCGGCTTTTGATGGTCTTCTCTCTGTCTCTGTGCTTCTCTCGTTCTTGCTGGTGACGCCATTCAGATACGCAACGTTTTCATGGATGTATCTGCTGGCTGGGATCTTCCAGGAAACAGGGATGGCCTTCATCGTTTACGTCTGCATCAACCTGTTCTTTGGCATCAACACCATCATCACACATTCTGTGGTGTTTCTGCTTTCCCAGGAGAAGGCCACTGATCAGGTGAGGAGCCGGAGGGCAGATTTGGAACTCCTGCAGTTGCCCTCTCTTTTTCCCTCCCGCATGTGTCTAATGTGGGCCTGAAGCCACAGGGCCTGGAAGCGGGAAAGGGTTCCGCTGACCTCTCCTGTGCATTCCGTAGAATGCAGCCCCTCTCCCACTTTATACAGCACACAAGCCATCTTTCCTATCACAGTGATGGGCATTTTGCTATCGTAGATTCCACAGGTAATCTGAAGGATATGCTGCCCCGTTTCATAACCAGCTCCACCATAACGATTGTGCTCTTCCTTCTTTCAGGGTTTGCATGACCTTGCTGAGACCTTGAGGCATGTTTTCCTGATCTTCCCACAATTCTGCTTTGGAAACGGCTTGATCGAACTCTCACAGCACCAAGCCCTGATGGGCTTCCTCAAGGCTTACGGCGTGGTGTACCCAGACACAACCTTCGAGCTGGACAGGATAAGCTCCAAGCTGCTGGGACTTTTCCTCCAGGGGACCTTGTTTTTCTCACTCCGCCTCCTGGTTGATGATGGAACAATTCAAAAAGTCTGGTATAAAATATTGGAGTAAGTGACCTTCTGGGTAGCTCTAGAACCACAGGCTGGAGTGGGATAAGGAGTTGACCAGAAGGGAGTTATGGGACAATCCATGATCAGGAGGCCACCTTTTACGTTAAGAGTGTAGACTTGTAAAATGCTTTGGCAAAGCAGGTGAGCGCAACACTGGGCCAATTCCAGAAACCACCTGAGAGTTTAGGAATGGCGACTGGAGTTGCCAGCTGTGTTTTGCCCCATTCGGCTTTTTCGCTGTTGCCCTTTCTGCCTTTTGTCAAATGCAGGGAATCCAAAGTGTTTGATCATAGAACTGCCATATTATGAAACAGGGAGGGGGGTTGAGTGGCAGGCATCTATTAAGGGAAAGGGGGGGCAGAGATTTGGGGCTTGCTATTTCGGCCGCGGTCACACGGCCCCTTTAAATCCGGGAGGGCTCCCAGATTTAAAGGGGCCGCATTTTTATGCCACGGGTTGGGATGTTTACACATCCCAGCCCCGGCGGCCCCGGCGGCAGCGGCAGCGCTAACGGCGGCCACGTCCGCGGCAGGAACAATGGCGGCGCAGCAGCAGTAACGGCGGCCGCGGCGGCAGGAACAACGGCGGCCGCAGCAGCAGGAACAGCGGCGGTGGCGGCCGTGGACCCGCCATCGCCTGGTGAGTTGGGGTTATTTTTCCCCCCCCTTTTACACTTGGGCGCATGAGTGTCCATGCGCCCAAGTGTAAAAAGGGGGGGGGGGAAATGGCGGGGGGGGGCCATCTGGACAGCCCTGCTCTCGCAATGCTTGTGAGAGAGGGCTGTCCAGATAACCTCAAATGCGGGTTGCTCCCGCGACTCCCGGGAAAACACTAGTTTTTCCCGGGGTCGGTAAATGCGGGAGCAACCCGCATTGGAGCCCGCTTCGCTGCGGGACTCGCAGCGGGCCGTTGTGGACGGCCCCTTTAAATGCGGGAGGAAGCAGCCCTTCCTCCCGCATTAAGGGGCCGTGTGACCGCGTCCTTCATCTTTGGTTTTATCTGGGTGTGCTTTAATTATTATTGCAAACCTCCTTGAACCAAGAGGAAAGGCAGGAGATAAGGATTTAAATAAATATGGGGGAAGCCAGAGGCTCCAAGAGCAGCTCTCCATCTGTGCGGCCGGGGGGGATGGGACCCACAAAGCCTCTTAAGCGCTTCACACAATTTGGCCACGTAGCCTTTATCGAAAACTGTAAGTCTTCTCCGTCTGGGGGAATGTTCATCTCATGGAAGTCCATTTAACAGATGAGACTAAATTTGTTTCAAGAGCAGTCCCTACAGAAAAAAGGCTCGTGGGTGAGGCTGTGGATCAGAGTCACTCCCTCGCACGGGCATCTCTCCAGCATCCAGCCGCGTCCCTCCGGGGCGTGAAACTGATGCCCAGTGTCTCCTTGGGTGCTAGATGCCTCTATGACAAGGTGCATGGCAAGCTGTCACTCCAGTGGGAGGCTGCCGAGGAGGAGGAAGACAAGGACGTCCTGGCCGAAAGTGAGCGTGTGGCGGCAGGCCGAGCAGATTACGACATGCTGCAGCTCCAGAACCTCACCAAGATCTACCATCTTCCCCACCGGAGGATTGTGGCCGTCCGCAATGTCAGCGTCGGGATCCCAGCCGGGGAGGTGAGTGTCAGGGAGGGCTTCTGAGGCTGAGCCAGGCCCGAGCGCTGGGGGGCCACTGTCCCTGAGCCCCTTTCCACCGTGTAAACCTCCGCGGCCACCCAGAGGGCAGCGCACGGTGATGAGGAGACGGGGGGCTGGGGGGGTCAGTTTGATGGACGAGTCAGAATGGCTCCGTGAGAGTGCAGGAACCCAGGTCTGGGAGGAGGGGAAGGGTTACATCTCTGCCAGTCCCTGGAGTCCAGAAGGAGGGAATGTCGGTCCTCACTCAAAGACTTCCTGGGTGTGAAAAGCTGCCACACAAGAGAGAAGTAGTCGGCTGATGGGTTTGGGGTTTTTGCTTTCCAATTTCTCATTTAAATTCTCATCCCCCCCCCCCCCAAATTCAGTAGAAACCTCCCCCCCCCCCACCCGGCAAAAATGAAATTGGATGTCACATTTCCGATCCCCTTGATCATCGTTTGGTTTCCCAACGAACCGATGAAAGCTTTGTAGCGAAACCTCTTTCCCCCACTCTCCATCTAGTGCTTCGGCCTGCTTGGTGTGAACGGTGCCGGGAAGAGCACCATCTTCAAAATGCTGACGGGGGACATTGGGCCCTCCCACGGAAGGCTGCTGGTCCGAGACGAAAACGGGTAAGGAGGAGAGCGGTGGATGAAGGGAAAAGTCTAGGGCAGCATTTATTCCCCCCCCCTCCGGCAGCCCCATGGCTAGGAAATTTGGGGGGGGGGGCTTGGGGGGCAGCTAATTAAATTAAAGCACAGTGCAGGTGGTAAGTTGGGACACTTTTTGGGGGGGGCAGTCTGAGAGGGAGGGGGCCAAGAAGAGACACTAGGGGGCTGGGCCCCACATTACCTACAGGCCAGTCCCTGGTCATGGAGTGTAACTTCCTTGCCTCACCCCCCCTCCCAATGCAGCCCCCAATGCACCCCCCCCCCCCGCTTCTGCTCCTGAGAGACCAGGGATGAGTAACAGCTGAGGATTTCATGCCTCTGGTGAAGTTTTTTGCTGGAATAACTTTTGCCGAGTCTTTTCTGTTTAATCCTATGCAGTAATGGATTTAATCCTATGCAGTAATGGATAGGTTTGGAGTGGAGTGACTCTGGCTAGGATCACTATGAGCCAGTTTGGTGTAATGGTTAACAGCATGGACTCTAATCTGTAGAACCGGGTTTGATTCCCCACTCCTCCAGTGTGCAGCCAGCTAGGTGCCCTCGGTTCAGTCACAAGTTCTCTCAAGAGCAGGGCCCCTTCCGCACGGTCATTTCTGTCACTTGTTTGTCCCTGTCGCTTCAGGTGCTTTTTCCCTCAGTGTATTTTGCTCTCTCTAGTCATCCCAGAGGGAGCAAAACACATCTGGAAAAGGGGAGGGGGGACCCAAAGCAATAGGGAGAAACGAGAGACAAAAATGACAGTGCGGAATTGGCCCAGTTTTCTCAGAGCTGTTCTCTCAGCCCCACCTACCCCACAGGGTGTCTGTCGTGGGGGGAGGGGAAGGGGAAGGAATTTGTCAGCCACTCTGAGGGTGCGTTCATACAGCTCTCTTGAGCCGCGCCAGGCACTCGTGCCTGGTGGGTTTAAAGTGCACGTCCAGATCACAACATCTGGGAATCATGCCACTTCCTTGAGTAGCCTGTCGATCCCCATCGGAGATCCGTACTTAAAAGATAGTGGTGAAAGTCTGGTCCTAAGCTGGCCGACGGGCCAAGGCCGGATTTTCCACCACCAGGTCGTACGATACCTCCAGTGCGCAATCAGCCCGTAGGGATGGTCTCCAGACCATCTCAAACGGCCACCATTTAAAAAAATTCTTAGCGATGGGCGCATAACCGCTTAAACACGCAATGTCCCCAGAGCTCCACTCAAGCAATCCAAACAATTTAATGTTTCTGATGGTCCCCTGAACTTTATTAACTTTATAAACTGAAAGGGTACCTAGTGGAAGGTACTGTTGGCGGCACTTTTACCATTTTAGTCTACGCATGTGCAGATAAACAAGTATATGATGAGGCACATATGCGCATGTGCAGACAGAATTTTTTTTTTAAAAAAAAGCCAACCGCACGGCTCCTTACGGTGGATGCCATCTAGACAATCCACTGTGGGAGTCACGCAAGGTAAAGCGCTTCACAGGTGATTTGTCTGGTTGTGCAACGCTGGATCAAAAAGATCTAGCTCAAATTACAGCTGGGCCAATGGCGGGATTAGCTGCCCATCTGAACACACCCTGTGACTCCAAGTGAAGGGCGGGGTGTAAATCCAATCTCTTCCACCTCCTCCTCCTCCTCCTCCTCCTCTTCTTCTTCTTCTTCTGTTGGCTTGTTAAAGTCTAAAGAACTAGATGCAGGCCAGACCCATCATGATTCAAAAGGAGTCAGAGGATCTGAAGAGATCTCCTGGCGAGCGAGGAAGAGCGTTAGCAGCGGGCACTCGTGGTGTCCTGTCCCCCTCTGGTCTCCATATGTTCAGCTCAGCTAACTTTGCTTGCGTAAAACCATAATTAATCACAGAAGGAAACAAGATAGTCATAAACACTGAATCTGTTTACCAGCAGTAGGGAAACCACGAACTATCGGCAGAGGGCAGCTATGATTTTTAAAAAGTTGAATCAAGTGGACACTTCTGCATGCAACAGAAGCCAGCTGGACGTATTTCGCTCTCCTTCCCCCAGCTTCCCTGGCTTTATAACATGCAGTTCTCTGGCATACCTTTGTCCAAGTCAGACAATAAATGGGAGACGGCTTCAGAAATCCCTTTGCCTGGCATTTTATGTGTTTGAGGTTCTACCTGGGCAGGAGCTCCTGCTGTGCACCACCAAAGGCAATCATTCTGTGCTCTCAGGTTTTCCACCCTGTCCTGAGCCAGAGTGTGCTTGTGGGACCCTTTCTGGCTGGGATCCTGGGCGTGGGGGGGGGGGGGCTTGGGGTAAGGGCACCACTGTAGACCCCCCCCCCCCAACGTGTGCACTGACTGGTTCCCCTGGATTTAAAAATGTGTGTTTTGGTCTCCCCCCAAATCTTCTGGGACAGCAGTCCTTCAGTACCTGAGCCGCACATTTCATTTTCTGCCATGCAGGTCCTTGAAGGATGTTGACAGCGCCCACTGGTCCCTGTTTGGCTACTGCCCTCAAGAAGACGCGCTCGATGATCTCCTGACCGTGGAGGAACACCTGTACTACTATGCTCGGCTACACGGCATCCCAGAGAGACACATCAAAGGGGTAAGTAAGCGGAGGCGCCCCCTGCACCCAGGCCAGGCACACGGTGGCTTGCCCCTTTCCCGGTTGGTGCGCAGATCTGACGGCTGGAAATCTGTGAGGTCACTAAGCTGCTCTGCCCTTCCTCCCCAGAACCATTTTCAGCACTGCAAAAATGTGTTCTGCTTTTTAAAAAGGAATGGAGGAGGGAATGGATGAATGTTCAGTTGAATAAAATGCACGTGCCCTGCTTTGTTACTTTAAAAGGGCAGATAGAGCACCCTTGTTTGGGAAAGGGAAAAGGTGGGTTTCTGAGCCAGTGATCAGTCAGATGGACTGTAAGAATGGGGAGGGTGGAAGCCAGGCTCAAGAGGCACGCAAAAAAAAAAATGCGGCTGTTCCTGGGTTGGGTGTATATTTGCACACACACACCCTTTATGAAAGAGTCCTGTGACCCACACACACACCGGCCCCTTTGGTCCATCCTCTGCAGGCTCCTGTGGGAAAGCAGCTCCGCCAAGGTGCATCCTGGGCGGATGCTGCTTATTGGGCCAGGAGAGGATAAGAGGAAAATAAAGAGGGCTGTGATTTCTGTTACCTGCAAATTTAGCAAAGTTTGATTTAGATGTATGGAAATTTAAAATTGCTAATCACAACAAGTTTTCAGTGAACTTAAGAACACAAGAGAAGCCATGCTGGATCAGGCCAGTGGCCCATCCAGTCCGACACTCTGTATCACACAGTGGCCAAAACCCAGTTGCCATCAGGAGGTCCAGCAGCGGGGCCAGGACACTAGAAGCCCTCCCACTGTTCCCCCCCCCCCCAAGCACCAAGACTACAGAACATCACTGCCCCAGACATAAGAACATAAGAGAAGCCATGTTGGGTCAGGCCAATGGCCTTTCCAAACCACCACTCCGTGTCAGACAATGGCCAAAACCCAGGGACCATCAGGAGGTCCAGCAGTGGGACCAGAACTCCAGAAGCCCTCCCACTCTTGCCCTCTCCAAGCACCAAGAAGTTCTTATATCTGGGGTAGCATCCCTACCCCAGATATAAGAACATAAGAGAAGCCCGTGTTGGATCGGGCCAATGGCCCCTCCAGTCTGTGTCAGACAGTGGCCAAAACCCAGGGGCCATCAGGAGGTCCAGCAGTGGGACCAGAACTCCAGTGCTTAATCTTTTCCTTTGTGTAATAACTATTTCGCAGATTGTACTTCAGCTTCTTTATCGACTAAACCTGATGCCTTACCGACAGAGAATCACATCGATGTGCAGCTATGGCACCAACAGGAAGTTATCAACAGCTCTGGCCCTTCTAGGGAAACCGTCAGTTTTACTGCTGGTAAAAAAACAGAGCTTGATTTTGGGGGAGGGGAGGGGGGGACCCATGTGTGACTCTGTGTCCTCTTTCAAGGCTGGCAGAGCCGGCTGCAGCAGCCACAGAAGCATCGATGTTTCGTTGCAGCCAGAGGCTGTGCTAGGGCTGCCAGCCTCCAGGTGGGGCCTGGGGATCTCCCGCTTTTACAACTGACCTCCAGCTGACAGAGTTCAGCTTCCCTGGAGCAAATGGCTGCTTTGAAGGGTGGACTCTGGCATTCTACCCTGCTGAGGCCTCTCACCTCCCCAAACCCCACCTTCTCCTGGCTCCACACACACCCCCTCCAAAGTCCCCAGGTATTTTCCAACCCAGACTTGGCAACCCTAGGCTGTGCTCAGCATGCCAAGTCACGGAATTTATAACCTGAAGAGAAATCAGATTCAGGGCAGGGCCTGAGCGGCCGGAATGACCCAGCTTCACCTGAGCTCATTGGAGTTTGTCTGCTCAGTAGGGTTGGCGCTGGGAGACCACCGAGGCAGACTGGGGGTGCTCCTTGGAGGAAGGTGATGGGAAGCCCCTTCTGCTGGCCTTGCGAGCTTGGTTGTGACCTGGCGGCCCTTCTGCTTCTTCTTCTTCCTCCTCCTCGTCTTCTTCCTCTTCCTCTAGTTCTTCTTCCTCCTCCTCCTCCTCTTCTTCCCCCTTCCCCCTGACCAGAAACAGACTCTCACTCTCCCTCCCTCCCCCTGGGAAATCAGTAACACCTTATTTTCGTGTTTAAAAATCCTTAGATGCCCTGCCATTTTTCTCTCCCCCTCCCCTTTAAGAGTAACACTCTCTCCAAAATTGCGGAGAGGTGAGAAGTTACATGGCAGACGGTGCCATCCGAAACGGAGTTGTGCCCTTCTTAAGTCCACTGAAGTCAAAGGGTGTAACTCTGCTTAGAATTTTCTTTCAAGAACAGATCCCAGGAGACTCACCGTTGTCCTTATGGCACTGGCTTGACTGATAAAAACAGAGGCGCAGAAGAGCCTAGTGGAAGCGGATGGACTTCTCTGAGCAGGTGGCATAGCTGCGACTCCTGCCTCAGGTCTCCCAAAGGGATAAACCACCCATCAAGGATGTGCTGTCTGGCCCTGACCCGGATGGCCCCGGCAAGCCCGGTCTCGTCAGACCTCGGGAGCGCAGCAGAGCCGGCCCTGGCAAGTGCTTGGAAGGGAGACCTCCTTCGAATGCCAGGGCCGGGACACAGAGGCAGGTAGTATCCAGCTACCTCTCTGAAAATGTCCTAGCCCCACTAGAGGGGTGGTCGCCAGAAGTCACCATGACTTCCAGGCTTGCAAGTGTGTGTGTGTGTGTGTGTGTGCGCACACACACACAGAAATATTCACCAAAAAACAAAGGCTGTGTCATCTTCAGTAGCAATACATCTGCCCGTCTCTCTTCTTCCTTCCACTCACCTCTGGGTCCAGACTGTTCGTGGCCAGGCTGGCTGCCCTCCCCTTGCTCTGCTGCCATGTTTCCCGGGGTTATGGACACCCCTGACTCAAGAGGCTAATGAAATACTCTTAGCCAGTCCCTTTAAAAAGGAAAACACACAGAACATTCAGACTTATCATGTCACTACAAGTCACTACAAGTCACTCTGGGGGGTGGGGGGGGGGGGAACGTCTCATCCCTGGGGAGAAGCAAACAGCTTTCTCAACTTGAGATCAGGTTCATGCTGTGTTTTGAGGATGTGGGTGCCCTCTCATGAATCTCCCCACTGACAGCATGTGCTCGCAAATACTAGAGAGAGTGTGATGCTGCAGGTCGAGAGAACGGACAATGACAGTCATGCTGTCTGAGCTCGTTCTACAGTCCAAAAAACAATAACAATCAAAAACACCAGTGGGCACATAAAATATCTTTTGTGCTCACTCCTAAAGGATTGTAGCTGCTGCTAAAAGCATTACCTTGGGTCCCCCCCCTCCCCTTCAATGGTATTTGTGGGGGAAAGGGCTATAATTATGGAGGGAAGGAGATTTTTTCCAATTGCAAAATGATAAAGGCAGCCTGATTTCTAGGTCTCAAGCTGTGTTCTTTCTGTCAGGGCCCCAAACAGCCACAGCTCAAGGAGTCCTTTTTCTGAGGATGCCAGCAGTCAGAGAATAAAATTTGGTAGCATGTCTCTGGCCTGTTGTCTGCCTCGCACTCAGAGCAGGGGTCTCGTCCTAATCAACAGCGCTCAGAAAGCGAGGGGGTGCACCGGCCAGGAACCAGTTTGTTAAGTGTTGCTGTTTTGAGTACAGGGGCCTTTATTGCACTAAAAAAAAGGGAAGTTAAAAATAAAAGTAGTCTCTATAGCAGCCAGCCCTAAATCTCTCCATTTGTACCTCTGCCTTCAGCATCCTTATCTCTCTCCTCGACTGGTTTTCCTCCCCATCCGCCTCTGACAAGAGAAGCCGTGCAAGCTCTCTTCCTTTGCCCTTTACGTTTACTGTCCAATCACTCTATTTTAAGGATGAGCCGAGCTCTGGGATGGACCCCAACGCAAAGAGGCACTTGTGGAAAATCATCTCTGAGGAAGTGCAGAACCAGTGCTCGGTGGTCCTGACGTCTCACAGGTAGAGCATCCCGTCTGAGAAGCAGCCCTTCGTCCCACCTCCCTCCTTCAGAGAACCCCTGCCAAGCGGAGGGTCTGCAAGCTGCGGCCGCATACCTAGCAATGCTCTCCCCCCCCCCCCCCCCCGGGGCAGAGTTGTCCCCTCCTGCACGGCCCAGGGACAAAGGCTGGCTGGAGACACAGAGCGGGTGCTGCCTGTGCCCCCCCCCTCATGGGTTGTCTTGGGAGAACCTGAGGCCTTGCAGGGGCATCGCTGTATTCAGAATTAAGCAGAGTCATGGGTATTTATTGATTTCTGCATTTCATTCTTTTCCACCAAAGAGGTGTGAAGTACCAGTAAAGAAGTAACAATAAAATAATTTGTGTTTCGGTGACTGCCATGGCTGAAACACGCACAGACACATCCATGAAAACCTTTTCACATTCTGAAGACCTTGCTGGAGGCCATTTGGGCAGATCTGGCTGTGTTTTTAATCTTTGGGTTTTAATTTAAGAAGAAGACACACATAAGAACCTAAGAGAAGCCAGTGTTGGATCAGGCCAGTGGCCCATCCAGTCCAACACTGTGTCACCCAGGGGCCAAAAAGTACCAGGGGCCCTCAGGAGGTCCAGCAGTGGGGCCAGGACACCAGAAGCCCTCCCACTGTTGCCCCTGCCCTAGCACCAAGAATACAGAGCATCACTTGTCCCAGACTGAGAGTTCCTATCTGTACCTTGTGGCTAATAGCCACTGATGGACCTCTGCTCCATAATGTTTATCCAGTTCCCTCTTGAATCCATCCATGCTTGTAGCCGCTGCCACCACCTCCTGGGGCAGTGAATTCCACATGTCCATCACTCTTTGGGTGAAGGAGGACTTCCTTTTATCCATTCTAACCCGACTGCTCAGCAATTTCATGGAGTGCCCACGAATTCCACTTCCGTGTCCTCATAAAAATGGCAGCCTGGAGCAGCCATTGCTGCTGGGAATCAATAACGGCCTTGTGGGCTGCCCAGACTGGTGATGTCTTCTAAACCATAAGTGGGCCCCTCTTGTTGCTCCTCCTCCTCCAGGGTAATGGCGCTGAGGGACACCAGGGCTGAGCTCCCCAAAGGGGAGGGTCCTATGCCCACCAGAGTGGCACCAGCCGCCCTGCCCACCCCAAGTCCCCCCCAGTAGGGTCTCTCCCCCCCTGAGAAAGGCAGGGCTGCAGAGAAGTCACGGGGCGGGCTGTGGCCCAGAACACGGGGCTGTGCTAGGGAGATGCTTTATGCACAAACTCAGAGGAATCCAGACCGCATTTTCTGAGTTGCCTCAGAAAACCATGTGCGGCCTAATACCCCCACCCCCACCCCAGTGATGGTCCCTGCTCTTCTTGGTGACTTCTGCTGTGTTTCCCGTGGTTTTCAGCATGGAAGAATGCGAGGCGCTGTGCACCCGGCTGGCCATCATGGTGAACGGACGCTTCCAGTGCCTGGGCTCCTTGCAGCACATCAAGAGCAGGTGGGTCCAGGGCCTGATGCCCCTCCCCCTCGGGCTTGGCAGTACGGCCTGGCTCCTCCAGAGTCCCTTGCTTCCCCACGGGAGTAAGAGAAACGTAATAAATGGCAAACGACAGGTGGTGCTCATAGCAATCTGTACGCAACAAAGCAGGGGCAGGGAAATAAACATGTCTTGTTTGACACGTGACTGTCATGTTTCCAAGCTTATCTCTGAAGTCACGGGGGGGGGGGAATTATTTTTCCTCCTGTTTCAGTCACCCACTGGAGACAGCGGCATCGGTAGAGCCCCATTACTTGCAGGCACACACACAAACACACAGGCATCGAGCAGTGCTCCCTCTAAGACCCTGTGGAGTCTTGTGAGCAAAAATTCTACTTTGCGAGCTACTGGTATTAAAGTTGTGAGCGAGCAATTTGGCTACTGCATCAATGAGTTTGCTCTGGAGCCATCCTTCCTGAGCTAAGACAAAAATGAGTGATCTGGAGGCTAAAAAACTGTGAGCTAGCTCACACTAACTCAGCTTAGAGGGAACACTGGATCATTCGGACCCTTATTGAGAACAATAATGCTTGCTGTCACATTCCATCCTGAATGTCAGGCACCCTGACACCCCCATCCTGGTAACGCCCTGGGTGCAGCAATGGGCTTGGATGCGTTAGCTGGACAATGGGGGCTCTGTCCGACCCTGTCTGGATCCCTTTGGCCCCGGACCTGCATCAGGGCTGGGCTGGGCTTCTAAGAACAGAGTTGGGATTCTTGTGATTTGACACTGGGCCATCCCTGAATTTCTGCAGTTTGGAGATGACCCAGGCTTTTCTCTAATGGGGGGTACACCATACGCTGATCTGCTCTCTGAAAGCAGAACTGAGCCCCTGCACAGTGAAATTCTGTAGTCTGGCTGCTTGAGGGAGACGCTCACGTGGAGGCAGTTCTGTATTGTAGGGGAATGCCATCCTGGATAGGAAAGATGGAGGACAGGCTTCTTGCTGTCTGCCTAAGCGAGGATGGGGAGAGATTGTAGAAAGCATGGCCAGCCCTCAGAGAGGAGGGAAGAGACCAGAAGGAAGGACCCCGCCCCCCAGTAGCATTCTGGGTAACAAAAGGGAAGCAGCCAGAGTGGGCAAGGGCCAGGGACCCCCCCCCCCAACCCTTCACGGACTCTCTCCTGCCCTCCCCTGAGACTCCAAGGTCTGTGCTAGCAGGAAGCGAGACGGCACCGTCCTTTCCTCCCAGCAGCTTCCCCTGGGATTTCTGGAGGGATGGCGTTAATCTTGTGTGCATCTCTTGCAAAAATAAACCGTGTGTTTCATTTGCTTTTTCCCAGGTTTGGAAAAGGGTTCACTGTGAAGATGCACTTGAATAATGGTGCTGATAGCATCGAGAAGCTGACACAATTTATGCAGTCGAGCTTTCCAAATACGCATCTTAAGGTAAATAGACAAACAGAAAGTTTGGTAGGATAAAACATAATACTGGCCCTTAAATTGTTTGTGTGCTGAAATAGGAAATCATGCAACACTTTTTATGTGGTTGTAGTTTTTGATCAGTAAAATACAAAATTATAGTAACTGGTGTTTTTCTGATGACCATGCCCAATACACACAATTCTGTTCTTTAACGGGAACAATTCAAATGATCTCTAGCTGTTTTATTAATGCCATTGTACACACTGGAGACCCACAAAGTTTATGTGTGAAGGAAGTCCCCTCCCCCACACCCCATCCCTCTCTGCTGCTGGCCCACTCTTTCTCCCCCCTCCCGCCACTCCCATTTTTTCCTTCTCTTACCAGACTTTTTCCCTCCATCTGATTTTTCACTCTCTCCTGCTTAAGGCTGCAACTCCAGGTTGGGAAATTCCTGGAGACTTTTTTGGGAGGGGGCAGGGTGGAGCCTGGGGAGCAGAGAGACCTCAGCCGGGTCTAAGGCCACGAAGTCCGCTCTCCACAGCAGCCATTTCCTCCAGGGGAACTGATCTCTACGGACTAGGAGATTTCCAGGCCCCACCTCAAGGCACATACAAAAACTGAGGGTCACAGCATTAGGAAGATATGGAAAAGTATATGACACTGTATATAGTTAGATCTATTTTGTGCTTTTTCTTTTTCTTTTTAAAAAATGTTCCTATACTGTCATAAATATTAGTGTCAAATATTACAAAACATAGGTTTCACCCAAACAATACATCAGAGTGCAGGTTTACACTATGTTCGAACATTCAAACAGCACCTTGTCAGTTTGGACTAGTGATTGTGAAACGGGAGAAAATGGCCGCTTTGGAAGGTGGTGGGCCTGTGGTGGGCTGTCTGGCATTCAGGTGGTGGGCTGGAAGGTGGTGGGCCGCTTTGGCATTCAGCCCCACGGAAGCCCCCCCTCCCCTTCCCAAACCCTCCTCAGGCACTGCCCCTGAGTGCTCCAGGTGTTCCCTAACCTGGAGCTGGCAACCCTATGCAGACCTCTTACCCCCGCAAGACCTCTAGCTTGACCCCGAGGAGAGCCGCAGGCTGCTCTGGCAATGGGAATCCTGTCACAGCCAACCCTCCCTGGTAAAGCAGCACTGGCCAGTGGCTATTTCCCTCAGCCAGATGGCCTTTCTCTCCTCCGTTCTCTCCAACTTCATAAAGGCAGGAGAGTGGAGGCTTGCAGCTGGAGGCTTTACTTATTGCCCTTGCAAGTTCATGGGGAAATATTGGGTTAAATGGAAAGATAGACAGAGAGAGAGACTGAGAGAGAGATGAGAGAGAGAGAGAGAAATCTATCATTTGCCTTGGAATCACAGAAGTTGTTTCACAGTATCCCCAATTCTCCACGTTTCCCAGTTAAGGGGAAAAAATGCTGTTCAAACAAATTACAAAGATGACCTGACTCCAGTGGTAACAAGAGAAAGAAATTTCACTTCCAAAAAGAGAAGCACATCTTACATAACATATCCATGTAGGGCCATTTCACTTACTGTGAGCAGAGTAACTTCAGAAAGGCTAGCTTGCTGCAGCTCCAAGCCCAGGTAAGAGAGTGAAGAAGAAGAGAGGTACTACATTAAGATGAAAGAGGCTCAAAGCACTTTGTGTGTCCATCTACAGACTGCAATACTCACAAGTTATAACCCTGTCAAACAGTCACCATTATTAATATCCCAATATTGCGGATGGCAGGGGAAGTTGAGGCATGAGTGCCCCACAGAATGACGGATGGTAGCGAGCGGCCCCTGGCATCACTCTTTCTGGTGCTCTCTGCTCTGGTGCTGAGTGGGGGATCCAGGGTCAGCAGAGGCCCGGAAGACCCTGACTGGCACACCTGTGCAGGATGCGCCTCTGAGCATCAGCTGGGCGCTAGCACTTCCTTCCTCCTCCTCCTCCTCCTCCTCCTCCTCCTCACCAGCTTTGCCACTCACCTTCTGTCTATCCCCTTCTTCTTCTTCTCCTTGCAGGACCATCAACTGAACATGGTGGAATACCACGTCCCGGTGACTGCTGGAGGCGTGGCCAATATATTTCAGCTCCTGGAAGCCAACAAAGCAGCCTTTAAAATCAGGCACTTCTCCGTGAGCCAAACAACTCTAGAAGAGGTAAGAAATTGTATTTGTCCATTCCAAATATATGACTTATGGATTTATTACTGAGCACAAGGAGAGCAGTAGAATTTCCTAACATCTCGCAGCACAGCCAGTCCATCTCCACATTTCTCTGTCCAGAGGGCCCTGGACACACGCCAGCCAACCTTTTAACTTGAAATTCTGTGTGCGAGAGAGAGAGAGAGAGAGAGAGAGAGAGAGAAGACAGGGTTCCCTGCATTGCTGAACTGCTGGCCAGTCAGTTGCCATCTCCAGCTAAGTCTGGCGGAGCAAGGCCCGGCCTTTCGCACAGGAGCCACGTACCAGACCTCCACTCCATTTTTGGGTGGACAGGAACCCTGGATGTTAACATGCTGGCTAAGCTGAGTGATTTCTGGAGGGCCTTTGGCTGGGTTGAGGTGGCAGGGAGAAACATGGAAGTTTTCTATGCAGAAGGGCAAAATGTGTGTGAAGGAGCTGTCATCTCAGCAATGCGTCTGTTGAGCCTCAGGATAAAGAAAGTGCTATCTTGTGTTGGTCCAGGGGGTGATGGAGGGTGGGGCTTCTTGCAAAGTCTCTCTGTTAATAAAAAGAGGGGAAACAACGATCAGGACGTGCCAGGAAATTGGAGGGGGATGTGAGGGGAAACGGGAGAACCGTAAGCACAACCACATCTGTGTCTTGAAGCCTTGCCCTTTCTTCACCCTTTCGTAAAGGGAATGCCTTTCTAACCAACAACAGCCCACAACTATCAGTCGATGGACATGACGTGGGTAGCCCCGGCTAGCTTGATCTCCTCAGATCCTGGAAGCCCAGCAGAGTCGGCCCTGGCTAGTATTTGGATGGGAGACCTCCAAGGAATACCAGGGTCCTGACGTGGAGCCAGGCAAGGATAAACCACCTCTGAATGTCTCAAGCCTTGAAAACCCCACCAAGGGGCTCCATAGGTCAGCTGTGGCTTGACTGCACTTTCCACCCCCACCCCCACCAATCGAGAGTCTGTTTAATCTCTTAGAACGTGAAACTGAATGAACTCCGGAGGATGGGAGGGCCTGGTGTGACGCGGTCCATAGAATCAGAGCGTTAGAAGAGGGACCTCCAGGGCCATCTAGTCCAACCCCCTGCACAATACAGGAAATTCACAAATACCTCCCCTCCACATACACACACACACACACCCAGTGACTGCTGTTCCACACCCAGAAGATGACAAAAAACCTCCAGGATCCCTGGCCAAACCGGCCTGGAGAAAAATTGCTTCCTGACCCTGAAGTGGCAACCAGCCTTTCCCCGGGCATGTAAGAAAGGGCCACAAGAACTAAGCACTGAGGCAACCTTTCTTGCCCTCCCTCTCATGATCTGCCCAAATTCACAGAATCTGCATGGCTGTCAGATGGCCATCTAGCCTCTGCTTGAAAACCTCCAAAGAAATAATATCCTTTATTTCCTTTAGGTTTTCATCAACTTTGCCAAACATCAGACTGGCCCTGATGCCTCAGAAACAAGTTCAGAGCACTCAGATTCAAACAGCCAAGATCCTAACGTCCCTGCTGTCTTTTAAGGTTTTGTATTTTCTGATTTTTGTAATCCTTAACCTTAAAGTTCTGAGTGGTGCACCTAAACAGCAAATTAGTCGCTTACTTGTTCTTCAACTTTTGGTTAACATACTGATGGTTTATTTGTGCCAAGGATGTGTAGACACATTTTGGTGGATGTGGTCTGATGGGCTGGGGAATTCCTCTCCCTCCTTCCTCCACCCCTGTGTGGTCTGTAAGCACCAGTTGCGTGGGAGGCGACATCTGCTCTGTAAGCAGAATGGGAAGCAAATCCGGTGCGGTCTGTGTCAATTTTGTCAGTATTAAAGGAGATGACTTAAAACCCGAGGTAGTTACAGATTCTCTGGTCCTTCACGAGAGCCCAGCGGCTGAACTGTGGCAAACAGCAGCATTCTCTGGGCGACAAAGCAGAACTGGCCTTGGTGAAATGGGCAGATGGTACCAAAGAAGAAGAAGAAGGAAAGCAGTTTCTCTGTCCCTAAAACCTCAGTGAAGAGAGGCTCCAACCATATCGCCTTCCGCCTTCCTGCTGGAACGTCCAGCTGCAATGCCATCTTTCTGCATCATCTACCGTGATGTTCTGGAAAATCCAAATACTGGCATCAGAATAAAATATATGATGTAAATATATGAAAACTGGCATGAAGTTCTGTGATTTATTCAGAATGGAAACAATCAGTTCATCAGTGTAGAATCTGATTTTCTTCTAATATATGTGTATAATTTGCCCAGAGGGGCCGCGGTGGCTCAGAGGTTAAGACACTAAGCTGCAGACCAGAAGGTCGGTAGCTCGGCAGTTTGAGACCTGAGTGCCACATGTCGGAGTGAGTTCCCGTCTCTGGCCCCAGCTCCTGCCAACCGAGCAGTTAGAAAGCAAGACATTGCAAGTAGATAAATAGGTACCACTTCAGTGGGAAAGTGACAGCATTCTGTGCACCTCGGCGTCTAGCCATGCCAGCCACATGACCACGGAGATGTCTTTGGACAGCGCTGGCTCTTCCGCTTGGAAACGGAGACGAGCACTGGGTTGCTATGCAGAGGCAGGCAATGGCCAACCACCTCTGTTCATCTCTTGCCTTGAAAACACCCCCCCCCCCGGGGGGGGTGTCCCCATTCGTCAGCTGTGGCTTGATCGCACTTTCCTCCACCACTGCCACCACACAAGGAGGTCCAAGTCAAGCTGTTACCACTGATGTCAAATGCTTTGTAGATGGGTGGTAGTTCATCATCGGGGGGGGGGGGGGGGGTCAGGAAACTAGTCCAAGTGGAAGGGCTTTCTCAGTGGAGTGAATCCACCTGCTCTGCAGTTGAGCCCTGCCCCCCCCCCCCCAGCAGGTTCCAGAGCTGATCGGCCTCCTCGACTTTTCCTCCCTAAGTGCTGGGACTGAAGCATCCTGGAGGTGACACCCCGAGCCTTCGGCACTCCCTCTACACACGGAGCACAGGCGGTGGTTCTTGTGTGACATTGTGTTCATGCTCCGAGAGACTCTGCTCTGGACGATTGTTTTGCATGTGCCAGGAGTCAGGCCCAGGCAGAGCTCAAAGGTTCTGGGAATGAGTCCTGGCAATGCAAGAGTCCCCTTGAAGAGCCCCCCTTGGCTGGCTCCACCCTCCTCCACCCACCCACCCACCCACCCTCCCCGACACATGGGGCTCTTTCCAGGCTCATCCACGGCTGTCCTCATAGCCACTGCCAAGGGCTGTCCGGGCAGCCCACCACCCACAGAAGGCCCACCCCGGATATTTGACTGGTCCATCCATTCCCAACAGAAAATGGGCCTTTTTTTGCCAGGACTGGTGTTGGTGAAGCTTCTAGGAGGAACCTCCACATTCAGAGGCCCCAGTCCTCTGAATCCCAGAGCCAGGAGGCAACATCAGAAGAAGGCCTCAGCCTCTCTGCCCTGTTGTTAGACCTCTAGAGGAACTGGTTGGCTAACTGTGTGAGACAGGAGGCTGGACTAGATGGACCCTCCCTGGTCTGATCCAGCAGGGCTCTTCTGAGGTTCTTCTCAGGGGAAGGCCTCGGCCCCTGTGCCCTGTCTGTTGGCCCTCCAGAGGAACTGGCTGGCCACTGTGTGAGCCAGGATATGCTGGACTAGATGGACCCTCACTGGTCTGATCCAGCAGGGCTCTTCTTATTTTCTTAAAATATCAGAAAAGCCACCCTCCGCTGCCTCCCCACGCAGTAATACAATTGCTACTTGCAAAATACTTTTACCATCGGATAAGAGAAAATAATACCCCTTGAACTTCACATGCGGAACTTTGAGCACGTAGCACTAATTAAGTGCTCTGGCAGTGCAGGCTGCATGAACAGAATCGGAAGCCGAGAAATGGCCACTGCAAAGGCATTCTTAAATGCTTCTGAGCTCTTCACTCTGCTTTTCATTATTGCTGTTGTTCCTATTTTGTAAATTGGTTTTCTTGTTTTGCATTAAGTGTCTCTTTGATGGTAGGCTTCCTGGCGCTGCGAAGGGTTCCGTGCATGAATTCCAATGATTTAAGTCCTATCTGTAATTCCAGGAAGCACATTGTTTTATTATATCAGTAGCTGCGCAGAGCCAGCGGAAGATGGCCTCTGAGTCCAGTTTTGTTTTGCGTTTGATTGAGACGAATGGAGAGTGAGCTCTCCCTCTTTGTGGCATTTTACATTTCAGTAATCAAAACCAGGAAAGGAGCCATTAAAATACTTTAACAAGTTAGAACTGAACCGGGTGGCTATCAGCTCTAGCTTTAGTGAAACACATACCAGATGAGTCAAGCAGTAGCAGCTGGTCCTAGAACAGCAGTTGGCTGAATCCAGGAAAATAGCCCTCTCGTGGAAGCACATTTCTTTTTACCTCTAATTTTTAGACTGACCCCCCCCCCCCCCCCGAGAACGTTTCAGGGACCTCCTGCTCACAGAACCAGATTTTCAAGCCCGCAAATGGTCTCCGGTCTTTCAGTGCTCCCAGAATTTAAATCTACTTTTCATCAGAACACACAGATAATGTCACACATGAGAGTAGATGGAATTTGGTTAATGTGAATGAATTAGACAAAAAACAAGTATTCCTGCTTGTGGATTAAGCTGCTCACCAAGCAGGGGCGGGTCCCCCAAGAAGCGTGCTGAATCCGTGGGCACATCCATCCACCCTCCTGGCAGAGGGAGCCGGGTCCACTGGCGGAGTGGAGAGTGGCCGGCCAGCCAGCAGTGGGCCAGCCCGTGAGCTCAGCAGATGTCCAGCCATCTTGACCACCCCTCAGCTGTGGAACATCCATATGACCTTCAAAGCGTTTGGGATACCTCTGGGATGGCTTCGTGTCACAGTGGCTCAGGAGTTACACTGTGTTAACACGAGGTGACCCTGGCTATACTCCTGAGTCTCTACAGGGGCTGTCTGTGGGAGGGCTTCCTTCCTTGGAGGTGTCCACATCTATCTATCTATCTATCTATCTATCTATCTATCTATCTATCTATCTATCTATCTATCTATCTATCTATCTATCTATCATCCATCCCCCTGTCTGTCTGTCTGTCTGTCCAACTTAGACTAGCAGCCCCTAATCTTTTCAGAGTTGAGACTGATCTTTAATCCCAACTTACAATGTGGGACTGACTTGATTTTTATTTTGTCCCATGTACTTCTTTACATAGAGAGTGATTAAAATGTTGAATCCGATACCAGAGGATGTGGTGATGGCCACAGGAAGAAACAGCTTTCAAAGGGGATCAGACAGACTCATGGAGAATAGGTCTATCAGTGCCGTGGTGACTGAGGGGGAACCTCCACATGCTCTGAATCCAAGAGCCAGGAGGCAATGTCAGGGGAAGGCCTCGGCCTCTCTGCCCTGTTGTTGGCCCTCCAGAAGAACTGGAAGGCCCCTGTGTGAGACAGGATGCTGGAGTAGAGGGACCCTCACTGGTCTGACCCAGCAGGGCTCTTCTGAGGTTCTTCTCAGGGGAAGGCCTCAGCCTCTATGCCCTGTTCTTGGCCCTCCAGAGGAACTGGTTGGTAGGTTTGCCAACCTCCAGGTGGCACCTGGAGATCTCATGCTATTACAGTGTATCACCAGATGACCAAGATCAGTTCCCCTGGAGAAAATGGCTACTTTGGAGGGTGGACTCTATGGCATTGTGTCCTATTGAAGTCCCTCCCCTCCTCAAACCCCACCCTCCTCAGGCTCCACCCCCAAAATCTACAGGTATTTCCCAACCCAGAGCTGGCCACTGTGTGAGACGGGATGCTGGAGTAGATGGACTATTGGTCTGACCCAGCAGGGCTCTTCTGAGGTTCTTCTCAGGGGAAGGCCTCAGCCTCTCTGCCCTGTTGTTGGCCCTCCAGAGGAACTGGCTGGCCCCTGTGTGAGACAGGAGGCTGGACTGGATGGACGCTCACTGGTCTGATCCAGCAGGGCTCTTCTGAGGTTCTTACCAGGGGAAGGCCTCGGCCTCTCTGCCCTGTTGTTGGCCCTCCAGAGGAACTGGCTGGCCCCTGTGTGAGACAGGATGCTGGACTGGATGGACTCTCACTGGTCTGATCCAGCGGGGCTCTCCTGATGTTCTTATAGATATATTCATGGAGGATCGGTCTGTCAGTGGCTTCTAGTCATGAGGGGAACCTCCACATTCAGGGGCACTAATCCTCTGAATCCCAGGGGAAGGCCCTGGCCTCTGTGCCCTCTTTTTGGCCCTCCAGAGGAACTGGTTGGTCCCTGTGTGAGCCAAGAGGCTGGACTAGGTGGACCCTCACTGGTCTGATCCTTATGTTCTTATATAGCTCCTTCTTTTCCCTTCTCTTTCATGCATTATGTTTTTCTCCTCTCTGATCTTTTAAAAACCCAATAAAAGTGGTAACGTGGGATGCAAGAACTCATCATGCAGTTGACCACCTGTGTGATAAAAGTTTGCTGGGAGACATGGTGTGTGAATGTGTCTTTCATTTGAGTGTGTGTTTATTTGGGAGGGGGGTACACATTCTTTGCCACCTGTATTTCATCCTACTCTTTAGCCATCCCCACATTGATTGCTGTGATCCGAAGTCTTTTTTTAAAAAAAATCAACAAGGGTTTGACCTTTGCCTCGCCTTATTCAGCTTCCTAGGACCACATGGATCTTTCAGGGTGCCCAAACACAAAGAATCTCAATGGGATAATTGTGTGGCTGCTGCGTGTTAATTAGAAGTGCGTGGCACTCATTCGGCCTGATTGAAGGAGGCTCTTGTCAATCACACATCCCAGGGAGTAGTATTTATACCTTGAGCAATGGCTAGAAGAGTCCAGGGCAAAGATGACAAGCAGGACTATAATTACTGGCAGTGGTGGACTGAGCTGATTAGAGCAGCTTTCCTTCCCTGGCTCATCTGGTACTTCAGGGGCCATCCTCTCCCTTGAAAGGCTGGCGCGAGGGGCGGGGGAGGGCCCTTTCCAGCTCTGCTCCTCCTGCAGCTTCCCAGCTACTGGACCCCAGAGCTGCTGACGTGTGCAGTGAGGGCTCCTCCACCCCCAGCAACATGGCCACCCTCCAGCCGGGCCCCCAGAAAACTGGCAAGAGCAGAGGGAAGGGGCCTTGCCAGCTCCAAACACTAGGGTTTTGTTGCTGCGCTTCCCCCTTTCTGTTCCTGGTATGCCACACCGGCTAAATATCAGGAGGAACTTCCTAACTGGAAGAGTGGTTGAGCAGGCTGCCTCGGGAGGTGGTGGATGCTCCTTCGCTGGACGTTTCCAAGCGGAGGCTGGGCGACCATCTTTCGGGTATGTTGTAGGGCTGTCTTTCGGCTGTGCTCCTGCAGAGGGCCAGGGGGCTGGACTAGGTGACCCTGCAAGGCCCCTCCCAGCTCTAGCATTCTGTGATTCTATATGTGGACTGAACAGAGGCTTTATGTGGATCACAGAGATCCAACGAAGGTTGCCAGACCCCAAGGTGGAGGGGTGGATCCCCCACCTCCAGGCCCTGCCCTCTAGCTGCTGAGCAGCTGGCTGGAATGGGGACTTACTAGTAGAAAGAAGGCGGCCTAGGCCACATGGCTGGTGTCGCACAGGAAGTGATGTCATCGCACCAGTGACTTTCAGGCTACGCTCTGGTATTTGGGCAAAAACTCTCTGGTAGAAGCTGGTTTTACACCTAGCTTTTGCCCAAATACCAGAGTGTCCCCCAAAGACACTGGCATGATGACATCACTTCCTGTGTGACGCTGGCAACGTGGACTAGGTAGCCTTCTTTCCCCTGGCGAGCCCCCTCCGATCCCTGGGCAGTTGCCAGGAGGAACTTGGCAACCCTAGATCAGACTGACCACATTAGAAGTGAAAAGAAGCTCAATAACACAATGAGAAGTGCACATTGCATCTGTGAACACAACAGACTGAGCCACGATAAAAGAAATGTGAGCAAAACACACATCTTCTAGCAGTCTATACGCATAGGGTGGCCAAGTCCAAGTTGGAAAATACCTGGGGACTTTGGGGATAGAGCCGGGAGAAGGCGGGGTTTGGGGAGGGGAGGGGAGGGGCCTCAGCATGGTACAATGCCATAGAGTCCACCCTTCAGAGCAGCCATTTTCTCCAGGGGAGCTGATCTCTGTCAGTTGGGGATCAGTTGTAAAAGCGGGATATCTCCAGGCCCCACCTGGAGGCTGGCAACCCTATATACACACCCTCCTGGGCTTGCTCAACTCCACATCAGCCGGTTGCAGTCAGGGCATGTGGTGCCCCAGAGCAGACAGCCCCTTTTTGCAGCCCTCTGGACTTCAGAAAAAAGTGGGAGAGGGAAGGCTGCGGCCCCCCCCTTCTCCCTCTGCCCCCCTCTTGCAAGGTTAAAACAGCCCCGCCACCATGCTTGGAAATGAGGGTCCCTGATGTTACTTACTGCGTGAGTCAGGTCACTACATAATATTTAGCTGAGCCCCCCCCCCCCCTTTCCGAGGGTATCTCCTAGTAGAGTTGTTCCGGGTCTTTGCTGGAGAGCCAGGAAAAGACTCCTTGCCGGCACCCTGCTTTCAAGCCCCGGATGCCCCCCCCCCCCCATCAGCTCACTTGCCTCTTCTGCAGCAAAGGACAGAAGGAGCCCTTGCACCCCTCCCCACCCTTGTGCCTCCGCCTCATGGGGGGGGGGGGCTGGCCACAGGCCCTGGGGTGCTCCAGGACAGCTAACAGTGTGGAAGGGAGTGGGCGCTGGGACAGAAGCACAACTGTCCGAAGAAGCCACAGAGCCCCTTGTGGCACCTTAATGGCTTGCATAGGTTATTCAATGTTAAGTGTTCATGGATTGCAGCCAACTTCTTCAGATAAACTGTTTATTTTTGATGCAATAAACTAACCCCTCTGGAATCAATTATTTTTAGTTCCTCATATTTTAAAAGTTCCTTTATATGCTAATTTTCAAATAAAGGAATAACACCAAGTATTTGCAAAGCGTTTTCAAAGCACTTGACATCCATTACCTTGCTGCAGTCTTACAACAGAGTTCGTATTCTTATCCTTCTATTGCGGACCAAAGGCATGCCGTCCCCCACCCCCATCCCCCCAGGCAGGGTGAGGAGTCCCCCGCCCCCCTGAGGTCCCACTGCCCTTCCGAGCAGTGGCAGGGGGGAAATGCGGGGGTGGGGTGGAGAATCTGGCACACAGTATAACGATGTCACTTCCTGAAGTGATGAGTAGCTCTAGGAATTGATGAGTAGCTCTAGGAATTGCTAGAAGCTCTATGGTTCCCTAGAGGTCCTCGCTGCCCCTGCCAGGCTTTCTCCCTGAAGTGATGTCACCATGTCTGGGATGATGTCCCCTGCCCAAGCCCCCTGCCCGTGGCGGGGCCCTGCTGGACAGCCCTGGGACACTTGTGGGAGGTGTGAGACAAACCTGCCAGGGTCAACTCCAGTCACCAGGCTACAAACATCATGAAATAATGAAGAAATAGTAATAGTAACAAGTAGGGCTTTTCCCCCGTGAACAAAAAAGTGCCAGTGTTTTACCTGCCGGCTGGGCAGACCATCCATCCTTCCCTGCCCCCCAGCGGTTAGTGGACCCCTCCCTGCCCCGGAATCACCTGACTGACGCCCGCCTCCTTCTCCGATTTCCTGAGGGGCTACAGGTGTTGCCCCTTCCCTGCAGGAACCTGCCCACCCAAGACCCCTCCCCCCCAGCTTCTCCCCCAAGCCCAGGGCTTGATGGAGTTGGCCGAGGCCCAGACGAGCCTTTCTGCCAGGGCCTGGGCAGGCACCCCCCCCCCCCAAAAAACCCCCACCCTCTCCAGACACAAGTGTAGTGTTTATTTATTACCCTCTTAAACTTTTGGACCAACTCAAAAACTCCTGTTGCTTAGATGTTCTTTGAAACATCAGAGTTCTTAACGGCTTTACCTTTCAAGCGTGCCTCTTCTGGGTTCTGAGGCTCTGAAGTCCCAGCATGACTCTCCAGGCAATTCCAGAGCCAGTACAGGTGATAGATTTACTTGTCTACCTTCCCTGGCAGTCTATTTATCTCTTAACTGGCTGCATCACAGTTGTCTTTGTTTTATAGTTATGAATAATGCCTGTGTGCGATAAGGGAAGTCCGGGAGTCAGGGAAGTGCGTTTTTCTTGCTGCACGTCCAGTTTCCTTCGGCTGTTTTGGTGGAGTGAGTTATCCTCATTGCCTGTTTACTGTTTCTGCTCCTGACAACCCAGTTTGTGGGCTAATTAGTAAAGGAAATTGGATCAAACGGAAGGATCTGCAGTGCATTTCAATTGCTGGCAATAACAAGGTTCTGAGTGTTGCATTTCAACAATCCATCAGCAGCAAATGGATGGATTCAGAGGCCCACGCCTCTTATATAGCCCAACACAGAGAAAGGGGAGGGGAAGGAAGGAAGGAAGGAAGGAAGGAAGGAAGGAAGGAAGGAAGGAAGGAAGATCATAAGACAATGTAGCTATTTTATCACTGCCACTATAATGATCGGCAATTAGAGTCGCCAGGTTCCCCCCTGGCCACCCTCAGGGTATGGGGGGGCGGGGGCGTAGGGTTGCCAGATCCAAGTTGGGAAACTCCTGGAGATCTGGGGATGCAGACTCAGTGGGGTACAATGCCATAGAGCAGAAGTGTCAAACTCATTTGTTACGAGGGCCGAATCTGACGCAAATGTGCCCTTTGTTGTGCCGGGACATGTGTGCCATAAAAGGTAATGCCAGGTACCAGAGATAGAAACTGCATATAGGACAGCAGCTGGTGAGCTCCGAGTTGGTGCATCCTCACTACAAGGCCCCATGGGCTCGGGGGGGGGGGGGGTGCAGAGGAAAACCCACACAGGTGGAATCGAGAGGCAGCAGTACAGGGCTGGGCGGAGGCTCCCACGATGCTTGACTGCTGCAGGCGAGGTTGATCTGCTGTGCCGAAGCCACAATGGAGTGGCTCCGCCCACCCCAGCACGTCCTCCCTAGCATCAGTTGCTCACGGGCTGTATAAGAGCCCTGAATGGGCCGGATCCACGCCCCCCCCCCCCGGGCCTTATGTTTGACACCTCTGCCATAGAGGGCCTCGGTGGAGCATAATGCCATGGAGTCCACCCTCCAAAGGATCCATTTTCTCCAGGAGAACTGATTTCTGTCATCTGGAGAGGAGCTATAATTCCGGGGGATCCTCAGGGCCCGCCTGGAGGCTGGCATCCCTATTGACAATTGCATAGTATTTAGTGAAATAAAGTACATGTGCCTCCTTTTCACATGTCCATGTTCCTCGTATTTGTGAGGAATCTTTCTGCTTTTCCTCCATTCCTCAGGGCGCGGCTGATGTTGTGGTAATGGTGGAAAGTGCCATCAAGTCTCAGTCAACTTGTGGCGACCCCAGAAGGTTTTCAAGAAGGGAGGCCAGAAGAATTCACCTGCTGTTGCCTGCCTCTGCGTAGCAACCCTGGACTTCCTTGGTGGTCTCCCATCCGAGGCCTAACCCGGGCCAGCCCTGACTTAGCTTTTGAGAGCTGTTGAGATCAGGCCGGCCTGGGAAATCCAGGTCAGGGTGAGGCTATGGATGACTTCTTGGTTACTAACATAGAATCATAGAGTTGGAAGGGACCTCCAGGGTCATCTAGTCCAACCCCCTGCACAGTCCAGGAAATTCACAAACACCTCTCCCTCCACACACCCACACCCAGTGACCCCTGCTCCATACCCAGAAGATGACCAAATGCCTCCAGGAGCCCTGGCCAAACTGGCCTGGAGAAAAATGGCTTCCGGATCCCAAAGTCACATGAATTGTGACACTGAATAAACACCTAGTCCTTTCTTTGGCAATCCAGACAATGTGCTTCAAGACAGTGTTTCTTTTGTTGTGTGTGTCTTTCTAGCCCTCATATTTTGGTGTGTATCTGTGGGGGTGGATTTCTCCGCCAGCTAGTGTATCTATTCCTATTGTGAATGTTTTGTGGGCTGTGGCTGTGCTGTTGAGCAGGGCTTGTGATGTCATTAGTGATGAATAACTTTCCTCCCCCAGTGATGCGTAGTGATGCTTTTTGTTGCTTGAATTTAAAAGACGTTTTGACAAAAGTCACAACAAAGAAGAAGCCCATTTTCTAGTAAACGTACACAATTAACAGCACAATCCTCCTATCACCTCCAGTGGCCTTCGACTGGAGCAGCTCTGAGGAGATCTGAACTGTTAGTCTACACACATTCTAGAAAATAAATTAGATTCGTTTGGAGATACTGTATCATTTAGGTTATATGAATAATACTGTAATTTAAAACCTAATGGAGGTGGATCCAGACGAGCAAGAACAACAGAGATGTTCCATCTCTCCTAAGTATGAGAAATAAGACATAAAAACTAGATGTTGAGATTATTCCATCTATGATGTCTTATAACATACAAATGAATTCATCTCAGTAGGGTTGCCAACTCAGGGCAGAGGCATTCCTGGAGATTTGGGGGGGGGGTTATAGTCTGGGAAGGGTGGAGTTTGGTGAGGGGAGGGACCTCGGCAGGGCGTAGCACCACAGAAAACACCCTCCAAAGCAGCCATTTTCTCCCGAACTGAACTCTGTTGTTTGGAGATCCATTGTAATTGCGGGAGATCGCCATACCTGATCTGGAGGCTGGCAACCCTAAAATCTGATTGTGTGAATGCTGCGTGGTCCCCTTCTCCACACTGAAGGGCACATTCTCCCTCTGTTAATCATTTCCCAGGAGTAAGGATGGAGGAGGGCGGCTGCCCTTCCTGCCACACCCTGGAAAGTTCTGTTTCCTCCCGTGATACTGGAACAGAAGCTCTGTGGACAGACCGACCCACACACACCTCCGTGCCACATTGTCCAGGCTCTAGACACCATTCCAGGGTGTGCTTGCCAGATAGGGTCTCTGGTATATAATTTAACAATTCAAGAGAAACCAACAAAAATAGTAAGTCAGGCTTAAACGTGCGTAAAGGTAAACTAGGAGTGCCGTTTGTAAGTCTCATTAATCATCCCCAGAGCCATCCGTGGTGGCTTTTATTATACCAACATAAATCACGCAACTCAGCCTCTGTATTAATTTGGGTTTAACAAGTAATTGTGCACAGAAGAAAAATGCTCCTGCTTGTTGTGAATGCGACTTGATTGTTCCCTCATCCCAATCTGATCTTGAGAACGGCTGCGCCAGCAAAGGAGAACTTGAGCGGAGGTCTGCTTAAGGACCCTGCCTGTCCAGGATCCCATCCCCCCCAGGCGCCGGGAATCTCTTCCTAGCAGTTGGATTGGGGGAAAGTCCTGAAGATGATGCTTGAGAACACGGATAACTTCCGCATCACTTTCCTTCAGCAGCTGATATAGCAAGATGGGTAGCTGTGCTTCTCCGTCTGTAGCAGCAGAAAAGAGCCAGAGTCCAGGAGCGCCTTGAAGACGAGTGAAATTTGTGGCAGGGGAGGAGCTCTCGTGAGTCACTGCAGCCACTCCTTCAGTTATACAGCTAGAATGGGAGTCCATCTGGCCTTATATCTTGGAGAGTGGAGTGATTTCAGAGGCCGAATGACGATAGCAGGCAAATGAGAATAGCAGTTGAATGGCAATAGCAGGCGTGGTTGGATGTAGGTGAGGTATTCAGAAGGGTTGTATGAGTGGAGAAATCAGCAGTTAGTAAGGAGTACTTGGCCCTCAAATAGAAAACACACGGTTTGGATTTCCAGAGCACAAAAGCCTGGAGCTCAAGGCCAGGTGCAACAGCTTTCCACTCCCCCGTGCTACTGCCATTTGGGGGTCTCTTTGCCTCCCTCCATCTTGGGACTGAGGCCAGCCATTCTGCGCCAGCCACACTGAGGCCCCTAAAGGGAGTCCGGGGGCATCTCTAGCACAACTGCTGGGTGATGGCAGCCAAGGGAACAGGAGTGGGCATCCATCCATCCAGGTCTCATCACATTTACTGGGCAGCAAAGGCAGAGCGAAAACACCCACCCTGTCCGGCCCCAGACAGGCCTCTCAGAAGCAGAGGTGGTGTTGCCGGGCATAAGAGGACCAACCCGATGGCACTCCTCTTCCACTCATATGAGACCCACCTCGGGACAGCTGAGACAATCCTCACCTGGGGCTTTTCCACATTTTTTGTTCTGGCCCCGTTCTGCTTCAGTTTATCCCCTGATTTCAGCATGCATTTTTGTGCCTTGAGAGATTTAACATTTTTTGTTGTTCCCCCCACGTTTCCCCCTGGTTCCTTGGAGACCACTTTTGCTACAATCTTTTTCTGACAACCCATTTTGACTCCAGTTTTTTCCTTATGTGTAATGTTTCTATCGGTTTTCTTGGGCCCACCCACCACCAGCCCAATTTTCAATGATTGGACTGTCTTCAGTGACTTCCGTTTTTTAAAAAGGCCTTAAATATCAATATTTCGATGTGGTGGGTTTTTTCCAGTTTTAAAAAGTAAGTCTCTAGCTCCCTCCCTAGTGGAGGTATGGCTTTTCCCTTATATCTCTGCAAGGGAAAGAGATACACTAACTTTTAAAAAACAAAAGCTGGAAACCCGACCCCCCCGACCAGGAACAGATTTTGCATCCACATCCAGGGGTCCCTGGGGCCCCCAAAGTGACATTTTAATAAATAAAGAGGAAGGCGCCGCTAGTTTCCACACACGCACACTTGCAACACTCCTTCTTCATGATCCACTCAAAAGAGAGACTCGTCTGCCACGAAGCCAACGCTGGGGCCCCCATGGCAGATGGACGGACGGGCAAACTGAGCTTCCTTCCTGTTGTACTCCTCTGTCTCTGACCCTTTGATGTGTAGACGGAGGGTGTGGGCACACGGCAAGCTTATCCCAATTTGTTCCCACTAGAGATTTGACTGGGAATATTTTATTTCAGATTGGGATGATCACACATCTCTCCCCAAACTGCTTGCATCACGCGATGAGGCTCCGGACACCGTCCAGATAGCTGCGTCACCCAAGTGGCAGCTTAGCTTGTTTTTTTTTAAAAAAATTGGCTTTGTGTATGCACATGTGCACATGGCTGGATCACCACTCCCACTGGGACTTGCCGTCCTCCCTTGTTTTTGCAGGTCCCCCCCCCCCCCCGCGAACAAAATTAACCAGTGACGTACAACTAAGCATTGGAGTCTAGATATGCGCTTGAACGTTTATACATTTATTTCATTCTGCATAAGATTGCTCATGTGCACAATGGCAGAAGCTGGGGGGGGGGGGGGGACATCACGAGAAGGACATTCAGATGACCTAATCGCGATCATTGCAAGATATGGCTGTCCAAATTGGCGAAATCACGGATTCAAAGCTCAAATATCCAGAACGTACTTGATTTTCCGGGTGTAGGAAAACTCACTAGGGAACCGGGAGGATTGCGCAAGTGAGCCCACTTCGGTGCGGGAGTCAGAAGCGAATGTGTGATCAGCAATTTTAAACGCGAGAGGGAACAGCAGTGAAACTCAATCAAAATGACCATGTGACCACAGCCTGATACTCTCAAGGAATTGCCTTCTTCCTTCTGTCCACTCTCTCCCTCCCACACACACAAAGAAGGAGCACGTTTGCTCTCCATTTTTGCACCATGGATGCAACCTCCACCTGCATCCATCCAGGTAGTTAGAATAGGTATCTGTTCCTGTCTCTCACCTTTACTATCTAGAATGGAGTTCCCTAAATAAAGAACTCCTTATTGGTTTGAAACTGACAAGAGGCTCTGTGTAACTCTGTAACTTTGCTAGTGCACTCAGGACAAAGAGAAGCTCTGCTGCATTTAGCCCTTTAAGTGCTCTCTGCTACAGCGAAATATAGATGACTGGCTTACCATACCTGTGAATCTGTCCATCAGTTCTGAACAGTGTGGCTCAGAGTCCAGAGAGTATAACGAGCATTTGGACACCCAAACATCTGTATGGTCTTGCTGTTAAATGGCAGTGGAGACTTCTAGGCACCGAACTGGTAATGGGCATCAAGAAGGAATGTCCAAATGGTACTACTACTGGGATGTTTGGTTAATATAGCAGAGTTTGCCCAGTCACAGAAGCGTGATCCTGAGAGCAGCAAATAAATATACTCCCAAGAAGTATATTTGGGGGGTGGGGGGGTTAACTTGCATTTATTCAAGTTGATCCAGTTCACATTCAGTCGAAAGGAGAGAGAGGAGAGTAACCTAAAGAGCACTTTCCCTCTCACAAAGGGCCAGCTTGTCCAGCATCCAGTGTGTGGGAGTAGGAGGGCACTGTCTGTACTGGAGAGACCTGCAGAGACGTGTGTCTCCATGGAAGGCCATGTGAGGAGAGGGAGAGGACAAAGCGGGGGAGAGAGAGAGAGGAGGGGTCAGAGGGCAGCTCCCAGGTTAAGACAAAGAGAGGCACCCCATTCAAGGAGATTACACCTGTACACCCTTAGAGCGATGTAGCACACACACACACCCGCCGCCCAAAGTCCAGGCATGCTGAGTCGCTTCCTCCAACAGATCCAGGGAAGGGAAGCCATATTCTGCAGGAAATAGCCCTGCAAGGGAGGAATACAGTTGTAAGCGTCAGTGTAATGGAGGAAGGTTTTCCGCAACAAACTGGAACATAACACCCAGCACCACATTTACTATCGATTTCCTCTTTGGGCCCCTAAAACGTATGCTTAAAATAGCATTAGACAAATATCCACTCTAGGCTTATCATCAGATGCAAAGGAAATACAAAGGCTGCCAGTTCTCTTTTGCCAAATGAACATTTTATGTGAGCCCAAACAGCTGGTGGGATGGCAGGGAAATTGTAAAAAACGAGCTGCTTGTATGTTTTACTGACAGCTGTTTTTAATTACTTTTGTCAACCCAATTTTGATGCTCCACATCACGGGGTTCTTTTATGACGATGCTCCCTCCAAGAATCACTTGCTTGCTCTAATCCTGTTTGCCTAGAGATTTATGGCCCAGTGTTTCTGCTTGGGTAGGGCTTCTGCAACAAGAAATGTCAGTGAGCCGATTATAAATGGCTTCTGGCATCCCCGCTCTGTCTTTTATTTGGCTAGCAGCCTTTCTACCTGAAAGTGATAAATTCCTGCTATAACGGCTTTATGTGCTTCAGTAATTACACAGCACAAAACGGGGTGTGTGCAGCTCCCGACAAAGGTATCTTTTTGAAAACAGCGAGCAATGGAAAGGGGTGGGCTGGGATGAACCCTGAAATGTTATTGAACAAAAACAATGGGCAGTGAAATGTCTGTGTCAGAAGGGATTTGATAAATGAACGAGCAGGACGGAAGACACAGAAGCCTCTGGAACAGGTTTATAATCCAAGGTCCTCCAGAGGTTTCAGGCACCATGGAGGCCATCCTGATTTTGTGAATGCTCCCCGCTCCCCTCCCCTCCCCTCCCCTCCCCAAACATTGTCCTCAAAAGATCCTTTGCGGAGCAGCCATGCTGGCTTTCCAGCTCCACAACTTCAACACACCAAACAAGTCAGTCTGGGGCCCCTGACCCGGTGCTCGTGGGCCCTTCCCTGGCGCCTGCCAGGCATCCTGGGGGAATGGGGCAGGGGGCTGCTGGGGAGTGGTCTGGGGGGGGAGATTTCGAGGGATTTTGCATTAGCAGCAGCTGCCACCCAAGCACAAGAACCTTCATTGTGGTGGCTGCAGGTGAGTTGCGGCATCCATTTTGTGGCTGGCTTCATCTCCAGTGGCATCCTTTGGTTGGCTGAGCCCACGAACCTGGGTCAAAACTCCAAAGGTGCCCGCAGGCTCCCAAGCATCTGGGACCACTGAAGCAGAACCAGAGGGCCATTCAGAGGGTGTGTCGCTCAGAAATCTTGTGTGTTATAGCCTCAGTGGTTACCTGGAGGTCAAGGCCGGTGTCTGTGAAATTGTGCCAGTAGATGTAGTCCACAACAGGTCTCCTTAAACAGAAAGTCCTTTATTTGCAGAAAAGATCTGGTTGGTCAAACACACTTCTTCTGTTAGTAATGCCCAAGCATAGTAACACAACTACAATTATACCTGATATGAAATAAGCTCCCCCATGACACCCACCAATCAGTTGGGAGAATTATTGGCGCCCAAATATACTGGCCCACTGTTCCCAAGGAAAGCGCGGCAAATTAGGTTCCCAAGCAAAGGCACTGTCAGGATCTGTGGGGCGGATGTTCCCAAGGGTAAAATCAAGCAAAGGAGCAAGTTGCACCTGTAAATAACATAACATGTAGCAGGAGGCTTTCAGCTCAAGGCCGTGAGCTAGCGAGAAGCGAAAGAGAGATAAGGAGGAAGAAAGGCTAAAAAGCAGCAAGCATGCGCAGAGCGAGCAAGATGCGCATTCCTGCGGTGGGAGTCACTCTACCGATGCTGTCTCCCGTCCGGGACCTAGCGGAGTAATTATGGTACTCAAAACCAAGGCAATGGTAAGTGACCATCAGAATAGGCAATAGGAACCATAAGCAGTGGTAACTGACACGACTGCAACAGAACCATTGATCAGAACAGTCAACAAGAATCATTGGCAGTGCTAACTGACAGTGTCCCGAAGAAGCGGAGGGAGCGAAAGGGAGGCGTTGGGCCCCCCAGACCCTTCAGGGTCCCGCTGGAGGTGCCTTCCTGCTTGGCTGATTCCTGGTCCGTTGCTACAGACAACGGAGGAAGCTGTGGGGCAGGAGGCTCTCCTTCTGAGGGGGAAGGGCCTGAGAAGAAACACATTCCTTGGGTGATGCACATTAATATTGCTGGAAGTACCAGAGGCAATGTTCCTAGTGTCTTGGCCTCCGGAGGGCAAGTGACCACAGAGAGTTGCAGGCAGAGAGGCAGACACTCGGCATCTTCCTGTCTACTCTCCTGTCACAGAGACTCCCTTTGAAGTGGTGACCCACACTCCTTGGGGAAAGGGAACTTCCTTCTGTCTCCCTCTCTCTTCTGGAGATGCAGGGTGCTCCTCTCAGCCTTTGCCTCTGTCTGCGAGCTAGGCAGGCTCAGAATCCACCTCTCCCTCCCTGCTCTGCACTGTCGAGTAGGTCTTTCCAGAATAAAGTGGTTTCATATAAACTGAAACGTGGCTCTGTGTGACTTTGTACACTTGCAAGCACATGGCAGGTTTGGGACAAAGCACTGCTGCGTTCAAGCTGAGTGCACTCTGCTAAGTTAAGAAGGATCTGGCCCACCGGAAGCTGCGCCCTTCCCACAAATATCTCCTGGTGAGGAGTGCCTGGGGGGCAGAGAGGCAGCCATCCTGGTGACAGGAGGCGGAGCGGTTCAGAGACTTTGTGGGCTGGAAGTGCAGGTCACCTGGTGACTTCCAAAACGGCAAGGCAGTCGCCATTTTCACGTGTTCATTTCAAGTATCAATGAGTTCAGCTCCTCCTTTGAAATGGGGGTTGTGGTGTTCGCAATGCGTTCACAGTGCCCTGGCCTGTTGGGGGCGGGGGGGCGGGGTAGACTGATACTCAGCAGACAGCAGCAAAGACCTCCTCTGATGGTTACTGGAAGACAAGCTGCCTGAGTGGTACTCGGAGGGGAGGCCACCAAGGAAGCCCAGGGCTGCAACACAGAGGCAGGCAATGGATAAAACCACCCCTGAATGTCTCTTGCCTTGAAAACCCCATGAGGAGTCGCCATCTGTCAACTGCAGACTTGATGGCCTTTTACACACACGTGCACGGGGAAGAAAATCCAAAAAGCCAAGAACGCACCCTCTGCAATCCCACTTATCACAGGGTTACCTCCAGACGCCCTCTTTTTTAGAGGACCCGTCCTCTTCTTTCAGTGTCTGTCCTCTTTTGGGCTCTTTTTTTAAAAAATGGATGAAAGTGTCCTTGTTTTTTTTTTGTGGGGATGGTTAGGAATATGCCCAGTTAGCTGCAGTGATCACAGCTGAAATAGGAGGGGTCTTTAAAATGAAATTTGTCACAGGGTTCACTTGCTTGAAGTAGTCAGTAGGGAAATACGTCCCTTTTTTTCTTTTTGGTCTCCAACCCTAATTCATTAGGACTTTTTGAACCCTGTGCAGAGACTTGACTGAACAGTAGCGGGGAAATGGGGCGAGCAGAGGGAGCCAGAGAGAGAGAGAGAGCGCATGCCTGTCTGCATCAGATGCCACATCTTTTTTCCCTTCTCCTCCCTTTGTGCTTTGATCAGCGTTTACTGGTCTGCTTGCTCCTTTCTTTAAAAGGCCATTTCAAGTCCTTTGCTGGCTTTCCTTGGCTATCCAAAAGTCAGTCTCTTGCTTTCCCCGGTTTGAAACGGGGTGGTAGGGTAAGTTTGTGACCGAGCCTAACCGAGTCTACTCAGAAGTAAACCTAACTGACTTAGTAGGGTTTACCCCTAAGGAATTCTTCGAAGGCATGCAGCCTTTGACTTGTCCAATACAGAAGCCTTGCAGTTACCCAGGGCTGGATGTTAGAAAACCAAAGAGGGGGAAGAGAGAGAAATGCCTCCCGTCATGATCTTAAGATGCAAAGACCGTTCCTGCGCAAAGGACAGAGAGGGCTTCCGGCGGGCTTTTTCACGGATCTAGGCGCCTGCCCCAGAACTTAGGAGCCAGACTCCTTACTCAGCCGCCCTCGGATATCACTAGACGCCCCCCCCGGTCTGTCCCGGGTGCTGAAAGCTGAGCTAACTTGTTGGTTTTCAGCTCTTCCCTCAACCTCATAGGATGAGCGAGTGAGGCGGGGGCGGGGGGACGACGACGACACACGCCAGTCTCCAGCCACTAGGCCACACCACCCAGTTCTGAGGGTCTCCCCATTCTGCACTCGACTTTTCTTCTAGACAGAAGGCTAATAACCTTTGCTAACAAAGTGGTGCTTGGACTTGGGACCCAGGCCAAATGCCTTACAGCTATGGCTCAAATGCTCTTCATATTTTCTTTACGAGTTACTGTTCACATTGAATTGCACTAGAGTTGTTTCACTCGTGTTTATAAATCTACGGTTGTATTATAAAGGAATTAGCAAGATCAACTTTGTAGGTTGTTAATAATGAATATCTGTTTACTTGTGGGGAAAAATCAATAAAAACATTTGGCGAAGGAGACCACCAAGGGGCGGTCTGGGAAAAGCCAAGGAGAGGGGGTGGGTGGGTGGGTGTCTGTGTGGGGGGCCCCTGCTGCAGCCCCGGGCGGCGGTCACCAAAAACAGGAGGGGGCGGGGGCGGAGAATAAGGCCGGGACTGCAAAGGCTGGAGGCCGGGCTGGGGGGGGGGGGGGGGGGGCGCGGAACGCGGAGCTCCAGAGAGAAGGGGGGGGGCGGAGGCGGGGGCGGGGGCGGTGCGCGGGCTCTGATTGGCCGAGGGCGGCAGGAGGGCGGGGCCGGGGCGCCGCTGCGAGGCGCTTCCGGTGGGGGCGGGGCCTGGGGCGGGAAGCGGGGGCGGGGATTGGGAGGCCATGGCGGCGGCGGCGGCGTCTTCCGGGGAGCCCCCTGGCCTGACGGAGCCCGCGAGGGAAGCCCTGCGACGCCTCGGCCACGCCCTCGGGTGCTCCCGCTGGTGAGGGGGGGGGGGGCAGGCCACTGGGCACCCTCTCCTTCCGTCTGGGTTGCCAAGTCCGGGTTCGGAAACTCCTGGGGACTTTGGGGGGTGGAGCCAGGAGAGGGCGGGGCTTGGGGAGGGGAGGGGCCTCAGCAGGGTGCCGTGCCATGGAGAGTCCGCCCTTCCAAGCAGCCATTTGCTCCAGGGGAGCTGATCCCTGTCAGCTGGGGATCAGTTGTAAAAGCGGGAGATCCCCAGGCCCCACCTGGAGGCTGGCAACCCTACTCCGTCCCCCCCTCCCCCGGCCGCCTCCGCCCCTCCCCGCGCGCCCCCCCCCAGAAGCCCCCCGAGGCTGAGTGAGGACCGGGGGTCCCTCCCCGCCCGCCCTCCCGCCCTGCGCGGCGCCTGCAGCAGCCAGGAGGGCCCCCCCCGCCCCCGCCCGCGGGTCCCTGAGGGGCTCCCTGACTCCCCCCCTCCCTCTCCCCCCCCCCCAGCGCCTCCCTCCCTCCCTCCCACCTGCTGCTGCTGCTGCTGCTGGAGACGGCGGCGGCGGCGGCGGTGCTCGGGCCTGCCCTCCCGTCCCCTCGGAGTGGGTGCCCCCCCGTCCCGTCGGCCCCTTGGCGTGCCCGCCCCCCCCCCGGTTTCCCCAGCAGGGGGGGGGGGGGCGGGTGGCATCCTCGCAGGCAGGCCGGGAGAGTCCGCAGCGCAGCCCCTGCCCGTCGGGAGCCGGGCCTCGGGAGGGGACCCTCGCCCTGCCCGGCGCAAAGGCCTCCCGCTCTCCGGGAGAGAAACACACACGGGGAGGGAAGGAGACGAAAGGAGGGCGCGAGAGGCGGCAAGCCCGGGCTGGCTCAGGCCAGGGGCACCTGGTCCACGCCAGCCCCCTCTCCCTGGCACACAGGGGGCCCCCTCCGGAGGGCCAGCAGCGGGGCCAGAAACCCCAGAAGCCCTTCTCCCGCTGCTGTGCCCCCCCCCCCCCCCACCACCCAGCACCCAGCACCAAGAAGACAGAGCATCACTTCTGGCCCCAGACCCAGAGTTCCTCTCTAGACCTCGTGGCTAAGAGCCACTGAGGGACCTCTGCTCCAAATGTTTATCCAGTTCCCTCTTGAAGCCACCCCCCCCTCCTGGGGCAGTGAATTCCACATGTCCATCACTCTTTGGGTGAAGAAGGACTTCCTTTTACCCGTTCTAACCCGACTGCTCAGCCATTTCATGGAGGGCCCACAAGGAGTTCTTGGATGGTGAGAAAGGGAGAAAAGCACCTCTTTCTCTACCTACTCTATCCCATGCATCATCTTATAAGCCTCGATCATGTCACCCCTCAGCCGCCGTTTCTCCAAGCTAAAGAGCCCCAAGCGCTTCACCCTTTCTTCATAGGGAAAGTGTTCCAACCCTTTTATCATGCTACTTGCCCTTTTCTGCACTTTTCCCAGGGCTATAATATCTTTTGTGAGGTGTAGCAACCAGAACTGTGCACAGTGTTCCAAATGAGGTTGCACCATCGATTTATACAGGGGCATTATGATACTGGCTGATCTGTTTTCAGTTCCCTTCCTTATAATCCTCAGCATAGCGTTGGCCTTTTTCATTGCAGCCACACACTGTCTCAACATTTTCAAGATCTCCCCTTGGTCAGTCTCTGACAGTTCAGACCCCATCAACATGTATTTATAGGTAGGATTTGTGGCTCCAGTGTGCATCACTTTGCACTTGGCCACACTGAACCCCATTTGCCCCGTTGACGCTCACTCGCCCATCCTCAACAGATCCCTTTGGACTGTCTCACAAGCCTCCCTGGTTCTCACCACCCTGATATTGAGCTAGCTAGGGAACTTTCATCTGGCACTATGTGTCTTTGCCTTTCTTTTAGCTAAGGCACTCATGCGAAAGGCAGGACACTTTTCCTAGCTTCTTTATTTTAGGTGAGTTCTTTCATGAACATCTTCACCTGGGCTGTTTCTGGTAACAACAGCAGCGGATGCGGATGGGCTGGGGAGAGCTCATTGCCCTTGTTGTGATGTGTACAACAAGAGAGAGATTCAGGCCAGATTTGATATAGAACATACATGATTTTTTAAAAGTTCCCAAAATGTGTTGTCGTCAAATAGAACTTCCAGTTAGGGGCGTTCAGCATATTAGCCCCCCACCCCCCCTTCTATAAACACTTGGTGAGGACCCTCGTGCCCCTGGGCACCAAGTTGGGGATATGGGTTCTAGGGTGCTGCAGCCTTGACTGAGCCTCCGAAAGGTCTGCCACTCTGCCGAGGCAGTATAAATGGACTTATTTGAGGAAGATGATGAGTTTTGTGGGACCTTGGTTGTTCTCTCTGATATGTGTGTAACAGCATGTGGATTACAGTAAACTGAATGATAGCTTTGTGCCCTGAAGTTATTCTAGATTTTGGCGGCAGTGGGGAGGACAGAGGGAAAGAGCAGGACTGGACAGACGTCTCCTGTTGCAGGGGGAATTCTGGATGGACTGAGCCCGTGGAAACACCCACTCCCCACACCTGAGACAGGGAATGGCGTTATTGCTGTGGGATTTGGAGCACTTGCCAATCTCCCATGGTGTTTGCAGGCGAACTCACCTGGCAGGCAGTGCTGTGACTTTAGTAGATGTGTTTGGGTCCTCACAAGTGGTTTAATTGTACTTTTCTTTCCCTGACAGCCATAATCTTCTGGAGAAACCTGTGAACCTAGGAAATTGTGAGCACGTCTTTTGCTTGTAAGCTGCTCTTCTGCCTTTCTGTAAAGCTACCTCCCACTCCTAGACAAGTTATCAAACTCATAGAGTGAAGATCTAAAAATTCTCAAAATGGAGATCGGAGAAAAATCTTAGCTCTTTGAAAACAAACCCACTGGTGGACTGAAACGCTCCAAAATAATACAGACACCACCTCTGGCTTTAAGAAAAGAATGCCACTGAGGTCTTGTGAGGCTGCCTTCTGAGATCTCAGTGGCCATCTGGGGGTTGCTAGGCAACTGCAACACTATATTGATGAGTCAGAGCTTAAATGACCGTCCCTCCTCATCACACATCTCTGCCTTCCAGTTGGAACTAGCCCTGCTGGGCAGTCGTGCCGTTGCCTGGTGCTCCCCAGACGGGTGAGCGGAGAGGGCAGTTCCAGTCCAGAAAGGGTTCTGATTCCTTTCAAGTTCAGCTCAGATGATCATCCGGAAGTTGTTGGCCAGCTTTGAAACATCACATTTTATTGTCTGATGAGTTACACCTGCCACAATCGGCCATATAGGGAGTTATGCCTGTCTTTTGTTATTCTAGCATTTGGCTTCGGATGCACGAGACATCTGCTGGGTGCACATGCAGCATTTAACTATGGCTAAAGAAAGACACAGTTGTGCCCTGGGGGTTCACACGTCTTGGTTTGCACGCACCCCCTGTCCGAGTCTTACGAGAGCTTGGGGCCCCAGTCAGACAATATGGGCATCTTTGTCCGCTTGTTAGGCGGTGAGACAGACAAGCTGAAACTGTTGCCCTAATTTCTTGTAATCTTACAGTGAGTCATTTCTTTAAACCATTCTGGCTGCAGCTTACTGGCTGCTCACGCTTTTGGGCTGGTTTAGCATTTGTGGCTTGTGGGTTGTTGTCCCAAGCGTCCACTGTAGCCTTTGTAATGGAGGTCTCCAGCACTTGTGCAAAGTCTTCTGTAGCAGCGAGTCCCTTTGACAAGGCGGGGCTTTTTCATTCCCTTCCAGAGCTTGCGTGGGTGACTGCGTTGGCACAGCTTGCCCAGTATGTCACATCCCGAGCATGGTGCAAGACGTGAAAGTGAGCAGGCAGCTGGACAACATCGCCCGGCTGTACCGAAAGCTGCAGAAGCTGCAAGATGGGGACATCCCAGGTAAGGGAAACGGTGGTGCTGCTGCTTGTAAAGGTGCGGTTTCTGAAAGGGGACTCGGTGCCCGATCCAGGACCTTCTTAATGGTGAAACATTAATGGCTCATCCCCCAATACTCTTGAGAGATCTTCCCTAGGTAAATGGCAAACTCTGCACTTCTGTCTCTTGGTCTGTCACCAGGATTTCTGTCTAATTTAGGTGAAAATGTAAGTGTCCTTGAATCTGCATGCAGATGAATCTTGGACTATTTACCAGATTAAAAAATGCTTTAAAAATTGCTATCTGCCTTCTCATACTTGACTCAGCTTCTGGGGCTCAAGGTACCCTGGAGGTGTTCAGGCCTGGGGGGAAACGGGGGGGAGGGGAGGGGTTTTCCCCCCCCTGTTTTCTCGATGGAAAAATTGAAAATTTGGTGGCAGGGAACACTTATGGAATATTTTCTCTTTTAAAATGAGCTAAATCCTTTCAAAGACACACTGTGGGCATGCTGTGGACATCTACAGCTCTTAAATTCAAGATGCATCTCTGCACCTAGGAAAGGGGAGCAGGCCCAAATGCTGCACATCAACTGGACTGCCCAGCAGGGTTGGGGAGGGAGAAGAAAGTGGAAGGATGGATGAAGAAGAGGACAGAGTTTGGGGTGGTGTCTGCTTTAGAGCTGAACAGGCCCAGGTAAAAACCCAGACAAATTAGAGGTTCTGAGAGATGGGGCAAAGAAACTAGTCAAAATATGGGGCCTGTTGACACAAGGCAATCTGCAGCATTAGGTAATGATCCCTAGGTATGATGCGGGCAAATTGTGGTCAGGAATGCCTTCTCTTATTTAGATGTAAATTTTGGCAACAGTGTACTGAAATGTATGATAATTGAAGAGACCAGTGTTTCCAGTGTACTCAGGTTAAATTTAATATCCAAATGTCCAGGTAGTCCCAGCTGTTGTGACTTTTCAAGAGTGTTTCTGTGCAAATAATACTTTCGTTTACTTCAGAATTTGTTTTGTTCCTGAAACGTTAACTTTTGTTTGCCTCTCAAATTAAGGTCTGTGAGCTCTGGTAGCACAAGGGGCAGCAATCTACAACTTCCCCCCAAATATTAGGTATATTTGCAGTTATTTTTACAGAAGACTAAGACGAATGTAAATTCTTTTAATTTCCATAGTTGTGCCAATTAGTACTGTTCTTTATGCCAAGGTATAAATGATGCATTTTATGTTAAATGAGTACAAGAAGTTTATGTTTGATAGAGAAGTAAGTATTGCATATATTTTAGTTTCCCCCCCAAATTTCTACTGTGCCAGGGAGAATTTTCCCCGTGGCTTCAGAATTTCCAGACATGTAACCAGTCTTCCCTCTAAGCTGAATTAGTGTGAGCTAGCTCGCAGTTTTTCAGCCTCTGGCTCAACACATTTTTGTCTCCGGTCAGGAAGGAGGGCTCCAGAGCAGACTAATTTATGCAGTAGCCAAATTGCTCGCTCACCACTTTAATGCCAGTAGCTCACAAAGTAGAATTTTTGGCTTAGAGGGAGCATTCATCTCAAGGGGTTCGGGGCTGAAAGGGATATACTCCAGGCCCCTGCTGATCACCAGACTGGCGGCCTGCCTGGCACTCCGGAGGAGAGAGCGGGTTTCTTCACTGGCACGTGCCTCTTCACTGCGCGTTTCCTGTTGGGACTCGGGGATGTGAAAGAGTAAAGAAGGGCTTTCAGTATCTTAATCACCATCTCTGCAGAGATGCCTGAAGATGGCATTGTAAATTAGAACATACTGACACTGCAGGTAACTTCAGACGTTACGCTCTGCTGGTGGGAAATCTAACGGTGGATAAACTACAACTAGTGGGTTCGTTTTTGGGTAACCCCCCCCCCCCTCGGCTGAGTCCAGCATGACCCAGAAGGTGGCTTTACAGATGGAAGGAGAGCTGTCCTGTGCAGTTTCTCTGTGGAAGGGTGGTCCTGCAATTCTCCATTAAAAAGCAAACAAAAAAGCCAAAACATACATCCTTGACTGCTCCTCGTTTGTCTTATCGTGTGTGTGTGTCACTCCCACCTTTTCCTCCAACATGGCGATAGGGGAGGGGTCTCCCATCCAGGCATTGCCCAGACCGGAGTCAAGCCAAGAGGGGCCTGCGTCAAGGGCCTCCCAGCCCCGCCTTCCCTTCCACGCTAGTGTTTGTAGAGCACTTTCTCCTCCACAGCCACCTTTGCCTCCGAGACAGAGTTCCTGATTGTGATCTTGTCCGGGGTGATAGTATAGGACTCAGGGGTCAAGTTGGGAAGACAGCAGCGGTATTGGATATCGCCAGCCAGGTCTGATACCGGAACCAAAGGGCACTGACTCGACACTCTTTCTCTTGTGAACCTCGTAACCCCGTCCCCAGTTTAACATGAGAGCAGATCAACAGACTGTTAAGACGCTGACAGACACTTCCCCCCCCCCCACAAACATTTTATTAAGATTTTCAGGTCACAAACAATCAATAAAACATTCAAACATAGAGAATTACAAACAGAATACAACGTAATTGTCAATATACAAATGTGGTGCTTTTGATTTAAGTATATTTTGAATATCTACAAGGGGAAAGGTAAATTATATCTTATCATACTATTACTGACTGTTAAGTGCAGTAGGATATTAGTCTAATAGTGGCAGCAATGCAGTTTTCTTGGTACCTATACTTGTCTGTAGGCGCAGTAACTTGACAGACACTTCATCCACCCAAGCACTTCTCCATCTCTTGCCCCTGGGGGGGAGCTGTGACTGCCCATAGCAATTCTCATTTAACTCTCTGGATCCAGAAGGCTCTTTGCTTTGTCTTTGACCGCATCCTTTCCGAGCCCACCTTATTCTCTCCATTAGCACAAAAGTGTATAATTGCCGTAATTAAGGTGGGTGATTAGCAAGAACTTGTCAAATGGAGGAGCACGTTGTGTGGCTCACAAAAGATAAAGAACCGTGATTTATAGTAACATTGTGGATTTTTTTAATATCAGCTGTCAGCTATTTTAGTTGATTTTTCCCTCTTCGGTTCAGTGGAGTTTAAAGATAAGCAATTGTCTGTCACAGACTTTCCAGACAACCATTCATAGATAATTCTACCTTATTCTTCGTGATGGAGCGTTGGCTTCGGTGGAGAGTGAGGCTGAAATCCATTTCCTTTTCTCGTCTTTGAAGAACCCTGCAGGTGTCGGGTGGGTTCCTTTGAGCCTGTGCTGTTTCAGGTGGACGGTGGGACAAATGGAACATTAAGAGGGTCTTCAGTTTACTTTGTAACACAGGGGTGACAATTTTTCAAGCACTTTCTGCTGCAAACTGCACAGCACTGTGGTAGTTTCCACAATGGCTCAAATTGAGTGGTTGAATAACTGGAAATTTCTCCTAATTTTTATTCCCAATGTGCTGAATGCTTAATATACCAAACTAATCACTCTTTGGTGGAAGCGCTAATGTTGTGCAGATGGTATCAAAGCACTTCCCTTTGATTTTTAATAAGGGACTGGTTTATAGGAGAGATTTCTCAACTTCTGTTTCTGAAAACCCACAATAGAGAATAATTTCAGAAGCACACAATGTGCATCATTATATCCCTTTGATACAGACTAATGATAGTGAAGCCACGTTTTCTAATTGCTGCTTTTCCATCTATAGCTTGTTAGTGTGTGGCAGGGGGATTTTGAAGGAGCAGTACTTGTGGCTACAGATCTTTGGAGATCTGAAAGTTATCTGCTCTGAATGTGTAAACTCAAGGGTTTCCATGGAAGGTTGACGCTCGGAAGTTCGGTCCCTTCAGTCAGCAGGCTACGTTGAGGCAGAGTCTGGCTAACGTGCAATACAATACAGAGATGCCCCGGAGAAAGGTTTCCTTAGGCCCCCAAGGGCAGCTTCTGGGGAAGGGCTGTGGCTCAATGGAAAACCCTCCGCTTTGCAGGCAGGAAGTCCCAGGCTGAGACCCCGGCGGCAGCCCCAGTTAAAAGGACCCGGCAGAAGGAGATGGTGGAAGACCTGGTCCTGAGACCAGTCTTCCCTCTAAGCTGAGTTAGGGTGAGCTAGCTCACAGTTTTTGAGCCTCCGGCTCACACATTTCTATCTTCGCTCAGGAAGGATGGCTCCAGAGCGAACTGATTGGTGCAGCAGCCAAATAGCTGGCTCACGACTTTCATGCCAGTCGCTCACAAAGTAGAATTTTTGCTCACAAGACTCCACAGCTTAGAGGGAGCATTGCCTGAGACTCTGGAGAGCCCCTGCCGGTCTGAGTAGACAGGACTGGCCTGAATGAACCAAGGGTCTGATTCTGCCTAATGCAGCTTCAGACCAGTGAGTTAAGATCAGAGGAGCTTCTCACAGCCTCTGGACAGGAGTCCTCATCCCTGTTTGGAGCTGGAAGGACTTGCCTGTGCTTCAGCCGTGTCGATGCTCACCAGCCTTCGAACGCCAAAAGCATGCACGAGACCCCAACTGTTTAATCCCTTTAGCCATCTGGATTCGTCTGTGTGGCTAAAGCTGCAACGGGTCTTTCCATCTGGACGCTGTCCCTTCTGGGCCTGAAACAGCGCACGTTTATCTCAGAAGCATTGCCGACGGGTCTCATGACGGAAGGAGGTTTTAGGTTGATTTAACATTTCCCCTGTGGATTTAAAGGGTTTTGTAGTATAGATCAGTGCGCAAAGGTTCCTTGGTATCTTAGGCTGAGCCAATGGTGAAGACAGTCTAAGGTCTTTTCCGCGTTTGCCTGCCAGTCCGGATTTTCTCCGTGTTCGAGTCCACAGCAAAACAGCATCCAGATAACCTGGGGCAAGAGCAGGCTGAAGCCAGGCTGACCACTGAAGGGAGGGAATCTAAGGCAGAATGGGGGGAAACCCCGGAATAAACAGGAGGTCGAATTCAGTTTTAGTGAGGAATGAAGGGGGGGGGGGAGAACTGGATTAAAAAGGTTGAATTCGATTTTAGTGCAGAAGTGCTTGGAGGACACTGCAGTGAACGTGGATTAAAAGGAGAGTGCGGAAAGGGCCTTAGTGTGGTGAAATCGGCTGGGGCCTTTGCTGCCCTGAGAAAGGCATCCCTGAATGGACACGCGGGTTGAGTCCGGTGCCCTGAAGCATCCTGTCTGTATTCACCCCAGAGCACCTTCTGGCGAAGCGAGGCAGGCGTGATGGTGTGACTCTGCTTCGCTGTGGTTAGGCCTGAGGACGGGGAGGCCGTCGTTCATGATTTGGAAGAATGATACAAATCGGGCAGGAAAAGTCTGAATTGCCTGACACATTAATGGTTGGATAAGTATCGTGTGTTTAAACCAGGGTCCACGAGCTTTTCGAGCCTGTGAGCACTGTGCTGCCCCCAGTCAGTGTTTAACTGTAGGTAACGGTTTAGTAAAACTGCTGTGTATCTTTAAGAGCAGTTGCCCCTGGGAATTGCTGTCCTCAGTTAGGTGCCCCAAAAGCATCCCTCTGACTGGCTCATTCAGGGTAATTTCCTGAGCTCAGAGGCATGAAGATAGGAATGTTATAGTTCTTTTCCATTTCTTTGTCTGTCTATCCTTACTGCAAGGGGAGGGGAAACCCATCTCTTTTCTCACCCCAGCTATAGAATTGACCTAGATCACAAGATGTAACTTTTCAACCCAGCCATCAGCTGAGATCGTGAGTAATCTTCTGAATGCACGTGAAGTTCAATAAAGATGATTTAAGTCTTTCAGTTTGTCTCTGCATTTGCTCACACCTAGAAAGCGCTGAGCTGCCTCAGCTGGAGCGTGCGCCAGACAAGAATAAGCATCTTTGGAATTCTGACGCAGTTGTGCTGAACATAGCCACAAATGGCTGCTTCAGGCGGTGGGGCCGTTCCTGAAACAATTGCCACAGCTTTGCTTCAGTTGCACAGCGAATCAAGCTTTGCATGTGCTCTCCAGTCTTTGTGCTGCTTGGAGGGGAAGGTTTAGGTGATGATGGGAGGCTGCCGTTTGGCTTGACGAGGTCTGGTCCTCCTCCGGCCTGTCTCTCCAGGCAGGCAGGGGAGTTCTCCTCCTTTCATGGGCAAGCCCCCCTCTGCCTGGGAGGCAGCTAAAGTGCAGCAGGCATTGAGCCTCAGTGCTTGAAGTGTTTTGTTCCTGGAGTATGCAGCGGCTTCCTTTCTCTAACAATAGGCTAATTTGGAGAAGACGGGGATCTGCATGAAATCTTAGGAAGTTGAAGAGTGCTTTATTGATTGTTGGTGAATCTTCTCATTTGTATTTTGACAATATGGATTTTTCTTTCCCTTTGTTTGGAGGACACGCGCTGCATACTCTGGTAGCTACATGAGAGGGTTATGAAAACCACGGCTTGGAAACGGGGATGAGCACCGCGTCCCTTGAGTCAGATTCGGCTGTCTTTTGAGCAAGGGAAACCTTTACCTTTACCTATTCCTAGAATGTTGTGTAGTTAAATTTGTTTGTAGTCTTTTGTTTTTCAAAACCCCCTTTTTCTCCCGAGGGTTGTTGAGGCCCGGGGGGGGGGGGGGGGCTGGATCCTCAAAGCAGGAGGCGCTCTGTGGGCTTCCCGAGGATCCGGCCTGCAGCTGAGTGAGGCGGGAGAATTCTGAGGTCAGGACAGGGTGTGTGTGTTCGTGGGTGTATGTGGATTTTTTAAAAAAATATGTAGTGTTTAGCTTTCCTCCCCAGCTGGGACCCCAAAGCTCCTTGCATCCCAAAAATGCTGTGTCAGCTGACAAGAGAAGAAACCAGCCTTTGAGGGCAAGGCTGGCCTGGAATGGCTCTCTGTTCCCTGTCTGCTGGGGGGTGTTCCTCCCAGCCCCAGGCAGTGACCCTCAGCGCGGGCCGTCAGGGAAGAGGCAGGGCGAGAATTCGGCTGCCGAGTCTCAGAGCAGCAGGGTGGGGCGCCAGTCCCTTCTTGACTGCAAGGGAGAGGGTCGCATTGTTGACCTCTACGACGGAACGGTTCCTTGCAGGTGTAAGGGAGAGCGGTCTTGTTCTTATGCTCCTTGCAGGGAAGTGGTTTTCTAACCCTTAAAATCTGGAAGTGTGGCAGGCTCTTCTAGCCCCTCCTGCTGTCCCGGGTGCAGGCCAGGCCGGAGGGGCCAGCCCTCCAGGCTTTGTCCTCCGAGCAGGGGTCCCAAAGCTTTTTGAGCCTGTTGGGTGCCCTTGGGATTCTGACGCAGGCTGGTGGGCAGAAGCATCAGATGGCTGCCGCAGAGAGTGGAGCCAACCGCAGAACGTCAGGGAGGGATGCTTAACTCTGGCAGTCACCCTTCAGCATTTCAGGCAGCAGCTCTGCTCGACCGGACACTTCTTAAAATGAACAGATGGCTAAAAAACATCTCCTCAGCCGTGCAGTGTTGTGGTGTCTGCTGTGGCCAGAGCAGTGCTTGAAAACTCTGCGAAGCCAATCAGAGGGGCAAAAGCCCCCACCTGGCCCTGCCCACATTCTAAAACACTTGGGGTGGGGCACCTGGAAACGTGTTGGTGGAGGGCATGGCGCCCCCGGGCTCCAGGCTGGGGACTCCTGTTCTAGTGCATCATGCAGACTCCAGATCTCTTTGGGGACAAAGACGACAGTGTGTGTGCATGCCCAGACACCCTCAGGCATGTAGGGATTTTGACTTCACTGAAGCTGAATTCTCGTTCTGTTCCAGCAATAGCTTAGCTGTATTGTGGCATCTGAACTGTCAAAACATGGCTTGTGATTAGCCATCAAACCAGAATGTGAATATGTGTGTCTGTGTGTTTTAAGTAACTATGGCTTGGCGCAGTGCTTCATTTGGCAGAAATATAGGATCAGATCCTGTGGAAAAGCTGGCAGATGGTGTTGGTGGAGCAGATTGGTCTCGGCCTTCCTCTTCCTGCTTGTCCTAACACTCCTCTTGATGGGTTGGGGGCCCTATTAAACAAAACACATAGAATTCTCTGCCACAGGAGGTGGTGGCGGCTACAAGCATGGACGGCTTCAAGAGGGAATTAGATAAACATCTGGAACAGAAGTCCATCAGTGGCTATTAGCCACAAGGGATATATAGGAAAGATTGAAGGTAAAAGAAGAAGGGACAGCAAGGGATGAGATGGCTAGACAGTGTTATTGATGCAATGAGCATGGAGTTGAGCAGGCTCTGGAGGGTGGTGGAGGACAGGAGGGCCTGGCGTGATGTGGTCCATGGGGTCGCGCAGAGTCAGACTTGACTGTACGACTGTACCGCAAAGTATAGATAGGAACTCTCAGTCTGAGACAAGTGATGCTCTCTGTATCCTTGGTGCTTGGGGTGGGGGGGAACAGTGGGAGGGCTTCTGGTGTCCTGCCCCCACTGCTGGACCTCCTGAGGGCACCTGGGGTGTTTTTGGCCACCATGTGACACAGAGTGTTGGACTGGATGGGCCACTGGCCTGATCCAACATTGGCTTCTCTTATGTTCTTAAAAGGAACGCTTAAACAATGCAGTCCTAGGAGTGACTGGATCAGGCCATTTTCAGTCAGAAAATTACAAAGTGTTTTTCTCTGGAAATGACAAACATTGAAAAGATGGAGTTGCTCTACTGATGCGCGATGATGAAGCACAAGCCATCAGGCTACAATGTGAAGTTTGATCGAATAATATCAATCAGACGTCATGGAAAGCCTGTCAACATTACGATCCATCAAGTTTATGCCCCAACTACAGATGGGGGTGAGGAAGGAATTGAAAGCTTTTGTGCAAGGGCCCAGGAAGAAATTGATCAAACACCTAAGCAAAATGTGCTGATGATCATAGGTGGCTGGAACACAGAAGATGGAATCAAATGTTGTAGGGGAGATTTGGGCAAGGAGCACACAATGACCCAGGAGAGCAGCTCAACAGAATTCTGTGAAGACTTGTTCGTTGCAAACACGTGTTTTGGGTAGCCAAACAGACAGTTGAATACATGTCATCACCCGGTGGCCCATACAGAAATCAAATAGATTATGTCATTGGAAGTCGAAGATGGAGAAGCTCTGTTTCCTCTGCTGGAACAAGACCAGGAGCCGATTGTGGCACAGGCCATGAATTGTTAATACTAAAAATTAGACCAAAGCTGAAGAAAAACACCAAAACGTTCATAGTGCCAAAAAAAAATCTAAACAACATTCCAGAAGAGTTTAAAGACCATGTAAAGAAGAGATTTGCATTACTGAGTTCAAGTGATTGTGAACTGCAAGAACCATGGGTCAAAACCAGGGTTACATCGAGACTAGACCACTGTAATGCATTGTATACTGACTTACTCTGTGTAATCTGCCCTGAGTTCATATGAGAAAGGCGGACTGTAAATAACAAAAATAAAGTAAAAATAAATCAAGGGAAAATGTACAGAGACTACTCCTGTAGGCTAAAAGAAATGAAAAGCCTCAATAGAAGATTGATGAAAATGGCTAAAGATGGACAAGAAGTAAAGTGAAAGGTGGCAGAAGGAGAATCAGACTTCTGAATGCAGCATTCCAGTGACTCGCATGTAGAAACAAAGAGAACAATAGTAATAGGTGTAAAGAAACAGAAGCGAACAACAAAAAAGGAAGAGCAAAAGATTTGTTCCACAAGATCCAAGAAATCCAAGGAAATTTAAACCATGGTTAGTCTGAAAGATCAACGTAGAAATATATTAATGAACAGAACAAGGAAAAGATGGGAATACACTGAAGAACTATAGTGGAGAAGAATGGATGGCAGGTTCCTTCAAAGAAGAATCTTTTGAAGAACCTGCGGTTTTTGAAAGTGAAGTGAAAGCTGGGAGAAACCCATCACCAGGAGTAGATGAGATATTGATAGAGCCATTCAAAGCCACAGAAACGGAGTCCATCAAAATCTTAACAAGATTGTGTCAACAAATACGGAAAACAAAACGATAGCCCACAGACTGGAAACTCTCAATCTACATTTCAGTTCCAGAAATGGAGATGTCAAAGACTGCAGCAAGTATTGGACCTATCACATTAATTTCTCACATGAGTAAAGTGATGCTCAGAATCTTATAACAAAGACTGTTATCATATATAGAACAAGAAATGCTAGATGTTCAAGATGAATTAAAAAGGCACTAGCGATCACATTGCAAATTTACAGTGGTTACTGAAGCATTTGAGAGAATTTCAGAAGAAAATCAGCTTGTCTTTCATAGATTACAGCAAAGCTTTTGACTGTCTGAATCATGAGAGGCTATGGTTGGTTTTAAAAGGAGTGGGTCTGCCACAGCATCTAATTGTTTTGATGTGCAACCTGTACTCTGGACAAGAGACCACTGTTAGGACAGAATATGGAGAAACAGAATAGTTTCCAGCTGGTGAATGTTTCAAACAAAAATGTATTTTACCTCCTTATTTCTTCAATCTATATGCAGAACATATCATAAGGAAAGATGGATTAGATTTAGATGAAGGTAGAGTGAAAATAGGTGGAAGGAATATTAACTCTCTGAGATATGCAGATGACACCACATTGCTGTCAGAAAACAGTGAAACATTGCTGTCAGAAAACAGTGAAGACTTGAAACGACCACTGATGAACATTAAAGCATAAAGTGCTAAAGTGAGATTACAGCTGAACATGAAGACAAAAGTAATGACTACTGGGCAATTACACAACTTTAAGGTTGATGATGAAAAAATTGAAATTGTTAAAGATTTTCTCTTCCTTGGCTCCATTATCAACCAAAAGAGAGATCGCAACCAAGAAAGCAGAAGGAGATTGAGACTGGGAAGGGCACCCATGAAGGAGCTAGAAAAGATTCTTAAAGGTAAGGATTTGTTGCTGGTAACCAATATCGAGTTAATTCATGCCATACTATTCCCCATTACTATGTATAGCTGTGGAAGTTGGACAATGAAGAGAGCTGACAGGAAGAAAGTTGATTCCTTCAAAATGTGGTGTGAGAGGAGAGTTTATGGAGTTTATGGATTGCCAAAAAGACAAGTAAGTGGGTTCTAGATCAAATCAAGCCTAAACTCTCCCTAGAAGCTAAAATGACTAAAATGAGGCTATCATACTTTGGCCATATCATGAGAAGACAAAAGTCACTGGAAAAGACAATAATGCTAGGAAAGGTTGAAGACAGCAGGAAAAGAGGAAGACCCAGCATGAGATGGATGAACCCCGTCAAGGAAGCCACAAAGGCCCTCAGCTTGCAAGGCTGGAGCGAGGCTGTGAAGGACAGAACATTTTGGAAGTCATTAATTCATAGTGGCACCGTAAGTTGGAAGGGAGTTGATGGCACTTAACACGTTCATGGAATCATAGAGTTGGAAGGACCACAAGAACTAAGCGCTAATGCAACCCTTCCTGCCATGATCTGCCAGAGTTCACAGAATCAGCACTGCTGTCAGATGGCCATCTAGCCTCTGCTTGAAAACCTCCAAAGGAGGAGAGCCCACCACCTCCCAGGGAAGCCTGTACTGAGGAACCACTCTAACTGTCAGGAAGTTCTTCCTAATGTTTAGCCGAAAACTCTTCTGATATAATTTAAACCCCTTGGTTCTGATCCAGCCTTCTGGGGCAACAGAAAGCAACTCTGTACCATCCTTTACATGACAGCCCTTCAGGTACTTGAAGATGGTTATCATTATCGCCTCTGAGTCATCTCCTCTCCAGGCTAAACATACCCAGCTCCTTCAGCCTTTCCTCATAGGACTTGGTCTCCAGGCCCCTCACCATCTTTGTTGCCCTCCTGTGGACTTGTTACATAAGAACATAAAAGAAGCCAATGTTGGATCAGGCCAGTGGCCCATCCAGACCAACACTCTGTCATACAGTGGCCAAAAATAGCAGGTGCCATCAGGAGGTCCACCAGTGGGGCCAGGGCACTAGAAGCCCTCCCACTGTTGCCCCCCCCCAAGCACCAAGAATACAGAGCATCACTTGCCCCAGACTGAGAATTCCTATCTATACCTTGTGGCTAATAGCCACTGATGGACCTCTGCTCCATATGCTTATCCAGTTCCCTCTTGAAGCTATCCATGCTTGTTGCCACCACCACCTCCAGCTTGTCTATATCCTTCTTAAATTGTGGTGCCCAAAACTGAACACAGTACTCTTGGTGAGGTCTAACCAGAGCAGAGTAAAGCGATACCATCACTTCATGTGATCTGGACACAATACTTCACTATACTGGACACTTCTGTTGATGCAGCCCAAAATCACATTTGTCTTTTGAGCTACTGCATCATACTGCTGACTCATGTTCAGTGTATGATCTACTAAGACCCCTAGATCCTTTTCACACATAGTACTGCCAAGACAAATCTCCTCCAACCTATAATTATGCATTTGATTTTTCCTACCTAAATACAGAACTTTACATTTATCTCCAATGAAATTCATTTTATTTGTTATTTGTTATTTGTTTTATTTAGCCCAGTTGTCCAGACTATCAAGATCATCTTGTATCCTGACTCGGTCTTCTATCATATTTGCTACCCCTCCCAATTTAGTAACATCTGCAAATTTAATAAGCATTTTCTTTATTCCTTCATCCAAATCATTTGTAAAGATGTTGAACAAAACAGGTCCCAGGACAGATCCTTAAGGCACTCCACTTGTCACTCCTTTCCAAGAGGTTGAGGAACCATTAGCAAGCACTCTTTGGGTGAGATTTGTCAACAAGTTACAGATCCAACTAACAGTCATAGGATCCAAACCACTTTTTACCAATTTGTCAACAAGAATATTATGTGGAACCTTATTAAAAGCCTTACTGAAATCAATATAAACTATGTCCACAGCAATTCCCCTGATCCAACAAGGTAGCAACTTTCTCAAAAAAAGAGATAAGGTTAGTCTGACATGACTTGTTCTTGAGAAACCCATGCTGGCTCTTAGTAATCACAGCCATCTTTTCTAAATGCTCAAGGACTGTCTGTTTGATGATTTGTTGTAAAACTTTCCCAGGTATAAACAAAATGTAGCCGAGTACTCTGGGGAGGGCAACAGGATACCGGAACAATCCCTCGGCAGAGGAAGCCTTTCTGATCCAATTTTCTCTCCTCAGTGCAGCAGCACCTTCTTCCTGTGGTGTGTTTTGATCCCAGGGGTATCCGTTGAAGGACATAGTTCTTGATGCCATGTACGTTAAAACTCCACATAGCGCACGCCCTCATTGGCCGGGTAGATTCCTAGCAGGTATATTGGCGTGTGTGGGGGGTTGTATCTGGGTTTTTAAGTTTGGTTTTAATCTGTCATTTTTAATTCCTTGTAGGCTGCGTTGAGCACAGAGGGAATACGGCATATAAAGATTTTAATAACTCCCTAGGCATTCGTAGTCTTTACCAAATGTGTGAACGTAATTGTCTTTTTTTCATGTTGTAGCATATTTATTTATTTATTTATTATTTGGATTTATATCCTGCCTAGCCAGTGTTAGCCAGCTCAGACTTCATTCTCCCTGAGGTGGTGAACCTCTGCCTGGAAAGTGTTTGCACTGGGCAGGGGCTGCTTGGGGTAGGAGGGCATTCAGTCACGTGAGCTCCTTTCTGTGCAGGGATCCAGACTGTCCCACCTGGGAGAGACATAGGGTGTGCAGGTCCTCAGCTGACTTAAAAGTAGCCCGTGTGTTGCATTCACTGTTTCATTGCTTCCCCCCACCCCCTCTGATTTCCTTGCTAGGTTCTGGAGCCAGTGCGTCTCCACCGTGGGAGGCAGTTGCTGACAGAGGGACAAACAGGCAAATAAAGATGTGGTTCAGCCCTCGCAGTGGCAAGATGAGATTTCAGCATTTCCGAAAGAGACCTGAGAAGCCAGATCTCGCCGTGGCTGACCAAGAGAGCCAGCCTCCCGTCCCAACGACTTCCGCTTATGACTTTCCCTCTCCTTCTCAAGAGCCTTTCAAAGAGGCTAAGAAATCACAGCTGAAACGCAAGAGAACGCTGAGGAGACGGACTTAAATGTGCCGCAAGTAACAAAAGGGGGTGTTTTACAAAGCAGTATCACTGGACAGGATCAGGCGCACACAGCTGGAACCGCAGAAAATGTGGGGTCCTTTTCTAATCGTTCTCGCTCCATTGACTGAATAAGACCGTCTCCATCTACATCACTTCCCCGTATCTGAGCAACCTCTGAAGGAAACGCTTCCCGAAATGCCACCTGTGCCCCAATAGCCCTATTCAAAAAGCAGGTCAGCGAATCGTGCGTTTCTCCAGGAATGTCCTGGTGACCTTAGCCAAGAGGGGAGACTTCTCTCCACCTCGTGATGTCCTGAGGTGAGGGTATAAATAGTGTCAGGCAGACTTGAGTTCTGAGAGCCGAATGGAGCCAATTGGAGATTATGAAGTAAACCAGGAGAGCCGGTACTTCCTCTGCTTTTGTTTTATACAGCGTTGCTTGGAAGTGATCATGTTGCGCCTTCTTTCTTGGTTGCAGATCCCTCTGGTTTTCGTGTAAGGGAGAAAAGGCTTTTCAGCTGGGGTGGCTCCTTGTGCCCAGAGAATGGAGGGCGGCTGGACCTGAGGAGGGACGAGGGGGGTCCTCGTCAGTGGGGGGGGGGGGGAGTGCCCTGGTGTGGAAAGGCCTGTGTGGCCGGACACACACTCAGTGGGGAAAGGCTGGCTGGCAGCCCCCACTGGCTGTAACATCTCGGAGAGTTGCATTGGGCGCAGGAGCCACGAGGATAGAGGCCACTGGGGGGGCCCCTTAAAAGTAGCAGTCTGGTACACGCTGACGTGGCTGACAGAGGGGAGCTGGGAGAACGCCTTCTAAACGGGAGCTAGGTTAAGCTGCGCTGTGGCCCTGGGGGAAGGAGATGCCTGGAGGCAGGCACGACCTTTGCAGAGTTGACCCTGTGGGGCCCTTCCCTCTGCTGCGTTCACCAAGGGCGCCCACGTGCCCCAGGAGGGTGTGGAACTGACAACAGCTGGACTGGAGATTCTTCATTGTGGTTGGCAAAATGTAATGATGCTGGACGGCTTTATATGGTAACGCTTGTTTGCCAAAGACGAGGGGCGGTGTGTGTGTGTGTGGGTTGGTTAAGAAGCACATACCTCCCTTGAAATGAAAATGTCAGTTGAGCATTGTTGCATACAAAACATTACTGAGATTTTATTAGTCATGGGGGGGCCCCACAAAATTGTGTAGAGTGTGATTCTGTCCCCTGGCCAGGGGATCTGCTGCTGCTTCCGGTCACTGAAATGAGCATTATTCTCTTCATTAAAATGCTGCCTGCATCCAACTGTCTCGTGGACTCTTTCCGTGGGGGGGCTTATGCGTAAGGGAAGCTGTTGAGCTGGTTGGCTCTGAAAACTGACCGGAGCTCCAAAAGGATTCAGCAGAGGAGAAGCTGAACCTTTAGAAGGGTGGATTTCCAAGAGTTTCGCAAGGGCTCCTTAAGAGGGCAGGACGGTCTCTGACACCTTTTGATAGCTGACAAACTTTGGTCATCCATCTTTAAACATTTAGCATTCTCCCAGTTGCACCATCGCCGGCTGGCACCATTTCCAGGTTTGCTGGCGTTAACATACCTTGAATGGATCCTCTCTAATGAGACGGAACGTTCTCATGGAACAACCTCAGAAGACAGACCTCAGGATCCTCTGACAGCTGGACCCCAAACACCCAGGGCCTTTCTCTTAAGGCTGGACTCCAAACACTATTCTCCACAATACAGCATAAAATCGGCTTTTTTGTGAGCCATATTTCCAACACCAAAACTATATGATAAAGTTGATTCAATTTATGGGGAGTTAAGAACCACTGATTTATAACCTTATAGTAGCTTTTTTAAAAACTGGTACAGATGGAGGAAGCTGTTTCTGGGGAAAAGATGTATTGATGGTCCTTGACAGTTATCTTACCAACAGTCTGGTTGCCCTTGTAACATCTTGGCATTTTTGAAATAATGTTAACACCAGTAAATCATTTCCTTTACTTTAGTTAACTGTTCTAGCAAGGGGAATATGTAATGAGGGTGCAAAGCCATAGTTTGTACTGTCAGTAACCCACTCTATTTTGGTGAGTGGGAGGGTTTGTGGCAGTCACGTCAGTAACCCAAACCATGTGGTAGACTCCAGCTTCAGTGAACCGGGGGGGGGGGGGGGGGGGGGTTGTTCAGGTAGCCAAAGGGAAGCTTTGGCGTGGGTGGTGAGAAAGATTCAAGACTGTCGGGGAACGCAGAAAAGGACAGCCTTAGACAAGACATCATCACTTATAGTCCCCCTTTTTCCTCACTAGGACTGAAGGCAGATTTGATGTTGTTGCCGCCGCCGCCAAGCCACAGCTAACTTAAGGAGCTCCCTCATGGGGTTTTCAAGGCAAGGGGCGCCCAGAGGTGGTTTGCCCTTGCCTGTCTTGTGACCCTGGACTTCCTTGGAGGTCTTCCATCCAAATACTCGCCCCGGGGGCTGACTCTGCTTCGCTTCTGAGATCAGGCTAGCCTGGGCCATCCATGTCAAGGCACTGCCGGTACTAGAAGCTGGTGGTTTTCATTTGTGTGTATAGACACAACTGTATATGCTTAGTTCTCGTGCCCCTTTCTTGCCCACCCAGAGAAATGCTGGCGGTCACTTTGGTGTCAGGAAGCCATTTTTCTTCAGGGCAGTGTGGCTGGAGATCCTGGAGGCTTTTTGTCATCTTCTGGGCGTGGAATAGGGGTCACTGGGTGTGTGTGGAGAGGGAGGTATTTGTGGATTTCCTGCATTGTGCAGGGGGTTGGACTAGGTGACCCTGGAGGTCCCTTCCAACTCTGTGACTCTATGTGTACGTATATATAGGTAGCACGCACAACAGGTGACAAGCAGTCTTTGTAGTTTGCTTTTAAGAGAAAGCAGATTGAAAGGTGTCAAACGGTTGATCATGTGGCTGAAATATGCATGCCGCTCTGGTTTGTTCTGCTGTTTGCCCTGTTGTTCTGTGGTTGGGTTTTTCCTGCACTGTAATCGCTACGCCCCCCCCCCCCCCCGCCCCGCTCCTAGGCAAGGGGTGTTTCCAGAGGAGGAGGACACATTCAAAGGGGAGAGCACAGTTCCAATTCCCACCTGTACCGCTGGTTTCAGCAGCAGGTTCACTTTACAGAGTAGTAATGCTTCTGCCCCTTGAGCAACTGCCAACTAAATGCATTTTTTATTATCTACCTGGATTTTTTTTGTTAAAATACGGGAGTTGATTTTTGCAGTAAGGAGTTCATGGAAGGAAATCTAAGCATCACTTTGGAGCCAACAGAAAACTTTTTTTCCCTTTCCCTGTCGTTCCCCTGTTAAAGATTCAGGCGGGGGGTGGCCAAGCAGCAGCAGGAAGTCTGAGCCCGGCGGCACCTTTATAGCCAGCAAAGTTTTATCCAAGGTATGAGCTTTCGGGTGTAAGCACACTTCTTCAGATACAGCGAAACAGAATTCTTTTCCCCACTAAAGTTTTCCAGATTTCTTATGCAGTTAAAGGCTGCCAATTTCTCAGCATAATGGCAACTTGGTATTGGTTGCAAAACTGAGGGTGGAGGAGAATTACACTTAATTCTTCCGGGATTTCATTTGTTGCTGGATAATTCTATATTACTTTCATTAGCTTGTAAGACTTAATACACCAAAGTTAATGAAAGTTAAATGAGTTGTATGTTGTGGACTCTTAAAAGAGGATTAAAACATTAAGCATTTAAAATTAAGTGTATTGTGGTGTTTCAGATGAATCTATGTTGGAATGGCAGGGAGGGTCTTTTCCCATTTTACTTCTTAATAATAGACTCCCGGAAAACTCATTGCCTCGTCTGAAGAAGTGTTGTAGACTTAGCTACGTTTCCATTTAGGAATGCAATTCAATAGCAAACTCAACTGTTTGCCTAATAAACAGCAATCCGTTTTTTTAAATTGCCCACCATACTCATTAAAGGTGAAATAAAAGCAGTTATATATAGCAAGCAACCTTTGTGACTTTCTTTTTAAAAAAATTATCTGAGATGGTGGAGTTGGCCCTCGGTCACAATTTTCATCGGTGTTAATTATTCAAATTGACAAACAGAAAATTTTTCTCCCTCTCCCAGAATGCTACAACTTGAGGGCACCAAATGAAGCTGATGGGGAGTAGACTGAGGACGGATGAAAGGAAACACTTCTTTACACAGAGAATGATTAAAATGTGGAATTTGCTGCCAGAGGATGTAGCGATGGCCACAGGAAGAGACAGCTTTCAGAGGTGATTAGGTAGACTTACCTACACGAATCTATCAGTGGCTACCAGGGGAACTTCCATTAAGCCTCAGAATCTCAAAGCCAGGAGACCACATGAGGGGAAGGCCTCGGCCTCCACGCCCTGTTGCTGGCCCTCCAGAGGAACTGGCTGGCCACTCTGTGGACTGGATGGACCCCCACTGGTCTGATCCAGCAGGGCTCTCCTTATGTTCAAGTGTTGTTTTGTAATTAATGTTGGCTTTGTGATCAGGAGCACATGGGTGTGTTTTGATGAATCACTGTTATAAGGCAGTTGGACAAAATCTGGTACTTTATTTTGGAGACTACTCAAGTTCAGGCAACTTCTATTTTGCAGTGCAGCCTATCATTTTTGTAAGTTGCATCTAGCTAGCCTGTCTTCTTGGGGACAGTTGGATAAAGGGTTAAGAACAGCCAAGAACAGGCCGCTAAGAGGGTAGGACCGGGGGAACAAAAACCTCGAGGGCCGTTGGGGCTCACTGAACCAGGCAAGGCAGGTGATGGGCTGCGTCTGGGTGTGGTGAGAGGCCAGGGTCCGGGGGGGGGGGGGTGTTGTCTGGGGCCCCATGGGGGCGCTCGGCACCTCTCACAACAGTCACTGGGTCAGTTCTATTGGGCCGACTGGACCGCACTCACAGTGTTTTAAGGCTGTGAGAGGCAGGCAGCTTAAAGGCTATGAGGGTTCTCTGCTGTCACGGCGTTGCAACCTGGGAGCAAACCAGAAGCCTGCAAAGCCCTTTCAGGACTGGCCAAAAGTCCTGCCACCGAAAGAGCCACTTACAAGTCAGAGGACACAGGGGAGTTTCACCACTTCCATCTTCTGTGTTCCATTGCCGGCTCTTTTTCTTTGTACATGGAAGCACTGTCCATTTTGAGCTTCTTTTAAATGCTGCTTGAATTGTTCATCCAATCAGCAGGTCCCCCTGTCATTATTTAAGAAAGGACTTTAAGGGATAAGAGTTTGGGAGCTGGGTCTCGGGGCCACCGTTCAAAGGGTGTCTTGTGTTGCCTTTTGTGACGCTCCAGGGCAGAGGAAATCGTGTCCCACAGGCCAGGTAGCGGAAGCTTGCAAAGGCACCGCTTTCCCTCAGTCGTATAGCAAAGGTACTTGTGCTGTTCTGGCAAGTTTTTAAAAGTCTGCACAACCAATCAAAAGCCCCACCTGGATCCACCCCTTTTCTAAAAACACCTGGTGGGCAGCAGGAAATGCTTTGGTGGGCTTCGAGGCACCCACCGGCACCGCAGTAGGGACCCCCGAAGGAACTGATGGGATGGTGACAAAGGAGTAAAATTACTTCGCCACTGTTGCCACAGCCTCGTCAGTCACCCTGTGAGCTCTCTAGCCCACGCCGTCAGGTTCATTTCTGAGTTTTCTGCCAGTGGCATCCTGGGCACCTCCTGGCCTCCTTCAGGTCCTGCAGCGTCATAGTCAGCTAAGAGGCTGGGCAGCTTCGTTGGTAGCTTCCAGGACGTTTGGTGTCCCAAGCTTCCAGCACAACTTCAACAGAACGTTCATTCAGAATTCTAAGATCCTCCCCCACCCACTCTGGTCATTCTGGAATCTTGTTGGGTCCCTGTGGGTGGGCCTTTCTAACAGCCCCCCCTTCCCCTGATGATGATCCGTGCCAGCGGCGACCCAGCATGGTGTGGTGGTTCCGAGTGGTGGATGAGAAACTGGGTTTGATTCCCCACCTCCTCCTCCTCCCCAGGAAGCCTGCTGGGGGACCTTGGGGGCCAGTCCCGGTTCTCTCAGGACTCTCTCAGCCCCACCTGCCTCACAAGGGGCCTGTTGTGGGGAGAGGAAGGGGAGGCGATGGTCAGCCGCTCGGAGACCCCAGGAAAGCGTAAAAGCCTCCTCTCCTTCCATTTTCACCCTTGCCTGGAGCAGACTGCATCTCTGGTTCCCAAGCCAGACCTCCCAGAGGCTCTAGGCAAAAAACTATGTCCCGGTGTGGTCTTCTCCATAGATTGGGCCAGTCCCGATCGGAGAGACCTGTGGCAGCCAAGGAGACAGCACAGTTCTGGGCTGGCCCCAGCAGGGAGCATTCCGCAGGAAGGCTGACGTCCTCCAGAACAACCAGTCTCCATGCCTCCCGCACCAAGCCCGAGGGCCCTCCCAACAGTTCCGGTGGGGCTCACCGGGGAGGCCCGGGGCCAGTAAACAAGCAAAATGCACGCTGTATCCCTGGAGCCCAACATGAGCAAAAAATCAGTGCAGGCCATAGTTTGCACTGGGACTCTGCGACGGGGAAAAGATGCCAAGAGGTTAAGGGCCATCCCTTCCCTCTCTCCAGGGTAGGGTTAAGGAAGGGCTGCGTAGCCAGGTGCAGGCGCACCTTGTCATGCTCTTGGGGCCACGTCTCAGTTGCGCAAGCCATACCCACCTTCTGCTCCTCCGGCTACCTGGCCGAGAGAGCCGTTTTGAGAGGAGAGGGAGCAGGGGCAGGGGCATCAGCCGATCTGTAGACGGGAAGGTGTTCGATAGACAGGGAGCAATGATCACTCCCACCACCAATGCTCCCTCTAAGCTGTGGAGTCTTGTGAGCAAAAATTCCCCTTTGTGAGCTACCGGCATTAAAGTTGTGAGCAAGTGATTTGGCCACTGCATCAGTTAGTTTGCTCTGGAGCCATCCTTCCTGAGCTAAGACAAAAATGTGAGCCAGAGGCTAAAAAACTGTGAGCTAACTCACACCAACTCAGCTTAGAGGGAATGCTGCCCACCACCATATTTTCCAGTTCCCATCTGCGTTGAAATGGCATGATCGTCGTACATCTTACCCCGTGTAGAAGGTGCCACCAGAACAAGAAAGGCTCCAGACAGAAGCCATAGAAAAATAAGGTGCTAAGCTAGAGATGTGCCAAAGTTGACGTTGACCACTGGGCATTGTCTGAGTCCGTCAAACATCTCAGTGCGGCTCTCAGGTTCTCCCCCCCCCCCCAAACACCCCCTTATGAAACCCACAGCCTTGTAGGTAGGGCAAGGCAGGCAGAATAGACCAGTTCTGTGGGGTGGCATGGGCAGGCAAAGTCGTCTAGCGGACCGTGAGAAGTCTGTGTGCCCAGAGGTTCCTGGTTGGCCGTTTTCAGCACAGTAATTGTTAAAACAATTTTCTTCTTCAAACCAAACCACTTTCCCCCTTGCATTATGTTAATGACGCCCATTTCCTTGGAAATCCCCTTGCGATATTGAGTCATGTGCATTTTGCTTAATCGTGTTCTGCTTAATTTATCTCTAAAATTGTTAATTCAATGACTCCCAAGTAATTGCTTTGCTCTCGCCCTGCAAGGGATTTGTGAATCTCACTTGGGTGTACACGAGAGACAGTGAAAGTTGCTGGACTTTGCAGTTTCAGTCAAGAGGACGCCCTTTGCTTTTTTTCTTGCTTGCCGGAAGGAGAGTGCAGCCAGATTCCAGACGCACTGCATTGTGCCTTCTTGCCTGCTGCTGGTGAGAAAAGGCTTTAAAATCATGGCCTGGGACACCTCTCCCACTGCCCCACCTCTTCTTTTATGAAGCGGTCTGGTAAACGTGAAAGTCGGCTCACAGTTTTGTGTCATTTTGGTTGATCCTAAATGATTGAAGGTCACAGAAGAAGAGGACAGCAAAGGATGAGATGGCTGGACAGTGTCATCGATGCAACGAACATGAAATTGAGCAAACTCCGGAGCACGACGGAAGACAGGAGGGCCTGGTGTGAGGTGGTCCGTGGGGTCGGGAAGAGTCGGACTCGACTGTGCGACTGAACGACAACAAATAAAAGGGTACCACTGGACTGTGGTTTGTTTTTGGATTTGGATTTTGGACCAGCACAGCTGCAAACAGCTTTCGTCTGCTTAATCATGTGCGGTATGAATTCTTATGCTTTCGTGTGTTTCTTGTGGTGCAAGTTTTTTGGACTAGGATGTACTTCAGCTGACAAATAGGTGATAGTGGGTTCCAGTTCACAAAAGCGTGTGTCACATTAAATCTGTTGGCCCTTTAAGGCAGGGGTCCCCAACAGTTTTGACCCTGTGGACACCTTTGGAGTTCTGACACAGGATGCTAGGCACAGCCTCAAAATGGGTGCCGCAAAATGTCTTTCACAGGAGGCAGAGCCAGCCACAAAATGGCTGCCGCAGTTTATCTTCAGTCACACAGTGAAGTGCTGTGGTGGCAGCTGCAATTTCCAGTGGCCAATCAGAAGCTGTGCTAGGCAAAAGCTCCATCTAGCCCCTCCCACTTTCTAAAAACACTTGGTAAGTGCCGGGAAAGGTTTCTGCGGGCACCCTGGCTCCCGTGGTCAACAGGCTGGGGACCCCCGCTTTCACACACAATGCTTGGTTTCCCTTGAATGGAGTCTCGTCTCCACTCCTTTGAAACGTAAATATCCAATAGTCTTGGTCAAACAGCATTAAAAGCCCAACTCTTTCTTCCTGTGGACTTCTGCCTGATACTCATTCTAGGCATGCTTTTGTGTGTTTGCTTTTTGCTTTTCTTTCACAATCTGAGTACTTTCTCCAGTAACTACAGGATGCTGCTTCTTCCTGAATGTTTCTAGCATATTTTGGGGGTGGGGGGGTCTTTCTCTACTCCTGTGATCTGAGTCTGCACAAAGTATCACTCAGTGACCTACAAGGAACAACCTCTTATGGTCACCCCGCTACAGTCAGCCTTTTCCTCATTGTTATTTAGTACCAGAAAAACATTTAAATTAAGAATCCTTGCAAAATGTTGTGGCTGCCTGGTCTGTCCTCCATCAGTGAGGCTAGCCACTGCTGTGCTGTCTAATGTACTGTGCAGGGCATTGTTGAGTTCAGAGGAAATGGGGTTTGGAAAGAGTCTGTGTTTGTCAGGCTTGGCCATAGAAATCCAGCTGCGGTTAATGCTGTATTAAGGCGAAACCATTTGTCCCTGCCAGAAGGAGCTTGGTGGCTTATCTTGCCTATCAAAGTTCTGTAGAACTGATGGGTTTTAATTGTCATAAGCTGCTATGGGAGGCAATTTGTCTGGAAAGTGAGGCATAAACTTTGATTTTGCACTTCCTTTGAGTTTATCGATTTCATCCATGTCGTGGAGATCAAGATGCAACTTTCAGTTGTGCGTATTTTTATGTGTTCACCTGTATTTAATCTCGGGGTGCCAGACCCCCTGGTGCCCCCCGCCCCCCCCCACTGCCAGGCCCCACCTCTCTGCTGCGGATCAGCTGGCTGGCGGGGGGGGGGAATTACCCCCAAAACGAGGGAGGAACACCCGACATTTCAGCGTTGTGCCTACGTGATTTCAGCAAGATCCAGAAGTGACGCAGCCACGTCAGGGAGATGCTTTGATTGGGGGGCAAAAACTCTACGGCAGAAGCTAATTCTACCATAAAGTCTGTGCCCAAACACCAGAGCATCGCCTCGATGTCCCAGACATGCCTCTGTCACTTCTGGGTCCCACTGGAAATCACGTGGCCACGTTGTTCCCTGTAAGCTCACCCCCCATCGCTTGCTGGCTTCCCGGAGAAACTCGGCAACCCTAATTTAATCATTTGTTTAAAATGGATGGATGGAATTATCTAATTGCATCTTCAAAATACCTGAGTTTAGGACTCGGTTTGGTTATCACAGTGGCCATAACTTTGCCCCAGTGCAGACTACGAAGGGGAGGCAGCAGGCGACTGCAGGCCCGGCTGGAACCTTCTCCCCGGCATGTTGTCTTTCTCATTTGGAACAGAAGATATGGTTTTGAGTGCTGGGTACCGCCTCTTTCTGCCCACACAAGAGCTGGGGAGTTCTGCAGGCATCCCAGGCCTCTGCCCAGTGGGGTCCCTGTCCCCCTTACTCCCCGTGTCACCTATTCCCCTCAGGCTTCCAACATCTAGTCAGGAAGAGCCTCTCTGGCTGAAGGACTGGCTCTCCCACACTCGTCCTGTTGCTGCTTGAAGGTTCTGCCTCAGTTTCGTGTCTCCTGTTTCCTGCTGATAAGCATTGTCAAGAGCCTAGGCCTCTCCCATAGTCTCTTGTTCAAACCTGAGGCCGTGGTTCAGGCTGAGCACTAAAGAACGTGGCCAGTTTCTGTTCCCTGGGAACCGAGGTGGAGCTGACTGTAGCTCAGAGGGAGAGCGAAGGGAGGAGGGAAGGCATTCACAGGCGCTGGGTACATGATGAAGAAGAAGAAGAAGAGATTGGATTTATACCCCGCCCTCCACTCCCCAAGAGAGCCTCAGAGCGGCTTACAAACTCCTTTTCCCTTCCCTTCCCCACAACAGACACCCTGTGAGGTAGGTGGGGCTGAGAGAGCTCTTTCCCAAGCTGTCCTTGAGGGAACAGCTGGTACAGAGCTATGGCTTGCCCAAGGTCATCCAGGCAGGTGCAAGTGGAGGAGTGGGGAATCAAACCCGGTTCTCCCAGATTAGAGTCCGCGCACTTAACCACTACACCAGACTGGCTCCCCTAAGGGGGTTTCCAGGCCACCTAAGTGGGCCTACACATTCCATCTCATTAATGCAAGGACTTGTGGGTGCTGGTCAGTTGGATCTGATGCAACTGCCGAGTGTCAGATCAATTGGCCACCTTACCTGATTGGATGAATCACCAGGTAAGTAGCCCCAGTGGTTTGTTGGGTTCCATCATGGCGCCTGTCTTTGACTGGCTGGCCGTAAACCACGTGAGGCATAAAAGAAAGATTCTTCATTCAATCTAGTTGCTCCTTTGCTTGGAATACAACTAGCTTTGGGACCTTCTTGACCTCGGGTGGGCCACATTGGCCCTGGGCACCTCTTGATTTTGGACCTTGGAACGGTCTTGGACTCAGTCTATGGTAACCTCTGGATGAGAGAACCATTGTTGGTAACTATCTAGGTTAGCTACCTAGCTTTGTTATGCTTATGCTCACTGCTCTTGTGTATTCCTGCACACTCTTTTAAATAAATCACTTTAATGATATTTGGTGTGTTCTTAAATTCTGGGGCTTTGATTTGAATCCAGTACTTGTGCCCAGGTTGGCTACAACTACCAAAGTAACTTCTTCTGGAACCCACCTTGTTAAGTGCACAAACTTGCAGGGTTGACTTCTTGTTTAGACCTGAGAGAGCAAGAGGCTTGGTCATAAGAACTAAGAAAAGCCGATGTTGGATCAGGCCAATGGCCCACCCAGTCTAACACTCTGTGTCACACGGTGGCCAAAAACACCAGGTGCCACCAGGAGGTCCAGCAGTGGGGGCCGGACACTAGAAGCCCTCCCACTGTTGCCCCCCCCCCCCAAGCACCAAGAATACAGAGCATCCCTTGCCCCAGACTGATTCCTATCTATACTTTGTGGCTAATAGCCACTGATGGACCTCTGTTCCATATGTTTATGTAATACCCTCTTGAAGCCGTCCATGCTTGTAGCCGCCACCACCTCCTGTGGCAGTGAATTCCATGCATTAATCACTCTTTTGGTGAAGAAGGACTTCATTTTATCTGTTCTAACCCAACTGCTCAGCAATTTCATGGCATGCCCACAAGTTCTTGTATTGTGAGAAAGGGAGAGAAGGACTTCTTTCTCTACCTGCTCTATCCCATGCATAGTCTTATGAACCTCGATCATGTCACCCCTCAGCCGTCGTTTCTCCAAGCTAAAGAGCCCCAAGCGCTTCAACCTTTTTTTGTAGGGAAAGTGTTCCAACCCTTTTATCATTCTAGTTGCCCTTTTCTGCACTTTTTCCAATGCTATAATATCCTTTTTTGAGGACCCTCGGTGTCTGACTGGCCAGACAGTTAAAGGGGCTGGTGATGGCAATACCCTGCAGTGTCTGGGGTCACACTTCAGCCTTTGCCTTGTTTGCCTTGCTGCGCTGGTCACACCTGTTAAAACGAACTCCCTGGCTTGGGGAGTTTGTGGCAAGCACAGCTGACTGGGCTCCATGGGTGTGCAGAAATCAGTCTACCAAATGCTCAAAACGTTAAGAAATTCAATGAAGAAATAACAAGTGCACAGTGTATTTTGAAGTCACAATGGAATGAACAAAGGTCAAAAGAAAAGTGACAAAACAGCACTATTGTGACTCTAATTCTAGACTTATCCCTAACAATGCCTGTTTCAGAAACCGTCCTTTGACTCCCTCAAAAGCATACACCCTGAGAATGTTGTTGGCCTCTAAGGTGTTCCTGAGCTTGAATCAGACTGTTCCACTGTGGGCCCTTGGGAACTATCCTTTACTTTCATTTCCTAATGTGTGGTTTTTCCCCCATGTTCTGTAATGCATGGTCATGCCTGCCGTTGAGATGGGAGTTCTGGTGTGAGATCTCCATTTTCAAATTCTTTTCAGCATGAAATATAGAGGGCTTGAAATAGACCCCTTTATTTATGCATGCCCAGAGAGTAAGTGGTCTCCACTCAGCTGGTTCCACGTGCCCTCTGCCCCCCAGCCACTTCCAAGGTGCCTCTGTCAGACAGGTTCCCTCCCAGCCAGTTTGGTGCAGTGGTTAAGAGTTGTGGACTCTAATCTGGAGGACCAAGTTTGATTCTCCACTCCTCCACCAGCAGCCAGCTGGGTGACCTTGGGTCAGCCACAGATCTCTCAGAGCTCTCACAGCCCCACCAACCTCACAGGGTGTATGTTGTGGGGAGAGGAAGGGAAGACGATTGCAAGCTGCTCCGGGACCCCTTCAGGTAGTGAAGAGAGGGGTATAAAACCAACTCCTCTTCTTCTTCCTCCTCCTCCTTCCCCCCTGCCTTGTGAGAAACTAATTTTGAAATCCAGGGGACTTCCAGTAACAGCTTTTGATGTGACACGGCAGGGTGAGTGTCTGCCGGCCAAAGAGAAAAAAAGATATTAAAAACCTCCAGTGTGTGTGGCTGAGCCTTTGGACCCCCGTGTCACAGGTTGGGCTCTCACACCCTGGGATATAAACTTCAAGCAATTACATGTCATCTGGCACATGTTAAATTATTTCCTCTGCTCTCATTCATGGGGAATCGACGTATCTTTGGGCGCTGGCTGAAGAGCACAAATATGCAAATTTTTCTCTTGTTTCTGAAGAAAACGCAGGAGAATATATTCTGGAAGCAAGGTCTCTGCAACTCTCCACAATTTAGTAGTCAAAGTCCTGCTTTCCGGCCTTGTCTCTGGCTTGCAGTGCTACAAATGGAAAATATTATATGGACCAGTGGACCTATTAATTGCCCTGCTGGCCTAGTTAATTTTTTTAAAGTTAATCTCCTGCATGTAGGCAATTCAAATTTTATAGCTATTTTTCGGGGGTTTGCTCTCTTGAATTTCCTGCCTGTCCTGCTTCACAGACAGCCAAGTGACGTGAAAAATTAGCTCTCTCTCTCTCTCTCTCTCTCTCTCTCTCTCTCTCTCTGCATTTGCAGTTACGGCTGTTCATAAAAGCTTTCAGTCCGATTGACTTTCTTGCTGGTTTCCCCCCACGCACAATAGGTTTAATATTAGGAGAAGCTCCCTGGCTCCTGGATGTCTTGGGGAAGAAAGACAAGTTCTATCCAGTGTGAATCTGAATGCAAACAGGGCCATGCTCTGGGGGAACCGTTCTTTAAGGCCTTTAGGAACACATCCGAGGAAGGAATCTCTCGTCTTGTCCAAACAGGCATTTTGCTTCAAGTGCCACTTTAATGGGAGGGTGTTCAGCGGCCCTTTTAAATTCAGTCCTCACAATAATTCTGTGAGTCGGATGTTTCCGAGGGCAGCCAAACAGCAGAATTTGAGTCCAGGAGCCCCGTAGAGACACCGGCAAGATATTTGGGGTACGTGAGTTCTTGAGTCCTAGGTCCCTCCATCAGACATAAATATCTTTAACCTGACACTGAGGACTTTGACTCTCCAAAGCCTGTTCCCTGAAAACATTGCTGTTGTTTCAGTGGATTTTCAGTAGCATTTGATAGTGGGCACAAAATTTAAATTCCTGCGGATCATGGATTTTGCTTAAAAAACAGAGTTGCTGTCATGGCCACGGAGTTCAGCCTGCTTCCTGTGCTGAGCTGGTGTTATGGTTGCCACTGGATACAGCTCAGTGTGACATGCCAGTGCGGTGAGGTGTTTTGGGCCTGTCGTAAACAGGACAGTGAATCCTGGGAAAATTGGGGAAAGAAATGGAGGCTCGGTTTGTACCTTGTGTACTTTCCTTTCAGATTGTAAACTTAATCTCATTGGCAGAATATTTATCCCTAGATCTTTGCCTGTAAATCATAGTGCTTTAAAGGGGGCTTCTGGGCTTTAATGAGATGAACACCCTGGTGCAGGAAACCTTTCGTGTTTTATTTGTAGAGCCCCTCCTTTAGGATTTCCATGATCTGGGATGGGACATTTCTGGAGATTTGGGTGGCAGAGCCTGCGGATGGCAGGGCTGGGGAGGGGAGAGACCGCAGTGGAGTGTAATGATGCCACAGAGTCCACCCTCCAAAGCAGCCATTTTCCTCCAGGGGAACTGGTCTCTGTAGACTGGAAATTAACTGTGATTCTGGGAGGTCTCCAGAGCCCTTGCGGCAACCCCACTCTCCACGAAAACATTCTGGCATCATGGGTTTGTGCTCCGTTTTCGGCTGTCAGCAACAAATGCCTTTTGAGACACTGTTTTATTTATTATTTGCATTTATATCTCACCCATCCCGTGGGCGGGCTCAGGGCGAGTAACATCATTAGAATAAATACAATTTCAGTTTAAAACATTAAACGTTAAAACATGAGAAAACATTACAACTATTGAAACAATGGGTACAGCTTGAAACAGCATCAGTTGCCTATAAAGTTCTGGCCTGATAAAGGCCAGTGGTCAGTAGACAGGTGACAGACAGGTGACCGCAACCTCATGGAGGCCATATACAGGCACCCACTACCTCAGCCAAAGGCCTGGCGGAAGAGCTCCGTCTTGCAGGCCCTGCGGAATTGAAGAAGATCCCGCCGGGCCCTGGTCTCAACGGGGAGCATGTTCCACCAGGCGGGGGCCAGGGCAGCGAAAGCCCTGGCCATGGTCAAGGCTAGGCAGACGCTCTTTGGGCCAGGGACCACCAGGAGGTGTTGATTATCAGAGTGTAACGCTCTCCAAGGCGTAGATGGGAAGAGGCAGTCCCTTAGGTATGTTGGTCCCAGGCCGTATAAGGCTTTGAAGGTCAAAACCAACACCTTGAAGCGGATCCGGTACTCAACTGGCAGCCAGTGCAGCCGGCAGAGCACATGACGAACGTGAGCCCGCACAGGCGTTGATGTCAGCAGGCGCCCTGCCGCACTCTGCACCAATTGTAATTTCCGGGTCAGCCTCAGGGGTCAGCCTGCGCAGGAATCAAGTCTGGAAGTGACCACTGCATGGGTCCACTGTCTCTAGGTTCTGTTGAACATGAGGCTTTTAAATGTGTGTTCAGAGTTTGATTTTCTAGTGTCACACTAACTTCGTTTAAAGGCACTGATACAAAGACACCTTATTAGAAAATGTTTTCTTGCAGTCCCCATAAAAGGCAAAACTAAACTGTTGTCCGTAAAATCTATAATTCTGCTCAGTCCAATGTTGTCCCATCCCTTCACGTTCTCCATTCCTCCAGCCCTTTTCAACAAAATGCTGGTGTCAAGGCAGGCCATAGGGGGAGGCCAGTTTTGGAGGAGGCCTGTTTGCCCCGGAGTTTTCCTAAAGCCGAGTGAGGGGGGTTTTTGGTCCAGCTCTATAAAACAACGCAACATTAGTGATCCTTGTAGTTTAATTGGCTGTCTCTAACAATTGCCAGTGCCAGATGTTTCATTGGGATTTTTTGTACATTTCCTGTAGTTTACTTTGCTATGCTAAACTATCTCCTCATGTAAGTGCATCAAATGATCCTTAATTGTTAGCCGGAGAAGAGTAAAAAAATATTACCAGAATAACACTTTCCTTTCTGCATTTGAAATGACAACAGCAAAAAAATTATTCTCTCTAAAGAGGCCTTCAGGAAGAGGTTTCTGTAGTCGAAAGCCTCTTCTTTGTGGCATGTGTGCAGAAAAATGCCCGTCTGCGTTTCTCATTCGCTCCTTTCACACCTGTACGTTTAGATCAGCCTGGGCGGAATGCATGAACGTTCGCTCTGACGTAAGTTAACATGGAACTGGAGGTGCCCTGTGGGAAGAAACCTTGTGCATGTCTCTGGACCCGAGTGGGCATGCAGACTGGGTTGCCAATGTCCAGGTCAGGCCTGGAGACCTCCTGCTTTTACAAGTGGTCTCCAGACCACAGAGTTCAGCTCCCCTGGAGAAAAAGGCTGCTTTGGAGGGTGGACTCTATGGCATTGTACCCTGCTGAGGCCCCTCCCCTCCCCAAACCCCGCCTTCTCCCAGCCCCAGCCCCCAAAGTCTCCAGGTATTTCCCAACCCAGAGCTGGCAGACGAAGTGCCTTGCGAACGTAGGAAGCTGCCTTCACAGAGGGTCACATACCTCTCCCACGCAAAGCGGGTATTCTCCCTTCCTGCGATTATCTGTCTCATCAGGCCACTCAGGGGGTCTTGGCTTCCGGTGGGCCTTCCTTTCTTCGATGAAGGTGCTGTCACTAAGGCAAAACTCTGAAAACGCAGCATTATTCTGGTGTTATTCAGCCACTGGTTTTCCACATAAGCGAATATTTGCTTTATTCAACATGTATGATGTAATGGCACTTGGTCCTTCAATCCAGGAGAAATCCCGGTGAGGGGTGACGTAATGCAGGCCCATTTAAAACAGTCCTTAGTGGTCTGAAACGCTCAGGAGTTCAAGCATTTCTCCTCACAGCAGAAGGGATTGTGAAATACCAGTTCCCACGTTAGGCTGGCAGCCCCATGGAGTGGTGGGAGCTATACCCCACGCACAAAAATGTCAAGAGCACAAATACTGGGTGGGGGATACGTTTCTGGGGAGAGCAGTGTATGCGAAAGTGGACTGTAAACTAAATATGAGCAGTCAGCGTGATGCGGTGGCAAAAAAGGCAAATTCAGTCTTGGGTTGTATTAAAAGGGCCATCGCATGGAAATTGCAGGAGGTCATAGCCCCTCTGTATACTGCCTTGGTCAGGTCACACCTGGAGTACTGTGTGCAGTTCTGGAGGCTTCACTTCAAAAAGGAGGTGGACAAAATCGAGAGGGTGCAGAGGAGAGCGAGGAGGATGATCGGGGGTCTGGAAACTGAGACCTACAAGGGAAGGCTGAGGGCCTTGGGGATGTTTAGTTTGGAGAAGAGGAGATGGGGGAGCATGATTGCTCTCTTCAAATATTTGAAAGGCTGTCATTTGGGGGAGGGCAAGGAGCTGTTCCACGTGGCAGCAGAGGAGAGGACCCAAAGCAATGGGTTTAAATTACATACAGAGAAAGGTATCGGCTGGATATTAGGAAAAACTTTTTCACGGTCAGAGTGGTTCAAAGGTGGAATCAGCTGCCTAGGGAGGTGGGGAGCTCCCCTTCACTGGCAGCTTTCAAGAAGAGACTGGATGAATATTTGTCAGAGATGCTCTAGGCTGGTCCTGCATTGGGCAGGGAGTTGGACTAGATGGCCTGTATGGCCCCTTCCAACTCCCATGATTCTATGATCCTTAATAAAATCATGGAGACTCATGCTAACAAGGAACTCTTGGCAGCTGAGCTGGAGCAGGTGGCAGTGTGGCCCAGGGGCCATGTTTTGGGTGTGGGAGTCCCCTGGTGAAGGCACAGGTAGGTGAGCATCCATGTGCTCTGCCAGGGAGAAAGCAGACATTGTTGTGGTGGCAAGGAAAAATGAAGGCCCTCTGTAACTCCTGTGGAAAGCATCTTAATTTGGGCTTGGAACAGGTTTCTTAATGTGTGGAATGCAATGTCTGTGTGAGACCGCCTGGATTCCTCTCGTGCTGTGAGTTCTGATCAGTGCGTGATGAGGGTACATGCATGGTATTATTGGCACCACGGTGACCTCAGTCTGAGACCGCATGTTTGTAAGAACATAAGGACATAAGAGAAGCCAGTGTTGGATCAGGCCAGTGGCCCACCCAGTCCAGCACTCTGTGTCACACAGTGGCCAAAAACACCAGGTGCCCTCAGGAGGTCCAGCAGTGGGGGCAGGACACTAGAAGCCCTCCCACTGTTGCCCCCCCCCAAGCACCAAGAAGACAGAGCATCACTTGCCCCAGACTGAGAGTTCCTATCTATACCTTGTGGCTAATAGCCACTGATGGACCCCTGCTCCATATGTTTATCCAATTCCCTCTTGATTTGCATTTCACCTCCTGGTTTTTATGCTGAACGCATCTGCTTGCTGGGCTGTGCTGAATCCATCTGTCTTGAATTTAGTTTGTGGACATTTCTTTCAGTTTTCCATGAGATTGCATATTAAGAAGGTAGAAAACCTACAAGCGTAACTATATCCGGGTATTTGTGAACCAAGGCACATTCTTCAGTAACCTGAAATCCATCTGCCCTTGTTTTCACTAGTAACGTTATCAGGTCAAAGACCCGTGGATTATGCTAAAATGGGGGAAAGTGACTTCTAATGCTGCCGATAAAGAATGAATCCCCTTCCACTGCTCAGTGCTGAAGAGAACAAACTTTGAGTCCAGTGGCACCTTTAAGACCAACGAAGTTTTTCCTGGCCTGGATAGCCCAGGCAAGCCTGATCTCGTCAGATCTCAGAAGCTAAGGAGGGCCGACCCTGGCAAGGACTTGGAGGGGAGACCTCCTTGGAATACCAGCAGCCGGGAGGTGGGGGCAGGCTTTACTCAGCCACCTCTCTGAAGATCCTCCAGGGCCCCCCCAGTAGGGGTCAGTCACCAGAGGTCACCGTGACTTCCAGCTGTGCACACACATGCCCATATATGAAAAAGACAAAAAAAGACAAAAAAAGACCAATGAAGTTTTAATTCTCAGGGAAAGCTGTCGTGTGCATGCATTTTATGTTAAAACAGGGTTTTATAAGAAAATACGTATTCCATATATTTAGATTTTCCTTCAAATTTCAAGTTTTTCCCAAAAACATTTGCCCCCTCCCCCTCTTCAAAATTTCCAGAAGTCTTACATCTCTAGGAGGTCCAGATCTCCTAGGCCCCCCCCCCTCCCACATACACACACCCTCTGAGCTATATGCGTTAAGGGAAACCTTCATTCCACCCCAAGAGATCAGCCATTCCAATGAGTCTTTTTAGAGACTGAGCTTAAACAGGTGCTCCAGCAGCCATTCAGCCACCGTTTCCAGGCACTGCCCTGGCACACAGACCGCTGCTTCTGGAGGCTTATTTAAAAAGAGAGATCGCTGGGGATTGCCAGTATGTTCGCATCAACTGGCTCCAAAGCGCCAGGTGCTCTCGTTTCATGGCATCATATAAACAGCATAAGAGGCAACCCTGACCCCTGGGTGCATCAGCTTGCATTTTCCTCTCAAGTACTGAGCATACTTCCAAGTCTGCTTTTAAATAAAATCTGGTGGTGAGACCTGCGTCTCCTGTGCCATTGGGTGCATGCTGGCTGTTTTGACAATCAAAGGTAAGTAATCAAATGGTTACTTCTGTGGTTTTGTGGTGGAAAAAAATGCATGTTTTGACATGAAGCCTACTTAAAATCCACATGAATGTGTCATTATGCCTTTCCCCAACCACCTGTCAGAGATACAAATACTTTCAAAGCCTGGGGTTCTTCATTAGGTGAGTGACAAGAATTCAGGGCTTAGTCTGACTCTGTCTGTGAAAGATCCGCAATGCCTCTTATTACTGCTCGTGAGATGCCGCTACATTAATCAGAGTCTCTGCTGTGTGAGTCGGGAATGCAGCCACTGGCTGCGCAACTTATTAGGGAAGGTCCTGGATTACTCAAGGAAAAAAGAATGCTGAGGACTGTTGTGGCAGGGGTGGCTGGCGAATCTCAAGGCCTAGGAGAAGTCTGAAAAAAACCAGCAGCCACAGTCTCTCCAATTGGTCGGTCTGCTTATGAAGGCGTGGTTCACAATACCTCACACAGTGCCCTGGGGGTGCAGCTTGAGGGAGGGAGAGAGTGGGTGGTACCTCTTTTCCCAGCCATCTAGGAATTGGTCACCTGTCTGCTTCTTGGGGCTGTTTTGGGTTCTTGATTGGTGAAGGCCAGGCATCTTCTAGAGTGACATCTGAAAGACACTCATGCCACTGATACGTTTGGGAGAGAAACCCAGGAGAATGGTGGCTTTGAGTTCTGTGTATTAGATTGACTCCCCACTTTCTGTCTTTACAGCACTTTTTAAAGGCAGCAGTCTGGATCCTGCCACTCTGCTCAATACGACTGAAACCTTATTCTAGCCTAAGGACGCTGTCAGAGTCCCACAGCAATCAGTCCCAACAGCGTTCCTTCAGAAGGATCAAGTTTATTGAGTACAGGAAAGGCAGGTCATCTGTGCATGCATTCTGTGTTAGGACTGACTCTAGAGGTGGGAGAGTGAAAGATATACTAGGTTTCAAAGTGGGGTCCCCTGACGGATCTGAGCCAATCAGAGGGTGCACTGAAGCATGCCTAAACTAAGGGGTTCACGTTCCCAGGGAAGAAGCGGAGCTAGCTACCAAGGTCACCGGCCTGGGCTAGAAGATGAGGCACAGTGAAAGAAAAGAAACTTCACATTCCAGCACATGAAGGAGTTCACCCAGCAGCCTCCCGCCTCCCCCCACCAACAATGGCAGCGTAGCTAATAGACGCCTCACTTCAGTGGACGTGACTCTCGATCAGTCTGTGGAATCCAGGCCACCAGTGTCAATTTCTTCTCTCTCCCCTTTCTCCCGATTTGTGGACTTCCTCTGTGCTGTTGGGTTGATGGCTTCAGAGTGGCGGCTGCATCCACAGGGCCTCCCGGAGCCTCTCTGCAGTAGAGACCTTTTCTGACCTGGAAACGAAGCTGGGAGGAGCCAGGCTGTGGTGGCTCTGGGGCGTTGTTCCACATGTGTCCTCAGAAGGGCTGTGCCCTTAGCCTGACCCAGCCACAGGTGTGGCTCACCTAGGCCAAACGCCGGTGGCTTGTTCCAGGTACGGAGGGACTTGCCCTGTCCTTTTAACAGCCAGAGTCACATCCAGTAGCACTTTAGAGACCAACAAGATATTCGGGGCATAGGCTTTTGACAGTCAAAGCTCCCTTTGTCAGACTCTTGGAAGCTCCTACACCTCCGAAACCTTGTTGGTGTCTCTAAAGGTGTTGCCAGACTCAAATCTGGCTGTTCTATCACAGACCAAGATGGCGGCCCTCTGGAACGGTCCTCATGGAAAGCATTTATCAGAACCTCATAAAAGTTCTCTTGGTGAGATGTTTTCCTTAAAGATAGTTTTTAATACTTCCGTTGTCCCCAAACTTAATTTAATGAGCTATTAATGGACTGATTAGTTTGTATCCCCGGCTTTTAATATACCCTGCTCCGTAAGTCAGCGGCATCCTTCTTTAAGAGCCAGCGATTCTCTTCCCTGGTGGGCCCTGTTCAGAATAACTCCAGGGCTCCGATGCGGCGAAGAGCCTGTAATTAATGCCACAACTCCATCTGTTCCCACCAGTCTTTGCTATTAGTCTTCTTCGGAGTCATTACACATTGAAGATGGTTATAACAAATAATTGGACGCCTGCTGATGAAACATTTGTCGATGAAAAGTCGTTTTCCCCTCCATTCTCTTGCTTATTTGTCTTACCTTCTGTTTGGCAGTTGCCGAAGTCCACTTAGACATAACTAGGGAATAAATCTCACCAGTGCACCCAAAGAGTGCTTGACGGCGCTTCCTCCAGTCAATCAGCCACCCTTTCCCAGAGAGATGAGCCTCTTTTTCAGATGGGGTAATCAGCCGTGCTCAATTTCCAGATTTTCAAATGCAGCTGTACCCCAGATCTAGGCAAAGGTTTTAATTTCATCCCTTGGTACCAACAGTTATTCCCTCGGGGTCCCCTGGAAGCCTGGTGAACCGCCATGCCCTGTCAGGCTGCAAAGGCACATTGTTCTTGTCAAATGTCTGTGGTTACTGCATTGTACTGAAAGTATGAAGATGGTGCATTTTAACCTCCAAAGCAGGAGCCCTTCCCCGGGGTGTAAGGGGCCGTGTGTTGCAGGCAGAGGGTCCCTGGCTGGACTTTGGCACCTGTGGTTCAATGAGCTCTAGTAGCCAGGAAGGGAGAGCCACGGCCAGTCAGAGATGACGAGACCGCTAAGATGCACGGACACCCTGGCTTGGTGGGCAGCTTTGCACTCCTGTCTTCTAAACAGGACCGGGATGGCTCTTACGTTTTGGGGGCTGGAGAAGTCCACCTCAGTTCCCAGCAGTAGGAAAGAGACAGAGTCCAGGAGCGCCTGAAAGACTAACAAAATTTGTGGCCAGGGAGGAGCTTTCGGGAGTTATAGCTAGTTAGTTATAGTTTATTATTATGGTCTTAAGACCAACATGCAGAGCAGACGTAATAGATGAAGGAGATAATATACAAAAATAGAAATCTGAATTTAAGAACTTTTAAAATGCGATTCCCACAATCTAAGAATTAATGCCCAGAACTCAGCAACTGAATGTGTAATCTCTGCATTCTTGTCTGACAGAAGGCAGTGAAGCCTTGCTTTGTTTGTACTGATGTGCCCAGGGGGGCAAGCTTTCAGGAGTCACTGCTCACCTCTTCAAGACTGATAATTTCTTCAGATGACTTTTTCAGATATCAGTTATCTGAGGAAGTGAGCAGTGACTCAGGAAAGCTCCTACCCTGCTACAAATGGTTAGTCTTTGAGATGCTACTGGACTCTGTACCAAGCAAACCACCTCATGCCTTTCCCTCCTTAGTGCTTAGAGGGACTGGCTTTTGGTGCTGGAGTGTGCAAATGCATGCTTTGAACAGGCAGGTTTGAACTCAAATATACAGAAGGCAAGCCACGGTTTCAAACAAAGTATGAGTCCAGTCAGGCACCTTTAAGTCCAACAAAGTTTTATTTTGGGTATAAACTTTCGTGTGCATGCACACTTCTTCAGATACATTAAAACAGAAGTCACCAACCATTACATATAGTTAACAGGTGGGGAGGGTGTTGCCAGGAAGGGCCAATTAGAGTCAAGATGCATAAGTAACTGAGCAGCTAAGACTGGATGAAGATGATTGCTAAGACCTGTGAATAGCAGCAAATTAGTACACAGCATAATAAACAGATGCAAAAACTGATTGATGTTAGCATAAGTAAAGAGATAAGTAACCAGTGTCTCTGTTAAGCCCTGGGGGTTCCATTGTCCCAAGTGTTGTAATAACTTGTAACTCAGCAGTCTCCCATTCCAGTCTGTTTCTGAAGTTCCTTTGCAATCAAATAGCTACTTTGAGGTCCCCCACTGAATGTCCTGGAAGGTTGAAGTGTTCTCCTACACTACAGGGTTCTCAGTTTTGTGGTTCTTGATGTCAGCTTTGTGTCTATTTATCCCTTTGCTTAGGGTTTGACCTGTTTGCCCTACATAGAGAACTGAAGGGCATTGTTAGCATTTAATGGTCTGTACAATGTTAGCTGCGGCTGCCGTGGCTCAAGTGGTTAAGACACTGAGCTGCAGACTGGAAGGTTGGTGGTCTGGCAGTTCGAGACCCGAGTGCTGCATGATGGAGTGAGCTCCCGTCTCTGGCCCCAGCTCCTGCCAACTGAGCAGTTCGAAAGCAAGAAATTGCAAGTAGATAAAGAGGTACCACTTTGGTGGGAAGGTAACAGCGTTCCGTGCGCCTCGGCGTCTAGTTGTGCTGGCCACATGACCATGGAAACTTCTTCGGACAGCGCTGGCTCTCCAGCTTGGAAACGGAGATGAGCACCACATCCCTAGAGTCAGATTCGACTGGCTTTCAAGCAAGGGAAACCTCTTGGCCTTTGCCTTGCAACGTTAGAAGATGAGCAAGGGAAGGAGCCTGAGATGGTGTAGTTGGTGTTGTCGGGTCCGGTGGCTGTGTTGTCTGGGTGGTGGTTTCGAACTGATTGCCCGGTTTTGGTTTTTTTAACTGTCCGCTCTCTGTCCCTGGGGGTCGTAACTCCCAGAGGCAGAGCTGGGGAGCTGACGTGGCCGCTGAACGGAGCCAGTGGTGGTCGTTGATTCCACAGTGTCAAGCCATGCAACTGAGTGGCACAGGACATCCCAGAAACAATTCAGTAGATCTAACCCTCTCTGATCTCAACATTAAAAATACTCTTATGCTGTCCTTTTTGAAATCAAAGAAGCCTCTCCGTTGGAATCGGAGGTGTTATCTCTTGTTGTTTTACAAAAGAATTATTGTAACATTGTAAATTTCTGGTATGTGGGAGCATCTCCTGTGAGATGGCCCCGCCATCATCAGAGCAATTGATGTCAGTCGGTGTAATTAACATTTGCAATAGCCCTGGTGAAACCTTTCGACTGATTCTGTATAAAAGACGACACTTTTCGCCAGTCCTGGGCTGACTCCTTGGAGCCCAGTGGGACCATCACGTTGGGTTGCTTTGGGCCAGGCCGGGAGCTCCTGTTGCATGCTTTGGCCGGCTCACTCTTCGCCTTTTGTTGCGGGGCGTGCACCATAGCGCATTGAACTGAGGGACACATGGACAGGTGTAGAGGGGTAGTTCATTAAGAGGGACCCATGGACACGTGTAGAGTCTCCCTCACAGTAGTCACCCTGTGCTGAAAGGTGGGGCTGAGGTGGAAAGGCAGTGGGGCAGAGCTGGTGGGAGCAGCATGGATGAGCCACTGCTGGTTCTTCCTCTTGGCTTATGCTGCAACACATCACTTCTGCTGGAATTTTTTTTTTTTTTTGGAGGGGGGGACATATTACTATTGTTGATGAACCTGTCAAGTAATTCATCCATTCTGGAATAAAGTTCACCAACAAATAAAACTCATTGCTAATATTGATTTACCAATTACTCCTGAAATATTTCTTTTACAATACTGGCCAGACAGAGAATGCTCAGACTCCACTTGGAAGCTACTTGGTTTATTATTGGCTTCTGCTCAGCTAGCTATAGCTTCAAAATGGAGATTGCTTAGATCCCCCACGATGTCAGAGTGGTATGCGAAAATCTGGGATCAGTTTGGAATGGGGAAAATAACACACAGCTCAAAAACGAAATCTCGAATTTCACATCATTCTTTAATTACAGAGCTGTGGCTCCCTGTATAAAGCTTTTATTGTTGAACATGACAAATTACCTCGCGACTTAATGTATCAGGGTATGATTTTTAAAATGATGGTTCATATTTGAATTTGGAACATGGCCTGACTGTTTACCTTTTGTGTTTTGAGTATTTGTTACTTGGTTTTTTATTCTGCTTCACTAATTGTAGATTTTTGACTTGATAATCCTGTAAGATTTGACACAGAAGGGTTTTTTTTTGGAGGGGGGGGTTCTAATTTTTTATTATTTTGTATTTTGATTGTTTATATGTGTATGTGAATTTTTTAAAAAAAATTTAAAAAAAAGAAAAAAAACTTCTGCTAGAAATTATCATGTACAACTGAGATCTGGCGAAGCCTCTAATTCTTGTCGTCAGAAATCATAGCTGTTGTTTCAGATTCACAAGTTGCTGGGTAATGTAACATTATTTCAAAGACAATCCAATGCACAGAAAATCTCATGATTAGCTATGCGGTGGTCAATTTTGGATGCAGAGTCCTACACAGTATTCAAGAGTTGAGCAGGGCTCTGGAAAAATGGCATATAAATTCTTGATATATGTAAAAATTGAATGAGCTTTGCTTGCCAAATGATTGACTTTTGCAATATCTTTTGTATGGTAGGTAGTAGCTGTGCCTTTCCTCTCCTTGATCTCTCACAAACAGGGCTCCAAGTTTTGTTTTAAGAATATTTGGCTGTGCGCCAGGTCTTTTCAGCACCATTGCTTGCACTTCCACTTGCTGAATTCTGCCCTCCAGCCAACAGCATCAGAAGTCAAGGTCTGAGTCTCCCGGGGGGCCTTTCCTAAATGTGCCCATCCCCCACCGCCAGCATCTCTGCTCCCCCCGTCCGTCAGTTTCCCGGGGGACCAGTGGATGTCTATGCAGTGCAGTGTGCAACGGAAAGGGAGCTCCTTGCAGAGGCCCCCACCTTCAGCCTCCGGCTGCCTTAGGAGCCTTTTTACGCCTCGCCCCCTTGGCTGAAGGAGGAAGCCTTTGGTGCATGTGTCGTATTCCAGCATGTGCTTTTGAGAAGCAATAGACAACTGCTAACTTCCAAAAGCCATTTCAAACTGCTAATGGATTTCTGTTGTCAAACAGGCTGCATTTATTCAGGGAGCTGCCTGGAACGGAAGGGCTGAGGCTTTCACCCTCCATCGACCCCTCTGGGACTCCAGACTGGTTTTCCAGCCTAGTAGTGGCTTTCAGTTCCCGCTGAGAAAGCAATCACAGCTGAAATGGGAAAATACTGTTCCAATAATTTCCTATTTAGTCTCCCGTTTGTTTTCTCTTTGATGTGAGATCTCCTGAGTTTACGCTGTAGCCATGTTTCCGTTAATTATCTCTGGCTAGAAACATGCGGGCAAAGATAGGGCCGCTTATTTGGAACCAATATATGCAATGCAGCCCCTCCTGGATCCTCTGCCCCCTTTCTCCTCCAGCGTTGTTTGCAGGGGTCCGTTGGAGCAGAAGCGCACAGGAGCGCAGCTCCGAGAGTGAGGAGCCCAGGGGGCGGGCACATGTCCAAGCCCTGTCCCCTCCTTGGCTTCCCCGAGCAGTGCAGAGGCACAGCGCCCCGGGGAAAGCCCTGCTAGGGTCTTTATTGTTTTTAATGTTTTGTTTTAATATTGATAATTTTATCATTGTTCCTTTTATGACTGTGCTGCTTTTCCAGAGACTTGCTCAAGGTGGCATATAAATTTTCTAAGTATACCATTTTTTATCTGGGCACATGGCACATAAGTACTGAAGAAATTTCACCAACCCTTCAGCAGCTTCCACCCCATCAGTTTGGTGTAGTGGTCAGGAGTTGGACTCTAATCTGGGAGAACTGGGTTTGATTCCCCACTCCTCCACATGCAGCTGCTGGTGTGACCTTGGGCCAGTCACAAGTTCTCTCAGAGCTGTTCTCTCATGAGCAGTTCTCAAAAGACCTCTCTCAGCTCCACCTGCCTCTCAGGGTGTCTTGTTGTGGGAAGGGGTAGGGGAAGGGATGGGTGGTGCACATGTCCCGGGTATCTCAAGTCTACTTGAAACCTGGTGGTTTCAAGGGAGCAGGAGGAGAATGAGGGTGTGTTCTTGACGCTTATTTTTATTGCACAAAGTATTGGATGGGGAAGGGAATGGAGGAAGAGCACGTCAGTTTCACTCACCTGTGGAGTGGAGCCTGAGGGGTGGGTGTTGCCTTCTGACACACTTCTGGTATGTTAGGGGGTGTGGCATATGCAAATGAGTTATGCAAATGAGTTATGCTAATGAGCTCCTGCACCTCTTTTTCTACGAAATGGCCCCTAGTTGTTTGTATCTTGTTACTTCGGCCTTTCTGCACAACTCTGCTTGTCACCAGACCCCCTGCAGGGACTCCTCCAAGATGTTTGTGGCCCCTCCATGCATTTCCATCTTTGCCCCCTTCCTTGCCTTCTTCGGGCTTCTCGGCCCATTGCTTTTCTGTCCTGTTCTAAGCTTTGCTACATCCTGTGCTCTTCTTCCCCCCAGCTTCTCTGCCTCTTTCCCCCTGCCACCTGTCAACAGCACACAGTCCATTCTATGTGCCAAGCTGGTATGATTTTTGTCTGCCACTCAAATCGGTATTTAACTGCCTCTCAGAGTGTTGCAACATTTGTCAGCATTCTCTTGCAGACATACTCCTGGTGAGCAGTTAAGAGTGATGGGACCACATCACGTCAGTGAATGCCTGGGAGGTCTAAGAAATGGCAGGCAAGTAAATCCGCGTGTTTTTCATGTAGTTGCAGAGTTTAACACAAACGAACCAGAGGGAGCTCCGCCGGGGCTGCTGCTTAAAGCTGTTTGGCTGCTTCTTTGTCTGTGGAGACCTCCACGCTCCTTTTTCCTTTTGAGTGTCGAGAGCTGTTTGGTGGCTGTTGCTTCTGTTTTCTGGGAATGTTTGAGGAACACAAAAAGGATGAGCTCAAAGAATTTGTCAGAGCTGGTGGGGGAGAGGTCCCTGAGGAACTCAGAGAATGATGGGGACGCAGACCCAGGACTGTGTGGCCTGTCATTCCGGCCGGAGAGTCTGTCCACAGTCTGGAAAGCCCGGCTGATGAGTCTTTTAGCTGCAGTCCAAATTTTTTTTAAAAAAAAATCTCAACCAAGGAAGGTCTGGGCCCAGCTGCCAAAGTGCCTTTTAGAGGGTGCAGGATGCCATTTCAGTTGTGGTTTGTTCATGGTTATGTTTCCCAAAAGGGACTGTTTTATTGATTTGTTTTGTATTGTTTTCGCTTCATTGTTGTGCTGCCACTTGGAGCAAACCAGGAGAGGTGGCATACAAAGGAGTGTCTGAAAACATAAAATCAAGCGGTGACCGAAATAATGGGCCACGTGTTAGAGGTCTGTGCAATGGCTTCTCTTTAACCATTTGTTTTATTTTGTATTGATTATTTATGATGCTTTTATGCTTGTTTTTATTTGTCTGGAGAGGCGGCATAACATTTTCCAATAAATAATAATTAAACCAGTTAATTTCACCATAAAATTGTATATTTCAGTTCAATTTTCAAGTATCCAAAGTGGACTTTTGAAAGTACTGGGCCTTATTAATCGTGTGTGTGTGTGTGTGTGTGTGTGTGTGTGTAAAGTGACATCCAGTTGCAGCTGACCTATGGGGTCTTCCAAGGCAAGGGAGAGGCCGAGGTGGTTGGCCATTGCCTTCCTCTTCAGGGTCTTCTTTGGTGGTCTCCCTTCCAAGCCCCGACCCTGCTGGGCTCCTGAAATCGAGCGATACCAGGCCACCTTCCCCCCACTAAGTAGTAATGCCATATTTTAAATAATATTTGTTCTAAGACCAGAGTTTTAGAGGTGGAAATCCAGTATTGTTTTGGATATTTGTAAGCACTAGTTTTGAAGGAGTAGTTTTCTTTGCACACAAATTATTTCCAGATCTCAATCTATCTGAAAACACTTACCTTGTATGATTACTGGGCAAAGTCTGAATTGATGGCCCTTTTTACACAGTTGTCTTATTTTTGCATTCAAAGGCTTCATCAGTATCTCTATCTATATGATTATTATTATTCTGTTGAGCAAATTGCAGGAAGCAGACTGAGAGGCTTTCTTCCCTGTATGCATATACAATATGCCATCGCTGATTTTGCTGACTTCTGTCTAATCATTGCCTTGGATTTCCACAGATGGTGGTGGTTGGAAGGTGAAAAACTCTTGATCCCTGGTACCGCAGGGATCAGTACTCGGTCCGATTCTTTTTAACTTGTTCATTAATGATTTGGAGTTGGGAGTAAGCAGTGAAGTGGCTAAACTTGCAGATGACACAAAGTTGTTCAGGGTGGTGAGAACCAGGGAAGATTGTGAGGCACTCCAAAGGGATCTGTCGAGGATGGGCGAGTGGGTGTCAATGTGGCAAATGGGGTTCAATGTGGCCAAGTGCAAAGTGATGCACATTGACACAGATAAGCTCTGGGGTTATTGTTGTTAAGAGAAAATCTGGGAAATAAATTTGAGTAAAAGCTCTCAACTCTAATTCTTACTCATTTTCATTGCAGCCGATCTTGAATGTCTGTCCCCCCCCCCCCCCCCCCGGCTCCATCATGAGCAAAGTCTGACCTTAAAATATATTTTATGCGCTAAGAGCCTCATTTACTTTCTTGCCACCATGTCGGTTCCTGTAGCCTTGCAGCCATCTGAAAGAACAGTCTTTCTTTCTCCGATGTGACCCCCATCTGCAAATATCTAAATATGTGGATTCGGGCCATGCCTACTCCAAACAGATTTTTCTCTGGGGCAGAGAGGCAGAAGGAGAGAGAAAAAACGATGGGGCGGGGCAGAAGGTGAGAGAAAGAGAGTTAAGGGGTAGGAGACAGATGGCAGGCACAGGGGGAGAGAGAGAAGGGGTGGAGGAAAGACTGAGAGGCAGAGGAGTAGGGAGGAAGTAGAAGTAGGGAGGAAACAAAGGTGAAAGAAATGCGCCTTCCCCGCAAGTTTCTTGCGAGTCCCCACTTGTACCTTCCATATTGTTGAAACTCAGCCCCTGCATTGTATTCAGTTTTTTCCAGGCTCTGTCTTTCTGATACATGGGCCTCAGAAGTGGTAGGAGGAATATTTTAGTCATAATTCGGAGTGAGGGCCACCATCTAGAAATCAGGCCACAACCTCATTTCTCCACAAAATATGATTTTTTTCCATTGAATGATTTGTTTTATTTATGTAGAAAGTGTATACCCCTCCTTTCTGCCCTGATCATACATAATAAAAAACAAATCTTAAAAACCAAGCAAAACCAGATTATTAAATAATTAAAACTATGATAAAATGGACATACAAAAACATAAAATCAACAGATAAAACATGGGGCAGGAAGGAGGGAAGCCCCAGACATAACAAAGATGACTTTACCCACCGGCAGAGGTCAGCAGCAGAAGGGGACAGGCGAGACTCCCTGGGGAGCGAGTTCCAGACCTTGGCCAATGTGGTTGATATGTCAAACCTGGAGGGTGGCATGATTCTTTCTTTTCATCACTATGCCGTAAGACAATCAATATACTACTTCTCAAGTGTGTCTCCCATCCGCCGATATCAATCCACTAATCTGGGCCATACAGAAAGAATACAAATCTGAAATCCTTACAAAACAAATCTGAGGTCCTTACAAAATTAAACAAAAGTTTAAATTAAGGGTGGGAATGTCCTGGCTGGATCTTAGGAAAAAACTTCTTTACAGTAAGAGTAGTTCAGCGGTGTAATCGGCTGCTTGGGGAGGTGGTGAGCTCCCCCCCACTGGCAGTCTTTAAGCAGCGGCTGGACAAACCCTTGTCAGGGATGCTCTCTAGGGCTGATCCTGCATTGAGCAGGGGGTGGGACTAGGTGGCCTGGCCGGAAGATTTGTCAAGGATTGAATTTAACACCATGTTAAAACCAGCTCACCTTCCCCAGATTCCTGACTCTTGGAAGTTAATTTTTTTTCTGAAAAGGCTTTAGGGCCTTGACTTGCAGCATAAATGAAACCTGAAGTCACCAAGGACCCGCCTAATGTACCTTTAATTAACAAATCCTGACCTCCTTTCTCTGCCACCAAAGGGAAGGTTTCCCAGCGTATATCATTGGACAAGATAATTGCTGCTCCCTCCTGTAGTCCTGCATGCCAGGGTGGGATGCCTGCAAGATATACGGAGTCTAAGAGATTAACAATTCCTATTATCAGGTGTGTTTCCTGCAGCAAAACAAAGCTCTGCTCTTCCCCTTATTAACTGCAGAGCATCTTTCAAACTATTTTAATTTTATCCTTACTCACAACATAGCTTAGAAAAATAAACCTTTGCATTTCAGAACTTCTGTGCCCACTTTGGGTTGGGAAAGACCTGGAGACTTACTTGTGGGCAGAGCCTGGGGAGGGCAGGGTTTGGGGAGGGGAGGAACCTTGGCAGGGTACAATGCCATCATCTCCACACTCCGAGGCAGCCATTTTCTCCAGGGGAACTGAACTTGGTCATCTGGAGATTGGCTGTAATGGCAGGGAATCTCCAGGTGTCATGTGGAGGATGGTAAACCTAAGGAGATGCCAAAGATTCCTGTCAGCTCAAAAAGGTCAGGGACTCCTGGTCTACGTCTTCTATCAGGAAAGGGATTCACACTCAAACCCCTTCCTTTTTTTTATGCCGTATCTTGACATATCTTACATTAAGCCAGTTTGGTGTAGTGGTTAAGTGCGCGGACTCTAATCTGGGAGAACCAAGTTTGATTCCCCACTCCTCCTCCACATGCACCTGCTGGATGACCTTGGGCAAGCCATAGTTCTAGCACAGCTGTTCTTGAAAAAGAGCAGCTTCTGTCAGAGCTCTCTCGGCCCCATTTACCTCACAGGGTGTCTTGTGGGGAGGGGAAGGGAAAGGCGTTTGTAAGCCGCTCTGAGACTCCAAGTGAGTGAAGGGTGGGATATAAATCCAATCTTTTCTTCTCTTCTTCTTCTTAATTCATAAAGTGGTCTCCTAAGCCCAGCCACTGGCCTATTCCCACTGCTGAGGAAAGCATCAGTGGCCTTGCAAGAGAATAGGAGAACCTGAAAGGCAAAGTGGGAATTTCCTCTGCAAAGTACAGAAGCGAGTGAGTGTTTTGTGTCCTCAGAGCTCCGTGCATTCATGTTATATTCATGAGTGCTTTCTTGTTGCCCTGTGAGATGGATGAGCCTCCCAAGGCGACATACCGAGAGGACTAAACAGGGTCTTCCATGTTGTCACTGAGGGTCACTGCACAGAGACACTGTAGGGTGGTGAGATGCAGTCTCTCATACAGGCATTAAGTGGCTGTCGAATAAGAACACAAGAGAGACGCCCGTGTTGGAGATCAGGCCAGGGGCCCCTCCAGTCCAACACTCTTGTGTCACACAGTGGCCAAAAACACCCCAGGTGCCCTCAGGAGGTCCCCCAGTGGGGCAAAGGGGTAAGGGGTCTCTTCTTTGCCATTATTCCCCCTCCCAACTTCTGACTAGGATGGAAGCGCCCGGGGGTCTCCATTTTGACAAAAGAGAGAGCATGGACTGTTGGAAGCTCATTCCCCCCCCCCTTCCCCGGTCTGCAGGGTGCTTCTCAACTGGAACCTGGCTGCTCCAGGGGTGGTGCTTCTTCTCTGAGCGTCCAGGCAGCCTGCCCCCTTCCCAGCAGTGGGGGTGGGGGGTGGGTTTCCTCCTGGCAGATCGGTGTTTCCATGGCACTGAGAGAGAACTGGCAGGGGGCTGGCAGCATTTGGGGGGGCAACAGCTACTCCCACTGTTCAGCAGAAGAGAGAGGAGACACCCCCTGTTGCTGAGGGACGGGGAAGGAGGAGAGCGCCTCATGCTTCAAAAGCGCCCTCAGATTGCAGGACACCCCCCCCCCCCGGTATGGCAGGGAGAGAAGGCCCCCTCAGGGCACAGCTGAGACAGATATGCTCTGGGGTCGCTGTTGCTAAGAGAAAATCTGGGAAATAAATTTGAGTAAAATCTCTCAACTCTCATTCTTACTCATTTTCTTTGCAGCCAATCTTGAATGTCTGTCCCCCCCCCCCCCCCCCCCAAGCTCTATCATAAGCAAAGTCTAAGGAGAGTCAGTTTGGTGTAGTGGTTAAGTGCACGGACTCTAATCTGGGAGAACCAGATTCGATTCCCCACTCCTCCACATGTAGCTGCTGGGTGACCTTGGGCAAGCCATAGTTCTGGCACAGCTGTTCTTGAAAAAGAGCAGTTTCTGTCTAAGCTCTCTCAGCCCCACCCACCTCACATGGTGTCTGTCTGTTGTGGGGAGGGGAAGGGAAAGGAGTTTGTAAGCCGCTCTGAGACTCCAAGTGAGTGAAGGGCGGGGTATAAATCCAATCTCCTCTTCTCTTCTCTTCTTCTTCTTTTTCTCTCTAACCTTAAAATATATTTTATGCTGTAGGAGCCTCATTTACTTTCGTGCCACTGTGTTGGTTCCCGTAGCCTTGCAGCCATCTGAAAGAACAGTCTTTATATCTGGCGGACAGAGAGAGTGCTGGGAGGATAGAAAGAGAGTGATGGGGCAGAGAGGCAGAAGGAGAGAGAAAAAACGATGGGGCGGGGCAGAAGGTGAGAGAAAGAGAGTTAAGGGGTAGGAGACAGATGGCAGGCACAGGGGGAGAGAGAGAAGGGGTGGAGGAAAGACTGAGAGGCAGAGGAGTAGGGAGGAAGTGGAAGTAGGGAGGAAACAAAGGTGAGAGGAACACCCCTTCCCTGCAAGTTTCTTGTGGGTCCCCACTTGTACCTTTTCTAAAATGCTCCATTTCTTTCCCTTCCCTGAACCCAACCCCCAAGAGTTTGCATCTTCAAACCAAAGTCATTAGTAGGTTTTAATGGTAACAGCCGGGTTTTGTGACCTATTCAGGTTTCTCTACTGCAAGTCCCCCAGACTGCTGGCCGTTGAGCCCACGATATTCACCGGCTGGAGAATGGCAGTAATTCCTTCCTTTTGATGTTCTTATGCTTTATGGAGATGGGAAATCTCTGCAGATGCGGGACTGGCTGTCATTCCGTCTCAAGGAAGGTGACACACGATACTGTAAGAAATCGGTTCCATGGCAGAAGCTGCTTGGACTAATCTGTGACGAAGTGACAGCAGAAAAGTCAAAGGATGGATCTGCTGCGTCCGCCGGTTCCCATCAGTCCTGGGCAATGACAGGACATGTGCCGACTAATGAAACAGAATAAAAGGTGGCCGTGTTAGAAGTTGCCCTTTGGTGTTGTCTGGTAAGCGCATTTCTTCATTGCTCCCAAACCTGTCATGACTGTCCCCTGAACTATAATGGCCTTGGATGGGGAATACCACTATCGGCATTCTGATAGGAGGAGGAGGAGGTTGGATTTAGACCCCGCCCTCCACTCCCCAAGGGAGTCTCAGAGCGGCTGACAAATGCCTTTCCCTTCCCCTCCCCACAACAGACACCCTGGGAGGCAGGCGGGGCTGAGGGAGCTCTGACAGAAACGGCCCTTTTTCAAGAACAGCTCTGACAGAACCACAGCTTGCCCAAGGTCATCCAGCAGCTGCAAGTGGAGGCGTGGGGAATCAAACTCGGTTCTCCCAGATTAGAGTCCGCAGCTCTTAACTGCTACACCAGACTGGCTCCAGAAAGTGACTCTGCCAGGCAAAGGCAGGCAGGATGAATCCAGAGGGTGGTACACAGCATTCTCCTGAGGGATCCAATTCCAGATGTGACATGTGGCCATTGCATTCAACTGAGAACTGATCGGTGTGGTATAAAGGGGGGGGGGAGAGCTTCAGGTGGGTAGCCATGGTGGTCTGAAAAAACAGAACAAAGTTTGAGTTGAATTAATTTTGGTTGGTGGGGCATGGGGAAATGGGGGGGGGGGAGAAGCTGCTCTGGCTCCACTGCAACCTCTAGTCCTCCTCTAGTCCTTTTGATTGGAGAGACTCAATTCTGGGCTGCTTTTCTGTGTAAGCCGGGGGGGGGATCTCCAACTCTCTCTAATTTGCATTTTGCAATTTTTTAATTTTTTTGCAATTTTATTTTATTTTATTGCATTTTTAAAAACCTATTTATTTTTTGACCTGGAAAAAAGACAAATATGAGCGTGAAGGTTCCCTGACCGTGCCTGGGGTCATTTTGGAACACTCACATGCAGCTTACATTAATTTTTTAAAATATTTTTATCCCCCCCCCGGATTTCTTTGAATTTTTCATCTGAGGGGGCAGCTCTCATCAGTGGGGGCCATTGCCCCCAAATGCCCCTCCGCCATGGGCCTGAGACTAACAGAATTTAATTCCGGGTATAAGCTTTTGTGTGTGCACATACTTCTTCAGAGAGAGCTTGACAGTCATCTTTAATTTCTGTTGAGCTTGCCTTTATGCCGAGTTAAACTCTGTCAGTGCTGTCTTGCTGTCTTCAGAGTCTCTGGCGGAGAAAGATCATGTGAATCAGCTACCTGAACTGTTTTAACACGAGATGTCAGGACTTGGGCTTCCTGTGCTCAAAGCGTGTGTTTCTGCCAGCTCATTCCATGGAAGCGCAGCAGCTCGTCCCTTGGAATAGTAAAATTAAATCTTCTGCTAATTCTTGAAGCTATGCAGTCATTTATTTTCACTTCTTTTGTTGGCATCAAACTGTCATGGGTAATGTCTCATATTCACAAGGTCTTTTTGAGGAAAGATGGGCAAAACTACATTTCCAGAGGTTCCATATATGCTGCAACTGAATTTCTTGTTTGCCCAGCTGTATTTTGGCCTTCCAGGGTTAAAAGAAGAGAAAAGCCTGCAAAGCAAAGTGCCGGTTGCTATAGCTCCTAATGACAGAGTTTTTGCACCTATTATCTACAAGGGCTTTCTCAGCATTGACTCATCATTGACCAAGTCAATGGAAGGCAGATGGGGGGGGGGTGCACTAATTCTCTTGAATCTGGGACAGGGCAGATTTGTACCCTTCTCAGCAGGCAATGAGAGAGATGGCGAGTTCAACTTTGTGTGGCGTCACTTTCCATGGTACTCAAGGCCTGGCCTAGCCAAGATGCCCTGCCACTAAATGAGGCCTATTTTCATCTGCCTTCCAGGCGGAGTCTTTTCCCTGACCTTCTGTCTTCCCCTCACAAAGGATGAGAAAGCCTCAACCAGAACCACTCAACCACTCCAGAACCGCTGGTTTCGGTGTGTGTGTGTGTGTGTGTGCTGAAACACCTGAGACAGACTGAGGTGATGAGAGAGGAGGTTCCACGACTGATGGGTAACTTAAAAACTGATAAATCAGGGACTGCCTTTCCCTGTACATACCCCAGAGAGCACTGCGGTCAGGTACACAACATCGCCTAACCCTTCCTGGCCTGAGGGAGGCCAGACTGACGACCACCAGGAACAGAGCCTTCTCAGTGGCAGCCCCCCACTGGTGGAATGAGCTTCCAGAAGACATCAGGGCCTTTTGCAGTTCTGCGGGGCTTGCAAGATGGAGCTCTTCTGCCAGGCTTTTGGGGCTGCTGCTGGGGAAAATGGCCACGGGTAAGTGGCCAGTGATTTGTAGGCCCGGTACATCTGTTGGTGGTTGCCCCTGGCCGGGGGGATGTAGTAGTAGATGCAGTTAATGTTCTGGTGTTGGATTTGTTAATTGCCACCATTTTAGTGGGTTTTATGGTTTTATTGTTTAATTATTAACTGAACTTTGTATGTTGATTTTAATGCTGTGAGCCGCCTAGAGCCACTTTGTGCTGGCTAGGCAGGATATAAATTCAAATAAAATAAATAAATAAATAAATAAAATAAATCTCCGGGCCCGGATGGCATACATCCCAGAGTCCTGAAAGAACTCCAATGTGAATGTGTGGCTCTCCTGACAAAAATATGTAATTTTCCCTTAAAATCTGCCTCTATTCCTGAGGACTGGAAGGTAGCGAATGTCACTCTCATCTTTAAAAAGGGTTCCAGAAGAGATCCGGGAAATTACAGGCCAGTCAGTCTGACGTCGATACCGAGTAAGTTGGTGGAAGCTGTTATTATGGGAAAAATTAGTAGGCACATCGATGGGCAATTTTCTCAGTGGAGGGAGGTAAGCAGTGGGGTACCGCAGAGATCAGTACTGGGTTCAATGTTTTTTAACTTGTTCATTAACGATTTGGAGTTGGGAGTAAGCAGTGAAGTGGCTAAATTTGCAGATGACATGAAGTTGTTCAGGGTGGTGAGAGCCAGGGAAGATTGTGTGGCACTCCAAAGGGATCTGTCGAGGATGGGCGAGTGGGCATCAACGTGGCAAATGGGGTTTGATGTGGCCAAGTGCAAAGTGCTGCACATTGGGGCCAGAGTCCTAACTATAAATACATGTTGATGGGGTCCGAACTGGCAGAGACTGACCAAGAGAGAGATCTTGGAGTCAATGAAAATGTTGAGACAGTGTGCAACTGTAATAAAAAAAGGCCAACACTATGCTGGGGATTATTAGGAAAGGAATTGAAAACAAATCAGCCAGTATCATAATGCCCCTGTAGAAATCGATGGTGTGATCTCATTTGGAGTACTGTGTACAGTTCTGGTCGCCACACCTCAAAAAAGATATTATAGCATTGGAAAAAGTACAGAAAGGGCAACTAGAATGATAAAAGGGTTGGGACACTTTCCCTATGAAGAAAGATTAAAACGCTTGGGGCTCTTTAGCTTGGAGAAACGACATGTTCATGGTTTACAAGATTATGCATGGGATAGAGCAGGTAGAGAAAGAAATACTTTTCTCCCTTTGTCACAATACAAGAACTCGTGGGCACCCCATGAAATTGCTGAGCAGTCGGGTTAGAACAGATAAAAGGAAGTCCTTCTTCACCCAAATTAACACGTGGAATTCACTGCCACAGGAGGTGGTGGCAGCTACAAGCATGGATGGCTTCAAGAGGGAATTGGATAAACATATGGAGCAGAGGTCCATCAGTGGCTGTTAGGCACAAGGTATAGATAGGAACTCTCGGTCTGGGGCAAGTGATGCTCTGTCTTCTTGGTGCTTTGGGGGTTGGAAGAGGGGGGGGGGCTTCTAGTGTCCTGGCCCCACTGCTGGACCTCCTCAGGGCACCTGGTGTTTTTGGCCACTGTGTGGCAGAGAGTGTTGGTCTGGATGGGCCACTGGCCTGATCCAACACCGGCTTCTCTGATGTAGCCCCTGTGACTTGTCGTGGGGGGGTGGGAGGGATATGGGGCTCTTCTGCTCAGCCCTCCAGAGACCAGTGTTGCTGGCAAATCCAGAGTGCCACAAAGGCTCTGAAGCATCCCAGGCGGCAGTAGCTTCTGTGCAAATGTGTTGAATCTCAGCAGAACTGATACAATATTGTTTCCATCCTCGTCTCCCCTTGACCAGTTGCACTGCAGTGGCTGCTTCGCCAGACTTTCTGAAACCATTCCTAACCTAGAGATGTTCTGGATGGAATGTAGACCCTGACATTTTATGACAGATGCTGATCGAGTTCTCATGACTCCCATCTCCTTTTTGCAGGCAGCCTTTAGCCTCTAGGCTGCGATCAGGATCCATGTGGTTGAATTTCTGTTCCCCTCCCTAACAAAACATGATCTAATAGAGGCTGACCTCATCAAGTAGCGGATTCATTTCAGCCAAGTCCATGAAGCCCCATCTGGTGTAATTTAGTGTGGTTGTAATAAAGAAAACATCAAAGTATTTTCCAGAGGACAGGAAAGTGTAATTTTCAAAGGCCAGGAGGCTGGGCCCCAATGAATGGGAATAAGTGTGCCCTACTTATGTGCCATTATTGCAGGATGGCATTCATTTCAGTGCAACTATATGATTCCGAAACTGGGCCAATGGCGGTACGTTTTTACCAAGAGCATCATAATCTTGTGGACCACTTGATTCTGATGCATTCACCTTGAAGCCTGGATTGTGCTCCTGTAAACAGAAGAAGAAGAGATTGGATTTATACCCCGTCCTTCACTCGGAGTCTCAGAGTGGCTTACAGTATCCTTTCCCTTCCCCTCCCCACCACAGAAGCCCTGTGAGGTAGGTGTGGCTGAGAGAACTCTTTCAAGGACTGCTTGTGTGAGAACAGCTCTGAGAGAACTTGTGACTGACCCAAGGTCCCACCAGCAGCAGCATGTGAAGGCGTGGGGAATCAAACCCGGTTCTCCCAGATAGAGTTGTTCCCACTATGCGAAGTATTTACCAAGTGAGCAAGGAAAGTGGATCCCCACAAAATGTTAAAACATGGGCTTATATGTATAGTGTAGTGGTTGGTCTAAGAATCAGAAGCCCTCGGTTTATATCCAAGCCCAGTAGGGTTGCCAAGTCCAACTCCGGAAATATCTGAGGACTTTGGGGGTGGAGCCAGGAGACTTTTGTGACATCACTTCCTGTGATGTCACTTCCTGTGGTGTCACTTCCAGGTCAAATGGCAAGTGATGTCACTTCCCCTTCAGATGATGTCACTTCCAGTACACTGCCCCAAAACTCCACCTCTTCCTGTGATGTCACTTTCCAGGTACTCCCCCAAACCCGCCTCTCCCTTTCAAAAATTTAAATTTACATTCAGTGTCATATCAATTCCTACCCCCACCTTTCCCCTATTTTACATTACCTCTAGACTTTTAGGCCTCCTTCCAGAAAACTCTTAGGACAAGAATTGAGAAACTGTTTTCCAGTAGGGTTGCCAGCCTCCAGGTGGGGCCTGGGGATCTCCTGCTTTTACAACTGATCTCCAGCTGGCAGAGATCCAGCTCCCCTGGAGAAAATAGCTGCTTTGAAAGGTGGACTCAATAGCATTGTACCATGCTGAGGTACATGGTATAATGAGGTACATGAGGTACTCCTCCCTTCCCTAAACCCCACCCTCTCCTGGATCCACCCCCAAAATGTCCAGGTATTTTCCAACCCAGACTTGGCAACCACACTCCGGAACAAACTAATCTCTGCAGCAGCCAAATCGATGGCTCCCAACTTTAATGCCCAGGAGCTCACAGCCTCCACAGCTTAGAGGGAGCGCGCCGGCTGGGAAAAGTGGGGGGGGGGGCTTTCCTCAGGAAGGGATGGCTCCGAAGCAAACTAACCTCTGCAGCAGCCAAATCGCTGGCTCCCAACTTTAATGCCCAGGAGCTCACAGCCGCCACAGCTTAGAGGGAGCGTGCTGGCTGGGAAAAGTGGGGGGGGGGGGAGGGGGGAGGCTTTCCTCCAGCTCTGCGCCTAAGCGCGGGCCAGAGAAAGCAAGTTGGGGGGGGGGGGTGCCCAGCCTCGGCAGGCCTCTCTGAGGCCCAGCGCTGGGTCCCAGAGTCTGGCGGCAGAAACTTACCTTCTGCCTCCTCCTCCTGGATGGATTGTTGAGGACTGCTGGTAGCAGGGGGCGGGGCTTGGCCCCGGCCCCGGCCCCAACGAAGCTCTGCACCAGGAACAGCAGGGACTCAGGGATTCTCTATGGCTTTCATAGCCATAGAGACTTGGTTGGAGGACTAGGTAGAGCGGCACTTTTTTCCGGCCGCCATTTTGTCCCCCGGGGCCGAATTTTTTTAAAGCGGGGAATGGAGATGTAAAACCAGGGGTCCCCCGGCCCCAGCGGGGGCTTGGGAAGCCTAAAGCCCAGCCATGGAGCTCACTGGTAAAGGTGTTTGCATGCCTGTTGGTTTGGTCCATGTTCTGGCTTCCGGAGAGGAAGCTGATTTGTTTTGTCAGTCAGGTTGACTGTTAGTCAACAGCTGGAGCCGGTTGGGCGGAGGACTTTTTGTGTCTTCAAAGAGTACGGGAGAGCACAACTTTTCATAAGGGGCTGTTCTCACACGGCCTGCTTAGAGCCCTGGTTTTAAATGCATCATCTTTGCTATGCACATTGTGTGAAAATGGTTCGCCCTGATCAGGCTTAGAAAGGTACACAGGATATTAGAAATAACGTCATTCCTTCTTTTCACCACATAAATGTAGCTGGTGGAAGACTTGTGGAATCATAGAGTTGGACCTCCAGGGTCATCTAGTAACCCAACCCCCTGCATGCAGGAAATTCACAACTCCCCCCCCCCCCCCGTGACCCCTGCTCCATGCCCAGAAGATGGCAAAAAAACAACCCAAAAACCCGGCGCCAAGATCCCTGAGGGCCAAACCGGCCTGGAGAACAATGGCTTCCTGGCCCCACAGTCCTACCTTATATATGGGAAAGTGGACTTTATATGAACCAATTCCATGACTGCTTACAGCATTTTAAAAATTTATTCTGTGTCTTTTCACTGTAATAAATAGGTCACGTTCATACGGCTCTTTTGAGCCGCGCCAAGCATGAGTGCCCGGTGGATTTAAAGTGTACATCCAGACTGCAACATCTGGGAATCGTGCCGCTTCTGCGATCAGCCCGTTGATCCCTGTTGGGGATCTGTAATTAAAATATAGTGGTTAAAGTCTGGTCCTAAGCTGGCCGACGGGCCAATGGCGGACTTTCTCCAGTCAAGTAGTTCCACCAGCGTGCAATCAGCCCGTAGGGATGGTCCCCAGACCATCCCAAATGGCCGCCATTTTAAAAAAGTCTTAGTGATGCACGCATAACCACTTAACACGCGACATCCCCAGAGCTCCACTCAAGCGATCGGGACAGTTTTATGTTTCTGATGGTCCCCTGAACTTTGTCAACTTTATAAACTGAAATGGTACCTAGAGGAAGGTACTGCCGGTGGTGCTTTTGCCATTTAAGACTGCGCATGCGCGGAAAAACAAGTAGATGGTGAGGCAGATATGCACATGTGCAAACAGGATTTTTTAAAAAGTCGACCACATGGCTCCTTAAGGTGGATGCCGTCTAGACAATCCACCCGCAGAGTCATGCAACCTCCGGAGGATGTCATCACGCCAAGCACGTTTCCGCAATCCCGGCAATTTGGGGGGGGGGGTTCCCCCCGGTGGTCCAATCTGGGCCGGCAGGTAATGGACCCATCGAGCGGGGTTGACCCCACCCCCGGGGGGACCTGGCAACCCTAGGGTGGGAGGGAGGTTGTCTGTGACAGAGATCCACCCTCAGTAATCAGACAGGATTTCCAGGCGCTCCCCTTGTGCCGCAGGCAGGTCTGTGTGAGCACCCCTTGCCTGCACATCTCCTTCTTGTCAACGCGGGGGTGGGGGTGGGGGGGTGGGAGGGAGCCAGCCGGCCTCACAAGGATCAGATTCAGCTGTCAGTTCCGGGGAAGATTAAGCAACTGTGAAGGTTGAGGGATGGGGGGGGGGGGGGGTTTGTCAGACAACAAAACGTGCTTTACTTTCAAAGCCTTTTACAGACTTAAATATTTTCAAAGGGAGAACAAAAATCAGTGCCAATCTGTTACTTGTCTAGATATAACATTAGCTGGACTCTGTGGGACTTTTAATAATCCCAGACCGTAACCTTGAGTCTTGTGAACGTCAGAGCAAAGTGAAAGCCGGGAGCGATGATACATCTGCCGTGGGAAGTGGTCTCTGCACAGCCGCCTGGCTTTCCCATTCCGACCGGGCCGGTAAAATAACAGAAGACAAATGGGAAAATGGGGTGCCAGCATCTCGACTAAAAGTGCTTTTTAGCCGTGGCCTTCTGCTTCTTGAGGGCCCGCCTTGTGCGCTCGCTGTCTCTAAGCGCTGATGTTCTCTAATAGCACGTAAGATTTTCATCTGAGTAGAATTAACCAGTGACCGTTTGCAAGTGGATTTTGCCATTTCACACAGTAAAATCTAGTTCCAAAGAGCATTATTTCGTGCGTGTGGAAGCGCCCATAAAGTCAAAGGCAAGTGGTGTCCTTGTTGGGGTTACCAGTTTCACTTTGGGAAATTCCTGGGGTTTGGCGGGTGGAGTCCTGGGGCTAGTTTGGCTCTTAGTGGGTGGAGCCAGTACATTAGCCAATGATGCAGGCTCTACTGGGGAGTCATCCCATAAGATCTCCCCCCTCCAAATGATGGGTAGGGTGAAGTGTGTTATGGCAGATTTCCAGTGTGGGAAGAAGCAGGAGGAGGGACGAGGACCTGCCTTGGAGTGTCTCCTGCAACCCTAAATGCAGCCCTGAGCGGGACAAAATGCCTCCCAGGACCGGGGAGGCCTCTGAGGTCGGGCAGTGGAGGCCTCGGTTCCAAAAGATCAGTGCTGTGTAGCCAGAGAGAAACTTTCCATGAAATTAAAGAGGCGATATTAACCCTAAATCCAAACTGCAACTCTGTGTCTCCAATTGTTCTAGATGAGAAAAGCAGCTAATGGGTCTGGCAGGCTAATCAGGAGAAGTAATAAATTACAAGGGAGGGAAAATGTTTTTTGGTCGGCTGTTTTGTAAGGAGACTGAAATCTGGGAGGATAGCTTTGGGAAAGCCTAGATTATGACCACTCAGATCCAGAAAAGGATGTATATTACAGACCAATTGGGAGAGGTCTGAGGAACAAAGATGAGAGCGAATGCCCTTTTAAAAAATAAATGTATAACTTTATTGAGTTTAAGATTGAGGACAGCCTGTCTTCAGCCTTTCCAGGTCTGGCCTCTGCTCACCTGCCAAAAAGTGCCAGGAAGTTACTGGACATCAGAGTCACATACCAGGAAATAGCTGTATTGAGAAAAGTGAACTTTGGGGAAAGGAATCTCCCCCACCCCTGCCCTCGATAATGACCCCCAGCCAGGAGCCCCCCCCCCCCCGGTCGGTTGGAGGGTTTCAGCAGCTGGTTGGAATCCAACAGCTAGATCGCTCCTCAGGCTTGCGCCCACTGGCTGTGCTTCAGCTGGCCAGGCTCATCTCGCTTGATGTCACCCTGGCCCTGATAAGGCAATTTCACGTGCACTCTTTCCCTCTATGCTGAGTCAGTGTGAGCTAGCTCACCATTTTTTAGCCTCCAGCTCACACATTTTTGTCTCCACTCAGGAAGGAGGGCTCCAGAGCAAACTGATTTATGCAGTAGCCAAATGGCTCACCCACAACTTTAACGCCAGTAGCTCACAAAGTAGAATTTTTGCTCACAGGACTCCACGGCTTAGAGGGAGAACTGCTTACGACCCGAACCGGAAAGTACCGATTGGCAATATTACTATCTCCAATGTATGTGATTGCTTCTGACACAAGGCCAGATACATTTGTGGCCCCACAAACAAAATTTTTGTTTTGTGTCATCCAGCTCCAGATTGGAACATTCCCATTTGGGTCCGATATCAATTGTTTCCTGCCTTACAAGTGTAAACGGGACTTTGTTACATGTTGTATTCTGTCCTATTTGACCGCTGAAGAAGGCTCTCGTGGGCCGAAATGCATCAGGTCATATATGCATCTGTCACTTTGATTGTTTTAGGAGGCTTTATTTGGGCCCCTACAAGGTTTTTATATGTTTTTGAAATAAACACGTGTACTTTTGTCTGTACCTATTGCTGTTTTTAACTTTTGGCCCTTTACTAGTTTTCTAAACTCCTTCTGGAGGTTTTTGCTTGGCTGCTTTAGTTTTTCTTCCCCTCTCTTTGTGGGTTGACTCATGTGGCTTCAGCAGTCAGTTGCGGACTTTTAGAACATGGGGACCCTCTGGCCAAGCCGTGGCGCTCGGGGGGGGGGGGGGCGGCAAGGCAAGCAGGGTTTCCAACGGCCCCCAACGGGCAGCTGCTAGTTGCGTGCCAGTCACTCACAGTGGCAGCTGGTATTGACCCCTCCTGTCCCCCTCCCGACTGACAACGGAATTACTCTTGACATGCTGGCAATTGAGAGTAATTCCATTGTAAGTGACTGGTTGCCCATCAATAGTAACTTTATCTTCATAGGATTTGAATAAGAAAAAAAGTTTCAGAAATAGGGCGGGCTGACTAGTCAATCCACATTGTTCTTGTGGGACATTCTCTGTATAGTTGTCTGAAGAAGGACACGAAACGAAGAGCAGAATCCGGAGCCTTCATCCTTGCATGTATGTGGAGAATATGTATATTGCCTGAGGGCAAATAGCTGATTATGTAATGTGTATGGCTTTACTGCCTGTGTTTACTGTTCAATGTGTATAAATGTGTGATATTTGGAAGCTTATAATCTGTGTCAACTTGAGTGCTTTGTTGTAACTTTGTGGTGTACTGATCCGTCACTTGTTTCTTTATGGCTGGGGAGGCCTCTCACACTGCCTGTATTTGCGGCTTTGCGTGGGGTGATTGTTTCTGTCCTTCTCTGTCAAGAGCATTAATTGGCCCAAACAAGCCCATTCAATAAGTAGCTTCTATTTGGCTCGATGCTGCTAAACGTGGCGGATATTGACGATTGTTATGAAACTCAATAACATCAGGAAGGGTGATTAAACTCAGCAGGAGCCCCCGTTTTCTTCATTAAAGCACTTTCCTTCTAAACATTGGCTGGTCTCGACTCAGGGTTCCCCCCACCCTCCGACAGAGAGATGAGACGAGGCGCTTGGAGAGTCAGCTGCCCCACACAGAGGGGAGAGGGGCATCTTCTAACCAGCCCCCCCCCCCCGCCGCCCTTTGTCCGAAATATTTCTGTGGTGCCCACCTTGCCTAGAGTGGCTAAGATTAGATCTCCTGGGGCCACAAAGCGAGGCTGCTTAAATCCCACTTTCAGCTGACAGAATTACAAAATGCTGGAATGGAAACAGGAGGCTGAAGAAGGAACAATTCTCACAATTTAAAATGTCTGCTCTCCCCCTCCCACAAGGCTGTGTTTACATTTAACGCAAGCCCGGGCTGCCAGTAGGGTGGACTCCACCACCATTTCCCAGGAAGTCTGTTTCACGTTTGCCCGAGCCTAGCCCCTGGGCTATTTGTCCTGGCATTGTCGCTGCTGGTGATACGTATGGATCCTTCACGGTGTTCTTGAGTCAGTCTCTCTCTCGCTCGCTCTCTGGTGGGCAGCCGTGTTGCCTGAAGCAATAGAGCAAAGTTTGAGTCCAGTGGCACCTTGAAGACCAACAAAGTTTAATTCTGGGAAGAAGTTTTCATATGGGTGCAGAGACTTTGTTGGTTTTAAGAAGAAGAAGAGAAGAAGAGATTGGATTTATTCCCTGCCATTCACTACCCAAAGGAGTCTTAGAGTGGCTTACAAACTCCTCCCCCTCCCCACAACAGACACCCTGTGAGGGAGGTGGGGCTGAGAGAGCTCCAGCAGAAACTGCCCTTTTTCAAGAACAGCTGTGCCAGAACTACGGCTTGCCCAAGATCATCCAGCAGGTGCAAGTGGAGGAGTGGGGAATCAAACCCGGTTCTCCCAAATCAGAGTCCATGCTCTTAACCACCACACCAGATTAGGTGCCCCTGGACTCCAACTTTGTTCTATTTCTTTCTTTCTGTTTTTTTTTTAACCTGTACCTCTCATTTTCAAAGAGACATGCTGTTTCACGTTATATGGCTTCCTACAGCCAGGTCTGTGGTGTTTGCGGAGATGTCTTTCTCCCAGAGATTCCAAATAACCTGTAAGACTTTTACGCCTGTGCCGCTTCTTCCCAGATCCTTGGGAGACTGGGGAAAACGTTAAAATCTGAAACAAGCCAACTTCTGTACCACCGTCTGTGACTGGGGTGTGTGTGTGTGTGTGAGCGTTCTGTTGTCTGGGAAGCCCGGGGGGGGGGGGGATAATGGGGAGGTGACTACGGTGGTGGCAGTGAGGCCCTTCCTCTGAGAAAGTTCTGTGAGAAGGAAGAGAAAGGGGCATTCCAACCAGAACCAAAGTCCCCAGAAGCCAAAAGAGAGCTGAGCATCGCCTTGGTCAAAGGTGTTCAGTGACTTTTGGAATGCAAATGACAGTGCAAGAACAAGAGGGAATAAATAAATGCCGCCAAGAGGAGAAGCTGCTGTTTTTGGCGGAAAGGGGGGCATCTGGGTCAGCCGGAAGGAAGGCAGGGGTGCCAGGGGAAGGACTTCCCCACAGTTAATCCCACCCCCACCCCCCCACCCCGTGCCCTGCCTATCAGAAGCTGCACATATTGCAGAAGAAAAGAGGAGAGAACATGAAGTGAAAAGCCCATTGTGGCAGCTCAGACATTACAGAAGCCGAGACAGCAGCTTAATTTGGCATGTGCAAAGGGACTGACCGCTGCCACTTCACTGCCTGCATAAGGCAGAATCATCCATTTTTAAAAATTCCAGCATCCCAGCAAACTTTCCATTGCCCAGTCAATGAAGTCTGTGCACCCCACACCAGTGTTCCCTCTAAGCTGAGTTAACATGAGCTAGCTCAGTTTTTTAGCCTCCGGCTCACTCATTTTTGTCTTAGCTCAGGAAGGATGGCTCCAGAGCAAACTCACTGATACAGAAGCCAAATTGCTTGCTCATAACTTTAATGCCAGGAGCTCACAAAGTAGGATTTTTGCTCACAAGACTCCACAGCTTAAAGGGAGCATTGCCCCACACCAACAAGCCATCAGGCGACACCTTGGGGAACCTGTGCAGACTTCAGACTGTCTGTGTCTTATACTCGAACGTCCCCCCAGTTTGCATGTCCCACTGGGACTGGGAAGGCCCTGGTTCCCATCACTGTTCTGCCACAAAGCTCACTGGCTGGTCTTGGGCAGTCTTGGGCAGTCTCGGTCTAACCAGCGCAGAGGTCTGGTGGCACCCTACAGACTAACGCTGTTTCTCCCTGCCAGCCTCACTTCCCTCACGGGTCTGTCTGTCTGTCTGTGGGGGTGAAGAGGAGGCAGGGGGAGCCCTGAGGTCCCTGCCCGTCCCAGAACGGAGGGGCTAGGAGAGGCAGAAGGAGCGGGAGGCAGAGGCCGGCAGCTGGGAAAAAGAGGAGGGACACGAGAGACATCATTTGCTGGATAAACACACTTTATATTTAACAAAATAATTTTTAATAATATATTTTTTTCCAAATATTATTTTCTAGAATCCCATTTTTTACAGGAGAGAGGGAGTTCATTTTGTTTTCACTAGTTTTCAGGCACACGATTGTTCGGAGATGTCGCCTTTGCTACCAGAAGTTCTCTCGACAAACACAGAGAGGGAGTGACGATCCCCGCGTTCCAGGGGTCCCCAAGAGCCCCCGAGCCAGTCTCCAGCCGACAGGATTCAGCACGACTTTACAGCTGTCAGGTGATTCAGCACGACTCCACAGGTGCCGCCTGAGCTTATTTGGGGGGCTCTGCTGCCCTGCCTGCCCACCCCATGACCCCCTCTCCAAACCAGATGTGGCAAGCAGCATTAGCAGGTGGATTCTGGACAAGAGCCGGTTGGTGGGGTCCTCCGTTCTCCCCCCAGCCTCTTGGGTTTGGGTTTGGGGCAGGGGATAGAGGGAGGTCTGCATGTCTGCAGTGCTTCTCCTGCCACGACGGGCCCTAGACAGCACTCCCCCCACCCCCCAAACTGCAAGTGAACGGCAAGGCCATGCTCGGCCTGGCTCAGGCTCTGCTGGGGGGCTTCAGGAAGACATGAGAGTGACACCCCACCATTTGTGGAACTATGGCACAAGCGGCAATGCCCAGGGTGGCTCAGACATGCCCCCCCTCTTGCCCAGGGCTCCCGGGTTCCCCAGCCACCCCTGGAAGATGGACAGGGATCTTGCCCCTTCGGCGGCTCAGCCCGAGCATCCTGGCCACAGGTGAATCTAGTGGGGATGGGATGGGATGGGGAGGGGGAAGGATGGAGGGGGGGAGGAGGCGAGAAGGAGGGTCATAAGCCAACTGGTGCAGAATACAGTGGCCCCGCCCCGGCACTTACAAGAGCCGATCGGCAGCTTGCAGCGTACCTGCAGGTGCTCTCCTGGGACTGCCCCCCCCCCACTCCAGAACTTGGGCAGCAATTGGATGGTTAAAGATTTCTCCACAAAGGAAAAGGAGGCTGGTCTAGAACTCATGTCCCTGGCTTTCTACAGCACACTGTTTTTGAGGCAGAGAAACTGCCCCACCGATGTTCTGGAGTGGCATAGTTAGAGGAGGCCTCGGTGGTGTGTAGATCAGAGAAGGAGCAATTCCCCAGGGCTGGCGGGGGGGGGGGAGTGGGTTTCGTCTTCCTGCGATGAGAAATGGGGCAGGGGAGCCATCTTTCGGTTCCACCCCTAGCTGCTTTTGGAAGTTTGCTTCTCAACGCACACAGGCTTCTCTGAGCAGCTCCTACTGCGCTTGCCCTTGGATGGATCTTGGCCAGCGGCTGCCTCTTCCCTCTCTCCCTTCTTCCCCGTCCCCCAGCAGGAGGCCGTGTCTGCAGAAGGAGAGACAGCCCGCTCTTCTCTCTTGCGCCGCTTCAGGTTCTCTTCAGCCTTCGGACGCCTTGGCAGGACCCCTTTCTGTTATTACTCCGAGGAATGAAACTCTTCCAAGCGGCAGCGGGGTCTCCACTGACTTATGGGGGGGGGGGGGGAAGAAAAGAAGAAGCCCAGAAGGCATTTCTCCATGCGTGGAAAGTGTAGGATGTTTCTGCTCTCTGTGGACATGAATAAGTCAGGAGGAGGGAGGGGAAGGAGGGAAGCAACTCTCATGAATGTTTCACTGAAGCACATATCTGGATTAGTGGCTGCCCCGGCCAAGGGCCCACCACGCTGCACCTTGGTGTGTTAGGGAAGGGAGAAGCCCCACCCGGGGCAGGGAGGGCAGGGCCAGAGCCGGCTGGCTGCAGGGAAGGACAGATAGCCATGGCGGCTGTCCTGACCCTGCCTGCCCTGCGGCCAGTGGGAGCCTCCAGGCAAAAAGAGGCCAAAGCTCCTCACTCGGGTCCGTGGGTTCCGCTGGGTAGCAATGCCATGGGAAGGACCTGTGGGCCCGTCTCCCCACTCAGGGGTGCCCCGCCTCTGATGGGGGGGGGCAGCAGTGGGGGAGGAGCCCCTTCTGATGTGGCTCTGGTCATGCAGGGCTGCCAACTCTGGGTAAGGACCCTCCGGGCGACTGGGGCAGAGCACAGCATGGCTGACCAGGCCAGTAAAAGGCTTTGTTGGCGCATTGATTTACCGGCCTGTATCTATCCACCCAATTCTTCCAGGGGAAAGGTGGTTTCGGCTTGCTGAAAGGGGGGGGGGGGCTAATTTCCACTGATTTCCCCTCCCACTGCAGACCTCCCCTTTGCCCCCCCAGGCCATTACTTGGGGTCTGCTAACCCCCCCAGTAACAAAATGCTGTGGGCTGCAGCAGCAGGAGGAAGGAGGGCAAATCCTGCTCTGAAAAGGCCTCCGATGGCTGGACAGGAGCCCCCGCTGGGATGCCGTCAGCAGTCAGGCCCCCTCGGCCATCCGGCCTCCCTCTGGAGCTCTCGGGGTCCCCTCTCTGTCCGCCACACTCTGGCCGGCCTGGCAGAGGAGGTCTGGCAGGGGCTGCCTCCTGGCCCAGGGAGGGGCTTTTGTCTCCTTTGGGGGCCCTTACCCACAACCCCTGCTGCTGTCCTATGGCCACTGTTTAGACGACATACAAGTGGTTTGTTTTTTTAAAAAACCAGGCCGGCTTTCCTACCCTGACTTGCTTATGCCCCTGATCAATAAGGTTACTTAGGCAGCAAGGTTTTGCCGAAAGTGCGCGTGCAAGGCAGCCAAGGAGACACGGGAAGATGCGTCTCACCCTCCCTACGGAAAAAGACCTCCTCCTCCTCTATGGGCCACGGTGCCCTTTTGCTCCGGACTCCTGATTTGCACCCAGATCTTAACGCATCCATTTGAAGAACAGTTTTAAAACTGAACACTGTGGAGCTTGACAGTATTCCTTTGGTGGGAAAGATATGATAATAGGGTAAGACAGATCTCTTTTGGAACTTAAGAAAGTGGGTTGCAGGCCCATCTCCATGACGCAGCTCCAAGGGGTTTCACCAGGCATAGAAACACCTCCCTAAAATAAAGTTAATCTGGTGTTGGGGGGGGGGATGTTGGAGGGCTGTGAGCCATCACTCGGCAGCACTGGAGACAGGACCGCCTTCACCACCGGCAGGAGGATCCCGCCCTTAATATACCTCCCAAGGAGGCCCAGTGATTTCTTTGATCGATTTCAGTGGCAACCCAGCTGCACGCTCGGGCTGGCGAGTGGCAGGGAAGGGTGGGAAAGAGCGTCCAAAGCCCCAGCAGGAATGGGCCCCCGCAGTCGGAGTGGGGCAGTTCAGCTGTCAGGGCTGCTCAGAGTGGTGATGTCAGTACCACGTGGGAAAACGGAAATGGCCTCATGTATTCAGATGCGCCAAAATATTTAGATATGCATCGCTGTCGTCCCTCAATCTAGTCAAATGTCTAATCTGGGATTGGATGACTTGGAGCCAGTGAGAGAGTGAAGAAGGGAGGTCTGGGGGCCCACCTTGTTTCCTACCTGCTTCTGACTCCTTCGCTCATGCCCTTCGCTCATGCCCTTCTGCGCTCAGTGGTAAAGCCAAGGCTGGGCAAGTCCCAAGGGCTGTCTCTCCCTCCCTCCCTCCCTCGCAAAACCTACATGAGAAGAAGGGGGTGGGGGTGGGGAGGAGGAACCTGAGGTGGGGGGGGCATCTGGTGTGTGCGGTGGGCTCTCCTGGAGGGTCGGCTTCCGTGGGTTCCATAATCTCTTCCAAAGGGCAGGGAGATGACTAGCCTGACCAGCTACCCGATACTTTTGCCTGCTAGTTAAGGATGCATCCGTTGTCATGAGGGCGGACATGTTTTCTACTCTGTGGTCCCCACGTGGTGGAGAAAGCATAACATACACAGATGGCTCCCAGGGTGCCTGCCACTGTATATCTGGGCCTCCGTCGTGTACTTCCAGCGGGTCTTTTTCCCTTTTGGCTCGAGGCCCGCTCCCGTTAATAAAAGTGTCCTCGTTTCACAGCTACCCTTGTTCCGCTTGCACAGTCAGATTACCCTGGCTCCGAGAAAAAGAAACACACACAAAAAGGATTCATGGTAACTGATGCGATGAGCTTTCGCTTTGTGGGTGGGTTGGGGGGGGGCGCACCAGAGAAGGACATTCGGCTGACTGTTCCTTCGCGACCCCCACACCATCAATCTGTGCCGCTTGCCAAGGCAGGTGAGATAGACCGATACGGGCATTCCTCTTGGCGAGAGAGAACCCAAGCGTGCCTGCTTGTCACAGGTTTGATAACTCTCAGAGGTGTTGCTGGTGACCCTACTGCAGCAGGCTGGAGGTCCCACGTGTGCCACGCAGACGCCGTGGCCCGGAGCAGGCTTCGTGGTTGGGGGGGAGGCTTTGGCCCTACGCAGTCGGCTTGCCTTGGCATTCTCTCTTGGAGCACTGAGCGGGCTTCCACCAGTCCCCGTTGTGGCAGTGACAGATGTTGCACTCGTCCACCTTCACTTCGATGCCAGCTGGAATGATGGTGGTTCCCGCAAAGCAGTTTGGACCTGGAATGGCACACACACAAATACATTAAATGGGGAAGCAGACCGGAGAATAGGGGCTTGCAGACACAAGACCTCGACCCAGCCAGATTTAAGCCCCTTTCAAGTCTGTCTCATTGCCGAGATGAAGAACAAGGTTTGAGTCCAGCGGAACCTTTAGGACCAACACGTTTAATTCTGGAGATAAGCTTTTGTGTGCGTGCACCCAAAAGCTTCTACCCAGAATGAAACTTTGTTGGTCTTCAAGGTGCCTGACTGGACCCAAACTTTGTTCTATTGCTTCAGACCAACATGGCGCCCCACCTGAATCTCATTTCAGAGTTAACACATGTGTTTAACTCTTTTCCATGGAAAGCAATGGGCCTCAAGAGATTCACTGTGGCTGGATCCACTGAGTTCATGCAGGAGCTCTCAGGGTTACCGCCTTTATTCTCTGTGGCCAGCTTGTTCTTGCTACCAGGGTGGCAAGCTTGCCTGCATGTAAGTATTTTCTTTCTTACTTACTTACTTCAAACATTTCTATCCTGCCTTTCCTCATAGTTCAAGGCAGGTAGCCACTTGCGCTCCTGAACTGCACAGTCGCCGAGTCCAGAGAACTGTCTGGGGACCCGCTACATGTGAATGACCCTTTGGGGCAGATGATACTGCAATCTTCTATGAAGACCTTAAATAACATGCCAGCTCCTTCCCAAGCCAATGGCTAATGCGATTCCTGCTGGAAGAAGACAACCCTGGATGCAGGGGCAGGTCGGTCAGCAATACTAAACAATAAAGAAAGAAACATCCGGAGACTTGATCGGCCTCCTCAGCAGACAGCCGGCTTCTAACTGCATTAATCAGACCAGAGCCCTGGATGCTGCTCTCCTGTAGCCCACATGCCCACAGTCAGCAACAGAGGAGACCCTCCTTTCTCGATTTCATGCCAAGCTCAGCAGGAAAGGTAAGTTTGGCAAGATACCCAACTGCCTGTGAATTCAGAACAACCAACTTATGATGGACCCCTGCTTGTTCAATTCGGTGAGGCAGGTCTTTCTGCCAAAACAAAACTGCTAAAATGCTATTCCCCACTCTGTGACTGAGCAGCCCCCTTGTAGCACGTGTTAATAAATGATTTATACTGTTCTGTGTATCCCACCCTGTGATTGTGAAGTCATTTGGTTTTTGTGCAGGCCAGAGATTTATTGTAGAAGAGCAGGACCCCTCTTGCTATCCTCTTGGTAAATGGCACTTGACGCAAAGTAAAGCTCAAACAGGAATGGTGATTTTATTAAACAGGCACAATTGGGTTAGGAATAGGCAGGGGATGAGAAAACTGAGGTAAATTTTGCAGTATTTACGGTTGATAATATTTTGCACTGGCAATAGTCATGGCACTGGGGGTCATGGCATGCAAGGAGAAGAGGCTGAAACTTTGCCTCCTGCCACTGTTTTCCTGCTCAGAGTGGCCCCCAAAGTCCCCATTTACCCACTGGGGAAACTGTCACATGCTGGCAGCTGCACCTACATTTCCCCCAGAAGAAGGGTACATTTGCACATCAATTTCCAATTTTGATATATTTATTTTCTTTTACTGTTGAACACCCCCCCCCCCCCAGAATTAAGCCCAAATCAATGGTGACCATATAAACTAAGCTTGATATTCCTGTTTGGTCCTTGCTTCTGTTAAACAATCTTTATTATGCTTGTGCTAATTTGCTGCTCACTCTCTGCCTATATGTATGAACCGGTAACTTCCATTTCAGTGTATCTGAAGAAGTGTGCTTGCACACAAAAGCTTACGCCTTGAATCAAACTTTGTTGGTCTTAAAGGGGCAACTGGGCTCGAATTTTGTTCTGAATTATTCAAGAGGGCCTTTTTGCACAGGTGACAGGGTTGCCCTGTACAAAGTGGTTTCCAGACTCACTTGGATAAATGATGAGGGACTGCAGTCTACACTGCTGTGTGAAGCTGATGGTGAAGTAGGGTTCTGCCGTGTCACTTGGGCTCTGCTTAATGAGTCGTGAACACGCTGCGCTTCAGTTCTGTCTTTTAGTTTCCTGGTTGGTTCCAGACTTCTGGAATCTGAGTGCCCTGTTCATTCAATGACCCATCCTGTCGTCTGCATTGACTCACTCTGTGTAATCCACCTAGAGTCCCCAAGAGGAAGGCGGACTGTAAAAATATTTGGGCAGACCGTCATCCTTGCTCTGTTTTGCAGAGGAAATGCACGCAATGGTTTTTCCGGCAGCAGAATACTGATTTCTATTGCAAAACCCCATGGTCCGTCCGAGCAGTCTTCCTTCTCAGGAGTAATAATGCTCTTTTCCTTCAAAAGCATCACATCTTTTAACGGACATGACCTACGTGGGCAATTTGCATGGACTGCAGCCTGCTCGCCCCCGATGCCACCGCCAGACGAGGACGATGGGCCTGGTGTCAGCTGCTGTGTCTCCGCGGAAGGGCAGGGCTCTCTTGAAGGAGGTTTGGAGCGGCAAAAAAGAAAAAGAAAAAGGCCCTTCCTCACACACCTCCAGATTCCTTTCATTCTGGGGTCTTGAGCGTGTTATTTGAGAACAATGAATTATGTATGGGGAGAATGATTTATTCATATTCCAAGCAAGATTTATGATGGCTTTTATTTTATAAAGGAGATTTCTCTCATCTTCCCCCTCCCCCAACTTCTACTTATTTATGAGCAAATATCAAAACCGAGCCACTTCTGAAGTCGGCAGGAATTTGGCTCTCCTGCTAATCAAAGCCTTCCTGCAAACCACGACCTGCATGTTAATCTTGGCCTCTCCCATGCGCCATGGTGCTCAGGCCGTCCCACACCTGGAAGGTGAACCAAAAGCAACCCCTTTGGAAAGCACAGGGGGACCCGGAAGGCAGAGGGGGGCCCTGCTAGTCTCAGGCCAGGTGAAGAAGACTCAGCTGGCTGCTGCCATGCTGAGAGGCTCCGCCCAGGATCCTGGGTTCCGGTCACGACTCTTCCCTGGAAGCTCTCCCGGGGACGGGGGGCCAGTCACACTCACCCGACAGGTTTGCTGTGTGGGTAAAACGGAGGAGGAGAGAACAACGCTGTAAGCTACTTTAGATCCCCACTGGGGAGAAGAGGAGAGGAGAGGAGATTTGATTTATTCCCCATCCTTCACTACCCAAGGGAGTCTCAGAGCAGCTTACAAACTCCTTTCCCTTCCCCTCCCCCTCCCCACAACAGATGCACACCCTGTGAGGGAGGTGGGGCTGAGAGAACCCTGACAGAAACTGCTCTTTTTCAAGAACAACTGGTACAGAGCTATGGCTTGCCCAAGGTCATCCAGCAGGTGCCAGTGGAGGAGTGGGGAATCAAACCCGGTTCTCCCAGATTGGAGTCCGCGCACTTAAACAGGGATAAAAGGAAGTCCTTCTTCACCCAAAGAGTGATTAGCACATGGAATTCACTGCCACAGGAGGTGGTGGCAGCTACAAGCATGGACGGCTTCAAGAGGGAATTGGATAAACATATGGAGCAGAGATCCATCAGTGGCTATTAGCCACAAGGTATAGATAGGAGCTCTCAGTCTGGGGCAAGTGATGCTCGGGATTCTTGGTGCTTGGCGGGGCAACAGTGGGAGGGCTTCTCATGTCCTCCTGGCCCCACTGCTGGACCTCCTGAAGGCAGCTGGTGCTTTTGGCCACTGTGTGACACAGAGTGTTGGACTGGATGGGCCATTGGCCTGATCCAACATTGGCTTCTTTTATGTTCTTATGTTATGTTCTTACTGCACCAAATTGGCAGGGCATAAAGCAGGGCATAAAGAGCCAAATAAATAAATACATTAAATTTTAGGCCCGTGGACCATGAGGACATTAATTTCTGGAGCATTAGGCTGGATCCAAACTCCCCCTTCTGTGAGGGGAATGCACATCCACCCCTGCAAGCCGGAGGCACCCTGTTGGCCAATTCTCCTGCCCCCTGCCAATCCCGTGTTCTGTTCCAATGTCCCTCCTGAGTGCCCCCTGACCCTTGTGAGGGAGGCTTCGAGGGGTGCAAGGGGCTTCATCCGGAAGGGAAGGGGAGACCTGTCCACGCCATGAACTGTGCTCTACCTTGCTGTTCTTTTCCTTTCTTAATGTTTTTCTCTATTTGCCTGATACATTGTTCCCCCCCTTCTTTATGATATCAGGCTTGTCTTCCCGTGGTTCTTACAAGAAACACATCTGTGCATGGAAGGAATTTTCCAGGGCTGTAGCCCTCAGCCAGAGCGGAGAAGGTGTCTCCGTTTTAAGGCGTCTGGAAAGGTCTTCTGGACAGCGGGTGTTGACAATCCAAGAAGGCAGAGAGCGGGAACAAAGAACACGGGGTGATTTATGGGGAGAGCCCCTTGGATCTCCCCCCCTGCTGTCCCCCCTCTCTCCACACCACACTCCCCTTCTCAGAGCCCTTTTCTCCCAGGAGGAGCATTTCTGGTTTCAGAGAAAAATGCCAAAGGGAGTGTCCTGAGCGGAGGGGGCAGTTCACTCTTCCCCAGCCCACAGGCTGTGCTTCTTGTGGCAAAGAGCTCTTTTGTTCCAGGTGACTGGAAGAGCTCCTCCAAATGCACCATTATGCTCCCCTCCCCTGCCCCGGATCCAGTTTTGCCGTTACTTTAGTAAGCTGAAATAGTTCTTTCTGTTACAGGATTAATGGCAGTTGGGGGAGGAGATTTTTGTTGGAGAAATAGTGGTGTGGTTAGGCCTAACCCCTCTCCAGTAGCCCCCCCTCGGGCTCCTTTTGGGGGCAATTAAAGATGGCAGGAGAATCTCATCACTGGTTTCTCATGTTTTGTCTGATGTGGCCTTCAGTCAGCCGGTCCTCTTTCTTCCATGTTACTAACTGCAGTTCACACACACAGGTCAGGCTGGTAACGCTCGGCCTTACAGGTGACGTGCCCAGACATGTCACAGGGTGCATACAGGAAGTAAGTTTACACTAGGGAATCTTCTAGTTCAAACTAGAAAATCATGTACAGAACATAACAGTAAGAGAAGCCAATGTTGGATCAGGCCAATGGCCCATCCAGTCCAACACTCCATGTCACACAGTGGCCAAAAGGTGCCATCAGGAGGTCCAGCAACACTCTGTTACTGCACAGTTAGGATGTGGAGAAGTTGCTTGGAGCAGCTCCCCCTCCTCATGCAAGCCAGACCCCAACAGGCCCCTGGGCCCCTTGGAACAGCTCCCCTCACCCACACCATGCAGACACAATCATGGCAGAAGAGCGTTGCTTCTTTGCCACCCAACAACAAATTAGGAGTCAGTGTAGATGGGCCAAGGCTGAACTGATATGGTCTGTACAACCCACCCCAGGCAACATCCTGGCTGCCACATTCTGTGCCAGGGCAGCCTCACACAGCACACACTGCAGTAATCTAATCTAGATGGAACTAGGGCATGCACCACAGCAGCCAGACCTTTTCTGGCCAGGAAAGGCCACAGAGGCCTAACTAGTCGAAGCTGGTAGAGGACACTCTTGGTCACAGCTACAGTTCAAGAGCACTTGTGGTCTACAGACTTGTTCATTCAAGCGGACTGCAACCTCATCCAGAAGGGGTGACACCTGAAATCCCAGGTCAGACCTTCTGCCCACCAGTAGCACTGCCATCTTGTCAGGATTAAGTCTTTGTTCATTAGCCAGCATCCATTCCAAAGCTGCCTCCAGACACCAGTTCAGGGTTTCAACAGCCTCCCTGGGATCAGCCAGTAGCATGAGGTAGAACTGAGTGTCATCACAGACTGGTGACAGAACTAGCCCATATCTCTGGATGACCTCACCCAGCAATGTCACATAGGTATTAATGAGAATGGGGGTAAAATGGAACCTTCTGGAACCCGATGGGCCGAAGGCCTAGCGGCTGAGCAGCAGTCTCCCAGCACCACTTTCTGAAACCGACGCTCAAGGTTGGACCAGAGCCACCACAGAACAGTACCTCTCAGTCCCAGTCTAGAAATGCCATCCAGAAGGGTACCATGATCAATAGCAGACTGAAAGGGGTCTAAAGAATTCACTCATCTAGGAAAGTTTGAAGTTTTCCAGCCACCACCCATGCAATCACCGTGCTCCAGAACGAACCATTTGAGACTTGTTGATAGTTACCAAGACCTCCTCGGTCTTAGAAGTTCACGCACCACACCACATGTTAAGGCTGGGGAGAGCACCTCTCTCCCAAGGAGGCACTCACTGCCTCTGAGACCGAGTCATCCAGGCCACCACCCGCCAGTTTAAGTAGCCAGGAAGGGGAAGGGTCATACGAGCAGGTGGCAGGCCTCCAGCCTCCAAGGATCCTCCATCTGAATAAAATGACAAGTATCCCAAACAACTGGACAGGTCAGCACCCTGGCCCCATCTGGCTCTGTCACTGCTAATGCAGAGTCCAAGTTGGAACCAAGGCTCCCTCCAAGCTGTACAGTCTAATAAGCCAAAATTCTGCTTTGTGAGCTCCTGGCATTAAAGTCGTGAGCGAGCAATTTGGCTACTGCAAAAATTATGTTTGTTCTGGAGCCATCCTTCCTGAGCTAAGACAAAAATATTTGAGCCGGAGGCTAAAAAACTGTGAGCTAGCTCACACTAACTCAGTTTGGAAGGAACACTGGTCAGAAAGGATGCGAGAGATTTTATCTGCAAAGTGCTGAACAAACTGTCATGGTTGCCCACCGAGCAGTTTATCTCCTCCTGCATGGCAGATCTCAACAGTCCTCTGGCCACCTGGAACAGCTCCACCAGCTTACACCACGGCGGGAAAGTGTTCTTTGCTAGCATCCCCCACAAGTGATGTTCCTTCGGGGTTCGGCTGCAATACCCCCTCCCCTTCTCTTGCTGAAATGCCCCGCAGGTCTGGCAACCCTGTTTCACACATCATGAAAAGAATCATCGTTAAGACAAAAAATCAAGACAGGAAAACAAGATGTTTTAGATAACTTGTTTTTTCCCCAAAACTGATGCAAAACTTGAGTGGAGGGTTGCCTAAATGCCAGGGCCAAGTACTCTGGTGCCCCACAAGATGCAAAGGGATGGGGTGGTTTGCTCTCTGCCCCCCTCTGATATGGCTGGGCTACTGCCATTGTTGAGTTGGTGTTTGAACTATGGGCTGGAACAGCAAAAGGAAAAATGCACCAGAACTTGGTCAAGGAGAAGTAATACACTGGAGGGGCGGGGAGAGCAAGACAGAAAGAGTAAATCAGACAGTAAAAGAGTACAAAGACAGAGTTAGAGAGACAGAGACAGTAAAAGAAATAGAACCATCTAAAAGTGGGTCCTCTCTTGCCATTTGCACTTCGTGGTGGGCTCCAGGGATTTTAGTCTACTGAGAAAGATTTTAGACTACTGAGAAGGACAATTGGGAGCTATTCAGTTGTGTGCTGCCAAAAGAAAGCTGTTCTGTTATTGATTACTGGCTTTTTTGCTCAACAAAGTCTTGAATAAGCCACCAAGTTGCTATTTGTAGCTCAGCCAATAAATTGAGGCACGTGCAAATAATAACATTATTTAAAAGGCTGCTATATGTGATGGAAACCCAACAGGGTAGTTTGCACCCACAAGAGCGTTTTATTGAATTAAAACCTGAGCATTATTCTCCAAATGCAAACAGACTAGCTACCGATAGCTTCACTGCTGGTCTTCTTTTCTTTCTATGCCAGTGAACAAGCCCTGCCAGGGATCCTTTGAGACAATCCAGTGGGAGATTAGCAGAGGGAAAGAAAACAGAACTGCTCAAAAAGAAGACAGGAGGCCATTTTCCCTGACATGAAGATAGATTAATTGAAGCTCAACGTGACTTCACCAAAGTATCCAGACAGCTTTTAGTCTAAAACAGCAAAAGTGAGCTCTGACTGACAAAAGGAGAGCTAGAGTGGTGTATTAGTTAGAGGGTCAAACTGTGATCCGGGACATGCAGGTTCAAATCCCCACTCTGCCATGGCAGCTGAATAGGTAATTATGATCCAGTCACATATTCTCTGCCTAACTTACCTCACAGGGAGCAGAGCAGAACAATGTAAACTGCTTTGGGTTCCCTTTGGGGATGAAGGTCTCTTTTACCTCTTAGCTTTACAGTGTGGGCTCAAGTCATGAAGGACAGCTTTTACAATGGAACTCTATCTTGACCACATGTCAAGAAACAAAGGGGAGAACACCAACACTCTAAGAACTAAAGTAATGGATGATTTTAAATGCTACAACTTGAAGAATTATTAGCCTATTCTAATGCAACATAGTTTAGAATACAGATACAGTTAGGGTTTAGAAGACACAGTTTCTTTTTATCCTTGTTCTGCTCGGGGGTCTGTACAGATCATGTGTACTCTTTTTGTTTATTAAGCTTTCTTCTATTCTGAACACCTGAAGCCTGATCTCTGTACCCAGGCCATGCCTAATTCAGTCCTGCTTTCCAAACAGAAGTAAAGGGCAAAGGCAGTGGTTAAGCTCACCATCCCTACAGAGTGAAAGTGTGATGAATGGTTTCTGTGCTAGCTGGAACAAGTGGAGCGGGAGATGCAACAACTAGGTGGAGCCTATAAATGGCAAAGCAGTAAAGCATGCTAGAAATCCTAATCCTTTTAGCAGGAGCTATTCGCCCAGCGGTTACTACCTGGGAGGGTATTCTTGTAGAAGAAGCAACACAATGGTGTAATGGTTCAGATGAAGAGGCAACTATTATTAAGGATCAAGTCTTTCCTACACTGATTGCCTTGTTGCCTTAAACAAAGAGGTTTACATCTGTTGTTTCCCCCTCATTCTTTCCCCTGTTCAACAACCTCAGTCCAGCTGCAGTATTTGTCCTACTAGGAATCGTTGCTGTTAGAGAAGAGAAGAGAAGAAGAGATTGGATTTAGACCCTGTCCTTCACTACCCAAAGGAGTCTCAGAGCAGCTTACAATCCCTTTCCCTTCCCCTCCACACAACAGACACCCCGTGAGGTAGGTGAGGCTGAGAGAGCTCTGACAGACATTGCTCTTTTTCAAGAACAGCTGTGCCAGAACCATGGCTTGCCCAAGGTCATCCAGCAGGTCCAAGTGGAGGAATGGGGAATCAAACCCGGTCCTCCCAGATTAGAGTCTGTGCACTTAACCACTACACCAAACTGGCTCTAATTAAGAGAGATGGAAAATTTCCTTTCCACTATCCATTCCATTAACAGTACATTGGATCAACCCAATCTTTCTTATTTTGACAATGTTCCTCTTTTTTGCCTCCAAGATTGATTTAAATTTAATTTCAACAGTTCAAGATTATCCTGTCTTGTTATCTGCTCATTGGCTGGCTGTTATACTATTTTGTAATCACTTACTGATTGACTGAAAGTTTCTATCATACGTTTAATCCATTTTGGGTTCCAGTGAGAAAGCCGACCATAAATGAAAATAATCAGTCAGCTCAGCTAATAGCGTTTGGTAGAACCCAAACAAGTGACAAGTGCAAGGTTTCATGTTCTTCTGAGCTCTTCTCCAGGTAGAATGTTGATCCTATTCAAAGCTATTATATGAATTGTGTTCCTGGTTTTCAGTTTTGCTTATGGAGGGCGTGGCTGTAAACTGCTTCTTTAAAAGACACCAGCCAATCCAAACTACAAGATTTCCGTCTCCCTCAAGTGCAAAAGTCTGCCTCTGTTGTTTGTCAGCACACACGCCTGGAATTACCGAGAAGATCCAGCCAGCCCAGTTGGCTTCGGGCTCCTGAGCCACTTGATGGAGGCCATGTTAGAAATGATTTGAGAACTTGCAGCAATTCTGCAAGTAAGTTCTGAGACCCAGAACCATCCATGAATGCTTACTTTGGATTGTTTCACCAATTATCATCTTTTGCATGCTTTAGTTGGTTCCTTTCTACTTTTTTTTTTAATGCCATGTGTATTTCCAGAACAAAATTTGAGTCCCCTGGCCCCTTTAAGACCATTACGTTTAATTCTGGGTATGCACGCAAAAGCTTCTACCCGGAATTAAACTTTGTTGGCCTTAAAGGTACTACTGGAATCAAACTTGGTCCTATTGCTTCAGAACAACACGGAGACCCACCTGAATCTATGTGTGTTTCTAGTTTTCCTTTAATAATAAATATATATTTAAAAATAGAACCCTGTGCCATGTTTGGTTATATCTACCTGGCTCCCTCCCCACCCACCCCCACCCCAGTTGAGATAAGATTTCTTTTGTGCCTTCTCTGTGTGTGAAGTGCCGTCAAGGTACAGCCGACTTCCGGCGACCCCAGCGAGGGGCTTTCAAGGCAAGGGAGAAGTAGAGAGGGCTGGCCATTTGCCCTCCTCTGCAGAGTCATCCTTGCTAGTCTCTCTTCCAAGTACTGACCCCGCTGAGCTTCCAAGTTCTAACCAGACCATGCCGTGCCACCTTCCATTTCTTTGTGCCTTAGAGAGAGAGAGAGATGATAAAATGTGTCTCGGTCAAGAGCCAGATGTGGGTGTCCTCCATGCCAACTGACACAAAATGGGGGGAGGGGGCTGAATATTTCCGACAATTCTGGGCCCTTGGCTGGAGAGGCCACTCATCTGAGAGCACAGGGAGCTTGGGCTGGAAACCACCCTACACATCTTTTGAAGCTGGGCCCTCGGTCAGTGGGAGAGCAACGGAGAGGCGGGCCCCAGAGCAGGAGTCCAGAGGAATGGGGGGGAGGAAGAGTTCTGCCTTGGAGGTCGGCCAGGAGAGGCCAGAGATCACTTTAATTGCTGCAAGTCCCACCTGGCTCTGCTGCTTCTACTCGAAGAGGCAGCCGCCCCAACCAACTGGGCTCTGCCCTGATTCAGGGCCTTGGACTCGGGGGACCTGCCAAGCCAACCCCCCCCCCAGCTACTCAGGGGTGGTTTCCTTCCAGGGAGGGTCGCCAGGTCTGGTGGGGGATGGGGGGAACTTACCGGGATCAGTGGGGAGGCCCATCCAATGTGCAACAATGTGTCTACGTCACTGGCCACATGACATCGGGGCTGACACTCTGGTATTTGGGCAAAAACTCTATGGTAAATTTTACTTCTACCATAGAGATTTTGCCTCTATGTCATCACATCCTAACAACCTGGATGTGATGACATCACTTCCGGATCATGTGGGCAGTGACGTAGACAAGTTGCTGCATGTCAGATGGATCTCTCTCTTTTTTGGGGGGGTCAGTTCTCCCCAGTGGCGTGGCAGACAGCCAGGGACCTCTGCCTCCATGGTGTGTGTGTGTGTGTGTGTGTGTGTGTGTGTGTGTGTGTGTGTGTGTGTGTGTCTGGCAACCCTAATTCCAGGTTGTATTAAAGCACTGCTCCACAGCATCTATTAATGCATTACAACGAATGGAATTTAAAGCTTCCTACTGAAACTGAATTCAAAGGGAAAAGTCCCCATGGTTACATGGAGCACTCTCCATTTCTGTGACTGTTTGGGCCATCGTATTTTGTCTCCCCCCTTACAGAGGGTGCCACCTTGCATTTTCTTCCTCTTTGACACACCATAGTCAATGTAATCTGTTTGCCAGGGCCCTTTTTGAACTGGTGATGGCTTGTTAAATAGGTAGGCATGACTCTGAGCGCAAAAGCTCGGTGAAATTTCGCAGCATATTTGTGTCTATGGCAAGAAAAGCATCGCCTGCGTGAGACACTTTTCAGTTGTGCACATCATGTGCACAATTAGCTTCCCTGAGCACAGTTCCTATTTAGACGTACTTTCCCAAAGCAGTGCAATGCAGAGCTGAATGGCCATGCATGCTGCATGCGAAATTGCCTGAATTTTCATGGTTCCCAAGGGGGGGGGGGGGGAGTTTGAAAACCAGGGGCCACTTCTGAATTCTTACTTGCAACCAATGCTCCCTCTAAGCTGTGGAGGCTGGGGAACAAAAATTCTACTTTGTGAGTGACTGGCATTCAAGCTGTGAGTGAGCGCTTTGGCTACTGCATAAATTAGTTTGCTTGGGAGCCATCCTTCCTGAGCAACAACAAAAAGGTGTGCACTGGAGGCTACAAAACTATAAACTAGCTCACACTAACTCAGCTTAGAGGGAACTCTGCTTGCAACATCAACTATACAACTGTCTCATGGGGGGGATCAAGGATATTCACAGCATCCCACATTTCGTGACAAGAAAGCTGTGATGGAATTTTGGTAGAAGCAAAACGAAATGTGGCCTTGCTCCAAGCATGAAAAGATCTCGCTGGCTATCGACAGCAAATGCAAGGTGAATACAGTCAGTCCCTGTTGCACTGATAGGGATCAGCTCCGTTCAAGATGATCAGGCTACAGCAGGCCATCAGATCTATCACTCCCTTTCTGCCCCCATCTTTCCTTCTCTCTGGGCCACTGGTCTGGCAGCACTGATGCACTACTGAGATTTCCCCACTGCACTCCCCATGCCCTCTCAGCTGCCAAACAATCCAGGCGATAGATGGTTCTCCAATCTGTCTGGGAGTTCTGTTTATCACCAAGGCAGGTGGTCTCTAATCTCACAGACAAGCTATTCCATTTGCTCTTTTCATACTCTTTTCGAACTCCTGGACCCATTTATAGGAATCCTAGAATCTGATCCTCTGATTTGCATAGGGGGTTTATCCTCTGGGTGCGGAACAATGCTCAGAGTTATGAACGGAACTGGGAACGGAGTCAGTTATAACGCTTGTGTCCTTAGCCAACAGATGCCCATCAGGTACCGGCTTCTGCTGCTTCACAGAGGCCTTTTGTGATGACCAAATGGTTTATGTTTAGGTTATACTGGCGTGCTGAGGGGCTCTTTAAGATATATATTTTTAGCAAGATTGCCACTTTGTTCCAGCCCGTTCTCTCTAATACAACAATTTTAAATGGCAATGGATCTTGTGGCTGTGATAATCATGAAAGAAAAATTGTTTTTACAAGACTTGGGTGGGGGGAAACACCATTTCACATTATTTTGAGCTACTTCATACAGTCCTACAGGGTGGAAACGGAACTCAGATAAATGCAAACCATCTGTAATAGGCCCATTCTGTCCCACCCCCTCCATCTGACACTTTACCCTTTGTCCAGTGCCTGCCCTTAAGAGACGCCAATCCTAGTCCCTTGGTCCAGGCACGGCCATGCAAGTCCACCTGCTCCCCCACTCCCAGTCCAAGACGGAGCCATACAGCTTGCCAGCACAGCTTTCTCTTCCCCTGAAGGGATAGCCAGGCCCACCTGTGGCAGAACGGCCCCACCATCCCACAAGTGGTCACTCTGTTCCACCCTCCAAGGCAACTATGTGCGGCGTACGGCGGGATATAAATCTCAATAAATAAATAAATAAATAAACTAGGCACCAGTTTGGTGCAGTGGTTAAGTGTGTGGACTCTAATCTGGGAGAACTGGGTTTGATTCCCCACTCCTCCACATGCACCTGCTGGATAACCTTGGGCAAGCCATAGTTCTGGCACAGCTGTTCTTGAAAAAGAGCAGTTTCTGTCAGAGCTCTCTCAGCCCCACCTACCTCCCAGGGTGTCTGTTGTGGGGAGGGGAAGGGAAAGGAGTTGGTAAGCTGCTCTGAGACTCCCTTGGGTAGTGAAGGGTGGGGTATAAATCCAATCTCCTCCTCTTCTCAGTGGCCACCTGAGTCTTCACTGCTTTCTGGCTTGCCTGACCGCCCCCCCCCCATATTTTCTCTTATTCTTTTGGTAGTGCTGCCACCAACTGGCCATTTTAAGAGCCTGCTTTGGCAGGGAGGGCGAGATATAAATCAAATGAATGAATGAATGAATGAATGAATGAATGAATGACCTGCCAAGGAGGGCAGTTCTCCCAGCTTCCCTTTCTGCATTGCCATTCTAACACTCCACCTAGTGCCCTGTGTCTCCTGCTACTCAGAGATTGCTTGCCACAGGATGGCTTACTACCCATGCTCCCTCTAAGCTGTGGAGTCTTGTGAGCAAAAATTCTATTCTGTGAGCTACTGACATTAAAGTTGAGAGCGAGTAATTTGACTACTGCATAAATTAGTTTGCTCTGGAGCCCTCCTTCCTGAGCTAAGACAAAAATAAGTGAGCTGGAGGCTAAAAAAAAGTGAGCTAGCTCGCACCAACTCAGCTTAGAGGGAACACTGCTTCACTACACTTGCACATTCCTGGGGAACAAGGTATTTACCGGCTAATTGTCTCCTTGGCCCTGGTGCCGATTTTGAACAGAGTGTTCAAACACTGGAGATCTATTTGGTACATAGAACACTTGGCAGCATATAAAATAGTAAAATATTTATTATAAGTAAAAAGTCTACACACATACTCTCTACACAGCAACCAACTGAGCAAGGAATACAGAAGAAAGGCCCTCACTCTGAACATGCCCCAGCTAATGTTAGAAGTGCCCTTTTGTTGGCCCTCCAGAGGAACTGGTTGGCCAGTGTGTGAGCCAGCATGCTGGACTGGATGGACCATTGGTCTGATCCAGCAGGGCTCTTCTGATGTTCTTACCTTGTTCCTTGGGACAGCTGCACCTAAATGCACACCACTTTTCTCTTCCACCAGCAAAAGGGCCAAAGCCAGTCCTTAGAAACTACTGAAGGAATCTTTAGCAAGTCCCCTCATGAAGAAAGAGCAGAGCATGATGGAGGATGAGAAACTCTAGAGGGAAATGCCAGAACGTGAGGGCACTCAACAGAACTGATGGGCTGTCCATTCAGGACAGATGAAAGACAACACTTCCTCACACAATGTGTAATTTGTTTTGTGGCATTCACCACCACAGGATGTGCTAATGGTCACTGGCAATCAAAGAGGAAGAGACAAATCCTTGGGGGAGAGGTCCATCCATAGCTCCTGCTAGCCATGAAGGCTGAACCAGATCGCTGCTTTCTCTCGGAGTCCTGGTTCCTGGAGGGCAATGAACAAGCCTCTTCCCTTCATGCGCTGCGGAGGGACTTCCCAGAAGCTCCTGATTGGTCACTCTTATAGGCAGTATTCTGGGCTAGGGGAACTCTGGGTCCCCCCAGCAGGGCTGTTCTTACCCAGCAGTCCTGCCCCCCTCCATTGCTTCCTGGCAACCTGACACCACCACATGTCCGGAGAACTGGGCCAGACAGCTGCATTCTTTTTCCTTTTTTGCATATTTGGGTGTTTCATGACTCCCTGCTGGCCCACGTCCTGCTGTGCTTGCCCTAAACTGGAAAATTTCTAAGATCAGTTTCAAAATTAGCCTATTGTGCCATTTGCTACACTTTTCAGTCTGTGTCTTTCTTTCAGACAAGGTGTTAATGCATGCGAGTGCTTCTGCCCTCAAAGAATGCATCAGCTCCACTTTCTGCGCCCCTGCTGGTAGGGGCCAAGATTCTGTTTCTCGGGGCAAAGAGAACCCTGATGCAGTCACGGGGCTATGGCATGCGAGTCTGTCTTGTACTGTGACCTACAAGCAGACAAAGTGGGCATGTGCTAGGAGGGCAGGTCCATCACCTCTAAAGAAACAAGACCCCCAATTGTAAACTAACATGGGTAAAGGTTTGCCAGAGCATTGCAGGGGGCAACATTCTGGGAGAAAAATTAAAAAGAAAAATAAGGCCTCATCTACTTACAGGAAGTTTTTACCATAAAGTTCCTAGAGCTACCCAGAAGTGACAAAGGGTGACTCTGAGAATCGACAGAAACTTGATGGTAAAACCAGCTGTTCTTACTGAGGGACCTGAGGGTGGAGGAATCTGCTGCTCCCCCTGGGGCCTTGGCAGCCCTACGTGAGCAGCACTCTTAACAAAGGGCAGGAATAAAAAATTGAAGCATGGCCAGTGAAGAGTACTGGACTCGGGAGACCAGGAACGGTGAAATCATGAAGCCTTTATTGAGTGATTCAGCATGCCCAGTAGATGGTCAGCACAAGCATGCTTCCAGGGCTCCAGGGCCCTCGTTATATGCTGGCCGGAGCCACACCTCCGGCCACACCCAAAAGACCTGATAGGGGCTTTACATATGCGCATGTTTGTCATAGGTTCCCTGGAGGAGCCTTTGGCCGCATTGGCTCCCCAGGGAGAACCTAGGTCCCACATTGGTGGAGGCTTTGAATTCGGACGTCTATTGTTCCTCCAGATTCAAGCTCCCCTCTCTGCCTGACCATGTGCTCTGGCCATGCGGCGGGCGCCATTACCTGGGAGCACATGGCAGGCCAGTTGTTACACAGAACATACTACATTACAGCCAGTCAGGAGTGTATTGCTGCTGTTCTAGAAACAAGAGCAGGTAATCTGGAATACGCGATTGTGTATTCCCTGGGACCAACATGAGTAGAGTACATAAATACATGTATAGGAGCAGTTTATCATCTATCAAACTTCGGTTTTCATGCTTCCAATTAAAAATCCTGGCTGCAGAAATGGCAGGGACGTTGCTGGTGTAAATCCACACGGCCCATCTGCCATCTCAAATGCTAATCTTTGAAATGCTGCCACTTGCGAGCTCTGCTAGCAGGATGCAAATATTTTGAGTGAATTCCGGGGGATCCAGCAAAGAGTAAATGTGTCTGTTGTGTTTGGAAACGCAGCCGTGTTTGATTGCGGCTCTATCTCCAGCTTGCCAATGGCTGTCTGCGAGGAATGCCGAGATGCCATCTGGGATCATCGAAAGTGACAGTGCTCCGTCTACCAAGTCGCAAGCATATGAGAACGGGGCGTCAAGCAAAGCTGAACTGCTCTGGCAAGTGTCCCACGAGCAAGACAGTATTTCCATCTCTCTGACAACGTGGATTAAATTGGTATGAACCTTCTTAGTTTACCCTCTAGAAACCACTGCTTGGAGTCTGTTATTTTTGAGAAAAAGGAAAATGAAATAAAGAAGAATTCTACTGTGTGAAGCATGCATAAAACTCACTCGCAAAGACACCCGGGTTAGAAAGAGGGCTCCCAGACAACTACTTTTCTCCACAAGAAACTATTTTTGCTCATTTCCAAAAGTCAAGTTTGCTGGTTGTTATTATTATTATTACTGTCAACATTTTTCTGTGGACATTCACAGTTTTTGTTTTTAAAAACAGCATAAGTGGCATGCTGGGAGCAAGAATATTGTGAAGTCTGAGAGCGTGTTGATCAATTTTGTCTCCTAGATGCTTAAAAATAACAAACGTTGTAATACTAGCAGGAGAAAAGAGCAAGAGTCCAGTAGCACCTTAAAGATTAGCAAAACTTGTGGCAGGGGAGGGGCTCTCGGTGTGAGTCACAGCTCACTTCCTCAGATACAGGGAGAATGTGAGTCCCTCTGTCCTTACATCTTGGAGAGTGGAGCGAGAAGCTCAAGACCAGGGCTATTTTGGGGCAGGAGCACACATGAACGGAGTTCCAGCTGGTTTCCGAGTTGGCCACGCCTACAGCCCCCACCCCACCCCAGGTTCCCCAGGCACCTTGCAAGCCACAGGGCGCTTGGGGAAGCCAAGTCAATCCAGGGAGGGAAGGCAGTTTAAACTGCCCCCCCCCCCCGGTTCCCCAGGTGCTCCGCAGCTGCAGGGCACCTGGGGAAGCCAATTCAGAAATTGCCTTCCTTCCCTTGAGTTCCCCAGGCACCCCACAAGCTGTGGGGCACCTGGGGAAGCCAATCCTGGAAGGGAGCTGCACTGTCAGGGTGTGGCCTAATATGCTAATGAGTTTCTGCTGGGATTTTTCTACAAAAAAAGCCCTGCTCAAGACAAAGCATCCTCCTGGACTGAATTGAGAACTAGGTTTCCTGTCTTATGACCAATGCTGATTTCTCCACGCCTACTACCCCCTGCTTATCACACCCAATCCAATCAAGCCTGCTATTGTCATTTGCCTGCTGTCATCTGGCACCTGAAATCACACCGCTCTCCAAGATATAAGGACTGATGGACTCGCATTCTAGCTGTATTAGAAGAAGTGAGCCGTGACTCAGGAAAGCGCCTCCCCTGCCCCAAATTTTGTTAGTCTTTCAGGTGCTCCTGGACTCTCGCTGTTTTCTGCTGCTACAGACAGACTAACATGGCGACCCATTATAATACGAGCGGCTGTCCATGGTGATGTACTTTGCTTTACTTTATTCAACATCGTTTATAGTTGGACTTTCTGGCTAAGACTCTAGGCAGATCACACATTATCTTCCATGGTGTGGGTAACATGGTGTCCTTCCACCGCTCCACCCACAGTTCCCCTGAGCCTGCCGTCCCCTTGCCTCCCTTTGACTACATCTTCCGCCTCTCTTGCCTACTCCCCCCCCCCCGCTCCATGCCAGCTGGGATGTTCAACAGGGCAGGCGTGTGAGACCCAGTGAAAGGCTGAAGTTACCCCCTTGGCAAGGGGTGAGGGCTAACAACTTCTGGGCTCCGGGGTTACCCACCTTTGCAGTGGGAGGAGGGAGACAACAGGCGGAAACACTGGACAATCACAGCCACTTGAACCTGGGCTCCCCTCCACCAGGGAGGGGGAAATAACGAAATCCCGATGGCACTGAGGAGGCTTTGACTTGAGTCTACGGAGAATCCAAATGAGGAAACTGATGTCTGTGAAGCTAAGAATTCTCTGCCTCCCATATTCTTCAGGAATTCCCTTTTTAAACAGAATTTATGGAGCCTGATTTATTGGGTGAGATTTCCAAGCCACACTTTACACGACTGAAGTGCTCATTAGAATTACTTTTTCTAAATATGAGGATTGTCTGTAGTATCTTCCATTATCTAATGGAAATCGAGGCTGTTCATGCCAGTTAATTACTCAGTACTACTTTGCTCAAGGGGCTGCAGTGGTTTAAGGGTTTAAGATGCTGAGCTGCAGACCAGAAGGTCAGTAGCCCAGCAGTTCGAGACCCGAGTGTTGCATGACGGAGTGAGCTCCCGTCTCTGGTCCCAGCTCCTGCCAACCTCACAGTTCAAAAGCAAGGAAATGCAAGTAGATAAATAGGTACCACTTTGGTGGGGAGGCAACAGCATTCCATACACCTCAGCTTCTAGTCACATCAGCCACATGACCATGGAAACATCTTTGGACAGCGCTGGCTCTTCGGCTTGGAAACGGAGATGAGCACTGCATCCCTAGAGTCGGATTCAACTGGCTTTCAAGCAAGGGAAACCTTTGCCTTTACCTTACTTTGCATGTTACCTACTGTACTTGGGGATGGATTCTGATTACAGGAGACAGACCTTCATTTATGAATGGCCCACCTGGATGTCAAACACACCCTCTGCCTGCCCAGCACTCAGTAGCACCAACCAGTGAAGACCTCAAGCATATTTTGCGAGTCAGAGATCTGCTTGGCAGGCGCTCTTTCTCCAGTGTGCCGGCCAGGCCCTGCAAGATGAGCTGTACGGATCCAGTTCCGTTCTCCTGGTGGGCATTCCTACACACCACTGGGCCCTGACAGGCAGGGGTATGAAGTGATAGGCTGTTACCACCACACTAATAATAATGATAACAGTAATGACAGAAATGGAAAATATGTGCTAAACTCACAAGGTAGTGGAGCAAAATTTGAGTCCAGTGGCACCTTTGAAACCAACAAAGTTTAATTCTGGGTGGAAGCTTTCGTCTGCATGCACACTTCATTGAATCAAACTTTGTTGGTCTCAAAGGGGCCGCTGGACTCAAGCGTTGTCCTGTTGCTTCAGACCCACCCGAATGCAGCGGAGTGGGAGACTACGGCAGCCAGTCACAAAATGGCTGCTGTGCGAAGCCGAGCCAGTCACTAAAGGGCTGCCCCAGCTTCCCTTCAGAATTCCTTCGACAAGGGATCCCGCTGTGTCACAGGGAATGGAGGGAGAGAGACGAGGCTATCTTCGTTGTCTCCTGAGAGCAGGGGGGGTCCCCAGCCTTTTGGAGCCTGCCTTTGGGCACCTTTGGAGTTCTGACACAACATGGTGGGCGCAGCCACAAAATGGCTGCTGTGGGAAGGAGAGCCACTCACAACACAGCTGCCGCAGCTTCCCTTCAGTCACAACGTGGAAGATCCTTGTGCTGTGCCGGCAGCTGCTGCCAAAGCAATGTTTTCAAAAACCTGCACAGCCCATCTGACCCCCCCCATGGCCAGTCAGAAGCCTTGCTGGGCAGAAGGCCCCCCCTGGCCCCCCCCATTTTCTCAACACCCTTGCCTGGCACGGGGGGAGGGGGTCTGTGAGGGCCACTGTTGGGGACCCTTCCCCCAGCAACCCTGCTCTGCAGGCCACGGTCTCATCACTGTCTTGCCAACAGGGACTCCAAGGACGTTAAAAACAAAGCGTGACCTGTGGACTTGGGTGAGGCAGAGGGGGGGCCAAGCGATGCTCCGTCACTGCCAGCTCCTTCCTTACGAGGAGGACCTGGGGGCAAGTTGAAGGAGGGGGAGGAGGAAGAGGGGGTGTCCCAGAAGGGAAGCGGGCCAAGGCAACCAAAGAGGAAGGAGGGAGGGGGCAGGCCCGTGGCGGGTTCAGTCCAAATGACACGCGGAGCAACAGTGGAACGTTCTTCACATCACCCCCTGCACATCCAGAAGTCGCAGCTGAAGCTCTGGGCCTGCTCGCTGCCCACCACCGAAAGAAGACTTCACTGCACTGTAGTCTGTGTGGACAGCGCAAGACTCCATGGAGTGAGGGGCGGCTGAGACACTGTGTCATGGTGCTGAGGTTCTGCACTTGTGGGCCACTGGCTTCGAGGTACTGCTTTTCTGGGCTCCGTGTATTTCTCTCTTCAGCCAGTTTGGTAAATGGGGCCAGGATCATCCACGACTCCATCATGATGCCCAGCTGATGCACCTGCAAATGAGACGGGCAGCAGTTCCGACAGGCAGAAATGGGCAGAAGGTGCAGGTGAAGCCCTCGAGTGGGCACACACACGTGCTGGCTAGATGAGGGGCCAGGATGGATTCCCAGAGGCAGCCCAAAAGGTACCCCATCCTGCTGGATTCAGCTTGGGCAGGCCAGCTGGCATGTTTAGTGCACTGAAGAAGAGAGAAGAACAAATGTCTCGAGCGGGTTATACGTTTTCGGTTATTATTTCAGTGGTTTTTAAACCCTGCCCAAAAGAACCTAGGGGCCCTTGAGAAGAATCCGAGCAGACAACTTCTCCTCGGTCCATCAAGGGCAGTGCTGTCTCCTACTTAGCCAGTCAGCAGCCTCTGGAGGGCCTCAGGCAGATAGAACAGGCCTTGCACCTCACCCTTTGGGCTGGGCCATTTGGACTGGAGGTGCTGCCGACTGGGAGCCAACTGGGGACCTTCTACATGCCAAGCAGAGGCTCTACCGCTGAGCCACAGCCCCCACCAAGACACGCTGGATGTGGGAGAGGGCCAGTCTAGTGTAGTGGTCAAGTGCGCGGACTCTAATCTGGGAGAACCGGGTTTGATTCCCCACTCCTCCACTTGCACCTGCTGGATGACCTTGGGCAAGCCATAGCTCTGGCACAGCTGTTCTTGAAAAAGAGCAGTTTCTGTCAGAGCTCTCTCAGCCCCACCTACCTCACAGGGTGTCTGTTGTGGGGAGGGGAAGGGAAAGGAGACTGTAAGCCGCTCTGAGACTCCGAGTGAAGGGTGGGGTATAAATCCAATCTCCTCCTCCTCCTCCTTCTTCTTCTGGACACACAGTGTCAATCAGGCCTCAGTGGCCTGCAGGTGAAATGCAGGCAGAGCCGAGAATAGTCCCCTAAATTGCCCCACCAAATTCCTCAGCAGGCAAACTGATATGCAAAGGTTTCTGTAAAAGTATATGGTGGTTTTTGTTTGTTTTTTTAAAAAACCCCACCATCCTCTCTGACGATGCGGAACCGTTCATCTCGCAGGCCTGTTTTGATGGCGCTTTGTGAACCTCAAGCTGATCACAGTGATTTTCTCAGACAGCCACTGAAGTCAACTCCATTTGGGACTAATAAGTTGAGTCATAATAAGTTTGCATTTCCTAAATGGCGATGTGGCTCCCTGTGACACAGACGGATGGCGCTTCAGCTGCTTTGCATCAAGGGTGGAATATTAAACACAGTCGCGTTATCCTTCTTGATCAAGAGCAAACAGTCCCCAACCAATCCGAGGCGGGGAGGCATCCGGCCAGAACAGAAGGCATCACTCTTGGTTATTGATGGCATCGTTGTGTGGCTGGAGGGAAAGGCGGAACAGCAGACACCTCTCTAGACACAGTCGTGGAGACGTTTTGGTGCTCGGGCAAGATACTGCGGCCGCTTTAGAGCCTTCTGCCAGCTTCTCTCAGAAGAGGGGCCAGGTGGAGTTGCAGAAACAGGCCGCTCGGGGAAGCCCTGCGCATACGTCCCGCCATTTTCTAAAAGAGCTGCTAAAGAGCTGCCGCTCCAAATCCCCGGGCTCTTCCTCAGCCAATTATTTCATGGCAGGCAGCCTGATACTGTTGGGTTCCCAACAATTACCAACAGTCCGGTGATTCTTTTGCCCAACTGTCTTCTTCGAGGCGGAACAGCCAAGCCTCAAGGCCCCTGAGCCGAGGACCCCCGGGGGACCCCCGGGGGTGTGTGTGTGCGTGCATGTGGGGGGGGGGGCGGCTCTCTCTCTCTCTTTTCCTGCTGGTCATTTGCTCACACAACCTCCCCCCTCCAATTTCCTTTTCCACCTGCAGGAGGAAAGACACAGGAGCTCACCATGTCAGCTCCGGGAGAAAAGCAAGCCTGGCGCTTTGTTCTGCTCTGATCACAAAACAGACGGTGACATTTACTTAGCTGCTAATGAAAATATTTCATCCCACCTTTCTGAGTGTTGGTGGTGGCTCAGAGTGACTTACAAGGCCCACCAAAGGAGAAACAGTGGCCACGGACCCTGCGTCCGCCACATACCCTCCCGCCCATCACCCCTCCACAGCCTACCTGAGGAGCGGGGGCACCTCAAGTCCTTCCGATAGAACGCTGCAGAGTGCTGGAGCCCAGCGGTGAAGGAACCAGCCCCAGGGTGTCAGCTAAATGCTGCCATTCCTGGGCGGAAGGTGGATTCCTACCCAGGTTCATGTCATGGCCCCTCACCCCCACCTTGGAATGTATCTCTCTTCTCACAGTCTGAATGTGATCTCTCATGCCTCCCTAGGGTTGCCAAGTCGAATGTACTCACCGGCGGGGGGGAGTCCTCCTTTGCCCGGGAGCTCCCCCGGCGCGCACGTGAAGAGTTTTGGGGCGATTGCCAGAGCGTCGCCCTGGCAACGCCCCCAACGTGGTGACGTCACTTCCGGGTGATGTCATTACGTGGCGGAAGTCGTCCTGGCTGGACAACTTCAGGGGTGGGGTTTCCCCTGCCGGCCGAATGCTGGCCAGCGGATCGGGAACCCCTGTAGCAAGGGACCCCCTGCCCCCCGGGCTGACTTGGCAGGCCTATGCCTTTCTAGCCTTGGAGCTGGGGAACTTTCTTAACGACTTCGCTGCTTTTGCTTTTGCAGGTGTTTATTGTAACTTTTCCTGCCTTTAGCCTGAGAACAAAACGTCTCACTGTATTTTCAGGCTCCAGGATTGGAGCCCCCCCTTTTCATACCCAGTTTGAATGCACTATAACTGTAACCCCTCAACACTTCCCTTTTATTACTGACTCAAGAACATGTAGACGACTAATTGATCCACTGGAATAAAGAACCTTCTAGTTAAGAACTTTGTTTACAGTTTGAAATCTCTTAGACGCTCACACAGGGAGGGCGCTCGGGGGAGGCCCCAGCTGGGTTGGTTGGGGATTGAAAGGACTGGGCCTTAGCCTGGATTCCAAAGCAGACAGGAGATCATGAAACTGTTCCTGGGGGGTTGGGGGGGCAGGAGTATCTGGTGAGCAGCCATGTCTGGGAACAACGGAAGCTTCCAAATCATTTTCAGGGCAGAGTCTGTTGCCCTAATTTAGCCTTGATGCCACAGAGGCTTGGGTCTGCGTGGGCAGAACCACAGAATCCGGGGTGGGGATTGGGGAGTCAGTTTCTGCAATAAAATAAAATCCTAGTGTTCTTAACAGAGTTCATCCGCTCCATTTCCACTTCACTCCAACACACAGACACACACACACACACACAGCCTGTCCTTTATAGCCAGCATCTCTGTAGGTTGCCTGCTACAGGTTGGGAAATACCTGGAGATTTTGGGGGTGGAGCCTGAGAAGGGCGGGGTTTGGGGAGGGGAGGGACTTCACTGGGGTACAATGCCACAGAGCCCACCTTCCAAAGCAGCCATTTTCTCCAGATGAGCTGATCCCTGTGACCTGGAGATCTCCAGCCACCACCTGGAGGTTAGCAACCCTACACCTCTGCCATTTTAGCAGGCCTCACCTGCTTGGCCACATCTTCCAGGATCTGGCCCACCAGAGGCTGCTCTTGCCTGATGCCTGGAGGTGGGACCATCCACAGCTCCCGGCTGGCAAACCAGTGGTCATCTCTGTAGCTGGGAACTGACCGGGCGGCTCTGGAAAAGACAGGCCCAGCCCCGAAGCCTTCCAGCCCCAGCACCTTGACAGAGGTGACCCAAGCTAAGCTCCTCTTCTGTGCGAGTTCACAAACTGGGCAAGCCAAGAGTGGCTTCATGTCACCAGCTCCAAAGCCCTGCCCACCCCACTGGGCAGAAAGGAGGGGGCAGGAAGGAGAGCGACAGCGCCCGCTGGCTTGGCCCTCCTGGCCTGGGCATGATGCAGCCAGCCAGGAGGAGAGACGGGCGCAGCAGAGCCCGGCTTCTCCCTGGGCCAGAAGCAGCTGATGGCTTGGGCCTGGCGTGGCCCGTGAGGAGGAGGGCAGCTGCAGCAATGCCCAGCATCGCCTTGCCAGGTGGAGCACGGGTGCCTGGCTTCACCCCGTGCCTGCTGGCTTGATGCAGCTGCCAAGGGAGAGCGCCTGCAGAGTGGTGCCCCGCTCCGCTACAGGAGGGTCAGGAGTGTGCCGGATCCCAGCCTCGCCTGGGAGGATTTGGCCTTCCCATAAGGTATGGGCTGCTGCTGTCCTGGGAGGAGCACCCGGCTTCCCTTTGACCACGTGGCGTCTGGCCTGCTCGGCACCAGGGTTGCGGGGATCACATGCTGTCTGGATGGGCTGTGGAGAAGCCAGCCGTTGTGGTGCATGCTGACCCCGAGGACACAGGAAAATAGAGCTCTCAGGTGGGCAGCTGTGCTGGTCTGAAGCAGCAGAACAAAGTTTGAGTCCCCAAGGGCACCTTTCCGACCAACCAACCTGAAACCCGGAATAAAACTTTGTTGGTCTTAAAGGTGCCCCCGTGTAAGCCAGCAAGGCACAATATGTGCTCAGATGGACTGTTATGATCATAAGTTTGGCTTGTTATTCTGCAAAGGGTGAAATGCACTCTTTATTGCAGTAAGAGGCTCCAGTCCACGGCAGGAAGCACACCCTCTATAGTTCACACTGACACGGAGACAAGGACTTCATTTCAAAGGGTCCTCCTATCTCCTCACGCTGGTCAATTCACACCTTCCCCCAAAGATCCTGCAAGAGATTATGTTAAGTGACGTTACCTGGCAACTAATCGTCCGGCCATTGAGTGACCTGGCCAGAGCCATCAAGAGACAATGGAATGGCACCATGAATCCTAGCAGCTTGCCCAGGTGTCAGTTCCTGCTTAGCACCTAGATTTGCAATATTGACCACTCCTTCCCATCTCCTCCTCCTTGTTACACTGACCAATGGTAGGGTTAGTGGGGACGGACTAACTGGTAGGTATGTTTGTGGGATGTGGTCAGTGCAGCCCGTCCCAATGCCACCTGATAAAAGATCTTGCACAGCAGACTATCGTGGCTAGCCGCCACGACCCCTATCTTCTTTACCATCCTCTTATGTCCAGCTTTCTATCCCATTACCTTGCCTCCATCTTTAATTCCTGGTTTGCACAGCCAGGAAGAAGCGTGTATCTGCAGGTTTAGATCGGTCTCCCCATTTTTCCTTTCTACCTCCCCTCAATCTTCTTTTGGAATCGGACCACCCGTCTCCAGGACAGGTAAAGTATTACCCAACCAACGAATCCCCTGCTCATGCAACTGTGCCATTTTTCTACCTAAGTTTCCTATATCTTGTGTGTATGCGTGTATGATTCTGTTTTGTATGCTTGAACAACATTTTATAGTAAACATCATTCAAACGAACCACTCAGCCTCATTGCCTATTTTCTGGGAACTCCTGGAAGGGGCGGGACCTTGGTATAGCTGGCAAAGAACCCGTATTTTGCCAATTGCTAATCTTAAATTAAAGCAATTCGGCTAACACCCGGACTCAGACTTTGTTCTACTGGAAAATATAGACATGCTATACCGGAGGAAAACCTATAGTCTCCCAGCAGCAGGTTAAAGGCCGGCGCCTCCAAGGCAGCATTCCCGGAACTGCCACCTGCTCCACCCACAGGGCCAGCTCCACAGGTGCAGATTCGGGGGGGGGCTCAAGGCATGGATGAGAAAGTGGGGCCAGGAGGAAGGGCTTGGGTCTGTTAGGCACCGGGGGACTTTCTGCAACAAGCCAGACCTGTCATGTCAAGAGGGTTGCAGTTGCAGAGCATCCTGCCATTAAAAATGGGGGGGGGGGGGAAAGACCTTCACCCTTCAGAGGGGAGCCGTGCTGGACAACAGGATTTGAGTCCAGTGGCCCCTGAGAGAGACCAGCCAGATGTTCAAGGTATGAGCTGTCCAGAGCCAGATCCCTCTCTTGGTCAGATCTCATCGAATGATTCCCCAGTGAAGAAGCTCCTAGGAAAATGTCTCTCTGGAGCAGACTGCGGAAAGAATCCCTCTGTTTAATCTTCGCTGCCTCGTAACAGATTGGCTCCTTGGCCACTGGAGTTCCACCACGCGTCTTTCTCTGGAAGTGGGGCAGTTTGATCAGAGTCCAGGGGCACCTTAGGGACCAACAAGAGTTCCAGGGGGTGGGCTTTCGAGAGTCAGACCTCCCTCAGCAGCTGGCACCCTGGAGCTCTAGTTGGCCTCTACTGTGCTCCTGGACTCAAATCCAACTGCTCTATGGCAGAGCAGGCGACATGGCTTCCCTCTGAAATTCCTGGGAAGTATGTTCAGCAGGGCTGTCCAACCGCCAGTCCATCAGCTCCCCCCCCCCCCGGCAGCCCCTGACCCCCGGGCAGGGTGTCAAAGTGAGGTCACATTTTCCTCTGGGGTTAAGTGCTCCAATGATTGTGTTTATACTGTAGCCATGTTTCAGGAGCCCCTCTGGGCAGAGACAACAAGTACAGGGCATGAGTCAACCATCTCCCAAGTACCCTGTACTTCAGCACTTATACTGGGGCAGAATGGGCCTGCTCTGGCCTGCAGGCCCTGTTCCACCCTGCCCTCCAAGGTTTTTTCAACACCTGGGGAGGCTTTACTTTCTCAGGTAACCACTGCTACCACCTGACCTTTGTAAGGAATTGCTCACTGGAAAGGTCAAGACTCCCAGCTTCCCTTCCAAGTTCTGAGGCCTTGCCTCTGTGTCTCCCACTGCCCAGAGTCTGGTCACCACAGGACAATTTACTGCCTTGCCTGCCCCTGGAAGAAGAGCCAGTTGCCAACTGCCTGCCTTCCCCCTGGCACTCCTTTTAAAATCGCATGTCCAAGATGGTGGAAGTCTATGTGGTACAGAGAACCACTCCCAGCATCAAAAGTTATAAAGTATTTATTAAAATGAAAATGTTTACAAGCATACTTTTAACACAGCACCAGACTGAGCAAGGGATTCAAATGAAATGCGTAAAATGCAATTCCTCTGTCCCTCTCTCTATACACACCGTATCTGATGTTAAAATATAGGGCGGTCTCCTTAGCTTAGAAAGTTACAGATCTCTAAAGAGCTACCATTACCTTGAAGCTTCCTCCAGCTATCTAGACCAACCACATGGTCAATGGCTGCCTCCTCCAGACCTCCAGAGTTCTGTGTGCTCTGATGGACTTAGCACAAAAAAAAGCACAAAAAAACACAAACTTCTTCCTTGCTCTCCTGAGTTTTATCACCTCTCTTTTCCCAGGTCAGGCCAGGTCAGAGAAGCTTTTCCTGAAGTCTCCAGAATTTCGTTCCTGAAGTCTCTCTAGTATTTAACACCTCCAAATCTCTGTTCCCTGCTTGAGGGAACATCCCATTGTCTAGACGGATTAGCATTCGTATGAAGGTGGCTGAGGTAAGTCAGGAAAGCAATTGAACTGACTTCCTCTCTTCCTGCCTGCTCTCTGCTGGGGGGGTGGGGGAAGAAAGTTTAAAACTCAGAGTGAAGGTTTTGCTCATTTCAAACCTCTGAAGAAGAAAAATGCATTTCTTCCCAGATACCAATGGCTGTTGCCAAAGTAGGACAATAGGATCCCGCACCCCATCTCACACCTTGCGAGAATCTCACACCTTCTCATCTCACATTTTGCTAAGAATATCACACCTCAAGGGACAGAGACTTGAAAAGCTAACTGGCTAGATAGTAATTTCTTCTTCTTGGAATAGGAAGATCAGAAGGGTCCTTGGAGTGACAGACATTCAAAAGGGAGATTATAAATTCTCTTGACAAGGAGAAAGAAACTCTTTCTACTTTCTCTTCTCCTTGGATGGGCACAAGCCACAAACGATTAAATGCCATGAAAGACTAAAGCTTTACCATCTTGTCCACATGGTGAGGTACAATGAAGAGAAGTCCCAATTTTGAGAACTGAGGTAATGATGCACTTCAAGTATTGCAACATGAAGAATTATTCACTTATCCTAATTAAACATTGTTTAGGATAGGTACCAAGAGAAAGGTGAGAGGAATGATGTTTTCACCTCTTCTTGGTCTCGTTGCTCAGCTTGAGCAGACCATGTGTGCTTTTTTATTTCTGTTTATTAAACTCTCTCATATTCTGAACACTCAAAGCTTGATCTCTGTGAAAACCCCATACCTATTTGGTCTTGCTGTCGGATGTGCAGTAAAGGGGGAGGGGCAGTGCACAAGGCTGCCATTCCTTGGGTAGGACAGCTTGAAATCGCAAAGGTGCAATAAATTGTCCTTACACTAGACTGTGGGAGTGAAGTGGGGTTGGTAACTAGGCGGAGTGGGAGATACTTTCGGATTTGCTAGTGGGCAACAGTTTGTTCTGGTACCCCAAGACTTTTCAGATCTCCCAGAGCCAAGACAGTACAGGGCTTGCGAGTCCATTCCTTCACAACCTCCATCATTCAAACTTTTGGATGTCTCCTACTCAAAGGCAGTAGCGTAGTTAGGTAATTTTAGGCTCCAGACTGAATGGTTTTGTGTTCATCACCTTTTCAAATGGTTTCTATTCCTTGACTCCATCATCAACCAAGAGGGAGACTGCCACCGAGAAATCAGGAGGCTGAGCCTGGGAAGGACAGCCCTGAAGGAGCCTGGGAAGATCCTTAAGCGCAGGAAAGTGCTGTGAAGACCAAGATCCAGACCAAGCTCAAGAGATGCCTAGTTAAGCAGCAATTGTCACAGCTTAAATTTTAGGGGTATTCCCCATCACTGTGTCTGGGAATGAAAGTTGGACCATGAAGAAAACAGTGAGGAAGGAAGTCCGTTCACTTGAAAGGTTGTTATGGGAGGAGAGTTTTAGGGATCCCGCTGACTGTCAAAGAGTGGGTTCTAGATCAAATCAAGCCTCAGCTCTCCCTAGAAGCTAGAATGGCTAAACTGTGGCTATTGTACTTTGGTCACATTATGAGAAGGCAAGGGTCGCTGGAAAAGACAATAATGCTAGGAAAAGCTGAAGACATCAGGGAAAGAAGAATCCCCACTCATGCCACGGAAGCTTGCTGGGTGACCTTGGGCCAGTCACACACTCCCTCGACCAGGCCCAGAGCCAGAAAAAAAATTATGGGGGGGGGGGAATGAGTACAGTGATCAGTCCATGATTATTTATTTACTTTACTATTTATGTCAAACAGGCCGGATAATCTACAACAACTAATTTATTATTTATATTTTATTAGTTATTTACCAATTTTCTACTTGAGACTCAAGGTGAATTATGTGGTATAGAACATGGTAATCAGACAGCATGAGAGATCTAATAAACAGTGCAATAGGACTAGGTTTACAAAAATGCAAAAAACGTATATAACGTGCTACGTCACGCAATGCAGAAAATGGAATTACAGAAAATGACAACAATGCTGTAAGAGCATGACAGAACACACAACAAATCAATAATATGTAGCATGCACTGTGAACATAAGGACATAAGAGAAGCCAGTGTTGGATCAGGCCAGTGGCCCATCCAGTCCAACACTCTGTGTCACACAGGGGCCAAAAACACCCCAGGGGCCCTTGGGAGGCTCTCAGACTGTGGTGTAGACCACAGTCCTATTCTGTATAAGCTTTATAAAGATGCCCTCCCAAGCAACATAGTTTGCAGAATTAAAGAAGTATGAACCCTGAAACTGTAAATTTAGTCTTCTTTTCGCTGTAAATCACTAACACAGGTCTTTCAAGGGTGCCACCCAACAAACGGGAAAGATCAGCAACTGCCCCCAGAGACACACACGTTTTCCGTTGAGGATCCCATTTGTGGAATGGCCTCTCTCAGGAAGTCAGGAAAGCTTCCATACTTTAGTCATTCTGCCAACTATGTAAAACAGGATGGTTCAAGAGGGGAGAAGAAGAAGAGGAGGAGGAGGAGGAGATTGGATTTATACCCCACCTTTCACTTGGAGTCTCAGGCCGCGGTCACACGGCCCCTTAATGCGGGAGGAAGGGCTGCTTCCTCCCGCATTTAAAGGGGCCGTCCACAACGGCCCGCTGCGAGTCCCGCAGTGAAGCGGGCTCCAATGCGGGTTGCTCTTGCATTTACCGACCCCGGGAAAAACTAGTGTTTTCCCAGGAGTCGCGGGAGCAACCCGCATTTGAGGTTATCTGGACAGCCCTCTCTTGCAAGCATTGCGAGAGCAGGGCTGTCCAGATAGCCCCACCGGCCATTTTTTTTCACTCTTTTACACTTGGGCGCATGGCTATCCATGCACCCAAGTGTAAAAGAGTGAAAAAAAAAAAACCCGATTTACCCTGGCGGATGGCGGGTCGGAGGCCGCCACCGCCACTTGCAGTTCAGCTGGGGCCGCCTCTGTCGCCTCCATCGGCTCAGCTGAAGCGTCTTCAGCAGCGGCGGCCGCTGCAACCGCCGCCACCCTTTCCGCCACTGCGGCCTTTCCTTAGCTGCCCCCACTTCCGCCGCCGCCTCCGCTGCCTCTGCCGTGGCCGCGGAAGCTATTCCCGCTGCGGCCGCCTCTTCAGCGGCCGCGGCCGCCAATCCCGAGGCAGCAGGGGTTGGGATGTTTAGACATCCCAACCCGCTGTTGAAAAAAGCGGCCCCTTTAAATCCCGGAGCCCTCCTGGATTTAAAGGGGCCGTGTGACCACGGCCTCAGAGTGGCTTACCATCTCCTTTCCCTTTCCCTCCCCACAACAGACACCCTGTCAGGTAGGTGGGGCTGAGAGAGCTCTGACAGAAGCTGCTTTTTTTCAAGGACAGCTCTGACAGAGCTATGGCTTGCCCAAGGTCATCCAGCAGGTGCAAGTGGAGGAGTGGGGAATCAAACCTGGTTCTCCCAGATTAGAGTCCACGCTCCTAACCACTACACCAAACTGGCTCTGTTTAATAAAGGTAAGAGGGCTATAGGATAATGGAATGATTCAGGAAGGAGCTTTTATAAAATGAACAGGACTGTGGACTGTATCACGGTATATTACGTTCTATCAGTTTCCTCTATGTATCACCTTGCTCTTCCTGCATTGCCTTCTACCTTTGTAACATTGTTTTCTGCATTGTTTGACATACCACGTGTAATTAATTTTGTTCTGTTTCAAATGGCTGTAATCCTAGTCTTATTGCATTGTTTATTAGATGTCCCATGTGAATTACTGCATTGACTTACACTGTGCACATTTTGAGTCTCAGTGAGAAAGAAAGGCAGAGCATATATAAAGTAAATTAAATAAAATGCACAAGATCAGGCTGTGAGTAGGATTCTTTTCCAAGTGAACAAACATAGGGTTACGCCACAGTGGCACGATCCCTGAGGTGCCCACAGGGATCCTTTCCCAGCAACTTTCCATCTTCAGAACAAATGCCACAACCCTCCCCTGTGAATGAGATTCCTGTGGGTTAACATATATTAGCAAAAGAAGATTTGTGCTCACTTACCCCTGGGCCTAAATTCCTTATTATTTGTCTCCTGTTCTGTTAAAAACAATTTCCCCAGCAATGAAAGTTAGACAGGACTGTTGTGAAACACTGTCCTGTTCTCGCTGTCTTTTTCTTTACTTTCTTCTGAGTCTGCTACAACACCTTTTTCATCCCTTCATTCCCTTAATCGCTCTCTCTTCTCTTCTTCACTCCCCCCACCCCCCACCCCTGCAGGCTTTTAAAACCAGGACTCTTCAGCCCTGCTAACTGCTAGTCCTGTCCTAGCCAACTGCACAGAGAGTTCACCCTTGGAAGATTTTGGGCAGGATTCACACTTTTTACCTCAGCGCCTTCCTTTTTTACATAGCAAATGTACACCTGAAAGAGGTGTGACAGACTTCACACCAACCCCGAATGCTGGTTGGAGGGGCATGACAAACGATTGATGGGGCACCCCCCCCCCCCCTTTTGCACACCGGGTCCAACCCAAAGCCTTTACACTAGCTAACCTCATAACAGCTGGGAAAGTTTACACTTTAAGCCAAACCTGGTTCCTCAAAATCATAAGAGACTGCATGGATCCCCTCCATTGGTAGAAGAGGCCTGGCGCACATCCCACTGGCCTAGATGTTCATTAAAATCCAGCGTTAAAAAAACAGCCCAGCATAAAAACAAAGACCATAAAAAACAGATAGCTTAAAATAAGTCTGCAGGGCGCCTCCACAGACACTAAATAACACACTTTCAATCAGCTTTCAATGCACTTTGCACCTGGATTTCACTGTGTGAAATGGCAAAACCCACTTACAAATGGTCACTGAAGTGGATTAGCATTGCATTATTTAGCATGTGTGAAAACGCATAAAACAGTGTTAAAAATCAGTCCCTTAATTAAAAAAGCCTGGTTGAACAGAGACGTTTTTGGCCTGGCGCCTAACAGAAGGCAACTGTCCGGTTGGCCGCTATGTGAGAATGGGGACCTTCTGCTACTGTAGCCCCTTCGCCATTTCGGCCTCTAAAAGTAAGAACAAGTGCTCTGAATTGGACCTGGAAACAAATGGGTGGCCATTTAGTCAGATATTTGCAGCCCACTTTTCTCACGAATAAGGACCCAAAGGGGTCACAAGTCAGTTCTCTCCAGCTTCCTTTTATCCCAACAACAACCTGCCAGTGAGGCAAGTTATTTGAGAATAGCGACTGGCTCAAGTTCACCCAGCAGGATTTCCCAGTGGAGTGGAGACTCAGACTTGGGACTCCCATATCCTTACCCACCTTGAACGGTTGATCCTCCATGCATTTGTCTTTGGAAACCACTCAGCTGTGGGTTAGGGTTATAGAACATCATTCTATTTGTATCTGATGCTATCGCCTTGGGAAATTGTGTTGGTCTTTAAGAAGCTACCGGTCTCCAGTTTTGTTCCATCCAAAGTAAAGGCTGTCCCCAAAATTGGTGGCAAGCCCCAGAACTGATGGGTGCTTTGGCGGGTAAAGACAGCAGGAGCACCGCGGGAGAACTGTCGCTTGACAACGGCTGCCCATCGAGGAAACGCTGGCGGGACATTCATTTCAAACCATTCACATTCTTCTGATTTGTCATAGACCGGGCCTCCACTCCCCTCAGGCCAAACCCTTTCTCACTGATCCCACAGCAGCCCAGCAACTTTCACAGTCATGTCAGAGAACAGAGTCACGTCCGCGGCCTCATTCTGCAGGTGGTCTTTTCCTGCTTTCAGGACAGGTGCCTGATTCTCCCCGGCACCTCCACCACAGAGGATGAAGTGCATCCGCACACCGAATGGGCACAATGCGCACGCTGGGTTATTTTTGTCAGCGGAGCTCTCTATTTATGTCTCTCAGTGTATATGGGTGATAAAACCCTTGTTTGAAATGGGAACAGCCTTCAGCAACAGCAGTAGATTTCCCCCGCCCCATATCGTCCAGCCTTTCCACAGCCTTCCCAAACTAAACTTACAGGAAGAAAACCATAAATCGAAGGCCCTTTCTGCACTAGACCTTTAATCCTGGTTCAACGCTGTCTCCTATTAGCTATTCTGCATTACATTCGAGTCCATCCCTCTTTTCATCCCATTGTTTTGGCCAGTTCTGCCCCAGGGTATATGGGTCCTGTTTTGCCATGACCTGTCCCTCGATCTGGCATGGCCCCAGTGCTGATTTAAGTGTAGAATTTTTAACTTGGTTTTGATCCTCCACACTTCTTTCCCACCATATCTAGTACATTGAGAGTCAGTTTGGTGTAGTGGTTAAGTGCATGGACTCTAATCTGAGAGAACCGAGTTTGATTCCCCACTCCTCCACATGCAGCTGCTGGATGACCTTGGGCAAGCCGTAGTTCTGTCAGAGCTGTTTTCTCAAGAGCAGTCCTTGAAAGAGCTCTCTCAGCCCCGCCTACCTCACAGGGTGTCAGTTGTGGGGAGGGGTGGGGAAGGGAAAGGAGTTTGTAAGCTGCTCTGAGTGAAGGGCAGGGTATAAATCCAATCTCTTCTCTTCTTCTACATTAAACCCAGATTTACTTTTCACAATGCAGAATTTATAATTAGGGGCAGGCAAGCAAATTGGAGCAGGAAAAAAATTAGTGCAGAAAACAACAGATAAAACAGAGATAACAGCAAGGTAAATGGCCTTGAGTTGAACACAGAGAAAACCCGGGGTGAGGTCCAAGTGCGAAAAGGGCCTAAGTCTCCCCGTGCCACACGGTCAGTCTTCACATGGCATTTCAGGCCACAAGGGAGCTGCCACACTGCCAGCTCGGGCTGTGGGAGAAAGGGGAGGGATTGCCTGCAGTGATATGGAAAAGATCCTGGCTGCTGCTGCTGCTGCTCCCTGCAGCATGCAAACACCTCCACTTTGGGCTCATCCTTGCAACGCACCAAGTCTCAAACAGAGGCAGAATGCGCTGTGGCATTTTTCATTCTTCGCAAGCTTGAGCTCAGCACTGAATTAATTTATTGCATTTTTATGGTCTGCTTTAGTCTGTCTCTTTAAAAATGGCACATCTAAATGGGTAATCTACACTTCTTCTGGCTGCTAGAAGAGTCAGTATAAAACCATTTTTTCACCTACAGCTGGTGCACAGTACTTTACGCATTTATTTTATCCCAGTCATAAAGCGTGCAGAAGCTGTAATGATGCCAATTTTGGAATTACAGAAGTAATGACTTCACCATTCTGCCCCCCCCCCCCATCTACTGGTTGACTTCAAACCCTGGAAGACAGCAACCAACCAAATAAATATGCTGAGATACAGATATGCACAGCTATAACAGAGCACTCAGCAGCTTCCTCAATTGTGAGTCCATCCAGAAATTTCCTATGAAACATGACTAGACGCACTGACTAGGCACCGTAAGGTAGGCAGGCTAAGGGTGGCTGGACATACCTTCTGAATGCTACTAAGTGGGTTGTCCCAGAATGCCACAGACAGAAGAAGAGGAGCTGGATTTGATACCCTGCTTTTCTTTAAGAAGTCTCACCACAGCTTGCAATCACCTTTCCCTTCCTTTCCCCACAACAGGCAACTGGTGGAGCTGAGAGAGTTCTGAGAGAACTGGGACTGGCCTAAGATCACCCAGCAGGCTTCAGGTGGAGGAGGAGGAGAGGAGGAGGAGGAGGAGTGGGGAATCAGACCTGGTTCTAAAGTTTAGAGGCTGCCACTCTTAACCACTACGCCATGCAGGCTCTCAAAAGGACCCAGAACAAGGGCAGCCAAAAAGAGTCCCCTTTCTTATGACAAGAGGGTGAAGCGTTTGGGGGCTTTTTAGCCTAGATGGATGGCTAACGGGAGGATGTGTTACCAGAGAAATTGCATGTAGCATGAAGAAATCCTGAGCCCGCTTGCGGGGAGGGCGGGGTATAAAAATGAAATATAAATAAATAAATAAAACGAGAAAGCACACTCGTACAGACTGGAAGAGAGCCAGTTCTACCAGTTCCTCCAGTCCCTCAGGAGCTGTTTTTTATGGAGTAAAGTCGCATTTTGTAGATGGAAAATTTGGTCTGGATTCAGCCCAATAGTAAGAACATCTTCACACAACGTGTGCTAAATTTCTACAGTCCATAGCCATGAGCTGTGGTGTTGTGGTTAGAGCACTGGACTAGGGTCTAGGAGAACAGAGTTCAAATCTCTACTCTGACATGGAAGCCTGTGACCCTGGCAAGTCGCACACTCTCCAATTAACTTACCTCACAGGAGTGTTGTGAGGATAAAATGGAGGAGAGAGGAGAACAAGGTAAGTTGCTTTGAATCCCCATTAGAAAACAGGAAGCGTAGAAACGTCGTACGTAAATAAATAAGTAGGGATGGGCACGAACCAGAAAAAGGCAGTTTATGTCAGTTCATGGTTTGTGGCTGAACCCTGAACCGAACTGGGTGGTTTATTTGCGAGCCAGTTCCTGGCCCTGCAAACCCTGCCAAACACACACACACCCCGGCCCTGCCAAACACGCTTACCAATAGGGAGCAGCCTGTTTTGGGCTGTCTTCTGCAGTCCCTTTAAAGTTTAAAGTGGGCGTTCATGACACAGCAGACCCCTCACGAATTTTGGTTCACGAACCACAAACAGCGCAAAATTCATGACATATTTTGCTTCAAGGTTTGGTTTGTGCCCATCCCTATAAATTAGCTGTCATGATGACAGCATGGCAATAACCTTGAAAAGGAATGAAACAAATTCATGGAGGACATTTCTACCAAAGGCCTCGAGTCCTGACGGCTAAACAAAGGCTCCTATTTTTTATTTTTTTTTAGAAGACGAAGAAGAAGCATGCCACTGGATCCCAGTTTCTGGGGAGGGAAAACCGTGGGAAGCCTTCTGCCTTCATATCTTGCCTGCAAGTTTCCCACTGGCTTCTGGCTGGCCTCTGACTGACCAGATGGACACTTGGTCTGTCCCATCAAGGCTCACATCCTTGTTCCCAGCCCGGCCCCTCCTTCCCATGCTCACACAGAAGCTGGGGATGGTGCTGATACACCAACAGTGCAAGTGAAGTCTACAGACTTAAAAGAGCATGAGGCCGTTTAGGACTGCCCAACATCTCTGGCACAGTGTTTTTGAGGTCCCCCACTTTGTGGGCCCTGATCAGGTGGACAGGGGGCACACATTTTTTTTAAAAAAAGACCTAAACTGATCCATACACTTCCCAATGAGCACAAAGCGTGCATTTGCTTTCCTGTGACATCTCTGAGTCTGATGGCCACACCTTGCCAAGCCATGATAGGTACGTTTATACATTGCCACCTTAACCTGCCCTGTTAAACTGTGGGGCAACCTGGCCTGGAATGGTCTCCTCGGACTGGCTCTCTAAATTCCCGGCAGGGGATTTCCCTAGCTCTAACAGTGCAGTCCGATGCTGAATTATTCCAGCCTATGCATAGGATTGCACTGCTGGTATCCAGTCTGTTGAACAGTTAACTAGTGTGGAGCCCCCTGTGGGGAGGTGAAACAGACAGAAAGTAAACAAAAAATTCAGGTTGTTTCCTCTGGATTGTACCCAAGATGCCGCCTGACCATCTCCCAGAAGCACTAGAAAGACTATCCTATTTTCAGAGGTGTTTCTATTGGCTAAGGTTAAACAGCAACTGGGATTATGATGGTAGCTATGGAACGGGTTGCTATGTGGACCCATTCAGAAAATGATTGTCTCTGGGATATGTACCAGCCAATGACTGCAAAAGCCAGAGGCTTGGTGGGAAAACCTGAATCCAACTGGCTCATGATATATCCCCATTTAATTGCCTTATGAGACAGCACAAGATGGGTCACCGTGTGAGTCCGTCTGCAGCAGCCGAAAAGAGCCAGAGCCCAGCAGCACCTGAAAGACTCGCTAAACTGGTGGCAGGGGAGGGACTGTCAGGCGTCACTGCTCACCAAAGCTCCTCCCCGGTGTCTTTCAGGAGCTCCTGGACTCTTGCTCTTTTCTACTGCTATGTGAGACAACATGAGATACAAGCGCAAAGCCCAGACATTAGCAGGTACATCTCATTGTCATAGAAGCCTGCAGTGGCCTTTTGAATGTTGTGGTTCAAGCATCCCTTCACCTTGGCTTACCTCAAGTGGATGCTTTTTATTGACAAATCCATGAGACGGCAGGGTGATGGATGGTGCTCCATGGTCTCAACTCCAGAGTGTATTTGGTTAACTGAAAGACTCTCCCGTGGAGCTACTGAGTGGCTTCACTGTCCAAACCTCCTTCAAACAAAGTTAACAAATGCATTAACTAAAGACGGCACCTAGTGATGGAGAGTCATCTTAACCTGTTTATCTACCCACACATTCCCCCCCCCCTTTGTGACAGATGGCTTCCAGTTCCGCCTTCCAGGAGTCACGCACCATCTCTGATCCCCTGGGGTGTATGTAAATTCCTAGAGTTTCCAGCCAATGAGAGGCCATGGTTCTCTGTGGGAGGGGGGCAGATAGTGGTCAGAGAGGGCTCAGGCAGAGATACAGAAAAGGAAGGACTGGGTAGGGATAGGACAAGTTATCTTGTCTTAAGGCAGGTTAATCTGTTCTAGGGATGCAGCCGGTTGGGGCTGGGTGAGAGGATCAAGGGCGAATCGTGAGACACCAGCTGACCTTATCTTCAGGGTCTGAGCCATGTGAGTGGCCAGACAGGAGAACATCAGGGACTAAGTAGATAAGACCTGTACTTCCGGTATCCCCGAGCAGTGTGACCATAAGAACATCAGAGAAGCCAATGTTGGATCAGGCCAGTGGCCCATCCAGTCCAACACTCTGAGTCACACAGTGGCCAAAAACACCAGGTGCCCTCAGGAGGTCCACCAGACAGGGAGGCCAGGACACTAGAAGCCCTCCCACTCTTGCCCCCCCCACCCCAAGCACCGAGAATACAGAGCATCCCTTGCCCCAGACTGAGAGTCCCTATCTCTACCTTGCAGCTGATAGCCACTGATGGACCTCTGCTCCATATTATTTATCCAATTCCCTCTTGAGTCCGTCCATGCTTGTAGCCGCCACCACCTCCTGTGGCAGTGAATAATCTTATAAACCTCGATCATGTCACCCCTCAGTTGTCGTTTCTCCAAGCTAAAGAGCCCCAAGCGCTTCAACCTTTCTTCATAGGGAAAATGTTCCAACCCTTTTTTCATCCTAGTTGCCCTTTTCTGCACTTTTTCCAATGCTGTAATATCTTTTTTGAGGTGTGGCGACCAGAACTGTACACAGTACTCCAAAAGAGGTCGCACCATCGATTTCTACAGGGGCATGATGATACTGGCTGATTTGGTGAAGGCAGTAGTGAAAAGATCAGGAATCCCAGTGTTTAGTGAGCCTCTCCAAGATAAAATGTCTCCACCTCTCCCACCAGGAGTATCAGTTCTGTAACCCTGGATGTGGATGTGGCCATGTAACAGTTCTCGAAGAGAACTGTGGCCCAGTCTAACTTTGAAAACTACTGCACTCTTACAGCATTCTACGGAGACCTTTTTGAGCCGAAAGGCACCTTTGGAATCCTGACACAGGGTGGTGGGGACAGCCACAAAATGGCTGCCACTTGGTGGGCACCAGGGAAGGCGTCTGTGGTCTCCGTGGGCAGCGTGTTGGAGACCCCTGCATTAAACGTGGCTCAAATGAGGAGTCGGAGTCAAATGTCCTCCACACAGTCGCTTCAACAAATTATCCAGCCTGCTTCTTACTATTTATGTGTAGCTTTATTGACCACCCGCCAGCACACATCCGTCGTACGCTCCCTCCCGTGACGGGTGGAGGGACTGATCCGGAACCCTGCGAGTCACAGAGTCCCGGCCATTCAATTAATTAGATCTGCAGCATCCATCTCTGGTTTTATTGGAGTGCTGTGCTGGGAATCAGGTTGCTAATAAAGTAAAAGGAACATATGCCCACTCTCTTTGTGCGCAAGTCATTGCCTTTAATTAAAGGCCCAGGCAAAAGCTGCTCTCAGGCCCACATGCTGGTCATTGCTGGCCCCGTCAGCAGCCGCCGCCGCCTTCAGTCATGTGCAGTCATCTCGGTCTGGGAAACCTGCCAGGCACCGTTGGTCTCGTCCTCAAGCCCTGGGGGCCAGGAGCAGTGTTCCCCTAAGCTGAGTTAGTGTGAGCCAGCTCACAGTTTTTTAGCTTCAAGCTCACACATTTTTACCTTAGCTCAGGAAGGAGGGCTCCAGAGCAAACGTAATTTATGCAGTACCCAAATCGCTCGCTCCCAACTTTAATGCCAGTAGCTCACAAAGTAGGATTTGTGCTCAGAAGACTCCGCAGCTTAGAGGGAGCATTGGCCAGGAGGTCTCCGCCTCGGTTCTTGGGCCTTTGGCCTCCAGCTGAGGGTATGGAGGGGAAGCAGGAAGGGAGCAGGCTGACAGGCCAGAGTCCCAGGGGGGCAGGGGAGAGGTTAATTCTGGCTCCGGTGAGAACTTCTGCTATTTACACCAAGTCGTGTGACTGTAAATTGAATAAACAAACAAACATGCAAATAAATAAAACAATTCATTGTGCTTTGAGACACAAATTACAAATTGCCCATATGTATAAAAATAGAGCTGAATGGCCATGCAATCCTCAAAAGAGTGACATCCTTCCAGGGGCGTTGAAGCCAATGGTCCTAGCAACTTCCTAGCATGAAGGCCATGATTTCTAGCTCAGGCATAGCTTTGTGCAGAGCCAGTGTATCTGCAAACGCTGAGAAAGAACACAAGAATGTAAGAGAAGCCATTTGGATCAGGCCAACGGCCCATCCAGTTCAACACTCAGTATCAGACAGTGGCCAAAACCCAGGGGCCATCAGGAGGTCCACCAATAGAGCCAGAACTCCAGAAGCCCTCCCACTGTTGCCCTGCCCCCAAGTACCAGGAATACAGAGCATCACTGCTCCAAGCATAAGAACATAAGAGGAGCCATGTTGGATCAGGCCAATGGCCCATCCAGTCCAACACTCTGTGTCAGACAGTGGCTAAAACCCTGGGGCCATCAGGAGGTCCACCAGTGGGGTCAGAACTCCAGAAGCCCCCCCCCCTCATTGTTGCCCCCCCCAAGCACCTACAGGCCTGGTGGTTCTCCGGGAGGCGGAGGCACATTGGCATGCAGATTGCGGCCCCCTCTAGCCTGGTCAGGTAATCAACAGTGTTCACTGGGGTGTCCTCACCAAGCAATTCTGCACTAAAATCGACTCCAACCTTCTTTTCACTCTGGATTTTCCCCCCATTCTTCATGACATTCCCTCCCTTCAGTAGTCAGCCCGGTTGTCGCCTGCTGTTGCCCCGGGTTATTTGAATGCTCTTTTGCTGTGCACTTAAATTGCCTCGACTGGAATGCTGAGAAAATCCAGAGTGGCAGGCAAATGCGGAAAGGACCGGTGGGTACCTGAATGGAGCCCCTGCTGGCCATGCAAACCCAGTTTGGAAAAGTAGCATAACAGTCTCAGAGTCCCTTCCAAAACCAGGGGCTGCTGCCCCCCCCATGCCCTCCACTGCCCCATGGACCCTCCACAGTCCAACTGTGTTCCAGGACAACAGCTGATTCTTTCTTAAAGGCAAAAGCATTTAGCTTATTGCTTATTTTCTTTTAAAATCCTCCCCCTCCCCCAGCTGATGTGGGTTCAAACCGGAGCTGTTCTAGGATTTAAAGTCTGGTGAAATCATCTTGCAAAACAGCTTTTTCTAACGCTTCACTTGAAAGATTGATGTTTTTCTATTGTGTTTTTCAGCGCCAATTAATTACTTAATTCATTAGCAGTGTAACACAAGAATAGGCTTTGAAAATCCTGTGCTTTGTGTAGATGCCTTTTATTATGGCTAATTAAACACTGTGGAACGGCCTGATTATACCTCTGAGCATTTCCTAATCTTGAAACCCCCCCCCCCCCAAAAAAAAGCTCTCACAGTCTACAATACATGCAACAAAAGCCAAATGTAACATCTCTGCGGCAATTTACCAAACAAAACCCTGGGTAGAAATGGTAAAGAGACATGGAGTGGGGCATTCTGGACTCACCATGGGCCCATCTCCGTGGATGGTTAGCTACAACATCCCTCATTATTTTGACTGCTAAGCAGAACATCGTCATAAAAAAAACGGTGTGTCCACCAACGGAAACGGAACAATAGTGCCAACGGGTGCACTAAGTCTCGGGACAAATTGACGCATTGCTCACAGAAGTTAGGAACAGATTTCCAGATGGCCACTGGACAGATGGCTTTGAGGACAGTCACAGCCAAGAACTGCAGCAGAGTGCAGGACCCTTTCCAAATGAAGTCAGCCCTGACCTTGGAACAGGGACGCTTGCCAGTGCCAGAAGTTACCAGATCTGGGCAGTTTCTTTAATTGCTTTCCTTTACTGATCAACAAACAGGATGGTCAACATCAGGTCTAATTTAAAACAGGTGCTCACAACACATGATTGGGGTCGGGAAGGACATGAGGGCCAGGCCAACAGGTCACCACCCCCCCCCCCCCCCCCCCGTTTTGCAGGCCGTCTGTGTTTGGCGAGAGGAAATCCGACAGAAGGAGCCAGTATAGCATGCAAAGCAGACGTGGAATACTAATGCTTCCAAAAAGGAGAACGGCAGCAAAAAGTTTCAAGTACAAGAGGTGGCATATACAATTATTAGAGTTTCTGTTCATAAAATGAAGTTAAATTGCAGAGTTCATAAAGAAGATCAAATGGTGTTGTGATGGGAGCCCGGCCCACGAATCCATTGCATGCAAGGGCAATGATCATGGCTACGGCATTGCTCGCGCTTTGCAACAGCTGCAGATTAGCTGTCTCCACTGAACTGTTCATTTCATATATGCCGTGTCACAACGGGTCTTGCTTTATACCTGTTCCAAAATGGGGGTGCTGTCAAAATGTCCTTCCCTCTTCCCAACCGGGAAAGGATTCCACCAAAGATCTAACTTTGGAAGCTGAACTGAGACTGTTTGTACAGCGGCTCAGCCTGGATTATGGGAATTGGCTTTGGTGGTCTCAAAACTGCCGTGGAGTTGCAGCTGATTTATGGCGACCCTGTCGCATTTTCAAGGCAAGAGATGAGCAGAGGTGGTTTGCCACTGCCTGCTGCTGCTAAGAGATTCTGGACTTTGGTGGTCTCCCTTCCAAGGAAGGACTAACCAGAGCTGACCCTGCCTCGCTTCTGAGATCTGATGAGATTCTGCTAGCTTGGGCCCTCCAGGTCAGGGGGGGATTAGCTTTGCTGCTGCACAATTGATTCCGAAACTGGGGGCCTCTTAAGATCCTCTGCTGGGCAGCCCCCTTCCAGACTCAGTCTAGGGCTTTAGCATACATGGGCACAAACAGGAAACACTTTCTTTTATTCTGAATCTAACCGGGTGGTGTTGGGCTCACACAAAGGCATTCCTCCTCACAGTTCAGGCAACCAGGAGAAACCAGGTTAGCCCAGAAATTTGACCTATTTATGCACATACAACTGACTCTATGGACAGCCCTAATATTAAAATTGCAGGCAAATCTTTCATATGACTGACATGGGCTGAATGTGGCATCATCTGGTTCATACAGCTTTTGACCCTTTTAGAGACATACAAGTGGAACATGATTTTGCCCTCTCAAGCCATGGGCTACCTGCAATTGACCTGCTCATTGCCTTTGTACCAAATTTGGCCCGGGGTGCACTGGTAGCTTTGGGCCTCCCTGACACCCTGCCTTTCTTGACATCTACAGAATCATCACCAACACTCCCACATATACACCTTTCTGAGACCTGATCACAGACCTGTAACTGAGGAACAGTGATAGAACTGGAGTAGGCATCTCAATATCCAAATTCAGAAAACAAAGCAGAGCGCTGGGTGGAGGGGGCTCAGCTCCTGTTGGCCCAATTCTGTTCAGGAAACAGATAAAGAAGGGCCCTCCCACAAACATACTCTCCTGGGCCAGAAGCCATTGCGTTAGAGACACTAACAGAGAGCCAGTTTGGTGCAGTAGTTAAGTGCGCGGATTCTAATCTGGGGGAACCGGGTTTGATTCCCCACTCCTCCACTTGCACCTGCTGGATGACCTTGGGCAAGCCATTGCTCTGGCACAGCTGTATTTGAAAAAGACCTGTTTCTGTCAGAGCTCTCTCAGCCCCACCTGCCTCTCAGGGTGTCTGTTGTGGGGAGGGGAAGGGACAGGAAATTGTAAGCCACTCTGAGACTCCCTTGGGTGGTGAAGGGCGGGGTATAAATCCAATCTCTTCTCTTCTTCTAACAGAGTCACCTCCAGGCCTGTAGCGGGGGAGAGGGGGCTGACAAGGGCAGCGCCCCACCCAAAACGTGCCCTGCCCCACTGACCAGCTTCCCCCCTGCTGTAGGAGGCAGGCTAAAGAACCCAGTTTCATCCTCTCCTCAAGCTTTACAGCAGAGGTGTTGAACTCATTTGTTACGATCTAACATAAATGTCACTTTGTCCGGCCAGGCCACGTGGGCCATAAAACATAATGCCAGGTCCCAGAGATAGAAACTGTGTAAAGGACAGCAGCTGGCCAGCTCTGAGTTGTTGTCTCCTTACTGCAAGAACCCATGGGCTGGGAGGGGGATGCAAAGGAAAACCCGTATGGACAACCAGCAGTACAGCACTAGGCAGACGCTCCCACGTCATTTGACTGCTGCAGATGAGGCTGTTCTGCCGAGCTGAAGCCACAGTCCGAGTGGCTCCACCCACTCCACCCTGAGCAGTCTCCTGTTCCCTCCCTTGCAACAGTTGTTCGCGGGCCGCATAATAGCCCTGGACGGGCCGGCTCCAGCCCTCGGGCCTTATGTTTGACACCCCTGCTTTAAAGCCTGGTGTATTTCCTGCCCAAACCAATCTGGGCCGTTGTAGATGGTCCTTGAGAGAACAGGTAACTACTTCTCTCCTCTCCACCCCACCCCCTGTAGGGTTGCATGCGTTCCCAGAAACAAAAAAACCTGAATACTGCACAAGCCTCCCCTCTACTTTGCATCCTCCTCCTCCTCCCAGGTTGCAACCATTCTGCAGCCGCTGCTTCTCACTTGCTGCCTCCGTTCATCCCAGCCGAAAGAGTGCAAAGAGACACGCTGCTCAGGCTTGGAACTCTTCTCGGAAAAGCAGAGGGGAGGAAGCTTTACACTCTGCCCGGGGGGGGGGGGGAGAGCTCCCTCCTCCCCTTAAGCAAACACAATGGGTAGGCTGGCTCTGCTCCTCCGGCCTTCAGGGGCTCTGAGCAAGGGTGCCAATGGTGGTGGTGGCGGCTACAAGCATGGACGGCTTCAAGAGGGAACTGGATAAACATCTGGAGCAGAGGTCCATCAGTGGCTATTAGCCACAAGGTATAGACAGGAGCTTTTGATCTGGGGCAAGTGATGCTCTGTATTCTTGGTGCTTGGGGGGGGCAACAGTGGGAGGGCTTCTGGTGTCCTGGCCCCACTGCTGGACCTCCTGAGGGCACCTGGTGTTTTTGGCCCCTCTTTGACACAGAGTGTTGGACTGGATGGGCCATTGGCCTGACCCAACATTGGCTTCTCTTATGTTCTTATGTTCTCAGTCTGGGGCAAGGGATGCTCTGTATTCTTGGTGCTTGGGGGGCAACAGTGGGAGGGCTTCTGGAGTTTTCTGGCCACACTGGTGGACCTCCTGAGGGCACCTGGTGTTTTTGGCCACTGTGTGACAGAGACAATTGGACTGGATGGGCCACTGGCCTGATCCAACATGGGCTTCTCTTATGTTCTTATGTTATGTTCTTGAGAAAAGGCAATTTTATTTCTGTAGGGATACTTATGACATGTCCACAAAAAGCACAGATCTCAGGCACACATTCCGTGACACCCTTCGGCCCAATGGCCAGTCAGATCCTTGAGTGCGATTCGTGTTTTCTGTGTGCCATGTTTTTAAGGGCCTGGAGGACAAATCTTGGATCTGGGATTCTGTCCTCAGTGGCTGGAACACAGTCTAAGACAACTCTCACTGGCTATCAGGGGCCGTGATAAGTGGGGAGAAGCCCCCAATGTGCCCCCTCCCAAATATCTCCCAAGATGTGTCCATTGCCTTGATTGGGGGGGGGGGCATATGGCCCTGGTTAAGAGTCACTGGACCAGACAAGTGTCACCCTTTGGAAATATCCTTCTGGACGTGTGAAGCTGAAAGTTCAGATCCTGATTGTAAAAGAAATCCCCCCTGGAAATGTCACCCGTTTCTCACCTCGGCAATGCCACATCACTCTGAATTCCAGAGCATCATGGCAGGCAGCAGTGGGAATCACAATCCCAGCCTGTGACCTCTGTGCTGCGATTAATCCCTCTTTCTCTGTAGGATTCCTCACTTCCCCCGTGGCGGCTGCCTGGAGAAGGGTCCCCCCCCCCCCCCCAGCCACTGGGCTCTGCCTTGATTAAAAAGAAACGAGCGGCGAAAGCAACACCTTGAGCTCCGTTTGCTGCCGGCCAAGTTCGTTCTCACGCAACAGCAGTGGCTGTGGCTGGAAGAAAGAATGTCACGTCCAGCTCCACATGAAAAATGAAGTCCACAGCCTCTGGCCTGAAGCAGGACTGGTAACCAGAGGGACACAGTGTGTGCAGCAACTGCCGGCTTGAAACTCATCTGTGCCAGGAACTCCACGGGTGGCCTCAGCCCTGCTACTTATTCGGGTCATACTGCTGCCCTTGGAATGTCGACACAGCTGTTGTAAGGAGTTACGTCAGAAAGCACCGTGGATCTTCCAAGACAGTATGTGTGATGGATATGTGAAATATCACCCTTCCATTATGGTAGCTTCAAATACCACTGCCCGGTGGCTCCTTGGTAAGGAGCGCAGGACCAGATATTTGCAGTCAAAACACAGAATGCCCTTGGTCCAAAGGAAGTGGCCACAGCCACGTGTCACATGTGGGGGTCCAGGTGTCTGAAGGAGGGCTGTCAGCCCCCATGAATTGGGCCCAAGGGACCATTGACATTTTAACTCAGATTATTCTTGCCTGTTCTACACTAACATGCCAAACTGGTGTGAAGAGGTAATGCATGCACTGGTGGACCTCCTGGTGGACTTCCGGGTATTTTTGGCCACTGTGTGACACAGAGTGTTGGACTGGATGGGCCACTGGCCTGATCCCACATTGGCTTCTCTCTTATGTTTTTATGCCGTTCCTCCTTCATGAGCCCAGTTCATTCTTGATCTCTTCCCTTCCCCATCCCTGCCATGATTCACAGCTTCACAGCTCCCCAGGGTCACAAGCACACAAGAAGCTGCCTTGTCCTGCGTCAGATGACCGCCAGGGTCAGTCTCGTCCACTCAGGCTGGCAGCCGCCCTCCAGGGTCGCAGGCAGAAAAGAGTCTTGCACACCGCCCGGTACCTGATCCTTAGTTTTTACTGGAGATGCCAGGGACTGAAACTGGGGCCTTCTGCACACCAAGCCGATGTCCAGATTTCCAGTCTAATTCAGGTTTTTTTTGTCTTGAGATCCGTTGGTTCAAGCATTCCTTGGGACCAGCCTTGAAGTGACAGGAAAGGCATTTTTAAGACTGCATATAATTCTTTGCATCTTTCAGGATGGAAATATTTCCTGCTCTTCAGCAAGCTGTGTGTCCACCCTGTTCCTTTAAGCTTTGGAGAGAGGTTATGGGATGCCCGTTATGGGGGGGGGGGGGGGAGATCAAAAACCATCCTTCTGCTAACAGCCAGATGCATAGCCTGCAGCCTAGGCAGAAGGATGAGAGTGTGCAAAGGGGTCATCACTGACCTGAGAAGACTGTGATGTCTTTGGGGAGAAAGGCTGTCAAGGGAAGCAGGAACGCCATTGCCGACACAGACTGATACTCAGGGATTTTCTGCTGCTGAGTCCTGAAAAGTCACTGCTCAAGAAACTGTTAATCCAACAAAGGAAAGAGATCCGGAGTGTCGGGTGCATTTTAAAAAAAATCTCAAACGATGTAATGCAATCCTTGTCTACAGCTTCTATGATGGCATGATGGAGAAGACGTTCCCCCGCACCCACTGGCCTCGCCGGCTCCAGGCGGTGCTCCTTGCTGCTCTGAGATTAGAGGTCACAGAGAAGATCTGTTTGGAAAGGCACTCCGAATCATATTGCAGTCCTACCCAGGACCACACAGACGGAATCCGCACCAGTATCTTGGCGTTTACTCACTACAATGTGAGCAGTCTCTCACAGAATATCATCTTCACTTATGGGCTACCTTTCTCACTCAGACTCACGGTGGATGACACAGTAAGAAATGTGATTTGATCAGACAGCAAAGACCTCCACTGAACAATGGAGGAGGATCCAGGTTATGGGACTGGGGGAAACAACACAAAGAAAGAAAGAAAGAAGCAAAAAAACTGCCTCAGGCAACACAACCTGTCTGAGGCATGGCGTGCCCTCGTGAGGAAAGGGAACGACACAGGGAGGCGACACATACAGTTTGGGGGAATGGTTAGGAGTGCAGACTCTAATCTGGGAGAACCGGGTTTGATTCCCCATGCCTCCATGTGCAGCTGCTGGTGCGACCTTGGGTCAGTCACAAGTTCTGTCAGAACTGTTCTCTCAGGAGCAGTCCTTGAAAGAGCTCTCCCAGCCCCACCTACCTCACAGGCAGTCTTCCCTCTAAGCTGAGTTAGTGTGAGCTAGCTTACAGTTTTTTAGGTTTCAGCTCACAGGTTTTTGTCTTAGCTCAGGCAGGATGGCTCCAGAGCAGACTAATTTATGCAGTAGCCAAATCACTCACTCACAACTTTAATGCAAGTAGCTCACAAAATAGAATTTTTGCTCACAAGACTCCACAGCTTAGAGGAAGCACTGCTCACAGGGTGTCTGTTGTGGGGAAGGGAAGGGGAAGGAGATTGTAAACTGCGCTGAGACTCCTTTGGGTAGTGAAGGGCAGGGTATAAATCCAATCTCTTCTTGTTCTAAACACTGCAAGAGTCTCAGGGTCGCATTACAATTTCTGTGGGCCCTTGGCGCTTTTGCCCTTGTGGGCCCCTCCCACCATCATAATTTCAATATTAAAATATTTTGATATATCTTTAATTCCATCAATATTTTATTTTTCTGTTTTAGGCAACATTTAATAGATTTTCATGGGCTTCTGATGTGAGGGAAAAAAATTAAAGTGTTTTCTTTGACCCTGAAAGTTTGTTTTTCCCCTCCCGATTTTAAAAGAAATCAACACCCTTATGTGGGCCCCTCCAAGTATCGTAGGCACCCCTGGGCCCTGCACCGAATGGAGAAGCCAGCCCTGAACAGAATGCCCCAAAAGACCCCTCATCAAAGCAGCCACCTGAGCGCATCCTGATAATTTCACAGAGGTCCTGATCCTTCCTGAAACAGGCGTTTGGGCTGAGGAGGGCTCTTAGCCTGCGGCTCACCTCTTGGGGACCGGGCAGACTTCCAACCCTGGATGTGACAAGCTGCAGGGATGGGGGATTTCTTCCTCCTGCATGTGGAGAGAAGATGAGCCTGGACACCATTTTTCTAACCGGTGGCGGGGGGGGGGGGGAGAGAACATGTCCTTCTGTTGCCTGTTTCACACCAGGTGCGATCTGGCTAGCCTTGTGTTTCTGTCTTGCCCAGATCCAGGTGAGAGCTGGCATCCGGACTGTTGTCTTCAAGTCTGCTTTTGTCTCACCTGTGTCTGGGGGGAGCAGAACGGGAAGGGGAATGGTTAGGCTTACCAGTCCCCAGAGGGGTTGGGGGGCCTCCTGATTTTTCAGGCTCTGGCCTACCAATGCCACAGGGGGATGTCTGTTTGGGGGAACACCCACCCCCAAATAGACATCCCCGTGTGACACTGGTGACACTGTGACATCATTTCCAGAAGTGATGTCATCAAACTGGTGATGTCGGTGGTGATGCTCTACTTTCGGGTAAAACTCTGTGGTTCCTAGCCATTTTTATCATAGAGTTTTGCCCCAAAGGTAGAGCATTGCCCTGATGTTGCCAATGCGATGGCATCACTTCCGGAAGTGCCACCAGCTCTTCGTCAACATCCCCCCCCAGAACACCCCCCCCCCAATCCCCCTACCAGCAGGAGGAAGGCACCTGGCGAACCTGGGAATGGTGCCACGATAAACGGGGGTGTGGGGCAGGGGAAGAAATGGTGGAGGGAGAAGAACAGGCCAGCTAAGGGGAAGGGAGAGCTGACCTTTGCATGCTGCGGCCCCTTCTGGGCCTTCTTCTAGCCAGGGTGATGCTGGGGACCAGATCGACACCTCGCTGGGCTATAAGACCTTGCTTTCAAATGCCAGGTCAGGCCTCTTGCCCTCTGGTTCTGGAGCCCGCCCCTTGGACTCCGCCAGAAAATGGTATCTTCTACTCAAATGATGTAAAGAAAAGATTTCTTTCCCCCAATTTAAGAAACGGGAAAGGCAACTGCCACTGGCTAGAGAAAGAGCAGAGAATGTTCAGTTCACCACCTGACGGCTTCCACAGCTTGCTCCTTTCTGAAAGAGTCCGACTGGGTCTGCATCACAGGGATATCATGAGCATTCATCCAGGGGGCAAAGTGTTCTGCTGAATGCAGGTGGAGTTCTCAGAGATGATCACAGCCATTCAGGACGGAGGCTTCCAGTGTCAGGGAACGGTGGATTTTACCCTCATCCGAGTGGCAGACCAATGGCCGGCTCCAGTAGAAAACGAGGTGTTAAAGCCCTGTCCTGGGGCTTGCATCCAGCCACGTTTTTCTCCAGTTCTTTAATAATTAATCTTCTACATTCCCTGTAAAGCATTTCTTTCTTCCAAAGACATCACTTGGGAGGTAGCCAAAAATTGCCTGCCAGGCTTTCTGCCTACAGGTTGAGCACAGCATGAACATCTTAAGCTGGTTACCGGCTGCACATCAAATAAAAGAAAGCCACGTTCTTCCCTGACCATTTGTGATCTGTAATGCACAAAAGCGCGTAGCTTTACTGAACCAGGAGTTTGACCACTGCAGCAGCATGCATTCCATCTCTTGCTTTCCAGGGCAGCAGCCGGCCTCCTCAAGCAAACAGTCTTCTTCTCCTAAGTGAGACCCCTAATTGACTTCAGAGGGGCTCCTCACACGTGCAAGGGCTATGTGAGCAGAGAGAATGCCCAGGCAATTTCATGGAGGGCCCACGAGGAGTTCTTGTCTTGTGAGAAAGGGAGGAAAGGACTTCTTTCTCTACCTGCTCTATCCCATGCATAATCTTGAGAACCTTGATCATGTCCCTTTTCTACCATATATGAGAAAGGGCCGCATACCACAGAGATGTATTTGGGTCTCAAAAAGAGAATCCCCCCATCTGAAGTCTCCATAACGTGGCCTAACTGCTCCTGATGGGTACAAGGCAGCCACTGAGGGAGGGACCTGTGCCTGCGGGAAACGGAGCAATTTCTTCTACGCACGATGAGAGCAAAACCTACAGAGCCCTACCCACAAGGACTTGCTTCAGGCCAAGTGCTGGAGCCTCCCCACAAGGGCCACCAGCAAAAGACTCTCAAGAGCAGCCCCGGAGTCACCATTCAGCAAAATAGGCATGTGCTTCGGGCACCAAGGGAAGGCGGGTACCATCGAGGGCTCTTTGGCTTTTATTGCTTGATGCTGAGTGTTAAGTAAATACCTTTTTTTAAAAAAAAAAGTTTATATTTAATATAATTGTGAGGTCTGGCCTAGGAGATGGCCTGGAAGAAAACTGAATTTTTAATCTCTTATTTCACCTCCAGCACTGACTGAGTCTTCCTGTCTTGCTAGTGAAGCAACGGAAGGGCCGAGGGGCAGCACTGCTGGGCTGTGTTTAGGGCATCGGTTGGCCTGAATCTGGCCCTGCTTGGGAGGCTGCCCTTACGCAGCTGGGTGGAGCTGTTCACTCTGGCAGCCCCCCTCGTGGAATGGACTGCCCGAATTCTCCATTTCAATAGGTGGGGAATGAGTCAGCCACAGGAGGCTGTGGAGGTTCTCCGGACAGCAGGATGGGAACCAAAAGAACTCCAGAGTATTAGCCCAAGCCCCCCTTGCCACGTAAAGGATGGCACGCCGGCCAGGTTAGGGCCAAAGTTAGCACAGGGCAAGGGTAGCCCTATCTCTGTGCAGTGCCAACTACCTAGCCATGTGCTCAGGATCCTCTCTCTGACACTGTCTTCGTGAAAGGACAATGTCTTAATTTCCTCATCTCAAGGGTGTCAGCACACCTGCATTCCAGGTCTATGTCCCACAATCAAGACTCTGGACTTCACTATTTGATACTGGGACCACCCCAGCCACGGACTATTGTCTGTATCGTTCTCTTGCTAGCCGAGCCATTAATGGTGTCAAGACTCTGCAATTACCCCATGCCTTGCTAACAAAGGCTTCCTTTGTCCAAAACTGGCCATCCTGGCCCATCCCAGACCATTTCCCTACTCTGCCCACTGCCCTGAAGGCACAGCTTTCCCAAATCAGGATTCCAAACCCAGCCACCTTTGGTTCAGTCTCCTGAGACACATACTGGCGGGATCCCCACCTCTTTTGGGTCTTCACAGATGTGCTTGCTGGCCAAGCCATCTGCTCTTCACCGTGGACTCTCCGCTTCAGGAGGCAGCTATAACCCCGTCAGTGCTTTGCCCTGTTTTGTCTCTGGTCTCTTTAAGGTCACTTCACCTCTTTATTTCCTAGCTCTCTGGTGTATGTGATATTTTTACTAATTAGCTGGATGTATTAGGATCTTAATAAATCTCATAAAAGACATTTCCTGTGTCATCTCTACAGCTCTGAGAGGGTTCTGACTCTGGTATAGTTGGGGTACGATCCCTAATTTGCACACCTATTAAGCAAGCAATTTCTTAGCTAACTCCCACATCCTACCTCGAACAGAGGCCTGGTGCTGGGGCTAAGAAGAGAGGCGGCTGCCTAGACTAGCACGGAAGTTCCTCTGCAATTGCGCAGGGCAGGGTCCTTCCGCTGTGCCGCTTGGAGTTACATTCAAGTTAGCTCCTAATGGAACATCCAGCGCAAAGCCCCACAGGGAAGTTAGCAACAAATGCACATTACAGGCTGTCTGGGGACTCCGTCCATGCCATTACTTCTGTCAATCCAGCCAAGACGGACTAGAGCATTTATAAAAGACAGTGCCTTCCACGGTCCTTTTTACGGCAGCGGGCCACAGGACAGTGATTCCAAGCCTTGGATGTGCAAAAGGTGCAAATGGCTGAGGGAGTGCCTCAGAACCTGTTCCAAGGTGTGAATAAAAGAACAGGAAGCCGGGCGTCAGGATAAACGGGGAAGAGCCCATTGAGACACAATGACTTTGCGGCCAGAGGGTGAGGGCAAAGGAGAGGGCCGGATTTAGACACCATCTGACCACGGAGGCGGATTATTCCCTCAGCCAAATCAGCCACAAAACCTCCAGGCTTCTTCGTTCCCTGATGCTTCAGGTGCCAGACCACACATCAATGACATGGAGAGCCAGCATAAATTGCACCTATGTTTGAAAATATAACATGGGGAAGACTGGAGATTATGTCTCTGTATCTTGAGAAAAGATATAGGAGAAAGGTGACTAACATATACACAGAGAGAGCACAAAACCACTGCGCTTACGGTACTTTGGCAGACTTCAGGTTAAAAAACCCACAAAACATGGCCGCTGTCTCTCAAGTGCAACTGACATTCTTTCATCTCTTCAGTGGAAAATATCCCAGAGAAGCTTTCATTCCTTGGCCAAATTAGTTCTTCAAAGCTCTGACGTGGATTTCTGTCAGCTCCCCCAGTCCTCCTTTGTCTGCGAGAGCGGGGGCTAAAACTGGCACCAAGAGCCATCACGGATTGCTCTCCGCCATTTGACTCCTTGGCTGGAAGTTCTGTTCTCCTGCCTCCTCTGAGGCCCAGAGGAAGCATCTTGCCATCTCCACCAGCAGGCAGGGGACCTGGCCACATGCCCTGCGCACAACCATGCCTCAGAGGGCCCTACCCATAATTAAGTGGGCTTCCACATAGAAATGGTTGAAAACCAGTACTGCTGTGATAATGAAGTCTTTGCTAACATGGGCAAAACTCCATATGCCGTGCGTACGTTCCTTTCAGTTCGCCAGCTACTCCCTAAAAGTACAAGGGAATGATGGTTTAATGTGAAGATACTCAGGGATGGATGATCTTTGGCACATCAACCACCCTCCTCAAGCTGGCTTCCTAAAAAAAATCCCCTCAAGAATTCAGAGTGTGTGTTTGTGTGTGTGTGTGGGGGGGGGGGGGAGTCATACAGTGCCATTCTCAAGGGATGCGTGGCAGCTGTTTACCATCAGACAGCCTGAAAATTCTGTTCATCATACAACCAAGGAATAAACTACTGGGATAGCTGGTTAATATAGCAGAGTTTGCCCAGTCACAGAAGCGTGATACTGAGGGCAGTAAATCAATCTCCCGAGAAGTATATTGCAGAAAAAGGTAAATTTATTCAGCTAGATCCAGTTCACATTCAGGTTGCAGTTGAAAGGACAGAGAGAAGTGTAACCTAAAAGGTATTTTCTCACAAAGGGCCAGCTTGTCCAGCATCCAGTGTGTGGGAGTACGAGGGCACTGTCTGTACAGGAGAGACCTGCAGAGACGTGTGTCTCCATGGAAGGCCATGTGCAGAGAGAGAGTGAGATGACAAAGGGGGAGAGAGGTGAGGGGTCAGAGGGCATCTCCCAGGTTAAGAAAGGCGTCCAGTTCAAGGAGATAACAGCTAGACACCCTTAGAGTGATGTAGCACCTCCCCCCCCCAATGTCCAGACATGCTGAGTCACTCACTCCAACATAAACCCATGAATATAAAACTGAGCATGTAAATCTACTTGGGAGGAGGCACAATCTAGCCAACCTCCTAGAAAATTCTAATGAAGGAAGGCTGAATTACAGCAGTTTAAAACATCTGCTTTCCTATCAAAACACCTGTGTTTGCACTGGCTTAGATGGCTTTCCGAAAGAGCCAGACACCTTGACAGATAGGTCAGTCCATGGCTCTTAGCCATGGCAGCCAAAGCAGTGGAATCAGCTGCAGGGAGACTCGGGGCTGCTGGCGGGCCTCCCAGGAACATCTGCTTGGCCAGTCTTAAATCCTGATTTTAAACTAATTCAGCAATGGGAAGTTTACATTTTTTTTGAGTAAATTAAAAAAGAAGCTTTCGTAAGATGGAGATTTGCAAGCATGGCAATAAATCCTTATTTACCATAATGTGTGGCCGTGCCCTCAACACCGAGGCCATATAAATATTTATTGCATATTAAAATGAATGTACATAACTATGCCTGACCTCTAGCTCTTGGCATTGGCAACGCTCTGACTGAAGCCCACAAGAGTCTGAAGCGAATACTGGAAGGCAGAAATGCACACGGTCCTGTCAGAATCTGTGTCAATGGTGAGAATTTACAACTTTAATTATGGAGGCCCTGAGAGCTTGCCTAGGGAACATCTGTCTTCTGCCTGATATTTCGCCATGAATTTCTCCACCAGTCTGTGCCGTAAGTGATTAATGCAGTGGGCAGGAAGTATTTCCCTGTCAACGGGTTTGGGTTTTATCTATATTGTGGGACAACTAACTCTTTTGCAAAGCAAGACCCTAAACTGAAATAACAGAAGACTTCTCATGAACTTGCTGACCTTCTGTCAGGGTAACAGGATCCTGCAGGAGATTGTTTTGACACAGGAGGTGAAGGATTTGTACTTCTGGCATTGGAGGCCAGTCACTAGACTTCACAGGAAGAGTCCAGCTCTATCCTGCCCTTATTCCAACCTAACCCCCACTCAGCCTCTGTTAAGTTTCCCAGCCTGAATCAGACCCCCTTTAAAAGAACCAGAATCCCACTTTTCACACCAGCCACTGCAGAGGTCGGCAAAAATTCTTACAGCCTCAGAAACTTTGGTTGGGGAAATTCCTGCAAGCACACAAAAGCTTACACCCACTATTAAACTCTGTTGGTCTTTTTTGCAAAAAGAGTTTTATTTTATTTGTTGTTTATTTAAACAACAAACAAACAAAAATAAATACAAACAAATTTGGGGGTTCCACTTGCAGCATTATTCAGTGTAATATGTTACCTCATACATGGGGGGGGCAACAGTGGGAGGGCTTCTAGTGTCCTGACCCCACTGGTGGACCTCCTGAGGGCCCCTGGTGTTTTTGGCCACTGTGTGACAGAGTGTTGGACTGGATGGGCCACTGGCCTGATCCAGCACTGGCTTCTCTTATGTTCTTATATGGAGCAGAGGTCCATCAGTAGCTATTAGCCACAAGGTATAGATAGGAACTCTCAGTCTGGGGCAAGTGATGCTCTGTCTTCTTGGTGCTTGGGTGGGGGGGCAACAGTGGGAGGGCTTCTGGAGTTATGGCCCCACTGGTGGACCTCCTGGTGGCACCTGGTATTTTTGGCCACTGTCTGACACAGAGTGTTGGACTGGATGGGCCATTGGCCTGACCCAACACTGACTTCTCCTATGTTCTTATTGTCTATTTGTATATTCCATTTTATTCACCATATATTTTTATGTATGTGATTGGCAATATAGTTAAAAATATAGTTTGTATTTTCTTCTAATTCGGTTGTATATCCATATAGTTTATTTATTGTACTCTTCCAACCACTTGTCAAATCTTGACCATGTATTTTCAGAGCTTCAAGGGTCCACCCCGGACACAAACTTTGTTCTGTTGCTTCAGACCGACACCGAAACACCCCCCCCCCCACACACACACACGAATCTAGACCCATCAGTGGTTGCTCAGAGCCAAGGTGTGGGCAAGACCTCAAATTCACACATCACTTCAAGGTGAGGTTTAGAGCCACCCTTGCAAACCACACCATGTTTCCTACTTCTACTGAAAGGTCGGTTTGCTAAACCTGGAGAAATGAAGCCTCCGAAAGTTTGGGTGTGAAGCAAGGCTGTATTTTAGCCCCTCTACTATTTAATCTTTTCATTCATGATTTGGCTCCGTTTTTGAATACTATTGATGGTCACAGTCCCAAACGTGGTGTGCTCCATGTCCCTCTTCTACTTTATGCAGACGATGCAGTTCTACTTCCCCTCTTGCATGTTGGACTGAAAAGGCTGCTTTACTGTTTTATGGACTACTCTGAGTTTAACAAACTGTCCCTAAATTTTCAGAAGTCAAAAATTATTGTTTTGGGGAAGGTGTGGAAACTGGTTAAGTGGAAGTTAAGAGGGGAATATATTAAGCAGGTTAAAAGTTTTAGCTATCTACGAACGTTCTTCCACTGTTACTCTAGTTGAGTTGCACATAAAAGAGAAGTGAAAAAATCTGTGAATAATGACATGCTTGCGATTACCCATTTTTATTATTCTCAGGGTAATCAATATATTCCAGCAGCCCTAAGAGTCTTGAAGCAAAAAATCTGTACTAAATTGCTTTATGGGATCCCAATTTGGGTTCACGCTATAAATAAAGAAGTAGAAAAAAATTCAAATCTAACTTTCTCCGGAAAATCTTAGGCCTCCCTGCGCGTGTTTCCTAAGCGGTTTCCTATGTTTGAAAACCAATAGAAGAATCCTTGAGACCAAAGCATGGATTATAACATTCAAATTTTGGTTAAATCTACACTTTAAAACCAATGCTAATCCTAACTGTCTCATCTCCCAAGTTTTGGCTGAGTTCCAGTCTTCCTCATCATTATCATGTATAGAAAAGAAGATTGCTGTAATTGGGATCAGTTTTGAAGAATTGCTGTTTCTGTCAGAAAAATCAGCCTTTGCTTTAATCAGACAAAGACTCTGGGATACTGAGTTACAAGTACTGAGTAGTCATTCCTCTGACAGCTGTTCTCCCTTGAGGTTAAGGATTTCTCCTATTGGTTCGCTAACAACGTATTTCTCTTGCCTCTTCGATCTGCTCATTCGCAGAGCTTAAATGCTAGCCTGTTTTAATGTATTGCCTTCTGCAGTACTTCACGGGAGGTTTCAAAAGATTCCTTATGTGCAAAGGGTATGTAACTGTGGCAGGAATAAAGAAGAAAACATGTCTTTTTGCACTGTACCCACTATTCTGACATTCATACTATGTATTTAGATTGGTTATTATTGGATCTAATAAGCCAATCTGATGAACGTAAGACCCTCTATTTTCTTTCCTCCCAAAGTGATATAATTATTGAAACGGTGGCAAATTTTCTGTATCTGGCTTCTAAAAGGAGAGATGTATATTAGGATTTCATTTTCTGCCTGTTTGTTTTTCTTTAATCTGCTATGCCAGGGGTGGGCAATTGTTTTGGCTCGGGGGCTACTTTGTGGGAGCGGAGGGCCGCACCTTTTAAAATGATTGCATTCATTAGTTAACTTTGCATTTCAGAAAAGATATAAATTGTATCATAAAAATCAATAAATATAAATTAAATAAAATAGTGGTAGTTTTATTCAATTTATTTATTGTGCTAATTTCATATCATCTATAGCTGCAAGCACATTTAATTTTAGAATCAGTTTAATGAGACAAATGTACCCTATCATACCACGTGGCTGACTGTCTTGGCGGGCCGCAAAAAACTCTGTGGCGGGCCACATGTGGCCCCCTGGCCGCAATTTGCCCACCCCTGTGCTATGCCAATAAAAGTGGTTGTTGTTGTTGTTGTTGAAGCCTGTGGAAGCCAACACACCCCACTCCAGTAGAGAATCTGGGGCCCACATGAAGACTTTGCTACGGGAAAATGGCTCAGAACAAGAGGTGCATGAGGAAAATGTCAGATGATGCAGCTACTGTTATCAAAGCATGCGGGGGGGGGGAGTTTACGGAGGCACTGGAGAAACAAATGCTCATAAGCTCCACTAAATCAGCCACGATGGCTGGATGTGGCTCTGAGGGAGGCACAGGCAAAAGAATCACCCAGGACTATTTGATTAGGAGCAGAGACCTACGTGAGATGGGGGACTTGTTCATCTCTATTGACCTCAAGGTTAATCACATTAGATGAAGATCCACTACAGAGTTAGCATTACTCAGAATGCTAATGGAAGGAAAGACCAGATGATACGGTGAGGAACTGGCTGATTAAACTCAGTGTCACAAGACCGGGTGATGGCTATGACCACAAACAGCTTTAAAAAGGAATGAGGCAAATCGATGGACAAAAAGTCTATCAGTGGTTATATTAACCATAATATTCAAATGGGCTGCTACAGGACTTGGTTTTGGGCCCGATACTCTTCAATATTTTTATCAGTGAAAATTCTGGAGAAGTGGGCATTTGCAAACAGGATGCGATTCAGCAAAGATAAATGCCCAGTACTACATCTGGGCCACAGAAATGTCAAGCACAAATACTGGATGGGGGATACGTTTCTGGGGAGTAGTGTATGTGGAAGAGATCTTGGGGTCGCCAGCCATTTTCCTTTCAGAAAGAGATCCAGCCTGCACATGTTCAGCCACAGTGCTTCTCCAGACACGTATCGCAGGTTGAGTCTGCACAGGTCCACTGCTGAATCCTGCCAGAGTCCATAGTAGATACGGCTTTATCTTCACCCAAGGGTGTGAGTCTGTAAGGGTGGCCAACACACGGCCATACAAACACTGATGGAACTTCTCAACTCCAAAAATAATTGTCCAGGCCTCTGTTTTAAGTTGAGAATAATTCCATGGTACAGGATGCAAGTCCAGTTGGTCTCACGGAGCCATCTTGGGTATACATGGGACAAAACTGCCCCCATTCCATACTGGGAGGCATCACAAGTCAACACCATTGGGAATCCAGGGTCAAAATGTGTCAGTACCTTGAAGGACTACAACAGAGTCTGTGAGGTTTAAAATCCAACTCCCCTGTATAATTTTAGACATAGTTACTTTAATAACCCTTGATGAATGTTAATTGTGAGCAAATCCTTAGACTCCTAACCAAGAAGCAGCTGTGATGAACATGACTAAGATCTAGTCTGGAAAATAAAGTGCTTTCTACTAAGGATGCAAATAAATCCTTGCTTGTAGGCAGTGAACAGGAACCCAGCTTTGCAACCTTGTTGACAGTGACACTCCAATCCCCACAAATTTGTACTGATCCGTCTGCCTTAATGACAGCTGTCAGGGTGGCCCAGTGTGAAAACTGGACTGGTTCCAGAAGATCATCCTTCTTGCAGGCACTGCAGCTCAGCTTCCACTTAACTGTGCAAAGCACGTGGCACAGAATGGGATCTGAAAAACCAAGGCTGCGTCTCTGGACTCACATGAATCTTTGCTGTCATCCCAGTTGGCGTTCTTAGCCCTGGACTGAAGATCACTTTTGCTTTCTCCATCACTTCCTTCAGAGACTGGGAATGGTGCAAAAATATGTTCTGCCAATCCAATTTCAGTTCTCACAGCCAGTTCCCATACATCAAGGGGGAGCCTCTTCCGTCCACCACCCACAAAACCTGCTGGCCAAGGGAATGGTTTCTCCTGCGCGCGTTGGAAGCTCGACACCTGTGCGTTGTAAAGGGAGTGGTCTGGCTGAAGGCCATAAGCTATTAAAGGTGTCCTCTCCAGTGTCCCCTCTGAGCTGCTCTGGGGGCACTGGCGCACAACGGTTTAGCTAGCTGCTCAGACAATTTAGCTTCCAGCTCAGGATCATTTTTCCTTTAATTGGATGGGGACACCTCATTCTGGGGCCATAGAATTGGGCCCCGTGGTCCAAACTTTTTGAAACTTGGGGTTTGAGGAGAGGCATCAGCAGCTATGCTGCAAATTTGGTGCTGCTACCTCAAAAAACACCCCTCCGAAGCCCAGATACCCCCAGATCAATTCTCCATTATGGCCTATGTGGCCCATTGACTATAATGGTCTCCATAGCTTATGATGGAGCAGGAAAAATAGATTACTTGACCTGTAAATTTGTCATATTTCACTAACTCCCCCCCCAAAGTAGACTGCAAGAGTCCCCCCCCCCCCCAAGTGCTGGTATGTTTTCTAAGGCTCAGTGCAGGGTGACAGTCCGAGGCCGGGTCTACCAATATAGTAGACTGGGGTGGGTAGACCTTTTTCTCTGGAGGCCAGGGCTACCCCCATAGAGGACAGTATTTTCTGTAATGAAATTTGACTTGATTCTGGTTTTGCTTATAATGTTTATATTATTGTTAAAATATCATTTAAATATATTTTAAATGAACTCATTCTGAGATTTTTACAAGGTTATGGAAATAGTCTTCTAAGAAACTAATTTATGCGACAGTCAAATGTAGACTCGCTCACAACTTTAATGCTACTAACTTTTTTTGCTCATGAGGTAGAATTTTTGCTCACAATACTGTGGAACCTAGAGGGAACATTGACTCTCCTATTATAGAAAACGCTGCCTGAGTATCCTCTTCCGCGTTCCAGGGTGTGACCTGCCGTGGTCAAACTGGTGGCGAACGGTGATAATCCAAAGGTACGTACGGCACGCCCTCTACCACTTCCCCCCTCACCTGCCTCCTCATCTAGCTCTCCACTCAGCTGACACTGACATCACGGTCTTGCTGGCTGGTTATGGGGTCAGCAGCTGAGGGGCACACCATCATGCAAACCGTCCAACGCAATGTCAGTGCAGACAACAGTCAAGTTCTTCAGAGCACCACGACAAAAGGAGAGCTCAATCTTGCTCCTGCCACACTGAGGCAGCAGCAATCTACCCTGCTGGACTTCAGGACTGGGGCTAAGGGTTGCCAACCTCCAGGTGGGGCCTGGAGAGCAGCCAGAATTTACAACTGATCCCTAGATGACAGGGATCAGTTCCCCGGAGAAAATGGCTGCTTTGGAGGGCGGACTCGATAGCATTACACTCTACTGAGCTTGGGGATGCCAGGTCACTTACCTGTTGTGGCAGGAAGGAGTAGGTCCTGGTCCAGGAAGTGACATCATTGTGGTAGGCACATCCCAGGTGGACGCTCTAGCATTTGGCTTGAAAACTCTATGATACCATAGAGTTTTCAGGCTGAATGCTAGAGTGTCCCCCTGGCGACATGCCCAGCGTGATGATGTCACCTCCAGGTGACGTCATCGTGCCGGGCACATTGGTGAGATCTGGGCATTTGGGGGGCCAAGTTCCCCCTGCCAGCTGGATCCAGTGGGTCAGGGGCCCTTTGAGTGGGCAAACTCCTGAAACACACACACACAGAGACACCCGGCAGACCTGGCAGCATTAAATGAGCTCCTTCCCCTTTCCAAAACCTGTCTTCCCCAGGCTCTGCCCTGACAATCTCCAGGAATTTCCCAGCCCAGAGTTGGCAGCCCTCATGGGAACAGGGGCAAGGGCTGGGCTGGGCTCCACGAGGCCATAACCAGCCACCGCCCACCACCAGCATCACAAGTGAAAAGTGAAACTCAAGCCTCTTCTTCAAGGGGTCCCATTCAGACAACGATACAAGAAGGGATCGTCACCAAACCCACCGTTCCCTTCTTGTATCGTCACCAAACCCACTCAGCAAGCCTGTGGCTAGGGTGGCCAGCCTCCAGGTGGGGCGTGGAGAGATTCCAGAACGGCAACTCATTTCCAGCTACAGCGATCAGTTCCCCTTCCCCTGGAGAAAGCGGCTACTCTGGAGGGATTACTTTAGGCCTGAGCACGTTCTGTGTGGGCTACCCAAGCACGGGATTTTCTTGGAGCCATTTAAAGAAAAAGGCAGGCAGACTAGCCAGCCGGAATGATGGAGACTACCTTTTCTCCCAGCCATTCAGAAGACATCGTTCTTTCTCTCTCGGCTGTGGTCGCTTCCTCTCCTTTCTACCACGGCATCTGAAGAAAGATCATTACTGTGTGCCTGGCAGAAAAGCAACCTCCACATTTGCCCGTTAGGTAGGGCAGCCTTCCAGGATACAACTAGCAGGCTACACACCACGGGGGTAGGGGGGGGGGGAGTTTCTCATCCAGAAAGGGGAATTTCTGTTCCAGCGAGGGTTTGGTGAAACAGCGGAGCGAGTGCTAGATGCAGAATGGCGCAATGTCTGTCAGTTCACCTGCAATGGTTGAGCTGCAAAACTGTTTCTGAACACAACAGACCAAATCCAAAATGATCAGAATTGATGTTTTAGATCACATCAGCTCTACAGGTCTGAGGGCTGCCAACTGCATGTTGGAAAATTCCTGGAGACTTGGGAGGTGGAGCCTCGGGAGGGCAGGGTTTGGGGAGGGGAGGGGCCTCAGCAGGTCTAATGCCACAAAGCCAGCCTACGAAATCAGCCATTTTGTTGGGATATTTGCAAGTTCACTTTCTTCTGTCATAAAATAGTTAACCTGTTTGTTCGTATATGCTAAATGTTAGTTAGCTTAAAAACCAGTGAGCTGTCCTGCTTGTAATTCCCACCAGAGAAAAGGAAGTCCTGTGCAAAAGCAAGTGACCTTTAGTCTGGCTATGTGTCAGTTCATAGTTGGGCGATATTGCCGGAGGTTTTGTGCATACACATTGGGTGGGTGGGGGTCTGTCTTCCTCCCTCTGTCCTAAGATCAGGCGCTCGAATCCATCTTGGAGTAACCAGTAACTGGAAAGATGTAGCTAGTCAGCCGAACCTTTTATTGTTTTTAACTTTGCCATGTAACCGTTCCTAATTTCTTTAAGTAAATTTTCTTTTAGCTGATTTACACAGGCGTGCTGCATCACGGCTTTACTCTGCTAAAATATCCGATGCATTTTCCCCAGGAGATCTGATCTCTGGAGCCAGGGGTGAGTTCTGGAATGACTCCAGGTCCCACCTGGAGGTTGGTGACCCACACAAGCCCATAATAGGCAGAGAAGATCACAGCATTCTTAGAACTGATATCCTTAACTTTTTTGCCCCAGTTTAGGAAAGGACACTTCAAAGGAGAAGACGCTATCTACAGAGCACCCCAATAGTTAATTATGTATTTCTATTGAAATCAAAGTGACCAACTTCCTGTCCCTGTCAGGGTGAAGTGTCTGGGGGGAAAGCATCTTGATGGGGAATTCTGACATGATTCAAATCCCCGGGGAGCCTGATCGTGAGGAGACCCCGGGCCCGGTCACTCTCTCTCAGCCCCACCTACTTCACTTGGCTGGTGTGAGGGTGAAAGAGAGGAGAGGCGAGGCAGGCGCAGCCCTTTCAGTTAGGCGGAGGAACAGAAGGACAGAAATCTAACAGAGTCCGTCCCCTCTGGTGGGCGAAAGCAGGTGGGAAACTTGACTTCTGCGGTTTTCCGTAAATGCTTGCATTAAAAAGACTTTTTTTAAAAAAAAACACACACACACCCAAATTAACCCAAGTTCTGCTGCCTGATGAATCGGGAGCGGCTTTCTTGCTGATTAAAACGTTTCATTACTCAGACTGACTAATGGACTCGGTGTTCCAGCTCCACTTGGAAGGAGGCCCAACCGGCACACCGGGCGGGGAGCTTTTGTGGTCAGCAGCAGTGGAGAGGAGAGGAGAGGAGAGGAGAGGACCCTTCAAGTCCCCGGCACAGGCTTTTCTCTGCTCGGAGTCTGGCAGGGCAGGTTGCTGCTGCCTCACTGTGGCCTCCGGACAAAGTCGTGGGTTGCAGCCCCCCTTCCCCCTCCCGCCACTCATCAGAACAGCAGCTCCGCCTGCCTCTGTGTCCCCCATTTCCCCCACACTCACCCCACTTCCTGGGCGCTGGCTTGGAGGGACAAGGCAACTTACCGGGGGCGGGGGGGGGGAGGGAAGGACATCTTGCATTGGGGGCAGGCAAAGGAAGAGGCGAATGGGGCCTGCTGCTCTGGGTGACTCATGTCAGCCACAACCGGAGGGAGGCCAGTCCCTTGGCGGAGGTCAGGCATTCCCCGTCCCCAGCTGCTGAGGGAAATATTAACAAACAGCCCACCGGCCAATAGCAGGACATCACTTTGGGGGGAAACCCGGAACTGATGTCAGTCCTCTCCAGGGCTCAGTCCTTGCGATGTCACTTCCAGGTTTTCCCCAGAAGTGATGCCTCAGCATTGCTCAGGGCCTCCCTCCCCATGTCCCCCCCCCCCCCCCCGCAATCTCCCACTCAGCAGGGTGAGGTCACCAAGAGATGATCTGCCGCGGAACTTTTGTGCCAACAGCAGAAGTACAACAGACCCACTTTGCATAATTAGAAGCCTCCGTTTACTAGAAGATGCTCCATTTCAAAGGGAGAACAAACTTTAATCTACAGTTTATTAATCTGAGGATGGCACTAAACTGGAGTTGGATTTTCAATGCAGAATATAATGAAAACGAGACATGCAAGGGAATGTCCCAGGTGTCCCTGCAGGGCTTAGAGGGGTCCAGCTGAGTCCTGCCTGCCTGGGGGCTACCAACTCCCTCTGGTGGCCTCCAGACACGCTCCCTTTCCCAGCCACAAGGCTGCCCAAGAGTGCAGGTTCACCCAACCCCCTGGCAGGACAGTCTGTTCGAGCACTAAGGGGATCACTCATTCCCATTCCCATGACGACGCTTCAACACGCTACTCTTTCCTGGTCGGGTTAAGCTTGGGGGTGATGTACAGAATGGGAGATGTTCTCGCGACATGTTGCTTTTGTTGTCTTGAAAGCTTACCATTCTTGCAGACTGGACAGCACTGTTGGGGCTCATAGACGGGGTTGACACACTCAGGCACGGCACAGTCTGCCACAAGGCAGTGCACTTCGTTGCTGGGCTCACAGCGACACCACTCGCACGGAGAGGGCTAGGAACAAAGCTAAAGTTAGCCCATCTTTTCCCCCTTCCGGCAGGTCAACAGGTTAAAAAAAAAAACTTGTTCTCAAAACATTTTATTCATTCAGCATTCGCAGCAATGTAGCAAACACATATGCAGTTGTCAGGTTTGGAGAAACAACGGCTGAGAGGTGACATGATCGAGGTTTATAAGATTATGCATGGGACCGAGCAGGTCGAGAAAGAGGGACTTTTCTCCCTTTCTCACAGTACAAGACCTCCTTGTGGGCACTCCATGACATTGCTGAGCAGTTGGGTTAGAACAGATAAAAGGAAGTTCATTTTAACACATGGAATTCACGGCCACAGGAGGGGGTGGCGGCTACAAGCATGGATGGCTTCAAGAAGGAATTGGATAAACATATGGAGCAGAGGTCCATCAGTGGCTATTAGCCACCAGGGGTAGACAGGAGCTCTCGGACTGGGGCAAGTGATGCTCTCTATTCTTGGTGCTTGGGGGGGGGGGGCAACAGTGGGAGGGCTTCTGGAGTTCTGGCCCCACTGCTGGACCTCCTGAGGGCTCCTGGTGTTTCTGGCCACTGTGTGACACAAGAGTGTTGGACTGGATGGGCCACTGGCCTGATATCCAACACTGGCTTCTCTTACGTTTTTATATGGAGTAGAGGTCCATCAGTGGCTCTTAGCCACAAGGTATAGATAGGAACTCTCAGTCTGGGGCAAGTGATGCTCTGTCTTCTTGGTGCTTGGGGGGGGGGGCAACAGTGGGAGGGCTTCTAGTGTCCTGGCCCCACTGGTGGACCTCCTGAGGGCACCTGGCATTTTTGGCCTCTGTGTGACACAGAGTGTTGGACTGGAGGGGCCACTGGCCTGATCCAACATTGGCTTCTCTCTTATGTTGTTATGTTCTTACCTGGTGACCTGGGCAGTCAATGAACAGATTTCCAAGTTTTGTATTCAGAAAACAACCATGCAGTGAAAAAATGACCATGGTTATAAGCTGTGCTTTCACTAATAAAGCCTGCAGTTGAACAACAACAAAATTATTACCTGCCAGCAATTGTTATAAATCTATATCTGTCTATCAATCATCTCTACTTCCTCTCTCTCTCTCCCCCCCCATCTGTCTGTTCGTCCGTCCATCCATCCATCTATCAATCCTGTGTGTCTGTCTGTCTATCAATCTATCTTGTGGTTTTAACAGGACATCTTGTTTATACTGGTATCCCGAGATTCCTTATTTCCTTGACATAGAGAATATGAAGGTTGCTCAAGCATTTTCTATACTTTGCTTGTTTGCTTTTAATCTGTTTCATTTATTTTCTCATTTTTTAAAAACATATTGGTTTGGAATTTTCTCTCTCTTCTTTTAGCCTGTGAAGGTGAAGCCAAAATTAATGTTAGTGATTGTCCCATAAGCTGTCAAATAACTATGCTCCATTTACCCCACTCTGCCATAGCTCATTGGGTACAAAGTCCGGAGGTGAGTAGTTTCCCACACGAGTAATACACTGATCCCCACATCAATATCAATACTCCACCTCCATTCATTTGCCTGTAGGGTAATGGGAAGGCTAAATATTATTACTTGGACTGTCATGGGACTCTGTTCCCCTAATAAATGCACAGGAGTACACAGGGGTCTTCGGGGTTTGCAAACCAGCCCTACTTTTCTCCCGGAGATTCATATGCCTGCCTAAGGTCACCAACCTGGCTGGGAGCCAGAGTTCTCTCAAAATTACAACTGCTCTCCAGACTATGGTGATCAGTTTTTCCATAGAAAACGATCCCTCTGTGGAGAGAGCTCTGCAGCCTCCCTTCTCCGCTGAGCTCCCCCTCCTCCTCAGACGACGCCCTCCCTCCCCCCCAGGCTCTGCACCCAAATCTTCAGGAACCTCCCAAGGATCTGACCACCTTCTGGTCTGCCCATGAGATACACCCTCTCTGGAAAAGCTGGGTGGGGAAGGCCTGCCCTACCAGCAGTGCTCACAAGAGCTGGAAGGCTCTTCCCTAAATATTCTTCTGAAACATTTTAAATACCATTTTTGGACAGGGCGGCAAGTATAAAATCTTAAAGGCTGAAATTGATTCTCTGTGCTATTTATCAGTCGATGTTGATGGGCCATATATGGATAACCCTAAATCCTTCTGTGCTCACCATTTTGCAATCAATGCTTATGTTTTGTTTGGTGTAGTGGTTAAGTGCGCGGACTCTAATCTGGGAGAACCGGGTTTGATTCCCCACTCCTCCACTTGCACCTGGCTGGATGACCTTGGGCAAGCCATAGCTCTGTACCAGCTGTTCCCTCAAGGACAGCTTGGGAAAGAGCTCTCTCAGCCCCACCTACCTCACAGGGTGTCTGTTGTGGGGAGGGGAAGGGAAAAGGAGTTTGTAAGCAGCTCTGAGACTCCCTTGGGGAGTGGAGGGTGGGGTATAAATCCAATCTCTTCTTCTTCTTCTATTGAGTTTTTTTCCTTGATCAGCGACTCATAAGAACCTAAGAGAAGCCAATGTTGGGTCAGGCCAATGGCCCATCCAGTCCAACACTCTGAGTCACACAGTGGCCAAAAACACCAGGTGCACTCAGGAGGTCCCCCAGTGGGGCCAGGACACTAGAAGCCCTCCCACTGGTGCCCCCCTCCTCAAGCACCAAAAATACAGAGCATCACTTGCCCCAGATCGAGAGCTCCTATCTATACCTTGTGGCTAATAGCCACTGAAGGACCTCTGGAACCAGTCTGGCCAGCCAGTTAGTTCCCCCATTCTCTTAGTTAATTATAAATAAAAACATAATCTGACTCAGGTCTTTCAGCACCCCTCTGACATAGTACCTCCCTCCTCCACTTAATCCCCACAACAACAGCCCTGTGAGGGGAGGTTTGGTGGAAAGATTATGATGGGCCCAAGGTCACCTTCTGGCCCATGGTTGAGCGTAGGATTTGAACTCGGTTGTCCCAGGTTCTAGTCCTGCACTCTATCCACCACAGCATAACATGCCCTCCGTTGTTATTATTCTTTCAATTCTTTCAATTCTTTCAAATATTATTTACAGTGGGGATTCCAATAAACTATTAATTCTTCATGACTTACTTATTTATTTTTGCTTTTTATCCCTCCCTACCCTGCAAAGTGGGCTCAGGGTGGCTCACAACATGTCAGGGCACAATAGTTTAAAAGAGTAAAACATAGTATAATAAAAGATCAAGATTCAGATCTATACATAAAATCATAAGATGATGATAATGCAATTAAAGTGCTCTTAGGCTGCGATCACACACACTAAATAATCCACTTTCAATGCACTTTCCAACTGGATTTTACTGTGTGAACAAGCAAAATCCAGTTGGAAAGTGCATTGAGGGTGGATTGAAGGTGGAATATTTAGTGTGTGTGGTCACAGCCTCAGAAAAAGTCAGCCCTTGTCTGTCTGCGGTCACACACACTAAATAATCAATCCATTTTCAGTGCACTTTCAAATTGGACTTTGCCAGTTCACACAGTAAAAATCCAGTTGGAAAGTGCATTGAAAGTGGATTGAAAGTGGACTATTTAGTGTGTGTGACCACTGCATATGTGTACTAAATCTGCTGATTTTTAACAAGTAGCAAAGAATTCCCACCAATCAGTCCATAGAAAGGGGCTGTGCACAGCACAGGTGAATAGCTTGGGTGGGTAGGACAGGGGGGCCTGGTCTACTGTGGTGTCTGCCGCCTCAACCAAAGGCCTGGCGGAACAGCTCTGTTAGATAGGAATACACCATCTTGCATTCTGCCAACCAAAACAAACTGCAATACGTGCCTTCGAAGTAGACATGGACTTCTAGAGAGTAAGGCATTCCACAGGTGGAGCTTACACAGCTTCCTGCCATAAGTGCATCGGAACGGTTTCTGCCTGGGCTACCTTTTATGGGCATGCCCTCTGTGAGTGTGTGCCTGCTGACACCCCTGACCCCTCTCCTGCCCCTTCCTTGCACATCACTAAACCTTCTTGGGGGTTTCTCAGCACCCCGTGGTTGAGAGAGACAGCTTTCCTTCAGAGCCTAACAAGGCTTTCTGGAGAGTAAACCCCCATTGAGTAGACTTCCGTAGGAGTCTGAGTACGCCCACCTAAGATTCCTCTCTGAAGCACTGAATTAGAGAATTTTTAGAACTCAGCACAGGAGATGCCGGCCTCACCAGTTCTTGGATCTATTCACTGCCTATTTAAGGACCCTGGAGAGCTGCTGCCAGTCTGAGTAGAGGACACTGACTTTGGTGGACCAAGGATCCAATACAGGGGGAGGCGGCTTCTTGTGTCCATGTGTCGTCCCCCCCCCCCCCCCCCGGGAGTTGGAACCTGAGACTATTGGACGGCCGGGAGGGGGGAAACCAGCCTTGTGGATTTTAGGGAGCATGTAGAAAATCGGGACTCGGGGGAAACCATTTATCAAGAAGGCCATCGTGGTCTGGTCTATATAATCCAGAGCCAAAGCCTCACAAAGAGTAGTTCTAATAATCTTCGCAATATGATCAGAGGGATCCCCAGGGATAGGCGTATAGAAATCCAAGTCTCCCAGTAAAGCATTTGTCGTGTTTAGATAATCCACTGTATCTAAAATCACAATCCCACCACCCTTGTCGGCTTCCTTAAAGATGATACTCTTATCAGAGGACAAATCTTTAAGCAGAGCAGGTTGCTCACGTGTTAAATTGTAATGGTATCTGGGGGGGGGAGTGTTGGGTACAGCAAGTTAGAACACTTCAGTATATCTACTGGGTTGCTGCTGTTCTGTATTGGTCATAGTAAGTCACATGCTTGTTTGTAACCAATCTGTGTACACAACAGTTTGCCCGGGGAAACTTTGTTAGGACCCTGACTCCCTGGCTCCCTGGAGAGCCAGTTTGGTGTAGTGGTTAAGTGCACGGACTCTAATCTGGGAGAACCAGGTTTGATTCCCCACTCCTCCACTTGCACCTGGCTGGATGACCTTGGGCAAGCCATAGCTCTGTACCAGCTGTTCCCTCAAGGACAGCTTGGGAAAAGAGCTCTCTCAGCCCCACCTACCTCACAAGCGTGTCTGTTGTGGGGAGGGGAAGGGAAAAGGAGTTTGTAAGCCGCTCTGAGACTCCCTTGGGGAGTGGAGGGCGGGGTATAAATCCAATCTCTTCTCTTCTTCTTCTTCTGGTTGGAAACCATGTACTAAGTATTTCCATTTTATGGTTTCTTTCCTCTGCCTTTGTTCTGGCTTCGAGGGAAGATGCCATCTCCTCTTGCCATTTGGATCTCTAGCTGTAAGGATGTAGAATCTAGCTCTGTTGTTATTTTGTATCCTGTTTACCTTTTCCCCATGAGAGGCGTATTGTAAACTTTTACCTTTTAAATACACATGGACTCAGACTCTTAATCTCTACTCAGCTGATGCTGAGGTATTTTTCTCTGCTGGGACATATGTTCCCTACCAGGAATATCCAACAGGGAGGACTCCAGTCTCTCCACATCCCTTAATACTACCCGTTCAAAGGTGGAAATATCCGGAACATTGACAGAGGGAACAAACTTTGATTTCTTTTTAAATAAAGCAACAGGTTTAATAGGAGTATCTTGAAACAAGAACTTAAGTTTTAACATCCTAAACAATTTAAAGAGATCCACCCTAGTTCTGAAGGGATCATATCTAGGGGTGGGAACAAAATTTAAGCCCAGATTCAGTAATGACAGGTCAATACGTGACTCTTTAGTTCATACAGATGCCCTATCAGGGGAAACCTCAAATACTTCAGTTTCTTACAGTCACTTCCCTTGTGGAAGATATATCATTTGTCCATTGGTTTGGAAAACTAAGAGGATTACAATACCCAATGGTAATTTAGTATATGATTTGAACTTTTTGACCACATGTTCAACACGACAAGTTGTGTATTTGTTAAGGTATTCTTGTGGTCTCCTGTATGTCGGGAATACTTCCAGAACCGTGCGTACCCATATCATTGAACACAGGTGTTGTATCAGAAATGCATGCTTAGAATCACCTTTGGTTCAACATTTTCTGGCTCATCATCATGCTCCTGATGATTTTAGGTTTGTCATCCTAGAAGTCCTTAAACGCCGCTCCTACATTGCTATGGATATCTGTAAAAGGCTCTTAGAAAGGGAGGCGTTTTGGATTTTTCGTTTAAAAACTCTCCATCCACACGGGCTAAATCAGTCGTTAGACTTAAGCTGCTTTTTATAAACATATATTTAATTCCTTTGCCTTTTTGGGTTGTCCCCCTTTAAAAATTAAAATTGTGAGGCTCAGTTGCTGCTATATTAACCACTCCTTTTAGGCTTTCCTTAAGGCATGCCGGCCACATGAGAGTAGTTCCGCTGTAGGATCGGTAGCCCGTCTTCACTTTTTTCCTTGTTAGTGGGAAGCAATTTGCACTCAGTAGCTGGGCAGTGTGTGTGACTTTGCAATGAATTTATGGGCTTTCTGATGACCCCCTGTTCTTTGGTTTTTTGTTCTATTCTCTCAGAATAATAGGATGAAGCAATTTCTGCTCAGTGAACTTGTATTAGTTATGCTTGTTACATAAATATGGAGTTTCCTCATCTCAGTGAAACTGGTGAAATTAACATGTAGTACTTTATGAATCTTATATAAGGTATGTTTGTAAATTTATATAATTTTCGTTTCATGTATATTTTTGTGAATGTTTAACTGTTCATTAATGGTGCTTTTCATTTTTTAAGTCTTCTGACAAAGATTTATCGAAATGAAGAATACAATCCGGAGTCTTCGTTGGATTTAACTGGATTCAGCTGTGTTATTTATAAGTTTGGCTGTAGCAGCTGTTGTTAATAAGTTTAATTGATTTCTGTAAAATAGAGTGATATACGACATGAGTTGTGATAATGATTTATTGAATTGTTAAAATATATCTTAGTAGTTATATCCATATACCTGTTTTGTTTGAACTTGGTGTAGTGCCAGCTTGGTGTAGTGGTTAAGAGTGGTGGAGTCTAATCTGGAGAACCGGGTTTGATTCCCCACTCCTCCTCTACATGCAGCCAGCTGGGTGGCCTTGGATCAGTCACAGCTCTCTCAGAGTTGTTCTGGAAAGAGCAGTTATCTCAGAGCTCTCTCAGCCCCACCTACCTCACAGGGTGTCTACTGTGGGGAGAGGAAGGGCAGGGGATCGTAAACGGCTCTGAAACTCTTTTGGGTAGTAAAGAGCAGGGTATAAAAACCAACTCCTCCTCCTCCAGTTTTCTTAAACCCCTACCCTGGTTTTTTTTTTTAGATTTCAGTCTTTTCTGCTTTGATGCTCTTCAGAGGTGCAAAGTGCTTTTGATGATTAATGATAAGCTCCAGTATAGAATTACCAAAGGAAGACCACATGAACTGTCTTCTCCGATGAAGATATGAATGAAACGCCTGAGACTGCCGGGGATCTGTGTTAGTCGTCGCTCAATTTAAAGACTGCCACACCCACATGGACATACTGTGGAGTTCTTCTAAGCCTTGCCAAGCTCATTTCAGCATTTAGTGGATGTTCCACAGCTTTCAAAAATATTGGTCCAGCTCAAGGTCTATATCTTTACTGATACCACCGTTTAAAAAGGACCTTTTTCACTTCTGTGACTTTGTAAATACACACCTCTGTCTTGTTATTCATGAGCTTTCTGTCTTGGATTGGCTTATGTTTCTTTTTTCCATTGTATTTGTATGAAACAACAGAAAATTGGTTATTAAAATACTTCCGAACATTTCATAGTACAAACAAACAAAAAGAACATTTAGACTTGTTATTTGAATACTTATTGTTTAAAATAGCATATGGCATATAGCTTAGGCTGTTAGATTAGATTCTCGTGTCTGTATTCCTTTTCTATTAATCTGTCAAAATGTCTGGCACATTGAATTGAATTTACATTTATCAGGTCAGCCCTCTTCGCTACATTTTAACACTAAATCAGTTTCCCAGATATTATATGGGATCCCCATTTGGATCAGTGTCTTTAATTATCGGGTTGAGCAAATCCAGGGGATGTTCCTGTGCCATGTTCTGGGGGTCCCTATTTGCATTAGCCATGCAGCGATGTGCTCGGAGACAAGGCAGAACATTTTAGAGACCAGAGCATGGCTCTGAAATTTTGGTTGTGTCTTCATTTTAGGGCTAAACCCCTGCATTACGTCTGTTTGATGCTGTCCGATTCCTTTATACCTAGTTGAGCACACCAGATCCAGCAGAAAATACAATCTATAGGTGTTCCCCTCAACTCTCTCCTTATGGGAGTTAGTTTGGTGGAGTGGTTAAGTGCATGGACTCTAATATGGGAGAACTGGGTTTGATTCCCCACTCCTCCACTCGCACCTGCTGGATGACCTTGGGCAAGCTATAGTTCTAGTACAGCTGTTCTTGAAAAAGAGCCGTTTCTGTCAGAGCTCTCTCAGCCCCACCTACCTCACAGGGTGTCTGTTGTGGGGAGGGGAAGGGAAAGGAGTTTGTAAGCCGCTCTGAGACTCCCTTGGGTAGTGAAGGGCAGGGTATAAATCCAATCTCTTCTTCTCTCCTCTATGTTAAATGAAAGCCAAGCATTCAGAGACACTTTTAGACATTAAAACACAAACTCTCTGTTCCCTACCACATAAGACATGCTCCCCTTTGGTGTTTGGCATCGCCCCTGACCACGGGGCGCCTGCTGCTTACTTCTCACAGCTTATTTCTCCCTCAACTACGTGGTTGTGTTGTAGGGCTGCCAAGTCCAACTTGGGAAATATCTGAGGACTTTGGGGGTGGAGCCAGGAGACTTTGGGGGTGGATCCAGGAGAAAGGAAGTGACAACATTTTGTGATGTCACATCCTGTGATGTTGCTTCCACATGCTGACACATCAACTCATGAAGTTTCCTAATACTGAATCAGGCCATTGGTCCATCAAGGTCAGTATTGACTACTCAGACTGGTAGTGGCTCTCCAGGGTCTCAGGCTGAGATCTTTAATGTCACCTATTACCTGATCCTTTTTTAGCTGAAGAGGCTGATACCTCCTGCATGTCAAGCAGATGCTCTATCACTGAGCAACGGCCCTACTGAATCCTTCCTCATCTCGGCAGAATATGAAGCACTAAGTGCTACACAAGTGCTAAATATGATTTTCATATCATAAGAACAGAAGAGAAGCCACAGTGGATCGGGCCAACAGCCCATCCAGTACAACACTCTGTGTCACAACAGTGGCCAAAAATACCAGGTGCCCTCAGGAGGTCCAGCAGCGGGGCCAGAACTCCAGAAGCCCTCCCACTGTTGCCCCCCCAAGCACCAAGAATGCAGAGCATCACTGCCCCAGACAAAGGGTTCCATTTAGACCTTGTGGCTAATAATAGCCACTGAGGGACCTCTGCTGGATGGGAACAGAGAGAGAGAGAGAGAGACAGACAGACAGAAAAAAGAAAGAAAGAAAGGGGGAGGGAGAGAGAGAAAGAAAGAAAGAAAGAAGGAAAAGAGTTGGCAGAGGCACTTACCCCAGCAACCTTGCAAGCCACATGCAAAAGCAGGCCCTTCAGTACAAAGAGCCTAGTCCCTCCTTAATCTCTGGGCAGGACTTTCTCTTGCTGCCTCTGCTCTTAAAGGGGAAATGTCTGGTGAGGCTTTTTACTGCATACTGCAGGCTCTCTGCAGACATTTCCCTTTTAAGATAGTTCAGGCCTGGCAGGGAGAGGGCAGGGCAGGCTCCGACGTTCCCCTGCGTTCCTGCTGGCAGCCATTGCCTCCCCCGGTGGCCAATTTTGAAAAAGCGGGGGTAAGCATTAAAAATCGGTGTTTCCCCCACCCTCCCGGGGGGCTTGGCAGCCCTATTGTGTTGCCCTGCAAGGCACTTATGTGCTCTTATAAAGTCTATAAGTGTTAACAATAGACTGTGTTGCTGAATGTGTAATAGGGACTGAGATGCGATATGACCAGATCACGATGCCAGCTGTACACACCCGCCAGCTGATGCCTGAGATGATGTGTCAGTGGTCCCCAAGGTTCGCCAGCTCCCAGAGACTTCCCTTAACACAGAGACTCACACCGTCACAGCCACTCACCATTGTGGGTTGAACACCTGCTTTCAAACGCCATTAACAAAGTTCTTCTTCCTAGCGCAGGCAACAACCCCCCCCCCCAACATTCCTAGCTATGAAGAAACAAAAGACTCTTTCCCGCCTTCCCAAAGAGACAATGGACTTGGCTGGCCAGAAACCGGTTCTGCAGCTCAGAGACATTAAGCCCATCCGCTTAACAAAGGGTTTAGCTAATAAGTCATATTCGCCCTCCAGGTATCTCTGTCACAATGCAGGTAGAGTGTATCATTGCCCAAGCCCTTAAGCCCCTCCCCTCTAGTGGACAGGTCTTTTGGGATGGACCATCAAGGGGTGGTCTCAAGGGAGGGGTCCAGTCAAGCCCTCCCCTAATAAAAAAGGACACCCAGCAACGTGTTCTCTTGCTAGCTTTTACTACCTCTTACCCTCCCCTCCCTCCACGGCTCTTGGCTGCGCAGCCAGAGTCTCCACGCATCACGGTGGGTTCAGGACACGTGCCCCTATTCCCCTCCTAGCCTCCCCTTATTTTTCCAGTGGGAGCTCAACATCTCTCCAGACAGGTAATTATTGCTCTTGATGGATACCAACAATATTCCTGCTCATGCAACCGTATTTGCTCTAACTTTATTTCTTAGGCTCTGTATAAGTGAATGTGTGAATCTGTATTGTTTGCCTGAAAAAGAACCTTTCAGTAAAGAAATGACTTTATTACTGAAGCCAGCCTCCTTGTTTGTTTCTGGTGCTTCTGGAAGAGGTGGGACTTCTGTATATATTGGTGATGACCCCTTTTGCCTATTGCCAATTAATTAATAAGCTATAATTCCCTAACACTGATAAGAAATCAAGGCAATTTGGCTAACATTTGCTTGATTTAATGTCCTACCATCAGCAGTCCTATCTGGGAGATTTGCAAACATTCCCTGTCACGAGAGGCTCTGCTTGTGTAGAGGAAGGAAATCTGAATCGGTAGCTCATATTTTACTCAACTGTGATTTTTATAGAAAAGTGCGGGACTCCATAATCAGTCCCCTCTTGTCTAATCTTTCTGGACTATCTAAAGAGAGGCTAGTTTGCTTTTTATTATCCGACCGGCATCCCTGTATTACACACCCTGTTGCAAGGTATCTCTCTCAATTGCTACGACGATTAGGGAGCAGAGGCCTAAATCTCTTGCTGGGGGACCTTCTGTTGCATTCAGATCTGAGGCAGCATTTCAATTTACGTTCTTTGCAACATATTTTTGTGTATGCCAATAAAGGTACTGAAATGGAAATGGAAACACTACCCTTTGCAGTCTTATCTACAGTACTGTCTTCCTATTGGTCCCCCCCCCCCCCAGTTTCCATCAGCAACAATGGACTGAATAGCTGTAACTTCCCATTCTATATACCCTTCCCACACTCTGCCCACGGCTGTCTAGAAAGAGTATCAGCAACTGCCAGGTCTTTCCCTGGTACATGGATGATGTCAAATGAATAAAGTATCATCCTCATTCGAAAGCATAGAGCCAAGGTGTGACGCTATCCAGTCTTCTGGTCCGGAAAATAGGGACCAAGGGTTTATGGTCTGTTCCAATCATAAAATGTAACTCAGTAATAAAATCTTGGAGTCGTCCACATGCCCACATGATAGCCCGTGGCTCCTTTTCAGTCTGGGTAGAATGCTTTTCTGATGCTGATACTGTCCTTGAGTTGAAAGCAACTGGCTAAAGCTGGGAGCCAGTTTGGTGTAGTGGTTAAGTGCGTGGACTCTAATCTGGGAGAACCGGGTTTGATTCCCCACTCCTCCACTTGCACCTGGCTGGATGGCCTTGGGCAAGCCATAGCTCTGTACCAGCTGTTCTCTCAAGGACAGCTTGGAAAAAAGCTCTCTCAGCCCCACCTACCTCACAGGGTGTCTGTTGTGGGGAGGGGAAGGGAAAGGAGTTTGTAAGCCGCTCTGAGACTCCAAGGGAGTGAAGGGAGGGTTATAAATCCAATCGCTTCTTCTCTTCTTCTTCTTAATCCTCTTGGTACTGCTGTAGGACTCCACCCAGTCTATAAGACGAGGCATCAGCTGAAAACATAGTTCTCCTCACTGGAAAAAAAAGGACACAAAGCAGGTGTTTTGGGGAGAAGGACTGTTAACCTCCTGACACTGCTTGGTCCTGACAAATTCCCCAGACAAATTGATTCCTTGATCTCAGCAGTTCGTGGAGTGGATCTGTAAGACTTGACAGTCAAGGCCAAAAATGTCCCAAGGAATTTACGATTCCCAGGAATGGACAGAATCTAGTGGCCGGTTGGGATTTTCTTAACTGTTTTTACTTTCTCAGGACCAGGATCACACATCTGAGGAAGCACACACTTTGACCACCAAACTCACATTTTTCACTGCTGAGGACGACATTTGCCTTCTAGAAGTGTTGCAAGACTCGACATAGGCTGATTCTGCGCCCCTCTGTTTCCTCACAGTTTTTCCACAGCCACATCAGAAGGTTAATCCCCCTCTGTACTGCATGCCACTTTCACTTTCTTTCTTCATCGGGTTTTATGGTACCTTTTGCATAGATCTATAGCCATTCAGGAGTAACTTCGCAGTCAGTGTGGCATTGCCCCGGGATATCTGAATGTGGTTTTGAGTGGCACCTTTTTCCTCCTCCACTTCTGATTCGAAGGGAACAATAAACAGACAACTTGACACAGCTTCATTGATCTCTGTCAGTTCCCCTGCCCCTATTTCCCCCTCTGTATTTATCACCTCGCCATGAATTACTTGGCTCAGGCAGCTAATGACGGCTGAAGCAAGTACTGACACAGGAAAATCTGCATACCAATGCAGGAGTGAGGGTTGAAAACAAAATAGGTAGCAAGCTGACACTAGCCAATGCAGAAACCAGAATCTGAGGCAATGCAATGAAAACAGATATTCCGAGGCAAGGGGGAACCAGGCCGAGTGTGGATAAAATGTGGAGTGAATGCCAGATGCTGAATGGACCATAGTCTTGCATCATGCTGTTCCACCATAAGCCCAGTTATTATTACGATGTTGACCGTATGGTCAAGGACCCCTTCAATGCTTTGAAGTAGCTTTGCTTTCGCAAGTGATGGTGAAGGCAACCTTTTGAAACAGGAGCTCCCAAATGGAGCGATGAATGTTGTTAGCCTCATGGCCATCTTAGATTAGATAACATTCCACAGGTTTCAGGAACAGGCCATTATGAGTCCAGGCTCCTCTGTGCCAGGAACCTGTTTACACAGTTAGTCTGTCAGAATACTGACCACCCTCATATTCTACTAGGAAATTGCAAAATCTTTGCCAAGTTATATTTTAAAAAATCATATTTTCTTATGCTCTCTTTATATTAATTCTATTGGGGTTTCTGTTCTAGTATAGGGAAAATTTCTGTTTTTTGGGCCGATTCTGCACAAGTGCTTTGTTTCCCTTTCCTTCCGGATTTAATTGGTCCGAATCAGTGTGTGCGTTTCCGCATTACATGAATCTGACCTGGGTTGATGCCGGTTCTTCATTTCCGCATCTGTCCTTGCCCCGAATCTTGAGCCCCCGCCCATCTCCCCCCTTTTTTTTATGTAGGCGGAGTTACGTTATGACGTCATGACGCAACAAAGCCGTGACTGGCCATCTGAGCTTCCAAGCCAGAGAAAATCATCCGTGTAAGAAAAAAAAAGCTTGTGCTAGAGTTGGAGGGGAAATGGAGGGTGGGAAAGGGATGGGAAATGGAGGGGGAACATGCAACACTAACACAGGTAACCCCTGCAAAATTGTGTCCACACTACCACACCACCCACAATACACTGGCCCCGCAAAAAATGTTAACCACACAACGATGGATCAATGTCGTGTCATGTTGATGTAATGCACCGGGGGGGGGGGGGGGGGGGACAGCTCGCACTGGACCTCAAAGCTATCAATACATATTTTTATAGTGGCATGACTGAGGCAGACTTTTGTGCAAAAGATGCAACACAGAAATGTGGAGACATCAACAACAAAAGTACGTTTAAAAAAAGACATTTAAATGCCAGTCAACGGTGGATCAATGTTGTGTTATGTTGTTGTAACGCAACAAAGCGGGGAACAAACCCCCCCCCCCATTCGCGCCAGGACGGGAAAGGGGAGAGAAAGAAGCAGAGGGGCGTTAAAGGGGTGTAGCAAGAAACCCCGATTTCAGAGTTCCCCACTTGGATGCCCCGACTTCACTCCCGTGGCAAAAAAAAAAACAAAACCCTGAAAATCCCGGAAACGGAAGATCCGGGGGAACCGAGGATTACATTCGGGCCAACTGCAGACCCGGAGCAACAAGTGGGGAACTGTTGCTCTGCCCCGGATTTTATTGGGGAGTGACGCCGGGGCAACCACTAGTGCGAAATCGGCCATAGAGAAACAAACATGTTTTCCCTACTCAGTTTTAAAAAACACACATATTCATAATCTTCACAAACCTCGGTTACCTTCGCCTTTAGCACTCCCGTTTTCCATGAGAAGAGAACTCATATTCTGGGGCAATCTATCCAGTTTTCTTCCCCTTCTGTGAGCAACGGCTTGCTTACGCGCACCCTGGACAGCACAACCCGAAGCCCTTTGGAGCCTCCCATGGCCAGAAGTGGATTTTCCTCAAACTTCCCTGAGCAGAGTGATGGGAGACAAGCCAACACCCACTTGGATTATACCCTTCTTTAGAGGACAACCAAAAAACCCCCTGTGCAGTAGTTCAAAGGGAAGATGGGGAGCCGATTAATTATATCAAGTTTCACAATATTTCCAAATTATTTCCCAATTATACCATCACACTTGTTTATAATGATACTTTTTGCCTTTGGTCAGCTGCGACAAATGGCCTGATTTTCTCCTAAACCTTTTGCTTAACTCTGTTTCGCTTGCTATGCCGGGAAATGATAATAATCAAATCCCTTAGTTGAGAAATCATGGGATCAGACTCTGGTCTCTCTCCTGAAGGCGTACCTCTAAATCTGCAACTCCCAAACCCTCTAAGCTGTGGAGTCTCGTGAGCAAACATTCTACTTTGTGAGCTGCTGGCATTAAAGGGTTCTGAGGAAGCAATTTGGCTACTGCATAAATTAGTTTGCGCTGGAGCCATCCTTCCTGAGCGAAGGCAAAAATCTGTGAGCTGGAGGCTAAAAAACTGTGAGCTAGCTCACACTAACTCAGCTTAGAGGGAACACTGACAATGACCCAAATGTTCAACTTGACTTTGTCATCCAGGGCTGGTCCAAGGGGTTTTTTTGGTGTGTGTGGGGGGTTGCCCTAGGCAAACTATGACCTTAGCACTCATGGAACACACATGGAACTGCCTTATACCCTGGGTCCATCACAGTCAATATTGTCTAAGTCCAGCAGTGGCTCTCCAGGGTCTCAGGCTGAGGGGTCTTTCACATCACCTCCTGCCTGATCCTTTTAACTGGAGATGCTGGGGATTGAACCTGCGACCTTCTATAAACCAAGCAGATGCTCTGCCACTGAGCCACAACCCCTCTCAGCGCTTCCTTTTTGGTAGTGCCCAACCAGATTTCTTTGTGAAACTGTTTAATAATCATCACACAAGGGGTGCCACTGCCCCCACTATGAACCCCAAGCACGCGGGAGTTCATCTCCTCCTCCTCTGCCAGCTGGGCCAGAGACGGAGTCAGAGGAAGTGTGCTTGGGGGATGCTGGGTTGAGGAAATGCACAAGGATGGCATACAGCAAGGAGGGGGCTGGGGGCCAGGGGCTCCACGCAGGATGTCTCCCACTGGGGGGAGGGCAGGGAGGCCCCGCAGAGAGACAGGCAAGAGGCTGGGCTGCTGAGGGAGGACCACCAGGTCAGAGGCCACGAACCCCAAGCACATCTTGGTCTCCTCCTCTGTTTTCACCACGCTATCCTGAACAGCTCCCCTTTACCGTCCTCCCCACCACCACTGCTTCTTTCAGCTATGACCATGAAGTTGCTAGTCCCCCACCCTCCTTATTGTCACCAAGAGGGAAGGGGGAGATGTGAATGTGAGATGCTGGTGGGGTGGAAGGAAAGACACAAATGACGGGAGGGCTGGCCTGTGACCCACTTTCGAGTCTGGACCTGCAGGTTGGGAAGCACATGGCCCACAATGACTCCAGTATGCACTTCGTGCCTCATCTAAACCACGAGCTCAGCAGTCAGAGAGCCGTGAGATAGATGGTGCAGCAGCTGGTGACAGACACCCCCGGCGGCTCCCTTCTCCAGACTCCCTGGCCAGCTCCACCTGCTCTCTCCCCAACCCCCTCGGGCTTCCCTGCTCCAGTTGCTGGGATTTTGCTTGCTTGTGCAAATGTTGCATATGCTGCGCTTGCCAAAAGGTGCGTTGCCAGCTTTGTAATATCGCAGCCACCCCTGGGGTCAGGACTTAGAGGTGTCTCAATTAAGCAACCTCTATGAAGTGCCTGGAACTCTGCATGGAGGGACAATCAACTGGATTAATCCATACCACAAATTTCTGACTCCACAAGAACTGTAAAGCACTCCTAAGTGCTCCAGGAAAACATATCCCCCTGACACAGGACTGTGTCTGTGGCAATGGAGTTTGGCCCATGAAGAGAGAGTTTGTTCAGGGAGTTTGTTCTGGGATGAGCCCAAGTAATGCTGCCCCCCCACTGCGGTCCATGGGCCACTGGCTAAGCAAAGAGTGGTTCGTTTGCTGGTTGGGGGTGGGAGGGGTTTGACAGAGAAATATAAAAGCCCACCCTGAAATCCCCACAGAACATAGGTTGCCTGTTACTATGCCGGCACGTCTCTCTCTCTCTCTCTCCTCTCCACACTCAGGCTGCCCCTGGGAAATGACCAGCAGGCTGCTTCAGAGCACGGCCTTTGGGGGGGGGGGGTGGCAGCTGGGGGATCCGTTTCCCAGGGCCCTTCAGCTGGGAGCTCCCGTCAGACGCTTTCCCCTGCTCCTCCCCCAGGGGCAGTCTGAACAGATCCATGAGAGGACATCATGAGCATCTCGGCCTTGATTATGGGACTTGTGCCTTCGCGCCAGCCTTCTCCGCTGCCACCACCCCTGAAAGGGGACAACAATATCCGATCAAACAGTCATGGCCTGGGCCCAAAAGGTCTGAGAGTCTGGGCACAAGCTGGAATTGCCCCCTCTTTCCTGAGCCGAGGGGACTCGTTTCCAAACCTTCCTGTGCCGAATTCTGGATTTTGGTGCTGTTGGGATCTCCTGTTCTCCCTCAGGATGCTGCCTTTTGTACTAATAACTCAGGTGGTGCTACCATTGGCAAGAAGGAGGGGTGGAGTAGCTTACTTCTGTAGAGCCAGGGTAGGGTGGTCTTTGGGAGGAGGGGCCTCAGCAGCGTCCGAGCTTACTTCTGTAGAGGGAAAGGCAAGGCTTTCTTCTCTCCGCATGGAGCTCTGTCCCCAAAGTAGCCTGGGTGGAGATGACAGAATGAGAGTCTGACGATGAGGGAGAGGTGGATGAGGGCAGCCAGCCCCCAGGTGGGGTCTGGGGATCTCCGAGAATTACAACTGCTCTCCGACCCAAGAGGACGGTTCCTCCCGAGAAAACACTTCTCTGGAGGGAGGACTCTGTGGACTCGGACGCTGCTGAGGCCCCTCCTCCCAAAGACCACCCTACCCTGACTCAACCCCCAAATCTCCCAAGCAGGAGTTGACTGCCCCACCCCATGGCATTTTGCCTGCTCTGTTTTGCAAGCCCATGGCTGCAGACCCCATGGAAATCCTTGATGGCCCTCCTAGGTGAGCCAGGCCGCAGTTCCGCACCCACCTGTTATCTTCGTGAGAGCAAGAGGGACAAACTCATGTTTAAGTCTCTCTCTTATAGAAATCACTGAGGTTTACAAGTGGCTGAATTATGCCTTACTTTCCAGATTGTTTCGCACTCATGTGGTGTTAATGTTAAGTAATATTAATATTAAGTAACTTCATATCTGAAAAGGTGTGCATGAGACGGCTGCTAATGCCTGCTTCCACGTGACTTCTACTGTGATTAGAACAGTTTGACAACGTTCCTCAGTAGCCCCCTCTAACTACAGCCAACAGGGACACACCAGTGTGAAGCGGATTCGTGCAGCTCCTTTCCAGAGTGAGGCGTCCCAGAGAAGTGACTCGCTCGGCAAGAGCTCCCCATTTCCAGACAGCAGGCCTTTTGCACGGCGTTGGGTGGGGATACCTGGCAGCCCAGGGACTGACACACGCCTCTCCTGCGAGGGGGATGCAGCTGCCTGTTGGGGAGAAGCAGGAGTGACCCCTGACCAGGGGATCAGCTGGGAGCCAGGTTCTTATGCTTGGGGCCCTCTCAACAACACAGCCGCACAGTGAAGTTGCATAAGAAAGAAGCTGAACAGTTTCTTTCTTTTCGCGCCTGTCCAGACTGGGCAGGGACAGAAGCAATGCTTGTGATCTTTGCACTACAAAAGGAAGGGAGGAGAGAGAGCTGGTTCCTCTCCTTTTCTCAGCAGCCCAAACCAAAAGCTTGGAGGGGAGGGGAGAGAAATCAGCTTCCTTATCACCCCCCCCCCCCAGTGTGCTGCACCTCAGCAAGTCTGGGAGGTAGCAACATTTGCTGGATGGGAGATCAGGAGAACACAACTTCCAGCTCATCAGACGGGAGGGGGCTTCCTATTCCCTCCCCCCCCCAGAGATCAGAAGCTGCCTCCCAGCCGATTCCTTGTCTCCCGACTCCCAGGACTCCGCTTCTACTGGTGGCAAGTAGCCTGTTCCCATGAATACAAACAGCCCATCAACCGACTGGCTGCCTGATCACCACTGGCAAAGGAGAAGAGTGAGCTAAACGCTCACTCCTGTGCACAGTTCTGGTCACCACACCTCAGAAAGGATATTATAGCACTGGAAAAAGTGCAGAAAAGGGCAAATGGAATGATAAAAGGGTTGGAACACTTTCCCTATGAAGAAAGGTTGAAGCGCTTGGGGCTCTTTAGCTTGGAGAAACGACGGCTGAGGGGCGACACGATCGAGGTTTACAAGATTATGCATGGGATAGAGCAGGTAGAGAAGGAGGTACTTTTCTCCCTTTCTCACAAGACAAGAACTCCTTGTGGGCACTCCATGAAATTGCTGAGCAGTCAGGTCAGAACAGATAAAGGGAAGTCATTCTTCACCCAAAGAGTGATTTAACATGTGGAATTCACTGCCACAGGAGGTTGTGGCGGCTACAAGCATGGATGGCTTCAAGGGGAATTAGATGAACATATGGAGCAGAAGTCCATCAGTGGCTCTTAGCCACAAGGTCTAGGTAGGAACTCTCAGTCTGGGGCCAGTGATGCTCTGTATGCTTGGTGCTTGGGGAGGAGGGCAACGGTGGGAGGGCTTCTAGTGTCCTGGCCCCACTGCTGGACCTCCTGATGACACCTGGTATTTTTGGCCATCGTGTGACCCAGAGTGTTGGACTGGATGGGCCACTGGCCTGATCCTACATTGGCTTCTCTTATGTTCTTGTTATTTTCTCAGGAGTGTGAGCATCCCTAGCCTATATTCTGAGAGATTCTCCACTGAGCTCTTTGGCTCAGTGTGCCAAATCCACAAGAACATAGCAAATCATGACTAAATATGAATTGACAATGAATACAGAGTGTTACTTCCTCTACAAACAGGGTCTGCAGTGAACTGAAACAAGCAACACTATTTGTCAAGACTGGAAATATAACTTGCCTGCTTGTCCTTCATATGGGTGGTCCATAGACATTTGATCCTTGCAGGCCTGTTTGTGTCTTGGGGGTGCTGGGACTGCACATGCTGGGCACGCCGTCTTCCTAGCCCTCACCTATAAACCTATACCCAGAATTAAACTTTGTTGGTCTCAAAGGTGCTGCTGGCCTCAAACTTTGTTGGTCTCAAAGGTGCCGCTGGCCTCAAACTTTTTTCAGTTTCTTTGAGAGTTCTGCATAGCCTCAAACACTGACATTTTGCCATTCTTATCACCTTCCACAGCAGCCATTTTGTTTTTGTCTCCAGCACCCATGGCAGCCATTTTGCAGTTGCACCCACCACCCTCTGTCAGAATTCCAACATTCTCTGCAGGCTCAAAGATGTTGCGGCTCCTCTGATCTGCACAGTTCAAATATCGGCACAAGTCAAGAATCCCCTTTCCACAAAAAAGATCAGGGAAAGGAAATGAGCCATTCAAGACTGAGTTCATTTATTTACCTCTTTGGTATATTTTCATCCTACTTTCCTACCCAATGGGGACCCAAAGTGACTTACAAAAATACTTTGCACGCAATGCAGTATAGAAAGGTAAAGGTAATGGTTCCCCTTGCTCGAAAGCCGGTTGACTTCAACTCTAGGGGGCGGAGCTCATCTCCGTTTCCAAACCAAAGAGCCAGCACTGTCCAAAGACTTTTTCCATGGTCATGTGGCCGCTATGACTAGATGCCGAGGTGCACAGAACGCTGTTACCTTCCCACCGAAGTGGTCCCTATTTATCTACTTGCAGTTTCTTGCTTTCAAACTGCTAGGCTGGCAGGAGCTGGGGCCAGAGACGGGAGCTCACTCCGTCACACAGCACTTGGGTTTCGAACTGCTGAACTAATGACCTTCTGGTCTGCCACAGGAGGTGGTGGTGGCTACAAGCATAGATGACTTCAAGAGGGAATTGAATAAACATATGGAGCAGAGGTCCATAGGTGGCTATTAGCCACAAGGTCTAGATAGGAGCTCTCAGTCTGGGGCAAGTGATGCTCTGTATTCTGGGTACTGGGGGGGGGGCAACAGTGGGAGGGCTTCTAGTGTCCTGGACCCACTGCTGGACCTCCTGAGGGCACCTGGTGTTTTTGGCCTCTGTGTGACACAAGAGTGTTGGACTGGATGGGCCACTGGCCTGATCCAACATTGGCTTCTCTTATGTTCTTAGGGTTCAGACAGAACCCCAACAAATGGCACAGTCAGACACACCTGCACACATCTGCACTTTGTGGCACAAAACAGACAGATTAAGGGGGAAATATTTTAACTGCGGGAGCTTTACTGGGGGGGGGGGTCGTGGTCAGCACAGAGGGGCATGACCATGTGGAACCCTGCCTGCCTGCTGACCCTGCTAATTAATTCAAACAGGCATGCAAGATGCAGGTCCTTGAGGTGAACTAATTTGTAATAGCGACCCCACTTTTAATTGGCTATTGGGTATGTGGGGTGCTTGGGGAACAGTCCCCCTCCCCTCCCTGGCATGTGGCTCCTCCTCGCTTGGACCTCTTTGTGTTCTCGGAAGGCCCCACGGCGGGGAACCCCTGGAAGAAGGGAAGGGAAGCGATCACACGGCCCTCTTCTCTCTGCAGAACAGCTGTAAATATTAATGATGCCGGAGACAAGGGTGGCTCTGAAGGAGATGTTTATTGTGATGGTAATTTCAGCGGGAAGATGAGAAGGGAGCAGGAGGAAGAGCTGGCGAGGAGATGAATCAGACAAATCAAGGGCAAGAGCGCTTTCGTAATTAGAGCCCCGGCTCAGGGTTAGAGATGGGACGGGGTGGTGGAAGAAGAAAGGCTGTTTTTCAAGCAGGAAAGAAAGGAGACGACTTTCATCTTTGCTGAGCTCGAGGGGAAAAGCTGGGGACTGAAAGGAGCCCCATGTTCAAGAAGCAGAGATCTAGAAGGTGTTAAAAAGGATCCCAAAATAGCCCAGAAACATTCACCTTCACAGCAAGCAAGCAAGTGGGGCCAATCAGGAGGGATGAAAGCTTAGCGTGTTGTAGAGACGGACAAACGGTGGCTGGATATGGGGGGGGGGGGGAGGAAGGGGGCGGCATCCCCTTCTGAATGTGGTTCAGAGAGATGGTTTTAGGTATTCAGATTAGCTGCCTATATCAATATATCTGTTTCCAAACCCCGCCATAGAGGATATGATCAACAGCACTGTGAAATACAGCTATGAACAGACCGGGGAGTGGTGGGGGTAGATTTCTCTACAGACCTGAAGGAAACCTCAGAGCTGCAGACAAATCTGAAATATATATGGGATTAAAACTCCCCAAAATAACAGAAACAATGCCTGTAGCGTTAAGGGAAGAATGCCCATTGGATTCTCAGTGTTGCTAGGCAACCACAACCTCTCACCCAACATGCCAAAGACACTCGTCACGTGCCAGGAGAGGGGTCAGCAGGCATCACGGTGCCCACGGGCTCCGTGTCAGGGACCACCAGTCTCATCCCTACCCGGTAAAAGAACGTTGCATTTCTTCCACGGCCACCCAAGCAACTGGTGCACGACTTGCACAGAATGCCCAAGCTAGGGTTTGACTGGCAGCCTCCACGACTCCTGCCTGGGGGGACCAGCCTCCAACGGGAGCCATCCCTCTGGTCCCTGGGAAACGGGGCTCTGACCCCTGGGGGCCACTCAAGGAGGTCTCCGTCTGCAGCAAAACAATCCTCTCTCTGGTCACTGTTTGTCACAAACGGCCCGTTCTTTAGTGTTGTGTTTCGTTTTTAGGTAAAGAGACCATCCCGCAACTAAAAATATGTTTAGAAATAAAATAAAACTGACTGCCAGTAACGCATGGCCTCCCTGACCCAGTCACCCTGCGGGTTCTCCCTCATGCCCCAGAGTCCACCTCACTCTTCCGCCCTGACCTGGAGAATCGGAGAGAAAAGAAAAGGGAACGTGTGAGAAAGTCCAGCTCTGAAGACAGCTGGAAGCCTTCTCCCCACAAAAGGCGTTTCTGGGGGGGAGTGGAGTTAGTTGACTCAAAATGTACAAATGAATGCTGAACCAAAGGGGCTTGTGCATCTGGGTGTGTGCACACCCACACGTTTATGCTCTTAACCAACGCTGTTTCAGGCAGAGGTGAATGGTGTACACATCCAGAGTGAGGACAGAAAGCACAGCCTTCACTCTGAATCAGTTTCATGCCAACATATCCATATCTCATGGGTTCTGTGACATCATCAGCATGATGTTATTATGTTGTCCCACTAACCATATGCCCCTCCCCAATTGCCTGGGCTCATTACACCTGCAGGAAGAAGCCCCTCGCCTTTGATGGGACAGGAGGAGAAGCCAACTCCATCTGTGGTTACAAGAGAGGCCCAGAGAGGTTTCCACACCCCAGGCTTATGTGTGATCCATTTCCCAACAGCAGGCCCACGCCCAGGGGGTTTGACAGGGACCTTTGCCTGCAGCCTCTTAGAGGTCCTTAGAGCTTGACTTTTTCATAGTTCTGCCTCCTTGGTTCCTTTCCACCTCAGCTTTTGGTTTCTGTCCGCCGTTTTGCCAGGATGTTTTTTCCTCCATTTCCTTTGTTTTCTTTTGAAGACCAGCCTTTGAGGCTTTGTCATTCTAAATGGGGACAGATGTGAGGGGAAAGTCTCAAGCTGGGGGCACTCATCAGTCCACCTTCTCCGGCCAGCCAACATGTGCGAGTGTGCCAAGTGCCGTCAAGTCACAAGTAGTTTATGGTGACTCCAGCATGGGGCTTCGAAGGCAAGTGAGAAGGCCATGGCCTTCCTCTGCAGAGTCTTCCTTGGAGGTCTCCCTTCCAAGCACTGACCCCAGCAAGGGTCTTCCAAGGCAAGGGAGAAGCAGAGGTGGTGGGCCATGGCCTTCCTCTGCAGAGTTTTCCTTGGAGGTCTCCCTTCCAAGCACTGACCCCAGCAAGGGTCTTCCAAGACAAGGGAGAAGCAGAGGTGGTGGGCCATGGCCTTCCTCTGCAGAGTCTTCCTTGGTGGTCTCCCTTCCAAGCACTGACCCCAGCAAGGGTCTTCCAAGACAAGGGAGAGGCAGAGGCGGTGGGCCACGGCCTTCCTCTGCAGAGTCTTCCTTGGTGGTCTCCCTTCCAAGCACTGACCCCAGCAAGGGTCTTCCAAGACAAGGGAGAGGCAGAGGCGGTGGGCCACGGCCTTCCTCTGCAGAGTCTTCCTTGGTGGTCTCCCTTCCAAGCACTGACCCCAGCAAGGGTCTTCCAAGACAAGGGAGAGGCAGAGGTGGTGGGCCACAGCCTTCCTCTGCAGAGTCTTCCTTGGTGGTCTCCCTTCCAAGCACTGACCCCAGCAAGGGTCTTCCAAGACAAGGGAGAGGCAGAGGCGGTGGGCCACGGCCTTCCTCTGCAGAGTCTTCCTTGGTGGTCTCCCTTCCAAGCACTGACCCCAGCAAGGGTCTTCCAAGACAAGGGAGAGGCAGAGGTGGTGGGCCGTGGCCTTCCTCTGCAGAGTCTTCCTTGGAGGTCTCCCTGCCAGTTCCTGACCCTATTTAGCTTCTGAGATCTGATGAGATCTGGCTGCCCTAGACCATGCTGCCTTCCCTCCTCGTGCCTGCACACAGCTTCTTCAAAAAGTATGGCTGCCAGGCCCCTGGTCCGGTTGGGGGTTTCCCCGAGTCTGCCAGCTAGCTGGCTGGCAGGGGAAGCCCCACCCCCAAACAGGCACACTGCATGTTGATGTCATCAGAATAACCATAGAGTTTTGCCCAAAATGTTAGTGTGTCACCATATGATGTCTCGGGTGTAATGATGTCACTTCTACGTCATGTTATTGTACCAGCAATGTCACACGCCCCCTCCTTCCCAGAAGGCTCCCTCCTTGGACCTGGCAGCCCTGTCCAAAAGAAAAAGTTGAATTCTGCAGAGCATCAAAAAACTGCCTCAGAACAACATGCGTCATTTAAGCAAAATGTACATAATTTTAGATACAGCTTTTAGTTTTCACAAAGAAGGAATGCAGACATTCCTTGTTGTCATGGTCTGTTCTAATAATGAATAATGCGCACTGCACAGATTTTCCACAGCTGATCTCCCCCTGGGTGCTACAGAAAAGATACAGAGGGGGTTTTTTTGGGGGGGGGATCTTTAAAGGATTAGAGTATATCGTATTGACGTACTTCCCTTGTGGGTCCGAATAATCTCCCCTTCCTGACTCTTCCAGCCACGTCATTGCTTCACATCATTGCAGCGAACTGTGATGCCAAAATCCCAGCTGTGCATGCCCGCACACAGCTGGACAGTGCAGGGAACTGATTCTCTCTTCATCAGTTTTCTTTGGCCGACATAACGATTTCTCCTAGCAGAGCGTGCCTAAACCAGGGGCTCTCATAGCCTGCGGTCTCAGGCACCCGAAGGCCTCCGTGGGTCCATAAACCAGGCACCATTTGCTTCCCCTCAACTGGAAAGCCGCCTTTGTGAGGAAATGGAGGTGCCCTGCCATTGCTTTCAAGGAAAACGGGAAGTGTCATCATGGATCACCCTACGCAGGGCGCTCTCTCTTTTTGAAAATGAGGTGCCGGAACTCTCAAGAGGAAAATGAAGTTTTCAGTCTGTGTATTAAAAACTCATGAACTTTTTAACATTTAAAAAAAATTTTGTTGAAGAGGTTCCGGAACTCTGTTCTGGCGCATCCCCGCAGAACAAAAGCCCTGGCCCTCGGCATTGCAAAGACTCTATGGTTTTTAACGCTTTCCCTGCCTCCTAAATAGTTCCAGGGATTGCCAGCTGTGGGCAGGCTGCTCTCTGCTTGTAACCCACTGAGAAAGATAATTGAGGGAGGGTCTCCTTGTGCACTGCCCATCTCGATGAAGCAGGTTTGCCAGCCTCCAGGTGGAGCCTGGAGACCTCCCACTTTTACACTGATCTCCAGCTGACAGAGACCAGCTCCCCTGGAGAAAATGGCTGCTCAGAAGGGTAGATTGTATGGCTTTGTACCACACTGAGGCCCCTCCCCTCCCCTCCCCAAACCCTGCCCTCCCCTGGATCCACCCCCAAAGTCTCCAGGTATTTTCCAACCCAGACCTGGCAACCAGTGTTCCCTCTAAGCTGAGTCAGTGTGAGCTAGATCACAGTTTTTTAGCCTCCGGCTCACACATTTTTGTCTCCGCTCAGGAAGGAGGGCTCCAGAGCGAACTGATTTATGCAGCAGCCAAATCGCCCACTCACAACTTTAATGCCAGTAGCTCACAGAGCCAGAATTTTTGCTCACAAGGCCCCATAGCTTAGAGGGAGCATTGCTGGCAACCCTATGCTGAAGGGATGCTGGCTGATTTCTGGACACCCTGCCCGTCAAAAAGACACCTCCCAAGAGAGCAGCACAAGGCCCAACTGAGACACCTGCCTCTCAATCCAAAGCAGAGGGGATTCAAGCTATCCTGCCCCACTCAGGGAAACGTCCAAAGACAGAAAACATCTCAAAGAGTGGCAGTCCTCCATTAGATTCGAGATGGCCGGTCTGGAGTCTTCTTTTCGGCAAGTAGCCCTGACCTGGATGGCCCCGGCTTGCCTGATCTCGTCAGACCTCGGAAAGCTCAGCAGGGTCGGCCCTGGTTGTTCCTCGGATGGGAGACCCCCAAGGAAGTCCCAGGCTACCATGCAGAGGCAGGCAAGGGCAAATTCTGCTTCTGAACATCTCCTGCCTTGAAAACCCTGCAGGGCTGCCAGAAGTCAGCTGCGACTTGAGGGCCCTTTCCACCACCACTCATCATGTCTCAGGAGGCCATCCAGCTCCCCAGCGCCACTGGGGGGAGAGAAAATGCCAAAAGCCTGTGACCCGGCCAGTGTCGTCATGTCACTTCCTGTTTTTACAATGGAGTTCCCAGTGATTCCCAGAGCGACCCTATCTCATGTGACACCACAGGTGGTGCCACAGCCCTCCCCCCATATCCCTGCCTGCAGCCCTCCCACTGCACGGCCTGACCACCCCAAGTCTCAATGGGAAAGAATGGATTTAGCTGAGCCCAGGGAGAGCTCAGGCCCGGAAGACGTGGCTGCTGAAGCCAGCGGGGCTGTTACAAACCAGGTTGATGGTGGAAAAGGCATGGTGCTTGATACGGAGGGGAGAGGCTGTTGTTGCAATCGCCAAGGCGGCCCAAATGCACAGAGGACAGGGAGGTGGTCGTCTTTTGGGATGCACACTAAGGGAGCTTGTAGATCCGCCAGCGGCCTAGGAGGTCCACAGAGAGAGGGCTCATCAGCACAGGGCTGCGAGAGACCTGCTGCAGCCCATTAATTCAGCCAGGAGGAGAGAGCTGAGGTCGTTGGGTGGGTGGTTGCTCTTGGGGGGGGGGGCTTCCATCAGCAGCCAGCTGGCTGAGGGTGGGGAGAAGCCCCCCCCCCCCCCGAAGCAGGGTGAAATAGACTGGGTCCAGAGACACTGGTAGGGAGAACTGCTCATCGTTTATTTAGATCGGTAAGAACAAGATGATGTGCCTTGGCCCCGGAGGTCCGCTTCTACGCTAGCTCAAACTACACCCACCCAACACCCGTGAAGAGCTATTTACAGTGCGCTCAATCCCAATAGGTTCCTTTTAGGATCCTGCAGAGCCAATTGGTCCCCGTTAGGATCTGCACGGGTTATTGTCTACTGAAGCAAAGCTCCGATAGTTTGCCCAACCGCGTGTGCGATCTCTGACTGTGTGCGCAGTCACCATGAGTACACAACACAGGGGAAACCCCCCCCCCCCCGGACCTGGGGGCCAGCAACCCGAGCATGAACTTTGGATTCCCCCCACTTGGAGCAAGTTCCAACTTGCCATTGAACCACAGGTAGCGCTCTTTCCTGTTGGCTGGCGTTAGTCCTGGAGGGACATGGTCTGTGGGCAAACTCTTGTCTATTATGATACCTTTGAGACACTAAGTACCAGAGGCATAATTTTCATCATTCCATAACTGTTATTGATATTTGTACTGTGACTTCATTGTATGGCTCAAGGCCTCAGGCCAAAAGACCTGGAAACGAAAGGAATCGAAAAGTTGGAAAGGACCCAAAGATCATTGAGTCCAACCCCCTGCACCAGGCAGGGCAACCCAGAGCATCCTTAACAAATAACCACCCACCCTCTACTTAAACACCTCCAAGGAGGCTGGACCCACAAGATCCCTGGCAACCAATTCCGCCAGTAAATGGTTATTGCAGTTAAGAAGTTTTTCCTAGAATCCCATCGATATCTTCCCGCCCATAATTTAAACCTATTGTTACAAGTCTGGTCCTCCACAACCAACCGAAATAAAGCCCTGCCTCCCTCGGGTTGCCACCTTTGGGTTGGGCAATACCTGGAGAATTTGGGGGTGGAGCCTGCATAGGGTTTCCAGGTCCCCCCTGGCCACTGGTGGGAGGATGGGGGGGCATAGGGTTGCCAGATCCAGGTTGGGAAACTCCTGGAGTTTGGGGGATGGAGCCTGGGGAGGGCAGGGACCTCAATGGGGCACAATGCCAGAGAGTCCCCCCTCCAAAGCATCCATTTTCTCCAGAGGAACTGATCCCTGTAGTCTGGAGAGGAGCTGTGATTCTGGGGGGTCCCCAGGCCCCACCTGGAGGCTGGCATTCCCCATATGAGAGCCCTTCCTATACTGAAAAGGAGTCATGATATCCTCCCTCTGCCTCCTCTTCTCCAGGCGAACATTCCCAGTTCCCGCTGCCTGTCTTCATGAGGCTCAGTCTCCAAACCCAAAACCATCCTCGCCACGCTTCTCTGCATCTGCTCTGAAGCTTCAGGGTCACACGAAGCCGCCTTCTGCTGAGCCAGACCCCCCTGGGTCCATCAATGTCAGTCTTGCCTGCTCAGACTGGCAGCCGCTCTCCAGGGTCTCAGGCAGAGGTCTCTCCCGTCACCCACCGCCAGATCCTTCAGCTGGAGATGCTGGGGATTGAACCTGGGGCCTTCAGCCCGCTGAGCAGAGCCATGGCCCCTCCACTGAGCTCTTCCACTGAGCCACAGCCCCTCCTCTATAAAAAGGCCTCCAGAATTGGATACAATCCCCCACATTGGATATGATCAGTGCACTATACAGTGTCCTGGACACGATGCATCTGCTGAAACGCCCTGAGGTGAGTGTTTGCCTTCTCTGCTGCCGTATCACACTGGCTACTCATAGTCTATTTGCAGTCCACAAAAACCCCAAGATCCCATTCACACATGCGACCACCCAGAAGAGTATCCTCTTGCTGGTATTTGTGCATAACGTTTTTACCAAAGGTAAAGGTTTCCCTTGCTCAAAAGCCAGTCAAATACGACTCTGGGGATGCAATGCTCATTTCTGTTTCCAAGCCGAAAAGCCAGTGCTGTCCGAGGACGTTTCCGTGATCATGTGGCCAACATGACTAGATGCTGAGGCGCACGGAACGCTGTTACCTCCCCACCAAAGTGCTACCTATTTATCTACCCGCAGTTTCTTGCTTTCGAACTGCTAGGTTGGCAGGAGCTGGGGCCAGAGACGGGAGCTCTCTCCATCACGCGGCACTTGGGTCTCAAATTGCTGAACTACTGGTCTGCAGTCCAGTGCCTTAACCACTTGAGCCACTGCAGCTACCCAGATGCAAAACCTTACATTTATCTCTCTTAAACTGCATCTTGTTCCCACGTGCCCATTTCCCCAATGCGTGCTGAAAAGAGCAGGGGAAACAGGCTCTCGGAAATGGGGTGAGACCAGCCAGGCCCTGCACCTGTGCCAGAACTTCCCCCAAAGAAGCTGTGAATCAAAGGTGAGGCTTTCAGAAGGAAGAAGTATGGGACAGACAACATATCTTGATTATCATTTCTAACATCCAGCAACACTGTCTAGTTAGTCACAGCCATCAGCTGAGGCAGCTTTACATACCAAAGGCTGCAGAGGAATGTCGGCTTTGAGATTGCAACAGCGCTGGCTTGTCAGCATTTTGTTCAGCACCAAGCCGCCAATCTTCATGAACATAAGAATGTAAGAACAGAAGAGACGCCCATGTTGGATCAGGCCAGTCACCCATCCAGTCCAACACTCTGTGTCACACACTGGCCAAAAATACCAGGTGCCACCAGGAGGTCCAGCAGTGGGGCCAGGACACTAGAAGCCCTCCCACTGTCCCCCCCGCCCCAAGCACCAAGAATACAGAGTGCCGCTTGCCCCAGACTGAGAGTTCCTATCTAGACCTTGTGGCTAATAGCCACTGATGGACCACTCCATATGTTTATCTAATTCCCTCTTGAAGCCGTCCATGCTTGTAGCTGCCACCACCTCCTGTGGCAGTGAATTCCTCTTTGGGTAAAGAACGACTTCCTTTTATCTGTTCTAACCCTGACTGCTCATCAATTTCATGGAGTGCCCACGAGTTCTTGTCTTGTGAGAAAGGGAGAAAAGGACTTCTTTCTCTACCTGCTCTGTCCCATGCATAATCTTATAAACCTCGATCATGTCACCCCTCAGCCATCGTTTCTCCAAGAGCCCCAAGCACTTCAGCCTTTCTTCATAGGGAAAGTGTTCCAACCCTTTTATCATTCTAGTTGCCCTTTTCTGCACTTTTTCCAATGCTATAATATCTTTCTTGAGGTGTGGCGACCAGAACTGTACACATTTCTCCAAATGAGATCACACCATCGATTTATACAGGGGCATTATGATACTGGCTGATTTGTTTTCAGTTCCCTTCCTAATAACCCCCAGCATAGCGTTGGCCTTTTTCATTGCAGTCGCACACTGTCTTGACATTTTCATTGAGTTATCTACTACGACTCCAAGATCTCTCTCTTGGTCAGTCTCTGCCAGTTTGGACCCCATCAATGTGTATTTATAGTTAGGATTTTTGGCTCCAATGTGCATGATGTTTTCACAAAGGCTTTGTAACTGGTTTAATCTGGAAATGGGTTTGGCATCCACAGCTGGCAGCCCACCAGGAGATGCCGAGAGGTGGGGACAGCCATGCCAGGGTCCACACAACTCATTCTGTCATCTGTGGCTCAGAGCCAGAAGTGAAGTCATTATGTTGCCCTCACCGCTCTAGGATTTGCCTTTAACTTTATGGTTTGGGTGAATCCTAGCGTGTTCCTGCAATGTGACGATGTGTCACTTCTGGTTTTGTGCTGGAAGTGATGTTGTGTGTTCTGCCAGCATTAGCAAGCCCCCTCCATTACCTCCCCCCCCCCCAGTCTGTCAAGCAGTGGTGGGGAATGGGGGTGGGGGGTGATGCCAAAAGTTCTCCTGCTGTATTTGCAGACCTGACACCCCATTGGGGAAATATTGGGGCTGGGGGGGGTGGGGGCTCTTTTTCTCATGCTGTGCAAGTTTATTGACCAAATGAGGAGGGGAAAGTAGTCTTGCGCAGTTCACAAGCAACTTCCAGCACACCTGCCCTTGACTGATGAAGATGAAAAATGACACAAATGCTGCTGTTTCACCACAAAGAGTCTTGCGCTCTTAGTCAACAACCTTGTTAAATATGTGCTGCCAGTAACTGAGAATTTCGAGGTACAGATTTTCTATTGTTTCATTTAAATTCATTTCTATTGTTTCATTATTCTGTTCTATTGTATTTATTGTACTTTAGCCTTTTGAATTGCATCCACAAGGGACAGTAGTTCATTTATACCGTGTTATCTGAGGACTCTGAAGCCTTCCGTGTACCAAAGACACATTTGTTCTGCCTTCTCTCAGAGCCTCTGGCTACAGCTGGTCTTTCAGAGGAGTGTCGATACGGCAAAGGATTCACCTGGGCCTCAGCTTCTGTAGCCCAGAGTTCATTATATAACTATTTCAAATCTGGGTGTCAGTTTAATGCTGGGTAAAAGAATAAAACTTGGTTGGTCTCCAAGGCACCATTGGACGCCAACTTTGTTCTGTTGCTTCAGACCAACACAGCGACCCACCAGAAACTATATTCGCAGCATGTAATCTTCAGTTGGTTATAGTGCATTTAGTCTTGTTACGGAGTTCCGGGAAACTTCCGTTATTGGTATCTTGAGAGTCCCCTTTCCATCGGGACAGTGAATGTGAAGTTCCATTGACCCTGGGCGCTTCTGAAAAGCCACTCGAGGCTTCTCCGTTTTGTTTTGTTGTTCTTAGTTTGGAAAATTTTCTTTCTTTATCCTTAGGAAGGTGGACCTAAAACTCCTTGTCCAGCAGAGGCCCAGGTCACCCTCTTTGCCCCCAACTCAGCCGCAGTAGCTCACTGACTGTGGGATTCTGGGGTGAGGAGTCCCACATACCACACACTCACACACCCAAGCATGCTAGTATCAACATACTCCTTTTTCTCGTAGCTTGTGTTTGGTGTCATGGGCAGATTAAATCTCACTTGGAATGTCAAGGGACTCAGGTCCCTTAAGAAATGCAAACAAGTCCACAAGCATCTTTGGGGCCTGAAAGGTGGTGACATGGCTTTCTTCCAGGAGATCCACACACTTGCCTGTGATTCTTTGTCCTGAGGAAAGTTGGGTGGGGAAGGCAAATCTTTTAGGGCTGGAGGGGCTCCAGGACTTTCCCATAGAAATTTGAATGCCACCGTGTGGTGTAGGGGTTGGAGTGTCAGACTTGGTTCAAAAACCCACTCTGCCGTGGAGGCTTCCTGGGTGACCTGAAGCCAGCCACACTCTCTCCTCTGGTGAGGATACAATGGAGGAGAGGAGAATTACACCAGCCACCTGGGGTCCTCACAGGGGGAGAGGTGGAATACATTATCATAGGACTGTGTAGTTGGAAGGGACCTCCAGGGTCATCTAGTCCAACCCCCTGCACAATGCAGGGAATTCACAAATACCTCCCCTCCCCTCCCCACACACCCAGTGACCCCCTGCTCCAGGCCCAGAAGATGGCAAAAAACAACCAAACAAACCGTCCAGGACCCCCGAGGGCCAAACTGGCCTGGACAAAAATGGTTTCCTGACCCCAACATGGCGACCAGCAGTTCCCTGGGCATGTCAGAAAGGGCCAGAAAAGAAAGGAATATAAATAAGATTTAAAAAAAATTAAAATGCCAGCTTTGCAGAGGATGGTAGGTATATTACTGAAGAGGCTCAAATTGGGGCTGAGTGTTATCTATGGGTCAGTGTTTATGGGCCAAATGTGGACAATACTGAATTCTTCCATTCCCTCTATGCACATGTTTTACAGTTGGATTCCTCCAGTATTATTTATGTTAAAGATTTTAATGAAATTATGGATAGGAATACCCCCACCACACAATCTGTACACCCAAACTAGAACCTTATTGCATGCCTTCCAAGCCAACCCAAGGCTGTACAACATTTGAAGTCATGAACCCCACAGGAAGGGATTAGATCTTCCTATCCCAATGGCATCAGTAGTGTTTCCACTTTGACTGTGTTCTTTAGTTGGCTTTGCCCTCCTTGAATGGGCAGATGCCCGCCCTGCTGGCACCCTGGCTACTTCAGCTCACCCTCCAGTCTTTCTCTCTCCTTTGCCTCACACACTGCTAAATCTCCACAGGGGCCCCTCCATCATACCTGATTGCCGGGTGAGCCGCCTTTCATTCAGACAGGGCAACTCCTCCTTACAGCCTCAATCGAACTCAGTGACGCAGGGGATACTCATTCCACCAGTCTGCGGGATGCAAAGCCTGAAGGGCCACACTTTAAAAGAGAACTAGAAATAAGGAACTGAAAAGCTGCAGCTTGTTCTCAGGGAATATGCAAAACATCCCCTACCAAAGTGGAATCCACAGTTAGCCAAACTGAGGGTGCGTTCAGATGGGTAGCTAATCCCGCCATTGGCCCGGTGGTAATTTGAGCGACATCTTTTTGATCCAGTGTTGCACAACCAGACAGCTCCCCCGTGAAACGCTTTACCACGCGTGACTCCCGTGGCGGATTGTTTAGATGGCATCCACTGTAAGGAGCTGGGCAGTCGGCGTCTTTCCATCTACTTGTTTTTCCATGCATGTGTGGACTAAAATGGTAAAAGCATTGCCAGCAGTATCTTCCTCTAGGTACCATTTCAGTTTACAAAGTTGATAAAGTTCAGGGGACCATCAGAAACATAAAATTGTTTGGGTCACTTGAGCAGAGCGCTGGGGACGTCACATGTTTAAGCGGTTATGCGCGCATCACTAAGTTTTTTTAAATGGCGGCCATTCAGGATGGTCTGGAGACCCTCCCTGCGGGCTGATTGCGCGTTGGAGGTACGACCTGACGGTGGAAAGTCCAGCACTGGCCCATCAGCCAGCTTTAGACTGAACTTTCACCACCATCTTTTAAATACAGATCCCCGATGGGGATCGACAGGCTATTCACAGAAGCCGCATGATTCCCAGATGTTGAGGTCTGGACGTGCACATTAAATCCACCAGGCACTCGTGCCTGGCACGGCTCAAAGGAGCCATATGAACATTCCCTGAGATATCAAATGAATCAGCTTCACTCACAACAAGGAGAATTCCACCTGACGTATTAAACAGTCCTTTTGGGAAACAGGAGAAATTCCTGGCCTATTGCCTAAAACAATTACAGGATAGAAACACTATCTCCAGTAATGCCAGAGTTATTGACGCTGTATTTTATTCTAAATTCTAATCACGGGAAGGGGAGACACAGGCCACAGCTATAGACAAAGCCCAATTCCCAACAGTTTCATTAGTACAAAGACTTTTGTTAGCATGCCGTCAAAACAATAAAAGGAGGTAAGGCTCCAGGATCAGATGGGTACCTTGAAGAGTCTGTTAAATCCCTAAGTGACGTGATATCATCCCTAAATCTACATAACTGAGCCGGTGAAATGACAAATCCAGCCACTCTTCCAACAATGATGTATGAGGCCTGTATGTCCCTTATTCCTAAACCTGGCAAATATCCACTGGCCAGTAGTTCACTCATTATTGCAGATGCTGGCACTTTCACACACACAAAATAATGCACTTTCAGTCCACTTTCAGTGCACTTTGCAGCGTTGGTCCTTTCTGCGTTTGTCTCTGGATTTTCTCAGTGTTCAAGTCAAGGCAGTTTAAGTCCACAGCAAAACAGCATCCAAATAAACCGGGGCAACAGCAGACTGAAGCCAGGCTGACCACTGAAGGGAGGAAATCTAATGCAGAATGGCGGGGGGAAACTCAGAATAAAAAGAAGGTTGAACTTGATTTTCGTGCAGAAGGGGGCTGGGGGACCTGGATTTAAAAGAAGACTGAATTTGGTTTTAGTGCAGAATTGCTTGGAGGACGACACGGTGAACATGGATTAAAACATGGAACTAGTTTGGTGTAGTGGTTAAGTGCACGGACTCTAATCTGGGAGAACCGGGTTTGATTCCCCACTCCTCCACTTTCACCTGGCTGGATGACCTTGGGCAAGCCATAGCTCTGTACCAGTGGTTCTCTCAAGGGCAGCTTGGGAAAGAGCTCTCTCAGCCCCACCTGCCTCACAGGGTGCCTGTTGTGGGGAGGGGAAGGAAAAGGAGTTTGTAAGCCGCTCTGAGACTCCTTCGGGTAGTGAAGAGTGGGGTAAAAATCCATTCTCTCCTCTTCTCTTCTTCTTAAAAGGAGAGTGCAGAAAGGGTCTTTGTGAAATGGCAAGATCCACTTGCCAGCAGACATTGAAGTGGATTGAAACTGTGTTATTTCGCATGTGTGAAAGAGCACTGTTTTCCCCACTGAGACTGAGATTGTCTGAGTATCTCAGGGCCTGTCTCACTATCTCATTACCACTCTTCATCCCGCACTTGCAGGGCTTCTCTCTCACCTGCGGCTACAAGTGTTATGGCAATTTAGGGTTGCCAAATCCCCCCGGGGGGCGGGAAAACCCCCGCTTGATCCGCCTGCTCCCCGCCGGCCTGGATTGGGCCACTGGAGGGAACCCCACCCCCCAAATTGCTGGGCTGCAGAGACGTGCCCAGCGTGATGACATCACCCGGAGGTGATGTCATCGCATTGGGCAGTTTCGGGGGTGGGACACTCTATAATTCAAGGGAAAACTCTATGGTTTTCCCTCGAATTACAGAGGTCCCGCCCCTGATGTGCCTGATGTGATGTCATCGCGGCGTGTGTGCTTTGCGCATGTGCCAGAACAACTCCTGGACAAGCAAAGACTCCCCCCGCTAAAGTAAAAGGTACCACGTGGCAACCCTATGGCAATTAGCCAGAAGCAATGCTCCCTCTAAGCTGTGGAGTCTTGTGAGCAGAAATTCCGCTCTGTGAGCTACTGGCATTAAAGTTGTGAGCAAGCGATCTGGCTGTTGCATAAATCAGTCTGCTCTGGAGCTATCCTCCTCGAGCTAAGACAAAAATGTGTGAGCCAGAGGCTAAAAAAACTGACCTAGCTCACACTGACACAGCTTAGAGGGAAGACTGGCCAGGAGGGGCCTTCTCCATGCCTTGTGCTCTTGCTGATGCAGAGAAGCCTTCTGATGGGCTATCCTGGGACTATTTCCACCATGTTTCCTACAAAATAGGACTTCCCTGGCCATTTATAAAACAGATTTTTAAAAGGTACAAGGATCTACAGGCACAGGTGCATATTAATGCATGTAATTATTTAACCTTTTCCTGCAGCCGGATGCAAGAGGCAGGGATCCCTCCTCTCCTGACTCCTGGTTGCCCGAGGCTGTCCCCTGTTCCACTCAGCAACTCCTGACACCACAGGCATAAAGCTTCAGGGCCAGGGAATCAACCTGGCTCTTTCTGCTGATGACGCATTCCTGTTTCTTGGGCAGACACCTTCTGTCCCAAAAGTATGTAATTAATTGATGAATCTGCAAGAATCTCAGGGTGCAAAATCAACTGGGAGAAGACTACAGCCAGGCCAATCGGTTAAGCTCCAATTAAGCCCTCCTTTGAAGATGGGCCTTTTCTGTAGGACACAAGGCATCTTAACTATCTAGGGAGAGTTGATCCCCAGAAATGTAGGGTAAATTGTAACCCTAAATGACATCCTGAAACAGACTGATGAGGACAAGAATAGATGGAAAACATTAACATTGGAGGGGGGAAATCAATGTATTAAAATAAGAACTATTCCATGGTTAATCTATATCATGCAGGGGCTTCCAGTGTGTATATTGGTGGAGATCGGGAGAGGCTGCTGCTTTATGTGCAGAATGTCCCAGATTCAGCCTTCACATCTCTGATTGCTGGACCTCCTGAGGGCATCTGGGGTGTTTTTGGCCACTGTGTGACATGGAGTGCTGGACTGGAGGGGCCCCTGGCCTGATCCAACATTGGCTTCTCTTATGTTCTTACATGGAGCAGAGGTCCATCAGTGGCTCTTAGCCACAAGGCATAGATAGGAACTCTCAGTCTGGGGCAAGGGATGCTCTGTATTCTTGGTGCTTGGGGGAGGGCACAACAGTGGGAGGGCTTCTAGTGTCCTGGCCCCACTGCTGGACCTCCTGAGGGCACCTGGGGTGTTTTTGGCCACTGTGTGACACAGAGTGTTGGGCTGGAGGGGCCCCTGGCCTGATATCCAACATTTGCTTCACTCCTCTGTTCTTCTGTTCTTATGATTAAAAGGATCGGGTAATGGGTGATGTGAAAGGCTTCTACCCGAGACTGTAAAAATCGCTGGAGATGCGCTGCCCCTGGAGGGACATTGCCCCTGTTAAATAGTGGGCTCCATGGCTGAACAGGCCCCCAGTCTAGTGACCAGCTCTACTTTCTTAGCGATTCCAGCAAGGAGGAGAAGGCAAAGCTCCCAGGCAGCAGCCTGGTTTTCATGCATGCCAACCCCACACCCCGAACACCCCCCACTCCCAACGATAGGCTATTTACATAACACTCTTTCTCTACTGATCTATTCTGGGATCCTATTGGATCTCTATCGGTCTATTTTAGGATCCTTACCCCTGGGAACTCTCATTGGGCCAGACCAGGGGTGGGCAAATTGCAGCCCACAGGCCACATGCGGCCCGCCACAGAGTTTTTTGCAGCCCGCCAAGACAGTTGGCCATGTGGTTTCAGTCAGGCCTCTGTTGGGCCCGGAGCGCAGAGAAGCGGCGCTCCGGGAGTGAAGTGTCCAGGGGGCGGGCACATTACCAAGCCCCACCCCCTGCTCCCAGCAGCCCTGTTGGGCGACGAGGAGGCAGTAGAAGGAAGGTAAGTTACCTTCCCTCCCCCATCCTCCTCTTCCCGGGGTCGCAGTGCTCTAGGGAAGCCCTGCCCACCCCCACCCTCGCCTTCCCTGGGCCACGCCAAAACGCAGCACTCCGGGGAAGCCCTGCCTGCTCCCACCCTCACCTTCTCTGGGCCGCACCAAAGCACAGTGCTCCAGGGAAGCCCTACACACTCCCACCCTCGCCTTCCCCAGGTTGCACGGAGGCGCAGCATGCAGGCAGCTGCTTTCAGGAATCTCTCTCTCACTCTCTCTCTGTCCCTCTGAGTCTGTCTGTTTGTCTGTCTGTCTCTCTCTGTCCGTCTGTGTGTCTTCCTCTCTCTCTCTCTCCCTATGTTCCCCGTGTCTCTCTCTCTGTCTCTGTCTGTCTGTCTGTCTCTGTCCATCTCTGTGTGTGTCTTCCTCTCTCTCTGTCCCTATGTTCCCCTGTGTGTCTCTCATTGAGGTTTATTCCCCTCCTCCCCGCCCCGAAACTTGGTGGTGCCACTGCAGCTGCAGGGATCCCCAGGTGCCCCCACATGCTGGGTGTTGGAGCAGGGCCAGGCTAGCCGTGGAGAGCCCCAGCCGGGCGGGTGTGCACATCGCTCTATCTGCTGGTCTCTGCAGCCGCTGTCCCCAGATGGCCTTCTTGCTGCCCATTAACTAATGAATGCCATCATCTTAAAAGGAGCGGCCCTCCGCTAACCTCCGCTCCCACAAAGTGGCCCCTGAGCCAAAACAATTGCCCACCCCTGGGCCAGACGCTTTGGATTTTAAGGGCAGCTCTGACTGCCAAACACCACATCCTGCAGCACTAAAAAGCTAATAATCCCCCCACATTTTGAAACCTGGGCAGAAGGACTACTGCATCTGGCCGTGTGTGTGCATGTGCGTGTGTGCGCGTGCTTTTAATAAACGGGATGCAGGCATGAAATATTTGGGCTGAATTGTCAGACATTTACAAGACTTGATTTACAACTTATTGTACCTGTTTGAGTGGGACCTGCCTCCCTCCACCTTTTCCTTCTTTCTTCCTCCTGTTTTATTTCATGACTTTCCTCCCCCCTTTTCTCATTTCCCCCCCCCCTTCTTCTCCTCTCCCCTCCTCTCTCTCTAGGGCTAGGAAAGGAGAAGGGTCCATGGGAGGGAAAGAGGCATTTGATAGTGGGTGCTGTACGTTGTAGATTTAAAAATTAAAACTGTCAATGAAAAAAGAACCACTCCACAGTTTGTTGTGTTGAGATCTCTTCCACTAAATTCCATTTAAGTGGTTTAGACAAAGGGAACTCCCATTTTCGAATATATTAAAAATGGGGTGATGACAGGAGACATTAGGGATGTGAAGGAGGATTCTGGAGAAATTCAAGAGGCTGCTGAAAACCTGTGGCAACAGGTGAGGGAAGCCCATGTCGAGGGCTATGAGGTCATGAGCTGGCTAGTGTAACAGAGGGGTGTCTCTTAACCCATACAAAATTGAAAAGTTAAGGGCTGAAAGTCAGGATCTACAAGAGGAGAACAGAATTTTATGCCACTGGGAACATGGACCACATTAAGTTATTGTCTGGACGCCTGGCAAAGAAGCCCTCAAGAGATTCCGCCAGGCTTTCCACAACTTCCACCCCACCCTCAATCTAACCACGACTTACTCTGCACAAGAAATAAACTTCCAGGACACCACAGTACAGATACACTTGGGACATGCAAGTACCATGTTATACCAGAAGCCGACAGGTTGGCAAACATACCTACATGCCTCCAGCTGCCACCCCAACCGCATCAAACAATCCACTGTGTATAGCCAAGCCCTACACTATAGTCACGTCTGCTCCAGCCCTTCAGACAGAGACACTTTCACTCCCTTGAAGGATCTACAGCAGGCATTTTTGCCACGGCAGTCTCCTCCTGAGATGGTGAGAAAGATGGCTGGAAAGGCCAGAATGCTACCCAGGGGACAGCTTGCTAAGTCACAAGCCCAAAGAAAATGACAACGGAACACAACTGGTGGTCACCTGCAGCTCACAACTCAAGCCAGTTCAACACATTATTAATGACCCACAACCCATGCTGGACAGTGACACTTCCCTTGCACAGGCATGCGGGGGGAGGGGGACACAACCTTTTCTTGCCTACAGACAGCCTGCTCACCTAAAACAACTTCTCACCCGCAATGACAAACTACTTCACAGTCACATGGACTCTGGTACCCAGGACTGCAACAAACCAAGAGGCCCACTTTGCTCTCACATAGATCCTAGCAACACCATCAGCGGACTCAGCAATATCAGCCAGGCCATCTCAGGCTCATCCTCTAGTGTGATTGATGCCATCACGTGTCAGCAATGCCCTTCCACCCTCTACATTGGACAAACAGGCCAGTCCCTTTGATGAAGAATTAATAGACATAAGGCTGACACTAGGGAACATTTTAATCTTCCAGGATGTTCATTTGCTGACCTAAAAGTAGCAGTTCTCTTATAAAGGAATTTAAACGGGAGATTAGAAAGAGAAACTGCTGAATTCTGATTGATAATGAAGCTCAAGACAATGCATCCACCTGGATTGAATCGAGACCTAGGTTTCCTGTCTCATTACAATGCTGATTGCTCCACGCCTATTACCCCTCTGCATATCTCACCTAATCCAGTCACACCTGCTATTGTCATTTGCCTGCTATTGGCATTCGACATCTGAAATCACTCCCCTTTCCAATAAATAGGACAGATGGACTCCCATTCTAGCTGTATCTGAAGAAGAGAGCAGTGACTCACGAAAACTCATCCCCTGCCACAAATTTTGTTAGTTTTTAAGGTGCTACTGGACTCTTAACTCTTTTCTGGTGGAAAACTGTTACTGTTAAAAGAGTAAGAGAGAAAACAACTGCAGGTTCTACCATCTGTATTACATAGGAAGTGTTAGTGAAGATAAGAGTTCTTCGTCTCTGCCACTGCAGGCTGCTGTTGGGGAGAATTTTGTTTTTTTTTAAATTTCTCCTCAAAGTAATCCCCTCTCTTAGGGTTACCATATTTTGAAAAGCAAAAGAGAGGACATATTTCCCAACTGCCTACTTCAAACAAGTGATCACTATGACAAATCTTATTTAAATACCCCTACTATTTAAGACTTCAGACCAGAAGGTCAGTAACTTGGCAGTTCGAGACCTGAGTGCTGCATGGTGGAGTGAGCTCCCGTCTCCGGCCCCAGCTCCTGCCAACTTAGCAGTTTGAAAGCAAGAAATTGCAAGTGGATAAATAGGCACCGCTTCGGTGGGAAGGGAACAGCGTTCCATGCGCCTTGGCATCTAGTCATGCTGGCCACATGACCACAGAAAAAGTCTTCGGACAGCGCTGGCACTTCGGCTTGGAAACAGAGATGAGCCCGCCCCCTAGAGTCAGATTCAACTGGCTTTTGAGCAAGGGAAACCTTTACCATCTGTATCTTTTACTATTTAAGTGGTGATCATTGGTATTAACTAGGAATACTCCTCACCTTCCAACCTCAGAAGAGGACATTTTCATCAGAAGAGGGCATTTTTTAAAAAAAAAGCCCCATAGAGGACAGACACCAAAAAAAGAGAGGACATGTCCCCTACAAAGAGGACATCTGGTCACTCTGCCCTCCCTATATGCTCAGGTGGGGAGCCATGCTGGTCTGAAGCAACAGAGCAAAGTTTGAGTCCGGTGGCACCTTTAAGACCAATGAAGTTTAACGCTGGGTAGAAGCTTCTACCCAAAATTAAACTTTGTTGGTCTCAAAGGTGCCACTGGACTTGAAATTTGTTCTCTCTCTCTTTCACACACACACACACACACACACACACACACACACACAGAGCGAGAGAGAGCTTATCAGGCAAAATCTGTGTACAGTTCCCCCCTTGCCTTTCTGTCTCTCACAATACCTTGTAGACACAATGGGGGCGGAGTGGGACAGACTGCCTTTCCAGCGGGAGAAAAGGAGTGCGGCTGGGACAGCGGGGGACCCCTGTTGAAAGTGTGGGTAACACCACCGGAACTGCTGTTTTCGGGAAGGGTGTCCGGAGAGCTGAGTCAAACTGACATGACAAGAGGTGTGGTTCGAGGACCACCTGGTAGGAAGAAAAAGAACCAACCACCAGGTGCAGGAGGCCACCACCTCAGGACCCTCAAGGAGCTCCAGGGTGAAGTTGCTGATCTACTAACAAGTTCGAGTGACTTGTTGCTAAAACTTGTCTTGGTGCCGGAGGACTAGAAAGTGGCAAACGTCACACCAATATTCATAAGCAGGATTGGGGGGGGGGGGGAGCAGTGAAGAAAGCTGACAGGGGAAAAAATTAGATGCATTTGAAATGTGGTGCTGGGGGAGAGTTCTACGGATACCGTGGCCTGCCAAAAAGACAAATAAGTGGGTTCTAGATCAAACCAAGCCTGGACTCTCCCGAGAAGCTAAAACAACCAAATTGAGGCTGTTGTACTTTGGTCGTATCGTGAGAAGACAGGAGTCCCTGGGAAGAAAGACAATAATGCTAGGAAAGATTGAAGGCAGCAGGAAAAGAGGGAGACCCACAGGAGGCGGAGGGACCCCATCCAGGAAGCCCCAAAGGCCCTCCGCTGGCAAGACTGGAGCAGGACTGTTAAGGACCGGACATTTCAGTGGTGATGAATTCATCAGGTCGTTGTAAGGTGGAAATGACTAGGTGACGTGTGACTCATGGTGGGGGGGGGGTGGGGTTCCTGGGAATTACAGGCCGGTCAGCTTAACATCTACTATTAAAGAGATAACTATCAAGTACACTGAGAAACAAAGCCTGCCGAGGGAAATGCAGCATGGCTTCTACACAAAGAAGTCTCCCAGGCAATGTTCCCTCTAAGCTGAGTTAGTATGAGCTAGCTCACAGTTTTTTACCCTCCGGCTCAGGAAGGATGGCTCCAGAGCAAACTGATTTATGCAGTAGCCAAATCACTCGCTCACAACTTTCATGCCAGTAGCTCACAGAGTGGAATTTTTGCTCGCAAGACACCGCACCTTAGAGGGAGCATTGCTCCGAGCCCCTGCCTTCCTTCGACAAGTACCAGTGGGTGTTTCCCCACTCTGTCCCTCCTCGCCCAGGCAGGCTTCCTTCCAGCAGATGGGCCACAGCAGCCAAGCTGGCACAGTTCTGACGCACGCCAGCTCTCTCTCTGGACTGCGGTTTCCACATACAGACAAGCAGCTGCCTATGATAACCACGGTATCTAAAGGAACTATTTACTTTTAATATAGGCATTACTGCAGTTCATTGTCTGACATGCCCTTCTACTTAAATATGTATTGCTTTTATCAGTCCTGACAGAAATATAGTCCGTCAGTAATTTCAGATCCGGAGACGTCGGCAGCGTCACTGTGATTTTGCTGGGAGGGAGATAATAAATCAGACTTCTCCTTTTGACTGACGCTCCGTTTCTCTTGTCTGGTTTTCAGCAGCCGAGTTCCATCGGCAAAGCTCACATTGTTCACAGTTCCTCTTATTAAAGGATAAGACACATTATTGAAAGCGCTTTTTGTGTGCGGAGAGTTCCAGGCAGAACATGAAATTACAGCACACATAATAAAAAGGAATCACTGACTCTGTTGGGGGGGGGGGGACCCAACCACGTGCCTTCCTCCGGAGAAAAGGGCTCCTTTGCTGGCCCATCTGTCCTCTTTTGTGGCTCTGTTACAACCAGGTATGCAGGTATTCCTGGGGACAATGCCTCGCTGGTCAGCCTGCTGCCCAGAGTTACCACCACGTTTGCTTCCACGTTGTGAGTTCATGTTGCGGTGGTGCTTTCAAGACAGAGCTAAGCCAAATGGCCTGTCCTTCTTGGAAAACAAACTGGGAAAGGGGCGGCGGGCTAGATCGAAGTCCTGACCAGTCTAGCAAAGCTTCCCAGTCCTACAGGCTGTGGGGTAGGGGGAACAAAATCCATGGGCTTGAGAACCCCCTGGGAAGCCAGAGGGTATGGGGGGGGGCATCACAGCAGCAGTGACCTCTCCTCTCCTGTACAACAGCACTGAAGGGGGGGGGACTTCATAGCAAGAAGGGGGTGACGTTCTGGAGCAAGGCTCCAACAGGCCAGGCAGACAAAGCAAAGGGCTTTCTAAGATTGCAAACCTCCAGGTAGTAGTAGTAGTAGTAGTAGTAGTAGAAGAAGAAGAAGAAGAAGAAGAAGAGATTGGAATAATACCTTGCCCTTCACTACCTGAGGGAGACTCAGAGCGGCTTACACTCTCCTTTCCCTCCCCCTCTCCACAATAGACACCCTGGGAGATAGGTGGGGCTGAGAGAGCTCTCTCAAGGACTGCCCTTGAAAGAACAGCTCTGAGAGAACTTGTAACTGACTCAAGGTCTCCCAGTTGGCTTCATGTGGAGGAGTGGGGAATCAAACACGGTTCTCCCAGATTAGAGTCCGCGCACTTAACCACCACACCAAACTGGCTCTCCAGGGCCTGGAGATCTCCTGGAATTACAGAACTGACCTCCTGGCAACAGGGATGGATTCTCCTGTAGAAAATGGCTGCTTGAGAAATCCCTCCCCTCCCCAAACCTCATCTTCCCCAGGCCTGACCCGCCCCCCAATCTCCAGGAATTTCCCATCTGGAGTGGGCGATCCTATTTCGAACCCCCCTCCTCCTGGCCCAGAGTCATCCTGAGGAGGCCCCTGGGGGGGGGGAGCCCTGACTTCACCCCAGCAGCAGCAGCAGCAGCCCTGCCCTCTCCCAACGTGGGACGAAATGGACGGCTCTGCCACACCCGCACAGCGGGAGCAGACCAGCGGCAGTCATGAGGAAAGAGGCACACGAGGACTCGCGCGAACCGAAGCCATGCGCTTGGCCAGGTGGACGGGGAAGACGAGGAGGCTCTGGCCCCCCTGCCTCTGCCGGTGCTCTTTCTTTCAGAGCCCGCGGCTTCTCACAGGCTGCCATTCCATCCGCCCACCAGGAGGCTTTTTGTCTGGCCTGCCCCCTCCCAGCAGGGAGGGCACCTATAATATCCTGGGGTCCAAACCCGTTGGGTGAAATCAGCTCATCCTTTATTAAAGGCAGGGAAACACGAACTGGCCAGCCTGACTCGGGGGTCTGCTTACAGGCAGGTACAAACCACACCCCCGGTCACCCCCGATCCCTGTGGGAGGGTTATTTACAAGACACCTCTGACCGTACGTCCCCTTTAGAATCCTGTGGGGCTGGCTGGCCCAAATTATCATCCACATGGGCTGTTGTCTACCAATGCACAGCTCCGGTAGTTTGCCCGATCACGTGTGTGATCTCCGACCGCGTGCGTGGTCGCCATTAGAGCACAACAGAGCCAGCACCCCCTGCCCCGTGGGCTGCCGAGCATGACCAGCACTCGCAGGCTGGGACCGCCCCCTCCCCTCCCACCCCCTCCCGAGTGAACTTCTGGGTGGGGGTGGCCCCCCCCGCTGTCCTCCAGAAGCCGCTGCCCACCCCTCCCCCTCCAGGCAAAGGGTCTGAGTGTCCAGCCCTGAGTTGAGAAAGACTTGTATATTTGGGGGGTGGAGCCTGGGGAAGGCGGGGCTTGGGGAGGGGAGGGACTTTGGAAGGGTTATAAGAGCCCCCCTCCAAAGCAACCATTTTCTCCAGGAGAAGTCAGCCCCGTCATCTGGAGATCAGTTGCAATTCCAGGACGCCTCCAGGCCCCACATGGAGGTTCGGAACCCCGCAGAAGGGTAGAGAGTGGTACTGGAGCCCGACGGGAAAGCCCTCAGTCACAGAAAGGGAAGAAGGTGTCCCTGTATAACAAATGCCCTGGAGAAATCCTTCTTCAGGTACTGAATAGGTACAGAAAGCCAGTTTGGTGTAGTGGTTAAGTGCGTGGACTCTAATCTGGGAGAACCGGGTTTGATTCCCCACTCCTCCACTTGCTGCGGCTGGATGACCTTGGGCAAGCCATGGTTCTGGCACAGCAGTCCTTGAAAAAGAGCTGTTTCTGTCAGAGCTCTCTCAGCCCCGCCTCCCTCACAGGGTGTCTGTTGTGGGGAGGGGAAGGGAAAGGAGGTTGTAAGCTGCTCTGAGGCTCCTCCGGGTAGTGAAGGGCGGGGTATAAATTCAATCTCTTCTTTTTCTTCTGAGTAAATATTCTCTTGTTTGATTCTTGCTCTAAGCTTGTCCAGGTTTGTGACTGTCCGATGGCTACAAGCAGTACGGTTTGCCAAGCTACCCAAGCAGGGCTGGTTCCAGGGTTTGGGGGGTGCTGGCTGGGCAGAGTGTTCCCGGGGCCCCCTCCCCTTCCTCTGCCCACCACCAGGCACCTCCTTCCCTCCTGCTAGGGTTGCCAACCTCCTGGTGGGGCCTGGAGATCCCCTGAAATGACATCTGCTCTCCAGGCTACAGAGATCAGTTTCCTGGGGTTTTTTTTTGGGGGGGGGGGAGGGTGGACTCTGCGGCACTGTGCCCCACTGAGGGGGTCCCAGTCCTCCTCAGGCTCCACCCCCAACTTTCCAGGAGTTTCCCAACTGGGAGCTGGTACACCCCCCCACCCCCCCCCCGGTTTCCCTGCAACTCTGGTTGGGCTCCTTGGAAGGCCCCTTGCCTTCAGCTCCTCCCCCACACCCGGCCAAGATCAAAACTTAACAGTTGGAGGCAAATGCTTTGAAAAGCCCTTCTACTCTCTCTGGGTCGTCGAGCAGAAGACAGGAGGTTTGCCAGAAGGCAAAGGTGCTCTGCAGTTGGTGGTTTCCGTTTCTACCTGAGTGAATGTTCGCGCCTGACCTTCCCCTGTGAATAATGTAATACCTGCTGACATGCAGTGCCCAACGAATAAAAGGCAACATATTTATAACGTGAACTATGGTTAATGTAATTGCACTGACTGAAAGTTGTTCAGGATAACTAGCAAGGGAGCAGATGTCCGCTATCCCGAAACAAAAGCTCTCGTAATTAATGGCTCATCAGTGCTTGACGAGATTACCAAGACAGGTATTAATTGGATGACAGGACCATATGCAAGAGTCAAAACAGGCCTGAGAACAGATTCCACCACCACCCCCCGAACGCAAGGGCTCCCTCCACACCCCCACCAGCCTCTCTTGGCCCTCCCGGAGCAGTCGGTGCCAGGCCTCTCCGGTGCCAAGAGCTGATCTGTGTGTTTCCCCTCCCTTTTACAAGTAGTATCTTCTGTGTACCTCTTTGCACATGAGAGTGGGAACCTCCATCCACCTAGTTTCTTTTCGCTCTGCTTGTGCTGAGAAGAATATACCTGAACTCTGTGTGGAATATTTTAGGGCTGTCCTGCAGCCAGTCTGGCGGCTTCCACGTGGCCAATATCCCCCCCCCCCTTTGCTTTCATCCTGCCTGCAGCGGCAGGGACACCGGGTGCTGGCCGTGGAGCTTCCACAGGGGGAGTCTCCGGCACACTTTTCTCAGCCCTTTTTTTTTTTAACATTTGCCTTCCACACATGTTCTTTCTTTCCCTCCTGTGACCTCACCACCCCTTTTGCTGTTGTGTCACCATCTCAGTGTACAAACAGTATCACACCCTTCGCTGGAAGCACCTTTCCCCCCATTTACCTAGAATATGAAGAAATCATTGTGCAGTGGAATTTAAAGCTATCAGTTGGGCAATTCAATTTATGGGTAGTTGTGGCTCCAGATCAGGGCCACGGCTGCTCGGCTGGCATTCCATGTGTGGCCATGTGGTGGTGGTGGTGGTGAAGAAGAGGAAGAGGAAGAGGAGGAAGAAGAAGAGGAAGGAGAAGAAGAGAAAGAGTAGGAAGAGGAGGAGGAGGAAGAAAAGTAGGAGGAGCAGGAGGAGGAGGAGGAGGAGGAGGAGGAGGAGTTGGTTTTTATACCCCACTCTTCACTACCCGAAGGAGTCTTGGAGCACCTTATAATCACCTTCCCTTCCTCTCCCCACAACAGACACCCTGTGTGAGGCAGGTGGGGCTGAGAGAGTTCTGAGAGAGCTGTGACTGACCCAAGGTCACCCAGCTGGCTGCATGTGGAGGAGGAGTGGGGAATTAAACCCAGTTCTCCAGATTAGAGTCCACAGCTCTTAACTGCTGCATCAGACTGGCACTGGCACTGCCCACTTCCCAACAAATACCCCCGTGGCACCACTTCTCTGTCCATGGTGTGGTTCCATCTTCTTGGTTCAAAGAAAGCAAAGCTCTGCGATTACCATCCTCTGTATCTTTTCACCTAGCGGGAAGGCCCTCTGGAAAAGTGTCCTTTTAGGAGGATCAGGTTACACAAATCCAGATGTTTATCTGATTTCCTCTTGAAGGCGTCCATGCTTGTAGCCTTTCTTATGTTCTTATATTAACACGTGGAATTCACTGCCCCAGGAGGTGGCGGCGGCTACAAGCATGGAGGGCTTTAAGAGGGAATTGGATAAACATATGGAGCAGAAGTACATCAGTGGCTATTAGCCACAAAGTATAGATAGGAACTCTCAGTCTGGGACAAGTGATGCTCTGTAATCTTGGTGCTTGACGGGGTGGGGGGGTGGGGGGCAACAGTGGGAGGGCTTCCTGGCCCCACTGCTGGACCTCCTGAGGGCACCTGGTGTTTTTGGCCACTGTGTGACACAGCGTGCTGGACTGGAGGGGCCACTGGCCTGATCCAACATTGGCTTCTCTTATGTTCTTATATTAGCTGCCACCACCTCCTGTGGCAGTGAATTCCATGTGTTAATCACTCTTTGGGTGAAGAAGGACTTCCTTTTATCCATTCTAACCCGACTGCTCAGCAATTTCATGAAGTGCCCACAAGGAGTTCTTGTACTGTGAGAAAGAGAGAAAAGGACCCCTTTCTCTGCCTGCTCTATCCCATGTATAACCTTATAAGCCTCGAGAAAGGAAGGGTCCGGGGCTACAGCTGGGTGAGAAGGGAAGCTAAAAACGAGGCTGGCCTCAAAGCCAGGGTGAGCTGGGCCCAAACACTAGAGAAGGTTTGGAATCAATGGGGTCGTTTCCAGAATTCGCCCACAATACTTCGTGTTAGCAGCCCGTCCCAATCTTACAGAATGTGTCCCCCTGAGGTATTCCTCTATAGCTGGCCCACGTCCCTAAGACAAGAGTGCTTAAGCTCACTCCTCTGTGAAACACGCCTTCAGACAGAGAGGGGAACTGAAACGGAAAGACACTGATTGGTTCAAGGAACTGTTAACTGGGGCTGAGTCATTGATTCTGGGTCCAAATCCAGTTTGGTATGGTGGTTAAGTGCGTGAATTCTAATCTGGGAGAACCGGGTTTGATCCCCCACTCCTCCACTCGCAGCTGCTGGATGACCTTGGGCAAGCCATAGCTCTGGCACAGCTGTTCTGGAAAAAAAGCAGCTTCTGTCAGAGCTCTCTCAGCCCCACCCGCCTCACAGGGTGTGTGTCTGTCGTGGGGAGGGGAAGGAGTTCGTGAGCTGCTCTGAGACTCCCTTGGGTAGTGGAGGGTGGGGTATAAATCCAATCTCCTCCTCCTCCTACTACTACTACTACTACTACAACTACTACTACTATTAATGATATCAAAATGCAGGATGTGTATCCAGAACCAGGATTCATTAGACCCTGTTACTTAAAACTGCTCCCCTCCTGGCTCTCAAGGAGTGTTCAGAATTCTTTGTTATTTCTGGGGTGGCCACATCTCTTGCGAGGGAACCAGAGCTCAGGAAGGAAGAGGGAAGTCTGGCCTGGGACTCTTAAGAGTTTCTGAAATAAATTCAACGTGTGGTGTAACAGCCTCCATTCAAAAATGCCCGTTTGCCTTTCCTTTTAGAACCCGAGCACTGGGATGCTCTTCCGTGTGCGAGGGAGCTCCTGTGGACTTGAGAAAAATCCTCATTGTGAAGCTGGTCAAAACTGGCCGTATCTAATTACTCATCGACTCGGACTGGCAGCAGCTCTTTTTCCGGGGTCTCAGGCTGAGGGGTCTTTCCCATCCCCTCCTGCCTAGTTCTTGTAGCCGGAGATGCCGGAAATTGAACCTGGGCCCTTCTGCATGCCAAGCAGAGGCTCTGCCACTGAGCCACAGCCCCTCCCACCAGCAGAGCACCTCCAAGGAGGGACAAAGAGAACCCCCTTGACCTCTCTGTCTTTGTGGCTCTTTTGTCCTCTCTGAAGTCTGCAGAGCCCATCCCTTCTAACGGCAGCCGCTCCCTTAGTGATGGAAGCTGGGGACAGGGCTGCTGCCGCTGCCAGCATTTCTACAGAATACACCCATGATGTCAACACTGTGGGAAGGATCCAGCTAAATCATCCAAGCCCTGTTAAGCCTGCTTCTCCCATTAAAATAGAGGAGGCTGGGTCATTCCCCTACACCATGGCATGGGAGCCCTTTCCGACTGGTGGTTCAAGACTGTCCGCACGCATGGGTGAACCACTGGTATTACTGCTGCTGATTTGTCATTGATTGCAGCTGTCCACGTCAACAGCTGGTGCCAGCTAGGTTCGCTGATAGAGACATGGATAGTGTGAGTCATTTCCTAGCTTTGTTAGGTTCCTTCTGCGTTTGTGTGTTCCCCCTGTCCAGCAAACAGACCGGGCTAGACTTTGGTGGGTCCGGGCACCAGGCCTGCTCAGCCGCCAACCACTACAGCACACTCAGTCTCCACTGACTCAAGTCTCCGCGAACGTTTCTGAAAAGATGCTTGGAAGGAAAGAGGGAGTGTGAGAAGTACAGTCATCCCATGACAGCACACTTCTGTGGAGGCCGTCCCACGCCAGCGCTGCCCCTTTTTATGGCCACACCAGGGAAATTTCCAGAAGTATGCAAGGGAACAGCTGTTGCCATATTATTCCTGCTTATGTTCTGTAGTAGTTCTGCCACCTCTGAAATGATTCTGCCGCACAGTGACGGCACAGCAGGACTTCTCCTTTGTTTCAGTGGACCAGAGCTTCTGTAAAGAGCTGGACCTGGAGCCAAGCTGTCTCAGCTTCTTAGGACGAGTGCTTTGCAAGTCCACAGTGTGTCCAACTGAAGTCGGTGGGACGGACTCCTCCAGAGGCCTGCTGAGGCTTGAAACGTCCACAACCCTCCGGTGCCCGAGGAGAGCATCCCTGGCCTGTTCGTGCAGGGTCCTGGAGGTTCCCTCCCAGCCACGGACCCGTGGGCAGGGCAGAAACCAGGCCATGGCTTGTCCCACGGCGTCGGTGGGGAAGAAGGAGCCTCGGTGGGGTCATAGGCAGCCCTGGCTGCTGGAGGAGTCCCCCACGTTTCCCCCATGTGGAGCGCCAAGGGAATTAATAGGGAACCAGAGATTTCCTCAGCCTCAGCAGGCAGCTCTGGAACCCACTCATCACACCCACGGATCCACGGACAGACTACAGTGGCTGCCCCTCCCCAGTGATGTATAATGTGGTGCCTGTGAGTGGCCAGCGACAGAAATGTATAAACGGAACAGTCGGAGAACCTGCGAGTCACTTGCAGAGGAGGGGGAAAACCCATCCTCTGCTGGGCCCCCCTCCCCACTTCCTTCCTTCCCTGCTATCCCAGTGCTGTCACTTCCCCCACCACTGCTGCCCCCTCTTCCTCCTCTAATCTGGGAGAACCAGGTTTGATTCTCCACTCCTCCTCCACTTGCAGCGGCTGGATGACCTTGGGCAAGCCGTAGTTCTGGCACAGCTATTCTTGAAAAAGAGCAGTTTCTGTCAGAGCTCTCTCAGCCCCACCTCCCTCACAGGGTGTGAGCCACTCTGAGACTCCTTTGGGTAGTGAGGGGTGGGATGTAAATCGAATCTCCTCCTCCTCCTCCTCCTAAAATATAATTTTTGCTCACAAGACTCCACAGCTTAGAGGGAGCACTGGTTGTCAACCCCCCAGGTGGAAATACCCCAAGATAATTGCAGGGGTGAACTCGCACGTAGTGTAGAATGTAAGTTCAGGGACAGGGTTGAACCAGGATTTAAGGTCTAGTGCAGAAAGGACCTATGTTTGTCTTCAGTGGCATTTGTGAGACAAATTATTTCTGGTGCCTGCCGTTCTAAGGTCAACTGCCATCTTGAATCCAGTCAAACAACCTCAATCCTACTCCTGCAACGAAGCATAACAATTTTGTTTCTAGTAGACTTTATCTACTTCTACCCTAGAAAGCCCAAATGCTGTTTATACCCCTCCACAGGAAAGGAAAGTAGTAACACTCTGGGTTTTTAAAAGCCAGATGTTTGGACTGGCAAGCAAGAAAAAATACCCAGAGTGTGGAATTTGCCAGGGGGAGGCCACGAGATCTCACTGCTCTAGAGGCCACACGGCCCAAACACAGACGTGGAAGAGTTCCCTCCTCTATCCAGAAGAAGAGAAGAGATTGGATTTATACCCCGCCCTCCACTCACTTGGAGTCTCAGAGTGGCTTACAAACTCCTTTCCCTCCCCCTCCCCACAACAGACACCCTGTGAGGTAGGTGGGGCTGAGAGAGCTCTTTCGAGGACTGCCCTTGAGAGGACAGCTGTGCCAGAACTATGTCTTGCCCAAAGTCATCCAGCAGCTGCAAGTGGAGGAGGAGTGGGGAATCAAACCCGGTTCTCCCAGATTAGAGTCCGCGCACTTAACCACTACACCAAACTGGCGGAGAGGTGGACAGTTGAGAATCTGACACTTACGAAGTTATGAAGGTTATGGTGAAGAGTACCCAAAGGGGGGTGGCGTTTCAAGGCCCCCATTGTCATTGGGTAGGGCCTGATGTCATGAGTGGGGTCCAGTGATGCCATAGTGATGTCACACTGAACAGCAGTGTTACTAATAAGACTTTCACACACTGCTAGAGCTATAGAACACACTCTCTGTGCGTCACGGTGATGCAGCTTGGAAGAGATTGGCTATTTGACAGATGAAAGCATTCAAAAATGACATGGAAATGAACTCCATGCTGCATGAAAAACACAGCTGCGCAATTACAGCCGGTTCACTGGCTCCCCCTCTCCAATTTCGACATCTAGTGGTTACCCCAAGGAGGCAGGCACAGAAGCGTTAGAAGAAGCTGCATATTTGCTGTATGGCACCCAGTCACCTCTCTGATCACACACACACACACACACACATGGAGTCCTTGGCTTCTCTCATTCTTGTCCCTACATTCCTCTCTCAAGAAACACTGCAGAACAGAAGGCCGTAGGGTGGGGTTCAAAGCTCTGTTGGGAAAGCTAAGGGTGAGGGGGGGTGATAACAAGTAATAATTGCCTTTATTACTAAACTTAAGAGATTTCTAAATTAAACCTGACTGTAAGAGAGTTCCTCCCGGCTACAGTGTGGTGAGGGTCTACAGTCTCGGCATTCAGAGAATCTCACATCCTCCGAAGGACCTTATCTACCAGCAGTGAGAGGTGGTGGAGCTTAAGGCTGCGGTCACACACACTAAATAATCCACTTTCAATCCACTTTCAGTGCACTTTCAAACTGGATTTGCCAGTTCACACAGTAAAAATCCAGTTTGAAAGTGCATTGAAAGTGCACTGAAAGTGGATTATTTAGTGTGTGTGACCGCAGCCTAAGACTGCCTGGATCTTATGAGCCTTCAGCCCTTTGGCCTTTGGTAATGAAGCACTCCTTCTTCTGTGGGGGGAAGCTCTGGAGTTTCACGCTGCCTGTGCCCTGCACTTCTCTGGTTCTTTCGGGGGGGGGGGGGGGCTGAGACGCTTGGCAGCGGCGATTCACTGGGAGCAAGAGGCATTCCACACTTGCTCGTACTGTTTATCTGTGCTTTTAAATATCTTTCTCTCTCTCTCTAGATAGATAGAGGGAATGAATTAATTGAGTTGCTCTTACCTTAAATTCTTCCAAAATCTTGTAACTTTTCTCTTGATATTCACAAAAATTCTTCACTTCTTTGCATTCCGGACAGCATCCATTGTGTTCTACTTTAGTACACTTTGGGTGAATTTTGGGACATTCCGGTTGGTCACAGACAGGCCCGTCCTCAGTACAGACACAGGGGCAGTTGGAATGCCCTGGGAAAAACCGTTCTCCCAGTTTGTACACAAAGCCACTGTCGTCCACACAACCTTTCCCTCGATAGTCATCAAAGATCAGATTGTTTTCGTTATTGGCCGTCTGGTCCCCTTCATCCGCAGGGTAGTCTTCATGGTTGAAGGCAGCTGGTGTCACCACATGAGGGATCAGCAACAGAAACAGGCAGGCTTCGTGGATGTGAAGAGCCATCCCCCTCCTCAGCACCTGCCTGGGGTCCCCCTCTCAGATGCCCACAGGTGTTCCCATGGAGAAGCCAGCGTGGCAGGACTGGGGAGGAATGGGGACAGGAACAGTTGGAAATGTTACAAAAAGAACGCCTTGCCAGACGATCGTTTTCTACTGTTCCTAGAGATGAGCAACTCTTAGCACAGACTAAGGAGGAATCTCACCTTTCTAACAATTCCTGAGATTTATTGGCGCATATATGCATTAGCAGACAGTGCAGGAAAATGTACAATATAACCAGGGTTTTCAGGAGGGTAGCCATGTTGGTCTCCAATCTAAAGTGCTGCTGGACTTGAATCTAATATAACTGGGGTAACCCCCCAGGTTACATAAGTATCTGGCACATGCCAGGAACTGGTGATTCCTTTAGCTTCACCTGGATCTACTGCATACTGTGTACTTCAGTATTACACATTATACATTGGCAGACTTGGTATGGATAATGCAACCCAGTCAGACAATGGAAAGTGGAGAATCATTGATCCCTATTGGGCTGGACAATCCACCTGCCAGCCTGATGAGTTCACAATGAGGCCTCTCAATATCAGCCCAATTCCTGCACGAGGGACAATGGAGCCGTCTCACGGACACACCCAGGGGCTGCTGACTGTTTATGATGTCAGGTACACATAAGCAAAGCCTTGCCCACATCTGGCTGGCAGGTGCTGCGTTTGTTTACACACTGCCACAGACGGGTTTGCCAGGAGGATGACTCACTTATGAATGAGTCTTTCAGAAAACGGAGACTTAGACCAGTGATTGCAATTGTTCCTATTTAATTGCTGGGCTCCCAACTCAACATTGCCTTCACAGCATGATGAAAAGAGATGCTCATCAAAAACAAAAGATAAAGAAGAAAGAACAATGATTCTGACATCTAATTGCATTTGTGCTGTAAAGTTGGGGGGGAACCCCCCCCCCCCGCACTGACTTTGGTCTTGGGTATAGTAGAATGTCTTCACTTGTGATGCCATTCTTGCCAAAGCAAAACAGCTCCAGACCAGCAAGCCCTTTGGGTCTGGACGCAACTGGGGCACATCCCTGTCTCTGAAGAGGGCCCAGCAGGCCAAGGCTTATTCACTGATTGTTACCCTTGCTTACAGGTGGCCTTGCTCTCTCTCTCTCTCTCTGTCTCTCTCGTAGACGCAGGGCAGCAAATGATGAGGCAGCACAGACAAAGATCACTCTCTCCTGAACAATCTGCTCTGAGCATGGCATGGTCTCCATGGGCCAGGGGAGCCGAGAATCTCATAAGCTTCCATAGATGCACGGAGTAGCCACAGCATCCAGGAAAGAACACACTTGCCATGGCTATTTGATCTGGAAAGAAAGGAGGGCCTTGCCCTCCCCTCACACGCTACATCTATTTTGCTGCTTCACTATCGGTGCAGTGCCCATCACTGTCGGCAGAGCATACAAACCGCACACTCTGTGCCAGTCCTCTAGCCCCAGCCGAAAGGAGGAAGGAGGCAGCAGGGGTGGGTCCCCTTTCCTTCCCTCCTCAGGAAAGTGGCCACAGAATAGATGCTCCTAAATGGAAAACCTCTTCTGAGCTGAAGAAGCATTTTAGTGAACTGGATATGGATGTCAGAGAGAGAGAGAGAGACTTCTTCACCTCGTTTGTCTCTCTTGTTCCCTGGAGACAGTGGTCTAATATTAAACCACCAAAGATATTCCAACAACGAAAGAAAATGTAATTTTGTTAGAGATACAGCCACCGTTTGTGCATCATTTAATTGTAAACGGTTCTGCAGATTTATACACTCCAACTTCCCACCTGTCCCTCTACTTCAAGCCACAGCCAAACAAGAATGACTCAGGGGGAAAAAATAAAGCGAGCCTGGTATTCTGCCCAAGCGTCTAAATGATCCTGTTGACAAAGCAGATCCCCCCCCCCCCCAATGCTTCTCTAAGGGAGATGCTGGATGCTACACAGACCTGCTCAGAATGTTAAGATGTCTCGTCCACTGTAGTTCCAGACACGTTTTTACCACATGAGTCAATGGCGCAGCAAGAGCCAGAGTATCCGTTCCCCAAACTCTCTCTCTGTCTGTCTCTCTCTCTCTGCGTGTGGCAGGACTGTTCCGAAGGCCTTCCCCACTCTGACCCAGCAGCCACTTGCATGCTACAGGTAGGTGTCTGTCTGCTAAGCTTAAAAGCTGTACAAACTTTACAAAATGATCAGGTTTTTCAGAAGTGATTTGTAACTAGCACAGCATGGAACAACCCATGTCTGCTACGAGGGTAACCCCCCCCCCCCCCAGCTTTCACAAAGAATTAAATCATTAACATTGCCAACATCTTGTCATCTTTGGTGCTTTACTGTGACTTAATTATGCTTCATTCTGAGAGAAGAAAATGGAACCGGCTGAAAATTCGATCTGCTGATTAAGAATTCCACATGTAAATAAGCTCTCAGAAGCTCTCAGCGTGCACTTAAACTTTATTCTACTATTTCTTCTACTGCAAGACATTTTCAGCTGCTGTGAAGACCTCAAGGCATCTATATCTCTTGCTCCTGAGAGACCGAATCCCTCTTGGGGAATGCCTGCTTACCTTGTCAGGGTGAGCGCCGGGAAGGGTCGCAGGCTGACCACATTGCTGCAAGAGATCAGCAGCAGCAAGCCCCCTTGATGACATTTCCAAGGAATGACGATGGGAAACCCCTTTCCCCAGCGGCTCCCGTGGCACAGAAGCCACCCAGCAGATGCATCGGGAGGCTTCGGCTTTTGAGGATTCAGAGCCAGCAAGCGTAGAAGGATCCAGAGGCGAGGCTGCCTCGTATCCAGCCGCACTCCAAAGACACGCTCATCGTGGCTCGCCTGATCTTTTATCCCCTTATTTAATCCTGGGGTCCGACATTCACTTCACCCCGAAAAGCCAGCCGGTCGCGACAGGCTGCACATCTGCAGAAAGGCTGGCCAGGGTGGGGAATGTGCTAGGCTCCCAGTTCCAGGAACAGCAGCAGCCAGGGCGCGCCGGAGCTCGCAGCCAATCCAGACCGAAATGCAGTCAGAGGCACCATCCTGCCCTGGGGCTCCCCCCAAAACGAAGGCGGGCGGAAGGCGCGGGGCTAACTTTCCGCGGGGTTCAGCACCCTGGAGAGCGGCGGCGGCGGCGCGGCGGCGGCTCCTGCGGCACGCATTCCGTTCAGCACCGCGGACAGCAGCCGGCCAGCCGCCCCGGGCAGCGGGGGAAACGGAAGCCGGCGGGGCCGCGCGGAGCCCCTCGGACGCCTTCCCCGGGCGGAGAGGCGGACCCGGGCCAGCAACGCCGACGAATGGACGGGCAAATGCGCAGCCTTCCCTCCAGAGGCGGGCGGCAGATCACACGCCGCAGGCAGGGCTGCCTTCCAGGGAAAGAGGCCGTCAGGAGGCAGAAGCCCTCTGCAGCCAGCCAGCGACACCGGCGGGGGGACCGGCCAGGAAGCAGCGTCCCCAAACTTGCTTATTCTGATTCTGCCCTCATTCAGCATCACTCCAGGAAAATACACACCCCAGTGGTGCCTGCCTGTGGGCAAGGGACGGGAAGCCTGTCTGTGTACACACACACACACACACACACACACACACACACACACACACACGCACCACACACACACCACACACACACGCACTGCAGATCTTTCCTGTGGCTAGAACAAGTCGAAATAGATGACATTTTTTAAACAAGGTAAATTTCTGTTACAGTTTCTGCTGCCTTACCTTGGAACAAGAATTCTCCCTGCAATTCATCTCCTCTGTCATTAGGCGTCATTGTAAAGCCATTTTCCCAGGAATATGCCAAATGGGAGTTTCTGTCATACTTTCTTTATGGACAAATAAACAGGCAAAAAAGAAGAAGTTATTTTTTTATTGGAGTGTGATACAGAAGTGTTCTATTCCACGCCATCGTTCTGTCTCGAATGTTGAAAGCAAATTCACTTTTTTCAAAGCCACGTCCCTTTCTAGGAGGTTGTCGAACCGTTTCCATGAGATTTCACTCAGCAGTGGATCGGCGTCTCAGTTCCAGATTCGAACTGTGCCGTCGGAACCACCTGACACCAGATGTTCTGCCTTGTGATCAAATATGATGCTCTGGACTTCATCTTCGTGGCCCACCAAGGTGGAAAGATGCCCTGATTTGAGTTCAAGAGTCTTCACCGTTCCATCATTGCTTGCGAGAGCCACAATATGACCTGGAAAGGAGAGCAAAGAGAATGGCGGTCTAGAACGCGAAGCCCACAAGCGGCTTGCGACACTCCAGCCCAGAGGCTGCCATGTCTCCTATTCAACGCGTCCATTTTGTGCAAAAACCCGCGACTGCAGATAATCAGGCACTTTTCGGAAATGCTCGTCAAATCAATATTAAAAAGAGATTCAGAGTAACCAAATGACCTTGGGAGGTTTCAGAATGCAATTCAAGCCCAGAAATGTGCTGAGGGAGCAATTATTTAATAGAAGACTCGCAATACATTTATTTGAACACTGTAATTCCTACCAGTTAATAGCCTGTACTAAGGAAACAGAAGTACACAGTAAAAATGAACTAAAGTTGTGTTAAAATTAACTGCATAAATCAATAACTTTATGTATATTTCTTTAGTACAAATATGTTCCGTTGGCTGCTTTATTGGAAAGAAGCTCTGGGTCATGACAAATTCTACCCCTGAACAAAACGACGCTGTCCTCCCGCAGCCCCTTTCTGGCGAGGAGCATCCTGAGAGGTATGCCTGGCAGGGTCCCCCCTTCATTTCGGTTCCAGCGTCTTCTTAGTACTTCCCCTTCCACTGAAGGACATGTCTCCACAGACACCCCGAAGATGTTCTGTTGCATGGGACATGACCTGGATTTGTTTAAATACACCTCAGCGGATATAAGCGAAACATAAAGGATACTGTACTTTCAGGCAGGTAGCTGTGTTGGTCTGCAGTACAAGATTTGAGTCTAGTAACACCTTAAAGACCAACAAGATGTCCCAGGGTATAAAAGAAAAAGAGAGAGAAGAGGTTGGATTGATAGTCCACCCTTCACTCGGAGTCTCAGAATGGCTGATTTCGGGAGGGGTGTTGAAAGACCTGAGTCAGATTGAGGTGACGACAGAGGAGGTCCTATGACTGATAGACAACTTAAAAACAAATCACCGGGCCTGGATGGCAGACATCTCAGAGATCTGAAAGAACTCAAATGTAATCTTGTGGATCTCCTCACAAAAATATGTAATCTTTCCTTGAAATCTGCCACCATTCCTGAGGACTGGAAGGTAGCGAATGTCACTCCCATCTTTAAAAAGGGTTCCAGAGGAGATCCGGGAAATTACAGGCCAGTCAGTCTGCCGTCGATACTGGGTAAGTTGGTGGAAACTGTTATTAAGGAAAGAATTAGTCGGCACATTGATGGACAAAATCTCTTGAGGAAGACTCAGCATGGGTTCTGCAAAGGAAGATCTTGTCTCACTAACGTGTTAGTGTTCTTTGAGGGAGTGAACAAACATGTGGACAAGGGGGACCCAATAGATGTTGTTTACCTCGACTTCCAGAAAGCTTTTGATAAAGTTCCTCATCAAAGGCTCCTAAGTAAGCTCAATAGTCATGGGATAAAAGGACAAGTCCTTTTATTTATTTATTATTTATTTATTTGTTCAATTTATACCCCGCCTAGCCAGCGGACCGGCTCTAGGCGGCTAACAAAAACCATTACCACAAAGGTTTACATATAAAACCGTTAAAAACATTTCAATAAATTACAATAAAATCTCAATAAACTTTCAAGATGGTGACTTCAGAGTTATCTGTTAAGCGGAGGCCGTAGGGTACCTTCCCCAGGACCAGGGCGATGTTAACGGCCAGGGGTGCCCTCCCCAAGACCAGGACAATGTTAATTACCAGTTCTCTACCCGATGGCGGCTCCTATTTGAAAGCCTGGCGGAAGAGCTCCGTCTTACAGGCCCTGCAGAATTGCAATAAGTCCCGCAGGGCCCTGATGTCATCCGGGAGCTCGTTCCACCAGTAAGGAGCCGCCACCGAAAAAGCCCTGGCCCTGGTACAGGTCAAACGGGCTTCTTTTGGACCGGGGCAAGTCAGGCGATTCTGAGTGCCTGACCTCAGTAGCCTCTGGGGCTGGTATGGGGAAAGGCGGTCCCTCAAGTAGGCAGGCCCCTGACCATAAAGGGCTTTAAAGGTTAGCACCAGCACCTTGAACCTGATCCGGTATGCTATAGGCAGCCAGTGCAGCACTCTCAGCACAGGCTAGACACGGTCCCTCAGAGAGAGACCTGTCAGCAGCCTGGCCGCAGCATTCTGCACCAGCTGCAGCCTCCGGATCTGGGACAAGGGCAGCCCTAAGTAGAGAGCGTTACAGTGGTCAAGACATGAGGTGACCATAGCATGGATCACTGTGGCTAGGTCTTCGCGTTCAAGGAAGGGGGCCAACTGCCTAGTCAGGCATAGGTGGAAAAAGGCTGCTTTGGCAGTGGCTGCTACCTGGGCCTCCATCGTCAAGGCAGAGTCCAGGAGCACACCCAAACTCCTGACCCTCGGAGCTGGCACCAATGGCGCCCCACCGAAGGATGGAAGTGGATGCCCCAACCCCGATCCGGTCCGACTCAGGCACAGGACCTCCGTCTTCAGAGGATTCAGTTTCAGTCGGCTCAGTTGGAGCCAGCCCGCAACCTCCTGCAATGCCCGCTCCAGGTCATCTGGGGTAGAGCCAGACCGGCCGCCCAACAACAGATAGAGCTGGGTGTCATCCGCATATTGATGACACCCCAGCCCATGCCTCCTGACAATCTGGGCGAGGGAGCGCATATAGATGTTAAATAACATCGGGGACAGAACCGCCCCTTGAGGAACACCACACACCAGTGGGTGCCTCTGGGAGGTCTGTTCCCCGAGCGCAACCCTCTGTCCCCGATCTTGGAGAAAGGAGGCAAGCCATTGTAAAGCAAGCCCCCGTATCCCCGCATCGGCGAGGCGGTGGGTCAGCAACTGGTGGCCGACCACATCAAAAGCCGCCGACAGATCTAACAACACCAGTGCCGCCGTACCGCCTCGATCCAGATGTCTTCGGAGGTCATCCGTGAGGGCGACCAGAACCGACTCCGTCCCATGACCCGGTCGGAAGCCAGATTGAAACGGGTCTAGCATGGAGGTGTCATCCATGAAGCTCTGCAACTGGATCGCCACCGCCCTCTCCAGTACCTTGCCCAAATAGGGCAGGTTAGACACCGGCCGATAGTTGGCCAATACAGCCGGGTCCAGGGATGATTTTTTGAGGAGGGGACGGACCATCGCAACCTTGAGCGCCTCCAGGAAGAGCCCTTCCGAGAAGGACTTGTTAATAATCTCCCGAAGCGCACCACACAACCCCTCGTGACAGGATTTTATAAGCCACGAGGGGCAGGGATCAAGGCTGCACAAGGTTGGGCGTACAGTCAAGAGCAACCTGTCAACCTCCTCCAAACTGAGGGGGCTGAAATTATCCAAGATGGAACCAGAAGACGTGCATGGAGCCTCAAGTTCACGCACTGTTTCAACTGTGGCTGGGAGATCGCGGTGGAGCCGCAAGATTTTATCTGCAAAATAGCTCGCAAATGCCTCACTGCCAATTTCCAATTCCCTATCATTTAGTGTGCGCTGAGGCACTTTAGTTAGAGACCTAATAGTTCTAAATAATTGGGCCGGGCGAGAGCTAGCAGATGCAACCTCAGCCGCAAAGAATCTCTTAGCGGCCTTGATTGCCATCTCATAGGATCTCATAAACGTCCTATAAGATGCTCTTGATACTTCGTCGCGAGATCGCCGCCACCGTCTCTCTAGCCGTCTGAGTTCCCGCTTCATCAGCCTCAGCTCCCCGGAGTTGGATCAAAAACTGACTAATTAAAAGGAAACAGAGAGTGAGTATAAATGGGCAATTTTCTCAGTGGAGGGAGGTAAGCAGTGGGGTACCGCAGGGATCAGTACTCGGTCCAATGCTTTTTAACTTGTTTATTAATGATTTGGAGTTGGGAGTAAGCAGTGAAGTGGCTAAACTTGCAGATGACACGAAGTTGTTCAGGGTGGTGATAACCAGGGAGGATTGTGAGGCACTCCAAAGGGATCTGTTGAGGATGGGCAAGTGGGGATCAACGTGGCAAATGGGGTTCAATGTGGCCAAGTGCAAAGTGATGCACATTGGAGCCAAAAATCCTAACTATAAATACACATTGATGGGGTCTGAACTGGCAGAGACTGACCAAGAGTCATAGTAGATAACTCAATGAAAATGTCGAGACAGTGTGTGACTGCAATGAAAAAGGCCAGTGCTATGCTGGGGATTATTAGGAAGGGAACTGAAAACAAATCAGCCGGTATCATAATGCCCCTGTATAAATCGATGGTGCAACCTCATTTGGAGTACTGTGTACAGTTCTGGTCGCCACACCTCACAAAAGATACTATAGCATTGGAAAAAGTGCAGAGGAGGGCAACTAGAATGATAAAAGGGTTGGAACACTTTCCCTATGAAGAAAGGTTGAAGCGCTTGGGGCTCTTTAGCTTGGAGAAACGACGGCCAGAGGGGTAACATGATCGAGGTTTACAAGATTATGCTTGGGATAGAGCAGGTCGAGAAAAAAGTCCTTTTCTACCTTTCTTACAATACAAGAACTCGTGGGAACTCCATAAAATTGCTGAGCACTCGGGTTAGAACGGATAAAAGGAAGTCCTTCTTCACCCAAAGAGTGATGAACACATGGAATTCCCTGCCACAGGAGGTGGTGGCAGCTACAAGCATACATGGCTTCAAGAGGGAATTAGATAAACATAATGGAGCAGAGGTCCATCCGTGGCTGTTAGCCACCAGGTATAGATAGGAACTCCCAGTCTGGGACCAGTGATGCTCTGTATTCTTGGTGCTTGACCGGGGGGGGGGGGCAACAGTGGGAGGGCTTCTAGTGTCCTAGCCCCACTGCTGGACCGCCTGAGGGCACCTGGTGTTTTTGGCCACTGTGTGCCACAGAGTGTTGGACTGGATGGGCCATTGGCCTGATCCAACATTGGCTTCTCTTATGTTTTATCTCCTTCCCTTCCTCTCCTCACAACAAACACCCTGTGAGGTAGGTGGGGCTGAGAGAGCTCTTTCTTGAGAAAACAGCTCTGACAGAACTTGTGACTGACCCAAGGTCACCCAGCTGGCTGAATGTGGAGGAGTGAGGAATCAAGCCCAGTTTTCCCAGATTAGAGTCTGTACTTCTACTCACTCCTCTGAGTGTCAGAGCTTCCTTCCTCAGATTCATCCTGGACAAATGGAGCTCTGACTCTCAAAAGCTGATGCCCTGGGACATCTTGTCTTTAAGATGCTACTGGACATAAATGATAGTGGATTCTGTCCAGAATTTTCTATACAAGGAATCATTCCTGAACTTGTCCTACAACTTCCATCTATCAATCTGTGATCCAGAAAGAGAGCATGTCCAAGAGAGGGGAGTCATGAGGGGGGTGATATTTAGCAAGACCCTTGACATTTGCCAAAATGGGGGGGGGGGGCTGGAATGGCTTCACCCTGTACCACAACGCTCCCCATCCTCTTGAGAGTTACCCATGACAACTGTCCTCTACTACCCAGAAGGAATTTCTACTTTTTGTTCAGTAACTGCACTTACCACAAACAAACATCACATTAAAAGAACCTAAAGAAGCCCAGTTACCATGTAAAAGAAATAATTTACAAAGCAAGACAAAAAACAAAGTTTTTAGTGCAGTAGCACCTTTAAGACCAACAAAGTTTAATTGTCAGTATAAGCTTCCTTGTGCAGGCACACAAAAGCTTCTGCCCAGAATTAAACTTTGTTGGTCTCAAAGGTGCCACTGGACTCAAAACTTTATTCTGTTGCTTCAGACCAACACAGCGACCCCACCTGAATCTAAAAAGCATGATATAGTTAAGCCAGCCTCTGGTAAGTTATATATTTGAATCAGCCTCTTTCTCACCTAAAACGTTCCACTTAAAACTTAAGTGCAATAGTCATGAACTTCACGTACAAACAAAAATCAATAGATTCATTTCAAAGCAGATGTGCTCCTTTTGCGAAAGATGCTGTTGCATTTCAAGTCCTGATTCAATTCAGGGTGTAGAAGCGACCTCTATATACGCTCAAAATGATTACAAGCCCTTCATATGTACAGCTATAGAAGTCTGGAAATCTACCTGAAGCTGGATTAATTGCCAAGAGGTCAGTGAGGAAAGAACTGTGCTCATGTTTATGGATCACTATGGAAAAGAGAGGGGGACTTCACCATTGCTAAGTACAAAAGCAGCTTCATAAGCCCATGGCAAAACCATGTAGAGGTTAAGTGCGCAGACTCTAATCAGGGAGAACTGGGTTTGATCCCCAGTCCGCCACTTCCACCTGTTAGATGGCCTTGGACAAGCCATAGCTCTGTCAGAGCTGTTCTTGAAAGGGCAGTCCTCGAAAGACCTCTCTCAGCCCCACCTACCTCACAGGATGCCTGTTGTGGGGAGGGGAAGGGAAAGGAGTTTGTAAGCCACTCTGAGTGAAGGGCGGGGTATAAATCCAATCTCCTCTTTTTCTTCTTCTATTCGGAGACTATGAATACAAAACCCCATGCACACTTTTATTTGATTTGTATCCCGCTTTCCCTATGTCCAGGCCCAGAGTGGGTGGCAATATCCACCTGCAACTAGAGGAGTGACCGTGTGTGTGTGTGTGTGTGCTGTCCCCCTGGGAGCTCCGCTGGTCCATATTTATGGCCGGATACCAGTATGAGCTAGTACACCATCCCGGTGGAGCCATGGGCCATACTGACGCCCTCAGCCGCCTTCCACTCCTGTCCTGCGACCTGGACCTGGCTCCAGCTCACCACGTCGCCTTGCTGGAGGACCTGCCAGACCGGTCCATCCAGGTGAAGGACATCTCCCGTCACACCGCCCAAGATAGCACCTTGTCCCGGGTCTTGGACTGGGTGGGAAGAGAGTGGCCCAGCAGTCCAGGGTCAGAATTCACAGCTTTTTCATCTCAACAAGACAAACTATCGGCACACAAGAGGTGTGTGCTCTGGGGGAGCCAAGTGGTGGTGCTTGAGCCACTATGCAAATGAGTACTGATTGCTCTGCATGAGACACATCCTGGCATCGTAAGGATGAAAGCCCTGGCCTGAAGCTACGTATGGTGGCCAGAGCTAGACCAGCTCCCACGGCATCCCCAACATACTCGTGACAGACAATGGCTCGGCCTTCACATCAGGGGAATTCCAGGAGTTCGTGGACTACTACAGGATCTGGCACATCTGCTCTGCCCCATTCCACCCAGCCACAAATGGCCAAGCTGAACACATGGTGTGCACAGCCAAAGAAGCCCTGAGCCACATGGACAAAGGCAACTGGAACAACAAACTGGCAGTGTTTCTGTTCGGCCAATGGACAACCCCGATTGGGCGCAGTCCTGCAGAACTACTAATGGGTAGATGGCTCACAACCAGGTTGGACCACCTGCACCCAGACCACGCCCCAGAACACAGCACAGGCCTAGATCAGCAGAAGGCTCCCTGTGGGTTCTTCCTGGGGGACCCAGTCTATGTAAAGAACTTTGCAAGGGGTCCTGCCTGGCTGCCGGGCCAGATCGTTCGGGTGACAGGGCCCCTGTCCTATGTGGTTTCAGGAGAAGATGGTCAACTGTGGAAATGGCACATTGACCAACTGCACCACCGGCTCCTGACCACAGACACCGATACACCCGAGGAGAGCGAGGATGAAGCCCCCACTCCAGAACAAGATGGAGAAGGCGAAGGCGAGCCATCCGCACCAGTGCTCCCCCGGCCGAGCGCATTGTCCGACACACACAGCAACATCCCTCCAGCACTGGCACCGGCTGACAGACCGGAACCTTCCCCTGAACCAATCATGGCAGTCCCCGAGCAGCCTGCCACAGAACCAGTACTATGATGCTCGGCCAGGGAACAGCGAAGGCTCACCTACCTAAGAGCCAGTCTGGTGTAGTGGTTAAGTGCACGGACTCTAATCTGAGAGAACCGGGTTTGATTCCCCACTCCTCCACTTGCACCTGGCTGGATGACCTTGGGCAAGCCACAGCTCTGTACCAGCTGTTCCCTCAAGGACAGCTTGGGAAAGAGCTCTCTCGGCTCCACCTACCTCACAGGGTGTCTGTTGTGGGGAGGGGAGGGGAAAGGAGTTTGTAAGCCACTCTGAGACTCTTAAGTGAGTGAAGGGCGGGGTATAAATCCAATCTCTTCTTCTTCTTCTAAGGGACTTTGTGTGTTAGGGAAGGTTCGAACTATGGGGGGAGAGGTGTTATGTACCAAGGGCGACGGCACACATGGTCAGAGATTGGACATGCGGTTGGGGAACTGACCGGAGCTTCGCAAGGGCAAACAACAGCCCATGCGGATCGGAAATCAGGCCAATCGGCTCCACGGGATCCTCAAGGGGACCTATGGGCTTCGTTGCCTTGCAAATAATCCTATCAGGGAAATCAGGTGTGACCAGGGGTGGGGTTTGTACCTGCATAGAAACAGACCCCTCGTCCTGCCAGTCAATTCCTGTTTGCATGCTTGCATGAGCTGATGTCCCTTCTACGTGTCTGGACCTAGTATATTATAGTGGCTTGCAGAACTCTGTTGCCCTCCACTTTCTCCCATGTGGGGTAGGTGAGGATGAGGGGATGTGGCTGGCCCAAGGGGGTCACCCTGCAAACTTCTGTGGCAGAGTGGGGATTCGAACCTGGTGCTCCCAGATCTGACACTGTAACCACTATGCCACACTGGCTCTCCTGAGCAAGAGAAATCTGTCTTCCCAAGTCCTCCAATCAGTGAGCGCCTCCCAGCCTGCCCACCCTCACCAATGTTGCTGGTCTTCCGCCCTGCTGGACAGCAGGCTGGGAAAAGGCGGGCTGTTCTGGCGAGTCTGGAGACCGCCCCAGGGTGCAAGTGGCGCCATGACTGGCCAGGCAGCATTCAGCTCAAGACTGCCTCGCTGCCCTCTGCACGCTTCCTCTCTTCCCTCAGGCAAAATCCAGGGGTCACCCCAAGCTGCTCCCTGGGAACGGCACTCCCCTCTACGGAAGAAATTTCCCAGGATGCACTCTGGAGCTTTAAAAGGCAGAGGGAAGGAGAGGGGGCCTCTTGAAGCCGTTTCTTCTTCAATCCAAAACAACGGTTCAGACTGAGGCCCAGAAAAGATGGAAGCTTCTTTTTCTGAAACACAGCAAGCTGCTTGTAGCTTCAAGAACTCAGAGAAGGGCGAGGGGAGATACCCAGCGGCTGGTCAGACCATCTTCTTCCTGTTTGAGCTCATGGGCCGGAGGCGGTGTTTGTGCAGTTGAACCCAACGCAGCTGCAGGGCATTTGGGTTAATCGGCAAACTCATCTGATTGGTCAGATCACCCACTTAGCAACAGATCTGGTGGCCAACTGACATCACCCAATGTATATGATTTGATTGGTTAACTAGAATCGGGCCAATGCAGGTTGTTAGGCATAAAGAAAAGATTTTCCATTCTGGTTTTGCTCTGAGCCCAGATTACTTCTGACTTTCGAACATTTCTGGTTTTGGGTGGATCTTACTGAGCAGAAACCTTGTCCTGGACTTTGGAACCTCACTGGACTCAGTCTCCTGTTGGTAGAATCTGGCTCTTGAATTGACGCTCGCAAATGTGCTTACTTAGACTTTTAGCTTTGTTAATTTTTATCCTCCCTGTTCCCTGCTCTTTCATGGACTATTCCTGCACACTTTTAAAATAAACCACTTCACTTACATTTGTGGAGCTGGTGAATTCAGGAGCCTTCAGCTTGAACCCAGTGCTTTGGCCCTCATGGGCTATGGCTACCAGACAGATCGTTCTGTGAAACTCACCCTGTCAGCATGTGACCTTGCAAGGGCAACTTCCTTGAGTTCTGGTGCCCGGGGGGGGGGGGGGGGCTGAGGCTTTATCCCTTGGTCTGGTTAGTGGGGAGGGGCTGGTGGCAGTGCTACCCTGGGGTCTGAGGACTCACACGTTAGCCTTTTTTTATTTTGTCTGGCTTGACCTGCCCCCTTCCCTGGGATCCTGGGTTGGGGTCCCTTGACATGGGGCAAGGAGGTCTTCTCTTCCTTCCTATCTGTCAGCTGGTCAGTCACCTACCACTGGTCTGGTCGTCTGCCACTGCCCATACCACCTGCACGGGAAGCCTGGCAGATGGAGGAGGAGGAGGAGGAGGAGAAGGAGAAGAAGGAGGAGGATATTGGATTTATACCCCTCCCTTCACTTGGAGTCTCAGGGCGGCTTACAAACTCCTGTCCCTTCCCCTCCCCACAACAGACACCCTGGGAGGTAGGCGGGGCTGAGAGAGCTCTCTGAGAACTGCTCTTGTTCAAGAACAGCTGTGCCAGAGCTATGGCTTGCCCAAGGTCATCCAACAGGTGCAAGTGGAGAAGTGGGGAATCAAACCCGGTTCTCGCAGATTAGAGTCCGCGCACTTGACCACGACACCAAACTGGAAGAGGGATGAGGACAGCTGTCTTCCAGGGTGGTTCTACAGTCCAAGGTGGGAGAGAAACCAGGGCTGTAGTTGACTGTATCCCTAGTGGTGAACTGGGTGAGGCCAAGGGCAGGACAGGCGGACCAAGCAAGGACACGGTAGGGAGGGTCTCATATTAGCTGGGTGCAGAGGTGGCAGATTTAACTTCAGAAGTTCTTTTGGAACATTCCTGCATATGCTCTACTTGGCTAGGTATTTGTACAAGTAAGGGAAGCCATGCTAAGCATGATAAATGTGTCCTCATTTACACACCTTTATAACTCCTGGGCCAGCTCATCTAGAACAAGTCTGACACAGCAAAGATCTCCACGATGGATTAGGGTGTCCAAAACAGCAGATGTGGATATCTATTAGAAGCTCTTCTTTAGTACGTCTTTGCTGACAGAAGTATTGCATATGGATTTTCCTTGCAGCTAGGCTCCGCAGGCAATCACTAAGAGGCAAGCAAAGGCTTTTTCCAGGGCTTGACAGGAGGTACGATCACCTCAGCCAGTCAAACCAGTAACACATATACTAATTTCATTCTTTTCTTTCTTTTCTTTTCTTTAAAAAACCCCTTTCTTACTGGCCTTTTGGACACTTAGAACATTACAATAAAATCTGCCTTTTTGAAATACTGTCCTGGAATGTTTAATTAAAATTTTCATTACCTTCTAGAGGATTATTCAGCTCTTACCGGACCACAGAATAAACGGTACCCGTTTCTATTATTCTGCATGAGTGCAGATTTTCATGAGGTGCCTGCCTTACAATTCGGATTCAGGAGAATTTGGGAGCTTTTGAAAAGCAAATGGCACAGACCCACTAAAGTTAAGTACACACCAGCTCCACTCATTTCAGCAAGAGGTCATTAAAATGTGTTTAACTCTTCCAGGGAAATAAATGGGCCCTGACTATGCTTATCTTTGGCAGGATTATTCCCTGGCTCACTTCCTTTTGATGAAAGGTTTAAGACAATCTCCACGCACAAAGCAATGCACGCATCACAGATTAGTTCCCTCTGCTGAAAGAGAAAGGAAAGTAACCAAAGGTGGCGGGGGGTTGCTTCAGAGAAGTTACGCCCATGGCTCTAATCAAGCCCACTGATCTGCCACACGTGACGGGAGCGCGGGGGGGGGGGGGGGGCCCTTTCCAGCCACCTCTCCACTGACACTTTGGAATTCCACCTCCAGGAAGATCTCCTTGGCCCTGTCTAGAATGACCTCTAGATAGCAGTTGAATACTGTGCTGTTCTGTTCTGTTGGCTTTGGCTGCATTCAGGTGTCATGATACGTCACAGTTTCTGTTCTACGGTTTGACTGAACTTGGGCTTAGTGTGATAACAGGATGGGGTGTGGCACAGCATAGCCCGCTCTCATCAGATCTTGAAAGCTCAGCGGGGTCCGTACTCGCCTGAGAGACCACCAAGGAAGACTCTGCAGAGGAAGACGATGGTGAACCACTTCTGCTTGGTTGTAGGCCTTGAAAACCCTCTGGGGTCACCCTAATTCAGCTTCAGGGGGAGGGATTAAGAGGGTGAAGACAGGGGAGTGGGAGGAGGGAGGACACAGGAAGCTGCAGGAAACCTCGCCAAGGAAATCAAACTCTGGGAGCAGACTGAAAACAGCCGTGTGCCAACCGCTCTAATGCAAAATCACTTTAAACAGTCTGGGGAAAGTGCCCCGCTGGTAAACAGGAGGAAGTAGCATATGTGAAATCGGTCTGAGTTTGGCCTCTAGACCTCTTTTGTAGGATAATATTTCTGTAGGAGAATGCCCTTAGATCAGCCTTGGAAGACTAAAATGCTCCCCCACTGGTTTCTGAATACTGCGACCGTTAATGTCAGTTTTGTGCCCACTTATCCTTCTGAGCAGGGATTCTCCTGTTTATCCAATGAAGAGAGCAAAAGGGCTTTGTTGAGGCCCAGCGGGTAAGGGAGGAGAGGCCTGCCTGCCACCAAAGGTCTACAAAAGAGAAAGATCTTTGTCCAGGATAAGATGCTGGTCGCTAAGGATGCACGGGACTGGCTTGAGCTGCGAGCCACAGGTGACACCAAGGGATGCTCTGCAGCTGTCTCCTTTGGACCTGTTTTGTAGCAAGCAGTTTCTGGACCCCAGTCTGGCCTCATCCATCTGTTCCTTTACCTCCTTGGGTGGGTATTCTAATTCCAAAATTGTAAGTCCTTCAGGTGAGAGATCCAGTTTGCTAACGTATGCCATAGGAAGCATTCTACACAACGTATTATTACAGTCAAAAGCAGGTCCCACTCCACAGACAGCCATGCTTTTCTCTCCATAAAGAGAGCCCTCCCCCCAGTTTATAGCCCAGGATACAGTGAGTGCGCAGGTGCCTGGGATCGTGTTTCTCTCCAAGCCCTTCTTTTCTTTCTGAGAGAAAAGAAGGCGAGGGAGTATGGGGGGAAGAGCAAAAGAGAGTGGGGTTTGTACATTTATGTGTGGGAGAAATTCTTCTTCCTGGTGGGTGTTACTGAAACTATAACATTGTCAACTGCAGTTAACACTAACTGTGGCTTCTGAGGTCTAAACGCAGATAGATATCCAGGACCCAAGGGACAGCCTCCCCCTGCCTCAGCCGGGCCAAGACCACTGGGTGGCGCCTTCCTGTGGAAACCAGCAGCCCTGTTAGAAACGGGATGGGGCCTTCTTAGCTGTGGCCCTCCGTCTGCAGAATTCCCTCTGCTAAGAACTCGCAGGCCTTCCAGTGAAACCCAATCATTCTGGAAGACTTTTGAACTGGGGCCCTATTCTGACTGATGATTGGTGGCATTTTCTCCTCTACGAATGGATCTTACTGTTCATTTTTAAGAGATGTTAAATAATGTAAATGATTTATGTTCCTTGTTACCGGGGGGGGGGGGTGCTGTCTAACCCAGAAAGTGACAAAAAATCTACTAAATTAAGAAGCATGCCATGCAGCAAGGAGTATGGGATGCAGCGAGAAGGGAAATTGTGTGATGCCACCCTCTGCTCGTGTGCAAGCTTTCGCAGTGGCCAGGCAAGGCAGCAGAATGCCTGCCGTATGTGGCGTTGGATCGACCCTTCTTCCAGTGTTCAAGGTCATTGCTTTAGCTTCATCTCTCCGGCTTCATGAACTCAAGTCCCCCTCTTGGTCCTCACTCATAACATCATAAGCCTGTGTGTCATGTTCTGATCTGGTCACCTTTCACAGCTCCAGGTGCTTTGCAGGGAGAGCGATTCAGCACCTTGTGGATGCTGGTTGCCCATATTCTGCACGGCAGATGAACTGCCAGTGTTGCTGCGTACAGGAGAGCAGCAGAAGGACATCCCGAGATGGCGTGCCAAGAAATCAGCAAGTGCCGCCCGCTGCTGGGACTGAGTGAAAGGTTTTCCTCCTCCCCCCCCCCCCCCCCCCCGCCTGCACTGATTCGGAAGAGTTCCAGCCAAGTTCCAGTGCTTTGCAGCTGCTGGTGGAAGAGAACGAGTCTTTGCTCAGTCGCAGGGAGGTGACTATGTGAGACAGAGAATGGAAATGAAAGAGCTCAGAATGGGAATGTCTCTTTTCCATTACCCTTTATGTCAACACTGATCTACTTGCACTGAATAATTTGCTCATTATAATGTAAATTCACTCCATGCTTTCCCGCAAAAAGAGATTTTCTTGTTGAAGGGAGAGAGAACAAATTGGGATTAAATTAAAATTAACAGCTCCAAAATGACCTATGAAATTATTGTAGGGTAAGACCCTGCTTAAAATACATGCCCTTCCCGGCGTGTCCAAAACGTGTTCTGAAGAAGTCCATAAAAGAAGCCGGAAAGACACACGGTTACAGTGCACATTTAGAGGACTGACTCACTACAGGTAAAAATGGCCATCTCTTTGATGTCCAACAGGTGCTTTCTGATTTACACTCAAATAAGAACCGAAGTTGGTCCAAGTGTGAATTCACTTTTAAGAACATAAGAGAAGCCAATGCTGGATCAGGCCAGTGGCCCATCCAGTCCAACACTCTGTGTCACACAGGGGCCAAAAACACCAGGTGCCCTCAGGAGGTCCACCATTGGGGCCACTTTTGCTCTACTGATGGCAACGGAACTCATGTACTGGCCTGCCATGAGCAGTTCTCAGAAGGAGGCAAAAGACAGCTTAATTCACAGCACAAGGCTGGCCTTCATTTGACCAGTGCAGACTCCAGGTGCGAAAGAACCACAGACACCAAACACCCGACCTAAGACGATTCACCAGGGCTCTTCGAAGGAAGGACCTGTGCAGCCCTGACAGAGAGAGACCTTTGAATCAAGCCTTGAAGACAGCAGGTCTGGAAGCTCTAGAAGCCTCATGTTCACTACATTTATCTATCTAACTATCGTTCAGAACACCCCACATGGCCCAAGCGCTGAGGCTCAGTGGCACCGGCCCCAGTCCTTGGAGGAGTTCCCACCTCAACATTTCCCATTGAGAGTCAAAGGGGAGACCCTCCTCCCCTTTTCCACCAGCAGAAGGGCTGGCTGGAGCCAACCCAGTGGCATTGTTTACCCCCCCCCCCCACATCTTCTGCTGCCAGTACCGCCACCTTGTGCTAACCGTCCCCTTCTGCCACTTACACTACCCCACACCAGATGGCACCTTTGCAAGAGGCTACCCAAAGGAACAATTAGTATGGGGCAGTTTTGAGAAGTCCAGTGTTCCTTGTCGAAAGTGACCACATCCTCACTGACTGCAACTGAGTTAGTTCTAGCAACTTATCTATGACACTACAGTCATTTTTAATAAGTTTTAATCAGCATCAAGACAATTTAAGATTTCTGCAAGCACAGAACAGTCTTTTCCCCTTTCCTGAGGAACATGTTTTATGTTTCTGGTGCTACATAAACAAGAACAGTAGAGCCATAAACACTGTACACAATCCTAATACCTGCTCCCTAAAATGAAAGTCATGTTAGTACGCTGATGCAGTTTAATTGAATTTGTTACTGCATGACAGATTCTTTCAGTGCACAGAACTAGACAAGATTCATTTGCTAGGTTAAGAAAGCCAATTATTTGTGATGGAAGGAAGAAGGCCAGCATTCGTCATAGGACCCTGCCTCCCCCCAAAGTCACTCATCCCACAAGATCCTCGCACCAATGAACAACATCCCAACCTGCTGGAATGCGTGAAATACGCTTCCATCTTCCACGTTTGGAGGCAGTGTGCTTCTGAATGCCGTTTTCTTCCTGCCTTGCTTGTGAGCTTCCCAGAAGCATCTGACTGAGCACGGGGTGCTCCTGTCCAGGCAAGCCCTTGCGCAGGGCGTCAGGTCCCCCGTCAACTTACTCTCAACAACTCTCTCTTTGGCAGTGATAAGTTTATTGAGATGGATGCATGATCCAGAACATCACTTGTATTAGAACTGAAGCATTTTGGCAGGTACATGCTTAATATATGTAATTCGAACAAAAGCCCCTTCCTTCCCCAGACACATGTCACCCACACATACTACACCTAGCGTTGCCATCTCAGTCAGGGAGGGGGAAATATATGGTTTGGTTATCTACTGCTCAAGCTGGCACCAGAAAGCTTCAAGGACACCTTTCCCTGGGAAAGGGAGAGGAGGCACGACTTTCAAAGAGAGTTATTTGTGATGGAATTCACAAATGTGATGGAATTCACGGCCACAGGAGGGGGTGGCGGCTACAAGCATGGACGGCTTCAAGAGGGAATTGGATAAACATATGGAGCAGAAGTCCATCAGTGGCTATTAGCCACAAGGTCTAGATAGGAACTCTCAGTCTGGGGCAAGTGATGCTCTGTCTTCTTGGTGCTTGGGGGGGGGGGCAACAGTGGGAGGGCTTCTAGTGTCCTGGCCCCACTGCTGGCCCTCCTGATGGCCCCTGGTATTTTTGGCCCCTGTGTGACACAGAGTGTCGGACTGGATGGGCTGTTGGCCTGATTCAACACTGGCTTCTCTTATGTCCTTATGGCTGCTTGAAGCAAAAGGTGTCCCATTCTCTCACTCACTCAATCACCCCCCTCTCCGCAGGAATTCTCTCCCCCCCCCCCCCAAATAACTATGGCAACCCAAAGCGAGCAAAAGCAAGCAAGGTTTGACACAGGGGCAGGTAACGTCCAGTGTCCAGTGACCGGGATTCTGATGAAACGTTAACTATGTGGTAACTATGTGGCAGTACCCTGCAGTGTTCTCCTTTGGCTACTGACTATTTTAAATGTTTTCTATTAAAACACTACGGCTAAAATGCCTTACGCTGCTACAATATTTTTGCAGAGTAATTACATTTTGAAAAATCCCAACAACATTCTAACGAATGCATAAGAAATCAACATCTTAATGCAGTATATTAGATACATTTGTGTGAATAAACTTAGATGCAATCAGCCCTATTTCCTATATTTAATTATGTAATTCGCATCTCATCACTGGAGGAAGTATTGCATCTTTAACCTAAACATAGAACGTAAAAATGTGCGCGTTCCGATTTCTGCTCTCCATGTCGGCACGGGGGCTGTGGAGGGGGGTTCCAAGAAAAGCAGGAAACTAATTCAAGCCCCCAGAATACCACTGAGAATAAATCAAGAGGAATAGTTCTTCAAGGTTTTGCTTAAATGCATAAGCAAAACAGGTTTCAAAGGCACCCAAACAGTTATTTTTATTTCTCCCAGCTGCAGTTCTCTTGCATAAAATTTAGCTATCTAGCATCTATTTATTACGTGTAGTAGAGATGAAGTAATATCACAGGGAGAGGGAAAAGCTTTGATAATTAAGGAAAAGATTTTTATATACATCAGAGGCAATTTAAAGCATTTCTACAGGATCAATATAAATAGACAGAAACGCTGCTTGGCATTTTATTACCTGTGGAGAGAGAGATATTGATCACCACCATTGATTCCTGTTATGCAAGTGGAAAGGCATCTATTGTTTCTTCAGAAAGATGTTCCACCAAGGACTCGCTTGCAGTCTGAGGATTTAACATTCACGCTTCAACCTGCGGCATTATTCAGAACTGTCCAACCCAGCCGAAGGAACGGAACCGTAACTCATTAGCCAGTAACATTCAACAGAAGGAAAATGGTAGCGTTTGTTTACATACAGCTGGGATACCACCCTTTGTCCAGGCGGTGACAGAAGCCGGCTGAAGCCCGGATACTCACCATGAGGCCTCCTTCGGCTCTGAGATTAGGGTATTCCCACCAAGTGCCCAGGGAGCCAGGACTAAACTCTTCGACTTCCTGTCTCCTGGGTGGGAGTTGCCCCGGCTTAGTTAGGTTATTTCATGAGCTAATCAGCCCAGGAGCAGGAAGGAACAGAACCGAGATAAAACACCAACCAGACCAGGTAAGTCACGGTTAGGATCATAGCAGAGAATAACCTGGAAAGAGAGATGAGCAGGTGTTAAAGAAAGATTCGGGCCAGCAGGCGTCTCCCCCTGCAAACTGGTCGCAGGGTTTGGTCAGACTCAGGATCCTGCTTCTGTAGACACACACACACACACACACACACACGTCCTTGTGTCTTTTGCTTTGTTTTGGGTGGGACAAGATGCCCTCCTAACCTCAAAGCAGGAGGAACTCACATGGTGCGTATCCAAGGTTCCATTCTTGCTCCGAGGAGGAGGAAGGCATCTTGGAATGAGACTTCCAGTAGCAGTATCCCAGTGACGGGTAGGAATTGACCATCTTCCACCATATCCCGCAGCGCTCTACGCCCAGAGGTGGCGATGGTTGAGGAGAGGGATTAAGTCTGTAGGGTCTGACAGGGGTCGAGACTGAAGATCATGTCGCCACATTGCATATTTCCTCCACTGAGCCTTGGTGATGGAAGGCTGCGGTAGGGGCTGCGCTTCTCACTGAGTGGACCGTGATCCCTGCTAGACCTGGGACGTGGCTTGCCTCGTAGGCTTGGGAGATGCACCGTCGAATGGAATTTAGAGCAATCTTTGCTGTCTGCATTATGTTGTGTTCACTGCATCGTTCTCTAATTTTGTAATCCAGTTTTACTACTTTGTTGATTGTATGTAATGTAATGTTTCACTGTATTGTTCGACAATTTTGTAATTCCTGCTTTACCGCCTGTGTCTTTAGCGCAGTGTTCTTTAATTTGGTGAGGAGGAGGTATTAGACTGCTCTTGTTACATTGCTTTTAGCTGTAATCCACTTTGAGTCTCAGTGAGAAAAGCTCCGTGATGAATGAAGTAAATACATTATTAAACAACATCCATATCTCCACCCCACGTCCACCTCAGAATTCTTCTCTCACGATGGGTTTTAGCAACATCTGGGATTCCCTACCCATTCCCGGCACTGACTTTGTTGTTCAGGCGCACAGTTGAGTCCGACTCTTCGCGACCCCATGGACCACCTCACACCAGGCCCTCCTGTCTTCCGCCGTGCTCTGGAGTTAGCTTAATTTCATGTTTGTTGCATCGATAACACTGTCTAACCACCTTATCCTTTGTCGTCCCCTTCTTACCTTCAATCTTTCCCAGCACCAGGGTCTTCTCCAGTGAGTGCCCCCTTCTCATTTCATGGCCAAAGTATTTGAGCTTCAGCTTCACTATCTGGCTTTCCAGGGAACAGTCAGGTTTAATTATCTTTAGGATTGACTGATTGGATCTCCTTGCAGTCCAAGGGACTCTCAAGAGTCTTCTCCAGCACCATCATGCAAAAGCATCTATTCTTTGGCACTCGGCCTTCCTTATGGTCCAACTCTCACAGCCATACATCACTACTGGGAATACCATCGCTTTGACCATACAGACTTTTGTTGGCAGGGTGATGTCTCTTTATTATGCTGTCTAGGTTTGCCATAGCTTTTCTCCCAAGGAGTAGGTATGTTTTCATTTCATGGCTGCAGTCACCATCTGAAGTGATCCTGGATCCCAGGAATGTAAATTCTGTCACTGCTTCCACGACTTCCCCTTCTGTTTGCCAAGGAGTGATGGGGCCGGATGAGCGTTGTTGCCGGGAGAGCAGTCGTGATTGTGGGAGGTCTCCAGACCCCACCTGGAGGTTGGCAGCCCTATGATGGCCCTCAGTTGCTAACTGACATCTGGAAGACGGAAGCCCACAAGGGTTCGTGTTAACGACTCTAGCGGCAGATATTAGCATGCTCCCCTCACTAAGAGTGGAGATAACACATATAAAACAGCTGTTGCAAACTGTGATTTTAGTAGCTGTAGATAAAATTCCTCATTACTGTCACACCAAGCAGAGTGTTATTTACCAAGCAACTGATTTCCTCCATGCAAAAGATGTTTCATACATTTTCGTTCTATAAACAGCTCTCCGCAAATATAGTAATTATTTCTTGTCTACCTAATGTACACAATGTTTTGCCTAGGAATGCACTTCTGTGACAGCCCCATAACTCCTCAACTCCAGCAGGCGAATAAATCTTTGAAAAGATGCTCTTCTTGCCAGGAAAAGTGCCATCCCTCCCCTCCCCTCCCCCTGCTCACCTCCATTCCTCCCGCAGAGGGCTTTGTGCTTTAAACGGGAGAGGATTCTTAGCAAGGATTCCCCGCAAACCAGTGACAACACAAAGGAGCCAAGAGAGGGAGGGGTCTTCCCCGGTACCAGCCAAGTCTTTTGGGAAAGTGGGTGGGGCCAGAGGAATCTCTTGGGGTCTTTGTTATTCATGCACAAGGCAGACAGAGGCATTACATAAAGCACTCCACCGACGAAAGCTGCACGGAGGTATTCCAAAAACACAGAGGGGCTTGATTCTGACAACACAAGATTGGGCTGCACAGCTGAATTCCTTAATATAGTGAACAAGGACTTTTATTGAAGTGCTCATACCTTCTCTTATGTCCTGGATGCAGTCCCACAGACAACTAGGCTGCGATTCTCTCTATGCACACTTGTATGATTCTTTGATGTGACCAAACATGTAATGGCGCCGACCATGCGGTCTGACCGCATGGCCTGGAAAAGGTACAGGCTTGAGGTAAAAGAACAATAGCACCCAGGCTCCTAAAGATCCACCTGTCAGGGGCTTAGCATATTCAAATGAACCAATGTAATCTCTGGTGGGAAGATTTTGAGATACTAAATATCTATATTCTAATTCTGAGAGGTTTTTTTTCTGTGTGCCCGCTCGCAGGGAGGGCAGGATATAAATCCCAAAACAAACAAACAAACAAACAAATAAATACGTAAGTAAGTAAGTAAATAAATAAATATCTGCCGAAAGAGAGCTCACTCTCCACCAACAGCTTTTCCTACATAGTCAGGCCCCTTTCTCGGTCTGCAGAAAAATCCAAAAAGTTAAAAAAAAAATTCAGGGACCGTTGAATTCCCCCCAATACCTTTTGAACTGGCCTCAGCTCCAGGTGTCAACTGTGAAGAGATTAGAATGTTCGGGGGAGGGGGGGGAGGGTCCTAACTGTTTCTGTCAGTAAAAGGCAGGGTTTCCACTGGCAGCAGTCTAGGGTTGCCAAGTACCCCCCCTCCCCCTGAACCACCAGCAGCAGATCCAGATCCAGGCTGGGAAACTCCTGGAGAGTTGGGGGTGGAGCCTGGGGAGGACAGGGACCTCAGTGAGGTACAATGCCATAAACTCCACCCTCCGAAGCATCCATTTTCTCCATGGAAAGTTACCTCTGTAGTCTGGAGATGAGCAGTAACTCAGTGTTACTGAGGGGGAGAAGGGAGGAAGCAAAGGTGTGAGGAATGGGATAACCATCCTGCAAGTTTCTTGCGGGTCTCCACTTGTGCTCCTATATTTGCATAAAAATATTCTGCAGTTGGTCACATGTTTAGTCAGATTTCATCTGTCCTTTTGGTGACATTCGGGTGTGCCTCGAAATGTGAACAGGAGAGCTTGGAGTGTTACTTTTTATTCCATCTGAGCTGAAATCTGAGTGATAAATAATCGCACAAGTTAGATGTTAAGAGGTTTCCTGCCAAAGATAATCAGCCTGTCTCTTCTACAGGAATGACAATATCTCATTATCATTCAGTATACTCAGTGGAGTAAAAAAGATTCTGCCCCATCGAGAAGGAATGCCTTCAACTGAGCATTAATCACAGTGAGATCAGAGGACATTACAGGACATGGGGCTGTTCCATTAAACAGGAGTTCATATGCCATATATTTCTTCTAATAAAATGTGGAATGTGGTTGGGGAAATTTGTTGATATATTGCCTGGCGGCAAATAAAAAGATATATTAGGCTGCTGTGTGCTCCACATCCTTGCCTAACGGTGCCACCCTAAGCAGAGCTGTGCCCATTCAGCGGGCTCAACCCCCTCCCTGTCTCAGACCAAAACCACACGGCCCACTGAGAACAACATCCCGGAATGCTTCGTCAAAAGTGCCCTCTGCGTTCTGAATTCTAAAGGCGCTCACAGCATCCTGTGGGATTCTGCAGGTGATAACACTGTGAGCTGGAGTTAAATGTCAGCTTGAGTCACGGACAGTTTATATACTTCATTTAGAATACTGGCATGTATGCCTTCCACCACAACTGCCTGAGGCAGTTAACAATAATAAATCCAATAAAAAAAACCCAAATCAAAATAAAAGACAAATACATCAAATTGAACGTAATCAAAATATGGCCAAGACCCCTCGGACTAACTAAATGCAAACAGTACTAGCAACAATGACCAATTAAAATAATACTATAACCAAGAGAAAAGCAACAAGAGAAAACAAAAATCATTACCCAAACAATTAAAATGATATTTTAAAAAAAGCTGATGCTGGAACACACTCAAAGACAGCAGCAGCAGCAGAATGGGCAGCCCGTGGAGATTTTTCAGTAATTTTGCCAGTTTGCCAGTTTCAAACCCTCGGCCAATGAGCAATGTGGCCTTGAGGTCACTGAGTGGCGGTGAAGAGTTGAGGAGGCAGGACCTAAGAGGAAGGCCCGAAGGCCTTGGAAATGGCCAGCTGTAGGACAGCAGTGCTAAGGGGCGATAAGACACCCCTTTTAGAAAGTGTAAATTCCTGCCACAAGGAGAGAGCGCCTTTGCTGGCTACTGGAGCTACAACAAAAGGTCAGAATTATCACTCACTTAGCTGCCACTTAATTGGAAAGGACTGTTAAAAGGAGACATCTGTGAGGTTCACAGCACGACTTCCCACCGCCTGAGCGGAGAGCCTCACGGGCCTCATTATGCTTGCCTGCGCCACTGTTGACACTCTTACGTTTTTGTCAATGGGAAATGCTGGGAAGCCAAGTCAATACAAGCGCTTGACTGACAGCCACTATTGCAGGAACGCCCACAAAGAGGATGCCAGCAATGAGGCTGGGGGCAGGAATCGATCCCACCGTGGCCACCCCACCCCCGCCTGGGGCAAAGCAACGATGGGGGGGGGGGAATGTTAAATGTCAAAACGCTGCCAGGACAGAAGGTGACGGAGAATAAGAATAAAGTACAGCATGATCTGCTGGTGGAGTGCCTAAATGAATTAATCACCATAAAATTACCTTTATGATCTTCTGAGCTCAAAGACAGATGACTGGGAAACTTCTAGACGGTGGGAAGGAGGAGGGAGCTGCCCTTGAAAATGGCTCAGAGGCTTTGATGGGGGCGAGATGCCCGAGGGCCCACCGAGATGCGCTGCCCAACTGTGGCTGGACTCGCCCGGTGGTGGGACATTAGGAGGGAGGGGGGCCTGCCTCACTCTCGCAATGGGAGGGAGGGAGGGAGGGAGGGAGGGAGGAGGACGGACGGGAAGCAGCAAATCCTCTCTCAAGTACTGCTGGTGCAAGGGTTACTCATGGGATAGTAAAAGCTAGCAGATCCCTAAGCTGGGTGCCTCAGCCACACATTACCCTCTGCAAAACTCCCCGGCCAAAGGGGGCATCGCCAGAAAAAAAGCAGATCAACATTCTGGTGCATCTCCAAGGCGTGGGCCGCCTTCCCTGGGGCCACCGGCAGACAGACTCCATCAAAGGTAATGAGCGGATGGAGCAGCTGCCTCCCTGGAGGGATGGGCTCTGCAATCTGGCCTGCCAGGCCTCCGGCCACAGTGGTCAGGCGGGGGGAAATGCCGTCACCTCAACCGTGTGATGTCACTTCCGGCACAAACCCAGAAGTGGGTCCTTGTGTCCGGGCAACACTCGGACTCATAAGAACATCAGAGAGAGGTCAGTGTTGGGATCAGGCCAATGGCCCATCCAGTCCAACACTCTGTGCCCTCAGGAGGTCCATCCAGAGGACTCCATGGCAGCGACCTACAGAGAACCACACTCACAACGACCATACACCAAAGGAGTCGCATCACTACCGCATGCCCTGGACACCACCCTGCCAAACCATCTACAGGATACCATTATTAAATGTGCAAGCAGGGCCTTAGCGGTATCCACTGTATTCTCCAGGCCCTTTACTCCCTGATGTTTAAACTGTGCCACAGTTTCTCTGTGGCTTTGCGCAAAGGGTAGGGAGAACAAGGTCATCTGACCTATGGAAGGTGGCGTTTACTTTGAAAACAAAAGCAGGATGTCTTCCAAGCACTAATCAGCCCCCTTGGAAAATACATAAATCCTTGAATGCTGAGAGTGCACTCAGTTCAAGCCCCCCCCCCCCCCCCCCAAATAGGCTGGTTCATTGTTGAGTTCCTTAGGACTGTTGATTTGTTAACTGTACACAGCCTCACTCTACAGATGTTAAAAATGATTCTTGCAGTTTGAAGATATACATCGGTCCTCTTCAGAAGACGCACAAAAGAATACTTTATCTGGAAATTTCTTCAATCTATTGTTTTGGACTTTTGTTTTGGACTTTATTGTTATATTGTACTTGGTACCTTACATTGATTCATATTGCATTGTTATTGTTATATATTACACTACTTTGACACTATTCATGATTAATTGTTGCACACCCATACACAGCTTTGCGTTTCTCTTTCTTATTGTTTATCTGTGGCTGTGGTTCTCTGTTCCTCTGAGTTCCTCGAGAGGACAAGGGCCACAGGCTCAAAAGGGAAAGAGTCAGAGTTCAGAGAAATATATCAAGCCCCAGATGGGGAAACTGGAGCTCTATGGTCCCACAGAGAAATTAAAGCCAAATTCAGCAATGTGAGATTGGAAATTAAGGCAGGGGAGGTAATTCAAAACAGGAATTGAATAGAATTTATTAAGACATTGAACTGCAGACCGGTACTTCAGCAGTTCGAGACCCGAGTGCCACATGATGGAGTGAGCTCCTGTCTCTGGCTCCAGCTCCTGCCAACCAAGCAGTTTGAAAGCAAGAAATTGCAAGTGGGTAAATAGGTACCACTTCAGTGGGAAGGTAACAGCGTTCCGTGCACCTCGGCGTCTAATCACGCCAGCCACATGACCACGGAGATGTCTTCGGACAGCGCTGGCTCTTTGGCTTGGAAACAGAGATGAGCACTTCATCCCTAGAGTCATATTTGACTGGCTTTCGAGCAAGGGAAACCTTTACCTTTACCTAGTTAGCCCTTAAAATATTATTGACAGGATGTTTAGGACATCTCTACAAGAACAAACTCAGCATTAGATCTGAAAAGTCATGGATTTATCCATACAGTGACCCAGGATCTGTGCCTCAAGGTCAAGGGCCTTGAAAACCAGGAGGGCAGAAGACAGGGCAGTTCTTGATGGGATAGATGTCAAAACTCTTCCCAGATCTCTCTAAGTGGGGCACTGATATACAGGCAGGTCTCCAATTCCCATCCCTGCAGAACAGGGGTCTCCAAGCTTCTTGAGCCACCTGGTGCTGGCTTGTGGGCAAACCACAAAATGGCTGCCATGGGAGGTGATAAAAAACTGGGACAGTTTCTCTTCAACATTGCAGGCAGAAGCTCTGCTTAATGAGATCCCTTTTGAAATCAATCTGTTCTTTACAAAATTTCTTGCCTGTGTACAAAAAAAGCATACAGGTTGAGGCAGCTAAGAAACCTTCGTCTGGCGGAATCTGTCCTCCTCTGGCAGACACCTCCGGCACATATGCGAAAGGGCAAGGGGGGGGGGATGTGTCTTCTCCTGCCTGTCCCCTTCCCATGCGCCCTTCTCTGCAGGGCCCAGCCGTTTTTAACCTGCACTGTTTATTGGAACAAGACCAGATGGTGCTGGAGGGAAGGGAAGAGCTCATGTTCACAGAGAGAGAGAGAGAGAGAGAGAGAGAGATCTTGGCCAAATTTTGAAAAGCTTCAGGATGATCATGGGAGTTTGATGGTCAAAAATGGGAGGAATTGGAATATCCAGGTTATCTCCACCCCCCCTGCTATTTGCAACAGAACCTAAACTTGTGTAGTAGTTAAAGTGTTGGTCTAGGCTAGGAGAGCCAGTCCCCAGTCCTAAGGTCTAGCCGGTTCCTTCCCACCTTTCATTCAAACCTATGATTCCCACCCCTCTCCTGTGCTGCCAATAGGGCTGCCAAGTGTCTACTCACCTTTAGCGGGGGGGGGGGGGAGTCCTTGCCGCTCCAGGAGGGTTCTGGCGTGCGCGCTTTGTATGCGTGCCGCGATGACATCACCTGGAAATGATGTCATTGTGCCGGGCACGTTGGGGGCAGGACCTCAGTAATTCGAGGGAAAACCATAGAGTTTTCCATCGAATTACAGAGCGTCCCCCCCCCCCCCGAAACATGCCCGACGCAATGATGTCACCTCCGGGTGACGTCGTTGCACCAGGCCCGTCCCCTCAGCCCAGCAATTTGGGGGTGGAGTTCCCCAAGGTGGCCTGATCCTAGCCAGTGGGCAATGGGCCACTGGAGCGGGGGTTTCCCTGCCCCCCAGGGGGAGTTGGCAACCCTAGCTGCCAAGAGGAGCAGCTCCCTGCCCTCCTCCAAGTGACACAGCCCTTCAGAGACTTCCAGAGAGCAGCAACCATGTCCCCCCTCAGCCTCCTCTTCTCCAGACTGAACCTTCTCAAGAAGTCCCTCAGCCTTTCCTCAGAGGGCTTCTTGGTCTCCAGGCCCCCCATCACCCTCATTGCTCCATTCTGTCCGCATCCTTTTTGAAGGGAGGCCTCCAGAGCCACACACAAGACTCCAGGTGCGGCCTGACCAAGGCAGTGTCCAGCGGGACGATGGCCTCTTGTGATTTGGATGTTATGCCTCTGCTGATCCATCCCAAGGCAGCGTAAGCCTTTTTTGGCACTGCATCACACTGACTGCTCCTATTTAGTATCCCAAGATCTTGTTCCCACACACTGCTCCCCAGAAGTGTGTCCTTCCATCCAGTATGGATGCTTGCAGGTTTTGTTACCCAGATGTAGAACTCTGCTCTTCTCTTTGCTGAACTTTCCCAGTGTGTTCAGATCTCATTGAATTCTGTCTCTGTCTCCTGGGATGTTTGCTCCTCCTTCCAACTTGGTGTCATCTGCAGACTTAGCAAGGAGCCCCTCCACGCCCTCATCCAGATCATTTATAAAAATGCTGAAAAGTACCAGGCCCAGAAGCAAAAAGAAGGCTTCAAAGGCAATGTCTTAGTTCTGTAGCCCAAGAGTCACTTTTTTAAAACATGCCTCTGAACTTGTCTTTGCTTCGGATTTCCAGCTGTGGGGTGGATTGGATCATGTCTCCCTGTCTCCCCGCCCAGTCTGCTTTCTCGGCTTGAACTGTCTGCTCTCCCACCCTGAGGGGTGGACCTTTCCTCTGCTCATCAGGCACGGAGTGTCAGAGGGCTCTGGCCTTGCTGAGGGTCATCCGGTGCTGGAAATAATCCCCATCACCCACCAGGGGCTTCGGAGGAGGATCCTGGAAAGGCAGGCTGACAGATACCAGTGGCACCCCAACAGCAACTCAAGAATGCTTTGCAAGAGTCATGAAAAGCAGAGACTTAGAAAAGAGGGTGAGTGATTTTTTTTCCCTCGAGGAAGAGCTGAGCCTGAAGATGACACTTTCACAGAGGAATGTAATTGTCACCAGAGGCATCTCTATTAGGCCTGCTCTTGTAGCGAGGCGTTCTTATCACTGTCCCTTCCCGGGCTTGTCAGATTCTGTGCCTTGACAGGACGAGCAGGGCCCCCAGAAACCTGTCACGGAGGAGGAGGAGGAGGAGGAGGAGGGCACCCGCTTCAGGGCAGCTCTTCCATCTCCCTCTGCCAGAAAGGCAGGTGCAGCGTGTCACAGCTGCTGCTCTCAGTCCAGGAGTCCCCAACAGCCGCCCTCTCCCCATCAGCTTGGCTAGGCAATTCGGACGGATGCCCAGGGAGTCTCCCGCCATAAAACCCGGCTGGCGCTTCTCTATGGCACCATTTCACCAGCTCACCACTACCGAGATCTGGCGGGTTCAAAAGCTTGCACAATGGTTTTTGTCAACTTGGATGGTCCTGATAAAACTATGGATTTGGAACAGAGTTATGTGAATCCCACGAATTTTGTTCTCGCCAGCTACAATCTGCAGCCCCCCCTCGCTTCCCCAGCCTATGATCCAGGGCTCTGGACTTCTGCTCCAACATCTGGCCCTGGCAAAACCACTGACTCCCAAAAGTTCTTTGGATGATAAATCCTCTCATCAACCAAAGTGGCACTGCAAAGTTACGGAGAGTCATAAGCAAATCAGATACAAGCCTTTGGTTTGATATTTAAGAATGAATCAGTGTGTTTTCTCTTCTAATTGGCTTATGACTTCCTTCTCTGCATGCTGCTGTCTACAACAGGAGAAGCAGTTTTTTTTTCAGGATTACTGATTAAACCCACATTGCCACAGATGATAACTAGATAATTAGTTACATCTTAGGATCTGACAGTTTTGATAAGATCTGTAAGACACCTGTTGTAACTGCTGCAGGAATTGGTGGTGGCTATAGGCATAGACAGCTTCAAGGGGGGATTGGATAAACGTATGGAGCAGAGGTCATAGAATCATAGAATCATAGAGTTGGAAGGGACCTCCAGGGTCACCTAGTCCAACCCCCTGCACTATACCTCCCCCCCCCCCAGGCCGTCAGCGACTACTGTTCCATGCCCAGAAGATGAGACAAAACCTCCAGAATCCAGAAAACCTGAATGGCTATTAGTCAAAAGGTCTAGATGGAACACTCTGTCTGGGGCAGTGATGCTCTGTCTTGTTGGTGCTTGGGGGGCAATAATGAAAGGGCTTCTGGAGTCCTGCCCCCACTGTTGGACCTTCTGATGGTGCCTGGGTTTGGGCTACTATGTGACACAGAGTGTTGGACTGGATGGGCCACTAGCCTGATCCAGCACAGCTTCTCTTATGTTCTTAACATAACAGTTTCCAGTTCAGAGTCTCATTATAATCCACTCTATCAAAAAGCAATTATACTCAAATAGCACATCAGAAAATTGTCACCATCCAGATTGTACTGGAATGCAGGCAAATGCTAGAATTAGCAAGCAACAGGGAAAAATCAGTCAATCCATTTATTAATTTAGTCATTAACATTAATTCCAGAATACGTATGTGAACAAGGAAAAAAGGCTAGAAGGTGAGAGGGGGTTATTTGGATGACAGCTGTGTCTGTGGGTTGACAAGATCATTCAAAACTTGGCAGAAGAAGCTGAAACCCACAGAGTTGGCAAGGAAGGAAACAGAAGGGGGATCCTACTTCCTGGCTTCCCCTCACAAATGGATGACCAGTAGGTGTAAAAAGGGGGCTAGAAGGATGCCTGCAGGGGGCAGATCTCCGGAACCTGCTAGCGGCCATATTTGGAGGCAGTGCCAGGAGGCAACATCAGAGGAAGGCCTCAGCCTCTCTGCTCTGCTCTCCTAGTCCTCTAGGGCAACTGGTTGGCCACTGTGTGGAACAGGCTGCTTGACTCGGTGAACCAGCGGGGCTCTTCTTAGCCCATCCATAGGACTTCAGCTTTGTTGAATGGGCTACGAGCCCCACATGGCCGGCCATAATACGAGGTTGGTGAGCCATGCTTGCCTTCTTGAGGCACACCTTATGAATTTATTTGGTTCAATTTCTATCCTGCCCTTCAGGCTTGCAACTCAGGCTTCTTGCTTCAGCCTTCGAGCCTCTTTCTCAGGATCTCTGAAGGTTTGGGGGTCAGAATCCAGGGCCAGGGTGTTCCTAGCTTGCCTCTGGATGCCTTGATCTTTGGTCCACTCTGCCACGACCCTTCCACATCCCAACTGAGCCTCTTCTCTAGGCGCAACTGGTGTCTTTTTCTGCCGCCCATCAGGAACCCCTGTGCTCAGTACCTGTCATGCCAGAGGCCCCCCCCCCCCATCTCAAAGACCTTGAACGCCCAGATGCAATAAAGAAAACTCTCCCAGGCTGACTTGAAAGGAGTTTGTTGGTGTCTGGCAATGTCCACCTCGGATGACTTTCAAGTAGAGAGTTGTATGGCTAGGAACAGAAGGACAGCTCTGCTGGATCAGACCAGGGGCCAGTTTAGTCCAGCTACCTGTTTCAAACAATGGCCAACCAGTTGTGCTGGAGAGCCAACCAAGAGGGCCTTCCCCTGATGCTGTCTCCTGGCAATGGGATTCAGAGATACGATGCCTCTGGATATGGGTGGTCCCCTTTGGTCGCCATGGCCAGGAGGAGCCCTTGAGAGACCTGCCCTCCACGGACCTGTCTCACCCTCCCTTAAGGCCACCCATGCTCATGGCCTCCACGATATCCACTGGCAGTGAATCCCACAATTTAATTACTTGTTGAGCAAAGGAGTGGTTCCTGTTGTCTGTCCCGAAGCCATTGCCCATCGATTTCACTGCGTGCCTCTGAGAATTATGAAAATCCAGCGTTATGAAAAAGAGAGAAAAGCTCTAACCATTTTCTGTACCCCATGAATGATGCTATAAAACTCTGTTATGTCTCCTGTCAGTCATCTTTTTTTCTAAACTCAAAAGTCTCTGACTATTTAGCCTTTCTTCACACAAAGGTGCCCCAGACCCTTAATTGTCTTGGTTGCCCTCCTCTGTACATTTCCCAGCTCTGCTCTGCAATGCCCTTTTTGAGATACGGTGGCCAGAAGGGCACACGTAATTCCAAATGAGGTCTTACCATAGATCTATACAGTATTGGCCATTTTATTTTCAAGTCCATTCCTAATCATTCCTAGCACAGAGTTTGCCTTTTTCACCACTGCTGTACAAGGAGCCAACATTTTCACTGACCTGTCCTCCACATCCCCAACATATCTCTCCATCTTGGGCCCATTATGCATGCTTACTTCCTGAAAAGTACTGGAGTCGGGAGGCCGGTAATGGTGAAAACAGCATAGCACGTTTATTGTGGGTCAGATGGTACATGGGAAACCCCGGGCTTCGCGCCTGCTTTTATTCCGGTCAGAGATAATCCCCCGACCACGCCCAAATGTCCGGATAGGACCTTAATTTAACAGTTGCAGTTCATAGGTCCCCTGGGGGGAACATAGACACAGGATTGGTGGCCGTTCAGGATCAGACCATCTATTGTCCTACCTGGCCAAAGCTCAGGTAGGTTCGGACCACGTGCGAAGGTCCACGTGGCAGTCGTCATTGCGGGAGCACATGGCGACTGCAGCATCAAGAGAAGAAGAAGAAGAAGAGATTGGATTTATACCCCGCCCTCCACTCCCCAAGGGAGTCTCAGAGCGGCTTACAAACTCCTTTTCCCTTCCCCTCCCCACAACAGACACCCTGTGAGGCTGTGGGGCTGAGAGAACTCTTTCCCAAGCTGTCCTTGAGGGAACAGCTGTGCCAGAGCTATGGCTTGCCCAAGGTCATCCAGCCAGGTGCAAGTGGAGGAGTGGGGAATCAAACCCGGTTCTCCCAGATTAGAGTCCGCGCACTTAACCACTACACCAAACTGGCTCTCTAATACACAACACTTCCGAGTTTCACTGAAGTCTTTTAAAACTTCTAAAGCTTCTCCTGTCCATTTCTTTTCCCCAGTGATCTAAGACCAGTGATGATCTCATCATATCGCTAGATTCATCCCGCTTTTTTTTTTTTTTTTTAAAAACCCTCCAAAATTTAAATGATGAGAAAATCAAGCAGTCACACCTAATGGAGGGGGGAGGACGGCAGAAGGTGCGGCGTGGGAGGAGGCACCTCAGTGTGGGCAGTGGAGAAGCCCCCAAGGGGCAGGGAAAGGGAGAGGGGAAATCCGAGGGAATCTGTATGCTTTTGAATGACCTCTGGTTTTGGAAGCGAAGCAAGGGGAAAAGACATCACAAAACCACTCTCAGAAAACCCTGGTAAACAGCAAACTGAAAGTGAACTGAATGCTGAAGGGAGGGAAAACAACGCAGAATGGGGGGGGGAGGGGGACCCCTGACAGACATGCACAGTGAAAGTGATGGGAATGCAGAATGACAAAGAAAACCCGACAGACAAGCCCTGTGGAAGTGAAGCAAAACACCTGTGCATAACAGGCCTCAGCCTCAGGACAAAGTTTGATTCCAGCGGCACCCTTAAGACCAACGAAGTTTAATTCTGGGTGCCGCTGGAATCAAACTTTGTTCCATTGCTTCAGACCAACACAGTGACCCACCTGAATCTAATCTCAGTCTCAGTCTGTTCAGATCCCATCAGGGTATATTTAAAGTCAGGGTATTTTGTTCCATTGTGCATCACCTTACACTCACCAACAAGGGACTTCACCAGACCACTCACACAATTTACACAGATCCTCCTGTAGCTTTCACAATCTGCCTCTGTTTTGTCCATTCTGAATAATTTGGTGTTATCTGCAAACTTGGCTTCTGGACTGTTCACCCCCAGTTCTAGATCTTAAAATAAATTAAATAGAACCTCCCGCAAATCAATCTTTGTGGGACCCCAATGCTTCCTTCCATCCATTGCTAGAACTGTCAATTTATTTCTGTTCTTGGCTTCCTATTGTCTAACCACTTTTTAATTCAAAAGAGGAGCAGTCTTCCTGTCCCACGACTGCTATACTTACTCCGGAACTTTTGGTGATGGACCCTGTCAAAGGCCTTTTGAAAGTCCAAGTATATCATACCTGTCTGATCACCCGTATCCATATACTTGTTCCTTTTCAAAGACCTCTAAAAGGCGGGTGAGGCAGGACTTCCCTTAGCAATAGAAGTCACTTTAAAAGCAGGCCAAAGAATGCAGAAATTTGGTTTCAGCTTTCAGATGAACCACATCTGGTTTATTTCCAATTAAGTTACTGTTAATACACCCAGACAGATCCTCACAGATTCTAAGTCCAGGCAGCCTGCCATTCTAAAAAAAATTCTGCAAAGGTGCGTCGTTGTGTTGGCCTAAAGGAGCAGAACTACTGAAAAGAAGTACATTGAAATCAAAGGGAAGGGCTGTGGCTCAGTGGAAGAGTCTCTGCTTTGCATGCAGAAGGTTGCAGGTTCAATCTCCAGCATCTTCAGGTAAAAAGGTGGTGGGAAAGACCTCTGCCTGAGACCCTGGAGAGCTGCTGCCAGTCTGAGTAGACAAGACTGGCCATGATGGACCACAGATCTGGCTCAGCAGAAGGCAGCTTCATGTGTTCATGTGTGTTTTTTAAAAAAACTATCTCACCAGCAGGGCCGGCTGTATCACTAGGCCAACTAGGCAGCCGCCTAGGGGCGCAGCTGGCAAATGGGGTGGTGGAGAGACTGAGAACAAGTGAGAGAGACTCGGTGAGACAGCGCGAGAGCCCAGTGCATTTTACAGGTAGCGGTGACAGCACTCCTCAGCCCCCGCCTCCTCCTCCTCTGCCCCGTACTGCCTTCAAGGACTGGACCGGGAGGGGGCAGGGGGTGATGCTGGCATACGGAGGGCCAGCAGTGGCACTGGGCGGGCCTTGGGTTGGAGCCAGCAGGCCTCTGCTGGAGGAGGCTTAGACGTGTGCTTACGGAACAGCAGCTCGGAAAGCATGTGTGCACCCCCTCCCCTCATCCGCCTCTCAGGCATCTTCTTACATTGCCTCCTGTCCTTTTTGTCTCATTGGCGGGCGGCGGGCTGGTCCCCAGACTCCAGGGGAAGAGAAGGAGCAGCGGCGCCCCCCCCCCATCCAAACCTGTCCGTATGCTCTGATTCCCAGCCTCCTCCAAGACCAGCTCCCCTGGGAAGGGAGGGGCACTTTCCAGCTGAGTCCACCGCAGCAGCCAGCTGCCCCCCCACCCCGGCCCTTGAGGCTCCAAATCCCAGCAAGCGGCTTTTGCGCTCAGCCAAGCTTCAAATCAGGCGCACACTCCTGCCCCCTCCACTTTCTCTAGTGGTGCTGGGCGCTGGGGCGGGGGAGGGGGCGTCCTGGGCAGGCAGAGATCTGGCAGTTGAGAGGGTGGCTCTGTGTGTGTGTGTGGGGGGGGTGCCACAAGGTAGCCTCGCCTAGGGTGCCAAAACCCCCGGGGCCGGCCCTGCTCACCAGTTCTTAAGGCAGGACACTGCCTAGTTTCTTCTGGACACCATTTAAATGCCAGCAAGGCACTGAAAGGGAGGGAAGGTGGCATGGTGCAGCCCCATCTTGTCAGATCTCAGAAGCTAAGCAGGGTCAGCCCTGGTTAGTACTTCGATGGGAGACCACCAAGGAAGACTGCAGGGGAAGGCGGTGGCAAACCACCTCTGTTTCTCACTTGTCTTGAAAGCCCCTTGCTGGGGTTGCCATAGGTCAGCTGCAACTTGACGGCACTCTCAGACAGACACACGCACACACCAGGTACTGCCAAGGATGCGGTTGGCTTGCGACCACACATCTCTCTTCAATGCAGACTCTGTGGGCCCAGACTGTCAGAGGTCACAGGGGCAGCCAGCAGAGACGGGGCTTTCTCGGTGGTGGTGCTGTTTCATCCCTGGGACTCCCTCCCCATGGTCCCCAGGGTGAACGGCTTGAGGCCCTAGGTGGACTCTGGTGGATGAAGGCTGCTGCCGCCCACCCCGCTGCCTGAGGCCTTATGAAGCTACGGGGATGCCAGGTGCAGTTCTCTGAACAAAGGGACACAGAGAGAGCATGAAGGCCCAGAAGGTAACTGGCCAGCCAAATGCTTTGGGACATAGGGTGGTAGTAAACACCCCAAAGTATTATGCAGTATGTGGAGAAGGGACAGATTGCCAAAGAGCAGAGTAAAGGTAAGGTTAGCGCCAGGGGTCCTTTCGTAGAAAAAGAGGTGCTGGAGCTCATTAGCACAACTCATTAGCATAACTTATTTGCATATGCTATACCACCTGACATCACCGGAAGTATGTCAGGGGGCAAGAAAGAAAAAAAGACGAGAGAAAGAGAGAAAGAAAGAAAGAGAGAGAGAGAGAGAGAGAGAGAAAGAGAGAGAGAAAGAGAGAAAGAAAGAAAGAAAGAAAGAAAGAAAGAAAGAAAGAAAGAGAGAGAAAGAAAGAGAGAGAGAGAGAGAGAGAAAGAGAGAAAGAAAGAGCTGGCAGAGAGGGGACAGCTACTAATCCAAGCCTCAGAAATACCACTATTCTGGGAGGACAGCTTCAGTGGTGGCTGAAGCCTTCCGAAGGCTGGTCGGAGGAACAAGGACCTTTCCAGGGGACAGGGTCATTTTGCTGCAGCGATGACACAAGCGGGCATTCCCCCACCGGGGGTTAGCACACAGAGGAATGGAAGAAACAGCAAAAGAATGTGTTGAGCTAAACTGTCATATACTTAGGAACAATTACATTGCAGACGTGAGACTACATTAGTTCAATATTGGAAATTCAAAACAAAGAAAGAACTGCTTGAATGAAGCGTAGCTTCAGGAAGGCAGATAAGAAAGAGCCAGACAACAGACTGATTGCAGAGCTGAATGGTTCTCTTTTATGCCTTCTCTCATGCTGTCTATTAGTTGCCCCTCAAATCAGCCATAATACCACTATTCACAAATTACAGTGAACAAACGCACCATTTGTGTATTGTACACACTTGATTTTTCTTCATTTGGGGGTAGAGGTCTGACCTGAGTAAAATCGTTACTAGGAGGTTTTTAAAGTGTTTCTCCCTGGGCAGAGAATAGGCAGGAAAGGGGAAGTCAGTTCATTGGCTTTCCAGCTTCACCTCAGCCACCTATTAAGAAATGCTAATAGCCCCAGCTAGAGACAACAGAATGGTCCAGTCTCTCCCCCCCCCCCCCCCCCCCAAAGCAGGGAAGAAAGATTTGGAGAAACTGAAGACTAGAGAGATTTCAGGAAGGAACTCCTGGAGATCTCCAGGAAAAGTCTCTTTGACCTGGCCTGACATGGTCAGTGAGTAGGGAAAAGAGAGGTGATAAAACTCCTGGGAGTAAGCTCTGGCAGGAGTTCGGGCAGAGTGGCAAGATATAAGTGTTGCAAATAAGTATGTAATAAATACATAACTGCTTCTTGGGCTTGCAGATGGGGGGGGGCACAAGCAAGCAGTGTTTGATGGGGAACACGGTGCCTCCTACTCGGGGAGGATGGGGCCGAGCCAGGTAACGGACCACCTGCGAGCGTCTCCAGGGAGCACGTTCCAATTTTCATACATCCCCCCCCCCCTCCCGGTGAGACGAGGGTGCCAAAGCAGGTACGTATTTTCAACACATACAAACAGTTCCATTTTACCCAATATGTTCTAAAGACTTTCAGCATCAATGCACCAAAAGGTTTTTTTAAAAATGTTTCAAGATAAGTTTCGTGATGTGCTTTCAAGGATATTTAGCATTTAGGGATAGAATGCATTATTCTGTCACTCTGGAGACGCGGGCTTTGAGAAGCAGGAGCCTTCTGAATGACAAGCATAATGAGGCTGTCAGCCTCCCTCCTCCCATTCTCTATCTTTCTGAATGACTTTTTCCCAACAGGGAAAATGAATATATATATTTTTTTAATTGTAAAGTACAGGATAACACATGTCTATCACCCAGACCATTTTCTAAAAAAGAAAGCACGTAAATTATACAATGACGATTGCTTCAGTACACTAAGCTGGTGTGTGTGTGTGTGCGTGTGGGGGTAAATGGGTGCGGAGAGAGGAAGGATGGGGATCAGGTGGTGGCTTAGTGTGGCAGAGAATCTGCTTGGCATGCAAAAGGTCCCCGGTTCAATCCCTGGCAACATCAAAAGTAACAGAGGAAGGGAAGGACGTTGACCTGAGAGTCTGAAGAGCCCCAATACATCTTGGAATAGACGACACAGGCCTTGTGTCTCCCATCTTTCCAATTTGTATAAGGCAGTTTTGTGTGATCAAGATTTTTTTCCCAAACTCTGGTCCCTTGGCCTTTGCTCTTCTGGCACTTCTGACTGACCCTTTATCAAATCTTCAGAGACGCTCTCCCCAGGGTTTCTCTTACATCCGCCATTCCTGCCACTCGTCAGGATTCCTGGGCACTTGGACTGCAGCACTGCCACCACCAGTCAGTAGCAACTGATCTGTCATGATGGTGGCTGAGAGAGGACACGACAGCTATAGGGAGATACGGGAAGGTGTTTGTGTTTCTATTTTACTCCCAGCTCAGGGAATAACTTCACTTAACCAAAAAGGGGGGGGGGGCACAAAGACACTGCATATGAGGGGGTCAATGGATTTGCCCTTCAGGCCTCCAACTTGTGATGCACACCCTCAACACCATGTGGGCCTCTGTCTCAGGAGTCAGGGGAAAGTCCCACAGCAATCAGTCCCAACAACAGTCCTTAACCAGGATTCAGTTTACTGGGATCAGGAAAGGCAGGTCCATTAGTACACACTTTGGGTCAGGAATGGCTCTCCAGGCAGGAGTTGGGAAGTTATACAGAATTCAAAGGACACCCCAGGATGGAAGAGAGCCAACAAGCAAGCACGCCTATACTAACGCATACAGGTTCCCGGGGGGGGGGGGGGGGGGAAGCAACCAGGCACCAAGGTCAGACCTAGGCAGAGAGATAAGACACAGAACAAGAAACCAAAGTTAAAATACCAAGAGACAGAGCTCTTTCGGGGCCAGAATGCACCGGAACAGTGTTCTGGCTGGTGTCCGAGCCTGCCCTGCCCCCCCTGCTGGCAGGAAAGGGCCACGTGGAGATCGAGCATGGGCCCATTAAGTGCAAAGGGCTGGTGGAAAAGGGCTCTGTGCCCTGGATCTCCACGCGGAGATCGAGCGTGGGGCCTGGCCTCCTGGCTCCTTGCACTTAAAGGGAACATTCCCTTTAAGTGCAAAGAGCCAGCGAGAAAAAGCCCCGCACTCCAGATCTCTGTGCGGAGATCGAGCATGGGGCCGTGACTCTTTGCATCTGGCTTGCTGCCGCCCCATCGCAGTTTGCTGCGCCTATGCTCTCTCTGCTCCCAGTAAGTGCCTCTCCCCATCTCTTTTCCCTCTCTCTTTCTCTCTTTCTTTGTTTCTTTCTTTCTTCCCCCTCCCTCCCTCCCTCTCTCTTTCTCTCTCTCTTCCTTCCTTGCCCTCCCTTTCTTTTTCCCTTCCTCCCTTTCTCTTTCTCTCTCTTTTCCCTCCCTCCCTCTCTTCCTTCCTTTCTCTCTCTCTTTTTCCCTCCCTCCCCTTCCTTCCTTTCTCGCTCTCTTGACCTTTCTTTCTTTCTTTCTTTCTTTTTCTTTCTTTCTCCCTCCCTCCCTCCCTATCTCTCTCTTTCTTTTCTCTCTCTTCTTCCTTTCTGCCATCTGTAACTGCCATCTCCATTACCCAGAATGCTACATGATTCATTCTTCAATGCTGGCTTTTAGTTCCTTTTTGTCCTTCAACAATTGCTGTTTTTCCTTTAAGCTTTTGTCTCATGCTGAGGTTCTACATACAAATGCTAAAGAATGGGTTCCCCCCCCCCCCACTTTCTTTGCCCAGATACCATTTCCCCATTTCTGTTGTTTTTTTCTTCACTGACCACCAAATTCAACTTCTCAGCTAATGTATCATCTGTCACCTGGCTGTCATTTAAATAAGGCTGCCTCATGACCCTAACACTATTACTCTGTGATTCTGTAAGAAATGAATTCAGCAGCAGGTTTTGCATCAAGGTTGTATTCCACTTTAGGCCAGAAGTTGCCACTTGGGATCCTGAAATCTTTCCCCTGGATTGATCCCACTACCATTGGTAGCTTGCATGAGCACTTGTTCCTTTTGGAGCAGGGTGATTTCCAGTCTGGTGTAGAGGTTAAGAGCCAGTTTGGTTGTAGTGGTTAAGAGTGGTGGAATCTAATCTGGAGAACTGGGTTTGATTCCCCACCCCTCCACATGAAGCTAGCTGGGTGACCTTGGGTCAGTCACAAGTTCTCTCAGAACTCTCAGCCCCACCTACCTCACAGGGTGTCTGTTATGGGGAGAGGAAGGGAAAGCAATTGTAAGCTGTTCCAGGACTCCTTCAAGTAGTGAAGGGCGGGGTATAAAACACGCACTGCTCAGGCACCACCCCCAAAATCTCCAGGTCTTTCCCAACTCAGAGCTGGTGAGCCAGCTTTACACTTTGACTAAAGCCCTTTAGGTTTCCTTTGCTCTTGCAGGGAAGCTGCCCTCCAACAAGCATGAAAATACAGATCAAGTCAGTATGCTTTTGCTTTTTTCCACAGCGCATCACCATATGTGCCTGCTCCTGGGCTTGTTACTCCCGAAACGGTGCTCCCGCTCGAAATGACCCTTGCACATGGTCAATTCGATGGAATTTCTGAGAAGGCAATAAATGCTTTCTACAGATGTATCCACATGAAACAATGAAAGACTTTGCATAAAATGAGGAAAACAGAATGGGGCTTGTGTGTTGGGGTGGTGGTGGTGGTAAAGAATTTTGAAGTTATTGCAGAAATTAATAGCTAGCTATAAAAGCTGTGCCAGAGGCCTGCAGGATTTGCATGTCATATTTTAGAAGTCAAACTAGCTACTGAGAAACAAAGCAAAAGAAGGGGGGAAACTGAGAGAGAGCTGAAACAATGTGTTTAGAAAAATGAAAATGTACAATTATGTATGCATAAGCACCACTAAAAACAATTTATAGGCCTACGAGTGCAGGATCGCAAGGTATTCATCATATAATTCATTCCCTGGAGGGAATGGTTGATTTGGAGGGTGGACTCTATGGCATTGTACCCCACTGAGGTCCCTGTCCTCCCCAGGCTCCACCCCCAAATCTCCAGGAGTTTCCCAACCTGGATCTGGCAACCCTATGCCCCCCACACCCTGCTGATGGCTGGGGGGACCCAGCAAGCCTAATCCCACTCAGCTCTGCCTAGTCACTCAGAAAGCTGACCTGGGATGCAGCCACACATCACTGGGGGTTGTATGAGCCCTGCTCCATAGCCATCATTTGTTCAGTGGTGAGCAACAGCTGGGAAGCAACAATAAACAGCACAAGACCCAACGGTGCGTGGATGCAGCCCTGCAGTGGGATAGAAAGCCTAAGTGCCTGCACCTCTAGCTCAAAGAGTAAGCCCTGTTCCCGTTTGGAGCAGAACTCGTGGTCCCTCCATAAAACTGCTGATCAGTTGGGTTAGAACGGATACAAGGAAGTCCTTCTTCACCCAAAGAGTGATAAAACACATGGATTTCACTGCCACAGGAGGTGGTGGCAGCCACAAGCACGGACGGCTTCAAGAGGGAGTTAGATAAACATACGGAGCAGAGGTCCACCAGTGGCTATGAGCTACACGGTATAGATAGGAACTCTCAGTCTGGGGCAAGTGATGCTCTGTATTCTTGGTGCTTGGGGGGGGGGGGGGGCACAACAGTGGGAGGTCTTCTAGTGTCCTGGCCCCACTGCTGGACCTCCTGAGGGCACCTGGTGTTTTTTGGTCACGGTGTGACACAGAGTGTTGGACTGGAGGGGCCACTGGCCTGATCCAACATTGGCTTCTCTCTTATGTTCTTATGTTTGCAGCAGTGATGCTCTGTATGCTTGGTGCTTGGTGGGGGGCAACAGTGGGAGGGCTTTTGGAGTTCTGGCCCTGCTGGTAGACCTCCTGATGCCCCCTGGGTTTTGGCCACTGTATGACTGGATGGGCCACTGGCCTGATCCATCATAACTTCTCTTATGTTGTTATGTCTGGGGTGGTGATGCTCTGTCTTCTTGATGCTCAGAGGGCTACAGTGGGAGGGCTTCTGGAGTTCTGGCCTCACTGGTGGACCTCCTGATGGACCCTGGGTTTTGGCCACTGTGTGACACAGAGTGTTGGACTGGATGGGCCACTGGCCTGATCCAACATTGGCCTCTCCTATGTTCTTATGTTCTCTTATGGGGTAGTTCTGCCGAATGTTTGGTTGTTGTTGCTATATTAATGAGGATAAGGAAGGTGTCCATGTTTTGATGGAGTGCCACTACTATTTGCTTAGGGTTATTTCCCCCCCACACACACACACACATACACTACTGTGGCCCACGAGCACCCAGCTGGCTTCCATGGCAGAGTGGGGATTTGAACCTGGGCCTCCAGGATCCTGTTCTAGCACTCTAACCACTACACATGCTGGCTCTTGAAAATGGCACGGGCAGAGGATGGGAGTCCCTCACCCCCTGGCAGGATTGGGCTTCCGTGACAATTCTTTTCAAAAACAGGCTCTACAAGGGCAAAGAATCCCTGGGGCAGACTCAGGGATATGGAGTGGTCCACTCTGACTCGAAGTTGCCTTTTAAAGCAGTCATTCCACGTTCCATCTGCCCAGACTTCCTGGAAGACAAAAGGTGACTGGAAGTTCTCTAGAAATGGAAACTCCCCCCCCCACACACACACACCCCCAATAGGAAAGCTGCCTTTGAAAACAGGGTGTTTGCTAGTCAGAGCTGGTGGCGGGTGAAAGAACAGTCAGCCGCGACTGATTTATACCTCGGAACTGTTCCGGCTGCCAGGAACCTTGCTCACAGGATCTACAGATGTGGGGATAAATAAATGAAGTTGCCTTTCAGTTTTGGTCCTGGAGAGGTTCTCAATCCGTCAAAAGCATCTGGAGAAAGTTCAAGGAAGGAAGCCGCTTTCTGGACAGCTATTAAATCACCGTAACTGCAGGCAGCAAGCTGCAACCGATTGGCAGACGGAGAGTGGAAGAAAGTTATAAAGAGGGAAATGAGGGGGAAAGAGGCAACAGTGGGGTGACCACTTCAAAGGAAAGAGGCAAGTGAGAATATCACTGGCAGTTATGCGAGCACTGATAGACGTGCGTTAATGATCAGCCTTGATGCTTCAGGATCTCCCTGCCACTTGTTATCAGCCGCAAAACCTCTTATGCAAATATTATAGTTAAAGAACTCGCCTTCCTTGGAAGTCCCTAGCTAGCTACTGTTTGAGATATGATTTTTGAAGTATAACCTGTTTAAATAGCATTTGTGCACCTGTACATGTAGTATCAAGTTCTAATTTTATATTGTTGGTTCCTTTGCAAAGAAACAGTCACATTAAAGAAACGCTCAGTACCCACGTGTGCAATAAAAGTTCAGAAAGTTTCTCTGGGAATATAAGTCTCAGCTGAATTCATGGAATTTACCGCTGCAGTGGAGGAATGGCTCTACTTGGCTTATCTGGGCAAAAGCCATGCTCTGCTGCAACAGACAGAGAGGGGTCTACAGTCTTGCCATACAGGGTCACAGAGCTGGAGGAGCCCTCGGTGGCAATCTAGCGCAATCTCAAGTGCAGCACCTGGAGCACTCTGTGCCGTTCTGGAGGCCTCCCTTCAAAAAGGATGCAGAGAGTGACGAGGATGATTGGGGGACCTGGAGACCAAGAAGCTCACTGAGGAAAGGCTGAGGGACTTCTTGGGAATGTCCAGTCTGGAGAAGAGGAGGCTGAGGGGGGACAGGATGGCTCTCTTGAAGTCTTTGAAGGGCTGTGTCACTTAGAGGGGGGCAGGGAGCTGTTCCTCTTGGCAGCAGAGGAGAGGACTCACAAGAATGGGTAGAAATTAAGGGTGGGAAGGTACACGATCTTAGGGAAAACCACAGTCAGAGTTGTGCAACAGTGGAATCAGCTGCCTGGGGAGGTGGTAAACTCCCCCCCCCCCCCGGCAGTCTTTAAGTGGCAGCTGGACAAACCCTTGTCAGGGATGCTCTAGGCTGACCCTGCATTGAGCAGGGGGTGGGACTAGATGGCCTGTAGGGCCCCTCCCAGCCCTGTGTGATTCTATGATTCTATGAACTCTCAAAAACATGTCCCCTGGAATTCTTGTCTGCCTGCACTCGAGTCTTGCGCCGCTGCCTCTCAAAGGGAGTCTATGCTGCTGCTGCACATCTTTTACCATGAGGAAATCTCTCCACTGTCTGACTCTGAAATACAAATCTTCCAAAGAGACACAATAAACCACCACTGCTCAGTGCAGGGCATTCTTGTGACTGCTTGGCGGTAGGGTCCTGCGGAGAGCCACTTCGAGCTGCCTTGAGCTTAGGAGGAGCGCTCCAGCTCCCAAACGCAAGGGCCTGGGCAGGGCATGACTGCAGGCACCCCCACTGCCAGAGCGCTGAGCGCCCATCCCAGACACTGGTCTCATTGGCTTCAGGATGCCAGAGTCCTGTTTGCACGGTTTGAGCTCTCAGTATTCATTCCCTGTTCACAGAAGCCACTGCCGATCACTTGTCAGAAATCCTTCCCTTAAGGTGGGTGTGGACCCTCAGCCTTCAGCCAAAGGGCGCGGCAGCGGCAGGAGCAGGAGCAGGAGGAGGCCGTCCTTCCTAAGGCTGAGGCCATTTCAGTGTCGATGTCGGCTCAGTGGCGCATGTTCCCAGTGACAAACGGAGAGGGTATTCTGACCATGCCCAGTAACAGCAGCGTGGTTAAAAACGAGGGGTGAGGGCACTGCCAAACAAAGGTGCCCCGAGATTCTCTGGCCTTCTGATGCCAGATGTGCAGGAAGAATACACTTCAAGATTGTCTGGCCTCAAGCGAGGGGGAAAAGCATCCAGTGTAATATTGAAGATGGATCCTTTTGATCAAGAATACCCCAGGATACCCCAAGAGCTCCTGCCCCCCAAGCTTGCAGGGTGGTAATAAACAAAGCTGTTGAATTTCCCCCTTTAAGCACAGTTCCCAGGACCCTTTGCCCATCTCTGGTTGCTACGGGCAGATCAGTGTCAAGAATGCCACCTTGTCTCAATCACTCTCTCTCCATCGTTATTCATAGAATCATAGAATCAGAGTTGGAAGGGACCTCCAGGGTCATCTAGTCCAACCCCCTGCACGATGCAGGAAATATACCAATACCTCCCCCTCCACACCCCCAGTGACTGCTGTTCCATGCCCAGAAGATGACCAAAAAGACCACCAGATCTCCAGCCAAACTGGCCTGGAGAAAAATTGCTTCCTCTCCCCAAAGTGGCAATCAGGCCCCCTCTCACCATCTGGCTGCCCCCATCCTATCACAACCCAGGTGCTGGACTTGCACCAGTGGGGCCCCAGGCCCTAAAAAGGCACCACTCTGAACATGATCAAAGGTCCACCGGAGTCTGCAGCTTCTGCCCACTAACCACCACAGTTCTCCAGCAACAGGAGGCTCCCTCCACATTCAGCCAGGTAAAACCAGGTACACAAGAAAGATAACCCCAGGCCTCCACCTCTGCCCGTGGTTCACCTCCAAAACCAGCCTCCACCACTTCCAGTACCAAGTCACTGGAGCCTTCCTCTTCAAGACAGGCGGAGTACGGGGTCTTCTCTCCCCTTCTGCCTTCCTTCCTGGAATCAGCTTGCCAACTCCTTTCCCTTGGTTGGCCTTCTCTCCTCTTCATTTCTCCATCCCCCCTTCCAGACTGGCTTGCCTTCTCCCTGCCAGGCCTTCCCCGTTGCACATTGTTGACCGACTCCTTCTGACCTGGCTAATCTCACGGCAACTTCTGGCCCCAGTCTGGGCAGCCCCTCGTCCCTCTCCTCTCCGCGTGGGTTGGGTTGGCTCGCTCCTCCTGACTAGCCAAGTAGGAGAAACTCCATCCGTGGCAAAAAGGACCTTCAATTGGGTATTTACCTGATAAAATACAAATGCACGTAAGGATTGTGCAAAGGGGATGTTCCTTGTTTCCATCTTGCTTTTTTGTAATCCTTTCTTGTTTTCTAGTCTGTATCTTGTCTACAGTCCACCTGTCTTTATTATGGTCCACAAGACATTCGTAAGCAGAACAACGTTAGTGCTCTAAAACTGTTCCTCCACGTGGATCGTTTATCCTCGCACGTCAGACAAAGAAAAGGGCTGAAGCAAAAAGGCTCCAGGGCACCATGGTGAGTAGCCATTTGGTCAGTAGAAGATGCCTGAGGCAAGAGCAGAAACTGGCCCCTCCCAGTCCTTTTGGACTGAGCTGAAAGGAGAGGTGTGTGTGTGTGTGTGTGTGTGTGTGTGTGTGGGGCGGGGGTTGGGTGCATGGAGGATGTTTGGCAGTGCAGCCAGCCTGGAGAATCTTCACTTGGCCTGAGTTTTCCCAGCCAAGACGTGGTTCTCCTAGCCTCCCAGCAAAAGCCACTGTTTAAGCCAAGCCTGGCTTTATGAGGGCACTGCTTGTGGAGGTTCAGAGGTCGTTTTGGGGTGTCTGTCTCTCCGGAAAGACCACCCCGGGTTCAGGGCCCAGGAAGCTGGTTACAGGATCAGACCAGTGGTCCATGTAGTCCAGCATCCTTTCTCACACAGTGGCCAACCAGTTCCTCTGGAGGGCCAACAACAGGGCAGAGAGGCTGAGGCCTTCCCCTGACGTTGCCTCCTGGCTCTGGGATTTCAGAGAATGAGTGCCTCTGAATGTGGAGGTTCTCCACAGTCACCACGGCTAGTAGCTACTGATAGACCTATCCTCCATGAATCTATTTATAAGAACATAAGGAGAGCCCTGCTGGATCGAGCCCAGCATCCTGTCTCACACACTGGCCAATCAATTCCTCTGGAGGGCCAACAACTGTGTATACAACAGATTTAAGGATCCCTTTCAATCCCAGGACTTGTGCACTGGAAAGCCAATGTGCTATCATGGTTAGAGAGAGACTGAGGCTCGGTTTCCCCCCCCCCCCCCGACTCTGCCGTAGGAGCTTGCGTTCACACATTCTTAGCTTCAACAACCTCCAAGGGTTGTTGTGAGGATAAAATGTAGAAGAGGAGAAGGATGAAAGCTGCCTTGGGGAGAAAGAAATAAACAGAATAGTTCTACATGAACAGAGAGCCAGTTTGGTGCAGTGGTTAAGTGTGCGGACTCTAATCTGGGAGAACCGGGTTTGATTCCCCACTCCTCCACTTGCACCTGCTGGATGACCTTGGGCAAGCCGTAGTCCTGGCACAGCTGTTCCTGAAAAAGAGCCGTTTCTGTCAGAGCTCTCTCAGCCCCACCTCCCTCCCAGGGTGCCTGTTGTGGGGAGGGGAAGGGAAAGGAGTCTGTAAGCCGCTCTGAGACTCCCTCCAGTCGTGAAGGATGGGGTGTAAATCCAATCTCTTCTCTTCTCCTTCTTCTTCTTCTTCACAGAACAGGCCTGATACAGGCAATGGTTTGGGTAACAGTATGATAGCCCAATGTGTTTGACTTCTATCCCATTTATTTTTGTTCCACTGGTATGGGCAACTATCCTATTATGCTTGAGGTGTTTATCCTAATGCCATGTACTATGGTAAATCCACCCTCCCCCCCCCAAAAAAAATTTCTACTGCTATATTTTACTCTACAAACTAATATTTTTATTGCTGCTATAAAAGTGTTTTTCTGTTTTTATGAGCGTTTATTTAATGCTTTAAATTTTGTAATACTGTTTTATTTGGTGATGCCATTTACAATTAATAGTATGGTTGCACCGTTATTAAATATTTGTGTCTCTGTGTATTATACATTTTTAGGAGTATGTGGCATGCTTGACTAGTGACAGCTGACTTGGACTTTTGTCGAGTGGGTAAATGGGGCAGAAATGTCCTCAGGGAAAAAATATCATCGGTTTCCATGCAAATTCTCAGGCCAGCTAGTCAGAGCAGAAAAAAAGCTAGCAGAATGGAGACTCCTGTGCCCAAGCTAAACTGGAGTTTAAAAACAATTAAGGAACGAATAAAAGTAGGTCTGCAGGCCATTAAAATCATAGCCATTCCTGTACACATTAGGGCTGCCAAGTCCAACTTGGGAAATATCTGGGGACTTTGGGGGTGGAGCCAGGAGACTTTGGGGGTGGAGCCAGGAGAAAGGAAGTGACATCATTTTGTGATGTCACATCCTGTGATGTTGCTTCCACATGCTGACACATGAACTCATGAAGTTTCCTAATACTGAATCAGGCCATTGGTCCATCAAGGTCAGTATTGACTACTCAGACTGGTAGTGGCTCTCCAGGGTCTCAGGCTGAGATCTTTAATGTCACCTATTACCTGATCCTTTTTTAGCTGAAGAGGCTGATACCTCCTGCATGTCAAGCAGATGCTCTTATCACTGAGCAACGGCCCTACTGAATCCTTCCTCATCTTGGCAGAATATGAAGCACTAAGTGCTACACAAGTGCTAAATATGATTTTCATATCATAAGAACAGGAGAGAAGCCACAGTGGATCGGCCCATCCAGTACAGCCCATCCAGTACAACACTCTGTGTCACAACAGTGGCCAAAAATACCAGGTGCCCTCAGGAGGTCCAGCAGCGGGGACAGAACTCCAGAAGCCCTCCCACTGTTGCCCCCCAAGCACCAAGAATGCAGAGCCTCACTGCCCCAGACAAAGGGTTCCATTTAGACCTTGTGGCTAATAATAGCCACTGATAGACCTCTGCTGGATGGGGACAGAGAGAGAGAGAGACAGACAGACAGAAAAAAGAAAGAGGGAGAGAGAGAAGGAAAAAAAACTGGCAGAGGCACTTACTTCCATTTAGACCTTGTGGCTATAATAGCCACTGATAGACCTCTGCTGGATGGGGACAGAGAGAGAGAGAGACAGACAGACAGAAAAAAGAAAGAGGGAGAGAGAAGGAAAAGAGCTGGAAGAGAAACTTACTACAGCAACGTTGCCAGCCAAATGCAAAAGCAGCTCCTTCAGTCCCTCCTTAATCTCTGGGCGGACCTCTCTTGCTGACTTCTTAAAGGGGAAATGTCTGGTGAGGCTTTTTACTGCAGGACAGGCTCTCTGCAGACATTTCCCTTTTAAGGCAGCCATTTTGTCCCCCGGTGGTCAACTTTGCAAAAGCGGGGGGGAAGGACTAAAAATCGGTGTTTCCCCCGCCCTACCGGGGGCTTGGCAGCCCTAGTACACATCCAATTTATAACCGTGACTTCTAAAAGCAAGGATTTCTGAGAAATTATGCCAACTTTCCAGTGATATCTGGAAAGGTAAGAACCCTTGTGGATAAAAAGGAATTGGTGTTCCACTCGCATTCCTGCTAAAACCTCCTTTTTGACCTGACAGCAATGCTAACTCTACACCTTCTAAGCATACAGTTCAAATCTCTTCAGCCCTCCAACACGAACAGGGGCTCCTAATTCATTCAAGTGACAGGGAAAGTTCTGTGACCGGTTAGGTAAACCAGCCGACTTAGTCAAGCATCTATTTGCAAGATATAGAAATGTAGCGATCATTGACAGAGATGAATAAAGAGCCCTTGATCAGTCACAAGATCAGTTTGCACACTGGAGAACTTGTGTGTGTGAAAACCTCTGTTGCAAAAAACCCGCCTTCCCCTTGTTTACGCTGTCTAGCAGGGCCGGTCCACGTATCTGAGTTCCCCCATAGCTGACAGCACGTCGGCCACTGGATAGGGAAGGCTTGGACCCTTACTTCCACAAGGGGGTTGTACGCCTGTCTGCCAATAACCCTTTCCATGGAAATGTCTCCACTGTGCCAGTTGCAGTGGTCGTGTGCCTAGCAAAGGACTGGCTCATCCAAATGGCACCTTCCAGGCAACCTCCGGGCCTTGATATTCCAGCTGCGACTGAAGGGTAGCAGCTGCATATGGGGGGGAGCTCAGACCAGAAACCAAGGCCACGAGACTGGAGATGCTGGAATAGCGTATGTTTGTGCATGTACATGCAATATATACTTGCAATACATGCTCCCCTCTTTTTATCAAAACAAATATATATGTCATGGGGAAACAAAAATAATTCTAGCTTCCTTTGCTATCTCACATATGCCAGAGTATCTGGTGGACTTGGTCCTTGTGTCAGCATATTAAATCTGTGCAATTTCAATATATTTCTTTCCTCGTTTGACCTGGCTTTCCTTTGTGCCTGTGGATTTTTAAAGATATAAGTAAGAAATGACTATGTGACGGGGCTGGGAAAGGAATTCATAACAGGGGTCTTGTTTATTGTCTGAAACAAGGTCATCCTGATCTAGTCTAGCCATAATTGAACCGTAAAGTGTGAAACGTAAAAACAGGAGACAGATTCCAGTTGCGGTAAGCTCATAAAAGATCAATAATGAAAACAAAGATACTGCCCATGGCTTTTGAAAAATGAGGAGGCTATAAAATAACGCCAACAAATACCATTTATGCAAATACAAATGTCTGAATGTGGCTTAATTGTGCACGGTTTGTACGTAACGATTTTGGAAGAATATCCATCAGCAAGTCTTTGTATTGAAAGAAATACTGTGGAACTTTGTAATACAGACAGGTAATTAACAAGATTAAGAAACAGACTACAACTGTAACATAGGAAGTGCCCTGCTGGGCTGGACCAGTGGTCCATCTAATCAGGCATCCTATCTCACACAGCAGCCAACCAGCTATCCTGGAGGGTCAACAAATGGGCAGAGACGTCAAGGCCTTCCCCTGACATTGTTTCCTAGTGCTGGTTTGTTGCTTCTAAATTTGGAGGCTCCCTTTAGTCCCCATGGCTAGAAGCCACTGACAGACCGATGCTCCATCAATCTGTCTAACCCCCTGTTAAAATAAGCTATGTTCAGGGCCATCACATCGTGAAAGTTAATTTCACAATTTAATTACTCATTGGGCAAACAAATATTTCCTTTTGTCTGTCCTGAATTTATTTCCCATCAACCTCAGTGGATCCCTTCTCCATGTTTTAGTATTCTAGGAAAGGGATAGAAAGTTCTCTTTTTCTACTCTCTCTACCCTACATGTAATTTTATAAAACTCTGTGTCCCCTCCAGTCATCTTTTTTTCTAAACTGAAAAGTTCCCGACAATTTACATTTAGCCTCTCCTTGTGGCAAAGGGGGTCCAGACCCTTGATTGTCTTGGTTGCCCTCCTCTGTACTTTTTTCCAGCTCTGCATTGCCGTATCCTTTTTGGTATAACGTTGATCCCAAATGCATACAGAATTCCAGCTGAGGCCTGACCATAGATCTATATTGGGGCATTATAATACTGGCTGTTTTATTTTTCAACTCCCTTTCTGATGATCCCTAGCATGACGTTTGCCTTTTTTCATAGCTGCCACACACTAAGTCAACATCTTCACTGAGTTATCCTCCACAACCCTACAATCTCTTGGTAAGGATTTTAAAAAAAAAAAATTGCTTTTATTCTAAAAACTACATAGAAATCAAAAGGGAGGGGAAACTAATATCTAAGAAAGAAAAGAAAACCACTAAAATCCCAAGTAGCATTGGTCAAGTAGATTATACAAATGCTTAAAGTAAGATATCACAGTAGTTTTGTTACCATAAACTGAAAGTAAAAAACTCATCATAACAAGTATAAAGCCCTGTTTTTAACCAAAAGGAGAGTATCCAAGATTTCGAGTATATTTAGAATTCAATTCATAGAGTTAGCTGAGAGTTTATCTTTCTTATTTCTAAGTTCATATTGCTGTTTAGTTTTGGGGGTTTTAGGGCTGCCACCCCCAATTTCAAATCAGATTCTTCTCCAGATGCTGCAGATGTTGTGCTTCCACTCTCGCCTGAATCTTCTATAGTTCCGTCATCCTCTTCTGGTCCTAATGCTTTGTCAGTCTTCTGAAGCTGCTCCAGGAAAGCTTTTGCCTTATTAACAGAGTCTATTCTTTCCTTCTTGTCTTTAAATTTGAAGGTGACCCCTTCTGGTATCAGCCACCTGTAGAGTATGGAATTTTTTCTGAAAAAACACAATCAGACTTTTATATGGTCATCTCTCTTTTTTTTATTTCAAATGGAATGCCCTTTAACACTTTTATTTCTTTGCCTTCGATTTTTAGGGTAGTCCCATTTGTTGCTTTAAGTATCAGGTCTCTGATGTGTCTTTTGGAGAATTTCACAAAAATTTCACTGGGCAGATTATTCTGCTTAATATATTCCGGGTAGGTCCTGTAGACCATATCCATCTCGCTTTGAAGAAGATTCGCCTTTGTCTCTGCAACCAGTTCCAAAGCATTACTTAAAATTACTTTTAGGTTTTCTCCTTTCTTTTCTGGGACCCCTTGAAATCTCAACACATAAGTTGACTTTTCCATTTGCAGCTGTAGAAGTTGATATTCATCAGAAGCTCTGTTCTTTTCCACTGTCTCCAGTCATTTTTTTTAGTTTATTTGCTTTGGCGTCAACCTTCTTTAACAATTCAGAAGTTTGCTCTGTCTTTCTGTCAGTCTCTTTTAATGCCTCTTGAAGGGCTTTAAAATTCTGGTTTAAAGAAGTCATCTGTTCCAGGAGAGGGCGCAATGCTGCTGCTAGCATGTTTGGGAAGTCAGTAGATGCTTCCGGCCTCGTGACCACAGCAGCTGGGCTACCATTTCCTCAAAAAGGTTTCATTTTAGGCAACGTTCTTTTCCCTGCCATTGTGTCTTTGTTTACTTCTAGAAAAAAGTTCCAAAAGTCTCCATGGATTACAGAAACGGACAAGGTTTGCTTGATTACTCTCTATTTTGATCAGGCAAGACTTAGCTTTTCATCCCCTTTCTTCGCTGTGGTTTTTAAAAGTTTTTCTTTTGTGCGGGGTGAGCACCTCAACCACCTGCCCTTCAGAAGAGAAGCTGCCGTAAGCGGTCTCATCCCCTAGCAGTGGACCAGATGCAAAAGTAAACTTAGAGCATGATGATGATGATGGTGATGATGATGGTGATGAATAGAACAGATTTCGAAGCCACACTAAGTGGCCTCAGGTTATTCTTCTTGACTGTGAGTATTCTGTGCACTGGCACTCTGCTGTACTGCGGCGGCTGAGGAAATGCCACGAGAGGTCTGACCTGTATGTGGAACTCACCAGGCAGCCTCGAAGCCTCAGTCCACTCAATTGCAAAAGGGGGCTGACAGTTCTGGCCTACCTGATAGGGCTGTGGGGAGGATTCCAAGAAGATAATATGTGTGAAACATCCTGAACACTGGAAGAACTATATTGATGTTAAGTATTCCTGAAATAAGTAGACATGTCCTAGTTATTCAGGAAAGTCCCTCTTTTCTGATAAGTGTTTGTGGCAAAAATACTGTCCAGCTTTGTTTTGTCGAGAGAGAAGGTTAGGGTTGCTGAGTCCCCTCGCTGATCCAGTGGGGGTGGTGTTGGTGTTGGGGGGGGTCATTCTGGGAAGGACATTGTGCAATGTGATGACACCACCAAGAAGTGGTGTCATCACATTGGCAAGACTGGGGGTGACACTCTGATTTTTGGAAAAACTCTATGGTAAATTCACCCTCAAACCATAGAGTTTTGTCCCAAAAACAGGAGTGGCAATGGCCCTGATGGGATGATGTCACTTCTGGGTGAAGTCATCACGTCGGGGACATCGCATGGTGATTTCCCTGTTTAGGGGCAAGGCGGGGAGAAGCCCCCGAGAGCGGGGAATCCCCTTGCTTGGACTGGGGGGGGGGCTGGACCTGGAGAAGCTCCGGGCCTGCTGGCCACCCGGGACAGCGTCTGTCCCTGTGAGGCTGGGATGGAGGGCGACCCTAAGCAGGCACACACACTCAGAAGGGAGCACCCTGTTTTCTACTCCTGGGGAAGAGCCCCTTCGGGTTTGTGCAGCCTAAGCAGCCACCACAGAGTACACAACTTTGTGCACCAGCACGCGATCACACGTTCAGTGCTTGGAAATGACCTTTTGTGAATGGGAAGAGTAATCTTGGGCACACAAAGACGATTGCCTCGCCATCTCTCACCAAACACAGGTAGCTACTGCAGCTTCACTGGCACAATCCACGTTGTGGGTTCCCCGTGCTCTGTGGAGCATCGGCACTGGGTGCCAGGGGCTGGAAAATCAGCCTGGCTGGATGAACTTGCTGAGGTGGTTTCACCCAGTAGGCAGCAATGGTCCTGGACGTCTCATTTCTGTGTTTTTGCCTAATTGTTTTAATTGTTTTTATTTATTTATGTTCTGCCTTTCTCCCCAGTGGGGTCCCAAAGTGGCTTCCATCACTCTCCTCTCCTCCATTTTATCTTCACAACCACCCTGTGAGGTGGGTGAGGTTGAGAGAGTGTGCCTAGCCCGAGGTCACCCAGCCAGCTTCCGTGGCACAAGCAGGGGATTCAAACCCTAAAGTGGTTTTAACACTTTAAAAATATCTGTAGCCTTGAAGACCATACATGTTGGGTGGAAAGTCAGAGTAAACACGTCATAAGAACAAGCCAGAAGGAGGAGGAGGCACCTGGCTTATTCATCCCGCATTAAAACCAGATGATCACATCCACTGGGCCATCAGCATTATCTTGGCTGGCTGAATCAGTAAAGGAAAAGAAGAGGATATAGGAAATGGGAAAGCCAGAAACTGAAACACCTGAGAAGGGGGTGGAGCAGCCCCAGTTCTATAGAACAGCGCCTGGATTCTGCCCAATAAGGGCGCATGCAGCCACCGTGTACAGGCCGCGTATTGGTGACATTTCAGATGACTAAATTAACATTTTATTTTTTTATCAAAGAATTGCAGCAGAGAATCTAAGGATGCAGAAATAAGCTTTTCCCGTGATTATCTCTAAACCCCCATCCGAATGTCTTGTGTACTAATTGAAACAAAAGGTTACCGGGCTGCTATTTTAAATGGATGGAAGGCTCCCTTCAGTCACCGAGCAAATTGTGGCTGCATATTTTAGAACAAGGATTTTAAAAAAGTGTATGGATCATAGGCAGGAAACCAGACTTAATGACCTCCTCAGAAGATTATTTTCGCTCGTCCCTGGTGTGCTCTTTCCCCTTTTACGTCTGATGAACTGGAAGACTTTGAGCGGAAGCCCAGCCCTCACACAAAAGCACGGATCCCTCCTTCCGTGGCAGCTGGAGCACTGTTAATTAACACCAGGATGTTATCTAACATGGTAAGGAAATAATAATTTGCCACCAGGAGGATGGGGGAATGTTTATTAGTTTACCGTGATTCGATTTATAAGGCTGTGCTTCGTTGATCTCAGTGCAAAAAACTTTAATTGGAAATGAATATCCCAATCTAGTTATCATCACGCCACTGAACCCAAGATGTCGTCCATTGAAGTGCTACACCTGCTATTTAGCGTGGCACTAAGGGGCGCGGGGAGAGAGGTGCGGCATCCCATTTTTGTAATGTAGAATATCCTGTATAGATCCCGGCACTGGTAAGAAGAGGAGCTGACGCCACTACAGTATTGAGAGGATCCGTGCCTGGCAAGACTCTCCCTTCCAGATGACCAGGAAGGTCTACTTAGGGCCAAACGCCATCGGGGGACAGAGCTCCTTAGCACTGTAAGAAACAAGAGAGGCCATGATTCAGATTGGGGACCTTGTGCCCTGGGAAAAACCCACCCTCCATGGCAGGTTGTCAGTCAGAACCAATACATACACCCACCCCGTTAAAAGATGGGCGTACAGCCACTGCCTGTCTTTTCCTTTCCCAGATTTCAAGTGTGTGAGGAGGGGTTCATTAGTTCATTCGTAAGTGGGAAGGGCTGAGCCCCTCCTCTTCTTCCCCCCCCCCCCATGCATCAGGACCCAGGATATTTGTCTGTTTTGGTCCTTGGGGGGTAAATCCATAGTATTATCAATCAAGGGCAGGAGTGTGAATTAAAGAAAATTGTACGCTTTTAAAATCTGCTCATGTAACCAGCCAGGCATGTAAACTGCACTATTCCGTTACGGAGAGTGTTGCGGTCGGGGTCCAGTGAGCATTGCAGTCAGGGTCCCAAAATCACCTGGTTGTCCTGGGGCCGAGGGAGGCCCAGTTGGTGGTTACGAGGGCCAGGGCTTTTTTGGTGGCGGCCCCACACTGGTGGAATGAGCTACCAGAGAACATCAGGGCCCTGCGGGACCTTCTACAGTTCCGCAGGGCCTGCAAGACGGAGCTCTTCCACCAGGCTTTCAAGTAGGGGCCGCCCCAACTCTATAGCCTGGTCCATCAGTGGAACCCGCCAACCTAGATCATCTAGCATCGATTGGAACTGGTCGCCATTTATGACGCTGCTCAGATGTGGTCAACGAAGGCTATACCATCTTGTGGTGTGATTTACTGTATATTGTAAGTCTTATATTTTTATCGTTTTAACGTGTAATTAACATGTTGGTAGCTGCCCTGAGCCTGCCGCAGGGTGGGGAGGGCGAGGTATAAATCACAAAAATAAATAAATAAATAAGAAATATTTATGTGGCTGGCCATTGGGAGACTTATTTCCTTGTGCCACCAGAGTGTAGAGCTCACGGCTTCAGGACTGGCCACGGGGCCCACAATGCAGCATTTTCTAGTTGTTTCAAACATTGCTCTGAGTCTCTGCATTCAGCATCATACAACAGAACAGCTCGATTCCAGTATGGGAGCATCTGAGAGAAACACAAGTTTTTTGAGGTATGAACTCTGGAGAGTCCAAGCTGCCTTCCTTGGATCCCGTACAAAGGGAGCTGTGACTCTTGAAAGCTCATACTCCCCCTTCAGCCGCCATGTCTTGCTGGTCCCGGAGCTCCTCCTGGACTCGAACTGGACCAACAGGGCTGCCTCCGAAACTAGCGCATGGTTCTCTACAGAGAAGGTGGCGTTTTCATCAGGTGATCATGAGGAATGGCCTTCACTTTCCCACTCGTGCTCACTTGGGCTGTAAGATTAGCAGCTGAGCCCGTCGCATTCATGGTCTGTGCTCCAGTGCCTCGAAAATTTATAGCTCTTCCGGTTATAAAACGTTTGCCTTGATTAACAAAAGTAAGGTTCCACAAGATCCTTCACTCTTCTTCATGATATTCTACTTCATTTTTAACAATCTGTGTAATTAATATAATCCTATTAGTCTGAAAGCCTGCTGTGTAATATTTCAGTGAGTCAGGGAAATTAATTTCTTTATGGGTGACGCGCACAGCATCATAACTTTCCTCTGAAACAAACCACTCAGAAGCAGCCCAGGAACGCCTGTCCACAATTTCAGCAGAAATTAGAAGTTTTGAAATCTGACATGTTGTGGGACTACATGAAGGATTATTGACTATTAGGGCAAAAAATCATAGAATCATAGAGTCGGAAGGGACCTCCAGGGTCATCTAGTCCAGCCCCCTGCACAATGCAGGAAATTCACAAATACCTCCCCCCAAACCCCCAGTGACCCCTGCTCCACACCCAGAAGGGGGGGACCTCCAGAATCCCCAGGCAAACTGGTCTGGAGAAAACTGCTACCTGACCCCAAAGTGGCGATCAGCATTTCCCTGGGCGTGTCAGAAAGGGCCATGAGAACGAAGCACAAATGCAGCCCTTCCTGTCCCCCCTCTCCTGATCTGCCTCAGTCCACAGAAATCAATGTTGCTGTCAGATGGCCATCTCGCCTCCCCATGAGCCCAGCGGCTGCACACAGAGGATTCTGACCTGACTAGCTGCAGGCTGTATCTATGTTCTCCCACTCAGCATGTGTGCACAGGTGTGTACAGAGGAGTGCAATCTGCCATTCAGCAGAATGGGAGACCTGTGCACACCTCCAGTATCCTCGTTCCGTGTTCTCAGCTCAGGTCCTGCATGTCACGCTGAGACTGAGGGCTAGGGGTTAGGTAGGGATATGAGACACACACTGATTTGATATTACTACTACAAATAAATCATTTTCAGTGGGCAGACATACTTTACACACACACCTGCCAAGCACCTACTGAGTGAGTGAACGTTCAGTTTCCCCTAGCTCTGTCCGGGGTCAGTATTTCCCCTGGTCACCTCTGCATTGTTTTCCTCATTTGCTACTTCATCCTCTTTTCTGGGTTAGGTAAATGGGAATTTCCAGCCAATCAGGGATCGTATGTTGGACAGAATGATGATGTCCAAGTGCCCCACAGCCAGACAGTTGCAACAACTGGCCAGAAGAAAAAGAGATGGCAACGTGAACAGTGGGGAAAAAGTGCAGAAAAGGGGCAACCAGGGTGACGACCAAAAAAGGGTTGGAGCCCCTTCCCCTGCGGAGAAAGGCTATAAAGAGGCTGAAGGGCTCTTTAGCTTGGAGAAAACAACAACGGCTGAGGGGTGACAAGATCGAGGTTTACAGGATTATGCATGGGATAGAGCAGGTAGAGAAAGGGGTACTTTTCTCCCTTTCTCACCATACAAGAACTCCTTGTGGGCACTCCATGAAATTGCTGAGCAGTCGGGTTAGAATGGATCAAAGGAAGTCCTTCTTCACCCAAAGAGTGATCAACACATGGAATTCCCTGCCACAGGGGGTGGTGGCAGCGGCTGCAAGCATGGACGGCTTCAAGAGGGAATTAGATAAACATCTGGAACAGAGGTCCATCAAATGGCTCTTACCCACAAGGTATATAGACAGGACCATTCAGTCAGGGGCAAGTGATGCTCTGTTTTCTTGGTGCTTGGGGGGGGGGGCAACAGTGGGAGGGCTTCTAGTGTCCTGGCCCCTCTGCTGGACCTCCTGAGGGCACCTGGTGTTTTTGGCCCCTTTGTGACACAGAATATTGGACTGGATGGGCCATTGGCCTGATCCAACATTGGCTTCTCTTATGTTCTTAAAAGTTGGGAAGTATAGAAAAGAAGCTGATAAAAAGGGCATTTTTCAACAATGCTGAAAACATTAATGAAAAACTGAGAATGGTCTCAGCTCAGTGGGTGCTGAGAGTGAAAAACATTGAGTCACAGGATGAGCTGGCGAATCCATAGCCAAGTGTGGACTGAACTAACACCTTTCAGATCTAAATCCGGGTCAGTCATTTTATCAGTTTGGGGTAGTGGTTAAGCGCTTGGACTCTAATCTGGGAGAACCAGGCTTGATTCCCCACTCCTCCACTTGCACCTGCTGGATGATCTTGGGCAAGCCACAGCTCTATACCAGCTGTTCTCTCAAGGACAGATGTCTCAGAGCTCTCTCAGCCCCACTTACCTCACAGGGGAGGGGAAGGGAAAGGAGTTTGGAAGCCGCTCTGAGACTACAAGTGAGTGAAGGGCAGGATATAAATCCAATCTCCTCCTCCTCCTCTTCTTCTTCTTCTTATCCCCTATGCCACACACTGACTCTTTTACAAGCACTGGCCACGCGTCCGTCATGGAAATGTCCGTCTGAAAATTCAGTGATTTAATTCCTCCTCCGCTACAGCTAACCTGCTGAGAGTTCCAGGACTTTTGTTTGTTTGTTTGTTAAATCCAGCATTTAATTCAAAAGGCTGTTAATATTCTTCAGGTACACCCTGCATTTACTAGGAAGCGTTCCATTGTGAGTATTGCCCATGGCTCTCCTTCCGCTCCACTTTTAAAGCATCCTACCGGGAACAGTTCCCCATCTGAAGAGCGAGACTGCACAGTTGTTAGAGAGCCTCCTTGGTGTGCAAATGAGGTTTGGGTATCAGCACAGAATGTCTTCAGATCTTACCCGTATGTGGTTCATTGTTTTACAAGGATTCTCATTTACTTTATTTATATCCCCTTCTTTCTCCTCAATGGGAACCCAAAGCAGGATACATTATTCTCCATTTTATCCTCACAGCAACCCTGTGAGGGAGGTTCAGTCGGCGGTATGTGTGCCTGGACTATAATGTCCAGATACAAAATGAGTGTGAATATGGGCAAGTCAGATTAAATAGAAAGTTGTGAAACAGACAACAGCTCCAAGCTGGGGGTGAAGAGGTTCAACAGATGGGTTCGGTATTAGGACTGCTGCAGATCTTAGCCAGCTGTTCAAATTAAATTATGGGCCTCTACCAGTATATTAAAGGAGATTTAAATTATTGGGATAATTGGAAATGGTCATGGACTCTAAGATTCTCTGCAATGAAATGCCGGTGATGTCTAGATATCGATTTCTTTTTAGTGGCGGTGCTTTAATTGTGCTAGCATGCTTATTAAGGAGACGGCAACATCCGCAGAATACATACTTGCAGGCAAGACAGGGCAGAAGTCATTGTGACGCTTGAAAAACAAGCTTATGAAGCTGTTCCTGCTGGTGGTGAGCTCAGTCATTCCATCCAGAGGAAAGCAGCTTCAGGACCATTAAGAATGCAGCTGTGGCTGAAGAAGAAAGAGCAGCGGTGAAGGCCAAGGGTCTGGATTGCACGAGGGGTGGGGTGGGGCGAAATTCGACTGGCAGCATCTCTCTTCTCCCAAACCAGACCGGAGACTGACCCCCAAATAACTTCTAAATGCAGTTACTTAAGTCCGTGTGAGGAAACCTAATTACTATTGCTGCCTGCTACAGTTAGGAGGGTGTTAAGGCTTCTTCCCACTGGTACTGCCTGGGTTCTGTTCCGGAAATACTTGGCCCTCCCTATGACTTAACACAAGGGGAACAGGGGGAAAACAGCCACTTCCATTCATATGCTGTGGTAGGGGTGTGCGGCAGAAAAAGGCCAGCTTTGATTTGCAGGCCCCGCTCAGCCGACCCGCTCCTAGGCATTGCCAACTCCTGGAGAGATTTGCCGCTTCCTTCCACCAGGGCACTCCCTGCCACCACCTGCTCATTTTAGGGATTCCCCCTGGGAAGGAACAGGGCTTCTAGTTCCCCTTCCTAGCTCTGAGGTCTGGCCTCAGTGTCTCCCACTACCCAGCGACTGGTTACTCTGAGGACCAAATACTGTTTTGGGGCTCCCTTGGGGAAACAGCCACGTGCACACTGACCTGGGAGCCCCTCTTGCACTAGCATGCCCAAGACAGTGGGGGAATCTAGGTGGCACAGAGACTCAGAACCAGCCTCCAAAGTCAAAAAAGGTTTATTGAAAATAAAATATTTATAAGCAAAAGAAAATCGGTCATAAACGCAGTCCTCTTTTCCTTTTCTAGACATATGCTAACTGATGTTAAAATAGACCAGGCAATGATGAGCTCCAAGAGTTAGAAGGTTCCTATCTACATCCCATTACCTGGGAGAGGACATGGCCAGCAAGAGACGGCCCCCACGACTGACCATCGCTCAGAAGTCTGTTCCCTTTGAAGGAGCGGCACCAAGAGACCCTCCCTCCTCAGAGCAAGGGCTTTTATCGAAGCCGAGTCTCCACCCCCTCCTCCATCACTCCCTCCCCCCTCTTAACCCAGTCTGCTCAGGTCGCAGGTGCCTTCAGGGAGCCCTCCTGGAGGGCATTCTGGGAAATCTCCAGGAATCGCTTGGAGATTTCCTAGCACCAAATTCCTTAGGTAGTTTCCCTACCAAGGCTATTAGCATATGGATAGATGTAATCTAGCTGGCAACTGGTCCGGTTCCCTGCCATTTCCAGAGAGAACCCCCCCCCCCACACACACACACTTTTAAAACTCAGAGGGGGGGGTTTCTCCACAGGGAGTAAGGATGTTTAGAAAAGAGGTTCTAAAGTATTTACAGGCGTAACAGACAGCATTTCCTGGACTCGTTCAGTTATAACCACATGGCCAGCAAGAGACAGCCACCCCGACTGACCATCACCCAGAAGTCTGTTCCCTTTGAAGAAGCAGCACCAAGAGGGCCCTCCCTCCTCAGAGCAAGGGCTTTTATTGAACCTGAGTCTCCACCTCCTCTCCATCACTCCAACGGCATTCATACAGCTCTTTTGAGCCACGCCAGTTACGAGTGCCTGGTGGATTTAAAGTGCACGTTCAGACCTCAACATCTGGGAATCATGCCACTTTCATTAGTGGTCTGTCGATCCCCGTCAGGGATCCATACTTAAAAGATAGTGGTTAAAGTCCGGTCTACAGCTGGCCAACAGGCCAATGCCGGACTTTCCACCATCAGGTTGTTCCACCGGCGTGCCATCAGCCCGCAGGGAGGGTCTCCAGACCATCCCGAATGGCCGCCATTTTAAAAAAGTCTTAGTGATGCGCAGATAACCGCTTAAACATGTGACGTCCCCAGAGCTCTGCTCAAGGGATCCAAACAATATTATGTTTCTGATGGTCCCCTGAACTTTATCAACTTTATTAAGTGAAACGGTACCTAGAGGTAGGTACCACTGGTGGTGTTTTTACCATTCTAGTATGGGCATGCACGGAAAAACAAGTAGATGGTGAGGCACCTATTTATTTATTTATATTTGTATCCTGCCTTGCTGGACAAGCTGGTTCAAGGTGGCTTCCAAGATTAAAATGACATAAAACAATAAATAAAAAATTTAAAGCAACATCAAGATACAGCTAAAACAAACAGACGATGACGGCATACAGAATCGAGTGAGATGGTCAGAGCAGCATCCAATGGAGTCCCTGGCCAGTAGATGTTCCAAGTGCACAGTTATCAGTGGCGGCTCGTAACCAAAGACCTGGTGGAAGAGCTACATGCGCATGCGCAGACAGGATTATTTTTTTTAAAAAGCCGACCGCACGGCTCCTCACAATGGATGCCATCTAGACAATCCACCGCGGGAGTCACACACAGTGAAGCGCTTCACAGGCAGCCGGGCCAATGGCGGGATTAGCTGCCCGTCTGAACACACCCTCCCCCCACCTTCTTGACTTGGTCTGCTCAGGTCCAAGTGCATCCTGGGAGCCCTCCTGGACGGCATTCTGGGAAATCTCCAGAAATCACCGGGAGACTTCTTAGCACCAAATTCCTTAGTTGGTTTTCCTACTAGGGCCATTAGCGTATGTATAGATGTAATCTAGCAGGCAATTGAACTGGCTCCCTGCTGCTTCCAGAGAGAAGACAAAATCCCCACACTTTTAAAACTCAGAGGTGGTGGTGGTGGTGGTGGTTCTCCACAAACCCTAACGTGGTTTTCTTCAGTTATTTTAAAGGTTGTTGCAGTGTCCTATGAGGGACCGGTGCAGAGGCTGTTAACCCCCTTCCACAATGGCTCTAGTCACATCTTGGAAGAGGTCAAACTTCCCTCCAGTGCAGGGCTGGGTATGACACTGGCGAAGAAATCTGCATTTCCTGAACACTGAATAATTAGTACCATACTTTGGAATGATACAATAAGAGATGGAATTTATCATTCTGCTCTTAAAAATATTGTAAGAGGTATTGATTTGATAAAAAAGTTAAAAGTAGTTATTTGGATCTCAATCTCTGCCTCTCCTTTTTCCACAACCTTGGTGAGCTACAGGACTGAACAATTCACTGGGAGGTCTACCCATCTTCTTTTCCTCCTCCTGAGTGCAGATTTGTACTTGCAACATTTAAATCATAGCCTTCCAGCTAAACAAGTGGTGGCCACGGTGACCACCAGAGAGGGAATTCTCAGCAGCAGGCTCCGTACCCGCCAGTATTGCTTTGCAGACACAGAGATGAGCTCTGAAGGAGGTGACTTGCCCGGGTCCATCCTAGCAATGTCAGGCATGCCGGTGGAGTTGCCCTAAATCCAACAGAGACCTCATTTCCTAAACAATCTGCAGCGCAGTATCCATTCTGCGTGCCTCAGGAGAAATTGCTTTTCCAACCAGCTGATGTTTAAACTTGTGACCCAGAAAATCCCTCGAGTTATCTGTGAGGGCTACAGCATGAATCAGGGCTTGTCGCTCTCCCCGTACATTTCAGCAGCAGCTGCCCTCATAAATTAGTGATAACTCATGTCTGGAGACTTCAAAGTACCAATGTCTGGTTTTGGAAAGATGGGGCTCGGAAACTCTAAGTAAAGGTAAAGGTTTCCCTTGCTCAAAAGCCAGTCGAATATGACTCTAGGGATGTGGTGCTCATTTCCATCTCCAAGCCGAAGTGCCAGCGCTGTCCAGAGACTTTTCCGTGGTCATGTGGCTGGCATGACTAGATGCCGAGGCGCACAGAACGCTGTTCCCTTCCCACCGCAGTGGTCCCTATTTATCCACTTGCAATTTCTTGCTTTCGAACTGCGAGGTTGGCAGGAGCTGGGGCCAGAGATGGGAGCTCACTCCGTCATGCAGCACCTGGGTCTTGAACTGCTGAACTACCAACCTTCTGGTCTGTGGTTCAGCATCTTAACCACTTGAGCCACTGCAGCTCTGCTGAAAGCTAAAAGCTGGTAGCACATTTCCTTGGGCTATGGCCCGAGTTGAGCCATGCAGTGGGGGACAGGCTAATATGTGGAGCCCCCTGACCATCAGGGGCCAAATATCCTGTTTGCATACAGGAGCCATTCCCTCAACTTTTGCAGCCCTCTCTCTCAGCATGATCACCTGTACACTCAGGTGGGTGGCTGTGCCAGTCTGCAGCAGCCAGACAAAACCGGAGCCCAGCGACTCCTTTGACCATCAAGTGTACAAAATAAAGTGGAATTTCAGTTGCAGCTTAAAGAGTAGTGGAAAAAATTCAGGGTGGTTGTGGTGGTTGTCAGAACACTGCTTCCTCCCAAGACAGGACATTCTTTGCTCCATCCCAGTGGCCTTGCAGCGGAGCGGGAGGAGGAGGAGGAGATTGGATTTATATCCCACCCTTCACGACCTGAAGGAGTCTCAGAGCAGCTTACAAGCGCCTTTCCCTTCCCCTCCCCACAACAGGCACCCTGGGAGGTAGGCAGGGCTGAGAGAGCTCTTGAGAGAACTGCTTTTGAGAGAACTGTTCTGAGAGAACTTATGACTGACCCAAGGTCACACATACAGTTGGGTAGGCCATAATGCAGCCAGATGGCCATGGGGCAGAATCAGGTAATGTCACAGTGGCCATTTAGCTCTAGTCAGGATGCATTATGCCCCATGTAACTGTTTAAGTTGGGTGCCCCCACACTACAGCTAGAACCCTACGCGGAATCTATCATCTGTGTCCCATTCGACTCACTTGGACTTCCTTCTGGGCACTGGATTGTCTGTGATCCTCCAAACCGGAGCCAGACTTAAACTAAAAGCCAATGATCGATCTAAAGAATCCTGTGACTGCATGGCCATCAGGTCAAAGGCCACGGGGTCACAGTATTCACCTTCCTCCCAGTAACGCTTACCTGGCTGTATCACATGAGAAACCAAAAAGTTAAATCTTTAGAAAAATAAAAGGACTTCCATAATAACGAGGGAGATGGAGGTTTTGCCTTTTTAGACGATGAAAGTTGTACGACCTCCATTTCGTCTTTGTTCTAAAATATTGCTCCCCCTCAGCACTTCTCCCATTGAAAATGATCCCCCCCCCCAAATGAAAGAAAATAAATTCTGTGCATCAAATACCTGTCATCCCTGCAGTTGAGATGTAGCTTGGATAAATGACAGCTGAGGGGCGACATGATCGAGGTTTATAAGATTATGAATCGGACAGAGCAGGTAGAGAAAGAAGTACTTTTCTCCCTTTCTCACAATACAAGAACTTGTGGGCATGCCATGAAATCGCTGAGCTGTCGGGTTCGAACACATAAAAGGAACTACTTCTTCACCCAAAGAGTGATTATCACGTAGAATTCACTGCCACAGGAGGGGGTGGCGGCTACAAGCATGGACGGCTTCAAGAGGAAAAGATAAACATCTGGAGCAGAGGTCCATCAGTAGCTATTAGTAACAAGGTACAGATAGGAACTCTCAGTCTGGGGCAAATGATGCTCTCTATTCTTGGTATTGGGGGGGGGGCAACAGTGGGAGGGCTTCTACTATCCTGGCCCTACTGCTGGACCTCCTGGGGGCACCTGGTGTTTTTGGCCACTGTGTGACCCAGAGTGTTGGACTGGAGGGGCCACTGGCCTGATGCAGCATTGGCTTCTCTTATGTTCTTATGTTTTTATGTGAGACCATCTCCAAAAGCCAGTTTGGTGTAGTGGTTAAGTGTGCGGACTCTAATCTGGGAGAACCAGGTTTGATTCCACACTCCTCCACTTGCACCTGCTGGATGACCTTGGGCAAGCCATAGTTCTGACAAGAGCTGTTCTCTCAAGGGCAGTTCTCAAAAGAGCTCTCTCGGCCCTGCCTACCTCACAGGGTGTCTGTTGTAGGGAGGGAAGGGGAAGGGAAAGGAGTATGTAAGCCGCTCTGAGACGCCTTCGGGTAGTTAAGGGCTGGGTATAAATCCAATCTCTTGACGGAGGAGGGTCTTTGGTTAACCGGCCAAAGAAAATAAATCCCTCGATGTGGCCGGAGAAACTGCTCTCTTCCGCTGCTACGATTGATAGCACAGCAGTTGTACATGACAGAGGAAGCCATCTGTCAGAGGACAGAGATGGGGGATCGCAGCAGTAGTGGCAACGCCTCCCGAGGGGCTCATCGGGAACATGGTGGGGTTAAAGTTCCGAAACACAAATAACAGCCTGCGGAGATTTCTGATGCTCCCTCTCGCACGAGGCACCACTCAAAAACTTGTGCGAGGAGTTGGCGCCTACCTGTCACTTCCAATCCATGCACCTACTGTCAATTCACAATGAACATCTGAGAAGCCTTAAAAACAATGATCTCCTCCTACAAAAACAGTGAGTTGTCACAGTGCTAGTCAGCCATGTTTCCACTTCACAGAACTGTCTCAAAAAGCTGCATTAATTTTATGCAGTACCTCAAGACAATGCTCCCTCTAAGCTGTGGAGTCTTGTGAGCAAACATTCTACTTTGTGAGCTCCTGGCATTCTACCATCAGCCGCTCTTGTGGGGCAGAGAGAGCGGGGCACCCTCTCTGGGACTCCTAAGTCACCCTCACAACAACTCCTCAGTTTTTCCAGTGCAAACTGGATGTAAACTGACATAACCTGGGAGATTTAATTATGATACAATTTTTCATCAAGTTCAGCCAACAAAAATCTATTGGATTTTCAAGTAAAAGCTGTGATCACTGTAATCTCCGGCTTAACTCTCAATTTAAAGTGAAACTTTCTGTCTCATAGTCAGTAATAACAGTCGTGACACCATTTCAAGTTTTACAAGAACAGCGAGGAGGAAAAGGAAACGTAAGCCGTTCCTGTGATCACACTGTGGTGGTCTCTTCCGTTTCTCCTCAGGAATGCCGGAGCTTCCTTTTTTTTAAAGCTGAGAATTACATATAGCATTCAGGTAGCAAACAAAGCCACCTCCAAGCTTGCCTGTTTAAAGGCTTCATCTTCTGGAAGCTTCATCTTCTGAATACAAAGGTATTCAAGGCTGCTTGAATCATAATAAATAATTCTCTGAAGATTCATTTGGATAGTATATAAAATATTCATGCCCTTTAGTGTTTTGGGACAAGGAAGGTAAAAGAACTTCCCAGGCCACTGAGAAGGCTCATCACATTTTCTAGAGGAGCAGTTTCCAGAACCATGTACCGGAATATTTCTGAATGCAGACAGAAGACAGAGGTCATCAAACGCCAGAGTCTTTGTGCACCGAACAGGCAACTCTTCCCGTAAGAGAAGGAAATGGCCACCCGTTGTCTGACAAGTCGACAGTGATCTAACACCAGTGGGTTTTTTGGGTCCATTAAATTAGGGCTGCTAATACTGAATCGGTTGATTAATCAACCCAAAGGCTCACTGATTAATTGGTGGGGACCAATTTGCAGCTTGCAGGGCAAACTTTAATGGAGGGAGCTATGGATTAAGGGACAACTGTTTGATTTTAGCTCTGGTGTCTAGAGGAAATAAATAAAATTCCTGTGATAAAAGGGAATGAGAGCTTGGATCTTAAACGGCATGAGCCAAGTCACATGAGAAGGCAGCAGTGCCACCCTCGCCCCCCGCCCCCCAATTATGCTCTGGTGGGTCAGCGAACCCAAAGAGGCAGTACAGGGGAAGCACCTTAGGAGGAGAGCAAAAATCTCCCTCCCTTCCTCTGCAGACCAAAAAACAGCTCCACGGGTGGAACTGTGGCTGCACTGACAGAACAGCACCTCAGGTCATGGGGTTGCACAAACACAGGCTCACACACAAACAAGTGGAGCAGATGGTGTCAGCGTACCAAAGCCAACTGCAACAGTTGGTCTGTTTCCAACTTTGCAGCCGTCCTCAAGGGTTAAAGTGCACATCAGGTCATACGCTCTACTTTGTGGAACAGAACAAATGGAACCAATGATAGGCGGAACACTTGCGCTTGGAGAGTCACGCCATGAAAAAAATGTTCAGAATCCCATAAACACCTCAGCAGCTCAGCACAGCCAATCAACCAGGCAAGAACCACTCCCTTCTCGGTGTCTTCCTCACAGACCCAGTGCACAGGTAGAATGGGAAAAAGTTTCCTGCAGGGGTTGAATTTTTCTTCCCTCCTGCAAGCCTGTACTGAAGCACTGCATTCTACAAGGCCAACAAACGAGGAAAAAAGGTAAAATATTTGAGTATTATGTTGACAAATATGAATTGTATGCTATTTCAAAACACTTATGTCAAGGCATGGAAGGAAATTAAAAAGGACATGTCAAGATGAAATAAATTGCAGCTTTCCTTGTTGGGGAGGATATCTGTGATTAAGATGAATGTTTTACCTAGAATGCTGTTTCTGTTCCAGACAATAACTGTTCTGACAGCTGATGTACCATTTAAACAATAGCAAAAGGATATCTCAAAGTTTATATGGCAGGGGGAAAAAAACCAAGAGATAAATATAATATATTACATGACGTGAAGGAAAGAGGAGTACTGGGTCTACCTGATTTGAAGTTATGTTTTTCTGCTTGTTGCTTAATGTGGGTGAAAGAGTGAGTGGTGTTGAGAAACAAAAGGCTTTTGGAGTTGGAAGGATAGGATTTGAGATTTGGGTGGCATGCTTATTTGTGGTATGATAAAGTTAAAGTCAATGTGGATTTTAAAAATCATTATATTAGACATGCCATTTTGAGATTATGGAATAAATATAAACTGAGGCTGTGTCAGAAAACACCCTTATGGCTTTCAACACAAAAAGCTTTTTATAGGTGTGAAATGATAACTAAGCAAAAGTGGTTAACGACTGCAAAATGAAGTCAAGAGAAGACTTGATAGCCCAAGGCTATATGTGTCAATGGTTCTGAGACAGAAGAAGAGTGAGAGAAAGTGTCTATGATAAAATGGGCTAAAAAATTTGGGTTCAATATATATATGGAACAATGAGAGAATATATGGATGACTGCCTGGTTTTCGTTAACTGAAGAAGCTGGGGATTGAACCTGGGACCTTCTGCATGCAAAGCAGAGTCTCTTCCACAGAGCCACATCCCCTCTCCCCTGCTGTCAACATCATAAATCATTGTTCTCTTCTGAAGACAACTTAAACACGTGTTTCCAAAAAACTAAATACCAGTTCCAACATTTTGTTATCACTGTACATGCATGGTCATATCTATTCTGTCTTTCCATATTCTTTGCCAAATTCAAGTTGTGGCTCACCTTGACGTATACACGGTCTAGGTTTTGGTACTATTTATGAATATATTTTATCTAATAGCTTTCTGGTTCTGGTTCATTTTCTAAAATCTCATAAATGTGTCATACCTGAGCCATCATCATAGGGACCAAACCAGTGCTTGAAATGCATGCTGAAGCTGGCAGACGTTATGGTTACTGGACCTGGCTGAACTCTGCAAGCTCACCTGAAGGGTGGACTAGAATCTGCACACTTTGCCACTTCATAGAATCCTAGAATCACACAGTTGGGGGAGCCATGCAGGCCATCCAGTCCAACCCCCTGCTCAGTGCAGGATCAACCTAGAGCATCTCTGACAAGGGTTTGTCCAGCCGCTGCTTGAAGACGGCCACTGTCCATGTGCAGGGCCTTCCCTGGCTCTTCAGGCTTCCCTGTTGTTTGAGAAGAGCTGGATGTTCAATCTGCAAACAAACAGCCTGGGTGAGAACGTTTTCTGTGGCAGCTCTCTCCATCTCCACAGGACAAGTGGCCAGGGCGGTCCCTTTCTCCTGCAAGGCATGGCTCTTCAAGAAAGGTCTTGGCTGGGCTGAAGGATGGCTTTATTCATCATCTTAGTGAGTTTAGGATGCTGATTTTTGTAACATTTATCACAAATTGCACTGTTCTATATAGAAACCACTTTCCACAACCATAAAGAAATGGTAGAAAAAGAGAGAAGAAGTATCTAAATAAACATGATAAACACGAGGAGACTGGGAGCCCAGCCAGCGATTACCATCCTGTTCCTCTTATCTCATCTACGGGTTCTTTGACTCCTGTTGCTGTATGGAAAAGGCACGGTCCTGGAATTTAGGCTTCTGTTATGTTTAGAAAATCCGTATTTCTTCTACAGACTTGCTTTAATTTTTTCCCTGATTTTGGTGGTTTCTTTTGCAGTGTTTTTGATTACTGCTTTACAACTAATACCTGTTTTTACATAGATTTTACAGTCAGTGTGGATGGGCAGAGAAGTTTACATGCTTTGCATATGGAACAGGGCAACGTTAAGGCTTATTTGATCAGCTTTTCAATGGCAAATGATGCAGGAAAGGCCCCCTGGTCTGTTGTTGTTCTTATTATTCATTCCAGAGTCATCTCTGCTATCACCTTTCTTCAAAAAGACCAGATCCAGTTTAGAAAGTATGTCCTGGATTAGAAACTTGTTAAGAAAATGTATGGTATGCTGATGCAATTGAAAATGCAGGACAAAATATTTAAAGAATGTATGGTTAGATGGATGCAAAATGTGGGTTATAACATCCATCTGTCACAGTGGAGCAAAATAGGGAAAGTGAATATTAAGTTGACTAAATGTTTCGTTCAAAGAAAACTTATATAAAATGTTCTATAGATGGCATCTAACCCCAGATAGATTGGCTAAAACGTATAAAAATTTGAGTAATATGTGTCGGAAATGTAATAACCATATTGGGTCGTACTACCATATGTGGTGGACATGTAAAAAGGTTCATACATTTTGGATTGAAGTGCATAGTTTCTTACAGTCAATCTTGAATATCACAATACCCTTTAAGCCAGAGATACTTTTGTTAAACTGTTTATCAGATGAGTTAGATAAGAATCATAGATATTTCATTTTACATGTTATAATACCTGCCAGAATTTTGTTTACAATGACATGGAGGACACTGAAGATTCCAACACTACATGAGCTGATACGGAAGATTATGGAAAGTGCTGAAATGGACAAGTTGACAAATGTATTAAAAGGAAAAATGGAAGAAGAATTTATGAGACCCCGGAGGGCGTTTTATGACTGGTTAAAACATAAATATTGAGAAAATAAGATTAAGCAAAGAATAATAAGAAAGATAGATGAAGTAGTTGTGAAATTGTAATGAGAAGATACTGCATGCAAAATGTGAAACTGGAATTTTTAATATTTCTGTATTTTTCTTTTCTACCTCCCTTTCCCCTTCCCCCTTTCTGTATATAAACTAATAAAAATTTTCATAAGAAAGAAAGAAAGAAAGAAAGAAAGAAAGAAAGAAAGAAAGAAAGAAAGAAAGAAAGAAAGAAAGAAAGAAAGAAAGAAAGAAAGAGTCTTGTATTTCATTTTGGAGAGCAGCCGTGCTGGTCTGCAGCAAAAGAGTTAGATTCAAGTCCAGTAGAGCCTTGAAGACCAACGAGAGTTTCAGGGTATCAGCTTTTGAGAGACAGAGCTCCTTTCGTCAGACAGGAGTAGAAATTGAGATCTCAGAGTCCTTTTAATCTAGTCAGGAGGTGGGAGGGGCCTTGTAAAGAATGCCTGTAAAGGATGCAAAGGTACGATGCACACCGAAATCAGCTGGACTAGAGCAGAGGGGAAATGCTAGGGGCCCTCACAAAATTAGCATCTGTCTTGAGCATTGTTCCCTCTAAGCTGAGTTAGTGTGTGCTAGCTCACAGTTTTTTAGCCTCCGGCTCACACATTTTTGTCTCAGCACAGGAAGGATGGCTCTAGAGCAAACTAATTTATGCAGTAGCCAAATCGCTCACTCACAACTTTAATGCCAGTAGCTCACAGAGTAGAATTTTTGCTCACAAAACTCCACATCTTAGAGGGAGCACTGGTCGTGAGATAAAAATTTCACACTCTTCACCATTTTCAAGATGAAAACTGAACCCATTTTTAGCTCAGCCCTTGCTGATTCTGATTTTGTCTGATTTCACTGTTGGATTTCACTTTCCCCAACTTCTGCCTTCCAGTGCACATATCAGGATTTGTCACATACATTTAAGATTGAACTAGATCAAGATGGGTTGCTGTGTTAGTCTCTTTGTTGAAGCAGAAAAGAGTAAGGGTCCAGTAGCACCTAAAAGACTAACAACATTTGTGGAAGGGTAGGAATTTTTGTGAGTTACTGCTCACTTCTTCAGATACAGCTAGAATGGGAGTCCTATTGATTGGAAAGTGGAGTGATTTCAGATGCCAAATGACATTAGCAGGCAAATGACAATAGCAGGTGTGATTAGATTAGGTGTGGTATGCAGAGAGGTAGTAAATGTAGAGAAATCAGCACTGGTAATGAAACAAGAAACCTAGGTCTTGATTCAGTCCAGGTGGATGCATTGTCTTGAGCTGAATTGCAACTGATAGTGAAGCTTAAGACAAAGCATCCATCTAGACTAAATCAAGACCTAGATTTACTGTCTCATAACCAATGCTGATTTCTCCACGCCTACTACCTCTCTGCATATCACACTTAACCCAATGACACCTGCTATTACCATTTACCTGTTATTGTCATCTGAAATCACTCCACTCTCCAAGATATAGGGACAGATGGATTCACATTCTGGCTGTATCTGAAGACATGAGCAGTGACTCATGAAAGATCGAACTAGGAAGTAAGCAATTCCAAAGGCCTCTATTGTTACTTTAATCAAGACCAAGAGTTTACCCACTTACATTTTTTCTAAAAATGTATATAAATATTAATTAAATATATGTACTACTACTTATTACCCTGGCTACCCATTGTGATCTCTTTCCCCTTCAGAGTACTATCTATATGTCTAATTCTCAACATAGCTATGTGCAGATACTTATTTCCACAGATAGGGGCACATAGAGGTCAAAGAGGTTTTTCTGCACACTTGGGGCACTCCCCAGTGTGCAGAAAAATCTTACATGTTTAAAAGAGGATATGGGGGATGTTTAAATCCCCCCCAAAGTAAAAGATCATTCCCTGCACATGTGCAGAAAATGTTACTTACTAAGAATGTTTGGCCTCGGACTTCCCTAAGCTGGGGAGGCTGGGAACAACAAGGCCGCAGCTCCTTGTGCCAGTGGGACTGCAAGGGAGGCAGCCAGAGCCATGGGGGGAGCTGCCACAGCAGGAGCCTTCCCTGGAGCTGTGGGGGAAGCCACCATGGCAGGAGCCATCCCCACCAAGGCAGCCAGCAGAAGAGAAGGTGGCAGGAATGTGGCTTCCCAAGCCGCCGATGGGGGAAGCCATTGGGTTGCAGAAGAATGGCTGCTCCAAGCAAACCTGCGAGGGAGGGGAGGTAAGGTCAGCTGGACCACCCAGAGCAGCTCCAGGAGAGCTCTGAGAGAACTTGTGACTGGCCCAAGGTCACACCAGCAGCTGCATGTGGAGGTGTGGGGAATCAAACCCGGTTCTCCCAGATTAGAGTACAACTCGTGACCACTACACCAAACTGATGGGGTGGAAGCTGCTGAAGGGTTGGTGAAATTTCTCCAGTACTTATGTGCCATGTGCCCAGATAAAAAATGGTATCCTTAGAAAATTTATATGCTACCTTGAGCAAGTCTCTGAAAAAGCAGCACACAGTCGTAAAAGGAACAATGAAAAAATTATCAATATTAAAACAAAACATTAAAAACAATAAAGACCCTAGCAGGGCTTTCCCCGGGGCGCTGTGCCTCTGCACTGCTCGGGGAAGCTGAGGAGGGGGTGGGGCTTGGTCATGTGCCCGCCCCCTGGGCTCCTCACTCCCGGAACTCCGCTCCTGTGCGCTCCTGCTCCAACGGACCCCTGCAAATCACAGCCAACACATGAGGACCCTTGATGGGTTTTTCAAGGCAAGAGACATCCAGAGGTGTTTTCCCATTGCCTGCCTGCCGTGTAGCGGCTCTGGACTTTCCTGGCAGTCCCCCATCCAAGCACTAACCAAGGCTGACCCTGCTTAGCTTCTGGGCTCTGGCCAAATTGGGCCATCAAGGTCGGGGCATCTGGTTATGTAAGAGAATCTGTTTACAGTAGAGATGCTGAAGATCACCGAAGGACATCCTAGGGGAACTCTGCCTAAACCTTCCAAAACAAAAACTGCTTTATTGTGCTGTCAGTAGAGAGCTGTCCATATGCTTCTGCTAAGCCTGAAAGATCTTCACACCCGCCTCAGTTTGCAGCTATTGATTTGGAATGCAGCTGGTCTGCCTTCAGAGGCTGCTGGTTGTTCAGGACCTTGAGAGCAACAGCCAAGGTTATTTAGTAATGCAACACAATAAAATAAAACAAGACTTCATTGTGTATGCAAAAATAGTCTGTAAATCCTCTGCTCATTTTAAGGCGCGGAGTTTTGTGAAGTGCTGGGAATATAAATGATTTCAGTGCTGTACACACATGCAATTTGCAAGTGGCAATAAACAGGTAAACAAATAAATAACCAGCAATTAGGATTTCTCTGAAGATGCAAGGTAGGGAAATTATGCAGATTCAGAGAGAAGACATGCAAATTTGTCGTTGGCAAACACAAGGCCAGAACAACTGCGCCCTCAATATTCTGGAAAGGTGCTCCAACAATCAAGCCTCAAGAAGAAAAAGCAGAAGATGGATCCATTACGCCCCCCCCCCCCCGTCCCCGTCCCCGGGGGCAGCTTCTCCTCCTTCTTCTGTAATTCGGTGGAACTGAACTGATTTGGGGGGGGGGGGGGGCTTGGGTTGGGTTGGGCGTGTTTCACCAGGTTGCTTGTAAGCCCCCTTGAGTCAATTTATGGCGGAAAAGAAAAAGTGTTTTAAATAAACCACAAGAATATTCAGATCTCCCACACCTGCTCTGCAGAGGCACTGCTCTTCTGTGGTATCTGCCGGCTGGCAGCAATAATAATGTGCAATGGCCAGTCAGGATCTGAACCCAACATCACCCGTTTGCAAAAACTGTAAATCTTCTGAATCTGAACAGAACTACTTCTGGCATTGGGAGCTGACTGAAGTCTATGTATTCTCATGTCTTTTGTCTGATTTTTAATTTTTATTTATTATTTATCATATGCCTAAGTCTGAACCTGGCCCCCATGCAGAGGGAAAGGCCACTGTCTGACAGAGTGTTGGACTGGATGGGCCATTGGACTGATCCAACATTGGCTTCTCTTCTGTTCTTCTGTTCTTATCCAGAGAATGGGGTCAGGTTCAGGTGCAAGGCATACTTCTACAGACCTGGGACCCCCCCCCCCCCCCGGCAAGTTTGCAAAAAAACCTATGAAAGGTAAAAATAAATAATAAAATGGAGGAGGATTAAATTGCCCCCAAAGTGAGGAATGTTGTACACACCTGTATGTTCCAGAAGTGGACAGGTGAGGAATAAACAGGAGCCGCTGTCACCTGTGAGCCAGGCTGGCAGGCAGGCAGGTGGGCAGAGGGGGAGGAGAAGAAAGCTGGTGCCCCCCACCACTCTGCATGAGCTGCATGGGGGGGGGGAGCCAAAGCATCTGGAGTTGCTGCCCCTCCACCTCTCTTCTGCTGCTGCATAAGGCAGGCAGATGTTAGCAGTGGTTCCACAGGAAGGTGGGCAGCTGGTCAGTGGCTGGATCAGCAAGAATGGAGGGGGGCATTGCCCTCCCATGAATCTCATGGGGTCCCCCGCATTCATTTATATTTTGTCACTTATTTCAGCTCTCCACCTCTGGCTGTTGTGTCTGCAGATTCCACTGCACAGTTTTTATACGGTATTTCACACACAGCATATAATGCATTTGTAATGAATAAGGCTGACTTCCTGCTGCATTTTGAAGATGCATACATTTTACAGGGAAAAATCTGTTCTGCGGAAATGGCAAATGGCATGAGAATAAAGAATCACTGATTTGATTTACAGAAAGGAGACATGGTATAAAAATAGGAATGTTTGGATTAAAAAGAAGGGATGAGAAATTCAAAAACCTTCCTTAAGCAATGCAGCATTTCACTGCCTTGGGAGGGTTTCTAATTCTATATACGTGGCTTGTATGCCAGGGCTAATTTGTCCTCTGGGACCATACCCTGCCTGCACACACAGTAAGGTAGGGGAGGGGGTCGGGGAGAGCAGAAACAGAGGCTTGGCCTCAAGATGCATTAGTTTCCCCCTTGCTAGAAAGCCTATCTGCAGCAGGCAACCCTTCGTCTGCACACGCTGGCAGGCAGGCAGAGCTAGAGAAGAATAGAGGCTGAAGTCTGGGCTTTATCCACCATCTCCACGGTAGCAATGAAAAAACAGACACACTGTGCAATCCTAAGCAGTTATACCCTTCTAACACCATTGACTGAGAAGGCTGTAACTATTGTACTGATATATACTTAGGAGGCAGGACAAAATCGGTGACACATAAGAACATAAGAGAAGCCACTGTTGGATCAGGCCAATGATCCATCCAGTCCAACACCCTGTGTCACACAGTGGCCAAAAATACCAGGTGCCCTCGGGAGATCCAGCAGTGGGGCCAGGACACTAGAAGCCCTTCTCCCACTGTTGCCCCCCCTCCAGTCAAGCACCAAGGATACAGAGCATCACTTGCCCCAGACTGAGAGTTCCTATCTAAACCTTGTAGCTAATAGCCACTGATGGACCTCTGCTCCAGATGTCTATCCAATTCCCTCTTGAAGCCGTCCATGCTTGTAGTCGCCACCACATCCTGTGGCAGTGAATTCCATGTGTTAATCACTCTTTGGGTGAAGAAGTACCCGACTGCTCAGCAATTTCATGGAGTGCCCACGATGAAAGACCTGTGCAAAACAGAACTGCTGCTTCAGTATCCAGGATCTCTCAGGTACACATGATGCTGCCTTACTGAATCCAATCACTGGTCCAACAATGTCAGTATTGTCTACTCAGAGTGACAGCCGTCTCCTAGATCTCAGGTGAAGATCTCTCATATCACCTACCTCCCTGGCAGGGGTCTTTCACATCACCTACTGTCTGGTCATTTTTAACTGGAGATGCTGGGGAATGAACCAGGAGCCTTCTGCGTGCCAAGCAAAGCCTCTTCCACTGAGTCACAAACCCTCCGACCACTGGTCCATCAAGATCAGCATGGTCTTCTCAGACTGGCAGTGATTCTCCAGGGTCTCTGGCAGAGGTCCTTCTCATTACCTGCTACCTAGTCCTTAACTGGAGATCCTGGGGATTGAACCTGGGAGCTTCCACATGGCAAGCAGATGCTCTCCTAATGAGCCACGGCCCTCTGGGCATTGTTGCTGTTTGGTAAAGAACTGGAGCTATGGCGGGAGGGGGGAACAAGTGCGTCCAAATCGATCCATTCTAAGTTGGAATGTTTGTTTGTTTGCTGGGTTGTTTTTTTTTAAAGTTGGGGAAAGGAGCCAACCCACTCTTCCCTGTCACCTTGCAAGGATACATCCTGCTGCCTGAAGTCAGCCAGAAAAATGCTGACAGAAACAGAATGCAGGAAGTTAAGACCCAGGTGGAGACCCACTTTAGCTTTCCTCATCCATGTGTCCCATATACGTTCAGAAACAGACCGCTCCACTTTGAGGACCCCAAGAAAGAGAAGATGCGTTCACTCACATACTGATTTACACACCCTGGTTTGAACAGGAATTTCATTCAACAGGCACTGCTTACTCCTGGTCTGAGTAAAATCTGGACTCCTTTAGCAGCGGGTTGCAACCTTTCGGAATTTCATCCCGATCGCAGGGATAAACCAGTGGAAGTGACTACTGAACTGATGTCCTCATGGGATCAGGTTCCATTCTGATCAATACAAAAGTCAAGTTTTCATAATGATAAAAGGATCAGAACTCCGCTTGCACATATTCTTCAAGGGAGGAAGAGGGGCAGTCTCCACCCACATCCTGTCATGCAAAACTTCCTGCAGCTGATCCAGGCAGAAAATATCTCTCCTCTCCCCACTGAGCCCTTGTTGCATGGTTCCTCCGCTCTCGGCCGGGAGCAGGCCTGCAGTGGGGTGGTGCCACACAGCAAAAAAAAAACCTACAGTTACTGTCACCACAGCATTGTCCCCATGCAATGCCAGTGCTTTTGGGTTGTGATGGAAATGAAGTCATCACATGGCACCAAAGATTGCCACCCCCCCACCCCCCACCCCCTTTGCTGGCCTGCTTCTGCCCACCAACCAGGTGGGCGTCGGCAGATGTCAGCAAAGATTGCCAGGAGTTTGCCGGCCATCAGCGGGCCCCTGGAAAATCCAGGAGGGTGACTAGTTGCTTTTCTAAAGGCAGGGCTATACATGAGATCACAGAAAGTTTGCCCTGGATGTGGCAGCAAATAAAGAGATTTAGCGGTGGGGTTTTTTCTTTGAGGCCTGGGATTAATGGCTGGTCCAAGGACTACGACTGTCCTTCTCAGGAGCAAACACACATGCCGCTCAGCAGTGGAAATGGGCTTGTTTTCCTTCTTTTTGCTTTCTTTGAACAGCAAATCTGCACCCAGTGGGGAAGAGCTACTTTAGAAAAATCACAGGCCCAGATCCCCCTTGAGCTCAGGGGATTAGTTCTGCACTTCCTTGAATGCTGGCAAACACATTTTGCTTCCTGGGAAAAAACTCTCTGCTGAACTGGAAAACACAGTTGCAGCATTCATCCCAAGCCAGAACGTTACCATGATCCAATCACTTCCCTTGCTTTTGCGAGAGACGCAGATTTTAATCTCTTCATGATATTCTTCAATAAACTTAAGCCAGAAATCAGATGCACGGTCATTTCTCATCGTTCCCTTGTATACCTACAATTATACATTTGAAAAATTCATATACTGCCTAAAATCATGACAATTCTATTCATTAGCTACACTCTAGCAAGTCAGCTCTAAACCCCAGACCCAATTAAATCCATTTAGTTGTGTTTGGGAGTTAATTAATTCCAAAGTTCTGATTTTCATACAGATTTCAGATCCATGCTGTTAAGTAGACTGAACGGGTCTAAAGGTGGACATACAGAAAACAATTTTCTGTCAAGCTTATTTTGGCTAAAAACTCAGTGGCTATAAATGTTCTTGCTGCCTCACTGAACGATGGCACTGAAGAAATTGCCCGTGTTCTATTCTCCTCACTTTGAAAGCATGCTTTCTACTCCAAAAAGAAAAGTTTATTTTAAGCATCGCTTCTCCAAAGGTTATATACATCACTGGAATCACAGCCACAATGAAACCACAAGTATCTACAATCCATAGGTCTCCTTCTTGTCCTGTATTTGAGGCACTGTGGGATTCGGGAAAGGGGTGATTTCTTAGTGAAATGCCAAAGCTTCACACACAGCCCCCAAATGTTAAATTAACCAATTCCAGCAGCAGCCTGTCTTGAAGGTGGGTTGTCGCTTATTGTTTGTCCTGCCACGGACTTCCTTGCTGGCAAACCCGCGCTAAGGAGGCAGCCGTGCTTTTCCTGCCAAGCAGCCATTTCTTCAAATTAGCCATTTCGGAGATGAAGAGTGGATTCGCCTGACATCTGACATGCCTTCTAAAGCAGCACTGCCTAGTGCCAAGCGGGGGGGGGGGGGGGAGGGAGGAAAGGGAACGTCTCCCCCTGGAGCATGGTTCCAGGAGGAAGCACGGTTGCTTCCTGTGCATCAGCAGAAAGTCAGAGGTGAGCCTCAGTTGTGGATCTGCCACTGGATACTGTAATTTGTTGAGTAATGTGCGGATGGGGGCGTGATACAAGCGAGCACTCTGAGTGTGGCTGGAGGGAAATGAATCAGCTTACATAAAGCAGGATGCTAAAATCTGTGAACCCTTAAAAATTACAAGTCATCTAAAGGCAAGCATTTTATACATGTGGCATGCACTGCACAGAAGAGGAATTTAACCTCATCATACAAGTTGCGATGGGGAAAGAATGCTCCCCACATTAACTGTGAGGCTATTACTAATTCAAAGAAGATGCTAGGTAAGGAAGGAATGATGGGGAGGGGAAGAGTGAGGGACCTAAAGGGTATGTGAAACAGGCATATCTGTGGCAAGTGAGTGATCAAAGGAGTCTTCTGGTAAAGGAGATTAAAAAACAAACAAAGCAATAAAGGCGACTAGCACAGGAAGGTCAATGTGAGATAAAACCATTCCAAAATGGGTATATTTGTGTAGGGGCCAGTTCGGCCCTCATAGGTAAATTTTAGGGGTGTGCAAAAAAAACACTGTATTTTCAGGTTTGGGTATATTGAACTCAAAAAATATAGGTATTTTCTGACATTCCTGAATCCCAATACCAGTATGGTTTTCAGATTTGGGATTTTTCAAAATCCTGAATTGGTTCAGCCCCTTTATACCCTATGGGGACCATTATAGTCAATGGTCCCCATAGAGTATAATGGAGAATAAATCTAGGGTTATCTGGGGCTTTGGGGAGGCTGTTTTTTGAAGCAGAAGCACCAAATTTGCAGCATAGCTGTTGGCACTTCTCCCCCCACAAGTTTTAAAAAACATTGGACCAGGGGGTCCAATTCTATGGGCCGCCAAAGAAGGTGCCCCCATCCTCCATTGGTTTCAATGGAGGGGGGAAATAGTTTAAAAGGATCGCAGTCCCCTTAAATGCCTTCTCCAAGCCACAAATGAACTCTGCAGTCTCTACTTAGAATCTGCAGCATCTGCTTTGAATCAGTAATAGCCTCACAGTTAATGTGGGGAGCATTCTTTCTCCAAGCAGTAAGTTCACCCAGGGATCGCAATCCCTTTAAATGCCCTTTAACTTCGACTATCTGGTGGTCTCAAAAAATCCCAAACATTTGTGATTTGGGGGGGCTTGGCCATTTTGGATCAATGGGGGAAAAAAACACACCCAAATCTATATCCGGCTGAAAGAAGGGCCAGACAATGCTGGTGAGGTATTTTTCAGATCTTTTTTGGCTTAGATATAGCTGAATGCACAACCCTAGTAACCTTCTGGTTGTGCTTCCGGTGAAGCAGCAAGGAAGGTTTCCCAAGGATCCAGAGGCATTTTTCTCGAAGCTTTCCTAGTTCCCAGTAAATACAGAAAAAAGTATCTCAGCGTGACCCACGGCCATACCAAAGAACCTTCTTTACACAGGGCGGTGGTGGGGAGGGCTTCCTGCAATAGCCAAAGGAGTTCTCAGAGAGGACATGCCCACGACAGAAACCCCACCCACAAGGAAATCCTTGTTTGGTGTATGTGTGCATGTGTGTGTGTGTGTGTGGGGGGGTTTAATCTCAAAGGCCCATGGAAAACATGGCCCATGGAAAATACTCCCCCCCCCCACTCTTCTGCTACATTTGTCACACCTGTTCTAGGTCACCATTCCCCTGAGGGCCATTTTTTGAAGCCCGAAAGATGTGGCTGCTGGACACTTCCAGACTTATTGCTGTGAGCTGATACGAGTGCTGACAAACATTAAAGGACTCATTACTAGTTTTTTTTTTTTTTTAACCCTCTCGCTTTGCACTGATGTGCCTAAATGCCTGGCTTTAAAAGCAACTGAAGAATTAAGAATCTTTTTTAAGCCTACTGTGCACTAATGTGGATTAAAAGACTCTTTTTAAAGCTTACTGGTCTGTGCTGATGCATAAAGACTTTGTACTCAGTTGCTCCACACTGATGAACACTACAAGCCACTTTTCAAGTTCTGTTGCCATGCACTGACCCAAACAGAACGCTCAGACATCTGGCAGTTAAACTCATACCTTGTTCACAATTGAGAGCCAGTTGGGTGCCATGGTTAGGAGCACGGACTCTAATCTGGGAGAACTGGGATCAATTCCCCACTCCTCCTCCACATGCAGCCAGCTGGTGTGACCTTGGTTCAGTCACAAGTTCCCTCAGAGCTGTTCTCTCAAGGGCAGTTCTGGAAAGAGCTCTCTCAGCCCCACCTACCTCCCAGGGTGTCTGTTGTGGGGAGGGGAAGGGAAAGGAGATTGTAAACCACTCTGAGACTCCTTCAGGTTGTGAAGGGCGGGATATAAATCCAATCTTTTCTTCTTCCATCAGACAGCTGATTAATCGACAGGCGTCTTCAACCTGTTTACATCTATACACATGAACAGGCTGCTTGCAGCCACCTGAAGCCAACTCCAATCAGATGATGGATCAGCTGGGAAATGTTGCTCTGTAAACAGTAACGATTTTATTGGGGAAGGGGATGTCAGGAGCCAACTTCCAGCTGCTCCTGAGGAATCAGCTGGAAGCTGAGTTCTTCTGATCTTCCATTTTGGCCACTTTGCTGCATCCCCGACTTGCTGAGATGCCAATTTAGTGGGGAAGAGGTTGATCAGAAGCCCAGCTGAGTCCCTTTCTCTTTTTCCCACCCCAAGTTTCAGCTAGGGCTGTAAGGAAAATGGCAGAAACAATCTCCCCCCCCCTCCCTTTTGCAACTTCACTGTATAAGAATTCTTCTGAGAGGGGAGGTGGATCGGGAACACATTATCAACTGATTCCCCATCAGCTGTGAGTCGGCTTCTAATGATCTCTTCAGCTTTCCTGTGTCCCAGCCGAACAAGGCAAGGATACAGAGAGGTGCTGGGAAATCAGAACCCGACTCCCAGCTGATTGCCTGACCAGCTGTGAGTCAGCTTCTGAGCCCCAGGTATCTGAAAACTTGTTTGGCAGCTGTTTGAGCTCCTCAGTGCAATCTAGACATATCCTAGATTGGCTCACAGGTTTGCCAAACTCCAGGTGGGGCCTGAAGACCTTCTGTAATTACTACTGAGATCAGTTCTCCTGGCTACAACAGCTGCTTTGAAGGATGGAGTCTATGGCATTAGACCACACAGGTGTCCCTCCACTCCTGAAACACCAAACTCTCCTGAATCTCCAGGAATTTGAACTGGCATTTCTGGGATAATAGAGCCGGAAGGGGCCATGCTGGCCGTCTAGACCAACACCCTGTTCAAGGAAGGATCAGCCTAAACCATCCCTGACAAGTGTTTGTCCAGCTGCTATTTGAAGTCTGCCAGTGAGGGGGAGCTTGCCTCCTCCCTAGGCAGCTGTGTCCACTGTGGGAATACTCTTACTGTAATTTTCTCACTTTAATAGCCAGCCGGTATCTTTCCACCCATTATTCAAACCCCTTCTTGCGAGTCCTCTCCTCTCTGCTGCCAACAGGAACAGCTCCCTGCCCTCCTCTAAGTGACACAGCCCTTCAGAGACTTCGAGAGAGCCATCCTGTTCCCCCCCCTCAGCCTCCTCTCCTCCAGACTGAACATTCCCAAGTCCCTCAGCCACTCCTCACAGGGCTTCTTGGTCTCCAGTAGGGATGTGCATTCAGCGTTTCCAAGCTGAATTAATACCTGAATCATGCCTTTTCCGCATGATTCTCTGATCTGATTCAGCTTACTGATAAGAAAATCCTAAATTAATTCAGGAATCCCAAATTTTTCAGCTCCATTATATCCCATGGGGCCATTATAGTCAATGACAAATCTCCTAGGGTATATTCAGTGGGCTCTGTGGGGAGGGATGTTGAGGCAGAGGCATCAGATTTGCAGTGTAGCTGCTGGAGCTGCTCCCCAAAAGACCCCCACCCCACATTTCAACACGATTGGACCAGGGGGTCCAATTCCATGGGCACCCAATGAGGGTGCCCCCATCCTCCATTGTTTCCAGTGGTGGAGGGGGAAAGCAAGGCAGGCATACAACGAGCCCAGCAGATTCTCCTGGAGAGTCTCTGCAGTACAAAGTGAGGTGTGAAGAGGGGGCATGCTTGCAAGGCCATCAGCAGAAACAGGGCAATGCACCCAGCAGAACCAGTGCAAAAACCCAACAAGACTAAGGTCAGATCTGAGAATCTCTGAAGTAAGGGGGGGGCATTTCTGCAAGGACAGCAGAACCAGTGCAATGTACTAGTGCCCAGCCGCAGAACCCAATGCCAACCTACTGGTGCTGAGCCGCAGGACCCAGTGCCAACTTACTAGTGCTGGGTCTTTTGGGGGAGAGGCTCCAGCAGCTACACTGCAAATTCCGTGCCTCTACATCAAACCCCTTCCCCCCCCCCCAGCCCACTGAATATACCCTAGGAGATTTGCCATTGACTATATGGCCCCATAGGGTATAATAAAGCTGAAAAAATCAGAATTCACAAATGTTGCCTGAATTCCAATATAATACCAATATTGGAATTCAGGTTTTCAGGGTAATACCACATTTTTAAGGGTACAATACCCCTGAATCTGAAAAATACTAAATTTTTTCCCTTGCACATCCCTAGTCTCAAAGTCCCTAATCATCCTTGTCGCTCCCCTCTGCACCCGCTCTGTTCTGTCCACATCCTTCTTGAAGTGAGGCCTCACAATACTCCAGGTGCAGCCAGACTAACATGGTGTACAAGCAGGACTATGACATCTTGCGATTTGGATGTTATGCCTCTGTTGATTCACCCTAAGATCGCATTAGCCCTTTTTGCTAATGCATCACACTGAGTGCTCATATTGAGCTTACAGACCACTTGTGCCCCAAGATCTTGTTCACACACACTGCTACCCAGAAGTGTGTACCCCATCCAGTACGTGTGCTGCTCATCATTGTTATCCAAATGTAAAACCCTGCACTTATCCTTGCTGAACTGCATCTTATTCGCATCTCCAGTGTGTTCAGATCTCGTTGAATTCTATCTCCATCTTCTGATGTGTTCGCTACTCCTACGAATTTGGTGCCATCTGCAAATTTAATGCGGCGTCCCTCTAGCTCACAGCCTGATCATTATGTTCAACTCCTGAACAGGTGTGCTGTGGAATTTGCAACAGCCCTAGCTATGATTTTTTAAGTCCACCAATCACCTCACAACCATTTGCATGCCTTCCAAGGACTCCCTAATCAAAACTTATAAAAACTGGGGGCACAACTGAGGCGTATGAAAATATTCATGCAACTCGGTTCCTCTGAGTCAGCTCAGTACCAGGTAAGAACCAAAGCTACACATTATCTTGACACCTGGTTATAGAAATGCACCAGCTTCACCAAACTCTGTGACAGTCCACCAGATAGGCCAGCTGAGCTCTTGAGGCTTGCACTAGAGAAAGAGGAGGAGGAGGAGGAGACTGGATTTATACCCCACCCTTCACTCCCCAAGGGAGTCTCAGAGCGGCTGACAGTCTCCTTTCCCTTCCCTCCCCCTCCCCACAACAGACAGACACCCTGGGAGGTAGGCGGGGCTGAGAGAGCTCTTTTGTGGACTGCTCTTTCAAGAACAGCTCTGAAAGGACTTTGACTCATCCAGCCAGGTGCAAGTGGAGGAGTGGGGAATCAAACCTGGTTCTCCCAGATCAGAGTCCGCGCACTTGACCACTGCACCAGACTGGCCCTGCTCTGACTTCTAGGGCAGGATGAGGGGCTGCCGGAGAGCAGGCCTTTCCCCATTCTTGTACCTGGTCCACGTCCCGTCACATGGGGCCTCTTTCCGGAGTTTCAGGCAGTACGTGAAGCGGTTCCTCCATGTCACTGGAAATAGGTAACTGTTAATCTTGTTGGCTCCATGTTCGCGTAGTTTTGGCCGTGGCTAGTCTTATTGCTACTGCCACTGTTTGGTTGGATTTTTAAATTTTACTATCAATTGCTTTTAAAACAAATTATAGATGATTTTATTGATTTTACTGTATTTTGAAGGAAATTTTATGAAGTGCCTTGTGAAGCGGCCTGTAACGGCTGAACAAATAATAGGAACTGGGACACATTACCTATTTGCAAAGATGGATCAAGATGGTGTGGCTGTGTTGGGCTGTCTGCAGCAGCAGAGCGGAGCCAGAGTCCAGGAGCACCTGAAAGACGCAACAACATTTGTGGCCGGGGAGGAGCTTTCCTGAGTCACTGCAGTCACTTCTTCAGAGGCTCAGGAAAGCTCCTCCCTTGCCACAGATTTCCTTAGTCTTTAAAGTGCTCCTGGACTCTTGCTGTTTTTGACTGCTATTTACAAAGGTACAACACAAACTCCTGCAATAAGGACAAATTGCTAGTTAGCATTAGGCATATACTAGGAATATACTTTCAGGAGGGGTAAAGCATAGGGGAATATAGATGGGTCACAGGAAAAATACACGCAAGAGTATTATATTCAGTACAGTCAGTAGTAAGGCTTCACTGAAATTTATATGTCACATTAACAGATTTTTTAATTAAGAAAGGCTATAACATTAATCTAGGAAAAAGGAAAAAAGAGAGCATATCAAATTTGCAGATTAAAATATAATTGCAAACTATTAACTTGCACCTTAATTTGGCTGTGTTCTTAATAAAATACATTAATACAACTGAACACTAGAATCCAGTATTCCAGAGGCACTACATGCTAGTGAAAGATGATGTTGAGACAGGGCATGGAGAGCCAGTTTGGTGTCGTGGTTAAGTGCGCGGACTCTAATCTGGGAGAACCGGGTTTGATTCCCCACTCCTCCACTTGCACCTGGCTGGATGACCCTGGGCAAGCCATAGCTCTGGACCAGCTGTTCCCTCAAGGACAGCTTGGGAAAGAGCTCTCTCAGCCCCACCTACCTCACAGGGTGTCTGTTGTGGGGAGGGGAAGGGAAAGGAGTTTGTAAGCCACTCTGAGACTCTTAAGTGAGTGAAGGGCGGGATATAAATTGAATCTCCTCCTCCTTCCTCTTGAGCAGAATATCCATACGTGGACATAAGACACAGCCATCTCAGCCCATCTCTGTTCACATGGCCAGGCGTGCGTTTTGCTTCCCAGCAAGGAAGCCAGGGCTGAGTGAGAGCTGCTAAACAAGGCCCAACCCTGGCAGTCCCTGGCTAGAGCGCTGCCCTCTCTCTTCCCTGGCACTGCAGTGCCGCCAGTTCCGTGAGCCGTGCCCCCTCCTCGTTCAATAGCGACTGGCCGTGCCGGCCGGTTTCCAGCTTCTTCTCCATCCAGGCTTTTCCTCCTGGGGGCGGGGGGGGGGCGGGGGGGCATGCGAAAACAGGACTTGGCCCCCTCCATTTCTTCAGACCACAGGGGGACCAGACCAAGATCTAATCCCTCCTCACTTGCTGTTCTCTGGGGAGAAGCTTAGCCTGACTGGCATTCCCAGCTGCCGGGCAGTGCTGCCCAACATCTCCTCTGTGCCTGGAAAGAGAGGGAGACGCTGGCTGTGAAGAAATGTGTTTGAGGCCACTCAGTCTCCTCCCCCACCGGGAGCCAGAGGGGGGGGGCGCGCAATGCTCCTGTGGAGTGCCGGGGGTTGGACTAGATGACCTGCAAGGTCCCTTCGAACTCTAACATCCTATGATTCTACGAGAGCAGGCAATCAGTCCCCACCTGGATACTGTTCAGCGTGATCCCCAGAGAAGAGAAAGGCAAGAGATCTCCCACTGCAAGCAGGATCCTGCCCTTTCCATCTCCCCACAGGTCAGCCCAGGGACATTTTGCCTTTCAGCTGAAGGCTCTCATCAGCTGAGTGGCCCTCCTTGGGTTTCCTTCCAAACAACTCGAGGGCTCCAGCTGCCAGGTGGAATTCCTGCTCCAGAACGGCCTCCTGCAGTGGGGTCTCAAGCGGAGACCAAATGGGGGGCTGGATGAATGCTGGGCTAGCCTTCCTCTCCATGCTCCTTGGTGTGGGAGGCCCAGAGGCACTGGGGCGGGAGGAGGTCCTCTGGTCTGAAAGAGGGGAGCCAGGAAGGGGGCTGCTGTCAGACCCACAAGCAAGACCCAGAGACCTTTTCCATTCCTATAGCTTCCTTGGATGACCAGGGCTGCCGGTCTTCCCAGGTGACACTCACTCACTCATGGAGAGCCTAACCCTTATCCGTCTTAGGCCCAGTTGTCACAGAGGTGGTAAGCCTGCATCTAGAGGGTGTCTGGCCAGATGTGGACCACGGGCCTTCTACCGCTTATCCTGGCAGACGCAGTCTCAAGATAAGGCAGGCTGTGATTTGTCTGAAGCTCATCAGGGCACTCCAGACCCAGAACTAAGGACAGCAGTTTCAAGTGAGAAGAGAAACAGTTTTCCAAGGACGCTGGTGCCCAGATACAAAGCTGGATGGACTGGTGTAATACAAAAGGCATGGAAAAGGGGTTGCGTTTCTGCAGTGGTGCAATGTATTTTTAATCCTGACATTTTGTGTTCCAGATAAGAAGTACAGCATTATATATAGCACAGGGCAGAACAAAGCTACAGTTTATGCCATATGAAACAAACTACTTTTTGAAAAATATGAACTTAGTAAAATGGATCCTGCATCACGAGCACAGAACGAATTAAGGAAATCTGCCAAACATGCCCATCGCTCTCCCCCTCTCTCCCTCAAGCCATTAACCAAGTCCCTTGTCAAGGGAGCGATAATGTGACAGACAATATTCTTTGGAAGACCACTTTATGATTTAGCCAACAGAGAAAAATTTATTAGCAAAATTCTGGTATCTTACTAGTCACTCCCTCACCAACAAGAAACAGCCTCTGCCCAATAAGCACTGCTAGTTGATCTGCAAATTACTCAGATCAGCCACTGTTCCAGAGGAAAGACTCGTGAAGAAGGATGACCACCACTGCCTGACCTCCAGTTCAGGGTCTGATGAAGGACCCCAGAGCCAGCCAGGGATAACTGAGACCGAGACACCCCACCCTTCTCTCCCAACCAGGGATCAGTCATGCAAATCAGATCAACACTGCCCTTCTTCAGCAACCCAGACAGGAGTTCAGTTTTATTCCTCGTCAATCTGGTGTTGCGCAATATTAGTGAAGAAGCAGAGAGGAAGGAGAGACCCCGACACCAACATCTCTTGGGATGGGACAGAGGTTAGACATGCAATTAACTCAGTTTCATCTCCACCCCATCAGTGGCGATTAGCCACAAGGTACAGATGGAACAGTGCAGCTGTGACCACACACACTAAACTATCCACTTTCAATCCACTTTCCAACTGGATTTTACTGTGTGAACTGTCAAAATCCAATTTGAAAGTGCATTGGAAGTGGATTGAAAGTGGATTATTTAGTGTATGTGATCGCAGCCTATGTCTGGGGCAGTGATGCTCTGTCTTCCTGGTGCCTGGGGGGCAACAGTGGGAGGGCTTCTGGAGTTCTGGCCCCCACTGCTGGACCTCCTGAAGGCACCTTGGTTTTCACCACTGTGTATGACACAGAGTGTTGGACTGGCTGGGCCACTGGCCTGGTCCAACATGGCTTCTCTTATGTTCTTAGTCCTACTCCAGGAAACAGCAACCATCAACACAGCATTTAACATCTTCTCAAAACCAAAAAGACCGGTATGCATTGCTGCTTCTACATCTTGCCCTCTGTGCACAGAGAGTAGGATAAGAGCCAATATATGAAACACCTGCATATTTTTGATTCCTGCAAGAGAACTCAGAGGAACAAACTCTCTGTGAGGTATCTGTGAAGCATCACATTCCGTAACAGGAAGGCAAAGGTAGATTCAATGTCTTGCTGTGTGAATCAACTCTGATGACATTTTTAACGCAAATCCAAAACGACTCTAACATAGGGATCAGCCTCAGGATGAAATGTGAGTAATGAAATGATTCTAATTTCCACACCCTTTTTGCAAGTTAAGACCGCTACATTTGCCTCTCTTGCCTTCCACATGCTGAAGTGATATTTCTTTGCCTTTTCTTGGGCGAGTGTTATTTTCTATTTTGGAAGCACTGAGGACAATCAGTCCACATGCGGGCGTCCGGCAGCCCCAGCTCATCGAAACCTCCTGCAGAGAATGGGGCCGGTATTTTCATGAGAGGCCATCCTCTCTTTCTTTGTGCTTGCTGGTAACTGAGGCGAACAAACAGGTCAAGAAAATAACACATCACTTATCTGCTTAATGCAAGGGTGTTCAGTGTCATGATTGAGACAGAATATCAGAGCACCATTTTTAAAAGAAAGAAACTTGGGTGTTGCAGCTCCCCCACTGTGCCGGAGTACCATCTCCTGCAGTAAGGAATAATGGGAACAGTAACAAGCAGAAATAAGCTGGTGCTCGGAACTATTAATATTGGCGCCTCCAAGAATCGCCCAAACTGAGCCACCAGGAACAATCTCTGATGCTGGACTATTTTAAAGAGCATTGAAGGCTGACGTCCAGACAAGATAGAGTCTGAAGACCTTTCCTTTGTGACTGCCCTACAGAAAAGGTGAATGTTTTCTTTTTTGCTTTGTTTTGCACAGGGATCTGCCAATCGCCCTTCTCTGCACTGTGTTTCCTGTTCAGCCCACTGTTGGCAGGAATTCAGCAAAAAGAAGAAATAACCGAAGCTAGAGTAACCTGATGATCTTAGCAGGCTTGTTTCAAATGACACGTCTTGGCAAGGAGAGAAATAATCTTATCAAATAGCAGTAATCAAAATAATTTCAGGCAATGTCCCCTTTCTGAACACTCCAACACTACAAAGGAGATAGATCAAGATGGGTCGCCGTGTTAGTTTGTCTGTAGCAGTAGAAAAGAGCAAGAGTCCAGGAGCACCTTAATGACAAACAAAATTTGGGGCCAGGGAGGAGCTTTTGTGAGTCACGGCTCACTCCTTCAAAGGAGTGTATCTCAGCTAAAATGTGAAGCACTTTCATAGGGTGTAATCTCCTCTTAAAGTTGGTACCAAAGACTTTGTTGAGTGCCTGCATCTAAAAACAACAACAACAACATCAACAAAGCACCTGGAATCCTGAAGCTAATAAATGGGTTGTGACATTTACAAAACCTGATCCAGGAGTGCCTACCTGTGACCCATCTACTCAATCCTTCATCAGGGACTAGGATGGAGACCTGGGGCGAGGAGGGCCAGGGACATGGGGAGGAGGCACCATTGGTGATGATGTGATATCACTTCTGGGGAAAACCTGGCAGTGATGTCACACTGCTTCAGGAATCATCAAAAACGCTGTGGGTTCTCCCTGGGAGTGACATCACACCATTGGCCTGGTGGCCATTTTTCCCCTCCCAGTGCCACTCCAAGTGTCAGCAGGACACAGGAGCCAGTCCTATCAGGAACTTTTGGGGAAGTCAATATAAACTGTACCACTTGAACATTCCCATCAGACAAAGACACGGTCATCATCTCTCTATATTTTTTCTCTTTAAAGAGCTGCCTTGTCCTTGCAATCTGCCTCGGGTTCCACATGGAAGAAAGACAGAAACTCCGACAGAGGGGAGACAGAAAGCAGAAAGGCTCAGTGCCTACTTTGCTTCAGTCCCCCCCCCCCCCCGAAGAAGAGAACAGGCCCATCTAGAGACGGTAGTAGGCGTCTCAGCATCAGGGCTGCTGGTTGACATGGACAGAGAGGTAGTTGAGAAGCACCTGGCTGCACTGAATGAGTACAGATCCCCCGGGCCAGGTGGTATGCACCCAAGAGTGCCCGAGGAACTTTCTAGAGAGCTTGCAGAACCTTTGGCCATCATCTTCCAGACCTCTTGGAGGACGGGAGACTCGCCACAAGACTGGAGGAGGGCAGGTTTTCCAGTTGGGAGAATGGAGGTCTGACACGCTTTGCAAATGCGCAAGGCGGACAGCGGCTCTTCCTGACAGCTTGGGTGGGTTAATCCACCCGACGCAACCTCACACAGGTAGTGTGAGGACCAGCAAGCAATATAATCCAGGTTTGAGCAACCTCGGTGAAGGGAAAGTCTCGGAGGAGACTTTTCCGACACCTTGAGCACTGCAGCCGAAGAGGATTCTTGCGAGTATCTCTAAGGAGCCGAGCTGAGCTGAAAAATTCAGCATAAAACCTCCAATTCCCCTGATTCCTTAACAAAGAAGACAAAGTTTAAACGTTGGGACCACATCTGAAGCGAAGTAACAACAAAAGGTAACGGAAAAAAGTTTTTTGCCTTACCATTGCCGCGTTTTGAAAGATGAAAAACAGATCGGGTGAAGCAATAGACTGATGTTGATTGGATGAGAGCAGTTTTGAAGTGCTAAAAAACCGAATTTGAACTTAAAAAGCCAAAAAAAACAAGTTGTTTAACATTCCTGCGGTTAAAAGGAGTTGGGAGGGGAAGCCAAGCATCGCGAGACAAAGAGGGAGAAGGACCAAGCATCGCGAGATTAAGACGTGAGGACTGAATCAGGAAGTGACGGCTAGAAGAGCAGACAAGAAGGAAAAAGGAGAAGAACCGGAAGAAGGTAAAGGGGACTCTAAATACTGCCGGACCAGAAAGGGGACTCTAAATACTGCCGGACCAGAAAGACCATAACAGGAAGTGACGTGCAGAGAGCAGACAAGTAAAGAAAAGGAAGGGACAAAAGGAAACTACGGCAAGCCAGAAGCAAGGTAAAAAGACTATAACCTTTGACATTAACCATAGAGAAGTCGCGGCCGCCATTTTGGATTTATAAAATTTTTAAACTGCAATATCTCAAAGATTATATAACGTAGAAGGCTGAAACCAACATAATTTGACTTGGCAAGACTAGCTTGTTTGAATGCACTAATTGGTGTTTGATTTGGAAGACAAGATAAAATCGATCTTTTTAAAAAGGCAAAACGGACCGAGGACTAAGATCGAGAGCAGCCACATGGTCCTCTCCTACAATGGCAGCAAAAAAAGAAAAAGAGCTACTAGCTGTTATGGAAGCAATGGAAAAGAAAATGTTAGACGCTATAGGAGAGGTAAATGTTAAAATGAATAATATAGCGGCTCAAGCAGATAAAAATTGCATGGAATTAAAAGCAGAATTTCAAAAATTATCCACAAGAACACAAGATATAGAAACTAAAGTAAAAGAACTGGAAGAAAACACCCATAAGACAATGAGAGAGAACGAGAGGATGGAAAAGATGATGCATTATAAAGATATGCAAAACCACTTGAGATTTCGAGGGATTGAGGAAAAATTGAATGAGGATATTTTTACAAGAATGCAAGAAGCAATAGCAGATTTTTTACAAGAACAGGAAGAAGTTGTTAAAGAACACATGGATCTTGTTTATAGAGTTAATTCTACATATGCAAGAGACAAAAACATACCAAGAGACGTGGTTGTCCAATTTACAATGAAAAGAACAAAAGAACAAATCTACAGGAAGTGCTTTACTGACCCCTTTGTAATAGATGGAAAGAAAATCATAGTAATGAAAGAATTGCCTAGAGCAATACTGCAAGAAAGGAAAAAATTCAAGCGTCTGACGGATAAACTGAAGGAGAAAAAAATCAGATTTCGTTGGGAAATACCTCAAGGACTAAGTTTTTATTATGGCAGCTCCAGAGTGGTGATTAAAAGCACAGAAGAAATGTATGCATTCCTGGGAGAGAATAAAGACGATTTTGGAGATATTTAAGAATATATCAAAATGGATTACAAAATACTTACATGGAATGTAAATGGACTAAATTCACCCCAAAAACGTAGAATGGTAGGTCACTGGTTGGAGAAACAAAAATGTAATATAATTTGCTTGCAAGAAGCTCATCTTAAAAACCAAGACCATAAATATTTAATAAGGAAAAAATTGGGAGAAGAATTTTATTCTTTAGCAAGCAATAAAAAAAATGGTGTTGTAACATATGTCAAAAAAGATTTGGAACCCAAAGTAATATTCAAAGACAAAGATGGAAGATATTTAGCTATTGAAATTTTACTGCAAGGAGTGAAAACTTTGATTGTGAACATTTATGCTCCGAATGGAGCTAAAGAAATTTTTTTTAAAGAACTTCAAATGGAATTGGACAATGTAAACTATGATCAAATTATGATGTTAGGAGATTTCAACGGAACTGTAGATAATAAACTAGACAGGCGCTCTAAAAGAAAGGATGAGACGTTAGGGAAGCTTCCAAAAAACTTTTTTGAACTGATAAAACAAGAAAAGTTGGAAGATATTTGGAGGAAAGCTAACCCACAAGGAAAAGACTTTACCTTTTACTCTAACAGACATGACTCACATTCAAGAATTGACATGATTTGGATGACTACTAACCTAACCTTTAAGACAAGAAAAGTGGAAATTTTACCCAGAATAATCTCAGATCACAATCCGTGTTTATGGACAGCTGGGCAGATTAAAAAACAAAAGAGATGGAGAATAAACGAGGACTTATTAGATAATCAAGAAATAATTAAAAAATTACTTGAAGAAACAGACCTATACTTCCAAGTAAACATGCAGAAAGAAGTTAAAATTCAAACCGTATGGGATGCATATAAAGCAGTGATGAGAGGACTATTGATATCGTTAAATGCTAAAGATAATAAAAAGAAAAAAGAGCAATATGAAAATATTTTACAAGCCATTAAAACAAAGGAAGAAGAACTGAAGAAGAAACCAGGGAAAAAGAAACTGCAAAAGGAAATTTGGATGCTACAAGACCAAGCAAAAGCCATTTTGAACCAGGAGATGTACTGGAACTTAAAAAAACTTCAACAAAAAGCATTTGAAGGTGCAAATAAACCCGGAAAATACTTAGCATGGCAATTAAAGAAAAAACGTGAAAATAAATTTATCACTAAAGTGATAAGAGATAATATTGAGATAATAGATAACAAAGGAATAAAAAGAGAATTTTTTAAATACTACGCAAAACTTTTTAAGAAGGAAAACAAAGACAGAAGAAAGATTAAAGAATACCTGCAAACATTAAAGCTACCAAAACCAACAGAGAAAATTAAAGAACTATTTAATAATCCAGTATCATTACAAGAGATCAAAAATGCAATAAATGACTCAAAATTAGGTAAAGCACCTGGACCGGATGGATTTACAGCGAAGTTCTACAAAACGTTACAGGAGTCAGTTTCACCGGTGTTACTGCTATTGATGAACAATATAAGAGTTACTGGAGAGGTACCAGAAACCTGGAAAGATGCATCCATCTCGCTGATCCCGAAAGAAAATCAGGATTTGACCAATGTTAAGAACTATAGACCGATCTCTTTACTGAATAATGATTATAAGATTTTTGCTAAGATTATAGCGGATAGACTAAAAGAGCACCTTAAAGAGACTATACAAACAGAACAAGCAGGGTTCTTACCTAATCGACAAATAAGGGACAATCTAAGAGTAGTAGTGGACGCTATAGAATATTACGACAAACATCCTGAAAAGGAAGTGGGCTTTTTCTTTTTAGATGCGGAGAAAGCGTTTGATAATTTAAACTGGGATTTTATGTTTGAAGTTTTGAAACATCTTGAGATCGGTGAATATATGCTTAACTTCATTAAAGCAATATATAAAGAACAGAAATCCTCAATAATAATTAATACTGAAAAGACAGACGATTTTAAAGTTGAAAAAGGAACAAGACAAGGATGCCCGCTTTCGCCGCTGCTATTTATTTGGATTTTAGAAGTTCTACTGTTAAATGTGAAGGAAGACAAAGATATTAAAGGCTTAACAACTAAAGGTTTTTCTTTCAAATATAGGGCCTTTGCAGATGATGTGATGTTTATAGTGGAAGACCCCTTATCCACATTACCACATTTGTTACAGAGATTAAAAGAGTTTGGTGACTTAGCAGGATTTTATGTAAATAAAAACAAATCGAAAGTAATGTGCAAAAATATGTCAAATAAGAAACAAAACGAGTTACAGAAACTTACAGAATGTGAGGTGGTGAAAAAGACAAAATATCTGGGTGTAAACCTAACTATGAAAAATATTGATCTTTATAAAAATAATTATGAAAAATTATGGTTGCAAATTATGCAGGATATTAAAAAGTGGAATGTATTGAATTTGTCATTGCTGGGTAGAATTGCGGTGGTCAAGATGAATGTGTTACCACGATTAATGTTTTTGTTTCAAACTATTCCAATTGTGAAAGATGTAAAAACATTCAAATGTTGGCAGAAGGAGCTGTCTAAATTTGTGTGGGGAGGGAAAAAACCAAGAATTAAGATGAAAATAATGTGTGATGCCAAAGAAAGAGGAGGGTTTCAACTACCAAATCTAAGGTTATACCATGATGCAATATGTTTGACCTGGGTAGGGGCATGGACTATGTTACAAGATAGAATGTTATTGTCCCTGGAAGGTCATGATTGTAGATTTGGGTGGCATGCATATTTGTATTATGGTAAAACAAAAATGGACAATATGTTTAAACATCATTATTTGAGAAGAACACTAATGGATACGTGGACAAGATATAAAAACTTTTTTTCAGAAGAGATACCCATGTGGATTGTACCCGCAGAAGTCTTACATCCAATATCAAGATATAAAGGACAAGATTGGCTGAAGTATAGAGACTTATTAATAAGACATGGCAAGGACTTCAAACTGAAGGAGCAGCATCAGATTGATTTTGATTATGGTTGGTTAAGATATAGACAAATATATGACTTGTATAGAAGTGATAAAAAACACGGTTTCAGGGAAAAAAATAATGAAATAGAACAAGTTTGGGAGGAAGGTGGGAAAAAAATGATTTCTAAAATGTATAAAGTCTTGCTAAAATGGTTTAATGCTGATGAAATGGTAAAAGAACAAATGGTAAAATGGGCGATAAACTTTAACAAAGACATTGAAATGGAATCTTGGGAATTTTTATGGAAAAATGCTATGAGTATATCTACGTGTTATAACTTAAAAGAAAATTGTTTTAAAATGATGTATAGATGGTATATGACACCAAAAAAAATTGCAAATATTGGTCAAAATATGTCTAACAAATGTTGGAAGTGTAAAAAGAAAGAAGGGTCTTTTTATCATATGTGGTGGACTTGTGATAAAGCAAAGACTTATTGGTCAAAAATACATGCAGAAATGGAAAAAATCTTGAAATGTACATTTAAGAAGTTGCCTGAAATGTTATTGCTAGGACTTAAACTAGAAGAGATAAATGTAAAGAAAAGGACAATAATATGGTATATGATTACAACAGCAAGAATGGTCTATGCACAAAACTGGAAAAATGAAAAAATACCAGAGGTGTGGGAATGGTTGAAAAAACTGTTATATATGGCTGAAATGGATAAGTGGACTAGAAAATTGAATAATCTCTACTCAGAGACCTTTCTGGAAGACTGGAAAGATTTGAAAGAATATGTTGAAAAGTATTGGGATATGAAAAACTATATCTATACATGGTTACAATAGCATAAAGGAATAGAAATATATTATATGAATGTTTTAGTTAAAATTAGACAATGAAACTGTTTTTATTTAGAAATACATAAGAGTATAGAAAATAAGAATTGGTGTATAAGTATAAGTATTTTAAAGCTATATAACCGTTACCAGAAACGAAACATAGATATAAGTATTACTATTTTGAATAAAATGGAAAATGTGTTATGCTTCAGATGTGGTGGGAAACCACCAAAACAAGATAAAAATAGAATGTACAAATAGAACAAAATGTTATCTAATATGGAAAAAGGGATTTGTATAAGGTTAAATGTATTATTTTCAATGTTTTTTTTTTTTTGAAAAATAAAAATTTCTTTACAAAAAAAAAAAGACTGGAGGAGGGCAGGTGTTATCCCTGTTTTCAAAAAAGGGAGGAGGGATGAGCCAGGAAACCACAGGCCAGTCAGTCTGGCCTCTGTCCCAGGGAAGAGACTGGAGCAGATTTCAAAGGGATCAATCTGTGAGCATCTAGAGGACAACCTGGTGATCCGAAGAAGTCAGCACGGATCTGTCCCCAACAGGTCCTGCCAGACCAACCTCATTTCCTTCTTTGATCAAGTGATGAGCTTCCTGGATCGAAGGAATGCTGTTGATGTTGTTTACCTGGATTTCAGTAAAGCTTTTGATGTTCTGATGGGTACACTAGAGGACTGTGGACTGGATTCTATGACAGTCAGACATACAGGGGACTTGTTGTCAATGGCATTTCACCGGAAGGGAGGGAGGTGACCAGTGGGGTGCCACACGGCCCTGTTCTGGGCCCGACACTATTCAGTATTTTTATAAACAATCTGGATGAGGGTGTGGAGGGGGGCGACTCATGAAATTTGCAGATGACAACGAATTAGGAGGAGCAGTGAACACACCAGAAGACAGAGAAAGAATTCAACAAAATCTGAACACACTGGAAAAGTGGGCAGATGTGAACAAGATGAAATTTAACAAAGATAAGTACTAAGTTCTACATCTGGGTAACAAAAATGAGGAATACGTATACTGGACGGGGGATACACTTCAGGGTAGCAGTGTGTGTGTGTGTGTGTGTGAATGAGACCTGCAAAGACAGTGGACTTTGGTTTATGAATAAGCCTACAGGTTTACTAACTTATATCTATTGCTCATCCCATCTTGATTGTTTGGGGAGGGCTAAACACTGAAATACATCGAGCCACACCAGACTGAAACAAATCTCATGGATAGAAGATGAGCTGCAGCCGTGAGAAGGCAACCTATACACCGAAAGGACTCGTCTTCACTCCTTGCTTTTTACACAATAAGGGCTTGATCTGGCAATGCTTTATTCTGGCTTGATGCACGCAGCTATGACTTGAACTCTCCCCAGCTGCGATTGGGTGGATTGGAAATTTAGATATTCCATACCCATTGTTTTATATGATTATATGCTTTCTGTGTGTAACTGCCGTGCGGAATGTATTTTTTTAAAACTGTGTGAAACAGATCAACCCTGAAACTGCTATGCCAGACCACACACCCCTCACTGATAGCTGGTCTTAGAATACAACCTGGGATGGGGCTGGTGGGGATCAGGGGGTCTATGCCCCCCAAAGTGTCTCTGGATGTCACCGTGGTCAGCATGCACTTCAAGCTGTCTTTAGATGTAAAACAGTCATTAGTTTTCTAACTCGCCTTTGCTGGTTCGCCAACTGGATTTCTTTCGCAATAGCTACAAGTGGGCTATGGCTTTGCTGTAAAGAATGCCAAGGCAACAACAACAAGCTGTTTTAATCTGAAATTTAACAAACAATTATTACTGAAAAGCAAAACACTTATGAAACCATAATGCACCACATCCAGTGATTTAATGGCTGGAGTGGTAACGTTTATGAAGATTTACCTCTTGTCAGATTTTCGGTAATCCAATTATTTCTCTTCCCATTAAGCGGCCATATCTCAGCACCTTTCCCTGCCTTGCGGCCTGATAGCAAAGCCCCCACTTTTTAAAACCTCCTGTTTGCCTTTTAATTGGCTTTGGGAATATGCAGCAAAGGCATGAAAAAAGGAGGCACATTAATGCAACGTTTGGAATCCCAAGGCCAGAAACAGACTCTCGTTAGGGAGGGCAGCCGCTCCACCTGATCCACCAGAAGAGTCATTTCCAGCTCTGACTGTCTTCTGCATTGTCTGGGACACACTTATAGCCACTGACGAGTCTGCGTTCGGCCTTGGTGAAATGGGCAGCGCAGGCCTTGTAAATGCCAAACAACAGAAACACCAAGATCCAGGAAAGATACCTGCCCCGGGTGGACCTCTGCTGCTCCACATGTTTATCCAGTTCCCTCTTGAAGCCGTCCATGCTTGTTGCTGCCGCCACCCCCTCCTGCGGACAGTGGTTAATGGGTGGGTGGGGATGGCCTGATTCCCGTGCAGGTACAGCTCCCCTCACTCCAGCATCATGAGGGAGATGGGTTGGGAACTTCTGCCTCAGAACAGGGCTCCCTCTAACCCCACAGAAACAATCTGCTCTTGCCACCAGGTAGATTTGGGTCTGTGGTGGTGGTGGTGGTGGTTGTTATTATTAAGACTACCACTTTCTATTATCTAGAAGCATTTAAATTACTTATTTAACAGCTCATTTGTACCCCACTTTTCCCCCCAAGGGGACCCAAAGCAACTTACCCCCTTCTCCTCCATTTTATCCTCATGACAACCCTGGTGAGGCAGAAAAGAGCCAAACTCCCAGGAGCACCTGAAAGCCTAACAAAATATGTGGCCGGGGAGGAGCTCTCGTGAGTTACAACTCACTTCTTCAGATACAGCCCTGACTCAACGAAAGCTCCTCCCCGGCCACATATTTTGTCAGTCTTTCAGGTGCTCCTGGACTCTGGCTCCTTCCTGCTGCTCCAGACAGACTAACAGACCTGCCCACCTTGACCTGTGAGGCAGGTGAGGCTGAGAGAGTGGGGGACTGGCCCAAGGGGACTCACCCAGCGACCTCCCCTGGCACAAGCGGGGATTGGCACCAGGGTCTCCCAGATACTAGCCTGACACTCTGAATCACTGCACCCCCCTGGCTTTTAAAAATGACATGGTAGGGGGAAATAAGAATACGTATATCAGGACACTACCATACCGCTAGCCAATCTGATGGAACACCAGTAGTAGAGATATCTGAAGTGCAATCTCTGCCGGGGGGGGGGGGGGGGGATGGGACGGGGGATGACAACCACACATTTCCAGCATACAAACAGTGTCAGTGGAATCTTCAGCTCAATGGGCAACTGCAGCCTTTGCAGTCTGAAAACCATAAACGCTCCGGATCGTCTAATGATAGCCTCCACTGACATGATGAATAAGACGCATTCCGTTTTTAATGGCTTTTGTGATTTTGCTCCTCTGAGCTGTGTCCTACGTGAAATGTCGCGTGTGTCCTGGAGTACTTGGAACCAAGCACTCCCTTTAGGATTCAACATTAGCTCCATTTGCTGATTGGATGACAAAAGGCCGATTGGCTGAATGCAAATCCTGCTTTCTGATGTTAATCTTGCAAGCGGAAAGCCAAGGGCCTGTCATTCAGCACCTGAAAGCCAGGATGAATCAGGAGAATCATTTTATCAAGCACTATGTGAAGCCGCGCTGGATGGAGCCATTATCTGAAGGAAGCACTCCGTTTTATGAGGAAACGTTTGCTACAGGAAAGAAAGAAACAGAGCTCATTTTTTAAAAGGACAAGATGAATATCTCCACACAGATATTCACACTAACCATCAAACAGGTTGAGAGACAGAATTAAGAAATCTGGGATTGCTCCAGATACAACCTTAAAATGCTGAGCTGTTTGTAGGTAAAGAGTGTGGCTGATGTCAGTGAGAAACCTCAGTAACATTTGAGAACTCAGAGAACTCTTTGAGGCAGGAGATGGGTTGGATATTCAGCAGAGTAAAAAGAATTGCAGCCGCACGTGTGTATTAGTTTTAGAAAAAGACTTTACCAAAAAAAAAGTATAAATGGGTTACATTGGAGATAAAATAATAAAACTTCCGGGCTAACTAATTCTAAGCTCCATGTTGTCTAGTTCTTTGCTAAACCTCATGTGTGTGAGAACAAAGGAGATAGAAAGTTTACCGCAATTCCCCACCCTCCTGGGTATGTGCCAACTTGCACACAGCACCCCAAAACTGATTAGCCAATAGCTGGCCCCACTCCCAACTCATTAGGAATATCACCTCCTTTTCTCTGGCAGGAAATATGTGCCTAAGATCTAAGGGGTCTTAGCTAACTAACTAACAAATTGACTCTTCCATGACTGGAGGGTAAACTTGCAATAGAAAATGTTCACAAGCATACTTTTAGCATAGCACCAGACTGAGCAGGTTTTCTTTCTAATACATACTTTATAACTTTTGATGCTGGGAGTGGTTCTCTGTACCACACAGACTTCTGTCATCTTGGATGCACTATTTTAAAAGGAGTGCCAGGGGAAGGCAGCCAGTTGGCAAGCAGCTCTTCCTCCAGGGGCGCACAAGGCAGAAAACAGTCCCTGCAGTGACCAGGCAGTGGGCAGCGGGAGACACAGAGGCAAGGCCTGGGAACTTGGAAGGGAAGCTGAGATTCCTGACCCTCTACAAAGGTCAGGTGGTGGGGGTGGGCTACCCAAGAGTAGAAGGAAAGCCTCTCCAGGTGTTGGGAAAAACCTAGGAGGGCAGGACCGAATACCGCCTGCAGGCTCGAGCAGGCATATTCCGTCACACAGGTGTTGGGAGAGAGACCTTGTCTTGCCCACAGACAGCCTCCTAACCTTAAACAACTTCTCACCCACAGCAATGCCCTTCCTGACAAGGAGATGCACTCTGGGACCAGGGCCTGCAACAAACCAAGATGCCAGCTCTGTGCCCACATCCACTCTGACTACACAATAACCGAACCTAACAACATCTGCCATACCAACTCAGGTCCATTCACTTATTCGTCTTCCGGCGTTATATACACCATCAAATGCCTTTCCACTATGCACTTCAGACAAACAGGTCAGACCCTACTCAAAATAATAAATGGACTTAAATCCGACATTAAAAACTGCAACATTCAACCAGTGGGGGAACATTTTAATCTTCCAGGTTATTCCATTGCTGACCTAATTGTGGCAGTCCTCAAACAGGGAAACGTCAAGGGGAGATTACAAAGTGAGATTGCTGAATTTGAGTTCATTCACAAATTCAGAACAATGGACCCCCCCAGGGCTGAATAGGGATCTAGGATTCTTATCTCACTAGAGATGCTAATTTTCTGGCCCTAAGCATATCTCTCATGTTTTAATCAAGCTGATGACATACTGCATTCTACCTCTGCATTCTGACTCCCTTCTTTGCAGCACCTCTGACACCTTCAGACTGGGTTATAAAGACTCAGGGATTTCCATTCCTACTTGTATCCGAGGAAGGGAGCTCTGATTCTCAAAAGCTCATGCCCCAAAATCTTCTTGGCCTCCAAGGTGCCATTGGACTCGAATCTAACAGCAACGTGGGACAGCCATACTGAATCTCTGTTCATAGAGCAACAGTGCCCTCCGAAGCCAAGTCATGCCACTGAAGCCGACAGGGGTGTGGGCAACGGTACTGAGGACAGCTCGGCAAGTTGCTGAGGGAGGTTATGAGTCGGCCCTGAAGGATTCAGGAGACCAAAAACACACGAAAACAACAAAGAAGCCCCTTGTGTTTATTTTCTGTCCTCAAAAAGCAACCTTTTGCACCATGACAGTAAATGCAGCGTTTAATACAAATATCATTCTAATCCTTCCTAGGCAATATAAAATTCACAAACCAACAGGAACCTCTTTCATATCTTCAGTCATTTCCGAAGATGACAGGACAGGGCCACAAAGGGAAGAATGAGGCCACGTCTAAAGGGACAGTCAAGTTATGAGATTATTCCCCCCCCCCCCATATAAATGTGACAAGGACTGTTGGATCTCTTTCTCTGGGCCAGACATAAAGACACAAATCAAAGGAGACATGCAAGTCATCTGCACTTCAGGGCTTTGCCACTAATTCTAAAGAATTTCTTTTTTCCGATTGATTTTTAAAAAGGGGTTTTAAAAGGCTTCAGCCACCAACTCCTTAAAAGAGAGCGGCCGATTTAGTTTACAAAAAAAGATGCCCAAGAAGGGGATATGAAGGCCTTTGGCAACTACAGCTGAAAGAGGAAAGCATTTTGGTCAAAGGAGATGGTGGGTACAAAAGCAAATGACAATATAAATCGACTGTTAATGGATTTAGGATTGAAAGAAGATGAACTATTTAGGGTTGCCAAGTCTGGGTTGGAAAATACCTGGAGACTTTGGGGGTGGAGCCAGGAGAGGGTGGGCTTTGGGAAGGGGAGGGGCCTCAGCATGGGACAATGCGATAGAGTCCACCGTTCGAAGCAGCCATTTTTTCCAGGGGAGCTGATCTCTGTCAGCTGGAGATCAGTTGTAAAAAGCAGGAGATCCCCAGGCCCCACCTGGGGGCTGGCAGCCCTGGAACTATTGGTGATGCAGTCTTAAGAAACAGTCTCTCTAGACAGCTGCTGGATTCAAAACAGGCAAAACAGATTTTTTTTTCATTGTGGCTCTTCAGGAGCTGCGCTCTGGAGAGAGAAGAGGAGGAAAAGAGACAGAAACTGCAGGGCAGAGATGAGGATGCAAAGGATGGTGAGAGATCTGGTGGTCCGGATCCAAGAACCAATGACTTTTAAAGCAAGTACAGCAACATACAGCTCTTCCAAAAAATAATTGGCCCATAGGAGGCCAGTGCTAGAGGGCCAGCCGTTCTAGTTGGCTGCAGCAAAATCAGCAGCAGTTGTCTTTAGATTTGCCAGTCTGTTTTGACAAGAGGTGTCATGAACCACAGAAATGCAGATGACTAATTAAGACTTAAACAAATAGAGTAATTTTGCTGACTCTCTCCCACTTGCAGGGCTTAAATTAGCACAGGCAGCTGGGAACGCAGCATCGTCCACAGTTACCTGCTGGTTCTGGTCACTCTGCGCACCCTGCATCCATGTCAGCTCTGCGCAGGAAAGTGCACCCACCTATCGGACCCTTTGAATGTCATGTCCCTTGGCAGCCTTTTCTAAACACTGGGTTGCCAGGTCCCTCCAAGCAACCAGTGGGGGATGTGGGGGGACTTACCTGGAGAAAGACTTACCTTATCGCCAGCATTGCACAGGAAGTGACATCACTCTGCTGTGACTTTGAGGCAACACTCTGGTATTTGGGCAAAAACTCTATGGCAAAACTGGCTTCTACCATAGAGCTTTGGCTGAAGTACCAAAGCATCACCTGGACATTGCTGCTGTGATGATGTCAATTCCGGTGCAAAGCTCAGGATGCAGCCTGGGCCTTCCTCTTCCTCCAGGTAAGTCTCCCCACCAGCCAGCTGATCAGTGGCTGGGGGGGCAGGGCCTGACAGCAGAGGACCCCCACCTCCACCAGGGGGTCTGGCAACCCTACCTAAATGCGTTAGCTATCCTGGCTCCCAGGCCACTGGCCCCACTGCCCACCCAAGCCCCTCATTCCCTTTGCTGCTCCACTCCATCCTCCTGGTCTCTGCACAGCGCCGTCGCAACCAAGGATCCCACAAGGCGAGGCCCCCTCCTGAATTTGCAGTGCTCCTGAACCTTAGAGCCTGCTCTGCCATGGCACATGACTTGCAGGAGCACCACCCGGTGCCAGCACAGCTGTCCCTCCAGCCCCAGCACGTGCAAAGGGAGGGGAAGAGCTGGCCCAGGGGGGAGGGCCCGGCAAGAGGAAAGGCATGGCCAGCAGGGCTCCGGCATCCAGCACCTGTCTGGAGGACTGCGCTCCACTTGGCCGCTCTGCCCGCCATCCTCTGGACTCCATACGGGGGGGGGGGGTTCTCTTCACTGGAGAAGGGCTGGCCCAGGTGAGGCCTTCCTACCCTGTCTCTCTCAGGCACTTTCCTATCGTCCCTCGCTTTTTCTCGCGGTGCGGTGGATGGTTGGGGGGATCAGTTCACCTTCTTCCTCCTGCCCCTTCAGAATGCAAGAGGGTGACAATGTGCCATGGATTGTGAATCCAGTCCTCCAAGCGGTGGGTGAATCTGCAGGTCCATCTGGAGTGAGAGTGAGAGCGAGCGTCCCAAGACTGTTCTGCTCCAGCCGAGGTAGTGGTGGTGGGGCACAAGAGCAGGCTGGAGAGGAAGGGAGGCCCAGGAGGATTGGGCAGGCAGCTGGGGCATCCTCCTGGCCTCTTGCTCGCTCTGTGGGCATGGTTGGCAAAGGGAACCCACCCACTCCAGCCACTTCCTCGGGAGCACTGTGTGCGGTTCTCTTTGGACAGGGCAATAGCCTCCCCTGGAAAGCCAGTGGGGCAGACAGCGTGGCTAGTCCGAAGCCTCCCTGGCTAGCTTTCTGCATGCAGGCACATTTGGCCTCTGCGGGTGGGTGGATCCGGCCTTGCAGCACGATTCTGCTCTCTGCAGGAAAAAGGGTCTCTCCAAGGGAGCAAGGGAGGGAGCAGAGATCAGGGCTACGCAGCATTTTCAACTAATTAATTAATTAATCAATCAATTGCAATTTAATTAACCACTGCACCCCCCTCCCCCCCAATGAACAATGTCTCTGTGCCTTGCCGGTTTCGGCTCAGCTGCTGACACAGCTCCAGCAGTGAAAGGACGCGGCACTTTCTTCCACCCTTTCCGAAAACCGGTATCCTGAAACCAAATGGGCTGCATGCCATGCCGTGGGCTCTGGCGGAGGAAAAGGCCATTCTGAACCCTCCCGGCAAAATCGGAAGATGCCCAGCCGTCAGAGCCACAGTCCCGCATGGGAGGCAACAAGAAGGGCCTTCTCAGTCGTGGCCCCCAAACCATGGAATTCCCTCCCCAGAGAGATCCGTCTTCCCCTCTCTGCCATCATCTTCCACCAGCCAAAAGTAATGACATTATATAATGGTGTTATAGATGATATATTATAAGTATATTAGTAATGTCATGATATAGTATTAACATTAATGACATTTTAATTTTGTTTTGCATTGCCAAGCTGGTGACTACCAGGGCCAGGGCCTTCGTGGTGGCGGTCCCACACTGGTGGAATGAGCTTCTGGAGGAGATCGAGGCCCTGCAGGACCTTTTACAGTTCCACAGGGCCTGCAAGATGGGGCTCTTCCGCCAGGCCTTCGATGAGGAGCCGCACGATACAGTGAGGAGTGTCCCTGTGCCTTGGCTTTACCATCCTTATTCCGGCCTGAGCCCGGATCACCACATTACTGCCACATAACAGTTGGAGAACGGAGCGAGTGTGAACATCATCCGAGCATACAGTTGCCTAAGCCCTTTTATAAATAATCAGGCTCTCGTTTATTGACTCTGTTCCAAAGTTTTATTAATATGTTTTAATGTTTTGGGAGGATTTTATTATTTATATTATTTTTATTATTATTATGTATTTATGTGAGCCCGCCTTGGTGGGGAGGGCAGGATATAAATCTAAATAAATAAATCCCTCACTGACTCTACTTCCTGCTTATGTTTTAATTGCTTGGGTTTTTTAAAAATAGATGTATTTTTAAAAGTTGATTTTAACATCTTTTAAATTGTTCTCTGCCTTGAGGACCCTGATTGGAAAGGAAGGCTAAAGTGTTCTAAGTAACCAATTGTCAATGAAGTATGTTTAAAACACTTCTGTGAGTGACCGAATTTCAGTTGTTGTTTTTTCCTAAGAGAGCACCACTGATCTGAAACCAGTTCTTTCATTCTTAATGTGTGCCGTTAACGTGCCCTCCGACAATTAAGCTGGAGCGCCAGGCAGTACTCTAAAACCCTGAGCACAATCTACAGATGTCGCCGGAATATAACAAGAAGATTCTGCCACCAAACGAAACAATTTGAGTGATGCTTGAAAATTGGCCTCTACCACTGAATTATCCCTGAGAGCAGATAAAAACACACGGAGACTTCCATTTTAGCAGAGTGTTCAGGCCTCCAACTTGTCTTGCCTGATGCTGCCTCAAGTAATTCTGCCTCTGAGACACTTTTGGAATGGGCGCTGGAAGTACCCTGGGAGGTCTCCCACTTGTTATATATCATGTGAAAAATATGTGTCTTCTGCTCTATACAGCTTTCCCTGTGAATGTAGATGTGGCCTGCACACAAGGGGCCATGAAAGAATCGTGTAGAGCTGGCTCACAGATGTTGGGAACTGGGTTGCACAGTTCATGAGGGAGGGGAAACAGTGGAGTGAAAGAAGTTCTGGAGAAGGTCCCAAGTTCTGTCCTTGGCATCTCTAGAATGATTTCATGTAGAAGTGCTGGAGAAGACCTCTCTCTGAGGGATAAACAACAAATGACAACAGGCTGCTGACACCACTTTAAAAGCACTTGCACAAGGCCCCAAAAATTGACACGTGGCGCAGCAGCCCCGGGAGCTTGTCCCCCCCCCCCGGCTTTCCAAGAGGATAAACAGCCACAGGAGGGCTGTTTCTGCAGCTGGAAAAGTGGGGTGGGGGGTGGGGGGAGAAAAAGAGCTCGTGGGACCACCGCACTGCATGCCCTGTCCAGATCAGGACCTCAGAGCAATGTTCAATGGGCCACCAATGCTCCTAAGGGCCCCCTGCCCACCATCATTTGCCATCTGGCCCTGAGACTCTGTGGGCCCTCCCCGCTCAGAGTGGAGCCCATGGTGGCAGGGAGCTCAACGGTCTCAGCATGAACCAGGTACAAAAACACTCCCATCTCTGGTTTGGTCAGTGCTCTCAAAGGGACAAGCCCTTTCACACGGAAGAAACTGGACTGCCTTCAACAGACCGCTAAGAAAATATTGTGCATTTTTTCATCAGAAACCAAAAAAACAAATGCTTTTGAAGGGAGAACATAAGACAACATAAGAGAAGCCCATGTTGGATCAGGCCAGTGGCCCATCCAGTCCAACACTCTGTCACACAGTGGCCAAAAACACCAGGTGCCCTCAGGAGGTCCACCAGAGGGGCCAGGACACTAGAAGCCCTCCCACAGTTGCCCCCCCCCCCATCAAGCACCAAGAAGACAGAGCATCACTTGCCCCAGACCGAGAGATCCTATCTATCCCTTGTGGCTAATAGCCACTGATGGACCTCTGCTCCATATGTTTATCCAATTCCCTCTTGAGTCCGTCCATGCCTGTAGCTGCCACCACCTCCTGTGGCAGTGAATTCCACGTGTTAATCACTCTTTGGGTGAAGAAGGACTTCCTTTTATCTGTTCTAATCCGACTGCTCAGCAATTTCATGGAGTGCCCCCCAGTTCTCTCTCAAGCTTATACTATCCCACCCCCACCCCGAATCCTGTTGGGTCTCTAAGGTGCTCCTGGACTTGCATTCAGCTGTGTCACTCTTTAGTGAATCATGGCCTTTTGCCTATTCTGGGCACTCACCATGACAGACAAAGAGCGAGCGTCCTTAGTTCAGATGGCCGCTGTAAATACCACTGGATGCAGCATTTTTTTAAAAAAAATTGTGAAACATCATTTTATCAGAGAATTGTCTGCTTTGCTGGATGTGAACCCATCTGCTCCTAAGAGCACTTTACAAAATATTTAGTTCAACGAGAATCCAATTGATTTTGTGCCTTGTGATTTCTTTTGAAAACTTGAGTAAAAAATGGAAATCTCTTGCAAGTTGATGTGTTGATATCCATCTCCTCTGGGTGGGAATTGCTTCTGTTTGACAGTAGAAGGCATCCCCACATTATATTTTAAAAGTCCTCTCCAATGAACAGCTCCGGCACAAAAGTGTAGAGCACAGTTAGACTTCATGATTGTCCCAACCCAGAAGGACGTGGTGCCTTTTAAGAGTCAGCTTGCCAATACTCCATCTGGGACTCACACTGTGAGCAAACTATGTCAGAAGCTAGTCTCATTTTTATCTAGAGCATACATGATTTTTATCCCACCCTTCCTTCCAAAGATCCCAGGGGAGATAACATGGTCCATGTTTTATGGGATTTCTTGGTGTCAACAGGATCGCCAAGAGCTACCATGGGCCCTCAGGCAGAGATTCCATCTGTGTCCCCCCTCTGAACGAAACCAAATGTCATTAACAAAACAAATCACTTTGCCAGCCATTACCAAGCATCTCTAATAATAAAAGGATCCATGTGTCTTTCTGTTGGTCCATTTGTAGAAGGCCTAACTCATCAGAAATAAAGCTAGAGTTGTGTTCACACACGCCAGTTGAAGCAAAGGGGAAGTGAGGCTATTTCCTCCGGAGGAATCTGATCTGCAGTTGCAAGATCACACAGCCCCTTTGTAGCAGCGGCCACAGCCCATCACTGTGTGATCAGATGTAACCGTGGGTGAATTGTGTATTTTTGGCTGTTTGTTTCCCACGCACATAAACGAGTGCACAACTCTGCACTGAGGGCCCCCTACGGAGTACGTGATGATGCGCATACTGCCAAGAGGGATGCGCTTGCATGATCAGATGGGAAAGCCCATCCATCCCTAGCCACAACCCATTTACTACTAGATTTTCTCTGCTGTCTTTTTACTCTGCTTCTGCAGCGGAGCAGCACAGGTTGTCGATGACTGCGGGATGCTTCCCAGATGTTGCTGTCCGATTGCACCCTTTAGATTCATTGGGCATTCGTGCCTATATCAGATCTACTGGTGCATGTGATCAAAGCCTAGGAGTCTCTAAATTGGCCACCAGATTCATGATCATCAGGGAAGTTTCCATGTATCGTGGGTACTGGCTCTGCGGAGGCTGACTACTCCTCAGAGGAGGAAGAGGCATGGAGCAACCCAGCCTCCCCTGGAGTCAGCCCAGCAGATGAACCCTTAATGGCACCTGAGGGAGAAGAGGCTCCAGCAGCTGCACAGGAGGTGCAACCAGAGGGAGGGACTGATCCAGAGCCTGACCCAGCACCCCCAGGTGGAGGCACCCCGAGGCCAGAGCCTCCCCCTAGTTCTCCTGAGTGTCCCAGACGCGAGGCACACCAGTGGCCGGATGTGCAGGAGCGAAGGAAGAGTGCCAGACTGCAGCTCTTGCAAAGGCAACATGAGGGGCTGTGAGTCTTGGCAGACTGACTCTCAGGGAAGGGAGGACTGCGTCATAAACACCCCCACGCATCTGATCCTGGCTGTTTAGCATCTGCTCCTTGCTACTAGCGCCTGCAACCTGTGACTAATTTCCCGGCTTTTTGACCTTCGGCTCTGTTGTTTGACTTGATTTTGGACTACATATCCAGTTTCAGTGCATGATAACCGTGGTGACCAGCTGAGCCAGTACACCTTGAGTGATGACTGAACCACAATCCCCGGCAGTCCAAGCCAGGAGATTCCTCTGAAAACGCCTGGGACCTCAGCTGCCCGGGGCCCAGGGTGGGGTTTCTGACACCTACTGCAATCCTAGGCATCCTGACTCAGACATAAGCTTCGCTAAGCATAATGGGCTAGCTCGCTAGTAAGGAGGCTCCGGATTGCAGCCTCAGTCACCGAGGAATGGCAATCAAAAGAAAACGGAGCCAACAGGGCTTAATTTTCCCATGAAATGGATTTCCAAGTCATTGGCTTCCTTCTCACATTTTGCTTGACAGATGTATTCTAATCATTGCCCACGCGAGTCCTGGTATGGGAGTCACTTGTAAGAAATACCTTCTTTCTCCTAACAGTGATACAGGGCAAGGGAGACAGGGGCCAAGACCTTAGGCAGATCACGAGAGGGAGGCTGCAGGAAGGGCTGCATCAGTGCTTAGTCTTGTGGCCCTTTCTTACACACCCGGGGAAATGCTGATTGCTACTTTGGGGTCAGGAAGCAGTTTTTCTCCAGGCTGGTTTGGCTGGAGATCCTAGAGGTTTTTTGCCATCTTCTGGGTGTGTGTGGTGGGAGGAAGTCTTTGTGAATTTCCTGCATTGTGTGGGGGTTGGACTAGATGACCCTAGAGGTCCCTTCCACCTCTATGATTCTAAGTCACCTCAGGCCCAGCAGCAGCAGCAGCCTCCATTCAAGGGGATGACAGAGTCCCCCTGGGGCACTTCCCCTTCCTCCCTGGGCCCACGGGCCTGGTGCTCAGGAAAACTCTTGGGGAAGTCAGCCCTGTTCCTTCTTGCTGTTCAAGACAGCACTATAACTCCTGCGTGACGGTGGACAGTTGCAGCCAATTTATGGCAGAAATGCCCCCCCCCCCCCAAATATGGTTTTTCAAGGAAAGAGATGCTCAGAGGTGAATAGAAAAAGAGCCCTGCTGGGCCAGACCACTGAGGGTCCACCGAGTCCTGCATCCTGTCTCACCCAGGGGCCAACCAGTTCCTCTGGAGGGCCAGTGAACAGGGCATAGAAGCCAAGGCCTACCCTGACGTTGCCTCCTGCCTCTGAGATTCAGAGGTTTAGTGCCATTAGGTGCTTTGCCATTGCCTGCCTCTGCACAGCAACCCTTAGTGGTCTCCCATCCAGCACTACCCAGGGCCGGCTTTGCTTAGCCTCTGAGATATGACAAGGTCAGGCTAGGCTTGGCCACCCAGGTACAGGGCATACTTCCTGCTCCCCTCCCTAAACCAGGTGAGACACGCTGAGCTCACATCCCTGTTGCCTTGGCAACAGCATCTCCCTCCTCATGCACCACTTCTGGCAGTTTGACGGCCTGCCGGCTGTTACCGAATATGAAATCAAAGCTTTACGTCTGTCCTTAGTTATCTAGATGCATAATTCTGGCACTTCATGTTAATTCACCTCTTTTTCAAATGTTGATGTAACTCACACAATTACATGGCATTCAAAATCATCTCTTTGCCTCCATGCCAAGAGAGCTTTCAACAATAGTGACAAAAAGGACAGGAAAAAAAGTTCACTTCACAGTCCTTAGCACAGAAGGGATTTTGCAAGGAATTAAATTACAATAGCAAAGTAACGTTATTAAAATGCTGCTTTCCAATGGGAGATAAAATACTGCATTAGTGATGGCAGAGCACATAAACACATCCTCGGCGTTCGTATGCTGTTCCCAACAGCCTGAGCTGGTTCTGAGAACAGGTAAGTATTTAATTAGGAAGGCTACCCTTAACCAGCTGACCTTAAGGTTACTAGACTACATTACCCACAATTCTTATATATTTAAAGATGCAGTAAACAATTCACCATACTTTGCTATTCTGATCTCTGCCAGGGCAGCACAGTCCGTCTACCCATTCCTGCTGCGCCCATGAGATACAAAATCAGGAAACCAGCAGGCAGCATTTGTCCCCCCCCCCCAAAAAAAACAGAGAGAGCCAGCTGGCTTTTCTCAGGGACCCCAGCCTTTAGGGACAGACACCCGCTCTCTCCCCGCCCTGTTTAGGAATGAAGTAATCCGTTCACGTGGGGAGGCCCAGCTAAAAATCTGCCTGTCTCACTTCCAATGCTATAATATCTTTTTTGAGGTGTGGCGACCAGAACTGTACACAGTACTCCAAATGAGGTTGCACCATCGATTTATACAGGGGCATTATGATACTGGCTGATCTGTTTTCAGTTCCCTTCCTAATAATCCCCAGCATGGCATTGGCCTTTTTCACTGCAGTTGCACACTGTCTCGACATTTTCATTGAGTTATCTACTACGACTCCAAGATCTCTCTCTTGGTCAGTCTCTGCCAGTTCGGACTCCATCAACGTGTATTTATAGTTAGGAGTTTTGGCTCCAATGCGCATCACTTTGCACTTGGCCACACTGAACCCCATTTGCCACGTTGATGCCCACTCACCCATCCTCGACAGATCCCTTTGGAGTGCCTCCCAATCCTCCCTGGTCCTCACCACCTGAACAACTTCGTGTCATCTGCAAATTTAGCCACTTCACTGCTTACTCCTAACTCCAAATCATTAATGAACAAGTTAAAAAGCATTGGACTGAGTACTGATTCCTGAGGTACCCCACTGCTTACCTCCCTCCACTGAGAAAATTGCCCATTTATGCTCACTCTCTGTTTCCTTTTAATTAGCCAGTTCTTGATCCACAAAAGGACTTGTCCTTTTATCCCATGACTATTGAGCTCACTTAGGAGCCTTTGATGAGGAACTTTATCAAAAGCTTTCTGGAAGTCAAGGCAAACAACATCTTCAAGGTAAACAACATCTATTAGGTGTCCCCCTTGTCCACATGTTTGTTCACTCCCTCAAAGAACACTAACAGGTTAGTGAGACAAAATATTCCCTTACAGAACCCATGCTGAGTCTTCCTCAATACCTCCCGTGAACCTCTACCCAAAGGTGCTCCCTGGACTTTTCTTGGTGGCTTCGGAAGGCCTTGCTTTCAGCTGTGCTGCTTCTTCTCAGTCATTCGGCCAAGGCTGCCGTTCTTTCCACAGTTTATTCCTATGATGACCACACTTTTGGATTTTACCCAAACGATGTGAAATTCTGTCCATTCAGATCATCTGGCGCGGATGAGCTTTTTCTCCTGGAAAGTTCCCATCTGGCTCAAAAAACGGCTACTGCAATTTTTTAGGGGGCTGTGATTCTTTTATCAATGATTCTCCATACCTGCATGTTGCATATAAAGGAAGCAAGGACACCCTGAACTTCCAGTTTAGAACATGAGGGAGATGTGGCAGGATTGTCGGAGCAGGACTGAAGAGTCCCAGGCTCAAACCCCCACTTTGCTCTGACCTTGGCTCAACAACTGCCTCTCGCCCTCAACCCCTGCTTATTAGGGCTCCGTGCTGAAAATTACAAGAGGAGTGGTGGTGGGGAAAGAAGGCCTCTTTTTAATGCACGGGATCTGACATGCTATCACGTGAAAAGATACAGGGAGAAGAGCCACTTCCTTCTCTGGAAAGAGCCATGACTGTTTCCTCTGAGTGGCAGCAGCTGAACCCCCCGCCCCCCCAGCCAGTAGTGGTTAAGAGCGGTGGAATCTAATCTGGAGAACCGGGTTTAACTCCCCACTACTCCAGCTGCAGCCAGCTGGGTGACCTTGGGCCAGTCACAAGTTCTCTCAGAACTGTTCTCTCAAGAGCAGTTTCTGTCAGAGCTCTCTCAGCCCCACCCACCTCACAGGGTGCCTGTTGTGGGAAGGGGAAGGGAAAGGAGTTAGTAAGCTGCTCTGAGGGAAGGGTGTATAAATCCACTTCTTTTTCTCCTCCTCCTCACCCATGGATTGCAGAATCTTTTTGGAATGTTAGCATTTCACAGATGTAGAAGGAAGTTATCCATATATTTTAGGAGCGCCATTTTCGATTTCAGGGAGGAGGCAAATAGATACATATCTATATTGTTAGGAAGAAGGAAGATTCTCAGCCAGCTTCAAATGCCTGGCCTTAAACATATTCATCAAAATTAAGCTGCAGAAATGCATTTGTTGTGGTTACTGGATGCAAACCATTCTTTCTGCCTAGCCTGTTTTCCTAAAGTGTACCAGTGGCAGCACCACCGCTGCAAGCTGACCCAGAGGAAAGAATACGTATACCGAGATGAGTTTTCACCCGTGTGCACGTGTTCTGGAAGAACCAGTGGGTGTTGCAACAATTCTCAAAGAAAGCACATTCAGACTCCCCTGTGGAGCACAAAGAGTTCCTTCATACGCTCAGGAGACATGCACTGCCTCCCACGGCCACCTTTGGCATCACTGCGCTCGTGTTTTAGAGGATGGGGGAAACGAACGCAGCAAACATAGGACAGTGCTGCTACCAAATTTCACCAAGGACAAAATGTCAAGGTCAATTCTGCTTGGCCAAAACTTAAGGATGAAATTCGGTAAAATTAGTGATCTTTCTCAGGGCACTTCTTCTTGTCCCTTTGTTATGGATGTCTCCCCGCTGGCTTTAGGTATGCACTTTTCCTGGAAAGAAGAGAAGGGGACACCCCCCCCCCCCAACAACCTTCTTCATCTTCTTACCCCAAATCCACTATTCATTAAAAGAAAGCTGCCGTGCCCTTTGCACTATGCCTTTGCTTTCTAATAGTAAGCCAGTCATCTGTGATGCATGTGATTCATTTCCAGAAAAAGTGGAAGACGCAAAAATGGTCAGGCTATCCATCTCTTCCATTTCCTCGTGAGCTCCAGACCATCTATGACAATTCAGCATCAGCCAAAATAATAATGATGATGGTGATGATGCCTCTCAAGGGCAGTTTATGAATCCTGGTATTTGCCCATAAACAGCAGACAAGAGAATGGGAACTCTTGTGTTTTGTATGCAGGATTAACAGATGGCAAGCATGATAACAGCTCATCCCTTTTCGCCTCTCAGCCCTCATCTACCCAAGCAACAGAATCAGGTGGTGGAATGGATGGCAGCCGTTTAGACTGCTGGGGGGCGGGGCGGGGGGAGCATAAATGTTGGGACGCTACCACGGGTTGACCACCAGCCCAGAAGGGGCTCTGCCTATGTCTTCTCTGTGATGAGCGAGTCTCATGTCTGCAGGGAGGGCTGTTCTGCCTTCAGAGGTGGTCCTGCCCTCACAACAGACGTCCCTGCCATTGCCCCTCTGGACACCTCCACCCCCCACCTTCTCATTCTGCCTCACACCCCACAGACAGAGACACCTGCCGGACCGGGAAACAGGCGAGTGCTTGACGCCGGCCCTTTCAAGACCACCCTTGGATGCCCTTAAGTGATGGTGGGACCGCGGTATTTCCATACAAAAAACTTGCATGTGTGAACTCCGCTTGGAGGCCACCAGGGTCATCCAGCCAAGAGGAAATCCACACAAACCCCAGCTGTTTCAGTAGGGCAAGAAGTCATTTAACCCGAAACAGAGAACTGCCTCCAGCTTCAAGGGAGTCCTTACCAGAGGGGTCAAAAGCCACTTGGTTGCCAGGATGGGGGCCGGCATCAATGGACACCATGGGGGCTCCCCTCCGGATGTCCCACAGCTTCAGAACACCAAAGGAATCACAGGAAACGACCGTGTCACCCTGCAAAAGACGGGCAAAGACACGGTGTATCAATACAGCTAATTCTCAGGGGGATCAGAGCAGCGGATTCTTACATCTAGAGACTGGAGCCATGAAGATAAAAGACTGATCTTTCTACGAACCTGAGAAAAGGCTCCGGCTTGCAGGAAAACCTGAAATTAGGAAGAGAAAAACTGATAACCCCCCCTCCCCCCCAAAAAAAACAACAACCCAGGAGCAGCACATGTTGCTTTAGGAAACAAATGCCCTCTGTGGCCGTTGTTATGCAACCACCTCGGCACTGATGATGGAAAGTTCCCATCAATTGACAGCTGACTTACGGTGACCCAGAAGGCCGAGTCCTCTACATTTAGGGATGTATGATAGGTGGTGGTCCAAGCTTTATTTTGGGGTGCAGAGGGCATGCAGCTGTTCCAGTTCATTATTCCAATCTTTGAAATATAGGCTTCTTAGGAGCAAACCAAATACAAATTCATAGCGCCAGTACCAGTGTCTGGACTGGGACCTCCTGTATGTTGTCTTGCAGGGCTCAGTATCTGGAGAGTGGGGAAGTGTGATTTGGGGTGGTCCAAATATTGTTTTGAGGTGCAGCTTGGCCCCAGTGTGGCAAAATGATGCATATTGGGGCCAGAAATCCTAAATATAAATACACGCTGATGGGGTCCAAACTGGTGGAGACTGACCAAGAGAGAGATCTTAACTCAATGAAAATGTCGAGACAGTGTGCGACTGCAATGAAAAAGGCCAATGCTATGCTGGGGGTTATTAGGAAGGGAACTGAAAACAGATCAGCCAGTATCATCATGCCCCTGTATAAATCGATGGTGCGGCCTCATTTGGAGTACTGTGTACAGTTCTGGTCGCCACACCTCAAAAAAGATATTATAGCATTGGAAAAAGTGCAGAAAAGGGCAACTAGAATGATAAAAGGGTTGGAACACTTTCCCTACGAAGAAAGGTTGAAGCGCTTGGGGCTCTTTAGCTTGAAGAACAACGGCTGAGGGGTGACATGATCGAGGTTTACAGGATTATGCATGGGATAGAGCAGGTAGAGAAAGAAGTCCTTTTCTCCCTTTCTCACAATGCAAGAACTCGGGGGCACTCCATGAAATTGCTGAGCAGTCAGCTTAGAACAGATGAAAGGAAGTCCTTCTTCACCCAAAGAGTGATTAACACATGGAATTCACTGCCACAGGAGGTGGTGGCAGCTACAAGGATGGACGGCTTCAAGAGGGAATTAGATAAACATCTGGAGCAGAGGTCCATCAGAGGCTACTAGCCACAAGGTATAGATAGGAAACCTCAGTCTGGGGCAACTGATGCTCTGTATTCTTGGTGCTTGGGGGGGCAAGAGTGGGAGGGCTTCTGGTGTCCTGGCCCCACTGCTGGACCTCCTGAGGGCACCTGGTATTTTTGGCCCCTGTGTGACAGAGACTGTTGGACTGGATGGGCCATGGGCCTGATCCAACATTGGCTTTTCTTATGTTCTTATGCATGTCCGTTTGTACTGGGGCACCTCACTTTGGAGCAGCTGGCACAAGAGCTGGGCTTTGGACCAGGAAACAGCTGATGTCCTCTCGGAGGGTGGAATCCCCTGAACGTGGGGGTGAATGAAATATGGTGGTTCAAACGTTATTTTGGGGAGCAGAACTTTTGAACTATCCTCCATATTTGTGGTTGGATTTGCAAATAAGTTGTGAATAAGAAACAAATAAGGAACTAGGAACCGACTCCAGCCTCCTCCCTTTCGCCCTCCTTGCTTTCCTGTCTGCTTCTCTGGCAGGAATGCGGGGTCCAAGGGGGAGGGGGCAGAGCAGACCCTTCCGTTTCAGAAATGGCCTGACCAACGGGCATGAGCTCTCCATTTTGTACCAGTCAGAGAAGTGCAGAAGCAGCCACCCTGATTGATATGCCGAGCTGTAATGAGGATGTAATAGTGTGGCTGTTTATAAAAATGCACAGCTCCTGCGCTGAGCCCCCTCCCCCCCGCCACCCCATAAATTTAGGTGCTGAGCAATTACTGTTCACTCATCCTACCAGGTGGAATCTTATTAGCTTCAGGCAAGATAAATTGGGAGCTTTCGCTGCCAACTGACGAGCACCAGTGCAAGAGACAGGCCGTGCATTTCAGAGGATCCACAGCTCAATGTCACAGCAGCTCTGAACCTGAGAACAGTCCGAAAACCTGCACGAAGCCTTGGATGGGAGATTCACTACCACAGGAGGTGGTGGCGGCTACAAGCTTAAATGGCTTCAAGAGGGAATTGGATCAACATACGGAGCAGAGGTCCATCAGTGGCTATTAGCCACAAGGTATATAGACAGGAACTCTCGGTCTGGGGCAAGTGATGCTCTGTATTCTTGGTATTTGAGGGGGGGCAACAGTGGGAGGGCTTCTAGTGTCCTGGCCCCACTGCTGGACCTCCTGAGGGCACCTGGTGTTTTTGGCCACTGTGTGACACAGAGTGTTGGACTGGATGGTCTGTTGCCCTGATCCAACATTGGCTTCTCTTGCATTCTTATGTTCTTAAGGCAATGGCAAGCCACCTTTGCTCATCTCTTGCCTTGAAAACCCCATGGGGGGGGTTGTCGGGAGTTGGCTAGAAGGCACACACTTATCAGCCCTGACCTGGATGGTCCAGACTAACCCGGTCCCGTCCAATCTCACAAGCTAAGCAGGATCGGCACTTGGATGGGAGACCACCCAGGAGGTGCAGGTAGCTGCACAGAGGCAGGCAGGGGGACCCTCCACCCCATGGAGCTGCTGTGTCCTAGTCGGCTCCCTGCCTGTCAGCCACCCCCTCCCATCACCTCAACATCTCCACCAATCCCACAGCCTCTCATTTCCCAACTGAGAATAGAAAAAAGGGTTGGAGAAGAGCCTGGAATGATGTTCTTCTGCTTACAGTATTACAAAAATATTCTTGGCACTCAGTTAACTCAATCCCACCCCCCCTTCCGACAAAGGATCAATGCAATTGGGCTGAGTGTTTCTCGTCTGAAGGTTTTAGAGATATGGATCCAGAAGTATGTGCCATCAAATCACAACCAAATTATGGCGACCCTGTCCCTGTCTTTAAAAATATTTGTGTTGTAAGTCAGTCTGTGCTCAGTGACAGCACAGATTCCGCAGATGAAGAGCTACCTGCACTTGGCCCTCAGCCAGTAACTGAGCAACCGGCTGCAACTGGCTCTGAGCCAGGAGGAGAGCAGCAAGAGAGCAGGTTATGGACTGATCGGGAGTCACAGCCTACAGCTGAAACTGAGCCAACACCTTGTAGCTCTGAAGCAGTAAACAAGTCTTCAGAAGCCACTCCCAGCCCAGCCAGCTTACCCACACCCCTGCAACGCTGATCCTGTCAGAGGCGAACTGACTTGTAGGAAAGGAGTGTGAGACTTGTGGCCCATCGTCAGCTATCAACTGATGAGATGGATGAGTAGTTTCAGGATGACTGCCAAGGAGTTGGCTGGGAGATTAGCTCAGTAAGTCTTGGCAATAAAATCAGCTGGGAGAAACAGCAGTTTCCTGGATGCAACCAGTACACGTTGCTGCTGAACCACTCACCTTGCTGTTACTGAACCACTGGAACCTTGATCCTTAAGTGGATCTATTGGCTTTTCTGGAACCCCTGACCCTGGACTGGACTTGCTGCCTGGAATGCCTTGACCCTCGACTGGACTTGGCATACCTGCTCTCTGGAACCCTGGTTCCTCTCTGCACCCTCATGAACCCCAGCCCCTGTCTCCTGGGAGGGCTGCACCAGTACAGTTTGATGCTGCTGAAGGACTGAAGCTCCCAATAAAAATGTGGATAAAAACTAAGACTCCCCCTCCCCCGCAAGCACTGGAAACTGTCAAATAATAGTGGATTACTTATTCCTGTGTTTGTTTAGAACCAGGCTTCCCCTATGCTGTGAGAGATGGAGGGAACCATCCCACATTTTGCTAAATCAAGGACAAAGAAGTTCCTTGTGGTGTTTGAGAAGACCACATCTCAGGCTTGCAGAAGCACTTTGCATATATTTGCATATGGAGAGCTCCAAGATCACTGCGCTCCCTGCAGAAAGATCCCTAGGCAGACTTGGCAGAGCACTTTATGCAGCAGCCTTCTCAGCTATGCCTCTCTCTTTTTTTGGTAAGGGGCTTAGCTAATCATCCCCCCCCCCTTTTTTTAATCCATCAGAGTGGAGCCTCTTGGGTCCCAGGAGCCATGCAGTCAGAGGAGGGGACAAAGGATCACCAGTCACTACAGCTTTTTGAAGAGCGCCATCTTTAAACTAAAGACCATTACCTCACTATACCTACACTCCGTTAAGCAACGGTCAGAAGGAACTTTTGGATCTGCAACAAGCATTCAGTGGTATACCGCAAGCAAAGCATTCCCGCTGCCAATCCCCTTCAAGTTTGATTCCAGACCTGCAGCAGTAAAGGGTGAAGCCACCCGTGCCTTTGAGCCAGAGTCATGATGACCGCATCCCAGGGATGACAAGGTGGGGAGAAGAAAGGTGAGGGTCAACTGAAAAGGCTCCCGGTTGTTACCTGATGCAGACCTCCAGCAGCACAAAGCAGACACCCATGGGAAGGAGGAGGAGGAGGAGAGATTGGATTTATACCCCGCCCTTCACTTGGAGTCTCAGAGCGGCTTACAAACTCCTTTCCTTTCCCCTCCCCACAACAGACACCCTGTGAGGTAGGTGGGGCTGAGAGAGCTCTTTACCAAGTTGTCCTTGAGGGAACAGCTGGTACAGAGCTATGGCTTGCCCAAGGTCATCCAGCCAGGTGCAAGTGGAAGAGTGGGGACTCAAACCCGGTCCTCCCAGATTAGAGTCCGTGCACTTAACCACGACACCAACTACCAACAGTCTCCAAGATATCCCAGGCTTCAGTCTGACCCTACCAAGAGAGCATGAAACGGTCCCCCACCCCAGAGACTTCCAGAGCCCAATGAGCTGGTAGGCAAGAAGGGTCCCATGAAAGACATGGCCACGCCAGTGCCATACGGGGGTGTGGGGGGCAGCGAGGGGCTTCTCTGGGAGGTGGGGACTGCTGTGATGCCTCCTTTATACCAACCCCCCCCTCCCCCAGGCAGGATGGCCATTCCACATGGGGTGGCCTTGTTTCCAGGTCAGGCCAGGGTCTGAACAAGGACTTGGGTTTCCTTCCTCACTGCAGTTGTAACTGTTCAGCATTACCCACCCTTCAGAAATGGTTCCGTGTTTTCCTTCTCGTGTTACGAGCATGCTGTAATGCCGTATACCAGGGTTCCCTGTCTTACACTTCAAAGCTGACCCTGAACACTACGGAAGGGGCTTGTAGGGAGACCCAGGTGGGCCTGGGATGTCGGTCTGAAGCAGCGGAACAAGTTTAGAGTCCAGTCAGGCACCTGGAAGACCCACAAAGGTTTATTCCAGGTCTATGAGCTTCTGTGTGAGTGCACACTTTGTCAGAGTCCATTTCAATGTATTTGGAAAAGTGGACTTGCAGGGAGGCTCTGTTTATCTTTCTCTAACGGGACACCACAGGAGGCTGGAACTTGCAACCGCTCCCCTCCTGAATTAACGGTGACCAACCCTGTCCTTTCCAGTCTCCTGGAACGATTTATCACAAGCCTTCCTCAACCACGACCTCTCCTGTCTCCACTCTTTTCTCCACGATCGTAGTCACAAACATTCATGCAAAACGTCCACTTTTAGATGATCCAGCTGAAGAGTGAGTTCTGACCCTCCAAAGTTTGTGCTGGAATAAACTTGGTGAGTCTCAGAAGGTGCCGCTTGATGAGTGCTTCACTTAGCTACTAACAACGAACACGGCTGCCGCTTCAAGGGGTGGAAAGTTGTGAAGGGTCTGACACCCGCTCCTTACAGGCACCCAACTTCTCATTCTAGGAGAAAGCTCTGATGCTATAAAGGGAAGTTGTCATATTACAAATGTAAAAAGCATGTGGCAAATCAGCCCCTCCGGGTCAGGCGGTACCCACGCTGCTCCCGCCACACTCTGGGCCTGCCTCCCACCCACCACCCTCCCCTATTGCCCAAATCATGGCTGGTTCCAGCTGCCCAGGAACCACATGGCTCTTTTGGCATAGGCTCCCACCAGTTGCATGTAAGCTGCAGTCCCGCTGGTGCTTAAGAAAGGATGCAAAGGATATTGACCACACGGCCCACCTCATGATCCAGGCGAACAGGAAGTGCCTTCTAGAAAAAAACAATGTCTCAATACACTTTTTTCGGCCCAACATGCCACGCAGATGAATAATTCTGTTGTGCTTTGATCTGGGAATCTCATTTTAACTTCCATTTCCAAAGAGCCCCCAAACCTGTACACTAACAGACACAATCTCTGCATCTCAATGTAATCCTATTTTGTAATGATGTGTTGCGCAAGCGGCAGCATCAGTTGCCAGAGGAGGGTCCTGTTCACTTTCCTGCATCAGTTATGGTACCTCATGGAGGTTATGAAGTAACCTTTGCCAGAGTCTGACTTTGAGTTTATGCAAAGCACTGAGCCGGCTGCATACATCAGCCGGGCTTCCCAGGCACCTCTTGGGTTTTACATTCTGTTCTCCGCCCGTTTCTGTCTGTCAACTGCAGCGAAGCACTTCCTTCTTTGTTTCTGTCATCTGCATAAGATCTGACTCCAGAATCTTTGGGTTCAGTAATGAATAAGAACTGACATCAAATATCACTACTATTGGCCTGGCTAAATGGTAACTGACATCCAGCTGGACTACTGAAGAGGTAAACAATATTGAAATTTTGTTTTGGAATGAGAACTGTCTGACATTATTTGTCCTTCGGTAAATCAATGGAAGGCTGACCTGAAATGGTTGCTAGCCAGGAGGGCTGGGGGTGGAGAAGGAAGGAGCGGGGGGGGGGGGGGGAGAGGGGGGAGGGATATTAAGCATATTTTCCACAGCCCCTGAGGCTGTCATAAATTGGCATCTCCAAAATGCTTAAAGGAAGAAGAAGAGGAAGAGAGAAATAGATTTCTAAAGCCCACAAACATTAACAGGGGCCTGATCTTTTGTAAAATTGTGCCTGCCCAGCCCCAGGGAAATCAAGGGGGGCCCGAAGTGTGCCGATCCATGCACAGAGTCCCACGCTGCCTCTTGTGTCCAGGGGGGCTTCCATAGGGAGGACGTTTTGCTCCCTGTCTCCCCCCCTCCACTGGCAGCAGTTCTTCTGGGGTGGCAGCGGGCTTTCCCTGTGGCACTGACTGCGTGTGCGTGTGTGTGTGCGTGGGGGGGGGGGAATCCCCAGCACCCACCAGAGGCCTAAGAACGCCCAGCATATCCGGCAGGCGCACTTCTCCTGCCCAGCGGGAGAAAGGGTCTGTTCTGCTTCATCCTTGGTAGTGATGACACCTGGCTCTTGCTCCAGCAATTACGGAACAGAGGGACGGGCGATCAATACCGCACGGGGGCTGGTTTCAATCCGCCCAGCTGCAGAGCTCTTCTCCTCCACTCGTTTTCTCTGAAGCCACACTTAGAAATGCAGGAGGAAGTGGCAGTGAAAGGAAGGGGCTGACCGAAGATCTCTGCTTGCCCTTCGGGAGAGTTGAGACTCCTCTTTCCTTCCTCTAACAGTGAAGAGAGACCGACTACAAATACATTTCCTTCCCCAAATCTTCATGGGAATAATTTCATAACTCTGTAGGGTTGCCAGGTCTGGGTTGGGAAATTCCTGGGGACTTTGGGGGTGGAGCTGGGAGAGGGTGGGGTTTGGGGAGGGGAGGGGCCTCAGCAGGGTACCGTGCCATGGAGAGTCCACCCTTCCAAGCAGCCATTTTCTCCAGGGGAGCTGATCCCTGTCAGCTGGAGGTCAGTTGTAAGAGCGGGAGATCCCCAGGCCCCACCTGGAGGCTGGCAACCCTATAACACTCGGAGGAAGTTGGGGGAAATTCACAGTGCAATCCTAGATGCTCTTCTAAGTTCATGGACTTCAGTTTATGTACGAGGATCACACTGTAAAGGGACTCATGCAATATTGATGGGATATTATCTTATACAGAAGGGAAAACGAAAGACAAGAGTTCTCGGAATGTCAATACTTCCAATTTAGAAACTGGGTAAATAGAACATTAAAATGAAGAGAATCATGAAAGAGCAGCTGATTGGAGAAGCTGCTGCTGGGCTGACACAAAGGGACTTAATTAAAGCTCTATCAGTCATAATTGGAGACAGTGACTGGGAGAATAAATGGCTTTTGCGTAATGCAGGGAAAAGATCTGGGAAAACCTGCAGGTGAAGAAATGTGGACATATTGATATACAAAAGGAATAAATTTAGCATATATATTATCGAAGGCGAAATATTATAAAGTCATGGCCCAGTGGGATCTGGCTCCACGGAGGTAAAAATATGGTAATGTTCAGGGAAGAAAGATCTCTTGCATATTTGGTGGCGGCGCCCCCAGATTCAAATATTTTAGAACCGAACAGTTCAAAGATAGAAATTACAGTTCCTCTGGATTCTGAAATTGCCATCTTGGTTTACTTAAATATGATTACGATGCACAACATTGAACTGGTATTCCACTCAATAACAGCAGCAAGAGTACTAATAAAAACATCCTGGAAGAACCAGAAATTACCTACTCTAGAAGGATGGGAAATTACAAGGCAAAGGGCACTAGCTTGCTGAAACTGACTTGGTTTTATATAGGAAATGCATCTACTGCCTTTTCAGAGTCCAGCTCAAGATGGCTCAAATAGAATCACGACAGTAAAGCTGGGGATCTATTTCATAGAATCATGGGAGTTGGAAGGGGCCATACAGACCATCTAGTCCAGCCCCCTGCCCAATGCAGGAGCAGCGTACAGCATCTCTGACAAATATCCATCCAAATATTTGCTCCCCCTGGCCCTCTTCAAGTAAAACAGGAGTGTCCCAGAGTGGTTATCCAATGAGAAGGTGTAGGAAGGGGGGCTCGATATCCGAGACTCGCCCCTTCCGAGCAGCCTTTGGCCCCCTGCTGCTGAGGCGGAGGGCGGGGCAGCTGAGCGTCTGCCAGGTGCTTTGGTGGGATGGGTGTGTTGTTAAAGGGCGTGGCCAAAGGGTTATTTATTTATTATTTATTTATTATTACTTTAGATTTTTATCCCGCCTTGCCAAGACAGGCGGCGAGTGCGTGAGCCAGCAGTCGGAGGAGCGTGGTGAGGTTTGGTTGTGCGTTTGGGCATGAGGTTCTTTGGGAGAAAACGCCTCCCACCCCCTTGCCCCCTCCTCTCCCCCTCTTGCTGCTCCTTGGCAGAGCTGTAGAAGAGCAAGCCACCACCGGGGGGGGGGGCTTGGCTTGGCTTGGCAAAGGTGTGTGTGCCCATTTAGTAAAGACTGGTCTGACAGCCTTCGGCATGTGGTCCAAAGGTGTGCTTTACTGCCTCCCCCACTGCCTCTTCTGCCCGGCACCAGTGAAAGGAGCTTTGGGGCTTGCTGGGCATCATGGGGGTCCTTTCAGCCCTAGTGCACATGTGGAGGCACATGTTGCCCTGTCCTCAGCTCCAGTGCCACTCCCAGGGGTCCCTTTATGCTGCAGCTGTTTCTTTCCTACACTTGGGCCAGCATCAAGTACTGGGTTCGGAGATTCGTCGCATGATTAAAGCTCATAGTTTATTTCAGGGGTCATTTCATAGAAAAAGAGGTGCAGCAGCTCATTAGCATAACTTATTTGCATATGCTACACCACCTGACATCACCGGAAGTATGTCAGAAGGCATGAAAGAAAGAAGAGAGAGAGAGAGAGAAAAGAAAGAAAGAAAGAAAGAAAGAAAGAAAGAAAGAAAGAAAGAAAGAAAGAAAGAAAGAGAGAGAGGAAGGAAGGAAGGAAGGAAGGAAGGAAGGAAGGAAGGAAGGAAGGAAAAGAGCTGGCAGAGAGGGGACAGCTACTAATCCAAGCCTCAGAAATACCACTATTCTGGGAGGATGGCTTCAGTGGTGGCTGAAGCCTTCAGAAGGCTGGTCAGAGGGACAAGGACCTTCCCAGGGGACAGGGTCATTTTGCTGCAGCCATGACACAAGCAGGCATTCCCCCACGGGGGGCGGGGCTGGCACCAACTCCCGGAGCTGAGCTCCCCCGAGCTCCTGCTCGAAAGGACCCCTGGTTTATTTACAGGTCAGAACAAGGCTACTGAGCCAGACTTGCAGGTCCGCTTATATTCCCATTCAGGACCGCACCCATGCACACACCCAACACCTGTGATTGGCTATTTTTACAGTGCCCCTGCATCCTATAGGTCTATCTACGGATGCGGGCTTCCCCATTGATCCCTAACTAGGATCCTCTGTGTCTATTGTCCTGGATGTGAAGCTCGACAGCTTCGCCTGGCGACATGTTTGGCTGACCGTGTGCGCAGCTTAACCGTCAGGACATAACACTTCTTTATCCCCTGCAGGGCTTTCCTGCAAGTAAATAGGTGGGGATCTGAGCAGCCATTTTCAGGCATATTTTCTAGGTGTGCTCAGCAGCGGTGGCCATTTTGTTTTCTTCCCTGCGTGAGAGAGAGTCATCTCGGCAAGGCCGATTTCCACTGCTGTCTGAGCAGGTGCCTTCAAGCCACCCCCACCTCCGACCCCCCTCTAACCTATTAAAAAACCCTCAAGAGGCATAGTAGCTGTTTAGTTCTGAAGAAGTGAGCCGTGACTCCCGAAAGCTCCTCCCCTGGCACAAATCTTGCAGGAGAGAGGGTGAGTAGAGACTGAAGGGCAGATAGGAGGACTGGGAAGGGCTGGCCGTATGAACAGCTCACACAGCTATTGAAGGGACACTTGTAGAAAACAGGGGTGGCCGGGGGCACCAAGCTCTGGTTTTGTGGGGTGACGCAGCAGAACAGAGCAATAAAGCAGGAAATGCCAACTGAGAAGTATACTGGCGACATAGATTTTAGTGGACTATGAGAAAGTTTTCCTCTCTGGTTGGCACATTCAGAGGGATGGCCTGTTCTCCTTGAAAGTGCCTTCGGACCTTGGCTGAAGGTGGAGCATTGCAGTTTCCTCCTTGGACACCCCCAGACTTGCCGAACTCTGAGCTGCACGTTAACAAGATCCTTGACAATCTGCTATTCTGGTCAGCTCCAGAGCAATTCCCACGGCAGCCTTCTGAGGAGCAGGGGCCGGCCCCGCACGGCACTCTCCAAGGGAATAAGTGAGGCTTTCTTTTTATGCAGAGTTTTTTGCTCTCCCCACAAACAACTGCAAGATTTCACTCTCATGGCTGAGATTGCTCAGATCTCCTGAAGCCGTATGAATAAAACATAGAAATACTATCATTTAACTATGCATGCAAAGTCATCTTTTGACCATGTTCCCCGAATTAAAAATGACTATACAGATTTTCAACCCTTGCCAATTAATGTTCACATTCATTAATGCTGAGTTCCAGTTTCCATCGAGTGATCTCAGCCCTGCAGGATTTTGAAGGCAGCAAAACACTGGAGAGAGGGGACGAAGCATGCACGAGTGGGCAGTGAGGCTTGCAAGAATGTACAAAAACCCTTCATGGTTTCGTAATGAGGACAAACTTCACACATATGTGGTAGAGTTGCCCTCAAACTCAAGGACTCAGAGTGGCTTACCTCCTTCTCCTCTCCTCCATTTTATCCTCACAACAGCCCTGTGAGGTAGGTTATGCTGGGTGTGTGTGATTGGCCCAAAGTCACCCAGCAAGCTGCCATGGCAGAGTGGGGATTCGAATCTGAGTCTCCTGGATCCTAGCTGGACACTCTTAAGCACTACAACACAATGATAAAAGCTTTTTATCTTTGTGGTGGTTTTTTTGGTTAAACCTATGGGTCTAGTTTTTCTATTGGTATTTGACTTTTTGATGTATTGTGGTACTATATGAACGTAGACCAGATGTAGATCTTCACGATATCTGAAATAACAGAAAAGTTGGGCCCTTCTCTAGCCAGCATCTTCATTTACGCAGCTTAATTATGTCTAATATGAAACCATCAGCGCCAAGCGGCATTAGCTGGGATATCCTTGCTTTGTGGCCATTTGAGTTTTGAGAAGCAGGTTGACATAACGATAAACAAACTGAGCTTTTTGTTAAATGGAACACGTGGTGCTGGGAAGGGCCAGAAGGTTTTCTTCTCCAAATCCAGCCTGTATCTCCAAAGGAATAAAATATGACCAGGAAAAGAGAGTGAGAACAAGCATTGCCCAGAGGTGCCTTTAGCATGAAAACTACATACCGAAAACAAGTCCAGACAGCTCCAGTAATGCCATACATGCCACAGAATATAAAAATCTACAAGATCATCCTCTAAGAAATCAGATACAATTCTCCTCTGAATTCAAGTACAGCAGTAAATCAGACTTCTGATTTTGAAAGCACAATTCCTTTCTTCCGAAACTTATGGGAACTTAGTTTTTAACACACAGCTGTTCTATTAATTGTGTTGCTGAAGGGAGTCTTGAACCTTTTCTCCCTCACCCCCTGAAGAGACCAATAACTTGCCTGGGAGTATGGCTAGAGGACAGAGCATCACCTCAGCCAGGGGCAAACAGGAACACCTTCACGCAGGCTGTGGTCACACACGCCAGTTGAAGCGGAGGGGAAAGAGAGGCTCTTTCCTCCAGAGGAATTTGACATGCAGCTGACATGCAGCTGCGAAACCACACATCCCTGCAGCTGCGGGCACAGCCCATCACTGCATGATCAGATGCAACTGCGGGTGAGTCTCTTTTTTTGCCGTTTGTTTCCCTTGCACATAAACAAAGAATTGCACCTCTGCACTGATGATGTGCATACTGCGAAGGGAGGGGGGGAAATAGCACCAAGTCGAGATGGCATGATCAGACCATCCTGATGGCATGAGGGCATGCTTGAGTGATCAGACAGGGGAAAGTCCATTCGTGGCCTGTCGTGTCCAGATAACACTGGACGTTCCCTGGTGTCTTTTAAATCTGCTTCTGTGGTGGAGCAGCACAGGGTGCCAAAGACTGTGGGACGCTTCCCAGATGTTGCTGTCTGATCATGCCCTTTAGATCTGTCAGGCATTCACAGCTATGTCAGATCTAAAGGTGTGTGCGATTGCAGCCTTAATGGCTCAGCACAAGATCCCGACAAGGCAGCACTGCAAGTGTTGGTCTCAGACGTCTACTAACTGTACTCTTGGTGCTTGGGGGGCAACAGTGGGAGGGCTTTTGGAGTTCTAGCCCCACTGCTGGACCTTCTGATGGCACCTGGGTTTTGGTTACTGTGTGACACAGAGTGTTGGGCTGGATGGGCCATGGGCCTGATCCAACATTGGCTTCCCTTTGGGTCCAAGAACCACTAAAAGTGGGAAGGATCCCAGGACGATTTGCTGAAGGACTGCTATATTATCATGGTGGGTTTTTTTAAATATATATTTCAGTGTTTCAAGCATGAAATCGAATTATACCACTGTATTAAATTCTGACTTCAAGTAGGATGAGTTTTTGGGGGGGGAGGGGGACACAGCTAATAGCCCCGTATGGCCCCCTTATGTGGATCGAAAGAAACAGCACACTGAGATCACACAAGCCTAAGAGGTAAGTTTCTAGAAATCTCAGGTGTTCCTGAATTGCTGGTACGCTCAGAACTGTAGCCGTGATGAAGACTGAAAGATACGCTTGACCAATGAGGTGGAGGAATCGGAGGCACCTACAGTTCAGCTGCCTGCTGCTAGCCCTGCACGGATCTATGATTAATTTATATAACTGTAATTACAGCTGCTCTAAAACGGTACCCCTCACTTTGTTTAATCAACCCTCTACTGGCAATTTCCTTCTTTCCTAATTAAGTTACTAAAGATGTCAACCAGTGATTCCAGCCTGATGTTTAATGCCAGCTGTAATATTCCTTATCAAAATAATATACTAATCTGCAAAAATCATCTTGCTCCATTTAGTAATTTGAGGTCATGCAGTGAGATGTTGGTCCTTTACCTGAGAATACCGTAATGCAACTATGACAACCCCCTTTTCCATCTTTCCCTCTGTTTTTCTTTCCCTTCTGTGACTGAGCGGCCCTAGTTGTCTCTTCTCTTCTCTTCTTTCCTGAATTCCTCCGGCTGCCCCACCCCGTCAAAGTATAACGTTTTGGCTGCTCAGCCCAGGAACCTGAGGGAATGAATGGGAGCCCCCTTTAACTTAAATGACTTAAATAGCACTTGAGACGTTTCTATGTTTCAGATTAACAAAATATTTTATTCAACATAGAGGGGAAAGGTCAGGTGAAATCAGGGGCTGAAAATTTCTGAGGCAACTCAATATAGATAGCTCTGAGGTAAAACCAGTATATGCACAGACTTTAGTTCTTATGTTTCAGGCTAATGAGAGCTTCTTAAGGTTTTCACATAAGAAGAACATATGAACATAAGATATCAGGCCAATGGCCCATCCAGTCCAACACTCTTGTGTCACACAGTGGCCAAAAAGACCAGGTGCCCTCAGGAGGTCCAGCAGTGGGGCCAGGATACCAGAAGCCCTCCCACTGTTGCCCCCCCCCCCAAGCACCAAGAATACAGAGCATCCCTTGCCCCAGACTGAGAGTTCCTATCTATACCTTGTGGCTAATAGAAGAAGAAGAAGAAGAGATTGGATTTATACCCCGCCCTTCACTCACTCGGAGTCTCAGAGCGGCTTACAAACTCCTTTCCCTTCCCCTCCCCACAACAGACACCCTGTGAGGTAGGTGGGGCTGAGAGAACTCTTTCCCAAGCTGTCCTTGAGGGAACAGCTGGTACAGAGCTATGGCTTGCCCAAGGTCATCTAGCCAGGTGCAAGTGGAGGAGTGGGGAATCAAACCCGGTTCTCCCAGATTAGAGTCCACGCACTTAACCACTACACCAAACTGGCTCCTGATGGACCCGATAGCCACCGAGGGACCTCTGCTCCATATGTTTATCTAAGCAGGGCTGGCCTTGGTTAGTATTTGGATGAGAGACCTCCAAGGAAGTCTAGGGTTGCTACACAGAGGCAGACAATGGTGAACCATCTCTGAATGTTTCTTTCACTGAAGACACCATCGCCAGAAGATGGCTGGACTTGACAGCACTTTCCACCACCACTAAAAAAGCCGTGTGACGGGCCCTTCAATTAGGGAGGCCAAACTTTCCCCTCTCAAGCTGGGAGTTTTGTAGGCAGTTCTGGGTCTTTGATTCTTGCCCTCCCACAAACACACACACACACACACATATATTTAATGGAAACAGTTCTGAGAAATATTTGGGGGGGGAATATACGTAGGTAGGCCTGAAATTATACAGACTATCTTGAAGGAAGAATTCAACTTTAGGATGCTAATTTTATCCCAGAGTGTTAAAACTGAAGGTTTCCATCAATGTAGATCTTCAGTAGTATTTTTAACATGGTGACACATCCTCTACATTCCATGGATTAATAACCCTAAATGTTTAATTCGCTGTGTGGCCTCTTTAAGGGGTTGGCGTAACACCAATGGGTCTATAGGAACACCTCCAACTGGCAATGCTGTTGATTTCCCCAAATTCTTTAAATCCCAAAAGGTTCCCAAATTTAGTAATAAATAAGATCTATAAATTTGGAGACTGCAATCTGGACCTTGTAAAAATAACAGTGGGTCACGTGAAAATAGCACTAATTTGGCTGTGTTTCTCTTGTTTTAATTCTCTTACAGTTTATACTGATCCTACTGCACAAGAAAGTGGTTCCAGAGCTAGGTTAAACAACAAGGGGGATCAGGGGAAGCCCTGCCTAGTTCTCCTTCTGGCTGCAAAAGACTGCAAGTGGTACCCATTGAGGAGGACACATAGAAAGGATCTCAGGGCAGCAGTTGGCTGCAAAGTGAACTTAAATAAGCAGCACAATGCAGACCAATGAGATTTCTGGACCACATTCATAGATGTCCTGGCCTCCAAGTCACAAGAAATAATAATTCCACATTAGTTTGCATGTGTCAGACCTTGTCTGGAAGGCTTGCTGTAACTTAAAAAGGATGCAGACAAACCAGAACTGGTTCAGAGGGGACCGTCCGATTAACTAAGATGGCTGGGGGTCTGGAAAACAAATCCTATGAGGAAAGGGTGAAAGAACTGGAAACATTTCACTTGGAGAAGGGAATAACAAAGGGAGGCAGAGTATTAGGCTGATTTTACATGTGCATTTTTGTAACAGCTTCATTCCAGCGCTCCCTGCACCGGTAACACATTGGTGTCAAAGCTGTTGTAGGGGAATGTCCACATCTGATTGAACTGGAGTGAAAGGGGTCATTCTTTTGAAGTGCTGTTAAGAACAGGATTTGTTTACAGAGGTGTGAAGCCAGCTTGAGAGCTAGAGGGCAATTAGCAGATATGGACAGTTGAGAAGGAATGCAGATTCACACTTGAAAGAGATGTGGGCGAGTTTTTTTGAAAGTAGAATGATTCCAGCAGGAAAGGCAGATGTAAAATCAGCCTAAGATATCTGAAGGGCTGACACATGGAAGACTTCTCCTCTGCTTCTTCAGAGGGCAAGACGAGAAGAACATCAGGAGAAACATCCCAGTGGTCAGAAGGGTCCAACAATGGAACCAATTACACGGGGTCAGAGATGAACTCTCCCTCACTAGAGGTCTTCCAGCAGAGGCTGAATTTCCTGCACTGAGCAGCACATGGGAACAAACAGCCTATCACGGCCCTTCCAGCGTTATGGTCCTATGTAAGGATGCCAGCCTTCAGGTGGGACCTGGGGATCCCCCAGAATCCCAGCTTACCTCCAGGCTACGGAGATCACTTCCCTTGGAGAAAATGGATGCTCTGGAGGGTGGACTCTGTGGCACTGTAGCCCACTGACGTCCTTGTCCTCCCCAGACTCCGCCTCCAAATTCCCATGAGCTTCCCAACTTGGAGCTGGCAATCCTCTCCTCCCATCTGTCCCCGGTGGCCAGGGGGACCTGGCAACCCTAGTTCTGTGGAACAGAGGGGGGAAATGGCCACGAAAACAGCAGCAGCAGCAGAGATGGCAAAGCAGCTGCAGTAAGTCAACAAATCGTGGGACTTCTGGGAGGAGGGTTACCGATCTGGTCAATCACAATATTTGAGGTAAAAAGAAGAGAAGAAGAGGAAGAAGAAGAGATTGAATTTATACCCCGCCCATCACTCGGAGTTTCAGAGTGGCTTACCACCTCCCCACACCCCCCGCCCCACAACAGACACCTTGTGAGCTAGGTGGGGCTGAGAAAACTCTTTCCAGAGCTGTCCTTGAGAGAACAGCTCTGAGAGAACTTGTGACAGACCCAAGGTCACACCAGCAGCTGCAAGTGGAGGAGTGGGGAATCAAACCCAGCTCTCCCAGATTAGAGTCTGCGCACTTAACCACTGCACCAAAGTGGCCCTAACCCAGAACTGAAAACCTAACCCAGAACTAATTTCTGTACTCATTTCAGGTATAAGGAGGACCTGGATCATAAAAGGCAATAATTTTGTGTTGGAGATATATCCCAGCCACGCATGTGACTGCAGTCCTTGACGGTATTTCTGCCTCACCTTCATGTTGAATGTGGCGTGATTGCAGGAATGCAGGTGGCCGCAGAAGGTCTGAGCACAGAGCCCCTGTGGAAACAAGGAGGAGGCGGGGGGAAAGAGAAGCAAGAAGACAAGTCAGAACAGCAGAACCCGGCAGCTGGGCAAGCAACGCCATGTGGCTGCAGAGACTCTGCCCAACCCTTCCACCTGCTCACTTGATTCAGCCACCTGGGAGATAACATGCCTATGTACAAGATCAAACTTCTGCTGTCAAAGTTGCCGAACCCAGGACAGAACGGTTATTATCATCGACACTGGAGGAGGGTGGGATGAAATGGAAATGGAAACGGATATTAGTTCTGTGGGCGCTCTTCCTCACTGAAGAGTGACACTGAACATTTGGGGCACTCAACTGCAAAGTCAGACATGCAGGAGGTTCAGGGTTTTTAAAAAAAGCAAGAATAGGCTATTCTGAACTGTTAGCTTGCTCATTTTCCCAACATTACTGCCCATAGTTCCCCATTAACAGCACAGAGACAGAAAAAGTGCATAACTGTGCAGAGTTCATGAAATCAACAGCTCGGGCTAGCTACCAGGCACCTCTCCAACGGATGCTCTCCATTCGTCACCAAGAGCGTCTGGCCGGAGTGCATGCCTCAGGTTTCACCAGTCAGGCACCTTTACCACGTGCAGGGGGCCCAGTTCCTGCCCAGAGCCTCCCAGTTCCCCACCCTGGGGTCATCAGCAAGGCCAGAGGGAGAAGAGGGGGTATTCAGGCCCCCGGGCATCGTGCCTGGACCCATACGACACTGAGAACCCCCTTCCCGAACACCTTCTTCACTGTATCTCATTAGACACCAGTATCACAACACCCTCTTTTTATTCCAACCTTTCCATTTTTACATAATGAACTCCCTCAGGCCAAATGGGGGTGTTACGCTTCCCCACCCACACCCCTCCCTGCACCTGCAAGGCAAAAGTGTATTCTCTGGACAGGCAAATCTCCCCAGGACAGCTTTGCCTGCAGTTTATTTTCACAAAGGATAAAACAAAACAACAGCAAGTACTTTTAACTGGTCGGTGTAATGAAGTAACTGTGAGTGGGGTTTGAAGAGCAGACACATTGGCTGCTTGATACCTTTGACAGGCTGACAGCCATGATTGCAACAGTCCTGAATGCCACTTTCCCCTTTGGACTGTTTTGGACTGGGACAACACCCAAACCCGGCCCGTCTACTCATTACTCTTCTGGGGACTTTGCTCTTGCTGCAAATAGACGATACTTCTCTTGGGAAATCCCCAACCCAATAGCCTTGGCTGGTATATTAAATGAAGTTTACATTTCCCAGTGGTCTGTGTGTGGGAATAGGCAACATGGAAAATCTAGAATCATAGAGTTGGAAGAGACCTCCAGGGTCATCTAGTCCAACCTTCTGCACAATTCACAAATACTTCCCCGCACACACACCCAGGGACACCTGATCTATGCCTAGAAGAGAAGATCTATGCCACAAACCCAATCCTCCAGGATCCCTGGCCAAATTGGCCTGGAGAAAAATGGCTTCCTGACTCCAAAGGGGAGATTGGCATTTCCCTGGGCATCTCAGAAAGGGCCACGAGAGAACTAAGCACTGAGGCAACCCTTCCTGCCCTCCCTTCTCGTGATCTGCCTAAGTTCACAGAATCAGCACTGCTGACAGATGGCCATCCAGCCTCTGCTTGAAAACCTCCCAAGAAGGAGAGCTCACCAACTCCCGAGGAAGCCTATTCCACTGAGGAACCGCTCTAACTGTCAGGAAGTTCTTCCAAATGTTTAGCTGTAAACTCTTCTGATTTAATTTCAACTGTTTGTTCCGGTCCGACCTTCTGGGGCAACAGAAAACAACTCCACTAAACTAAAAAAACCATGCTGACACTAACCAAGGCCTGGGATTTATCAGCAACTCCCCCAAAAGCTGCCCAGATCTTAGAAGGCACACTTTTCTTAAAGAGGCAGACATTACTTCTATGATTTGGGGGTTTTTGTAATCCCTATTATTTTTACATTTCATATTTTTCTCTAGTAGAAAAATCCCCCTGTCTTTCCCTGCCCCTACTGTGTGGATTTTCGATTCACACTCAATAGCCTGGTTAAGAATTAGATATAATGATTGTTGTTTCACTGTAATAATTGAAAGTCTCCTTGTAAAATGACATGCATTAAACTTATTCGGGCAGGACAAATAAAATGTGAAAATTCCTCTACAATACAGAGCTTTAAAAATCTTTTAAAGGCTGCTACCTGATTAAAGAAGTCTTAATTGTTTCATGAAATTTGCATACAAATGCAAAATTACTTTTTTTAGGAAAAAAGCATTCTAGATAAAGCAAGAAGCACTTTTGAAGAGATTTTTCCCCTTTTCTTTTTTGGAAGTTCCTTTTTGGAAGTTCAACTAAAATAATTAGCATGTTTTGAACAGCTATTTCTTGATTAATCTGAGGCACTTTTGTAGTTGATGACTCCACCAAGAAATTGACTAAACATTGCCACTCTGTTTCTTAGATCAGAACACATAAATGGATAATGCATGGGACTCCTTGGAGGATGTAAAGAACCTATACCTAAATTCTGGCAGCCTGGACTCCAAGACACCCACACCCACCTACCGACCCACACCCACCCACCCACACCAGTAACTCTTGGAATGCACGGTGATTTGTTGGGTGTGCTAGAGATTCACAAACTGCAAGCTGGATCCTAGACTCCGGTCTCCAGGAATGTACAAGTGGCCTCTAAGTCGACTATATACTACAACTCTAAAGAAGAACCAAGAATATAAAACAGAAGAAAACAGATAAATCCCATAAAGTACAACCTGCTCTGAGTGCCTCTCAAGGCAGCTGTATTCAGCTCAATGAGGCCCATGTGGGGTGGATGCTTAGCGTGCAGCACATTTTACAAAGAGCACAACGGTTGCCAAACAACAGCAAAGTACTATCAGGATCGGAGAAAACTCTTCTGTGTAGAACCTTTCCGAGACAAAATGGAATGTGATAATTGATGTATCTCTGCTGAAGAAAGAGCCCTTCAGACAGAACAGAGTGCTCCACAAGGCCTGCTGAGAGAGGTGAGGATCCTTGAAGAGGGGGAAAAGAGACCAGGTGTTTCTCTGCCCACGGTGCCCTGACCTGGATGGCCCAGGCTGGCCCAATCTTGTCAGAACTCAGAAGCCAAGCAGGGTCATCCGCTGGTCAGTATTTGGGTGGGAGACCACCAAGTTAATTCAGGGTTGCTACGCAGAGGCAGGTAACAGAAAACCATCTCTGAACAACTCTTGTCTTGAAAAGAATGGGGAGTGCTTGGGGGCTAAAGAGCAATTTAGATATAGTTGGCATTTCAAAAACTTGGTGCAGTAAGTCAAATTATTGGGATATGGTTATCCCTAGACACCAACATTATAGATAGGAGAAGGAGGGACATGTTTGGGATGGTGTTGCTCTGTGCATCAAAGAGGGCATACAGTTTTTAAAAAATCTAGAAAATAAGAGGAATAAACTTGCTCATGGCATCTCTATACACTGACATACCAGGTGCTAAGGGTTACTTAAAAGTGCGGGTGGATTACTGCCCTCCCTAATCAAAACCCTGAGGGAGAGGGAAATGGTGAGGTGACTATGCTGGAAAATAATGGGTGACTTCAACTAACCTCTCATTGACTGGGCAAATGTGTGCTCAAGATATGCCGTAGAAATGAGGTGTTTATGTATCATAAGTAGCTGTGCGTTGCCCCAGTTGGTCATGGAGTTAGCCAAAGGTACAGTGACTCTAGACTTGGTTCTGAGTGGGGCTCAGGATGTTCCCACTAACTGGGAACAGTGACCACAATGTTATTAAGTTCAGCAGACATGTCAGCAGGAAGTTGCCCCACAGTCCAAAACAATCGATTTTGTTTTCAAAAGAGGTAATTTTGCAAAAACGAGGGAACCAATCAGAAGGAAGTTAAGGAAGAGAGAATTGTGTTTGTACGTGTTAAGTACCATCAGGTCAGTTCTGACTTCTGCTGATCCTATGAATTAATGACCTCCCAGACATCCTGTTGTAGACAGCCTAGCTCAGGTCTTGCAGAATGAGGGCCTCTGTGGCTTCCTTTACATAGTCAAGAATGAAAAGATTGCTGGAGGAAGATGGAGAGCTGGCAGAGAAACTGGATGAATTCTCTGCATTTGTTGGGTCTTCCTCTTTTCCTGCTGCCTTCAAATTTTCCCAGGGTTACTGTCTTTTCCAGTGACTCCTGTCTTCTCAATCCAATGGCCTCAATTTAGCCATTTTAGCTTCTAGGGAGAGTTCAGGATTGATTTGATCTACAGCCAATTTATTTGACTTTTTGGTGGTCCACGGTATCTGTACAACTCTCCTCCTTCAACACCACATTTCAAAGGAATCAACTTACTTCCTCTCAGCTTTCTTCATCGTCCAGCTTTCACACCCATAAACAGTAACGAAGAATACTGTGGTATGAGTTATCTTGATCTTGGTCTCTAGTGACACATCCTTGCACTTAAAGAATCTTTTCTAGTTCCTTCATGGCTGCCCTTCCCAGTCTCAGTCTCCTGATTTCTTGGGTTCCCTCTCCCTTTTGCTTGATGATGGAGCCAAGGAACAGGAAACCTGGGACGATTTCGATTTCTTCATCATCAACCTTAAAGTTGTGTAATTCCCCAGGAGTCATTCCTTTGGTCTTCTTGATGTTCGGCTGTAATCCTGCTTTGGCACTTTCTGCTTTAACTTCCATCAGCAATTAGAAACCATTTTGTTTCTCCATTTTCTGTCCTAACAATAGCCTCTTCTCCAGAGTTCAGGATGTGCATCAACACAATCAGATGCTGTGACACACCCGTTTCTTTTAAAACCGACCATAACTTCTCATGTTTCATACAGTCAAAAGCTTTGCTCTAACCTATGAAATACAAGCTGATTTTCTTCTGAGAATCTCTCGCATGCTCCTGTAAGCAACATAAATTTGCAATATGATCTCTAGTGTCTCTTTTGCCTGATGTTGTACTCCTTTCTGTTCATCTTGTTAGGAAAACCTCCTACTTTCTAAACACAGCCTTTTTGCCCTTTCTGGATTTTTTTACTTGGGTTGTAAACCGTCCTTTTAGACTTGGTGGTACTTTTCTTACCTGAGTTATGTGGAGAGTGGCGAGCCAGTTTGGTGTAGTGCTTAAGAGTGAAGACTCTAATCTCGGAGAACTGGGTTCGATTCCCCACTCCTCCACATGCAGTTGCTGGTGTGACCTTGGGTCAGTCGCAGTTCTCTCAGAGCTGTTCTCTCAAGGGCAGTTCTTGAGAGAGCTCTCTGCCCCACCTCCCTCCCAGGGTGTCTGTTGTGGGGAGGGGAAGGGAAAGGCGCTTGTAAACTGCTCTGAGTGAAGGGCGGGATATAAATCCAATCTCCTCCTCCTCCTCTTCTGAATTCAGCTTGAATACCTGACATTTCTTGCTCCTTATATGGTAACAGTCTTATTTATTTATTTAGTCCACTTTTACCCTGCCCTCCCCACTGAAGCAGGCTCAGGGCAGCTTACAGAAAACCAATAAAACCATACATTTCAATATAAAATTAGACAACAAAATTAGACAAATCAATTAAAAACCATAATATATATCATTGGCGGCACAGTGTAATAAAGTTAATCTAATTCTAGAGCATGTTCAGTGGTGCACCCACTTTAAATAACTGGGCAGTCGGCCTGATTGGGCCACTTCAGGGGTGGGGTTCCCCCCACCGGCCAGATCTGGACTGGCTGACTGGGGACCCCTTTAGCGGGGGAATCCCCGCCCCCTGGGGGGACTTGGCAGCCCTATAAGGATGGGTGGCTTTTGGCACCCAGGAGAACGTCTGCGTTTCTCCGTTCTTTCTCTTTGTCTCTCAATATGCCCTACGCAGTCCTTCTTCTAAAACCCCCAGCCTTGTACTGCATTCCTCTAATACCAGAAATTACTGCAGGTACCAGTGGGTTCTCAAATGTGTCCTGTTTGGGGCCTCAGGACTGGCTGAACACGGCATGAAGACAGTTACTGCCGAACCCCCAAAGATCTCAATTGTTTTTTTCCTAATTAGGAGAGGGAGAAAAACAGAATGTGTTCGTAGGCTGCAATACTGAGCTTGAACAAAGAAAAAATTAAGCAAACTTTTAAGGCTCTCGGTTAAAGCCCTTGAAACAAAGGTTTAAAGAAGAAATGCTGACAGGCCACAACTGTGTCATTATAATATAACCTGATGTCGGTATGAATGTTTCATGAATTAGGAAGTTCAGAATGCGCTGCTGTTCAGCTTTGTTCTTTAGATAAAAGTGAATTATATTTCAGGGTTTTTTAAAAATCAAGACTTGAAGTTTCTAAACCCTTTCACAGGAGCCGTGTTTGACTAGACAAAGAGATTGTTTCCTAAGTAAAGTCCTGCAAGATTCATCAACTTCTAACTTTGGGGAAAAAAGTTTAACAAACAAGTTGGGGGGGGGGGGGGGGAGCAGGATCTGAAGCAATTCTTTCCCCCTCATGACTTCTTAAAACAGGGAAGAGAATGCGCTGTCTCTTTCAGATGTGTCCCACTGGAGACAGCTCTACTTATTAATCTTTTCTGTGGTACGGCCAATATGACTACGTGTGCAGCATGCATGTGGTACATGGTAATGTGTTTCACCCCACTGTCAACCTGAGCCTGGACCAGTCCCAGAACTCATCTATTATGGGGATTGACATATTAGCCCCGTTTCATGTAAAAAACAGGCCCGTAGCTTTTGTGGGGCTTTTGTGGGTTTCACCCCCTTTCTTTCTTTTTTTTTTTAATTGATTTTTCTCTATAACTACAACTATAATGCTACAATCTAAGCTACATATACCTTATACAGAGAGTACTTTATCATTTGCTTAATACTACCTTGTTACATAAAATAATTATGAAGCATTTAAAACCTTGGATAAATTTCAATTACTTGTTACTGCTACTATAAAAGTTATCAAAAACTATTTGGCAGGCACGCCCACCTAGAGAAATACGGTTAATTAAACCATTTATAATACATAAGTGCAATTCTTAATAAAACAGTTTAATCACTATTTCTTCTTTCGTCCTCTTCTTGTCTTAACAGTCTCAACTATTTTTGGAGCTGCAGCTCCCTTTTCCGAGTCAGACACTTCTTCTTCACTCTTTGAGCTATCAAATCCATACATGCTTTCTTGCAAGGCCAGTGAACCATCTGAGTCTCTCCCATTTTTCTGCTCTTTGCTTTTTTCCAGAAATTTTTTCGCTTGTTGAACAGAGTCAATCTTATACTTCTTATCTTTGATGCTGAAGCATAGTCCTTCTGGAGTATTCCAGCGATAGATGATAGACTCAGACTGGAGCCAAGATGTCAATTTTCCATAGGCTTTCCTTCTTTTCCTTATTTCAAATGGGATATCCTTCATCACTTTTACTTCTTCTCCCAGGATCTTCAGAGCTGCTTTGTTTGTGGTCCTAAGCACCACGTCTCTTGTAGATTTTTTGGAGAACCTTATCATAATTTCACCAGGCAGGCTTTTCTTTTTAGTGTAATCTGGATAGGTTCTGTAAACCATATCCATATCGCTTTTTATATCCGCTGCTTTCATGCCTGTCACTGGTTCAAGTGCTTCACTTAGCAAATTTTTAAGGTCTTCTCCTGTGTTTTCTGGCACATTCTGAAGTCTTAGGAAAAGATTCGATCTATCCATTTGTAATTTCAAAAGCTGATCGGGGTGGAAGGCCTTTTCCTTCTCTGCCTTTTGTAGTCTTGCGTCTTGGTTTTTTACTGAAGTTTTTACTTCCAGAAGTTCTCGCTGCAGCTTCTCTGTGGATTTATTCGACTCTTTTAGTTCTAGCTGCATTTTGTCCATTTTAACGTTGAGAGCTGTCATTTGGTCCACTAGAGGTCGCAATAACGAGGAGAACACCGCACTCATCTCCGTGGTATCAACCTTTGAACTCGGAGCTGTACTTCCTAGTTTGGGGGAAGGTTTCGGTTTCCCCGTCATTGTTGAGACTACGCTCTTTGTTTATAGATAGATAAGATGAACGAAAGGAGCAAATTTTCAAACAGCACTTATGTCCTTCTAAAGTTTATATCTCCAAGTGAGCGATGCTGCCATCTAGCAAGGCGGATGGGCTTTTATTCCTGCAGTAACGCCACGTAAAGAGTCTCATAAGTACGCTAGTCCCGGAGAGGGGGGGGGTTTCACTCCTCCCGCCGTCTTCCCGTTGTGTTCTGCTTTTCTTACTTCAGACTCACGTTTTCCCCATGCGTAACTGTCAGTTCCAGCCTCATTGCTTCGCACTCTCTGCTGCTTCTCAGATTTGCGCTTTCAGCCATACGGCTCCCACGGTGGGGGAACCTATGGGGGTGATGAAAAGGTATCTCTATCCCTCGGTCGCCACCGTAGGGAGAGATCCCCTTCGGGCCACCCCAGGCAGAGCCCCCTCACTGGGGTCTCTGGGGGCTCGGCACCAGTCCAGAGCCCCTTCTTCCCGCCGGGTACGGCTCGCGCTCCCCGCAGATGCGGAGGAGCACGTCCGCCATGCTCGCAAGTCTTGCTGGAAGTCCGGTTTCACCCCCTTTCTAAAGGCACAGCCTCACAAGAATTTCTCCTGTAAATGTTTTTTTCAATCATTTAAAAACATTTTTAAAGGCATGTGCTCCTTTAAGAAGAGTGGTTGCTGTAGTTGACTAATTCCTGCACTGAGCAAGGGAGTTAGAGTACATGACCTGTAGGATCACTTCTAACTCTGTGTCAAGAAACTGGTCTTCTTCAAGAGAGTTTTTCTGCCTTAGTGTTAACTTTCTTGACTATAGAAGTCACCACTCCCACTTGCGGGCTTCTTATCAGAATTGTTGCTTTGGCTGGCAGAAGTGATTAACTTGCAGCAGCTGAGAACTGTTGTCTAAAGTGGTTGACAGCTTGCAATTTAGAGATCTCCTTCAAGAGAGTTTTTCTGCCTTAGTGTTAGCTTTCTTGACTACAGAAGTCCTCACCCCCACCTGCCGGCTTGTTTTCAGAATTGTTGCTTAGGCTGGCAGAAGTGATTAACTTGCAGCAGCTTGCAAATTAGAGATCTATCCTGGTAACAGATTTCTTTGGCTAAATGTTTAAGAAACCCTATGTAGAATAGACAGCTTGAGAAGACTCAGAGAAAGTAGAGACTGCTTTGAAGCTCTCTTCAGCTTCCACTCTGCTGCTGTGCTTCCAGAGACTCTGCTCATCAGGAACACCAGTGGAGACGCCAGAGCTACAGGCCTGATAGGAAAGGTAATGAGTAGAATATCCAGCTAGGGTTTTTTTTTGTTATGGTTTGCATTCCTTGCTGAACTGCTTATCCTTTGTTTTTGTAAATAAAGTTGTATGTGTTTTTATACAAGTTGGAGTGAGTTTACTGGCCAGACCCAGATTAGTATTTCCAGTGCCACGCCTACCATCTACCAGAAAATTTATTCTCCCTTCCCACCCCCCTTCTCAGCCTGCTGTTGTCCCACTCTGGGGCTAAGATCTGCAGAAGCCTCTATGCTTTGATTTTAAAGGGCTGGATTCCATAGTAGCTGAGTCATAATCCTCAGAATTCTGTTTTTTATTTCTGCACTGAGAACTTCAGCCCCAACAGAAAAAAAAACTGCCCCACAAGCCACAAAATCCTGGCTACAGGTCTGGTAAAAAAAATTACATACATCCAGACAAGCCTGATCTCATCTGATCTCAGAAGCTCAGCAGGGCTGACCCTGGCAAGGAATTGGAAGGGAAACCTCCAAGGAATACCTGGGCCAGGACACAGAGGCAGGCTATCGAGCCACCTCTCTGAAAAATGTCCAAGCCCCCAGTAGGGGTTGCCAGAATTTGCCATGACTTCCAGGCGTGCAAGCACATACACATACACACCACAAAACATACACACACACACGGCGACATAAATCTACATGCTCTCAGCTACAAACTTAAGCATGCCATACAGGCCACTAACTATAGCCAAGCATTACAACTATGTTTGCTCTACAACTACAACATTCTGACTACATTTGCTCTACTTCCTTGGAAAGAGACTCTGACCTGAAAGATTTAAAACAGGCACTCTTCATATCACAATCTCCACCTGCAGTGTTCCCTCTAAGCTGAGTTACGGTGAGCTAGCTCACAGTTTTTTTAGCCTCCAGCTCATACATTCTTGTCTCAGCTCAGGAAGGGATGGCTCCAGAGCAAACTGATTTATGCAAAAGCCAAACCACTCGCTCACAACTTTAATGCCAGCAGCTCACAAAGTAGAATTTTTTGCTCACAAGACTCCACAGCTTAACGGGTGCATTGCCAACCAGTGAAGTGAAAAAAACAGACGGATAAAGCCAGACTTGGCACTCAGAAACAACCCACTACAAGACAGGCTCTAGGGAGAGACCACCAGCAGAACACCAGCAGTCACTGCTTACAGTGCAGAGCTCAAAGCAATCTAAGGCACAGACCACTCAGTGGGCATGGAGGGTCCTGGGCATGGGCAGCAGGCCTTTCCCTGCCGACAGGCACAGCACAGAGGCTGAACCAACTGACAGAGAGGCACACCCTGGGGACTAGACCCGGTAACAAAACGAAGGTGCCAATTCTGTCCCCCATACAATTTTTAAATTTTCTTTAGAGCACTTCTATGCTGCCTCTCAATAAAGCCTTCTTATTTCTTATTTGTTTATTTGTCTCCTTTGTAGGCCACTCTCCCCGCAAGCAGGCCCAGAGCGGCTCACACAGCTGGGCACAAAGTTCAAATCAATACAATTAAAATATCTTAATACAATCAACAGTCCACAATTTCAATTAAAGTGCTCACAGCAGTTGATAAGAACAGATGGCGTGCCATCTCTTGCGAGCCCCAAACGTCCCACTCAGCAGTCTCCTGTTCTCCAGGATGCCACAGATGTTCACAGTGGCCACAGATGGTGACGTGGGGGCTCTGTGGCACTCAGGTAGCCTGGGCTGGCACGATCTCGTCCGGCCGCGAAAGAGAAGCCGGGGCAACTCAGATCCGTATTTGGGTGGGAGGCCCCCAAGTAACCTAGCAGATGTATTTCCAAAACATGCAAAACCACACAAAACAAACTGAGCGTAATGATGGATGTGGAGAGATAACTTGTTAGCGCTCTTCAACATTCCTCCGAGGTTCTGTACCAAGGACCCTTGTTATTGTTAACAGTTGTCACCGTTCGAATGGCAGAGAGCACCTGGGATAGGCCAGAAATTCTCAGTCAGCACAACCACAGAAGTATCGGGCTTCAGGTTTTTCTTCTACATTTTTTGGATAGAACTAGGAACTGAGCCCGATTTCTGAACAAAACCACCAATCATTTTCTCTTGCTGAGAAAAATCTACACCTGGGCTGTATCACTGCTGACAGTACTAAGAGCGTGCCTGGCTGTGGACATGCACCCGGCACAAACAAAACCCCCAGAGAGGGGAAGTTAACACTTCGGGGAGAAAGCTCCATGAGATGCTGTTTTTTCTGTGTACAGGGAAATTTTTGTTTTGTCAGTTGAACCGTCAGGTGAGCTCCCATACACCCAAGCACAGGCTGACCAACCGTACGGACTCTGTTTCAGGAGGCAGCCGCACTAGAGTGGCTAGACTTGAGTCCAGGAGCACCTCTGAGAGCAGCAAGTTTTTGTGGGGGAGGGGAATAAGCTTTCAAGAGTTAGCGCTTCGTATCTGACGAAGGGAGTTTTGACTCGTGAAAGTTCCTCCCCCACCCCAATGTTCTCATCTCTGAGCTGCTACTGGACTGGGGTCTAGCCATCCTAGGAACTCGGTGAGAATTCAGCCAAGCGCTTTGCTTTCCCCCGTCCCCATCATCCCTTTGCGCTTTTGCCTCCATTGGTTATGGTCTCCTGGAAGCCACACACGGTGAAAACGTGGTTTTAGAGAGGAGAACGTGGAGGACTAACTCGTTTTTTGTGGGTGACAAAAATGCCACTCACTGGTTTATGTGTTATTACAAATGTGAGGCGCTCTCATGGTTAGTACAACAATCTTACTGTTGCAGGTTAAGGAGCCGGCATCGGATTAACAAAAGCTCGAGTCTTCATTAGGTCATAAAAATAGCCGAGGCAGCCAGTGCACGATCGATCACGGCCTTTAAAACTTTTGCAAAATGTGTGTTTAATTAAAATCTTCTTAATATGCAAATGAACACTAATCACCCTCATTTTTTAGTGTTAGTCTGCCTGGGGGTGCTCTGAAGAGCTTTCAATAGCTTCAGCTGCAGATATGTTTAATGAAATCACATTTGCGGTTGCTGTTTTTTCCCTTTCCAGGGGGTAACTGCAGAGGAAACAATTCCGCCGTGAATACGCTGAAGCTTTCGAAACGGCTTCTGTGCCTACAGTTTAGCCATGAAAGTTTAAAAAAAAATGTTCAGTGAAGCATAAGTCTCACCACAATATTATGTGTTCCTTCATACATTTTTATCTAGTGTATTAATTAAAACACTTTTCATCCGAGCAGAACCTTTTGGAACTTTTTTGGATGGGAAAAAACCCCCCTGCCCTTTTCAGTGTGGTGCTTGTACAGACCAGTCGACACCGTGTCCACAACTGACACTTAAGACCCTGACTCTGGGCGATTCTGCATTGTTTTTTCCCTCCATTATTTTAGCAAACCCACGCTGGAACAGAAATCCCCCTCTGCATTGCATGCTGCTTTCACTTTCTTCAACCACTGGATTTTATGGTACCCTCCAGAACGCATGCCGCTTTCGCTGCCTTTGATTGTTGGGTTTCATGGTACCTTCTGCATAGATGCATGGCCGTTCAGGGGTGACTTTGCAGTAAGTACAGTGCTGGCCCCGGAGGGTATCTGAATGTGGTTTTGAGCAGCACCTTTTCCTCTGTGTTGAGAAAATGTGGAGTGAATGCCAGAGGCAGAACCAGCCCTTATGTCCTGATTTCTCTCCCAGTTTTCATTGTGGCAAAGACTGTGAGGATTTTAGGAATGGAGGTTGCACACCTGAAAACACAGGTGAAGTCTGCCTCATCCACTTTAGCAGGATGGGTCTAGGCAGGAGACCCACAGGAAGAGAGTCCCTTTCCCTGCAACCGCGTCCGCTTGCTCTGGCACGAGGTCCATTTAACCAAGAGGGATTTACCTCTGAATAAATATTCATAAGATCGGACAGATCCTCACTCACATTTATACAAGCACAGCGCAATAACAAGCATTCTTACTTGGAAGTCCAGTGGTAAATTTGCTTAGGACTGCAGCCTTAAAAACCACCACATATTGTCCCCAGGCGATGAACTCCTTCTCAGGCAAAAAGATGGGCACCTGAGGCGGCCTCCTCCATCCCGAGTCAGACTGCTGGTCTGTTCAGCTCCATCTTGGCTGCTCGGACTGGCAGAGGCGCTCCAGGATCTTAGGCGGAGGCCTTTCAAATCCCCTCAGGCCCAGAAGGCCAATTCTCTGTTCTGTGTGCGCCTTGTGGTGTGCCACATGGAAATCCACCACAAACGTCCAGTTTGACCATGATGACTCTGAAGTGCCGTGCCGGAAGCGAGAGCGTCTGCACCAGTCCCACACATTCTCAGCCTAGTTGTCTGAAGTCGGTTGGCTGGTAGATCAGACGGAGAGATGGAGGCAGGAAAAGGAGAAAGGCTATGGGGGCCTTCAGGGAAGGGAAAAAGAAAATAATGTGGGGAGGGAAAATGAAATGCCCCCATAAGTTCTTGTTGGCCCCCTGCTTGTATTAATCACAGACAGGATTAATCTAGTAGCTGAAGTACAAATATCTCAACCAGGGCGGAGTCTTGAATGTTTCCTGTTCCTTTCCATTATATTTTATGTGACAACATTGATACAACTTGATTTTCTATGATGTGGCAGTCTTCAGGAATGCAAATATCACTCATAGCATTTATATGCATAGCTGTACCCATAACTCTGTACACAACTGATGCCCTATCTGGGTATATTATATTCAAATTTCTGCACCCAAGGGCCAAAGATACTGTAAGAAGGAGCCTCTCCAGTCCTCTGAATTCTGAGCTCAATTGTACCTCAACTTCTATGTGTGTGTTTTTCCCCTCTGTTTTGGGAGAAAAGAAGGTCCTTGACAAATTTAAATTAAAATTAGTGGGGGGGGGGTGAACATTTTGAAAAGTAGGGCAAACTCTTGAATTAATTAAACATTCATGTGCATGATGGGATATAAAGGGGGGGGGGGAGAGAGAAAGATCAATTCCCCGCAAGCAGCTGTGCCACCCTGGTTCTTCCATTTCCCCCAGTTGCATTGGTCAATTTCACACTCTTCGCTGCATGGCTGCATTTTGACCCACATCTCCACCCGAGTTCCTCCGCGTCTTCTCAACCCTTGTTTTTGAGATCAAGATGACGCTGGGGGAAATTGGAGAGAGATGCGGGTCAAAGTGCAGCCACGCAGTGAAGAGTGTGAAATTGACCAATGCAACCGGGGAAAACAGAAGAGCGAGGGCAGCACAGCTGCTTGTGGGGAATCAAGTCAAATTCTTGTATGACATTTAAAGTACCGGGGAAGGAGAGTGGGTGTTGCTGTGTCAAGGTGCCAGATTCATGAATTAGTCACTGCCAAGGTCAAATACTCTGCCAGTGTAGCTCTTCCAAAAGTATATGTGATGCAGTCACCTGTTGTGCTCTGTTCTAGAGCTGCCAAGAGAATTCTCTGTTTCTTTTGAATTCTCTTGGCATTCTCTGTTTCTTCTGTTAATAAAAAGCCAGAGAAACCAGCCAGCCAGCATGGCACAGGAATGGCACCAGGTCTCGCTGTCTTACTGTGGCAATGGATCAAAGGTGATCTCCACCTCCTCCTTCTTTCCCCCCAGAAAGAACCCCCCCCCCCTGCTCTTACAGATGTCAGTCTGCAGCATGCTGAGGGCAAAACTCCCCACACCTCTTATGGCTGACTGTGTTTTTATTTTTGGCCTGAACCTCATTGTGAGGACAACCGTGAAGAAAGCTTGAGCAGCCAGGCAGGGCAAGATCTCCCTAAACAGTCAGGGATGCTTCAACCCATCTCCTTGCTGCCCCTAAAACAGTCTATTCTCCCTGACGGATGGGTGGCCAGGCAGATGCTGGAAGCAGGCAGGCACAGAATGCAAAGGCAAAGTTTAGGCCCACCTGCACTAAGGTCTTCTTGTTACTCTCATCAAGGGCAGACAGAAAAATTTCCAGAAATTCTGAAACTAGGATATTTTAGGAAAAATTAAAATATATGCAATTTTTACTTTTCTATCCAAAATTGACAAAACGTCCTCTGAATTTCATGCTGTATATTTTGAGTGAGTAGAATGGAGTCCTGGAAAGCATTCCATTCATTCCAAAAGAAAAACAACAGCAGCTACACACGAATACTTCAAGGCTCTCCAAAATTTCTCATTTTTTTTTAAAAAAGGGGAAAATTGGGGGGAGGGAACTAATCCTGTATTTCCCAGCAGTCAAAGGGGGTGGAATAAACAGAACGGGGCACCATTTTGGATGCTGTGGGTCTCACTTCATCCCTCACAATGCTGCAAACAGCAGCTGCTCAGAATCCCATCAGGCCCTGATAGGCACGGCACCAGAGTGTGAAACTTCTTACATCAGGCAGAAAAACAAGGCAGCGGGTCTCTCTCTGCAGTCAGCAGACTCCCGACTGGGGTTTTATAATCAGCAATTGACTTTAAGTAAAGGAAGGCACAAGGAGGAGCGCACTCACCAAGCAGGCCACGGCAGGACCAGCAGAGAAGGCCGCGGACAAAGACATCTCGCGCTCCCCTCCTCTCCTCACCACCAGACCTACACACACACACCCCTTGCCATGACCTCTGACATCTTTGAATGGCATCTCTGCAAGGTACTGTAATTGTTGCAAGCGGCCTTAGAAATTAGTTTGGGAGGAAAAAGCAGTCTATAAATATAATAAATCGTGCACTCATGATACTGTCAGCTTCAGGGCAGGGATGATGAAGGAGGGGCATGGAGGGAAAAGCCCCCACTGCAGCAACTCCCCCCCCCCCCCCCCCCAGTCACGACCCATTTGGTTTCCACGGGGAAATGTTGCTTCCACCTCAATTTGAAGCCAAACTCTCAGTTCCCTTTCAGTTAAGTGTTAAACTTGGAAAGGTTTCAAATTTCCTGCCCCTTTGACAAACTCCCTTTCTCAGACATTTGCTCCATGAGCAGGGATAAGAACTGTGTCTGAGGAGGCTCTCGCCTGGTTGGCCCAGGCTGGCCCGATCCTGCCTTATACCGGCTGCTAGGCAGGGCCAGCCCTGGTTAGTACTTGGATGGGAGGCCACTGAGACAGATCAAGATGGGCGGCCGTGTTCGTCTGTCTGCAGCAGCAGAAAAGAGCCAGCGTCCAGGAGCACCTTCGAGACTAACACAATTTGTGTCAGGGGAGGAGCTCTTGTGAGTCACTGCTCACCCCTCCAGAGACAGCACGGAGGAAGTCCACGGTCACACAGCGCAGAGGCTGGCAATGGCAGACCACACCTCTGTATGGTTTCTGCCCTGACCCAGATAGCCCAGGCGGGCCAGCTCTGGCCAGGTCTTGGAAGCTAGACCAGGTCCCAGTGAATTACTCTCAGCATTCCACAGTTAAGGAGACATCTGCTCATCAGTCTCCATTTTTGAAATATTTATTTCTTTCACTATGTCCCCCCCCCCCAATTAAACCCAAACAAATGGTAACCTGAGCTTGTTATTCCTGTTTGGCCCTCGCATCTGTTAAACACCTTCATTGTGCTGTATTGCTAATTTCCTGCTCGCCCTCTACCTATCTGTATGGACTGGTAACTTCCATTTCATTGTATCTGAAGAAGTGTGCATGCATGCAAAAAGCTTATACCGTCAACAAAACTTTGTTGGTCTTAAAGGTGCCCTGGACTCAGGCTTTGCTGTGCTGCTTCAGACCGACACAGCTAACCACCAAAATCTAAGATTGGCTCTGGTTAGCCCTAGGGTGGGAGACCACCAAGGAAGTCCAGGGTTGCTACACAGAGCCAGGCAATGGCCAACCACCCCTGCACATCTCTTGCTTTGGAAATCCCATGAGGAGGCACAAGGAAGGCTGATTCTGCACCCACCCGCTTCCTCACAGTTTTCCCACAGCCACGTCCGGAGGTTAATCTCCCTCTACCTTGCATGCCGGCTTCACTTTCTTTGTTAATCGGGTTTTATGGTACCTTCTGTATAGATTTATGCCCATTCAGGGGTGACTTTGCAGCCAGTGCAGCGTTGGCCCAGGGTATCTGAGTACGGTTTTGAGCATCACCTTTTCCTTCCTCCGCTTCCAATTCGAAGGGAACAATAAGCAGACAACTTGACATGGCTTCACTGATCTCCGTCAGTTCCCCTGCCCCTATTTCCACCTCTGTATTTAACACCTCACCATGAATTATTTGGCTCAGGCAGCTAATGACCACTGAGGCAAGTACTGACACAGGAAAATCTGCATGCCAGATTGAATGAAAACAGATATTCTGAGGCAAGGGGGAACCAGGTTGAATGCTGAGAAAATGTAGAGTGAATGCCAGATGCAGAATGGACCATTGTCAGCTGCAACTTGACAGCACTTCACACCTCCACCGCCACCACCACCAAACGAGAGGGAAGAGTGCAGTGGGAAGGGCTCTTGGAGCCGCACCCTGGTGCCACCTCACCTACCGTAACTTGCGTCGTCAAAGATGTGCAGAAATTCAAGACAAGGCTTAGGAATCAAGTTGTCGCACCCTGCTGGCGGCAGAAATCATGACTGGAGAGGTTGTGCAGCCTGACCAACCCATCCACCATTAGGGCTGGACAGGTGACAGTTTCACACAGGTGGGCAGAGAACGCCACTGGCCCGCCTTGTTTCTGAAGCTCCACCCTGCAGTCTGGCTCTTGCAGCACCAGAAGGAACCCCAAAGAAATGCACTGGGCCACAGCATGCAACATATTTATAGCTAGCGGATGATACATGTGGCATGTTAAATGATGCAACCGCTAGCGCACGTGGCCAGCTGCACATGGCCAGCCCACTGATTTCTGCCATCCCACCTGCACCAAGTCACCTCTCTGCCTCCAGAAGGTCACAGGCTCAAGCGAAGGGCATCCGGGGACAAAGGACAAAAGGCTGGAGTGCAGGATTCCATGGGACTGAGCTTGAGTACACTCCCCCCCCCCGCCCCGTTATAAGTAATACTCTCATTAACATGCTGCCTTGGAAGAGAGGCAAGTCCATTAATCCAGGGCTAATTTTTACTGGCTCCTGAGATGTACACATATTAAAAATTCAGCCTTGGTAATTGCCAGGCGTCAGCCACCTAGTCGGCGTTCCCATTTGGAGCTTTTAATTATTTACTTTATTTGCATAGGCATTCCAATTTATGATCCACTGTTTAGATACCAAGGGACAGTTTTAGTCATCTCTCTTCTGCATTTTATTTATTCCTTCTGCATTCTTGGCAAGTCCCCCGAGACTGTTTTTCCCTCCCTGGGAATAAGACAAGACAAGTGATCTGGACAGCCCGGTCTCCTCCCAGCACATCAAGGACGCTGAGCAGTGGGGCAACAATCAGAGTCAGCTCAGCAGAACTGGAGGCCCCCAGGAACTTCCTCCACATTGGACCCTTGTACCGTCCACACATCCCCCCCCCCCACAAACCCCCCACAAGCACCTTCCGTTTGCTTTTCTCGAGGCATTTATTCACAGAGCCCACAAAACTCTGTGTTTGTTGCTTCAGCAAAGACTGAAGAGTGCCTTCCCTTTAGATAAACCTTTCCCCAGAGAAGTCCAGGGTGACTCTTGTGCACACACCAGGCCTAAATTGTGTTTGAGCTTCCTTTGAGCTCACACAGCAGAATAGAGAAAGAGGTACTTGACATTCAAATGTACATTCTAGCAAATGTGGGCATTACAATCAGATGACAAACTAATTTAGGCATAAAATGTTTTAAACATTATGTCTGAACATGCCCAGTGACCTGGGGGTATATTTTCTGCTGTGCATATTAATGAAGCGTGCAGGAAGTCTTTTTAAACTTAGGCTACGCAAATTATGGTTCTGTGACAAAGAGTAAGGCCATTCCACACCAATTTAGAGTGGGATTTTCTCACTAACGGTAGCCCTTGGAGTGGGCACTTCAAGACGAGTTTTTGAACACCCCCCCCCCCCACCCAGGTGTGATGGAACTATTTAAAAATAAAATACATATATTTGACACGGGCTGACATTCAAACAGCAGCTTTGTCTCAAGATCTTCCCTTTCCCCGCAATGTTTTTAGACACATCTATTTGTGGCATGAGACAGTGTGCGTTCCTGTATCTCCACATCATTAGCCACCACTAGTGCAGGAATGAAAAACCCCAATGTGGGTAAATGTGGGGAGACAGAGAAGAACTTTACGTGTGGGGAGAGCGTCCTAGAAATTGAATTAATTAATTAATTAATTAATTAATTAAATCGAGGCTGCCATTTTCAGCAGCATCCCTGCGTCAAGAGTGACAACTGGTTTCAACCCTAAAAGGAGCACCATACATGTCAGAAGCAGATTTTGGCACAAGCAAAGCATTGTTCCTGTTCTCTGCTGCGCATCCCATCAAAACTCACATCTTTTCCCTCTGCTCTAACTTGAGAATTAAACTGGTATCTAATAAGCAGCAGCTGCGCATGCCCCATTCAGCCCAATATAGCCCGGCATCAATGTAGCTGCCCTGAGCCTGCCTTGGTGAGAAGGGCAGGGGAGAAATCCCAGACAGAAAGAAATAGTGAGTTTCACCTCCCCTCAACTGCTCCAGTTTGGTGTAGTGGTTAAGTGCGTGGACTCTGATCTGGGAGAACTGGGTTTGATTCCCCACTCCTCCACTTGCACCTGCTGGTGTGACCTTGGGCAAGCCATAGTTCTGACAAGAGCTGTCCTTGAAAGGGCAGTCCTCGAAAGAGCTCTCTCAGCCCCACCTACCTTCCAGGGGAGGGGAAGGGAAAGGAGTTTGTAAGCCATTCTGAGACTCCGAGGGAAGGGTGAGATATAAATCCAATCTCCTCTTCCTCCTCCTCCTCCTCCTCCTCTTCCTCTTCCTCCTTTTCCTCCTCCTCCTCCTCCACTGGAGGGTAGGAGACAGAAGAGCAAATGCGGACAGCCTCAAGGCATCTTTAATGGCAGGAAGAAAACTGATTACCAATTCCCCTTTCAGCAAGGGGGAGCATCCTGGCAAAAACTCTGCCATCCAACTTACCCTTCTTGGGTAAGTTAATCAAGAAGGTGGTGGCGAACTGGCTGCAGGGCTTCTTGGATGACACCTCCATATTGGATCCCTTCTTCCAGTCTGGCTTCCAGCCAAGCCACGGGACAGAGACGGTGCTGGTCGCCCTCACAGATGACCTCCGGAGGCCTCTGTATCGGGGTAGAATGGTGTTGTTGGTGTTGTTGGACCTGTCGGCAGCGTTCGACATGGTCAACCACCAACTACTGGCCCACCGCCTTGCCGACATTGGGATTCAGGGGCTAGTCTTACAGTGGCTTTCCTCATTTCTCCAAGATCGGGGACAGAGGGTGGCAATAGGAGAGCAACTGTCCCAAAGGCACCCGTTAGTGTGCGGGGTGCCACAGGGTGCAGTGCTCTCCCCGATGCTGTTTAACATCTACATGCACCCCCTCGCCCAGATTGCCCGGAGGCATGGGCTGGGCTGTCACCAATATGCTGATGACACCCAGCTCTATCTGTTTTTTTTTTAAATTGATTTTATCAATTTCTACTACTACATCGCTACTTTTCTAAGCTATATTTACCTTATACAGAGTGTGCTTTAACATTTGCTTAATATTACCTTACCATTAATACATATGAAGCATTTTAAACCTCGGTTAATATTCAATTAAGATTGTTACTGATGATATATGAAAAATAAAAAAGCTGTTTGACAGACATGTTCTTTTAAAGGAATGCTTAATTATACAAATTATATATAATATATAAGTGCTATTTCAAAAAACATTTCAGCCCTTATTTCTTCTTTTGTCCTCTTCTTGTCTTAACAGTCTCTTCTTGTACCTTTGGAGCTGCTGCTCCTTTTTCCGAGTCAGAAATTTCTTCTTCGCTCTTTGAGCTATCAAATCCATACATACTTTCTTGCGATGCCAGCGAACCATCTGAGTCTCTCTCTTTTCTCTTTTCTTTGCTTTTTTCCAAAAAACTTTTTGCCTGTTGAACAGAGTCAATCTTGTATTTTTTGTCTTTGATGCTGAAGCTCAGTCCTTCCGAAACATTCCACCTGTAGATAATAGATTCAGACTGTAGCCAAGATGTCAGTTTTCCATAGGCTTTCCTTCTTTTCCTTATTTCAAATGGAATATCTTTCATCACTTTAACTTCTTTTCCTTTGATCTTCAGAACCGCTTTATTTGTGGTCCTAAGCACCACATCTCTTGTTGACTTTTTGGAGAACCTTATCTGAATCTCACCAGGCAGGCTTTTCTTTTTGGTATAGTCTGGATAGGTTCTGTAAACCATATCCATATCGCTTTTTATTTCCGCTACTTTTAAGCCCGTCACTGGTTCAAGCACTTCACTTAACAGATTTTTAAGGTCTTCTCCTTTATCCTCTGGTACATTCTGAAGTCTTAGGAAAAAATTCGATCTTTCCATCTGTAGTTTCAAAAGCTGATCAGAGTGGAAGGCCTTTTCTTTCTCCGCTTTTTGTAGCCTTGAATCATGATTTTTTACTGAAGTCTTAACTTCCAGAAGTTCTCGCTGCAGCTTCTATGTAGTTTTATTCGACTCCTTCAGGTCCAGCTGCATCTTGTCCATCTTGACGTTGAGAGCTGTCATTTGGTCCACTAGAGGTTGCAATAACGAGGAGAACACAGTGCTCATCTCTGTGGTATCAACCTTTGAACTCGGAGCTGTACTTCCTAGTTTGGGGGAAGGTTTCGGTTTCCCCGCCATTGTTGAGGCTGCGCTTCTTTGTTGATAGTTAGATAAGATGGACGAAAGAAGCAAATTCTATGACTGCGCTTATACCTTTTTAAAGTTCATATCCTCTAAAGAGCGATGCCGCCATCTAGCAAGCCGAACGTACGTTTTTTCATGCAGTAACGCCACGTAAAGAGTCCCGTAAGTACGCCAGTCTCGAGGGGGGGGGGTTTTGCTCCACCCGCCTTTCCCGCTGTGTTCTGTTTATTTTTACTTCAGACTCACGTTTTCTCCGTGCGTAACTATAAGTTCCAGCTTCAAAGCTTCGCACTCTCTGCTGCTTCTTGGTTTTGCGCTTTTAGCCATACGGCTCCCACGGACGGGGGAACCTATGGGGGTGATGAAAGGGGACCTCGATCCCTCGATCGCCACCGTAGGGAGAGATCCCCTTCGTGCCACCCCAGGCAGAGCCCCTTCACTAGGGTCTCTGGGGGCTCGGCACCAGTCCGAAGCCCCTTCTTCCCGCCGGGTACGGATCGCGCTCCCCGCAGATGCGGAGGAGCGCGTCCGCCATGGTTGCAAGTCTTGCCGGAAGTTCACCCAGCTCTATCTGTTGATGGGCAGCCAGCCAGACTCTACTCGGGCAGATCAAGACCTGGCTGTGAAGGACGTGGCTGGTTGGCTTAGACAGAGTCGACTGACATTGAATCCAACGAAGACGGAGGTCCTGTGCCTGAGTTGGAGCGGGCCGAGTTTACAGATCCCTCTCCCGACCTTCGATGGGGCACAACTGGTGCCAGCGCTGGAGGTTAGGAGTTTGGGAGTGCTCCTGGACCCCTTGTTAATGATGGAGGCCCAGGTAGCAGCCACTGCAAGGTCAGCCTTTTATCAACTACGGCTGATTAAGCAGTTGGTTCCCTTTCTCGAATGCAATGACCTGGCTACGGTGATCCATGTGTTGGTCACCTCAAGACTGGACTACTGTAACGCTCTCTACATGGGGCTGCCCCTGTCCCAGATCCGGAAGCTCCAGCTAGTGCAGAATGCAGCGGCAAGGCTGATGCTGGTACTCCCTATGGGAGAACACATTCAGCCTGCCTTAAAGGCACTGCACTGGCTGCCTATAGCATACCGGATCTGGTTCAAGGGGCTGGTCCTTGCCTATAAAGCCCTATATTGCCGGGGACCTGTTTACCTGAGGGATCATCTCTCCCTGTATGTACCCCAGCGAGCACTTGGATCAGGTTCCCAACACCGCCTGGTCCTCCTGGGGCCCAGGGAGGCCCAATTGGCCGCAGCAAAGGCCAGGGCCTTTTCAGTGGTGGCCCCGTACTGGTGGAATGAGCTCCCGGAGAACATCAGGGCCCTGCGGGATCTTTCACAGTTCTGCAGGGCTTGCAAGATGGAGCTCTTCCACCAGGCCCACAAGTAGGGGTCGCCGCCAGGATCTTACTGCCCTGGCCCAAATATTGAACATTGCTGCCCGGACCATCGGCACCTGTCGACTCTATTGGGATAGGGTGAGCAGTGCCATCTGAAATATATTGTACAGTATTTTATAGATGATATGTTTTTATTTTGTATTTTATGGTTTTATTTTTTATGGTATATGTTGTTAGCTGCCCTGAGCTCACCGAGAGGCGGGGAGGGCGGGATACAAATTCAATAAATAAATAAATAAATAAATAAATACAACAATCCCTTTGGGTTTCTCTTTACAGCCCCCTGCTGGAAGTCCGAGGAGGTGGCATCAGGAGGGCAGAGCATGCGAGATCACCAGTCCATCTCTGCTACGAAAGCTGCAATTGGGTAACAAGGTTTTAATAGCTTCTGCTCCAAAACACATAGTTCTTCTCTTCTGTGTGTCCCCCCCCCCAATTCATTCTGCAATTACTAAATCCCCTCCCTCAGCCAATTCTCTCGTTTGCCAAGCATCCCTCATGCCACACACAGTTCAATACAACACAAGCCAGGAGTTCAGTTGGCTGGGTGGACCGGAAAGGCTCTGAGCCAGACTGGGGACACAATTTGTGCTGGGAACAGCATGATTTTAATTTTAATGTTGTGTGTGTTCAAGCATGGGTCCCGTGAAGGGGCCGCTCCAGCCCTGTCCCAATAAGATCCCTCCTCTCAACTCCCAGAAGTTCACCCTGCAAGGAGCAACACAGAAGGGGAACAGAAACTCCTCTGGGTTCTCCTTATGTCCAGAGGGTCTGTGCAGAATCTTTTTTCTTTAAATTTCATGGGTAAGCATTCCAGTACCCCCAAGAGTTTGGGGTTTTAGAAAAAGAGCACCAATGTTCCGATCTGGATGGATGGCTGGATAGATAGACAGACAGACAGACAGATCCTTCAAAACTAATCATTCCTGTATCATTAAAAAAATGTTTTCCAGCATGTAAAGGGCTAATGCTGAGGGGAGTTTCTCCTATAGAATCCTTTTCATATCTAATTTATTGTATGGTGAAGTGTTTAAAAACTGTTCTGTAAGGAAAGGGATACTTGTGAGGGGGTTCTATTATTTTTTGTTTGCTTCTGTGTTCCGTAAGAGTACAACTCTCATGGGTGCTTTTTGGGGACAGACGGGACAAACCGGGGAGGGAGCAGGCCTGGTCAATATTCAGTGTGACGGGCCGGGATTCTATTGGTCTGTCTTCTTACCACCCAAGCTGGGAAGTCTACAGTGTTTTTCCCATGGAAGTGGCTCTTGCACCAAAGGAAGGCTTCTGGGGCTGAAGGAAGAGTGCTAAGAGACCAGTCGGATATCTTCCCCAAAGAGCGTTACGCTCTGCTGAGAACAATCCAGTGGTGATCCCTGGCCCTAAAAACCTCTGGCTGTCCTCGACCAGAGCCAGGGCTTTCTTGGCCCTGACCCTGTCCTGGTGGAACTCTCTGCCACATAACATCGGGGCACTGTGGGATTTAATGCAGTTCCACAGGGCCCACAAGCTTAGAGGGAGCTCACACATTTTTGTCTTTGCTCAGGAAAGATGGCTCCAGAGCAAACTAATTTAGGCAGTGGCCAAATTGCCAACTCACAACTTTGATGCCAGTAGCTCACAAAGTAGGATTTTTGTCCACAAGACTCCACAGCTTAGAGGGAGCAGTGCCCGCAAGGCAGAGCAGTTCCACCAGGCTTTTGGCTGAGGGTGGAGAAGGGCAACGCCATGGCTGGCACCCTCCTCTCGCCTCTCTTCCCCCCCCCCTCTGCCTCCTCCTTATCCTGCGTGCGAGGTGGCAACCGTCTGGAACATCTTACAGATTGATTTATTAACGCCATCTGGGGAGAGAGATTCATTTTTAAGAATGGAATGATGTATTTATTACATTTTTAATAATGTTTGATGTATTTTATTTTATTGTTGTTCATCGCACAGAGCCCTGTGTATTCGGAGATTGGGCAATCCATAAATCCAAACTGTAAATTAATTAATTAATTAATTAATTAATTAATTAATTAATTGCCAGAGAGTTGTTTAAAATGATTGTTTTTGGCAGGTTTTGTTACTGTGTTGATCCCATATACTGAAAGTGTGCCTTTTGAGATGGCGTCTTGCCCCATGAACCGTGGTCCATAAGCACGGGGGGGAGATGATGTTCACCAAACCTTCTGCGCTGGACAGGGTGGCCACGGTTCAGACTTTGAGACAAAAAACAGAATCAATGAGGAGTGATGCTGGATGTGGTACCCAACAGAAAATCAAGTGTTTGGGACCAAACCTTCCTAAGGCAAACAAATTCCCCTCTAACGACGTCAGGAACTGATGCGAAACTTTGCAGAATTTTATGGGTTTTCCCCCCAACTGCATTACCATTTTAGTGATGTGTTTGAGAAAGTACAGATGGCAAAAAAAAAGAGATACTAAAAGCCTCAGCTGTTCCCACGCCCCGTTTGCTTCCAAACAATACTACCCCTGAATTTTACTTTCTCAGCCTTGCTTTCCCACCACTATAGTGCTCGCAAATTCTGCAAAAGTTGAAGTATCAAATCTTGCCAGTTCGTCCAGCAAAGTGGGATATAAATGGAATAAATAAAATTAATTAATTAATTAAATAGAAGTATTGTTGGAGGGGGGGAATTAAGCACCTTTATGCAAAAAAAGGAATTTAAATAAACTATGTTGATTTCCATAGGCCATATTGGGCTTCACAATTGAACTGTATTACTCTGATGTGGTGACCAGAGGAGAAAGACCTCCACCAGAGCCCCTGGAGAGCCCCTGCCAGTCTAAGCAGACGGTACTGGACTGTGATGGACCCAGAGGGGGTCTGATTCAGTAGAAGGCAGCTTTACGTGTTCATGTGTTCATTACTCTGATACAGTCAGAATAGTAAAAAATATTTAGAAGAACATGCCAAAAACCCAGCATGGTTTATACATCTCTAAGACATCTATAGTAAACAAATTACAGCAACCTCTTTGAAACTCCTGCGTTTCTAGAACAAGGACTGGCAGGTGCCCCCCCCCCCCAAGTGCAACAGAATAATGTGCTTGCTTTCTGATAAACAGAAAAGGTTTCCTGTTCCTGCTTTCTGAATGAGGTGTGAACAGAAGTGAAGCCAGGAGTGATGTACTCAAAATTACTTTTTATTTATGGAGTACTGAAGTTATTAGAAAATGGATATCCCTGCTTTGTATTTAAAGATAAATATTCAAGGCAGCTCACAATAGGATTGGTGCACAAACATTGCAAAAAGATAAAGGTAAAGGTTTCCCTTGCTCGAAAACCAGTTGAATACGACTCCAGGGATGCGGTGCTCATCTCCGTTTCCAAGCCAAGCAGCCTGTGAAAGTCACATCCATGGGGGGCAAAAGATGGGTTTCCTGCATAGTACCACTGCATCGGCAAACTCTCATCCTGCAGAATTATTTAGGAGGATGATCCAGTGCCTGGCCTAAGGTCGTCTGGGCCTGCTTGACTGAGGACACCCCAGAATATGTATCCCGAGTTCTCACAATCAGGTCTGTACTCTGTACAGGATCAGAAGCTACCAAGGGTCTTTTGCTGGCTGGTAAGGTGGGGGTGTGGGTGGGGAGAAAGAGTTGTGGGTATGATTCACCTCCCAAGCATTGTGCCACAGAGATGCAGATGGCCCTAGCCAGGAGAAGGACAACCCTCGGGTCCTGCCTGGGTGACCCAGCCGCCACAGTCCGAAGCAGAGGAGGGCTCTTGTTCCTGCAAACAGGAGGAGAAATCTGCCGGGGGTGGGCAGAAGGGGAGCTGACAAACTCCTAGACATGCAGAAGAAGCCGTCTTGAGCAGCCATTCACCATGATGTGTCCTTAGCTCTTAGCTCTTCAGTCCTTTTGTCACGAGGGATTAAGCCATCCTCCTTTCCTTTCTACACCTAGAATCCATTAGGAGCTGAGATCACAAAGAAGAAAGCCCCAGGCCACTGGAACAAGGAGGTGGATGATGGCTAAATGGCTGCAACCCCAAGAATCAAGAGATCGTCATGATTTCCCATCGTTTAGGGTATGTAAGGGTTAGGGCCAGAGGACTGTGGTTTTATCGCAGTTTTCTTTTGTCCTTGCTCAGTTGGTTGAGTTGACTTATGATGTGGGCACATGTTATTTTTTCTTGAACTTGGCATTTCGGTTGCAAATAGTTTGATTTCTGTGATCCTCATGAAGCTTTGTCCTGTGACACATGCCAAGAAGGGAAAGGAAAGGGGGCACCATTAACCCCCCTCTGGAGCACAGAGGACTCATCCAGCTGCTCTGCCCCAACCCACTCAAGTTATAAGAACTTGCAGAAGAAGCCGTCTTGAGCAGCCATTCACCAAGATGCGCACTTAGTTCTTAGATCTTCAGTCCTTAGTTCAGTCTTCAGCCCCAGGCCACTGGAACAAGGAGACGGATGATGGCTAAATGGCTGCAACCCCAAGAATCCTCATTGGGCTGGACTAGATGGAATATTGGTCTGATCCAGACCGGTTCTTCTTGTGTTCTTATGACTTGAGTGGGTTGGGGCAGAGCAACTGGATGAGTCCTCTGCCCTTGACCCAGTTCAGTCTGGCTTCAGGTTGGGTTTGGGGACTGATGCAGTACTAACGGCCTTGGTGAATGACCCCTGGCTACAGCTGGATAAGGGCAATCCATCACTGCATTTGATATGGTCAGCCAGCTGGGAAATTCAGTCTTCTTGATCACTAGGGAAGATTGCCCCCCCCAACGGAGGCGAGGGTCCCCCACCGCCACGCCCCACCACCCTGCTGGAAGAAGAGCAAGGCCCAGCTGACACTGCAGAGACGCGTCTAGGTCACTTCCAATGAGTACCAGGAGTGACGTCATCGTGTTGGCACCATCGGGCCGGCGCTCTGGTATCTGGCAAAAACTTTACGGTAGAAGCCAAATTTACCATGGACCATGGGCGTCAACTACGGGGGAGCTCGAGGGCTCGAGCCTCCCCCGAAATTTCCCGGGGGGGGGGCTCAGCCACCCCCGGCAAAAGGGAGCGCCTGCCGGTGGCCAGTCAGCCGGCCAGCTGGCCGTCGCCGCCTCGCCTCCCCCCCCACCCCTGGCCTGCCCTCCTGCCTCCCTGGGGCGGGGGGGGGAGAGGCGGCGAGGACATGCTCCCGCGCTTTGTGCGCGCGGCAGTCAGCCGGCCAGCTGGCTGCCGCTGCTGCCGCGACTGTGCCCCGAGCAAAGGTGAGCGCAGGTCTGCCTCCCTGAGGCCGGGGGGGGGGGGGAGAGGCGGTGGGGACTGTGCCCCGAGCAAAGGTGAGCGTGGGTCTGCCTCCCTGGGGCGGGGGGGGGGAGGAGCGGAGGGGACATGGTCCCATGCGCACGAGAGAGCCCCCGCCCCCCCCCCCGGGGATCTACAAAGTCTACGCCCCTGCCATGGACTCTTGGCCTGAATACCAGAGTGTTGCTGCGACGTCACTGCATGCATACAGAAGCGATCCAGCATCATGAGTATCTTGAACTCTGGGGGCAGACCCAGCCGCAGTTGTAATAAAAGCCTTCTTCTCCTCCACGCTCACCAAATTTGCACAGGGAAGGGATACGTCAGTGTAGCACTGATGACAAAACTGCACCACTCCATGTGCTCCCTCTCAGCAGGGACACAACTGGACCCGTACGCAGCTCTAGCACATTCTTCAGGTGAGCATGACTTCACCTTTACTAATTCTGATGGTTTTCATGAACACATTTCAAAAGCTGGAGAAGCCGCTTAAGGCAGCTGCGTAATAAATACATAAATATTTTTTTTTAAATGCTTTTTTTCCACCTTCATTAAGCCCAGATGGCTCCCTAACTTGACTCAGCCAATCTGGCCACCTGGATCCGAATTAAAGTGACATCAAGACTAGACTACTGCAATGCATTTTGTATTTGTCAGCCATTAAAGTCAAATTGGAAACTCCAGCTGGTACAGATCAAGGTAGGTCGCCATGTTAGTCTGTCTGTAACAGTAGAAAAGAGTCAGAGTCCAGGAGCACCTTAAAGACTAGCGTTCGTGAGTCACTGCTCACCTCTTCTTCAGATACTTCTTCAGATTCAGCTGTATATACAGACACACACACTAAACATTTTTTATTTGAAAAAGTGATCCAGTTAAATTGAAAACTGGCTCAGCAATAGGAGCTTCTTCTTTTTTGCTGCCATGACAATCTGGCAGTTACATACCTGTCTGTTTGAAGGGCCATCTTCTAATGAAAGAAACTGCCCATCCATGGAGATAAAAGAACATAAGAGAACATAAGAGAAGCCAATGTTGGGTCAGGCCAGTGGCCCATCCAGTCCAACACTCTGTGTCACACAGAGGCCAAAAACACCAGGTGCCCTCAGGAGGTCCAGCAGTGAGGCCAGGACACTAGAAGCCCTCCCACTGTTGCCCCTCCCCCCCCAAGCACCAAGGATACAGAACATCACTTGCCCCAGACAGAAGAGTGTAAGAGGAGCCAATGCTGGATCAGGCCAGCGGCCCATCCAGTCCAACATTCTGTGTCACACAGTGGCCAAAAACACCAGGTGCCATCAAAATACCAGCCAGAAGACAGTGTTTAGGGTATTTCACGGGGTAATGTGTGTCCTGCTGTTGTTTGTCTGCACTGTTTTCTAATTTCGCGATTCTATTGTAGTGTTTGCTGGATGTCTTTTGCTCCCTGATTGCATTGTTTGTGTGTTTTTCAGTCCTCCTTGCATCTCAGTGAGAAAGGTGGTGATAGATGGAATAAATCAATCAATAAAATGTACAATATTTTACCAGCCAATGAAACAATTTCAGAGGATTTCATGCTGCTGAATAAGCATAAGATACAAAGATACTTGTATGAATCTTTGGATTCGTAGGCAACATTTCGGGGCATTTCACATAATACACCGAAGTACCAGAGCACACATGTATAAATTGCGGCTTCTTCCTTCAAAAAGAGAGATTGAGCCCAACTCCTCTGCACTAGGAAGAGAGGCACCTCCATTTATGTCCACGGCTGCCCACTGTAACAGATGTGGTAGCTGGACCCTGACGAGGCAGTCCCAAATACGTGATGTGCCCATGCAAGGCTGCCCCCCTGTCCCTAAACACGCAGCTGCACGAGAGATCACCCCCGAAGAGGCAAAGATGTGCCTGTGCGCATCCCTAAACCACAATGTGTTGGCAGGAATCAAGGGCAACTATCATGCCTGAAAAGGACGCCGACCGACCCACATTTCCATCGTCTTCCTGACCCTGAAGTTCTAATTAAATTATTGATTATGAGGCTGGCTGTTTTCCTGGAAGTTTCTAATGTAACAATTAAAGGTAAGTAATTACAGGCGGAAAGGAGATTGCTAGAAATGAAGTCTGAAAAGGTCATTTCCAATATAAATCCAGAGACAAACTGAAGAAATCTGCAAGTTCAGACGCAGCTTAATTTAAGCCATTTTTAGAGCAGCGCGTATCATTTGGGGCACTCCGTTTTAGGAAAGAGTGGAGATGGTTGTGAAAAGGGTACAGAAAAACAATCAACATTTGAAAAACTATATTTTAGAAAGGAAGTCAGAACTGTGTATGCTCAATCTTCCAAAAAATAGATTAAAACAAACACCATCCATCTTATAGTCAAAAGACTGCAAAAAGATTAAAAGTACCAGCTACTTAACTGCCAATGTCGGGCGAACAAGTGGCCCTTTGAGTCGCAGAAAGGAATGTTCAGATTAGAAACTAGATCAGTAATCATAGGAACAGCAGAAATCAGGGATGCTAGGATTATACTAATTGGAGTCTTAAAGGAGAAAGGTGGGTAGGCTTGGTTGGGACAGAAATAATCCTAATAGCGCATAATCCCAAGGGCCCCTGTTCCGTTTTCTGGAACCCTAACCCCAGTAAAGTTCTGCCCCTGTTTGCTTCCAGGTTTTTGTCCCTGAGGAGGAAAAGTTGCTAAGTGCTAGTTGGTGTGTTTGTTGAGGCTGTCATTCCTTGGTATAATCCACTGTGCATTGACTTCATAAAGCACCTTCCTGAAGTATTCTGTTATTATAGCTGTATTACCTTTCTAGAACATTCTCCTGAACATCTCCATTTTATAAAATCTGTGGAATGACAAAAGGGTGGGAGCCTTCCTGACTTCCTCAGGTGGGCCATTCCACAAGGTGGGGGGCCACAACTGAGAAGGCTCATGGATGGGTGATGGTTGACCTTCCCAGGTCCAGAGTGGCACACGCAGAAAGCCCTGAAAGGATGGGCAGAGCTGTCGTGGGAGAACACCACCCCCAGCATGGGAGTAAGGATGTTCTGTTTGATCCTTCCGGCATCCCTGGAGGGTGCAACGGCATCAATGAAGAAAGCCCTCACTCGGGGTATGAAGAAAGCCCTCACTCGGTAGCTTGACAATTGAGTTATTGCACATGTCTCTCTACCATAGTCTACATGTTTTCAAAAAAAACACCCCAGATATCTCTGGCCCTTTTTTTTTTCCAATTTACAAACAGTATTTGCATACGTTAGCAAGCACTTATAAAAGATTTTAGGTTCCCCCCCCCCCAGGAAATCAGTGTTTCAAACCAACAAAATCATTTTGGTTACAATCTCCTCCCCCAAAATGCTTTGTTTTAATATCCACAGTGGTTAGGGCTGCCAAGTCAGCCCGGGGGGCAGGGGATCCCCTGCTATAGGGGTTCCCGATCCTCCGGCCGGGGAACTCCGCCCCAGAAGTCGTCCGGTGAGGACGACTTCCCCCGTGTAATGACGTCACCCAGAGGTGACATCATCATGTTGGGGGCGTTGCCAGGGCAACGCCCCCAACGTGATGACATTACCTCCAAGTGACGTCATTACGTCGCCGTGGTGCGCGCGAAAGCGCACACGCCAGAAGAGCTCCCAGGGGGAGAACAACTCCCCCACACCGTTAAGTCGCCGGTACTTGGCAACCCTAACAGTGGTAGAACTTGAAAAGGAAATCAGTTTTTGGCCACTAGTTAATCTCCAACATTTAAAGAGGAGGAACCAAATACGAAATGTAACTTTCCCCCATCCCCCACACTCCCTTCCTGATTTTGAGACAACAAAAGAAAATTAATTTGAGGCGGCATATGCTGGCATAAATCTAAAAATAAATAAATAAATAAATTTCAAACAGTTGACTGATCTGCAATGTTGACTTTTAAATATCTCCTTTTAACGCACATATATGAATTTCTGTCTTTTCTACCCTTCATTGTATGATCCTGCAGAAGTCAGGAATTTTACAACCACATTCTCATTTATGACGCTTTGCAGAATGTAATGTGTTAACTTTCATCTTGAAAAAGAAATGCTAATGTGCCCTCAGTTTTTTCACGCTGAATACAGATCTCATCTTGCAAATTGCTGAACCACAGGTTTAGCCAGCAATCCTTTTGCACATTACTTTAGTTATCTAGGAAAGCTGCATGCTACCCCTCTCCAGAGACCACAAACCTTACTTACCAATTTATATCCAGGTACAGAGCAACGCTGTATTGCTAACTAGTATTTATCTGTGCCAGGGAGGGGGCAGTCAGGGATACGGGTCATTTGGAACAATATTTTATTCATTCATTCATTTATTTTCAAAATCGGCATGCTGCCTTTCTGACCAAGGAAGGCCACCAAGGCAGCTAACAGTTACAACAAAACATTACAAAAACACAGCATTAAAACTGTTCATAAAAACCATTAAAATTAAATCTAAAATACATATTAAAAGCACTTGAAATAGGAATTAAAACATGGGACAGGATGGAGGGATCACTGGGGGACTGCCAGAGGAAACAGGGGAAAGTCTTCACTTGCTGGTGGAATACAGCGACAGAAGGAAATAGAGAAATATGTGGGGTGGGTACCATATTTTTGGTACCACAGCCAAAAAGGCCCTCTCTCAGATTGCCATCTACCTCATCTTAGAAGGTGGGGCAATGGAAGTAGGGCATCAGAAGATGTCCTCAGTGGCTTGGTAGGTTTGTACAGGAACAGGCAGTCCTTTGGGTTTGCTGGTCCCAAATGATATAGGGCTCTAAAAGTGAACTCTGGCATCTTGAATTTGACTTCAGAACAAACCAGGAGCTGGTGCAGAGGGGCCAAGATTGGAGTGAAAGGGCCCCTGCAACTCATTCCATGTAACATTCTGGCTGCAGCATTCTGCACCATCTGAAGTCTCCAAACAGTTTTCAAGGGCAGCCCCTTGTAGAGTATATGGCAATAATCTAATCTAGATGTTACCAGGGCCTGCCATAGGGTTGCCAGGTCCCTCAAAGTCCCCAGAGGGGGGACTTTGGGGGGCATTACTGGAGGGGGTGGGGATGTCCCCAAGATAATGACATCACACAGAAGTGACATCATCACGATGGGGAGCGGCAGCCCCCGCCTCTCCCCAGCAGCATTTGAAGGGTCTCTTTAACACTGTTGGGAAGAGGTGGGGGGAGGATGGGTGGTTGCTCTTGGGGGCATAACAACATTCGGCAGCTTACAATGGCATCAATAAAACAGTCCTCAGGTTAGATCATTAAAAACAGCCAAAAGAGATATGATGGTTAAAATCCTGGGTAAATAAGAAATATTTTGACCCCGGGTCTAAAGGGGAGTAGGTCGATGCCAGGCATGCCAGGAAGGTGAATGCCATTCCACAGGTGACGTGCCACCACCGAAAAAGCCCCGCCTCTGGTCGCTACACAGGACAGCTCTGCGGGGGGGAGGGGGGCATAGACAGCCTGCTTGGGAGGGAAGGAGATCTCCCTGTTGGGCTGGATATCCAGGGCGGAGACGGTGATCCTTCATTGGGGAGTGAGCCCCATTAAACTGAACTGAACGGGGTTAGTCCTTTAACATGACTGGCCCTCATGTCTTGAATATGATCCCAGGTGTCTCATTCGGAGCATCAGTTACGGCTTGCGCTGTGAATAAAGGGATTCCTTCACCCCTTCCCTAGCTACTGAGTCATTCTCGGAGGGGCACCCACCCTGGCCCTGTTTGCTCCAGATGTCCTCTGTGCCTTTTCCGCTGCCTCGGAAACGTCACAGGGAAGGCCCCTTAAACTGACCGGCACTAAAGACGGCTATGGCTGCCTCTGAGTGTAGTCTACGTCTCATTTTGAAACCTTCCGCTCCGCTGGCCAGAGTGTGTGGTGCTAGGTATTCGACACCTGCATCTCCACTGCCTGTCCAAGGAGGACCTTCTTGGAAGCTGCGGTCCATATTCCATTGGACTCCTTCCGACTTTCAAGATCTTTTGTAACGCAGTTATTTTTATATCAGCTATGCGCCATTGGGATCAAAACCTCATTACCCAGATGGTGAAATTATTCTGTTGTAAGAGAGCAGTTCTGTTTCTATCTTGTGTATGTATTCATTTAAAAAAACAACAGTCAGTGAAGTTAAACAGAAGTGAGAAAGAAAGATGCCTTTGTCCAGTCAAGGCCAAGAGTGATCTATTCTCTTCCAAGGTGAAATGACCCGGAACTTATGAGGGTCATGGGAGATGAAGGCTGCTTCTTTAAAGAAAAATGAGACCGTCCCAAAGGGAGCCGCAGTTTTCCCATCCCTGTTTGTTTCTATCTTTTCTCATGGTGCTGCTCTTTTTGAGCACAAGGGCTGATACCCAAGTTGCAGCCAAGAGATCCCTGAGTGAATGTGCCCAGGATTTTTGGAAGGGCGCTGGATACCAAGTGGGGCCCTGATCTGAATCAGGCCTATGGCACTAGGGGAAAAGGGGTTCATCACTTCCAATCCCGTGCAGCTTTGTAAATTGAAAACACCACCACACTGTGCCTCTGTTAGCTGTGGGAAAGTGGAGGGGGGGGGAGGTACACAAGCTGAATCAAGGACCCACACAACAGTTGTTAACCTTTTTTAAAAAACAAAAAAACCCTAGGAGATAATCTCGCCAGTTCTGGAGTTAAACAAAATGTCTGAATGTTCAAAAAGGTTATCAGTAGAACATATGAACAAACAGAGGCTTCCCACACACAGCGTGAGGTTCTGTCCTCAACTTGAGATTCTATCCTTAACCTGCTAAGCTGGGTATGGTACCCCCATGACCCATAGCCACTTCCCAGGGTGAGGCTGGGAAGTACGAGCAGTGTGGAAGGAATGGCAGTGGGTACATCATGCTCGTATTTGACTGACTTTGGGCCTTGAAGGACAGTGTGCGCAATCTATGCCCAAGAAAGCTATTCTGGGGTGGGGGGGGGCAGCCAGTTACTGCGGGCAGTTTATTCCCAGCTTCACAACACTGGCTGGCCCTTGCACTTGCCAGTCTGCAGATCAATCCCCAACAACATCCAGCGGACTGCAGACCATAGGGACGTATTCTGTATACTTTGAACTTGTTTGTGCCATGAACCCGTTACACAGGTGTCCAAGACAAATGACCCACTCATACTACAGATGGATGTGTCCAGTGTGAGGCTAGGAGCAGTACTGTCCCAAGCACCACAGAGAGAAGAGCACACGCACTGGACATCAGCCAAAAGCGAAGGCCTGAGAAGGGACTTGTGTGGCAGCTGAGCAGGAAGGCTCAACATGAGAAGAAGAAAGGTTGGGGGATAACAGGACAACTGCAGCTGCTACCAAGACGTGAGCCCCAGGAGCACTTAGCAGAAAGGCACTTGCTCTGTCCCTGGAAGGAAGCATATGCAGAGATGCAAAAGGAGAGAATTTGAGCCATGAATCTTTGGCTAGGGGTCTAGAACCTGCAGAATGGTTTATGCGCCTCCACAGAATCCATACGTGCTATTGCAAGTAATTCTGCAAGCAATCCAGAATGTTTATGTAAAGTCCTGGTGTCTGAATGCATAAATTAGTATCCAGAGTAAACAGAAAAGTCACCTTATGAAATTCAGACATATCCTCCGTTTCCTCCAACTTCCCTTTAGGCATCAAGCCCGCATCTCGTCTACTTGGGTTTTTATGACTGCAATGCCTTTAAACCTTCTTGTTCATCAAATGACTACATGCTAAATGAATTCATCAGGTCCCCAAAGCGGGAAGTGTGCTTACCGTCCTGGCGTCCCACAGAGACAGGGTCTTGTCTGCGGAGCTGGTGAGAATGATGTTAGAGAAAGGAAGAAACTCGATGCTGTTCACAGAGTCCTTATGGCCACGCAAGGTGTACCTGCATCGCTCACTGCAAAAGGATACAGCAATAGACACTAAGCAGTTGTCATTTGAGGATAATTAGCAAAGAAAGAAAACACAGGAATGGGAATAATAAGTACCACATGTCAACCAGCTAGGGCTTTGCCTCACATGCATAATGAGACAATCGTCCGTTACACTTCACTGCTTCCAGCCCTAAGACTATGGAAGTTTGGTTTTGTATGTTGAGTCAGTTGCTTCTGTACACTTAGATGATGCTGCTAAAATAAAATGACTGTAGAAAGAAGAGAAGAGAGAATAAGAGATTGGATTTATATCCCGCCCTTCACTCACTTAAGAGTCTCAGAGCGGCTTACAAACCCCTTTCCCTTCCCCTCCCCACAACAGACACCCTGTGAGGTAGGTGGGGCTGAGAAAACTCTTTCCCAAGTTGTCCTTGAGGGAACAGCTGTGCCAGAGCTATGGCTTGCCCAAGGTCATCCAGCCAGGTGCAAGTGGAGGAGTGGGGAATCAAACCCGGTTCTCCCAGATTAGAGTCCACGCACTTAACCACTACACCAAACTGGCTCTCTAGAAAGGCATGAAGTGGTAGATGTCTCAAAATGATTCAGTAACTGCTGTATAACAAGGGTCTTGGCTGGATCAGATGAAGGATCCATCTATTCCAGCATCCATCTTCAAACAATGGCCAGCCAGATGCTTTGTGGAAACCAACAAGTGTGGTATTGTTGTGGATTGGCCAGGAAGACAGGGGAGCAGTAACTGGTCTTGACTAAAATGAGTATGGAAGACCCTTTGTCATGATACCCGGAGTTATTGGGTAGAGACCAAGGCGATCATTAGGCTGATTTAAAAAAAAAAAAAAAAAAGATGGAGGCTGTGTTCAGACGGGCAGATCCACAACCCACTGGTGCCCCACCTCAAACTGAACCAGATTATTCTGTGACAGAGAATTCTGATCAAACTCTTCCCTTTTAGCATGCCTCAGAGAGCTTTTGAGTGATCAGATGGCAGCAAGCAGGGAGTCAGCCTGTTGGCCATTTTTTAAAAAAGTGTGTCCTCTGAGCATGTGCACAAGCGCTGATCAGCCTGCTAGGATATGGAGTTCACTGCCGTCCTCTCTCTAATCTGTTCAATGTAACCCTTCCGCAAATCTCAGAAAAAAACTGTAAAACAGAGGCATCTTTCTTTGAGAGTTTAAAAAGAAAACAAAATTTTGAGCAACTCCGGGGGGGGGGGGGGGGGAAAGGTCCGTATATGCACTTATGCGCTCTTTGCTAACTAGTAAAACAAAATGGTGGCCAGAAAACAAGAGACCATTCAGATCTGCCTGATGGCTTGGGTATGCAAGAGCAATCAGACAACAGGAAATCCATTTTGGAACTAGTTCAGACCAACAGGACCCGACTTTCTCAGGAATCAAAGAAACATGCAGCAAGGGTGGGGGGGACAGGACTCAGATGACTGGGGCATGACAGACAGATGTTGCTGTCTGATCATGCAGATTAAATCCATTAGGGAACAGGAAGGGCAACGGATTTAAGTGCTCGTCTGAACACAGCCAGAGTTAAATAAAAAGTCCTGTGGGCTCAAAGCAGCATTGGAAAAGATGCAGTGAAGGGGATGGAACAAATTCCCTATGAAGGAAGGTTAAAGAAGTTTGGGCTCTTTAGCTTGGAGAAACAGATATGGAGGAGTGACATGACAGCGATTTACAAAATTATGCATGGGATACAAAAGGCAAAGACTTTTCTCCCTTTCTCACAATACAAGAACTTGTGGGCACTCCATGAAATGAAGGGGCAGTAGGCTTAGAACAGATAAAAGGAAGTCCTTCTTCACCCAAAGAGTAATTAACTTGTGGAATTCACTGCCACAGGAGGTGGTGGTGGCTACAAGCATAGACAGCTTTAAGAAGGGAATTAATCAACATGCGGAGCAGAGGTCCATGAGTGGCTATTAGCCACAAGGTCTAGATGGAACACTCTGTCGGGGCCGGGGGCAGTGATGCGCTGTCTTCTTGGTGCTTGGGGGGCAACAGTGTTTGTGTGGGGGGCGGCTTCTGGAGTTCTGGCCTCACTGTTGGACCTCCTGATGGCACTTGAGTTTTAGCCACTGTATGACACAGAGTGTTGGACTGGATGGGCCACTGGCCTGATCCAGCACGGCTTCTCTCTTATGTCCTTATGCTTCTGCAGGCTAGAATCAGGGCTAAACACTGGGACATGTCAAATCGGGAACCAAGGAACCCAGAATAGATCAGCTTTGGAGAGGGGCCAATTGACAAAGAAGATGCCAAACATCGTGGGTGAGAAACAATGTATTCCATGTCAAGTGCAAGAACCACCTGAGTTTGGCAAGCACGTCCCCCGTCCCCCCCCCCCCAAGGCCAGATATTCAACCATGGGGCACATCAGCTGAGGGCCAACAGGTCATCCTCTACATAAAAACACCTAAGCAACATTTTTGTGATGATTATAAGTAGTAAGAACATTCTGGCACAGCATGTATATAATTCCAGGGTACATATGAGCAAAATAACTTGGCATGCTGTTTGATGTTGTAAGATAATTAGCCACCCTGACCTGGACAGCCCAGGCAAGCCCGACCATATCAGATCTCAGAAGCTAAGCAGGGCAAACCTGGCAAGTGTTTGGATGGGAGACCTCCAAAGAATACCAGGGCTGGGTCCTCCATGCCCCGGTAGGATTCGCCAGAGGTCACCATGACTTCCAGGCATGGGCGCACGTGCGTGCACACACACACACACACACACAAATGCAAAAATACTAAAAAAAAAGAAGAGATAATTAGCCAAGAATGCGTGCCCTGTCAAATGAGATGGTTAGCTATTGCTCGAGATTATCATGAAAGCCTATCAGTATGGGGGTCTAAGTTGATTATTTGCTTCTTCTCGGAAAAGGCTCTTCACCGTTTGACCTTCTTACTTTTGGATAAGAAACATCTAATGGATTCACACACACTCTGAAAGATCTATCTATCATCTATCTGGCTATAAATAATGAATGGCATGATCATACCCTTTTAAGTTAGCCAGTGTTAAAAATATTAATAGTTAAATTGGATGAAATGGAAGCAGAGTTTCTCTAATATAATTACCTGTATAGAATAACCATAACAAACTATCCGCACTGTAGGAGATTAATGTTCTGTTAGAGGAAAACTAACTACACATGTCAGATTTATTCAGCGCATGCCTATACCTGGATTGGGTCTGACCAGAGCAATCTGGAACAACGTCTGCGCAGCAGCCCTCACAACAACATGTTTTGCTGCGAGCTGTTGAAGCCCTGAATTGAATTAGGTGGTCCCCAGTCAGATCGTTGGCCCTGCAGTGGATTCGCAAGGAGGGCTAAAACAAACACCACTCTAATCGTTTATTTGCAAGACAAAGATAAAGTGGTTTAACTGGCAATTTGGAAACTGGCATTCATTCCACATGACTAGAACAGGACTGGGCGTAACATATTCAGCCACTCACTGAAATCCCTTCGGCGGTGGCCATTTTTGTAAGGCCACTTTCGGCCATGACTACAGCCCCTTAGGACCCTGACAGGCCAGTTCAGCTGCTCTTCCTCCTGCTACCCCCGTCCCCACTTTCTCATGCACAACACAGCACGTGGAAGCCCTGAATCAAACTCCAGTTTTGCTGTGATGTCTGGACCACAACAGAAGCGTAGTTTGTGGGGAAGAAAAAAGGCCAACGCTCTAATGGGGGTTATCAGGAAGGGAATTGAAAACAAATCAGCCAGTCTCATCATGTCCCTGTATAAATCGATGGTGCGACCTCATTTGGAGTACTGTGTACAGTTCTGGTCGCCACACCTCAAAAAAGATATTATAGCATTGGAAAAAGTGCAGAAAAGGGCAACTAGAATGATAAAAGGGTTGGAACACTTTCCCTATGAAGAAAGGTTGAAGCGCTTGAGGCTCTTTAGCTTGGAGAAACGACGGCTGAGGGGTGACATGATCGAGGTTTATAAGATTATGCATGGAATAGAGCAGGTAGAGAAAGAGGTACTTTTCTCCCTTTCTCCCTTTCTCACTCGTGGGCACTCCATGAAATTGCTGAGCAGTCAGGTTAGAATGGATCAAAGGAAGTACTTCTTCACCCAAAGAGTGATCAACACATGGAATTCACTGCCACAGGAGGTGGTGGTGGCTACAAGCATGCGTGGCTTCAAGAGGGAATTGGATAAACATCTGGAACAGAGGTCCATCAGTGCTATTATCCACAAAGTATAGATAGGAACTCTCAGTCTGGGGCCAGTGATGCTCTGTATTCTTGGTTCTTTGGGGGGGGGGGGGCAACAGTGGGAGGGCTCCTGGAGTTCTGGCCCCACTGCTGGACCTCCTGAGGGCACCTGGTGTTTTTGGCCACTGTGTGCCACAGAGTGTTGGACTGGGTGGGCCACTGGCCTGATCAAACATTGGCTTTTCTTATGTTCTTATGTTATGTTAACTGCAGCATATCCAGGCACCAGCAATTAGAGAGGCATGAACATCTGCAGTTGTGCCAGTTGCAGAGACCTGACTTGTGATGATCAGGTTGTTTCATTGTACTCCTTCCTAACCACACACAAACAGCACAACTGGCTTCCCGCAGATGACCCTTCTCACACACGGCCTGACTGAGGCCCCCTCCTGCTCCCCCGCCCTTGGCGCGTAAGTGTTCTGCGCAGCAGACAATCGCTTAAATAGACAATTAGATCACTCACAAATCATGTAAATCAGCCATCGATAAATGCTGTGCTTCAATAAAACCCCACCCTTTGGTGTCCGTCTAAGTAGTCCTTTGTGATGTGAATGGCTGCTGATCAGTTTGAATCCGTAGTGTCTTTGGGCGTGCACAGTTTTGTGGAAACCCAGTGCAAACAACCAGTTCCGATCACTTTCAATCCTATAAATCAGTCATCGATAAATGCTGTGTTTCAATAAAAGCCTACACTGTGTTTCAATAAAATCTTACACTAATGGCTGCACATTGGCACACACATAGTTTGGGAGAAAACCCATTACACTGGTTCAGCAGGCATTCACAGCTGTTCAGCATAAACTAAAAAGACTGTGTGATCAGCTCACATCTGATTGCCATCTTCAAACTCAGTAATTTTGACCATCGAACGTGTTTGCAGCATTCCTGCCTGCAATCAGACGTCAACTGGAGCTTGATTCAAGAGGTGGGAACAAGCAGTCGCCACGCCCATCAAAAGCAAACCACAGTTTGTCATGAATGCAGCCAACGTGACTACTTGATTGCACAGTGGAGGGAGGGGGCTGTTAGATGGTTACCCTGAAGCAGCAAACCTCAGGCGTTAGAAGGAGAAAGGAAGGATTTTTCAATGCTGCCTGGGAGAGCTCATTCCCCCAGGAAAAGAGACAGTCTGAAAGTCAGAAAGGCAGCACGTGGAAGGCCCCTGGCGTAAATTGGAACAACTGTAAGATTCCTTTCAGCTCTGCTGCATGGAAATTCAGAATTATTAAGCAAGCTGCAGCATATATTTGTGATAACAGTGTATGATTCAAATACCTTTCTGCAAACAAATATGGACAGTGCCTTCTGGTATTAGATTGTATACTGAATGCCACCATCATTTGTATCACTTGTATTTGTATTGTTTTATGCTGTACATGTGCGTTTTACTGTATCATTGTTTTATCATTTTTATGCTTGTGTGCCGCCTTGAGTCAGTTTGCCCGGCAAGGCAGGATATAAATCGAAATAATAAATAATAATAAATAGTATGGAATAATCAACAACCTGTCTTGCTGGAGAACTGCCAATCATACTTGTATAAAAAGCGGGGGGGGGGGGGGGAGAGAGAGACCGAGCTTGCTGCTGCCACCACAGGTACACCCCCCTCCTCTCCCTTTCTCTCCTCAAGTCCCGCACTCCCACCTGGCCCACAAACCTTCCCCCTTCCCTGCTGAGCTACACTGCAGCATTACATTGCTGCCAGCAGGGAAAGGGCAAAGGCCATTTTAATGGGATAAGACAAGCCTATCTCTGCTCCTCTTCATACTGGCAACGGAGGGAACATACTGTGGACCCTGCCCTGCAAATGTTGCAGATTCATAAGAACATCGGCGGAGCCCTGCTGGATCAGACCAGCAGTCCATCTAGTCCAGCATCCTGTCTCACACAGTGGCCAGCCAGTTCCTCTGGAGGGCCAACAACAGGGCAGAGAGGCCGAGGCCTTCCTCTGATGTTTCCTGGCAAAGGAATTCAGAGGTTGACTGCCTCAGAATGTGGAGGTTCCCCTTAGTGACCATGGCTAGTAGCCACTGATAGACTTATCCTCCATGAATCTATTGAACCCCCTTGAAAAGCTATTTATTCCTGTGGCCATCATGACCTCCTGAATTCCACATTCTAATCACTCTGTGTATAAAGTAGCATTTCCTTTTGTCTTTCCTGGACCTGCTGCCCCTCAGTTTCACTGGATGCCCTTGAATTCTAGTATTTTGGGAGAGGGAGAAAAATTTTCCTTTGTCAACTCTCTCTACCCTGTGCAGGGCTGCCAAGTCCCCCCGGGGGGGGTGGGGATTCCCCCACTCAAAGGGCCCCCAATCCACTGGTCTGGATCCGGCTGGTGGGGGGAACCCCACCCTCGAATTGGCCAGATCGGGCCGACATGCCTGGTGTGATGACATCGCCTAGAAGTGACGTCATCACGCCGGGCACGTTGCTGGGCGACACTCTAGCAATCACCCTGAACACTCTATGGTACCATAGAGTTTTCAGGCCAGTTGCTAGAGCATCACCCTGTGATGTGCCTGGTGTGATGATGTCACTTCTGGGTGATGTCACTGCGGCATGCACGTGCTTTGTGCATGCGCAAATGTCCCGGAACAGGACCAACTCCTCCCCGCTTATTTCAGTGAGTCACTTGGCAACCCTAACCCCCGTGCATAATTTGCATGATACCCCTCTATCATGCCCCCAGTCATCTCTTTTCTCAGCTGAAAAGTCCCAGACACGTCAGCCTTTCTTCGTAGATTCTCCTCTGAGCCAGAGAAAAACAGGTTTATTTTCAACTCTGGCTTCAAGGGGAAGCTCCAGGAACAGCATGTCATGTGGACGTTCCCCTTTACTGCAGGGGATTCCTGCTTTCCATGCAGGGGGAAATCTCCGCATGGAAGCCACCAGAGAATATATTCCTATGTGTTTGAGTAACAAGAACATATTGATTTTTTTCCCCAGCTGAGAACTTAAAAGCCACGTTTTCAGGGAAAGAGACAGGAATATATATCACGAGTAACTCAGATGTGATGAGGGAGACTGCAGAGAGAGAAGCTGCAAGAACAGGCTTGTGAGAGATTAATTAGGTGTCAAGAGTACGGAGGTCCATTCAGAATCCCTTAGCCAGGTGAAAATGGACTAAAGTGATGGACCAAAACAACTGCAAGCAGGCAGGCAGGAAGGAAATGATTTGAACATTTCCATCAAGAACACAAACACTTGGGCCTACCACAGCCCTCCTTCTCTTTGCTGTTCCTACATCAACATGCAACAATGAGCAGGCTTCCTTCACTCTCTCCAAATTTAATTTGCCATTCCGATAGCTCAGTGACTGATACTGTTGTGAACCTCTGACTGCTACATAAAACAAACTCATCTTCTCTTCCCGGCAAGTCTAGTTTAAATGGAAGTGTGCAGTAGTATTCAAAGCAGCTGTTGAAAAGATGCTAAAGGGTCTGCAATTGTCTGGGAAGAAGAATGGAAGCATCCTACAGTCTCTATCCAACCCCCCCCCCCCCCAACACACACCCCGTTTTCCCTTCTGACCAGAACAATTCTGTAGAGAAGGGTCAAAAGTTGGCTCCCAGTGTCATGTGTGTAAAGATTTTAAGCTTCCGTTTGGTATACCATTTATTAAAAACGGCACCCCTGCAAAAGAGACAAAAATCACACCCGCAAGTTTACCATGAGCCTTGCCTGGTCCCTACTAAGGCTGTTCAAATGAAGGAACGAACGTGCTTCCTTCCTCCTGCATTTCTTGATAGGAATGGGCATGAGCCGGCTTATAGCTTCGTGACAAATTTTGAAGTTCACAAACTGAAGGGCCACAAACTTCCTCAAATTTTAAGGCAGTTCATGGTGGTTCGTGAAGAGCAGAAAGCAGGGGTTAACCCCCTGCTTTGTGCTCTTCACAATAAAAATACCTGAACAGTGTGAAGCACAAAGCAAGGGTTGGCTCGGAGCAAAAAGTGGTGATGAGCAGAAAGCAGGGCTCACAAACCACTACGAACCAGTTCAGTTCACCAATCAGTGTTCCGGTTCGTACTGGTTCATGCCCATCCCAACTCCTTGTTAAGAAAGTTCCTGCAGAAGCCAGTGCTGGCGGGAGCCCTGGCGGGTTGCAGAATGAGCAAGTCACGCCAGGGACACCACAGATTTCACTTTTCATGTATCTGAATGTGCCTCTTGGAGAAACATCCTCCAAAATATCAACACGTGACTGAATAACATTGTTTGATTTGCAACCATTTGTGACCCTGAAATATAAATCTCAGAATTATTAATATTCTAATTAGGATTTAACAAGAGGGGGTGATGAGATTTAACAGCATATGTTTGTGATCTCTGTCCCCTTCCATGGCTGGAAATACGAATAAGAGACTTCTACTAATTATTGTAAAAAAAGGATTAGGAAGATAATTGTTATAATGTTTGAACATGTAATTTGCTGTGAAAGTATTCCATTGTTTTCTGCTCCTGATGAAGATTCCCAGGCATAAAATTGAAAGAGAAAATTGCATTAAAAGACTTGTTAGAGCTGAACGTGCAAACTGAATCAGGGAATTATTTAAAAGGGGCTGCTGAATTCCCTGAAGTCCATCTTTAAAGACTGATTTTATTCAGGTTTACTAGAAACCACGTTCCGCAAGACTGCAGTGGGTCTTTTCCCCAAGACATTGCAGAGAAGACGGCAGCATGAGGGTGCCATTCTGTCCTCTAAATTATGCCGGCCAGAAGAAGGCAGGATTCAGATTAAATCCTCGATGGTGTCACTGGCTACCATGGCACCAAACAGAGCGAGGGAGCAGATTCTGACCAACTCACTCTCCACTACGGGTTACTGCTAGTAACATACGCCTCTCCTGAAGCGGAGGGGGAAGCAGGAGATGAACAATGTGGTCCACTGGAACAACATCACATCAGATTACAGGGTCACGGACAGTTAACCCAACACAAACACAATATATACCATGAGACAGCAACCAAGATACACAGACTCTTCTATAAAGTTACTAATGAATAATACAGTGGTGCTCCATGTAACTTATTAGATCCTTGTTATTTGTGTCAGTACAAGTATTTCAAAGGACAAAATAGTCTATTTCTTACAATAATGATCTTCGAGTGGTCATCTGTGCATGCACACTATGGGTTTACTGCGCCTGCATGGAAATCCATCGGTGTTGTAGAAAGCTTCTAACGGATTTTCGCGCCCAGCACCCTCCAGGCATGCGCGGAGGCTCCCAGACGCATGCCCAGAGGAGCCAGACGCAGACATCCCGCCAGTTCCTTCTGGCCGCTGCAAACCAGACCGTAAAAAGGAGAAAAGCTGGGCAGCAGTGGGGAAGGATGGGTGGGGAACGTGAATGCACAGATGACCACTTGAAGATCATCAGTTACAGGTAACTAACCTGTTTATCTTCAACGTGGTCTCTGTGCTTCACACTATGGGAGAGTAACGAGCAATGACCCACCTGGATGGGGGGTGCTGGCAGGCTGTCACTGAGAAACTGTAGAAAGGATAAGCCAACCTAGGTTTGTGTTCCTGGTAGCTCTGGTATGCAGAGCATAGTGACAATGGGAGTTGCCCAAGTCGCTGCCTTGCAAACGTCCACGAGTGATGCTCCTTTGAGGAAAGCAGCAGATGTGGCTATGGCTCTGGTTGAGTGTGCTTGCAGAGGGTTAGGAACTTGAACCTGGGCCAAGTCGTACGCCAGACTGATGAGCTGTACGATCCATTTCAAGAACCTCTGGGCAGTAATAGGTGAGCCCTGACGGTGACGTGCGTAGGAGACAAAGAGTTTAGGGGTCTGTCTGCTCACTCTAGTACGGGACAAGTAAAAGAGCAGGGCTCTCTTAACGTCCAAGGAGTGAAGAAGGCATTCAGATTCTGAGGAGTAGTTAGGGAAGAAGTCCGGGAGGAGGACCTCTGAATGTAGGTGAAATTCAGAAACCACCTTAGGCAGGAAGGATATGTCTGGAATCAGTCCGACTGCATCAGGCAGGAATGAAAGAAAAGGAGGGTCATGACGGAACGCGAGGATTTCGCCCACTCGTCTGGCTGAGGTAATGGCTACCAGAAATGCTGTTTTCCAAGCAAGCAGCCTCATATCACACGTAGCCAAGGGCTCGAATGGCTTTCTGGTTAGGGCCCTAGGAACCAGGGGTAGGTCCCATGGTGAGGCAGGGGTTCTAATTGGAGGGGAGAGGGGCAGGAGATCCTTGAGGGATCTTTTAGAAAGAGGATGTGTAAAAACGGTGGAACCATGAACATTATTGTGGAATGCAGGAACAGCAGAGAGATAGACTCTGAGGGAGGAGTGAGAGAGACCTGCCTCTGCTAAAAAAAGGAGAAAATCAAAAATCTCGGGCAGTCCTGCCGAGGTAGATGAGGCAGAGCCTTGCAGGAGAGCAGAATGGAAACAAGCCCATTTATAACTGTAGAACCTGCGTGTGGAGGCTTTACGGGAATGAAGCAGTACGTTGGTCACCTTATCTGAGAACGCTAAGGAGAAATTTTCCACGCAGTCAGTTTGAGGTGCGGGAATTCGTGGTGCCGGAGGGGAGTGCCTGAGATCTCTAGGAGATCTGGATGCATTGGTAAATGAAGGAAGTTCCTGTTGGCCAGAGAGAGGAGGCTCGGGAACCAAGATTGCCGGGGCCACCATGGGGCTATTACAATGGAGGATGCTGCATCCCTGAGGATTTTGTAAACCACCTTCATCATCAGTGGGATGGGTGGGAACAGACAGAGGAAACCCTCTGTCCATGGGTAGAGAAGGCTGTTGCCAAGGGAGAGAGGGCCTTGGCCACCTTGTGAGCAGAAGGCCTGGCATTTCCTGTTGACTCTGTCAGCAAAAATGTCTATGGTGGGAGATCCCCAGTGCTGGAATATTGGGAGGAGATACTTCCATGCAAGCTCCCAGTTGTGATTTTGAGAGGCACCTCTGCTGAGGAGGTCTGCCCTGGTGTTGGATGTCCCTGGGATGTACATAGCTCACATAAATATGCCATTGTTGATGCACCACTGCCACATCTGAGTGGCTAAGTGGCAGAGGTGACATGATCTGGTGCTGCCCTGTTTGTTGACTTAAGTGACAGCTGTTGTGTTGTTGCATAGGATAGCTACACAGCACCCTTTCGTGAGTGGTAAGAATGCCCAAAGGGCATGGAAGATGGTTAAGAGCTCCAAGTAACTGATGTGGTGGGAGAGAAGATGAGGGTCCCACTCCCTGCCCATGTTGTAGCCGAGCAGATGTGCTCCCCATCCCCAGTTGGATGCGTCCGTGGTCAGGGTGAGCTGGGGTGAAGGCAGATGGAAGGAAGCACCTTGAAGAAGGTTGGAGTGGTGCGTCCACCACAGGAGGGAGTATCTGACATCTGATGGAGGGTAGAAAAGGAAGGTCTGTGGCTGAGATTGCAGATTGAAAGCACGGACGAACCAGAGTTGTAACGAGTGCATTCTGAGTTTTGCAAACCTGAGGACTGCTGTGGTGGCCGCCATTAAACCCAGCAGGCGTCAGATGCTGTGAGCAATGGAAGTTTGATGTGCATGAATTTGTTGAGATAGAGAGATGATAGGTGCTGCTCTGTCCTCTGGAAGGAACGCTCAAAGAAGGGTGGAATCGAGGCGAGCTCTGATGTACTGGACTAGCTGAGTGGGAATAAGGTGGGATTTTTCCCGATTGATCATGAGACCGAGCATGCCCAGTAGAGAACAGGTAAGGTCGAGATTGGCTAGCAGAGTGTCCCGAGAGTTTGCCACTAGGAGCCAGTTGTCGATGTAGGGGAACACCACTATTCCTTGGAGACGAAGGAAGGCCGCAGCCACCACCATCGTCTTGGTGAAGACCCTTGGCGCCGTGGACAGGCCGAAAGGGAGGGCCTTGTATTGGTAATGTTGGTGCCTGACCGTGAAGCGAAGGTATTTCCGGTGAGACAGGCAAATGGTGAGGTGGAAGTAGGCATCCTGAAGGTTGATAGTGGCCATCCAAGCATGCCTGTGAATGAGAGGGAGGATGGAGGACAGGGTGACCATTCAGAAACGATGGTAAATGATGAACTGATTCAGCCCCCTGAGATCCAAGATTGGTCTGGTACCCCCATCCCACTTGGGAACCGCAAAATAATGGGAGTAAAACTCTGTCCGTTGTTGTTGAGCAGGAACGGGCTCAATGGCGTCCTTGGAAAATAGAGTCGAGACTTCGTGGAGGAGCGCATCCGAGGACGGTGTGTGGATGACCCTGGAGTAAGAAGGAGGCTGAATGAACTCTATCCAGTACCCGCGGGTGATGATGGCAAGCTCCCAAGAGTCCGTGGTCACCTGACTCCATGCATTCAGAAAAGGGCCTAGGCGGGTGATGATGGGGCTGGGAAGACAAGAGTCAAAGACCCTGCTTGGGTTGCTGGGCGGCTTTGGCATGACCAAAGTGCTGCGTTTGCGGGAATTTCTGTTTTTGTGAGTAGGGCCCCCGCTGGGAAGATGGGGATGTACACGGTCTCCAGGGGCGGTCTGGAGAGCTGCGGCTAGATGACCTTCTGGGCCAATTGTGTGACCAAGAGCGTGGTTTATACTGCCTGGGGGTGGAGGAAACCCCTAAAGTGCGGGAGGCCTTGATGCTCTTGTCCATTTCCTGCAAGACAGAATCTGTTGTGGCATGAAAGAGACCAAGGCCATCAAAGGGGAGATCCTCCACGTATGTTCTCGTGTCAGGTTGCAGAGTGGTGAAGCGGATCCAGGAGTGACGACAAAGGGCAATGGCTGAAGACATGGTCTTAGTAAACATGTCCAAGGAGTGTTTTGAGGAATTAATTTGTTGTTTTGCAAGGACCAGTCCCTCTTTCTGTACCTTGCGAGCAACTTGCCGTTGGTCATCAGGTAAAAGAGGCAAGGAGTGGTGACATTTGCTTCCAGAGAGTGTATTGGTATCTGGCCATGCAGGCCAAGTAGTTTGAGGTTTTCAAGCCCAGTACTCCTGCCGAGTAAGATCGCCGGCCAAATGCATCCAGCTTCTTACTTTTCTTATCAGAAGGTGTTGAATGCATCTGTTTGGACCTGGACGAAGACGTGACCACCATGGATGTGGGATAAGGATGGTTGAGGAGAAACTCGGCACCAGCATCCTGCACTCTGAACATACGATCTAACCTTCTCGATGAGACCGGTGTGCTGGAGGGTTTGTCCCAGGTCGATTTTGCCGCTTGTAGCAGTACCGATGACATAGGTAATGCTATCAACGTTGAGACATCCACTAGCACGACATTGAAGACTGTGTCTGTAATGACTGGTTTGGGGTGGACCATGGAGAGGCCGAGGGAATGAGCCATGCACTTGACCAGGTTGCCATAGGAGGTCAAGTCTTCCAAGAGGGAGATTGGCAAATTTTCAGCCATGTCCAGCTTAGGCGACGGATTGTTCAGAGGATCCGGAGCATCAGAATGGTCATCCTCAGATTCCCTGTCCAAGGAATCCGAGGAGGGGGGAGGCGGGTCCGAGAGGACCAAAGGTTGGATAGGCTGCCTCTGGATTGAAAGTGAAGGTGTCGACGCCAGGGGTCTAGGTGAAAGAGGGTGGCATCGATCCCGAGAGCTGTTGTAGCCTGGTCTCACAGGAACATGGGTTGTCGGTATTGACAGTGGAGGCAAAGGCGTGTGGGGTCTTCCCTGGTTGAGCAGAACCCAGTCAGGCAGCCTAGATAGCGAGGCGGAGGGCAGCTGGCAAAAGTGTGTCAGGGACCGCTGTCGGTGGAATTGATAATAGTCCCAATCACTGTGGTGAGGAGGGGAGGTCCACAGGGCGGCGGAGTAGGAATGGTGTTGGTAACGTTCCCATTGCGAGGAAATATGTGGGGGGTATCCCCATTGAGAAGGCTGGCAGGGAGGTGATTGATGTAGAGGTGACCTTCCAGTGTAGTCCCATCGACTGTCCCTCTCCACTGCCGAATGAAAGGTCGGTGGATTGGTATCAAGCAGCCTCGGTTGACTCCACATATACAGATCAAGGTTGATCGGGGAATGGGCACGGTCTGAAGGCAGGGAGGTCAACGTGTGTCGGGGAGATTGCCCACAGTCGACATCGGTAAACTCTTGCGTCTCCAAAATCACCTCAGGAGGATAAGTGTCTGGTTGGCAAATAGGAGAATCCAGAAGGTGTATGATCGGCAACTCTCCCAGAGCCGAGGAAACCACTGTCGAAATTCCCAGGCCTTGGGGTACTGTGGAGGGTGTAGACTGCGAAACCGAAGCAGTCGTCTGCGCCGAAGGTTGTAGTGGTGGTTTAGCTGCCAAGGAATCTTTGGACTTATGCTTCTTGTCCGTCTTATCCCTTTTCTTTTTCTTCACTGGAGTAGAAGCAGCTGACTGGCTAGTAAGAGGGCACTTTGAGGGACAAACAATGTTGGAGGCCGCCTTGAACATAGAGGTGGTCACCTTCGACGTTGAGACCATCGATCTCGATTGTCCGGGATCGGTCGTCGATGTTGAGGATTTGGAGGGCTCCATGGAAGAGGCAGGAAGCAGAGCCGACTCAAGGAGAGCTACCCGGAGTCTGGCCACTCTGTTTTTTCTCATTTGATTGGAAAATTTGGCACAATGGGCACAAGACTCAGGGCAATGTCCTTTGCCCAGGCAAAATGAGCAAAGAGCGTGCCCGTCAGTCTCGGCCAACTTACTGCCACAGGAGGAACACCTCTTGAAACAGCCCCACCTACTAGCCATAAGCTATGGCACAACTCTTATGGGGGGGGGGGAAACGGAGTCCAGGGGTCCAAAGGACCCCAGAACAAAAAACGAAAAGGGAGATGCTCCTCATTTTTAAAAAAAACAAAGAAAAAACAAAGAGAGTAAAAGAAAAAAAGGAGACCGAAGTCAAAGGATTTTGAGTAAGTGAACCTTTCCACAACTGAACCGACTAAGCTGAAGTAACAGGCTGTTGCTTGCATGGCGGTCAGAAGAGAACTGGTGGGATGTCCGCGCCCGGCTCCTCTGGGCATGCGCGTGGGGGCCTCCGCGCATGACTGGAGGGTGCTGGGTGCAAAAATCTGTTAGAAGCTTTCTACGACACCAATGGATTTCCACACAGGCGCAGTAAACCCATAGTGTGAAGCACGGAGACCATGTCGAAGATTAAGAAACAACAGCATGTACTTTTGTTCCATACAGCTTGTGAAAGATTTTACAGCATATACTTTTGCTTTACTCCTTTGGTGTCTGAACACATACCACAATCCAAAATGGAGTCATGTCCTTCTAAGTCCACTGGAACTTCTTTTTCAGTCATTAAAACCTCTAAAAAGGGATGTTTCTTTAGCTGGCTTCAGACTCCCTCTCCTTGGTCCATGGCACTCACATTAACGAACCAAAAGAAAAAGCAGCTGAACTGTCCCTTTGGGAGATGAATTCATATAAACTCTGTAGCTGAAAAGAAGGTCATTTTAATAACCTGGTCATGACCAGGTCACGTGATTGAGAGTTATACTAGATGTTACATGTGATGGGAGATGGGACATGGGGGCCTCTCCAGACGTGGTGCCACACCGAAGAAATGGGCAGGTTACCATGAGATCACAGTTGCTCCATGTCATGGGTGCTGAGGACAAGTCGTTGCCAGCACCGGCAGAACCCACAGCTGGGCCCTCTAACGCTGGGGAAATCACTGACTTACCGGCACAACCTTCACTGACACCTGGTTCAAAGACAGCTGACGAGGAAGAGACACAGCCAGAGAGCCCTCCTGAGTCACCCCAGAATAGACCACCTGCGAGGGCGGCTCCAACAAGATTTAGAGGTGAGAAGATGTATATACACAGGAGAGGGGCAGAGAATCCCAGTGGCACTTACCCTTGCATGCCTGACTGCCACACACTAACAGTGACCTATATTAACACACCTCAATGAGTTTATGATCTGAAGGCACAATTTATAGCCTGCAAAAATGCTGGATCTAGATCACGCGTAGCAAGCCTGTGGATAAGGCCCCTGTGCCGACATCACATCATAAATGCACAACTGCAGCTCTTCCCACCAGGCATACACCCACTTCTGATCAATGTCTGCAAAGAACTTTAGTGCGTGCCCTTGCTACTCAAATGCATAGTCAACATAACATTTCCTTATTCACACTCCGAAGAAGTATAAAGGTTACTAAGAAAATTGTCAGAGATACTCATGTACTGTAAAAAAACAGTCTGAGCGGTAGAACAGGATATTCGTGATATTATTTTCTACAAAAACGAACACAATCACATGTGGATCTTTGCAGTCATCTATCAGGACTATTAGATGTACAATGTGTGGCTGACCTCTGAGACCCGGATTCCAGCTCTCGCTCACTGGACGGATGCCCTTTGGCCAGTCACTCTCGCCCAGTCTAACTTCTGCCACAAGGTAGTTGTGAGGATAAAATGGAACACAGATGCTCCTGATGTCATGCCAGACCTTGTCTACAGTATTTATTCATTTATTTATTTATTTAAAGCATGCACCCCCCATCCCCCAACAAGAATAATAAATAGCCAGATAAACCATGAGGCCAGCCTTTAATCCAAGTATTGAAAACCAGTTATTTAAACCCCCTTCACACACCAACAGGCAAATCACAAAAACCAAATGAGGAGCCAACGTAGATCAATCAGTATGGCTGGGAAGTTGAAGAAAAAACAGGCAGCTCGAACAGAAGACAGAAAAAAAACATGTGGTGGCGGTCGCACGTGTGAGATAAAGTGCAGCGTGGGTGGGGAAGCAAGGCTATTTCCTCTGGTGTGAGTTGACCCACAGTTGCGCGATCGCACAGACTTTTGTAGGTGCGGGCACAGCCCGCCACTGCATGATCAGACACAACTGCGGAGGAGTTGGGTTTTCTTTTTGCCATTTGTTTCCAATGCGCTTACGCAGGGAATCGATGAACTGCACCTCCGCACTGAGGTCTTCCTATGGAGTGTGCAGGGGTGTGCACTGACATGCATACTGCAAAAGGGGGGGGGGACAACGGCACGGAGTCGGGATGGCCTGATCAGACTATCCCGATGCCATGGGAGCGCACTGGGTCGATCAGATGCAGGAAAATCCATCTGTGGCCCATAGCAAACCGTTTGCTACTGGACTTTCTGAGGTGTTTTTTTAAACTCCGCTTCTGCAGCAGAGCAAAACGGGTTGGCGACGGCTGCAGGGCGCTTCCCAGATGTTGTCATCTGATCGCGCTCCTTTAATCCACCCAACATTCGCTCCTATGTCGGAGTGAATTGTGCGTGTGATCACAACCGTATCAATAACAATAATAATAATATTTAATTAATTTTTAATAAAGTCTGGATGGGGGAAGAAAAGTTTTCACCCAGTGCTCTAAATCAGGCACTAGCCAGACTGAGGACAGCAGTTCTACAAAATGTCTTCTGTTTCAATAATGTGCCCCTTTAGTCATTTTCTTCCTGCAGCCCAACACTGGGCCAGATTCAACCTCTTTGGAAAAATGCCACTAGCCCTCGCTCCCGGACGAGAGAAGGGGCCCTCTGCCTCCACGGCCTCCTTTCAGCTCTTCCAGAGCTCCTTGCCTTTTGACTGACCGTGACTGCATGCACAACAAGCAATGGGCACAGCGTGGAGTGCAGAAGGCCCAGGAGGGGTTGGGGGACAGTGTCCTGAGAGTGACGGACCATGAGGGGAGCCAAGTACGGAGCCACGACTCCAAGGATAAAGCAGCAGGGTGCCTTTTTATCATGATTTGCGATACAGACATCATCTAACATTTTCAGCAAGTGAATGCGTTCTCCAGACAGTTGTCCACTTTTAGGCCTGCTGACTTCAGCAGAAAGTGCTTAACAGCTTTTCAAAATTAGTGACAGCCAGGCTGGTCCTCCCCTGAGCGGAATGACTGAGGCACTGAAGGGATAACTGCCCATATGGAAGAGCAGAAACCATTTAAATACTACAAACATATAAAAACTAAGGAATACTCATTTAGATAGGGGTCCCATCATGTTTTGGAATCCACACTGCCCATCTGCATGCAAAAGAATGCTACATACTCAATTTCTGTTGTCCCACTGGTAAGGTAACGGAAAGGTGAGCTCTCCACTGAAGAGTGATAGTTAGGGGGGGGGGGTTGGTTCATACTTCCATGAATGACGTTCTGACAAAGGGCACTTTGACTCTCGAAAGCTTATATTTCGAAAATCTTGTTGGTCTCGAAGGTTCTCCTGGACTCAAATCTAGCTGTTCAGACCGACAGAGGCTGCCCTCTGAAACTGTCCTTTACTTTAAAGATCAGAGCAAACTTTGTGGCAGGAGAGGGGTCGGCATTCTGCAAAATGAAGTAGAACAGATTTAGAATCCAGCAGCACCATTTAGACCAACAAAGGTATATTCAAGGTGTGAGCTTTCCGAAAGCTCACACCTTGAATAAACCTTTTATCGGTCTTAAAGGTGCCACTCTATAGATTTGTTCTACTGCTTCAGACCAACAAGGCTGACCACCTGGAACTGCCAAATGAAGGTGAGGAATGAAAGATTTGTAACCATTATACATAAGAGTGTTTTTTAAATAAATGGTCTTCTAATTTTCACAAGAGCAGAAGAAGAGCCCTGCTGGATCAGACCAATGGCCTATCTAGTCCACCATCCTGTCTCAGACTGTGGCCAGCCAGTTCCTCTGGAGGGCCAGCAACAGGGCAGAGAGGCCGAGGCCTTCCCCTGAGAAGAACCTCAGAAGAGCCCTGCTGGGTCAGACCAGGGAGGGTCCCTCTAGCCCAGCATATCCTGTCTCACACAGGGGCCCCAACCAGTTCCTCTAGAGGGCCAACAGACAGGGCATAAGAGGCTGAGGCCTTCCCCAGATGTTGCCTCCTGGCTCTGGGATTCACAGGTTTAGTGCCTCTGAATGTGGAGGTTCCCCTGAGACACCATGGCTAGGAGACACAGATAGACTGATACTCCATTAATCTATCTATAAGAACATCAGAGGAGCCCTGCTGGACCAGACCAGTGAGGGTCCATCCAGTCCAGCATCCCGTCTCACACAGGGGCCAGCCAGTTCCTCTGGAGGGCCAAGAGACAGGGCATAAGAGGCCGAGGCCTTCCCCCGATGTGGCCCTCCTGGCTCTGGGCTTAAGGGGTTTAGTGCCTCTGAATGTAGAAAGAGCTTCATGGGTACAGGGCAACACACAGTCGGAAGGCAGGAATTGCAATATGGAAGGGTCACCAGGGGCCAGACCAAGTCACTCTGAGAGCTGGGGATCTGGTCTGTGGATCATGTTGGCCAGGTGAGAGTGACACAAAATAATCCTCATTACTCCAAGGCTGCAAATGCTGTGGTTGATTTGGTTTTAGTTGCCATAGCAACAATGCTAGGGAGTCTCAACTTTCACTCTGGTTCAGAACAATGGACTTTGGAGGTTACACACACTCAAGGAAGAAACTATGACAGTTTGTGCATTTCGGGGGGGAGGGGGAGGGACTCCACTCAGATAGAAGTTAAGATTTGTGACACAGTGTGGCTGACGGCATAAGACCCCTCCTGGTGCAAGTCTTCCAAGGCAAGGAGAGAAATGTGTTCCAGCACTTTTCTGAGCTGGTGCTTTTCTGTTGCTTTTATCATTTTAATCCAACTCACAAAAGGGGGAACTACAGCATCTATATACCTAATAGCCAAGGCGCCACCTGCATGCGGATATCTAAATCTGCACATCAGGGGCACCTAGGGGGCAGAGAGCTTTTCCTGCACTCTTAGGAGACTCCCCCAGGTGTTCAGAAAAATCTTAAAACTTAAAAAAAAACTATACGGGGGATAGTTAAATCCCCGCCGAAGTAAAAGAGCGCTCCCTGCACATGCACATAGAATGCTCTGGGAACTGCGGTGGGCCAGCAGCGCCGGGGGGGAGATGGGGGGAGATTGGTGGGCCCGGCAGCTGAGAGCCACTCAGACCTTGCCGTCAATGTGGAGTGGTGGTGAGGGGAGAAGGATTGGCAGGCCTGCGCCTCACTGTTGGTGCCCGAGGTGGGGGCAGGGGAGAAGTCTCACTGGCGGGTGCTCCTTCTCCCCCACCCCAAGAGTATCGTGGGTCCCCGCTTCTTGTTTCATTCTATTTTATTTGCAATCCCCTTTGATTCCACTTGATACAGGAAAGCATTATAATATATGGGATTGTATCGAATTCAATGTACAGACCTGGCTTGGAACGAGAGGTATGGTTTTCTCCAGGAATTGTACCCGGTGTATTCCCAGACCATTCAACAGGTAGTTTACAGGCAGATATTATTCTGCACAAACATTATGTAGCAGAAACAGAAATATCATCCTAATCTCTCATAAATTAGCATTGGAATGACTGTGTTTAATCTGTCTTGTATGAAGCTGTTACCTTTCAAGCCCGAGAACAGGTATCGCACGGCAATGCTCTCGGGCCTTTTGCTTCCTCTCCACCGTGTTCATAAACTGGACAAAAACATCTTCGAGCAACGCATTATGCAAATACTTGTAAAAAGGAGTACAAAATGGTTGAAATGCAATAAATATCAGCACACAAGAATTTAAGTGAGTAAAATGAATTTCAGGGTGCTTTTAAATTGCTTTTTTTTTTTTTTTTCAAAGTGGAGTTTAGTTATTTCTCCCAATAAAATAGATTTTGTGTGGGTGGCATCCTTCAGGAAAAAAACACAAAAAACCCACCCCAGCCTGCCTTGTTCCTATGGGCCGGTGAACGGGGAAAGGTATCATGAATAATGGATTTGCTGCGCTTCTCGAAACGGCCCCCCAACAAATAAACTCTCATTCTGCTTCTCCTAATAAGCCGCTGTTCCAAGTGCAAAATAAAACAGTCTCCAACTCTCTAACCTGTAGGTGAAACAATTTTCTTCCTGTTAGTTTTTCTTCCACAGCTCCTGCCACAGAAGGCTAGCGTGGCGGGGGAACGAGTGCCCGTCTTTCTTAGAGGCAGAATTGCCTTTTAAAGAAAAAAAGATTTTATGACTAAAATATTGAAGATACTGAAAATTGTTCTCAGTCTGCTTCTTAGCTCTGAGGGGAATAATCTGCTCCCCAAACCCGGCATTGATGGTACATTCTGAAATTCCATCCGATAATTCTCAAGTTTGACACGCATGGTCAGTTCATCTGAGATGACCACTGGGGGATAGTTTTGCTTTTAAACAACCAGGACATAGAGCAGAACTGAAATTATGGGGGGAGAGTCCAATTATAATAGTTCATCTACCCAGAACACTTTAGGAGACTCAGATATTCTCCCCTAGGGATGGAGCTCTCTCACTCTTGCTCTTTTTCCAGGCAGCCTGAATAATGATCAAGGATGCAGCCTCCCTTGGGTGACCACTGGCCAATTTGTCCTGAAAGGGGACCCCGGCTGTGGGGGTGAGATAAAGCGGGGGGGGGGGGGAGTGTGAGGCTTTTTGCACTGGAGTACTTTGACCCGCAGTTGCGCAATCACACATTTCTGTGAAGCTGCGGTCACAACTTGCCACTGCATGATCAGATGCAACCGCGGGCAACTTGGTTTTTTTTTTTCCCCCATTCCATTCTGATTCGCTTAAACAGGGGATCGATGAATTGCATCTCCGCCCTGAGGGCTTCCAATGGCAGTATGCGATGATGCACATACCGAGAAGGGGAAACAAACAACAGCACGGCATCAGGATAGCCTGATCAGACTATCCCCGTTGCCACAAGTGCGCGCTAGAGTGATCACATGGGGAAAGTCTGTCTGTGGCCCGCAGCAAGCCATTTAATACTGGATTTTCCCTACTGTTTTTTTGAGGCCCTTCTTCGGCGGAGACTAATGGCTTGCCGGCGGGTGTGGGACGCTTCACAGATGTGATCTTGTGATCACACCCTTAAAGTCCGGCTGGGAGTTGTGCCTCTCACGTGGCTAATTCTGTGTGTGATCAGGGCCCTTGTCTAGCTATGAATGCAAGGTAGCCAAGAGCGAGTTTTACACAGAAATGGCGGCAATGGAAATTGCATCTCTCCTGACTGGCTTTAAAAAAAAAACCCTTCAGAAAAAGAAAGGCCTGGCTCTGTTTCCCAAACTGGACCCAGAGAAGGGCAAAGTAGCTTTAAAAGTTCCAGAAAGGAACCTTTGCAGCCTCTGTATACCAGAGCGGATCTCGGGGGGGGGGGGGGTACCCTAGAATAAACTTATAAAGAAACAGAGTGTGTGAATGCAAACACAAACAAACAGTTTTATTGCATACAAAATAAAATAAAAAGAATAAAAATATAAAGAACCTACACTAGGCACCTGGGAACTAATTCTGTTGGTCTCAACTTGAGTGCCCTGGCCCCACTGCTGGACCTCCTGAGGGCACCTGGGGTGTTTTTGGCCACTGTGTGACACAGAGTGTTGGACTGGATGGGCCACTGGCCTGATCCAATATTGGCTTCTCTTATGTTCTTAATTCTGTAAGTAACCACACACACACCAAGAAGAGGGCACACTTATAAAACATAGGAGGGAGGAAATCTGGAAAGTTTTAGGGAAGGGACATATGACCTGAAATCCTGGGCTTGAGGTCTGGAGAGGTTTGGGGCAAACGCAGCTGAGGTCCAAGGAACAGAGCGAGGAGGGGGAGGGGAAAGGAGCCTGTGAAGCAGTTGCAGGGGTGACCAGGTAGTGAGAGAATATGGCACACATTGAGTTGGGGTGGTCTTTTTTAGGGGGAAGAGTCCCATAACCAGACATGTGAACCCACTTTCCCAGGACCGTGACTGGTCCAAGATCTGAAGCTTGAATTTAACTGGGCAGTTTGAAGGTAACTCTGGTCAAAATCTGGTGGGAAGATTAGTGGGGAAATACCTGACATTCCAAGGTGGGGTGCTCACTGGATAATTTTAGCATATTGACAAAGAACCGGGGATGAATGCTGGGTTTAAATGTTCTCCTGATGGCCCATCCTGGGTGAATTAGATGTTAGGCTGTCTTCATTAATGGTAGAACTGGATTAGATTCAGAGGGGCAGCAGTGTTGGTCTGAAGCAGCAGAACAAAGTTTGAGTCCAGTGGTCTTTTTAAAAAAAATAACTTTGATTAATTTAATAACAACCCAAAAAGTATAATAAACATTGATCAAAGTAGCATGACGAGAGGTTTGCCATCTAAACACAACTATGCAATATCATACTTAAAATGTACCGTTACTGTAGGTCGAAGATAATTATGCATAACCTCAAAACATCTAATTGAAATTGTGTCAGCAAACTGAGCAAAAGGTTCTAATTCCTAGCATAATGTGCCGTAAGTGAGTGAGTTTTGTAGAGATCGCTTCAGAAGGCAAGTAGAGAAGAGGATGTCACATTTACAGGGAGCAAATCCTTTTCAGTCATGTATTGCAGCCACGGATACCAAGCGGTCACAAATTTGGAAAAAACTGTGTTGTTGCCATATTGTTGACTGTGTAATGAGTCTGTAATCTTGCACATAATAGACTCCAGTGGTCTTAAAGGTGCCACTGGACTCAAACTTTGAATTGGATTAGCGATACTTCAGGGTTGCCCAACTGTTTGTAGCTGGAACTGGTTTGCGTTCAGGGAATCATAGAATGTTAGAGTTGGAAGGGATCTTGCAGGGTCATCTAGTCCAGCCCCCTGCACTCTGCAGGAGCATAGCCGAAAGAAAGCCTTACAACATACCTGAAAGATGGTTGTCCAGCCTCCACTTGAAAATGTCCAGCGGAGCATCCACCACCTCCTGAGGCAGTCTGTTCCACTGCTCAACCACTCTGACAGTTAGGAAGTTTCTCCTGATATTTAGCCAGTATCGACTCCCTTGTAATTTCCACCCATTCGATCTAGTCTGGCAATCCGGAGCAAGAGAGAATAGATCTGCTCCATCTTCTACATGACAGCCCTTCAAATATTTGAAGACTGCAATCATGTCCCCTCTAAGCCTTCTCTTTCCCAGGCTAAACATACCCAACTCTTTCAGCCTCTCCTCATCAGACTTGGATTCCAACCCTCTCACCATCCTGGTTGCCCTCTTCTGGACACACTCAGCTTCTCAACATCCTTCCTAAAATGTGGTGCCCAAAACTGGACACAGGACTTCAGGTGAGGCGTGGCCATAGCAGAATAGAGTGGAACTACCACCTCCCGTGATCTGGACACGATGCTTCTGTTGATGCATCCTGAGACTCCGTTGGCTTTCTTTGCAGTCACGTTGTCTTGATGAAGTATCCCTTGGGCTCCACCTTAAATTTTCAGCTGATGCGGGCTCTTGTCAGAGTCATCAATTTTATTATGGTAATTCTGGTTTACAAAGTTGAACATTACCAAATTGAAGATAATAAGGTGAATGAACAAGCGGTTCTTAGGTTTAAAACTGACAATGGGTATCTGAACGATACACCATTGTTTGTCATTTAAATGAAAGTGACATTTTAGTAGATAAACAAGTCCTATTTCCTCTACATAAAATATTTTAGATCTCAGAAATGTTACTGAAGTTGAATCAAAGAAATGCCAAAATGTGATTAATTACCTAGTATGACTTATATAAACCTTTGCCACATACAAGCAATATATATATGTCTCCCACAAGAAATACTTGCTATTTTATGTTACGCACCGTGCTGAACCTCCCAGGTGCCTTATTTTTCATAAATGCCCAAGATATCTATGCGCCATAAAAATCAAGAACCACTCTTACATCTATCAAGTCTGTCCCTCAAAGTCAAAATCAAATCGCTTCAACAACTGAACATTAAATACTTGTTTATTAGAAAAGTCGTTGCTATGGCTCCCGAGTAGAAAACAGGTTCGCATTTTTCTGAAAATGGACTCATCACATGGCTGCCTATGCAGAGACATATACTGAAATCTACATGTACCGGGTTGGGCCCAGAACTTTCTGGAAAGGATTCTAGCCCTAAGGCCGGGATTCCTACCTCTTGGACCACTCACTGTTGGAAGAAAACAAATCCCCTCAGAGGGCCCTCGATGCCCGAGGACAGCAGGCACAGAGTGGGCAACCTGAGCAGCTCTGCCCAGAAGTAAGTCCAGCTTTATTGAATGGGGCTGACTCCCAGGAAAGTGTTCTTAGGACTGCAGCATAAAGGCTCGATTCTACCACTACAGCTAAGTGCAGAGCTTTTCTTCAGTGCAAGGAGCCATTCTCCAGCAAAAAAAAAAATCTCTTCCACAAGTGTTTCTTCCTAAAGTGTAGAGCTCCTTAGGCTGAGATTGAAAGTTTATGTAAACTGAAGGTCAGCTGCTAAGAAACCAAAAGAGCCTTTTTTGTATTAAAGGTTCCCCTTGCTCGAAAGCCAGTCGAATACGACTCTAGGGGGCAGTGCTCATCTCCGTTTCCAAGCCGAAGAGCCTGCGCTGTCCTAAGATGTTTCTGTGGTCATGTGGCTGGCATGACTAGACACCAAGGCACATGGAACGCTGTCACCTTCCCACCAAAGCGGTACCTCTTTATCTACTTGCAATTTCTTGTTTTCAAACAGCTAGGTTGGCAGGAGCTGGGACCAGAGACGGGAGCGCACTCTGTCACACGGTAATTGGGTCTTGAATTGCCAAACTACTGATCTTCCGGTCTGCAGTTCAGCTTTTGTATTAGATGGGTCTATTCTGGATCCAGAAGATCTGGATTTTGCGTAGGAAGAAGGGTGAAGTCCGAGGCACGTGAAAAGGGAGAAGCATTCCAAGTGAGCCCCTGCCGAATTTGGTAATTTTAAAACTATTTCTCCTCTCCTCCATGGGAGCTATTTAGACCTCGGGGGAAAGAGATGCATTTATCACTCTTTTTAGCTATCCTTTGCTCAGTAACTGTTAGGCATTTTGTTTAGGATGTGTTTCTCTTTCTCTCTGTAACTTTAGTTACCAGTCAAGTTAGATTTTGCGTGTTTAATGAAATGTGTCTCTCTTACTGAGCGTTCTGCCTCATGCATGAAAGCCTCCAATTGCACTGTGCTAACCCAGCGAGGCCAGGAAAAGCCTCTTTGTGGCACGAAGAGTCTTCAGAGAGTCAAAAGGAAGAGATTTAATTTCCAAGAGGATTCAGCTGTCATATCTATCTGAGATTCTGAGGCTGGCAAGCAGTGAAAGGATCTTATTTCTGATGATGGACTTTGCCGGGTTTTATTCTTACTGAAATCTCTCTCTCTCTGGCTTTTCTATACCCCCTCCCCTCCAAGGAGCACACGGTGCTACACCTGGCGCCCTCCTCCACCATTCTGCCCTCCCTTGTGAGGACGAGAGGGTATAAATGGTCCAACAAGCTCCCTAGCATAACATGATAAACCACATTTCTCCCACAGGCTGAAATGATCCAGATCCTGATCTAGATTAAGTTCTGGGTCTTAAAACCTGGGCAGATGGGGAGCTGGCAGAAAAAATTTTACTAAACTCATAAGAACATAAGAGAAGCCAAACTTGGATCAGGCCAATGGCCCAACCAGTCCGACACTCTGTGTCTCACAGTGGCCAAAAACACCAGGTGCTCTCAGGAGGTCCACCAGCGGGGCTAGGACACTAGAAGCCCTCCCACTTTTGCCCCCCAAAGCACGAAGAAGAAGAAGAAGAAGAAGAAGAAGAAGAGATTGGATTTATATCCCGCCCTTCACTCACTTGGAGTCTCAGAGCGGCTTACAAACTCCTTTCCCCTCCCCTCCCCACAACAGACACCCTGTGAGGTAGGTGGGGCTGAGAGAGCTCTTTCCCAAGCTGTCCTTGAGGGAACAGCTGGTACAGAGCTATGGCTTGCCCAAGGTCATTCAGCCCAGGTGCAAGTGGAGGAGTGGGGAATCAAACCCGGTTTTCCCAGATTAGAGTCCGCGCACTTAACCACTACACCAAACTGGCTCTCCAGAATGCAGAGTATCACTTGCCCCAGACCGAGAGTTCCTATCTATACCTTGTGGCTAATAGCAACTGATGGACCTCTGCTCCAGATGTTTATCTAATTCCCTCTTGAAGCCATCCATGCTTGTAGCCGCCACCACCTCCTGTGGCAGTGAATTCCAGTGTTAATAACTCTTTGGGTGAAGATAATAAATTGGGAGTTGATAATAAATTGGGATAGGGAGAAGAGAAGGGAAATAATATTTGGCTTCAGATCAACACACACACACACACCCAAATCTGCTAGTCTCAGCAAGTCTAGGAGGCAGCAGAGTTTCCAGGAGGGGAGATCAAAAGAACCTGACTTCCAGCAGATCAGATGGGAGCCACTGTGTGACAGACTGTTGGACTGGATGGGCCATTGGCCTGATCCAACATTGGCTTCTCTTATGTTCTTATGTTCTAATCACCCCAACACAGTTTAATTTTTAATTTAATTTTTTTTTGCTGAGGACAGAGCAAAATTTCCCCTGCCGGAGATCAGAAGCCAATTCCCAACTGATCCCTCACCGATTAACTGGCTGTCTGTTCACCACAGGTGAAAGGGAAGTCAGGCAGACTTCAAGTATTCCAATTCAGGGCCCAGAAATAGAATATGAGACATCTGATCTTTCTCTTCCTGTAGATGTAATGCTGTGTGTCTCAATACTGCAAACATGATTTATGAGAACTCCTCTGCAACAGAATTCTGTACAGAAAGAGTAGGGATTGGGACATCGCCAAGCCAAACTGCAAAAGGACACGACCGGTGGCATGGGATAGGCTTGCTCAGCTGCATAGAGGGGACACACCCAATAAGTTGGGACTGGAAACAGCTGAGGAGTGGACTGTGCCTATGAGAGAAAGAAGAGGGTGTATTTTTATATCACAGGATAAATATTGTGCACTCTTCCACGTAAAGGTGAAAACAACACATTGCTTGGGGCCTCTCCTGGGAGACATCCTTCCTCCTTAATAAACCATCTCTGAGCAGCTGCAGTTCATGCTCACATCCCACCCAATTGGAGATTAACAGGGACAGCTTTTATCGGAAAATGTCAAGTGGAGAAGTCAAGGCTTTCAGCTATTATGGATAAAAACCATTTGATAGTGAACTATTTTATGCACAGCTTTTCCTTCCTGAATTCTCCGTGAGGAAGGGAGGTCTATCTTCCAAGGACAGCCTGGGGCTAAAACACCTGGCGTCAAAAGGGGAAGCACTGATACGCATGGAGCCATTCGTTACAACAGTCTTCCCTTTGCACAGTTGATGATCGGCTCATCTAATTTCGAGCTGTAATACATCCAGCAATCACGACGGCTCCAAGACTCAGGTGGGTGTCACTTTCCATGTGCAGCTTATGAATAAGACATGTGAGAGCCAGTTTGGTGTAGTGGCTAGGAGTGCAGACTCTAATCTGGGAGAACTGGGTTTGATTACCCACTCCCCCACATGCAGCCAGCTGGGTGACCTTGGGTAGTCACAAGTTCTCTCAGAGCTGTTCTCTCAAGGACAGTTCTGGGAAGAGCTCTCTCAGCCCCGCCTACCTCCCAGGGTGTCTGTTGTGGGGAGGAGAAGGGAAAGGAGACTGTCAGCCACTCTGAGACTCCTTCGGGTAGTGAAGGGCGGGGTGTAAATCCAATCTCCTCCTCCCTTGTCCTCCTCCTGGTCCGGCACTCCAGCTCTGCTGCTGCCACCCATGAACTGGTGTTTGGTGCCTGGCCCTACCGCCTGTCAGGGCTTGACTTTGTTTTTAAATCCCAAGCAGCCTCATGGCTTCTATCCGTTTCATTAACTCGGATCGTTGCTGGCGCTGGCTCTCAGACAATCCTCTGGCCTAGACTTTAACTACAGGTGGTGTTGAATGTGACCGATCAGGAAAAACAGGCAGAAATGTAAGAGAGGAGTGATATGATCAGGCGACACAGTTTCAGCAGTTGAATTTTGAACAAAAGGTGAGACTCCAAGTTAGGCAAGTGGAGTCAAGGAAGACAGACCACGCAAGCGAGAGACGGAGGAGCCAGGCCGGGAGGCCGGGGAGTGAAGGAGGTGGTGATTTTGCAACACTACAGCGACCACAAGAGCATAACTGTGGGGAGGAAGGGAAGGGAATATGAATGGAAGTTATACTGTAGGCAGGGGTGTAGCCCCAAAATTTTGGATGGTGGGGCGTTGGGAATTTTTTTGGGGGGGAGCAGGGGACACAGAGAGAGAGAGAGAGAGAGAGAGAGATCCCCTTGGCAGGCAGGTGAAGAAGAGAAGGGTCTTTCCGTACCTGTTGGCGCAACTCCCACAGTGGGAGTTGTGGGGCACGGGCCATGAGTGAGGGGGCACTGTCCCTAAATGCCCCACTGTGGCTATGGGCCTGACCGTAGGGTGCAATCCTACATCAGCAGGAGTCCTGGGATATGAGAATGCAGGACGGTGCAATTGAACAATCTCAAGAAATAAGTTAATTGGCAGAGAAAAAAGAGGATGGCAGCAAATTTTGGACCTGGGAGAATTAAATTCAAAGACCCCCCAACTCTCACCTCCAGTCCCCCCCAAAAAATTGGGTCTAGCTCATAATCGGACCAGTCCCCTGTGCCTGGCTCTCCTCCCAAGTAAACTTACTGTTGCTAAAGGATGAAATTGGCAGTGGGGAGGGGTCGGCATGTAGGGCTGCTAGGTCCCCCCTGGCCACCAGCTGGGGATGGAGAGGGGAGGGCCAGATCCAGGTTGGGGAACTTCTGGAGATTTGGAGATGGAGCCTGGGGAGGACAGGGACCTCATGCCCTAGAGCCCCCCTCCAAAGCGTCCATTTTCTCCAGGGGCACCGATCCCTGTGGTCAGGAGAGGAGCTGAAATTCCGGGGGATTCCCAGGTCCCACCTGGAGGCTGGCACCAACACTAGGCCTAGCCCTGAAGGCCTGGATGAAACTGAGGGTACACAGAAGACTCCTTTACTTATTTATCCATGGGTTATTTTTCATCTGCCTTTCTTCTGTGACACCCAAATTTTAGGGGTGGGTGGATTGTGAGGAGGAGGAGGAGGAGGAAGAGGAGGAAGAGGAGGAGAAGAGGAGGAGGAGAGGAAGAGGAGGAAGAGGAGGAGGAGATTAGATTTATACCCCGCCCTTCACTACCTGAAGGAGTCTCAGAGCGGCTTACAAACTCCTTTTCCTTCCTCTCCCCACAACAGACACCCAGTGAGGTAGGCGGGGCTGAGAGAGCTCTTTCCCAAGCTGTCCTTGAGGGAACAGCTGGTACAGAGCTATGGCTTGCCCAAGGTCATCCAGCCAGGTGCAAGTGGAGGAGTGGGGAATAGTAGTTCCTCTGAATGTTGTCTTTCTGAGCTTTCTTAAAGAACAATCTGAAAGAATTCTTCTCAGACTTCCTTGAGCACCAAGAAAAAGGGAGTTAATTATAAGGCAGTTCAGGGGAGGAACAGCAGGAGTCGGCCCCCTGTAGTCGAGGAGAGGACTCCTTTGTCCCTTGCTCCTTGTCCGCATCCTTAGACACCGGCCTATTGTGCACAGGTGTTTTGCCTCGCTTTCACCATGCATGTCTGTTGGATTTTCTTTTTCATTCTGCATTGATTTGCCTTCCTTCAGCACTCAGCTCATTTTCTGATCGCTGTTTCCCTGGGTTTTCTGAGAGTGCTTTTGTGCTGATTTTTCCCTTGGTTCGCTTCCAAGCTGAAGGTTATTCAAAAGCATTCAGATTCCCTCAGATTTCCCCTGCCCTCTTCCTGCTCCTCGAAGGCCACTCCACTGCTCCCACTGAGGTAGTTCCGCCCACTCTGCACCTTCCGCCATCCTCCCCCCTTCATCAGTGTGCAAGCACCATTTTCCCCTCGTTTTAAATTTTTTAAAAAAATGTACAAGCAGCATGAGAGTATCACTAGTCTCAGATTGCTGAATTTAAAAAAATGAAAATGAGGGGGGTGGGGTAAAAGGAGCTATGTGAGGTTTAGTTCCCTGCTGATATTGACTTGAAAGGGAGATTGGAGATGAAGCAAATGGTAGCATCCCATTGCCAAAAAAGAAAAAGAAAAGAAAAAAGGATTTCAGTGCTGCATGCAAACAAAATAAATGCGGGGTCGTCAGCGCAGGAAAAAAATTGACATGAGATGTAAAGAGAGACAGACACTGGAATGGGAAGTCTAAAGCTTTGAAAACATTTTTCCCTTTAATGCTTTAGTGAATAAAGTGGGGGTGGACCACCTTGGCAGTCTCTGGAAGCCTATCATTAAAATGGCGGCCGAGCCACATGGACATAAGAATTGCTTGGGATCAATCCATTTGCAAGGAAGGGTAGGAAATTAGCATTACTATGCAGCTGCGCTAGGGCATCAGTGAAGACATCCCTCCATTTTTTCTCCAGTTTAATGGCACAAGACAAAAAGAGCTCTCCAGGCAGTAGCAGCAGGTGTTGGAGGGAGGATGGAGGCACGCCAGGTCAGTCCCCTGCCCAGCTCGATAGCAGGCAGGCCTCCTCGGAAGGGAGTCTCGCCACTGCAGCTTGTTTCCAGGACCCTGTGGGAAGTGGCCGGGGGCCCAGCCTGGTTGCCCAGAGTGGTGACCTGGGGCTGCCTGGGCTACCTGGCAGAGCTGCAGAGCTGACTCCTGCCACCGTTCCTCGCTGGGTGCCATTAAAGCACAGGGATTCTGGGTGGGGCTCCAAAGGCGGGTGGAACCTTGGATGGCAGAGCAAGTCAAGTGGCCTCTTCCTCCCACACTCCTAGAAGAGATGAGCTTGTCTTAAGGAGCGCAGTCCCATCTGGCACCAGGCCAAGCAACTCTTCAATAAATAACTGTGCATTTAGCCTGTCCAAGTCTTGATGAGGCTTTCTTTTAGTGAGAGCTGGTGGGGAGACATAGCTGATGAACTAAGAACCTGCTACACAGCATATTGCCCTCTTTCCTGTCTGTTTGCTGCAAACATGCCGGTGTGTTGGATGCTCCTCAAACAAGCTTTATTAACATTTGTCTTAACATAGCGTGGCACTCTGGAACCATACAAGCAAAGCATATCTTGGAGAAATGTGGATTGTTGACATGACTTGAGTACAAGAGTATTTGTTAATGGGGTTTTAATTGTGTTGGAAACTGCAACTCTTGAAGAGGAGAGATGAAATGGTTTTAAATAAGTGCAGCAACAAAAATAAGTAAATAAAAAAGCTCCCCAGAACTTCTGCCAGAGGACTCCTCCCCCATACAAACTGCAGCCTTGTGCAAAGTGTGGAGGAGTTGCAGCCGAGTTTGCACAGGCACATGTATACACACACACACACACTGCCAACAGTGCCAATCTCAGTGGATTCTACCATGCATCCTGTACACTCAACATGTTCCTCCTATATCTATGAGTTCGTGGCCATTTTTCACAGTGGCCAATAACACAGCAGAGAATCCCTCAGTGCTCAGCAACATGGAAAAGGGGGCTTCACTTGTCAGTTTCAGGAAAAGTCTGATCAGTCTCAACAGTGGGTTTCCCCCCTTTGCCTGCATTCCTTTCTGCTCTCTTTCATACAGCAAAGGAACGCTAAAATTTAAGACAAAACCTGGACCACGAGGATTTAAATGGAAGGTGCTTGCTGGATGCTATTGCACAGCTGCAATAGGGCAATTGCATTTTTTAAAAAAACAAACAAACAAACCTTTGGACACCACCCCCTCCCCCCAATGTCACAAGTGACATTCCACCCTGATTTAGAAAAGTGCATTTTTAAATTGTAGCTGCAGAATCAATACACCGGAGGTAAAAAGAATGGTGCGTAAGGCAGGCCCAGAATCCGAAGTAAGGATTAAAGGTTTACTGCTCTGAAAATCCGCAGTAAGATGTGCGTGGGTAATGGGCCAGCAACTCATCGTCAGAAATGCCTTTCTCTGTAAGGATCCTCTGCTCACCACCATGCTAGTTTCAGAGGCAGGAGGAGACAAGAACACATACCGTATTTTTCGGACCATAGGACGCACTTTTTCTCCCCAAAAAAGTGGGGAGAAAAGTGTGTGCGCCTTATGGTCCAAATACTGCTGCTGCGGCAGGCACAAGGCTCCCCTTGCTGCCACGAGGCCGCCGCCGCCGCGAGGCCATCGTCGCTCGCGCGAGGCCGCCCCTGCCGGCTCACGCGAGGCCGCCCCTGCCAGCTCACGGCTCACGCGAGGCTGTCGCCGCTGCTCGTGGCTCTCTCTGGGCCGTCGTCACCGCTCGCGGCTCTCTCTGGGCCGCCCCTACCGCTCGCGGCTCTCTCTGGGCCGCCCCTGCCGGCTCATGGCTCGCCGCTCTCTCTGGGCCGCCGTTGCCACTCGCGGCTCTCTCTGGGCCGCCGTTGCCGCTCGCGGCTCGCGCGAGGCCGCCCCTGCCGCTTGCGGCTCTCTCTGGACCGCCGTTGCCACTCGCGCGAGGCCGCCCCTGCCACTCGCGGCTCTCTCTGGGCCGCCGTTGCCGGTCGCGGCTCGCACGAGGCCGCCGTCGAACCACCATTGCTGCTTGCGGCTCGCGCGAGGCTGCCGCTGGGCCGCCGCTGCCGGCTCGCACGAGGCCACCGCTGCCGGCTGAGGCCTCCTGACCAGCGCGGAGGGTGCGATCCTCCCCCCGCGTCTTATGGTCAGGTGTGTCCTATAGAGCGAAAAATACGGTACCTCAGGAGCAGCATTTGGGCCCTGTAATTTAAAGCAGAGCTTCAGTGGAGAGGCAGACGCTCAGAGACACAGCGCCCTGCAGGATTACTTCACTCCTCATTAGGACCCAGCCTAGTGCTGGACTAATACCCTGGCTCCGCAGGCAGGACTACAGCTCTTGCTCAGGCGGACCCCTCCACCCCCGCCAGTGGCTTCTCTGGGGGCCAAAAACAGAGAGAGGAGCATTTGGACAACAAGATGCTTTTGACTGCATCTTTCTGCACACCATTAGACAGACTTCACTTAGAGTCATTTTAACGGAACTTTGTCACACTAAAGTGTTCAAGTGAAAACTTAATGAACTGGAGTGAAATTAAGCTTTTGACAACGAGATGGCCCCTCTCGGCTGCCTGCATTTGATGGCATTAGCACATGCACGCTACCAGCCCCATGAAAAGCCTCAACTTATCTTTCCTTTTTCTCCGTACAAAGGCTCTGATGGCATCAATTGCATCGTGTTCAATAACGCTGAGGGCAGATGCAGATCGGAGAGCACAGGAAGAAGAGAGGCTTCTTGGCAGCTACTGTGAGACATCAGTCGAGGATTAAAATGGATTCGGAACGAGTGAGCGTTTGTGTGCGTGTGTGCGTGCAATCGTTACTGAAGTCATGTTAATCCTAAACTGACGAGTCAAAGGAACGACTGTGATGTGTGTATGTTCCCATGCACACACACACGTGAACTGTCAATACTGTTTCAGGCCTTTATTTATTTATAACCTGCTTTTCTAACTGAGATCCAAGGCGGATTACATGGTGTAAATCAAAGCAATCAAACAGCATGAGACATCCAACCATAAATAATGCAACAGGACTAGTACTATGGAAACCTGAAATAATGCACACCAAAAAGGCATTGCAAAAGTCGGGACGAATGCAGAGATATAAAAACACGACAGACAGTGGCACAGACTCCCAGTCCTGCTCCCTTTATCAGAGCCCCTTCCTGAATCATTCCATGATGCTACAGCCTTGCTCCTTTTCCAAAAAGCCCTTCTTGAGCAACTCCTGTTTTGCTGTTTGCAGAATGACAGAAGTGCGGGAGCCCCACTGACCTCCACAAGGAGGGGGCTGCAAGTGAGGATGCACAGAGTCAGGCTCTTACCCATTGGCTGGGGGGCCCCTGCTTCAGGCTTTGCTCCACATGAGCACAGCGGTTGTGACAGAGCATCACAGGAGAGGCAGTTCTGCAGGTATGCAGGTCTGAGGCCATGAAGGGCTTTGTATGACAGGGGGGCCAAACTTGCTTAGCATAAGAGCCACAGAGAATAAACATCAGATGTTTGAGAGCCGCAAGACATGAACACACACATTTTTAATGGAAACCATGCAAATTTGCATATTAAATTAAAGAGACAAATGCCTTCTCCAAGCCAAGCCAGTCTGCCAGTGGGATGGGGCTTGGAGAACACATTTAAGTTTAGATGGAGAGGGAGGAGAGAGAGAGAGAGAGAGAAGAGAGAGAGAGAGAGAGGGAGGAAGGGAGGGAGGGAGGAAGGAAGGAAGGAAATCAAATAGATGGGGGAGGGAGGAAGAGGTGGAAATAAAACAACTTTAACTTTAAATGAGTCCTCCAAGCCCCCCACCCCACGATGGCTGGCTTGGCTTGGAAAAGGGATTTAAAGAGACAAATGCTTTCTCCAAGCTGGCCGACTGGGGAGGGGGGGGGGTGCTTTGAGAACACATTTAAAGTTAACGCTACTTTCTTTCTCTGCTCCCCCCCCCCCCATCTCAAGCCTGCCCAGGGAGGAGTACACTGGCTGGGAAAGGGAAGACCAAGCAGGGCGGCATGCCCTGCCGGGAGCCACACAATATAGGTGAAAGAGCCGCATGTGGCTCTCAAGCCACAGTTTGGCCACCCCTGGGGTCTATGATAACCCGTACCTTAAACGGAAGCTGGAGACCTGGTGACTGAAGGACGTTCTGCAGAATGGGTGTAATACGCATACTCTGCCTAACCGTAGAACAAAGTTTGAGTCCAGCGGCACCTTGAAGACCAGCAAAGTTTAATTCTGGGTAGAAGCTTTTGTGAGTGAGCTTTGTTGGTCTTAAAGGGTGCCACAGGGCTCAGACTTTGTTCTGTTGCTTCAGAACGACACGGCGACCCACTTCCTAGCTGTGCCTATGGCGGACAGGAGGCTGTCCTGACCCTGAAAGGGGGAAACGGGCTGTTTAGTACCTCAGCTGACAGGAATGTGGGTTCAGCATCCCGTCTCCAGGTGATGCTGGAGGGAAGCACAGCCCACGGTAGCTCAGCCAGGTCTGCCTCAGGGAAAGTGCAGAGGGGGTCTGTCTGCCTCGGCAAGCAGGCGGCCTTGTGCATAAAGAGGATGAAAGCCTACCTCTGGGAGAGGAGAGAAGGCCCTGGGACCCGTCCTGGGAGGGGAACGGCCGGGCGGAGTTTTGCCTGAGGCTCCATCAACTGAGGAGATTCTGACTTCAAACCCATCACTATATCCAGTAACTACAAGTTTGAGTGCCGAGTGACTGTTCTGGGGGAATCCTGTGCTGTTGAACTGTTCTTGTCAAGTCCCGAATATAAAGGAAACATTTTTGGGGGGAAAAAACCCCCTCAACTCTGGCCTCAGCGGCTGCAGGGTTCCAGTCACAGCCTACAAAACTTATATCACAGCAGCCTTTATACCTGCTACCCTAAATATACCTTATAACGGAGGGGCAGAACAGCGGGGAAGGTTTTTCACGCTAAAAGAGCCCCTTCCTCAGGATCTTAGGCAGCTCTTATGGGTCCCCTTGGTCTGCTGAAAGGGCCCGCCATGGTAACCCAGGGGCAGCACTCTGTACCAACTGGCATTTCTAAGGCAACTTGGTGTAGTGGTTAAGTGCACAGACTCTAATCTGGGAGAACCGGGTTTGAGTCCCCACTCTTCCATTTGCAGCTGCTGGTGTCACCTTGGGTCAGTCACAAGTTATCTCAGAGCTGTTCTCTCAGGGGCAGTTCCTGAAAGAGCTCTCTCAGCCCCACCAACCTCACAGGGTGTGGGGAGGGGAAGGGGAGGGGATTGTAAGCCACTTTGAGACTCCCTTGGATAGAAGAGGAAGAGAAGAGATTGGATTTATACCCCATCCTTCACTACCCGAAGGAGTCTCTGAGCGGTTTACAATCTCCTTTCCCTTCCTCTCCCTACAACAGACACTCTGGGAGGTAGGTGGGGCTGAGAGAGCTCTGACAGAAACTGCTCTTTTTCAAGAACAGCTGTGCCAGAACTATGGCTTGGCCAAGGTCATCCAGCAGGTGAGAGTGGAGGAGTGGGGAATCAAACCCGGTTCTCCCAGATTAGAGTCTGTGCACTTAACCACTACACCAAACTGGGGTAGAGAAGGGTGGGGTATAAATCCAGTCTCTTCTCTCTCTTCTTCTTTCCCTTGCCCACTGTGGCTTTTGCCCCCTTTTGTTACCCAAAAACTGGGAGTTCTTACTATATGACCATACCTACTTCCATTTACACGTTATACAGTTGGCTGTGCTAAGATTACACTCACTCATCTTTCAAACATAATTTATTATGGATTGTAGATTTTATCAGCCTTCAAATATTTTTCAGTATTGAGCTACATGCCTTTTAAATTAAAAGGATTTGAAGGAGCCTTTTAATTAAAAGGGAACACAGCTTAATACTAATTGGGTTGATTCAATTTACATCTAGGCAAGGTCATTCACGAAGTCTCAAAGAATGATCTCTCCAAGGCTGTGCAGAAGCCATAGAAATGGAGGCCCAGTTATGACATTCTTATCTGACCGAAACATACATATACAGAGTAATGCTGGATCTTCCAAAAAATCCCCCCCCCCCGCTAATCAATGCAATATTTTTGATCCCAAAACTCTACATATTTGGACAGATGCAAAAGAATTTCTCAGACGGATCTGCCATTTTGCATTTTATATTTTGTGTTCAGTGTATACTACTGAGCTAGATATCTGATAGTCTTTGGACAGAATAAGCTACAATTTATTTGCATTTCATAAGACAAGTCCCTGCATCTCTGACGAGATTTATAATTGCAATTAATCTTGCCATAATGACTTTGACAACCCTGGATTTATGGTCAGGCAAACCAATCCTCAAATTGTTTGCAGAGCTATTAATATGCATAGCTGAATATTTTCAGTCTTTGTTACTCTTTTATGAATAATAAAATGGTGATTACTGTCTCCACCCAACCTTTTTCCAAAGTGACTTTCTCCAGTTATTTGGGATGGGCACAGAATGTGTGTCTTCTGCAGCTGGGTTTGCTTTCCAAAAACCTGGACTCTTTAGGGTTGACATTAAAGTGGTTAATTAAGCTTCAGATTTTGGTTATAGTGGTTTCAAGGGGAAGCACATTTCCTCCCAACAAACTCACAGAAAATTCTCAGGGTTTGTACTCTTCCCGACCAAATTTCAGGCAGCTAAAATAAAGACCACATCTTACAGGCAGTTCTGTAGGCAGATGGAGGTGCGAGGACAACAGAAGTATATGACACACACACACACACACACACACACACACACACACACACACACACACACACACATCTTTCCTGATATTCTCCAAGCAGCAGGCAGAGGGGTCCAATGCTCCCTCTAAGACGTGGAGTCTTGTGAGCAAAAATTCTACTTTGTGAGCTACTGGCATTAAAGCTGTGAGAGAGCGATTTGGCTGCTGCGTACATTAGTTGCTCTGGGACCCTCTTCCTAAATGTGTGAGATGGAGGCTAAAAAATGGTGAGCTAGCTCACACTAACAACTTAGAGGGAACAGTGGATAGGACTAAGTTCTAAACAAAACCTGAGCCTGCAGGGTCTCACCTCCACGCCCACCCATCTCACCCTGTCTTGCTGGTTTGAGTTTTCTGCTTTTTATCACAGAGGCGTTTTGAGGGAGGGGAGGAAGGAAAGGGAAATCCCCCAAAGCCTGCCCCTCTCTCTCACTCACTCACACACACACACACACAGAACACACACACACAGAGACTTCTGGTTTGCAAGGAGGAAAATAATAAAAGAAATTCTCTTGCTGGTAGCAGCCAAGACCAAGAAGGAATCCTTGATCTCTGAGGGAATGGAAAGGAGATTTTTTTTCTTCCAAAGCACGAGACCCCCCCCCCCCCCCGGGCTTCCCAGGCCACTCAACATTCAGGCCTGAGCACCCACAGAAGGGCAGCCGAAGGCCCCTGGGAGCCAAGTCTGTGTGTGTGTGTGTGTGTTTTAAACCATCTATACTCACGTATCTTTGGAAAACACTTAATACATTATCTAATGATAACAGAGAACATCTAAAATAACGACTGCATATGATTCCCTGTTCACTGCCCCCCCACCCCCCACCCCCCACCCCCCAATCAGGCCTTCATTTCTGCGATTCAGCTGGGCATGCCGGCTATTCTCGGACACTCCTGGGACCTGACCCCCGCTCCTGTCTATGGTTATGAACTGTGCGGTTTCTAACCTGCTAGGTAGCGTCCCACATCCATCTGTAACTCCTTTGTGCTTTCCCCTCTGCCAGGCTGCAGTCTTCTGGGTTTCTGAATTCTGTCTCGGTGTTTAGCTGAGAGACCGGGCCAGCCCTTGTTCTGTCCCACAGAGGCATCATCCATGGTCAGAACCAGAAACGGCTTCCCTGTATTTCTAGGCATGTCAGAGTAGGGTCGCCATTCCCCCGGTTGGGGGGGGGGGGGGTTTCTGCCTACTGCTGGCAGGGGAAACCCCGCCCCCAAACAGTGACATCCCCATTTAATACAGATTTATTTAATTTTATACAGATTAACCCAAGATGGAGCTATTCAGAAATCCTGAGCACACGTTCATGCTTAGCCAATTTAGAACATGTTGATGGATTGTGGAAAGGGAAACAGAACACAGAAGACTTAAGCCCGCCTGCTGTAGAAAACATGGAAGTGGAAAAGTCCGTAGGAGCTGGAGGGAGGAGTTTTCATCCCACCCTCTTTCTTTGTTTTCACAGAATTTCTGCCACAGCTGCACTTCACTTCCGCTTAATTCAGGAGCCAGTTTGGTGTAGTGGTTAAGTGTGCGGACTCTGTGGGAGAGCCGGGTCTGTGGGAGAGCCGGGTTTGATTCCCCACTTCTCCACTTGCACCTACTGGGTGACCTTGGGTAAGCCATAGTTCTGACACAGCTGTTCTTGAAAAAGGGCAGTTTCTGCCAGAGCTCTCTCAGCCCCACCTACCTCACAGGGTGTCTGTTGTGGGGAGGGGAAGGGAAAGGAGTTTGTAAGCTGCTCTGAGACTCCTTTGGGTAGTGAAGGGCGGGGTATAAATCCAATCTCTTTTTCCTCTTTTTCTTCATCATCAGGTTAATTCATTAGTTAATAATTAAGTTTTTATTTTCAGAACTGGACCACTTCCTTTATCTGCAGTGATTTTCTTTTTACACAACAGCTGTGCTCACTTGCTTTGATGAAACACAGTAAAAGAGAATCCTTGATGTCACTGTACGATGAGAGCATCAACCTGCCTTTTCGCGCAGTGATTTATTAATGTGCACACACACACACTCCTGCTGTATGCTAAAACACCCCTCAAAATGAATCCTGATGCAGATGTACATGGTATCATATTTTATTTTCCCCCCACAGTGTTTCATCAACATGCCTGCAAGTCAATAATCAAAGAGGGAAAGGGATGCATACGAAAGATCTGCAAACTGCACATATATTAGGTAAACAAAAATAGAAATTAAAAAAAAAAACAGACCAGCAAAGAATTCCTAATATATCGGTGTGTCACTTTGGAAACAAGACCAGGCAGTTCAAGACTCCAAACCTGAAGCAGGAATTCAGGAGGGGAGAGTTCGGAAAGCATCCTTCGCACACAGCCCAGAATCCATGAACAGGACTGAGACAGGAGAGTGCATGAGGACTGCAGCCCAGTCATGGGGAAAGAACGGACTGGCAGATCACCTGAGATCCAAGAGCCCAAAGGAGTCAACCAGATGAAATCCCCAGGGAGAACTTAGCTCTCATTCAAGTGAAACCAGATACGGAGAAAGGACAGGAGACTGTTGTCAGGGATTCCCCACAAGCAAAGGCCCCTCCCTGCCTTCAAGTCGCTTAGGCTGGATCCAAACGTCTGTGCTCCCCTGCAAAGGATGCCTTCGGATCAGAGAAGACCCCCTGCTAGATTGCTGAGAGAGAGAAACAGAGAAAAAACTCCACAGTTTCCTTCCAGTTCTGCAAGCAGACAGAACACAAGAGATCACAAACCCGCCTCCAGCTACTCTTTAGACGGCGGCGGAGAAGGAAGACAAAGGGATGGGAGTCTTCCCCCCCCCCCACTTGGTTCCACTAACTGAAACGGGCTCCCTCTAACCATTTATCAGAAGCTTTCCTTTGACAAACCGGTCTTTCCCCCCTTGAGTTATGCTCGGGTGAACATGGGAAGACAGTGGAAACTGAGTGGGGACTGAAGGTTTCGACCTGCTCTGGCCTTCCTGCATCGCCCCAATGCTGGTCAATTGGCACTCTTAGCAGACTGAGGGTGGGGATTTCTGTCTGTCCGGGCCCTGCTGTTGGACTGACATTCCAGCAGAGCCCACGAGCTTGTTCACACCTGCTGCGTTAGCATTTTCAGAGCTGCACTACAAATTATTTTACTCCACGCCCAACGTTTATTTTTTTTAAGTTTGGTTTGTTTAAAAGGTTGCTGTTTGTATAGAAAGCAAATGTTAGGGATGGCTTACTTCACCTCCTTCGGAAAGAGGCCAGTTAATACTATGGCCACTCTTTTGGCATTTTGCTTGCTTTTTCTCTTCAGCATTCAACCCATAACATGGGGAGGGGGGGGGGGGAGAGAATGCTGAAATGGAATCTGTTTATAAATCATAGGGGACAGAAGTCAAATGAACGTAGTTAGTGTCCAGGGACACCGTTAAGACCAACAAACTTTTATTCAAGGCATAAGCTTTTGTGTGCAAGCACACTACTTCACAAAAGCTTGTACCTGGAATAAAACTTTCATAGAATCTTAGAGTTGGAAGGGACCCCCAGGGTCATCTAGTCCAACCCCCTGCACCATGCAGGAAATTCACAAATACCTCCCCGCACACACAACCAGCAGTGACCCCTGCTCCATGCCCAAAAGATGGCAAAAAACCCCACAACCCTCCAGGATCCCTGGCCAAAGTGGTCTGGAAAAAAACTGCTTCCAATCTTGACCCCAAAGTGGCGATCAGCATTTCCCGGGGGGGGGGGTGTTGAAAAAGGGCCACAGGGACTGAGCACTGAGGCAGCCCTTCCTGCCCTCCCTCTCATAATCTGCCTGAGTTCACAGAATCAGCATTGCTGCCCAATGGCCATCCAGCCTCTGTCTGAAAACCTCCCGAGAAGGAGAGCCCACCACCTCCCGAGGAAGCCTCTTCCACTGAGGAACCGCTCTGTCAGGAGGTTCTTCCTAATGTTGAGCCAAAAACTCTTTTGATTAAATTTCAACCTGTTGGTTTTGGTCCGACCTCCTGGGGCAACCGAAAATAACTGCTTGGAGTCCGTGGCTGGCAGCCGCCCCTCTCCCTTCCCTCTTGCAAGATTTAAAGGGCCTTCCACCTGAACAGCAGGCCCTTTAAATCGTGCAGGAGGTTAGGGAGATGGGTAGCTGCTGGTGACTGTTCTTGGGGATGGGGCTTGGAGTGGGGACATCCCCAATGTGATGTCATTGCATTGGGGATGCCCCACCATTCTGGGAACTCCTCTCAAAGTCCCCCCCATGGACGAAGATGGATCTGGCAACTCTAGTCTACTAAGCCCCCTAGATCCTTTTCACACACACTACTGCCAAGACAAGGCTCCCCCATCCTATACTTATACATTTGATTTTTTTCTACCTAACTGTAAAACTTCACATTTATCCCCATTGAAATTCATTTTATTTGTTTTAGCCCAGTTTTCCAGCTTGTCAAGATCATCCTGTGTCCTGACTCTGTCTTCTACTGTATTTGCTACCCTTCCCAATTTAGTATCATCTGCAGATTTAATAAACATTCCTTCTATTCTTTCATCCAAATCATTGATAAAGATGTTTGACAAAACAGGTCCCAGGACAGATCCCTGAGGCACTCCAATTGCCACTCCTCTCCAAGAAGAACAATTCACAAGCACTCTTTGGGTGTGATCTGTCAACCAGTTACAGATCCACCTAACAATCATAGGATTCAAACCACATTTTACCAACATCAACAAGAATATTATGTGGAACCTTATCAAAAGCCTTACTGAAATGAAAATAAACTATGTTTACAGCATTCCTCTGATCCAACAAGGTAGTAATTTCTCAAAAAAGAGATAGGGTTAGTCTGACATGACTTGTTCTTGAGAAACCCATGCTGGCTCTTAGGGATCACAGCCATCCTTTCTAAATGCTCAAGGACTGACTGACTTGATGATATGTTCTAAAAGTTTCCCAGGTATGGATGTCAAGCTGGTGGGTTGTTGTCTCCCAGATCCTCCTGTAGCCCTGCAATGGTGTTTTATTGTTGGTAGCCACCTTGAGCCAGCTTGCTGGAAAGGCGGGATAAAAATGTGAACAATCAATCAATCAATCAATCAATCAATGGGGAGAACATTTGCCCACCCTCCAGTCTTCTGGTACCTCACCTGTTCACCAAGAATTCTCAAAAATAATGGACAGTGGCTCAGAAATTCCATCCTCAAATTCTTTTAGTACCCTTGGATGCAATTCATCTGGCCCTGAGGACTTGGTTTCATTTAAAGGAAACAGGTGTTTATGTACTACCATTTAATACAGATTTGTTGGTCTGAAAGGTGCCCACTGGACTCAAACTTTGTTCTGCTGCTTCAGACTAACATGGCTGCCCACCTGAATGTATCAGAATTCAAACGGTTTCACTGCAGCTTTCTATCTGATATTTCCCACGTTTTCTCAACATCTGGAATATCATTGCACTTCCATGTGGCTCTCGTTAGAGATCACTGCGATGGGAACAGTGTGGGGTTAATGTTGCAGGGCTAATATTTTACCTCTTCCACAGTTGCAACTTGCAGCTCAGCTGTGTGCGATCCCCATAAATGGCATTATGGTGAGCACAACGGTCACCTCCACCTGAATACATCATCTTGTCTGATATCGTGCACCACAGCACATTCAACACAGCAGACATCCTACTTCAGTTTCCGCTCACAGGGAAATATTCCTCATTTCTGTACAAAATTGCTTTTGGAGTATTCTGACCATCAAATCCAGCTCTTTGAAAAAGTAAAATCCAATTTTAAATCAGCCATTTGGGGGTGAACTATGCCAAAATGACAGCTTTTGCTGTTTGGGCTGAAAGGAAACCAGCTCCTTCCTGGCTGTGATTTAACACGCTTTCTTCTTCAGGGAAGCTGAATGAGACCCTCAGTACCATACGACAAAGTTACAAAAGCCAGAAAGTGAAAATTGAAAATGCCAACGCTTGCTGAGTGGGACTGTCAAAAGTGGTGCCGGCGACGCTGCAGAAACTGGAAAGCAGGTTCCCTGCTGATTTCTGTTCAAGCCAGGATGGAACCCCAGGTCCGGTGATGAGGCCACTTTTCCTCATGAGCTGATGCCAGAAAAAGTCAGTCAGTTGGTCTCTCTCTCTCCCCCTCTCCCATGTCCCACTCCTCCTCCCCTCCTTCGCCTTTCCCCAGGAACATGCCTCGAAGGTCCAAATATCCTTGGCTGCAGAGGGGGCCATCTTCCCCTGGCTGCTCCAGGGTCAGGCCGCAGCTGGTTCTTCCACCAGACCCCCCCCCCCCCCGGTCAGGACAGGGGTTCCCCAGTTTCAGGGGCTCCAACCTACTGCTGGCCTGCTGGCTGGCGGGGGAAGCCCCATCCCCCAAACAGCTCACTCCCATGTTGACATCGTCGGTGTGACGATGCTACCCAGAAGTGAAGTCATGTGTCGACATGCCAGCATTCTGGCCAAAAACTCTATGGTTACCATAGAGTTTTTGGGCAAAATGCCAGAGCACCACCATGCGATGTATCTGGCTCGATGACATCACTTCCGGGTGACGTTATCATGGCCTGCACACCAGAAGATCCAGGCACAGACCCAGAAGCCCACCCATGGAGGGCCAGCAAGACCTGGGGACTGTATTCACCAGAGCCCGAAGTCATGGTTCCAGGGAAGGGCCCCGTGTTGTCACTTGAGAGGTTGCCAGGCTCTGGGTGGGGGGGAGTGGGGCCACAGCAGTGGAGGATCTGGCCACGAGTCTGGCAGCATCTGTGGACACAGCTGAGGTTTCTAATGGTGATTCCTGAAGTAATTTTATTGCCTTTACTAGTTATACCCTAGGGTACAGACAAGTACGATGAAAAAATGACCCACAGTGAACAACTAGCAAATACAGTATTATAAGCATTATTTCTTTATATACATCTGGATGGCCCAAGGCTAGTCTGATCTCCTCAGATCACAGAAGTTAAGCAGGGTTGACTCTGATTAGTCCTTGGATGGGAGACCGCCGAGGAAGTCCAGGGTTGCTATGCGGAGGCAGGCCAGGGCAGACCACCTCGGAACGTCTCTTGCCTGGAAAAGCGTCTGGGGTCTCTCCATAGGTTGCCTGGGACTTAATGGTGCTTTTCACACACCTCAAAGAAACTACCGATAAGATCCACTTTCGTAGTTTCCAGAGGGTCCATATGAGGTCAAAACTTCTGTAACTGGTAAAAACATTGTGAGTGACAAAATGCAGAATTGCTCGCAGGATGGTCCAGCCAAATGTCAGTGCTTTGAAGTTACGAATAAGGCAAACAGAGGACACAGTTCAGCCAAGATGAAACACAACTGAAATCAATGGGAGCTTCAAGTGATGAACTTTGGAGGAGTTCCTTCAGTTTGCCACTGTTCTCATACAGGGTGACTGTAAAACGTATGGTATTTTGAGGCCTTTCAGGGCTTGTCTGTCTCAAGAGACTATGAATTCTTCCTAACGAAATGATTTTTAAAAACACTCACGGCAACAGGCTGTCCACAGGTGCTGTGGTTGGCCGGCACGAAGGGGGCGCAGCACGAGGGCCTGGAGGGACCTCCGAAGAAACAGTTCCTGACTGCTAGCCATACAGGGCAATCATGAGTCCCAGGTAACCCCTGGTAATTACTGTGGTGCGCCATTTTGCAATTCCACGGCCATTCCAAGTCTCTGCTCAGTTACTCCCGTGGAACCTGTTTCTCCTTGGGTATTTCTGCTGCCACCAACCAGTCCTGAAGAGTATCTCCTGTTAAGCCACTAGTGTCTTACTGTGTAGACATTTGAAGGTCCCACCTTACTGCTGCTTCGCTTCTCTCACCCTAGCTGCTGCAGGTAAAAATGGCGCCACTTGATTGTGACTTGCAAACAGGCAGATGCTGTGAGTGTCTCAGTGTCGGGCAACTGCCAGGCGGTGCCACTAGACCTCAAGCACGCCTTGGCCAGCCTGGCAGGAGGTTGGGCTGGAGGACGGACAGGCAGAGCACTCTGATTAACAGACTCAGGAGTCAAGTCCCCCTTGCTCCCAAGCCACGACCGGCTGCCTCCAAACCTGCTCCACCCAGGAAGGCAAGGCACAAACCAACCCTGCTTCCTTGAGGACTTGGAGCAGAAATCCACAGCCTCTCCAGAGTCAGGAGTTCCACACGTACAATCTCAGTAGGGCCAAAAGGGCAACTAGAAAAAGCCTTCTGCAAACCCCAGACAGAAACACATCAAACAGCCAATGCTCCCTCTAAGCTGTAGAGTCTTGTGAGCAAAATTCCACTTTGTAAACTACTGGCATGAAAGCTGTGAGTGAACAATTGGGTTACTGCATAAATTAGTTTGCTCTGGAGCCATCCTTCCTGAGCTAAGGCAAAAATCTGTGAGCCAGAGGCTTAAAAACTGAGCTAGCGCACACTAACTCAGCTTAGAGGAAACACTGCACAGGCATGTAACTAAAAAGTTTATTTAAGGTGCAAAGCATATCAACACACTATGCATAGAGGAAAAAAAGGTTTTTTAGTATCTCTCTAGCTAAATTACCTTGGGCAGACAGCACCAGTTATCCATAGCAATTCTTGAAGCACAAACCAAGTCATCTGCTTATAGCAGTTTAGCAGGGCAAGACCACAGAATCTCAGTTCCTCCAGCAGAGATTCAGGGTTTCCCCCAATGGAAAAACAATAGCACCCTGTAGCATACCCAGCTCAGGGTCTAAAGTTAGCCAAAGAAGATAAGAAAAGGCTTCAGTTTTAACCACTTCTGGGAACATCTGACCGTAAGCACTAATTGGACCTAGCGACCAGGTTCACCTGATCTCCATACAGGTCAGGGAATTTGACATACGTAAATGAAAGCTGAACTGGCTGACATTCGCATGCTGGGAGGTTGCATGGGAATCCCAACCAGCCTCAGCTGTCCAAGGCCATTCCTTAAAGGAACAAGTCTTCCGTGGTGTCTGTGCCAGGCAACCCAGAAGCTGGTGGTCTGCAGGTGGCCTCATCAGCCCTTCTCAGGCCCAAGAACACAAAACCAAAACCCTGGGCTTCTGCGAGGCACTCAGTACAAATGAACAACTAAAAAACAAAACAGCCCCCAGTTACTACACCCAGTAACAGTTTTAAAGATCAGCTTTGCCTCTCTACGGTCAGAATACAAAGGGGCTTGTCATGGACTGTTCACTGCAGAAACCACAATTCCAATTCAATCCCGAGTTGCAAAATAAAAGTAAAATGTTAAATAATCTTCTAAACTGTGCCCATTTGTACAAATACAGGAGCTCTGAAGAAGAGAGACAAATGACAGCCTCAGCATATTTCAATCCCATAATGAAATTTATGTTGTGGGGGATTTAATTATTTGTGGTAATGATTATGTGTCCTAAGGAATACTGGCTATAGCAGTCTTTGTAAATATGAAGAGCATATGCAAATATGCAATTTATTTTAATGAGAAAATGTAAGAGTATTACTAGGGAATGAACGAAACACTTTTATTATTCAATCAGCGTGCATTCCCCACTCAATACCCCTCAGAAACGTATCATTAAGGAAGTCTGAATAGGTGTCTGCCACAGGATTTATACCTCCTCTGCGCTATGCGCCGTGAAATGTTAATTGATCAGATCCTCTTATTTAGCTGTCCATCATAAAGTGGGTTTTATTAACAAACCAGGATGGACAGGAAGAAGGCGTGCAGTTTCTCGGCCTGCCAGAAATAATCCAGGTGGGAAACATCTGTCTCCTGCCTGACACTTGCTGTTGCCCTGGTCCCAGGCCTATTTAATCTCCCCTTGGGCTGTGGTTGCCAGGTCTTGCCTACTTGCCGGCAGGAGTTGGGAGGGAACTCCACATGAGGTGGGATGGGTGACGTCTCTGTGCAAGACATCCCTGATGTGATGACGTCATGTGGAAGTGATGTCATCACGCTGGGGATGTTGTGCAGCGATGCGCTGGTACTTGGGGCAAAACTCTATAGAGTTTTGCCCCAAATACCAGAGCGTCGCTGCGTGATGTCCCCAGAATGATGACATCACATGATGGCTGTTGGGAATGAGACTTCCCCCCACTGGCAGGAGCCCACAAAATTGGGGGGTCCCCCGCTTTCATCTGGGGCCTGACAACCCTACCTTGGGCCTCAGAGAAAGGAGGGTGGTGGGTCGTCTTTGGCTTCTTCCTCCTCCTTTCATGGGACAGACCTCCTCCAGACCATGCCTCATCTCTTTGGTCCTTTGCTTCTGGCCAGACTTGAACAGGCTCCATCAGCCTTCACGGGCCTGGGCTATATTTATTAAAGCTTTAAAAGCCTCTGCAGTTTGCAAGTGGTCTAAAAACACCCCATTTGTGTGGTGGTTCCTAAACACTTCATTAATTTACAAACATCAAGAACGACCATAGAAATGATCATAAACGATCACCTACCTGTTCAGGTCCCAAACTTTGCTAGTCTTATCCATAGACGCAGAAGCCACAAAATCCCCGCAGGCATGCCAGGAGCAGTCCCAGGCTGCATAGCTGTGGCCTTCTAGCGTCAGGATGCACCCGCCCTTCGAGAAGTCCCAGATCCGAACTGTCGTATCTCCACTCGAAGTGACCAGCTTTGTCCCACTGTGTAAAAAAAAATGATTAAAAGGTGTGGGTTTGATTACTGATCAAAGAGATTTTATCTCAAAATACTACAGCCAGAGTCTCAGCAATCAGGCAAATATTCCTCCTTAAGGGGTAGAAGAAGAAGAAGAAGAGATTGGGATTATACCCCACCCTTCACTACCCAAGGGAGTTTCAGAGCGGTTTACAGACTCCTTTCCCTTCCCCTCCCCACAACAGACACCCTGTGAGGCAGGTGGGGCTGAGAGAGCTCTGGCAGAAACTGCTCTTTTTCAAGGACAGCTCTTATCAGAACTACAGCTTGCCCAAGGTCATCCAGCAGGTGCAAGTGGAGGAGTGGGAGATCAAACCCAGTTCTCCCAGATTAGAGTCCGCGCACTTAACCACTACACCAAACTGGCTCTCATGGTATTGGATCTAGGTGTTAGTAGACCCAGGGCCACCTTAAATAATTAGTTTGAGCAAGACAGTCCCACCTCCACCACCTCTGAAGAGACTCTACAGCAGGCTTTGTCTGATTTGGCATGAGTCTTCCACCAGGCGTGCTCTAGCCATCGGCCAGACCCAGTGGCAGCTTCTAGGCTGGATTCGGGGAAAAGACACGGAGGAGCAGCTCAGCCTGGTCCAAGGGAGAAAGGCATCCCATGCCTTTATGGCTGGGTTTCTATAGCATTTTGAAATCAGTTGGATCTACGAGCACCCGAGGGCAGAAGATCTTAAGAGGCCCACCTCCCTGTGAAGAACGACAAGTACTGCCTGTGCCTTCGGCATATAACGACGGGGCCACGACAGACCTTGCAAATCAACCAGATCACCAGAAACTGCTCATCACAGAAAAGTAAACCCAAGTAAAACCCTTATAGGGTTATAATAATAAATAAACATAGCAGCCCCGTAAAGAGGGCAGGATTGTTATTCACATATTCCCAATGGGAAAGTGGATCTTAATGCCTCTCTTAATGCCGCCCTGTCCACAGAAGTCCACAGAAGAGGCTGGGCTTCCCCACTGGCAGCTGGGGTCTCATTTTGTATCTGACAATTAGGCTCTGTGGAAATTATCCTAGCGGAGGGCACTCTTCGGCTGCTCTCGGTGACAGAAACGGAGCTGCTGCATAGAGATTAAGATCACCAGCTATCCATAAGGTCAGAGCCTGCCCCCAGGGCAATCTGAGAGAGGGCCTTCTCAGACATGGCACCAAAAATATGGAACTCTCCTTAGAACATAAGAACATAAGAGAGAAGCCAATGTTGGCCCATCCAGTCCAACACTCTGTGTCACACAATGGCCAAAAACACCCCAGGTGCCCTCAGAAGGTCCAGCAGTGGGGGCAGGAGACTAGAAGCCCTCCCGCTGTTGCCCCCCCCCAAGCACCAAGAATACAGAGCATCCCTTGCCCCAGACCGAGAGTTCCTGCCTATATACCTTGTGGCTAATAGCCACTTGATGGACCTCTGCTCCATATGTTTATCCAACTCCCTCTTGAAGCCATCTATGCTTGTAGCCGCCACCACCTCCTGTGGCAGTGAATTCCACGTGTTAATCACTTTTTGGGTGAAGAAGTACTTCCTTTTATCTGTTCTAACCCCAACTGCTCAGCAATTTCATGGAATGACCACGAGTTCTTGTATAGTGAGAAAGGGAGAAAAGTACCTCTTTCTCTGCCTGCTCTGTCCCATGTATAATCTTATAAACCTCAATTATGTCATCCTTCAGCTGTCATTTCTCCAAGCTAAAAAGCCCCAAGCGCTTCAGCCTTTCTTCATAGGGGAAATGGTCCAACCCTTTTATCATCCTATTTGCCCTCCTCTGCCCTTTTCCCAGGGCTGTTTGTCTCTTCCCCTCTATCACTCTCTTCGCTGAACACCTAAAGACTTTTTTGTTCCGTCTGGCATCCCTTCAATTATCCCTTCTGTCTGACCTATGGTTTAATTGTTGTTGTTATATTTTCATGTACATATTTTAGTTTTCCTTTTATTTGGCTTTATAATCTCTTTTCATTGTTGCCCTGACTGGGCACAAAGGCAGGATACACACCTTGTACATAAATAAATAAATCATAATATTGTGCATGCTGAATTGTCATACGGACCGTCTCCAAACAAATGGAACATTACATGAGACCACAAATGTTACGCAGAATGGGTGGGATCCTGTTAGGGATTTCTGTGTAAATGCAGAGTTAATAAATGCAGCAGAACACTTGAATTAGCTTTTAAAGAAAGAAACGTCACTTTACTAATGAGGGAGGCTAAACTGGGAGTCGAAAGTAACAAAACAATACAGGGAAATCATCCTCTCTACCTACTCTCTAACCTACATCTTTTCTTGGAGACTTCTATGCCTTGTGTGAGGACAAACTAGAGAAAAAGGATAAAGAGCGATAAACCTGCAACCCAACGCTTACTCTCTAGTCCACCCCCAAGTATTGATTACCCAACTGGAGAATCCCAATGCTAACTAATTTTGCATTTTGTCACCATACAGTGGTGGCGACTATGTGCAGGATTCCCCACCCGGTCGCTAACATTAACTAGCGAAGACATCAGCAGGCATCAACAAACAGCGAATTCTTCCACACCTACAGAGAGAGAACTTGCAAATCCCAACAGATCCCCCATCCCATGACTGGCAAGCAGTGCTTTCTAATTGACCCAGCAAGGGCCGCTGGATCATTCCCGCCTTCATGCAGTAGCCCTTCCCTGCCACATCCCACCATGTTCCCACGGGTCTCTTGGCCATTGGGGGGGGGGCACAAGAGTCCCACGTGGGAAGGGAAGAAATCCATTCTGCAAACTCCTTCTGGCCACAGTTTATAGGATCCAGCCCCATAGCCACAAGAATCCCTGATGTGGGCATAAGAAGCATCATCTCGGACTTATTGGAACCAATGAAGCATTCTCAAAAATACATGTACATTTTAATCCCGTGCTTCCACCAACAGCTCAGGACAGTGTAGCGGGTTCCACATTATCTTCACAACATTCCTGTGAGGTAGACTAGGCTGAGAAACAGCAAAACCTGTTCCCCTTCAGAGATAACTTTAGTCTCACCTCCATTTACATTGCAGAAAACTGCTGAAGCAGTCTCCGTCACTGATGTTCCCAGGACATTACGAGCCACAGGCCCAGTCTGCATCAAGCATTCACTCCGCTGTTCTACCAAACCCACATTAGAACAGAAATTCCCCTCTGCATTGCAGGCCACTTTCACTTTGATTGATTATCAGATTTTATGGCAGTGTCCAGACTGCATGCCGCTTTCACTTAGTTTGGTCTCTCCGTTTTATGGAACTGTCTCCATAGATTTACGGCCGTTCTATGGCCGTTCAAGGGTGACTCTGCAGTCAGTATGGCATTGGCCCGGAGTATCTGAATGTGGTTTTGAGACGCATCTTTTTCTGTTCCAGTGGGGGTTTGGTAAAACAATGGAGCGAATGCTGGATGCAGAATGGGCCACAATGTCGAGCATCTCATTCACAGTCCTAGGCCCATTTGTGGCGTATTCTGTTCAACAGTGACTTCTGCGCCACATGGTTGGAACGTTCCTTGCAAGTCCTCCTGGCATGTAAAGTCCGACTGCCCTGTTTCTGGCCAAAGGGGAGCTTGAAGGGAGCCCTCCAGGAGACCCCCTCAGTCAAGCCTCTCCGAAGCAAACCCCCTGCAGGTGAACGAGCCACTGCCCAGGAGGCCTCCCCCAGGTCCCCAGTCAAAAGATTTTTGTGGTGCCTCCGCACAGCCCTCAACAATCATGCCCGCTGGGGCCACCTCCCTGGGGTCTCTGGCTGTGACCGCATTCTGGTCCTTGGGAATGGTTGCCGTTTCGATCTCGGAAGGGCCAAGATGCCTTGTTAACTATGTTTTCTGGATTCAAGTTTTCAGTTTCATTTTCTACGTGGATGATGGTTTAGGCTGACTCTTCTTAAGCCCTGTGGCAATAACTTCTGATCAACAAAAAAATATGACGCACTAACATTTTTTAACGGGAGCCCTGGGCATTTAGTTTACCTTGCCTGGAGACTTCTCTGTCTTCCTGGTAGCATTCATTAGTGACCATACGAACTCTTACACATTCCGAGCTTTGTATGAATTGCTTAATTGTGGAATGAATTATCCCCTCTTGTATGAAAGAATTATGCTCTCTTTCCCGAAAACCTTCCAGGGTACTAATGAACTATATCGTCCTTGAATTTTATTACAATAGACTTTACAAATCTAGTTTATCTGGGTGAATTAACTCACCCCTCCCACGGTTAGAAGTGTGATATGATTAACTGAAATTCTCATGAGCTGTTGTGATTTTGACTTGCATTGATCTTGTTTTTTCTATACCATATCTAAAGGTTACTCATACTTTGGTTGATAATTAAACAATATTTTAGTATTGCATACATTAATGGACAGACAGAAGGAAAAACAGTTCTGTCTTTACAATGGTACCTAAAAAGAGGGACAGAAAGATGGAAAGAAAGGAAAAGGAAGGTGCAACTGTGTCACTTGGTCGTAAGGAAATTAGAGGAAGACTTTTGAAGGAACTGAGAAATTCAGAAGAAAGAAATAATCAGGATGCTAAAAGAGAGAGAGGAAATATGCAGAACAACTAGGAGAGTGATGTTAAATTACAGCTACCACTTAAAGACTGGGTGGGTGTCACACGAGTCGCTGGACTCCGCCTCACTCCCGCTGGACTCACTGGCGACGCCTCGCGTCACCACCTCGCCCTCGTCAGCCCTTGGCAGCCAGGGTCTCAGATGTGGCCCAGGAGGGGAGGGTTACGTCACCACTCCTACTCCTCATGGCCTCCTGGTGGGATTTCTCGTCCTCCCTCTCTCTCACCGTCAGACTTCATCCGCTCCCAGGTTTATCCTCCTCGGCCCCTGCTGGCTGCCGTCCTTTTATCCCTCTCTCTCCCCACACCCCCCTTTCCCAGTTTCACCCCTCTCCAGCCCCGCCCCCCTTCTTAATGTCAGACGCGGTGTACCGGAGGATGCTTCCGGGTCCGCCCTGCTTTCCCACCCCTACCACCGGGAGAGGAGCTCACAGCTGACTTCGGGCTCTCGTGCCGGGCCGGCTGCTGTGCGCCTATCCCTCCCGCTCTCCGCTCTTCGCAGCAGCCGCCTGCTTCCCCGGCGGGAGTCTGCTCCCGGGATCTTGCTGCTGCCCGGAGCTTTGCTGGGGCCCTGACAGGTGCCCTCCCCCCTGCCGACTTTTCTTGGCCCACTGCGGCCCCGGGCTGAGGCGTCGTCGGTGTGGCACCGCTCCTGGCAGCCCCGCCACCCCCTCTGCTGCTGCCTGTGTCTGGGCTCCCTCGGCCTCAAGACCCCTGCTGCTGGCATCGCCTGTGCCAAGCCCCGGCTCCCGCATGGCAGTCTCCACTGGGCTGGTAAGTCTGGGTGCCACGTCGAGGGGTGCCGAGGGGCTTTGCGGGCGACCGTCGTTGCCTCCCCACCCGGGTCGAGTCCCGCGATCGGGACACAGGGGGAATACTGAATGTGAGAGTGAGGTATAAATTGATAATGCCAAGGGCAATGGAAATATGGTCAAAGCAATGGTATTCCCATTAGCAGTGTACGACTATGAGAGTTGGACCATAAGGAAGGCCGAGTGCCGAAGAATAGATGCTTTCGAATTATGGTGCTGGAGAAGACTTTTGAGAGCCCCTTGGACTGCAAGGAGAGCAAACCAGTCAATCCTAAAAGAAATCAACCCTGACTGTTCCCTGGAAGGCCGGATCCTGAGGTTGAAGCTCAAATGCTTTGGCCACCAAATGAGAAGGGAGCACTCGCTGGAGAAGACCCTGATGCTGGGAAAGATGGAAGGTCAAAGAAGAAGGGGACGGCAAAGGATGAGATGGTCAGACAGTGTCGTCGATGCAACGAACATGAAATTGCACGACAGAAGACAGGAGGGGCTGGCGTGAGGTGGTCCATGGGGTCGTGAAGAGTCAGACTCGACTGTGCGACTGAACAACAACAACAACAAAAGTCTATTTAGAGACTCCAGCTGGTGCAGAATGCAAAAAAACTCAATTGTATCATGAATTCATGGGAAACCTAATCTGAGTCCAGTGGCACCTTTAAGATCAACACAATTTAATTCTGGGTAGAACCTTTCGCGTGTGTGTCAAAGGTGCCACTGGACTCCAACTGTTCTGCTGCTTCAGACAAACCCAGCTGCCCCACCGGAATCTATCTGTATGGGAAACCTAGTACAATTTGCAACGGAAGGTACAACTATTACTGAAGGTGAATTTAATATTAAACTAGTCGGACCTAATAAAGGAACCTCATCTGGAAGTTTACCAAGATCCCTTTTGAAGGGCATGCCTGGTTTTAGTTTTGCAGATCCCTGGATGTTTTAAATCCTGATAGATTTCAAATTCTACTCTAATCCACGTTATATATATTCAAGAATTGATATGTTTCTGGTAACACCCTCTTTTAAATACAAATTACTGAAGATTAACCCTATGATCTATGTGGACTACACTCCAATTAAACTGAACTGGAGGATACAAGATCAACTTTATTGTTCCCACTGGATATTAAATAATTCATTCCTCCACAATAAACCTGTAGCAATCAAAGTGAAAGAATTGCTCGGGGAATTTTTTTCATATTCATTCTACAGAGGATGTTATAACTGTAACAAGGGTTTTTTCTGGTGAGGTATTCCTGCAAAAAAATTGGAAAAAAGAAAAGGCAATAAGCTAGAGCAAATGCAAATGCAAACCACAGGCCAGAGGAAAGCCCCTGAACAGCCTGGAAGGTTGATCGTCCCAAACAAAGGGGGCCAAGGCAGATGTGGAAATCTCTGTACAGACCTGAGGAACCCTGAAACAGGAGCAACAGCTATAGCTTTAAGAGACGAATGGGCCCCAAGATCATACGAGACTGCGTTCCGAGATCTCAGGGGCCCCTGGGGGTGGATGGCTGTCTAAACAACTATAAAAGATGGAAGAGAGAAGGAAGTGGGGAAAGGAGAAGCAGATGGGGGAGAACAAAAAGGGTGGTTAGGTGCACAAGAGAGAAGGGGAGAGGCTGCCGGGGGAAGGAAGCAGGGAAAGCTGGTCCCTGGGAGAAGGTGGGGGGGGGTGGAGTGGGAGGGGAAGAGGAAGAGGAAGCCGTGTGGGGAGGGACACCAGGAGGAAAAGGAGATGCCCCCATGGGTCCTCACGGGTCCATTGTTTGTAGAAATCTTGATGCCTTAAATGAGGATACCACAAAATAGGCAGTAAAGAAACTCTGAAAAACAACGAATCCCCAGGTCCCCACGGACTGCCAGTCTCTCTTGGTCTCTTTCTTTCTCCAAAATCTTTTTGGTCTTCCTCTCCCTCTTGAAGTTTTCCCACCTCTCTTCAGTCTGACCACGTGCTCAGGTTTCCCTGGACCAAGGAACAGAGATTCTTTAAGGATGCTATAAGACCTCTCCCCTAGTACCTAGTGGGAAACCACCGGCTTTTTAAAAACAAAAAAAACAAAACACCTAGAAGGTTCTTTCAACCTGCACTGAATATTTTTTTGTTTTCTCCAGGCTCTAGAAGCCGGTTTATTGTTTCCCTGGCTACCTCCATCAAGAAGAAGAGATTGGATTTATACCCCGCCCATCACTACCTGAAGGAGTCTCAGAGTGGCTTACAATCTCCTTTCCCTTCCCTTCCCCTCCCCACAACAGACACCCTGTGGGGTAGGTGGGGCTGAGAGAGCTCTTTTCCAGAACTACTCCTGAGAGAACAGCTCTGAGAGAACTTGTGACTGACCCAAGGTCACACCAGCAGGTGCAAGTGGAGGAGTGGGGAATCAAACCCAGTTCTCCCAGATTAGAGTCCGTGCTCCTAACCACTACACCATCCTGGTATCACTGCAGACTGAAACTTGAAAGAAGAATTTGTTTAGCAACCTTTTGACTACTTGAAAGGTTGCTTAGCCTCAAAGCATTCACAGAGTGCAAATCCAGCATTCACTACGCACGGTTCTAACGTTCTCTACAGATGCTTTAGGTGAACTGTCATGTCACCACATGTGGCTCGTGGCTCAGAGAGGGCTACGGGACACTCCCATGTCTCCAGATCTGCCCACCACCCAAACTCCTGCCTAGTCATGTCTCAGCTCCACCTAACACCCTCGCATCTTCCAAGCGCCCCACTGACTCTATGCCATATGAGGAATGTATTCCATCACAGCTAGATCACTTACTTCAAATCAGGCAATTCCTTTTTAAACATTTTTTTCACGGAAAAGAGATGTGTAAGGAGGCTGGCCTGTACAAAATACCACTTCCTGACATTATGTGAGTTAAATCACAAATGCATGCCACAAAAAGCTTGAATGTTGTACTAAGAACCACAAAGACACACTAGAATCTCCATTCCACTGTACATATGCATACATGAAAATGGTGGGAAACATTCAAGTCCAGCCGGAAGCATTCATGGAAGCAGGGTTACAGAGGGTTACTGGTCCAAATCTGAATTCAGTGAGCTTTGAGTGTCCCTAAACTCAGCTCAAATGTCACTGTCTCAAATATAAATTAGCATTTTTACATATGTGTTCCCTCAACAGATATCATATTTCAGTTCACACTCCCTAATGTTTGTCAATACAGTCAAAGTCCCCTTCCCCCTTCCTTGCTCAAGAAAGTACATAGAAATCGGCAGAATATCAAACACACTCAGATATACGAAACAGTGCTTCTAAGCACGTGGATATTATCATTACTCTCAGCAAATACCCCGAACATAGCCTACAATCAAGTCATCTAAGAGGATTTAGAATCAGGGCAAGGAAGATGGCCAGTTCACCATCAAGGCTCACAAAGTGGTGTGCTGAGAACTAGCAACGCGGACGGAAACCAATCATGACGCCAGGCGTGACGACAGCTCGTTTCTGATACTCTTCTCATCCCAAAGCAGTCAATCTAATCAATAACGGTGATCTCTAGCTAAAAATCTCTTAAAACGGGGATCGTGGGGTGTGGGTTTTCCCCCCAGAAAAGAAAGCACAAACGTGACAACATTAAATTGCATACAGAAATCTGCCCTCATTTGCGTCCAGAGAACTTTAACTGAAAGCTGTATATCAGATGAGCACATTAGCCAAAATTTTCTAAATTTCCATTGACGATCTCAGCAATTTCCCCAGCCTATGCTTACAAAAGGCTTTCATTCACAAATAATCAGCGGCAGATGGCAAATTATGATGGCTTGCTGGCTTTTGCTAGAAGGAGCCTTTGAAGTGAAAGCTGTTGCTTATTCCCCTGTTCAGGCTTATTGGGAGAAGGAGGGGATTTGCCAAAGCCATGCAAGGAAAAACCAGAGGGGAAAAATGATAACACTGAAAAGAAACTTCACATAAACTTTTGAACAAATCAGGCCTCTGACTTTTGGACAATCGTTTAAAGTTTTATTAGGGTTGCCAGGTCCTTACTGCGTGATGTCATCGCACAGGGCACATCACACAGGGGATGTTCTAGCATTTGGGGAAAACTCTGTGGTTACCATAGAGTTCCCCCAAATACTAGAGTGTCCCTCGCATGACGAGCTCTGCATGATGATGTCACCATTGCACCAGGCATGTCGGGCATGGACAGGGCTGCTTGGGGGTGAAGCTCCCCCAATGGCCAACTGGGCAGCAGTGGATTGGGGCCCTCAAAAGTGGGGAAAACCCCGCCCCCATTGGGGGGGTGGCAACCCTATGTTTAATTAAGGCACTCACTCATGTAATGTTCCACCTGGGCAGAAGCGAATGTATCTGTCCTTTTGTCCAGCAACAGAAAAACAATCAGCAAGAGAGACCAAAGTTTTCATTCGGATAGGAGCCTATTTCAGTGGAACCCGCTTCCGAGGGAGAGCTGTTAGTCGTCCAGCCCATTGTTGGAAACACTGTTGGTGATCCTTGGAAGTACTGAGAGCAAAGTGTTCCTGTTCTTCACTCTGACCAGGGAAACTCTCCTGCCTCGTCTGTTGGTGCTTCCTCAGGCCTTGTTGTCTCTAATGCAGCTGGGAGAATGAGATGTGGGCGCTGGCAGGGCGCGCGGCCAGAAATACAGCACATTTCCAAGAGTTCTGTTTGGGGGGACAAAAATATACTATGCAAATAAGTGTCCCACACATGTCGAAACTGGCCCTGAAGCAACTGGCGTGGATCTGCAGGGAGGGAGTGGGTGGCTGACTTGTCCCCCAAACCACAGGAAAAATCCAGCCTTCAAAACACATCAAGAAGCACCAGAAAAGCAAAGCAAACAGTAATATAATTAAAGCAATGCAAGAACAGTTAAGAAAAACAAAGTGCTCCTCATATGAATGTGAAGTGCGAGTAGTGGAGGACCCGCGAGGACTTGCATGGCGGCATCTCATTTTTCCCTCCCCCGCTCCTTCCTCCTCCCCTTCCCTGTAAGTCCCAACAGTGTGTCTCCTTTTCCTGCTCCCATCTCTCCTTCAGATCTACCAGCCAACCTACCTTTATCTGCCCACCTCTCTTCAAGTTCCCCTCTTTCCCTATCTCGGGGGGCTTCCCTTTTCCTCCTACCACCCACCAGCCAGCTTACCTTGACCTACCCCAGGTCTTCACTTTCCCTCTTTCTCTGCCCCGATGGGGAAGTTTTAAGCCCCTGATTTATTTGCTCGTTTTAAGATTTCAGATTTTTCTGCAACCTTTGGACCGGAGCTTGAGTGCTGGCACCGGGGTGTGTGTGTGTGTGTGTGTTAAATTGTTATTGTTTAAGTGAATGATAATCACAGGAACAAACAGGAGATGTTGCAAGAGAAGGAATAACCAAGAGGCTCTCCATCCTCTATAAAGTTTGCATGGGGAAAGAAAGCAAATTAAGGGTTCAGGCATGTGAAGCCCACAAGGGCAAACCATTTGACCCGATGGGGTATTAGAGAATCTACCAAATAGGTCACAATGGGAAGTCGTGTTAGTTGGTTTGTAGCAGTAGAAAAGAGCCAGAGTCCAGGAGCACCTTAAAGACTAACAACATTGGTGGCAGGGGAGGAGCTCTCCTGAGTCACTGCTCACTTCTTCAGATACAGCTAGAATGGAAGTCCATCTGTCCTATATATTGGAAAGCGGAGTGATTTCAGATGTCGAATAACATTAGCTGGAGAATAACAATAGCGGGTGAATGACAATAGCAGCGTGATTGGATTAGGTGTGATATGAAGAGGGGTCACAGGCATGGAGAAATCAGCATTGGTCATAAGACAGGAAACCTAGGTCTCGATTCAGTCCAGGTGAATGTATTGTCTTGACCTTCACTATCAGTTGCAATTCAGCAGTCTCTTTCTAATCTCCCTTTGAAATTCCTTTGCAAGAGAACTGCTACTTTTAGGTCCGGCATTGGTAGAGCACTGAAATGAGCCTAGAGGGGAAAGGCAGCAGTATAGGAAATGGAGGAGATTATTACCAGAATACAGAAAAGAGAGCAACACCGATGCAGAATTAAGAAAAATGACGGTGCATTTGGGGAAAGGATCCCCTCAATCATCCATGGAAGAGGACATACCTCACAATAAGCATCCCTTGGAATTTACTGTCGGTGAAAGGCAAAGAAGGCAGAAATTCC